>CM063521.1:26693118-28052285 GCA_032199755.1 Ambrosia artemisiifolia
TTAGAGCTTTTGGTCATTTGGTTAGTTATCTTTGGGCGCCAATTCTCTGTTCGAATTTGCGTCTGTTTATCATACTTAGTGATTGTAAACGTTATTTGATTATTATAAAAGTTATGATAAGAATTGAAATGATTTATGTTGCGTGATTGTCGTGTCTAATATCATTTTGCTAGATTGAGAGGGTTTGTGCACCTCTCGGTTTATAAATCGTGCAGATTATTGTTAGTTTGATCATCCTCAATCCTACACTCAATCACCGAAGCAACTTACTAAAACATCAATGCATCTCACTACACTTTTGGAGCAAGGATTAATTACATATATCCCCCTATTTTCAACTATAATTACATATATACCCAATCCAAAATTTAAATTATATATACCCCACTACAAAACTTTATAAATTACATATATACCCATTCTATTAAAAATACATTGGAAAATAACTATTTTACCCCAATTATTTTACTAAACTATATTCACAACAAGTCATACAACACATTCCATGCATCCTACAACTTATATCCCATACGATCTTTCCAACTTAGTAAGTTATGAACACCAAGAACATGTAACATGCAAAATGTTTCCATGCATTCTACAACTTGATTTCACCGAAACGAGTGTTCTAACACTCTACATAATCATTACTAAGCCCTCATATCATTACATTCATCATAACATGTAATGATATGAGGTGCTTAATAATAGAATGGGTATATTTGATATTTTTAGTTTTTGGGAAGGGGAAATATGTAAATAAAATTTTGACCTAGGTATATATGTAATTTATGAAGTTTGGAAGGGGATATATGTAATTGCCCTGACTAAAAAATCTTTACCAAAAGAATGTTACCTAAGCTAAACATGAATATGAATTCTGAAGCTTCTAAGCCTACAGGCTCATTTGGAGATTTAACAACTACAAAGCATACAAGGTCAAGGCAAGCTAAACTAAACCAACCTGAGAAGCATGTCAGCATTTAAACAACTCACAAAGTCGTGAAAAATGCAAAACAACATGTGGATACACAAAAACAAATTACTAGTCACCAATCTAACTTGGTAACACCAAGAATCGAAATCACTAGTTTATTGTGTACACCTAACCTAAGGTTGAAACACCAACACCTTGCCAAATCACTTTGGTACAACACATAAGTGTCTTTTCTAAAAGATAACTTACATGTCACAAAAACAAAACCTTGGCCCAAAATAGGAAGGACCAGACGTTGTGCTTTAAGTTCACAATGGTGGTTCCTACAAGCTTAGTCGACAAAGAAGGAAAGAAAGTCCCAAGACGTTGGGATGATAAACACCTTAAAAGGTTCATTGTAACCATAAATGGGCAAGATATTTCTAATTCTTTGTGTAAACATTTAGTTAACATGGAATGAATAAATCTTGAATTCATAATCCACACTTTTTCTCATTTATCATATAATCAGGTCGAGGACCTAGGAAAACACTCCATGACAATGGGCATGTAAGGGGATGAGCTCCTAGGCCAAATCGCTCAATAGGTTCAAGGGATAAAAGGACCTATATACACGGCGAGTTCCTAAAACAATACAACTCCATGGTACTTAGAAAATTCTTGAAAAATTAATCCTATAAACAGGTTTGAACAGCCTATACTAATTGTTCCTTAAGCTAATTTGCTATTGGCTTACGAAACAAAAGATGCACTAACGATTGAAAAGTGTAGTTAACTAGAATACATGATGTATCTTTTATCTATGATGCCTTCAAGGTAAGGTGACTGCAGCACAAAGCCTTCAAGGGACAATTGATAAAAATACACAAGCATAAACAGACAAAAAGTCACAATCCAATGACAATAATAAACGACAAACATCACAAGGAAAAGGTGAAACAATCTCGCAAAGCCATACATAAAAGTTAGCATAAAAGGCCATAGTCAGCCATCATTCATAACATGTCAAGCTTAAATAGCTTGAAAGGTACATAATACCACAACCAAATGTTAATTTTCTAGCCATGCCATTCTAACACCAAATTGAACCCTACAAGGTTTCCCAAAAAATACAATGAACGATATTTTGCCAAAATGGTTCTAAACGTTCTCGTGTCGAACATCCTCCATTATCCCAAAGAAATATTGTTCAATTAATGCAAAAAAATAAATAAATCAATGGATTCAGACCCTTAGCTATGTCATCAAAAGAAGCTCAACTTTGAGCAAAGGAAATCACCAACATGAACTATATATCAATCTTCGAACGAAGGAAGCTCACAAGCATAAATCATATGTTCAAGTTTCGCATCAAAGAAGCTTGCTAGCGTGTGTGATACACACAACTTCTTATGAATGAAGCTCGCGAACACGAATCAAAAGCAAACCTTCGTGAACAAGAAACTCACTATTTAACCTTGTTTGCTTCTGCCCACTTGATTCCAACACTTAAAAAAATTTATCACAACACTTTGATAGCACAAAGAATTCAGCTAGCCATGGATTTCATCCATAAGCTTAAAGGATGAAATCAATAAGCTTTCCAGCTGTCAAGCCAAGCCACTTTGTTCAAAGGAAGAATCCATAAGCTTTTCCCAATAAAAGGTTGACAACAAGAACATTCCTCCAAAGGTCATGCCGATCGTGCGAATGAACCAATGTGTGATGCATGTGTCGATGCTCACCACCAACCTCACCAAGAAGGTTATTGAACTTAGCAATATAAAAAGGTACGTAGTGACCTGCTAAACCAAAAGTTCAACAAGCCATCTCTTGTAAAAGGTAAGTCCATCGACACAACGTTTCCATTAATGCATGGATGCTTGAACATTGCCTAATAAGAATATCAAACATACCTTTTAGCTTCCCACAACAAAAATAAAACTTTGCTTAACAGCATTAAAATCTTCAAAGCTTAGAACACATACAAGCTTTTTATCAAGTCAGGTCATATCAAGTCAACCTTGAAGGTAAAAGGCTTCAACCCTTCTGTTGTGCACAAACAACCTTACTTAATAGGTCAATACCTGATATGCTGAAGCTAATATAAGCTAACAGGGAAAAAAACGAGTAATGGAGAAATATCCAGCTCCATAGCTTCCACCAAAATAAGGGCTTAACAAGATGCAAAGCTTGTCAGCCTAAATCCTAATAAGTTTTCAAGCTCATCCGCTCAAACCCTAACAAGCTTCCAAGATAATCATCTTAAACAAGCTTCAAATCTTATCGGTTTAAACCCTAACACATTGCAAAACTCAACATGCTAAGGTTAATTTGTCCATATTTGTCCTACTTAGACTAAAGTATTTGCAA
The DNA here is from genome assembly GCA_032199755.1 of Ambrosia artemisiifolia. Taxonomy (NCBI): domain Eukaryota; kingdom Viridiplantae; phylum Streptophyta; class Magnoliopsida; order Asterales; family Asteraceae; genus Ambrosia; species Ambrosia artemisiifolia. The sequence continues at coordinate 26,696,408 of CM063521.1, forward strand.
ATGAAAACTCACCAAAACAACAAAAGTTGAAAGATAGTGAATAGTTTGAGTCTAGTATAATGTACATGCATATGTACATTAAACTAGACTAGGGGCTGATGATGTAGGTGAGCATTGGGCCAAGTCCAATAACCCAAATAGCCAAAATCATTAATCAACATATTGGGCCAATTCCAAGCCCAATAATCAAACCCACTAGGGTTTTAACCCACCCTCACTATAAATAGAGGGCCAAACCCTCTTTTCCCAGGACATTGATCTTTAACATGAGACCCCTCTCTCTCTAAACACTTTCTCTAATAACTATAGGATCGGATTTCAACAAATAAACAATATGATCACACGAGTGAAGATATATGAGGTTTGGAAACCCTGAATATCATTCAAAATGATAAAAACCGTAATCAAAACACAATAGAAATCATTTTCAACATGTTTTCATTAACTTTAAGATCATAAAACGTTTACAGGTACAAGTTAACAAAAACACACACTTAAAGTTGAAACTGAACTCTCTAGAACACATACACAACTGACCAACTAACTAGTAACCATCACCAACTAACTTCTATATATAGAGAACTTCATTCGCCCTTACGTGAGGTTGAACCAAGTCCTTCGACCTTGCTTAGGCACGAACCAAATAATCTTAGCCTCATTCAACCCTAATGAAATTGATTCGACCCTTCGATCTTCCGAACCAAAACATAGAATCTTGTAAACTTCAAAACTTTGACGATTTTATCAATTGTAATCCGAAAGCTACAAATACATATATGAAATATGCATCTACAATAACACTTGCAGCAGCACACTGAAACCTTGAAGCCTCCGTGCATGCAAGTTGCTACAATACATTACTAAAAGCTCACAACCATGTTGGTTTCACAACCACACCGGTTCTCACAGCCATGTCAAACCATCAAGTTAGGAGGCATGATGCCACATTAGCTCCTAGCTAACCATTGGGTTTTGACCATCATTTCCTCCTTACATTATACTCTTTACATCTCATACTCATTATCATACATATACGTATCAACATATTTATTGTTCATTTACTTATGTACACGTTTATGTTGAGCGTTGAAGGGTGGTCCAGAGACCCTGATCTCTGTACCCCTTCTAACGAGTTCTTTCTTGTTGCAGGTTCAACCCTTCAAGCAAACGAGGTCAGACACCTGACAACCTTGGAACGTTTAGAAAACGGTATACACAATAAACAAATAGGAAAGGTATCCTTACCAGGGAGATCAATTTCAGGATTTCTCACAGATGCGGCCAATTTTCACCTTAAAACTGTGATGCAATTAACGGCGGTGAGAAATGGATGAATTGGGGAAGCAATTCTTATCCATGCTAGGATTGAAATATTTAGAAGCGGATTTCTCGAAGAAATTCAAATGAAATTCCTTCAACATTCAACATAGAAACCAACATCAAATACCTATTCCAATTTATGATTCAACAATTTATATGAAATTTCACCTCCAAATCAAAACAAAATATAGATGAATTCAAATTTTACAAAACCACTAAATCAAAAAAGTAAATTTTGAAGGTATAAACCCAAGAGATGTTACCCGAGATGATCGAATGTAGAGGTAGAAATACATCCCAGTGATTTGAAAGTAACTCATGCGATGAAAGGAGTTATGAATCCAGAATCCCCAATGATTTCGTGAATCGCGATGTCAGTTATTTTTCAGCTCGGATAAAAGAATTAGGTTAAATTGTTGGAACTAAACGCAATTTAAATATAGAATGACCAAATCCTACTGGAATAAAAAATGACAAAACACATAACCTCAATCAAAATCCATAACCGAAGGGGTAGGGTCCTAGTTTAAATCACAATACCTTCATAGATTTCTTACACTTCTTAAGAAAAAAATGTCTTTTTAGCCAACTCCTTACCTATATATAGGGTGAGGTTCCTGTACAAAGGCAATATTTCGTGAGAAGTGTGAGAAGGATTAAAAATTGATATGTAGACATCATTTTTTGAACTTAGTCATGTTGTTTTTGATTGTTTTGCCTAGAAAAATACCAAACATAACAATTAAAAATCGAAAACAATGTATTTTAGGCTTAAAAGTTAAAACACCATACTAAGAACATTAAGTAGTGTGTTTTAAGTGTTAAGTAGTGTGTTTTAGCTGTTTATAAATTTGATGACTATAATACATTCGATTGTGTTTTAGATTGCTGTGTTTGGTGTTTTTCAAGTTAAAACAACCTAAAACATCATTCCTAAATCCAAAATATGATGCCTACATGCTAATTCTTAATCCTTCTCACACTTCTCACGAAATATATCCTTTGTACAGGAACCTGAACCCCTATATATATATATATATATATATATATATATATATATATAGGAGAAAGTTAATTTGAGAACACCTATATTTTCGTGCGAACCGTGAGAACGACATCTAAACCATTCAAATTCAAAATTTCTTTTTACACTTGTCTTTATTACTAAAATAAAATCTCAAAAACACAATTTACGTGTAAAAATTCAAACGTATACGAAAATAATTTGTTTTTACACGTGTAAATTTACTGTTTATACATGTGTAAGCTGTTTGATTTACACATGTGTAAAAAGTTAATTTGAAAGTGTTTTTGCAAGAAAAGTTGAATTATTTGGAAAGAAAATTCATTTATTATTGTTGTATTTTGATTATAATGAGGTTTATATTAAAAAAAAAATTGATTTTGATTGATTTTTTTACTTGTTCTCACGGTTCTCACAATATTTAGTGTTCTCAAGATAACCCTCCCCGAGCTTTTTTTTATAAGAAAATTTTAGAGTATGTAATATATATGATTTTAAGCATTTTGAGTAAAAAAATCAAAAATGCGCCGAGTACTTTTTTTAAAAAAAATAAATAAGTTTTCGGGTAACACATTGTTAACACATGTTAATTTCGCTTAACATGTGTTACCCGAAAACTTATTTTTTTTAAAAAAAAATGTTCGGCGCTTTTTTGATTTTTTTGGCTCAAAATGCTTAAAATCATGGATGTTACAAGCACTAAAATTTTCAGGCCCTAAAAAGTTAGGGAAGTCAGAGTTTTCTAGATAAGGAGGGTTTTCCCTAGATCCTTACCCTATATATATATATAATAAAATATTGAGTGGAATATTCCTTTACTTATAAAAGTCAACACTCGTGTGCTGTACCTTTTACACCAGTGTAAAACCATTGTAAAAAAAATTTTTTCCATTATTTTTACAGTGGAGTTGCTCGTTTTTACATCGGTGTGTAAAAAAAATTTTAATTCACATTTTATATCAGTGTTCTCACGGTTCTTCCAACTCGAGTTGGTTTTCATTTGAACCTAGTCCTACATATATATATATATATATAGGATTTGGATCATTTGAGAACCACCATTTAGGGAGAGAACCAAAGAACCAAGTGTGAACACAAAAACCCCTCCACCAAAAAATAAAAAAATAATAAAAAAATTATATAACCTAAAAAATAAAAAATTATAAAAACACCAAAATGTTTTTTTAGTGTTAATCTTTCTGAGAAAAATACAAAACAAATACAAAAAAAATAAAAAAAAAACAAAAAAAAATGGCTTTTTTACGTCATATTTACGTCAGGTCTGATGCACATGTGCATTTTGCTGTTATATATATACATACATATACCGTATGAACATGTACATTTCACTATTAGAGCACACTTTTGAATAAATTATCAATTACCATAATGAAATGATCATTAAATGGACGTGATATCATATATAAGGTGGAAAAAAATTTATTCAATGATCATTAAATAAACGCGAAGTGCATTTCACTATTATAGTTAGGTTTTTTTCATGGGTTTAGCTTTAGGGTTTAGATTTCAGGTATGATGGGAAGGGGGTTAGGTTTTTTTGGGGTTGTTGGTGAATAAACTTAAAAAAACCTCTATATAAAACTATAAAATAAGATAATTGTACTACATGCACATGTGCATTTCACTATTATAGTTAAGTTTTTTAATGGGTTTAGCTTTAGGGTTTAGTTTTTGGGTATGGTGGAGGAGGGGGTATCTTTTTGAGGGGATGGGATGGAGCGTTTTGGTTTTTTGGGAGGGGGGTGGGGTTAGCTGCCATGTGCATTTCACAATTGGGGGGGGGGGGGGGGGGGGTTGGGGCGGTATGGGGGATGGGGGGTTTAGGTTTTTAGGGAGTGAGGTAGGTGGGTTTAGGTTTTTAGGGGGTGGAGGTGGGTTTTTAGGTTTTTTTTGTTTGTGTTCACACTGGTTCTCTGGTTCTCTCCCTAAAGTTGGTTCTCGTATGATCCCTACCCTATATATATATATATATATATAGGCGAAGTATAAATAGAAAACACACTCCACTTGTGTAAACTCTCAAAACCCTTCTTGTGGCTAAGATCTTACCATATCTTATACTTGTCATTAACACATAAGGGCATTTTTGGTGTTTAACATAATTATATCCTCTCTCATCCAGCTAAATCTGACACCTCTCTCTCTCTCTCTCTCTCTCTCTCTCCTCTCTCTTGTATTTCTTTCACTTTATATCCTTTAACATCTCATCTCTCTTCATCTCTCCTCACAAGTATCTAACCTTAATCTGAATTCAAACCCATGTACACACTAATTTTGTGTGTGAAGTCGTTTGAAGAAGATGAAACCCAAAACACAGATTCATAAAAAAATCAAATGTGTCTCTCCTTTTAATGTTTTCTCATCTTGTTCTCCACATCTCTCTAAAGTCGAACCACCACAACAATCACTCACCAGCTTTATCACCACCATCTCCTCTGCATACCACCTCCTACAACCACCATTAGCAACCCTCCCGTCAATGTAGATCTAAAGCTTACATTGTCGCCATCGTCGCAAAACCATATCTGAAACCCTCATCGACGCCCTCATCGTAAAACCAGACCTGAATATGTCCAGGTATACTTATATCGACGCTACCATCACAGAGCCGTTTTGTTGTCAAAGAATTGTTATTTTGTTCATTAGTTATTTCACAATGTAGGCTAATGTTAAAATAAACAAATGCAATTTATCAATTAATTTTTTAATGCATTTATGTGTTTTGAATAATATCCTTCCTGTTGATCAGAAACTTTATTTTTATTATGTTTACTCCCCTGTTGTTTTATGGCCAACGTGTGCAGTGGCAAAAGTAAAAGTTGTAGCTTGATTTTAGCTTTTTCTTTAAAAAAATTATTTCTACATATAAAAATGACTAATTTTTGTGAGCAGACAAACCAAGAAATCTTTCTGGTAATTTAAAATGACTAATTATTTCTACGAATGATTGCTAAATTGATTATGGTATGTTGCACCAATAACGTATATATCATTTGGCATTTTTCATTCTATATTAGAAAAATCAAGTTTAAACTAGGGATTAATTAACATGTAAATTATACAAACTATGTAACATGTAAATTACACAGATTATGTAACATGTAAATTAAACAGACTAGGTAACATGTAAATTATATGGACTATGTAACATTGTATATTACACGGACTATGTAACATTATAAATTACGTTGACTATATAACATGTAAATTATACAGATTATGTAACAATGTAAATGGTTTTTTGTGCATTTATTAAACTTGTAAGCTTGTAAAGTATTATTTAAAATTAAAAATCCTAAAAACGTGAAGTTAATTTGTTACACCTGTTGACTGGTTTATATTTTAACTAGTTATTACTTATTTATAACTTAATCTTTAAATATTTACATGTTGATAAACATAAAGAGATATGAGAGAGAAAAGACATAGGAGAGAGGAAAGAGACATAGAAGAGAGAGGAGGGAGAAAAGACAGATGAGAAGAAAAAGTGAGCATGTTTATAAAGTGAATGGACAATTATACCCTTCTTAAAAACTTTTGATAGCATCTTTTGTTTATACATGAAATTAAAAAATGAGCAATAAATTATAACCATTAATGTTGATCAATGAATGGCTAAGATCTAGTTTTTTAAGTTTTCTTAACTTGAGAGGGTTTTCAATTTATTCTACCCATATTATATATATATAGGGTGGGGTTCTTGTACAAAGTGCATTTTTCGTACAAAGTGTGAGAAGTTTATATAGGCATTGTGTTTTAAATTTTAGACATGATGTTTATATTCTTTTGGCATAGTATTATATAGAAAAACACAAAACATAATAATTTAAAACACTAATTAATGTATTCTCGTCTTGCAATCTAAAACACCATGCGAAGAAAGTAACCGGTGTATTTTAAATTTCATGTCTAGAATACATTTGGTTGTGTTTTAAATTGATACGTTTGGTGTTTTTCAATATATAATATAATGCAGAAGGAATTGAAAACATCATAGCCAAAATTTAAGACACAATGACTAAATAGACTTGTAGAGACGAAATTTGACACGAAAACAGGATTATATGATCATACAAGTTACAAAACCAGGTGCGGAAACCCTAGCTTTGAACAAACTGAAGTAAACTCAAATCAAAACACAATTAAAGTCATTTTCAATGCTTTTCATAGATTAACTCTTTCAAAAACTTGATTACAATGTCTATTCAGTTAATCTAACACACACACAAATTCTCTCAAACCTCTCTGGAACAACACCTGATAACACACACACCTAATGACTCCCTTAATCTTACAAAATCACAAAATCTATATATAGGACCTGCACGTTCGCCCAGTTTGACTGGTCGAATGTGAAGCCTTTCCACATTCGCCCACTTCTTGTGGTCGAATGTGTTCTTCTCAGTCTTGTTCCATCCAGATTCGTCCACTTCTCTCTACCTTCGCCCACTTTCTCTCTTCCTTCGCCCATCTCATCTACCTTCGCCCCATCAGCCTATTCTAACACATGTTAACAATCTAATCATTAGTCGCAAAACGCATCTACAAAATTGAGAATCCGGTTACGGACCGAACTCGCGGATCGATTACGCATAAACAACTCGGTTTCAGACGGGATGTTCGAGACGAGACAGAAATATAGCGATAACAACGTCATCACAGATTCGTATTAATACAGAAACGGTTACAGACACTGTCATCAGTAGGATAAACATCAATCTCGTGGCCGGGGGAGGTCGGGCATGACCTCCCCCTTGATAGCATTCAAAGTATAAGCTCAAATCACCAAATGAATACAAACACATGAGATTGCTATTTATAGTCCAAAACACCAGTTCCAGGTTCGCCCCTTTTGAATGGTCAAATGTGGAGCATTTCCACATTCGCCCATTTGTAATGGTCGAATGTGGAAACCTTCCACATTCGCCCAGTGTGAAATGGTCGAACTTGGCTCAGTGTTTTGTCCTATATTTTACAAATGCGTCAGATCCATAAAATGCCCTTATGGATCACCACAATCTCATGTAACACTATACCTAGACTCAACCCTAGTCTATTCGTCAGTGACGTCCACATAAAGTGCATCTGCAAACGTGTCCACCTGCTTTGCCATAGGAATCTGTATACCATAGCTAGACAATTCAGATAACAAATGATTATATCTAGGAGTTAGTTCTTTCAAAGTTTCATTTCCAATATAAGAAAAATTCTCAAACTCCTTTATAAGTTCTTCCATCCTCAAACTTCTAGTCTTCTCATTCCCATCATGCTTCCTTTTAAGCATTTCCCATAGTGCCTTAGATGTTGTGCAAGTCCCAAACTGATGCAAAAGATCATTTGTGATTGCCTGTGTCAATTGGGAAAACGCCTTCTTTTCCACAGCAAACTTCTTTTTCTCATCCTCAGCCATGCTCTCCAATGGCACTGGTTCACCTGTGTTCTCCAAGACTGGTGGTGTGTAACCTTTAGCAATCATGTTCCATGCTTCAGCACCCTCCACTCCCATGCCTTCCAAATGTATCTTGAACTTTTTCTGCCACTGATTGTATTCTTGAATCTCCATAAGCTTTGGTGGCCGATTCCCGCTACCTGAAGACAAATCATTAATCAGTGTGGAAATAGCACTTGTAGTTTGAGTGTTTACCACCGCTGCTGCTACTCCCCAGTAGTCAGATTGTGGTGCTGGAGGTGCACTTTGAGTCATGTAGTTAACCGGCTGCGAAGACTGTGTGCTCGTCTTTTGTGCAGCTACCGTCCATGGGTCCATCACCTGCTGTTGTGGTTGTGTAGTTGCTGGTGTCGGAGTAGTTGGAAAATTCCACATGATCACGAACTTCGAGAAATTCAACACTTAGAAAATTTTCCAAAAACACTAGTCTAGGTTCGCCCAAATGAACTTCAGGTTCGTCCCTTTCTTCTTCAGGTTCGCCCAGAAATGTTCTCCCGAATGTAAAATCTCACCAGAAAGTAAAAACACACTAACACTTTTCACGTTCGCCCAAAAAAAATTTCAGGTTCGCCCGTTTTGATTCCAGGTTCGCCCGCACGATCTCCCGAATGTGAAAAATTCAACTGAAAAATTCTAGGTTCGCCCAATTATACCTAGGTTCGCCCAGAAAAACACTCAGGTTCGACCAAAAACTCACACCTTCGACCAAAACTTTCCAGGTTCGCCCATTTTGTGATTTTGAAAAACGGTTACACTTTGAAAAACGGTTATTTTGATCTCTGATTTTCAAAAGTTTGTGAATTTGATTGATCTTGATCAGGTTTTGCTTCGGAGATGATTTGGAACAACTTTAATACTTGGAATTTTGAATTTTAACCACAAAATCAACTCTAATTCTTTCAAAAACACTCAAAAACCATTTTTATGTAAAAACAGATGTGAATTGATGAAAATAATGTCCAAATCAGCTCTGAGTTTATCAATTTGTTGTTGTATGATCCTCTATGCTCTGATACCACTTTGTAGAGACGAAATTTGACACGAAAACAGGATTATATGATCATACAAGTTACAAAACCAGGTGCGGAAACCCTAGCTTTGAACAAACTGAAGTAAACTCAAATCAAAACACAATCAAAGTCATTTTCAATGCTTTTCATAGATTAACTCTTTCAAAAACTTGATTACAATGTCTATTCAGTTAATCTAACACACACACAAATTCTCTCAAACCTCTCTGGAACAACACCTGATAACACACACACCTAATGACTCCCTTAATCTTACAAAATCACAAAATCTATATATAGGACCTGCACGTTCGCCCAGTTTGACTGGTCGAATGTGAAGCCTTTCCACATTCGCCCACTTCTTGTGGTCGAATGTGTTCTTCTCAGTCTTGTTCCATCCAGATTCGTCCACTTCTCTCTACCTTCGCCCACTTTCTCTCTTACTTCGCCCATCTCATCTACCTTCGCCCCATCAGCCTATTCTAACACATGTTAACAATCTAATCATTAGTCGCAAAACGCATCTACAAGACTTCTCACACTTTGCCTGCAAAATGCACTTTGTACCAAAACACATATATATATATATATATATATATATATACACACACACAAACACGTGTAGGGAAATGTTAAAATGAGAGGTAGGTTAAGTTGAGAGAACTAAAGAACTCACTTTATAACCACACAATTATTTTATTTTATAATGAATTTGTGGTTGTAAATTAAACCATAATAAAATATTGAATAAAGCATTAATTTAGTTATATGTTTTACATAAATGTAGTCGTTTTTTTACACCGGTGTAAAGACGTCATAAATATTTTTTTTTTCTTTTTTCTACGGCGGACTTAGCTGTTTTTAGATCAGTGTGTAAAAAAATTTTAAATTCACGTTTTATGTTTGAGTTCTCACGAATCTCACAAATCAACTTGGTTATCATTAGAAACGCATCGAACCAAATCCTATATAGGTATTGTATGCTTATTTTTATATCTTTTAACTCGGGGTGGAAAACATGTTCTCTTATGAAATTTTGATCTATGAACTGTTTGCTTGTTGATTGTTATGCTTGAACATGATTTTCATAACATGAACTATGACCATTTTGATAAGTTAGTTATTGACCTTTTAAAATCACAAGAATTGAACACCATAAAGATGTAGTATAAACCTATTTACATGGTTTCAAGTTTGATAACAAAAATCCCAAACGAGTGAATGGATTAGGGTTCTAAAAGAAGTTAAAATTCTGCTGATTGATGAAGGGTAATATATAACCAAAACTTGAACATGATTTTCATAACATGAACTATGACCATTTTGATAAGTTAGTTATTGACCTTATAAAATCACAAGAATTGAACACCATAAAGATGTAGTATAAACCTATTTACATGGTTTCAAGTTTGATAACAAAAATCCCAAACGAGTGAATGGATTAGGGTTCTAAAAGAAGTTAAAATTCTGCTGATTGATGAAGGGTAATATATAACCAAAATGGTAATCAACTCCTTGTTTAGAAAATACCTATTAATTATGGAGGAGGAAAGTCGGGAGGATGAGGGAAAATTTAAGAAATACTCTATTTTATTGGAATGGAATAAAAAATTGGGGGAGGAGGAGAGGGGGGGGGGGGGGTGGAATAAAAAATGGGGACAAGAATAGGAATAGAGGAAATGGAATGAAATAAGTAATGGGTGATTTCTTTCCTCTATGTAACCAAACATGTCTAATTTCATTATTCTTGAATGGTCCATTCCATTCCTTCGTTACCCCATATCAAACACTACCTAAAACTAGAACTACGAAAACATTCTATGCTACACACTTAAACATTGTTAACTAAAAATTGATCAGAGATATTTGGTTTTTTAGATGAAATAATGTCTAAAAAATTTTTAAATCTCCAATTTTGAGTAACGTATTCTACGCATTGTATTTTCAAATATCAAACATTCCATATCATTTTATTAAAGATTTTATTTGGATTGTTAGAGTTAGACCCAAATAAATAGGGTAAAATGCAGTAAGAATGTGTGTATCAAGGGACACACCTACCATTACCTAATTTAAAGCAAATATCTACAACTCATGCAAACTGCAGGCTGGTTCACATTGGATTACATATAAAAGATGCTGAAAGAAATCCAACCCGATATCAACTTCCTCAGCCGACTGTATGATCAATTGCTGCTTTCAGGCTCTTAACCACTTTTAGTATCTTGTTGGTGTGGTGAACGGCTTTTATTAGGATCTGAAAGTAAATCCCCTTCAAGAGCGTATCTTGTACTTGCTTTTAGCCAAGTTTAATAGGAAGTCTGTAAATATATGCTCGTATTCTGGCATTTTACCATACCCTGCAAGTGTAACGCCAGAATAGTTTAAGAACTGGATGCAATATATTAAAAGCGCCGCAATTTACCTTTATTTACAAAAACATAATTACCAGGGAAATAATTTATATCGATGACATAAAAGCGATCTTTGGTTCCATGCTCACGAATCATATCCAAGTTAAACAAATGAAGCCCCTGCACCAAACTTTGTATAAATTGCCCAGAACATGGTAATAAGACACCATTTTATCAATTTGAAACACTATAAGAAGATATAGCAACATTTAGGAGTATCAATCGAACACAGTTTGACGGGTTGAAATCTAAGCACATCCCATATATTTATTCATGTCAAGGATATCAACCCTAACGTAGACACACTTGAAACCTGAAGGCAACCCATCTAACTCATTTATCTAAATGATTGAAACAGTCTCATAATCGAGCTGTAAACAGATTAAACGAGTTATATGGGTCAATGACATCAATTGGGTTGGATGGGCGGGTTAACCTTATAAAATGTTTTTGTTTTAATTTGTAACGGTTTGATGGGTTGACTTGTTTAATTAAAAGGGTTAAACATGTCAGCGAGAACAACTTATCTATAAACAGGTTAGAAATGACAACCCCAAAATGTTTCGTGTTTCGGGTCATATCAGGAATAAGCAACATACTTTCATTGTTTTTACCAATCAAGTCATGTTATATTTGTATTTCTGATCATTTTCAAAGTTGGTATATTTGTAAAAGAATTAAAATATGTTGCTATTTTGCGAATTTGCTCAAGTTATACATTTTAGTTATTTTCGTTTGATCTGGCCAATTTTTACATTTTAATTTATTTTATAAGAAAGGGAGATCGCAGTTGTAGAATACCAGTCGTCGACGAAGTTCTTTAGCAAGGCGTTCAAGTAATGCTCGTGGAGGAAGCTCTGCAACAAAACACAAGACAAAACAAATCATTATTAACCAAGGGTGATTAGTGCCTTCTCTAAATCTTCAAATTTCAAAAGTATGTAATTACTTACCAGCTATACATGGGTCTAGATCTGCATCATCTGCTGACTGGGCAGCAGATGAAACCCTTGGAAACCGAAACACACCAGCACTTCTTGACAGCTCAAGCTTGCTAACATCAGGTAAAGAGAAACGACGAACAACCTTAATTGCATCCCCAACAATGTACACTTTGAACAGAACACCTCCTACAAAACGCCCACATTACCAATAATCACCATTTCAACACATATGAGAACGACATAAACAAGTCATATTGCCTTAATTGCGCTAAATAAGGCATTATGTAACTGCCTAAACTTCTTTCTCTCAGTTTATCTGACTTGCAAAACGTACAAGTGCCATTGGGTTCTCTCAACTAAACCTGGTTTTGCTGAAGACACCCACGTAACCATAAATATAAAAAATAACTCATAATATTAAATACCATGGTTAACAAACTCCTGAAGAACAAGGGGAGGCTCTAGCTTCTCAAGGGAATATTCATCATAAGCCAGTGATAACTCATGTGACTTTGCAACCAAAGGCTTCGCAACTGTAACACGTGTATAAATTAGATTATATTTGGATACATTATAATGCACCAAAATAAAAAAAAATGCAAAACCATAACTCACCAAGAGGAAGCGCTAATCCTGCTTTCTTAACAGCGTCAGAGATGGATGATGGATCTTTTTCTATTACCAGTTGTTTTGGGACACCGACTATACCTGCATCATGTACTAACCTTTGAGAACTACTTCTTCTGTCATGTAAATAAATGAAGTTCAGTAAAAAAGAATACCATATGCATTAGAAAAATCCAGGTCAGCAACATCCTGAAGCATAGACTGCCTATTGTAAACAAGTTGTATAGCCCCTGGAGGATCAAGCACTGTAACCTCTGGATGTGTTAGACGATAATCCTTCAAAACAAAGATCTCATCTTAGTTCATCCAAAACAAACATCATGTAATAAAATTACATATACATATACATATATATCACTGATCTTGGAATAAAGAAGATGGTTGACGTGGAATAACCTCTAGAATTTGTTGCCATTCCTTCCCGGACAACTGGGGATGAAAGAAAATATATCATGAATATGATGAGCCATAAGTGAGAAAGAAAGAAATATAAAAAGAATGAAGGATCACCAAGATAGTTGGCATATGTGTTCAGACCAATACGGACGAACTGACCTTATGCAACACAATGTCAAAAGGACCTTGATCTGAAAGAGGTCTTGCTTGATCAATAGCAACAAAAAATATCCCCTTATTCCTGCATCCATCACACCTAAGTTGCAGTCAACGCGGCACTAACAGTATAAACTGTAAACAAACCTTATACAAATACTATATCTACATGAATACAATTTGATTAGCTTATGAATGACTTGTCTGTATACGTTCACAACAAATAGTTTCTTGAATTAAACATTTGCTTGCATCTTACGAATACTAGAAACCCATAATTTGTTTTATCTACTTTAAAACCATGTTAAATCAAAACAGAACCACATAAACATGAATATGATATAAGCCAAAATCCAAAACAGACAGAAAAACGTAAACTATTGAATAAGGTGGCTATACGGATGGCGTTCACGGGTTAATGGGTGCTACCCAACATTGACACAACCATGGCAAACATATGAACCAAAAACAACACAAATAATTACATTCGTATAACAAAAAAGAATTTACATAAAAAAACATTTTAATTTATAACATCTTATATCCATTTCTCTTCCTTATAAATTTTAGCATAAAAAAATGTGTTAAACGGGTCAACCTATAACACGAAGACAACTTGAATTTGGTATAGAGGTAGGTATATGAATATTCCCCATAAAGGAGAGGAATTGAATACGATGATTCTAGAAACCAAAAGAATCCATCCCATCATCCAAAGCAAAATTATATATATATATATATATATATATATATATATTCCGAAATGAAAGAATACCATACCTAGCGAGACCTTCAAGTTTAGGTTGCAAAAAGCTCTTGATCTTCTTGGACGTAAGAGCATAGCCCACAACAACAACCTTCCTTGGATACCTTATATCACTACTCGATTCCATTTCCTCTTCGCTCTCATACCCAATCAACCTCATTCTTCCTAATTCTCTTTTTAATAATATTATATTATATTCTTTAACCAAATCCAACGATTTTGTTATAATGCAACCAAAACCAGACCCCACTTAAGGAGTTCTTTTTTCATGTAAGGAGATATGTAATGTAGGAACAAAAATCGGGGACTTTGAGAATAAAGAGACAATAATGAGCGATTGGGAACGAAGATAGGAATTATCATTATTATATTGATTGTTTTGCTGTTGTCTATAATATACTCCCTATATATAGAGAGAGAGAGAGAGAGACAGACAAACAACCATACCACGAAGAACCTTCCATTGTCCACTTGCTATTTTACTTCTATTTGGAACAAAATATTCTTTTTATTTGTACATAAATATCAATCCCGTGTTGACAAAATATTCTATTCTATTTTTTTTTAGTTAGACTACACGGTGCCTCAGGTCGGGTACGTACTAATATCCACCTAGTCTAAAGTTGGAATTACCCTTCAAGCCGAAAAAATACATGGGGTGATGGTGGCGTAGCCCGTGGGCTCGTAGTGATTCTTAACTTACGTTTTATTTTTTTATTTGTCATTTACATAAACAAATAAAGTAAATAAAGAAACATTTATATTAAACCACTACATTAAAAATATATATTAGAAGCATAAATGAAAAATTTATAGTACATATTATACTTTTGTCTTATTTGTGCATTCTTTTCTTCGTATATATGTCGTCATGACCTTCGAGGTGATTGATTTTCATTGTGAAGAATTTCATAACCCCTCACGTTTTTTAACTGCTTATTTTTCCTATTTTTTGAATATCATTGAGCGTACCCCAATGTCTGTCACACCCCGACAACGCACAGCGGAAAGCAAGTCATGAGGTAACGGAAGTTGTTACCACAAAGTTTAACAAGTCACACATGATTACGTATAGACATCTTGCAACCATCCTCTAGTTAGACATATTTCAATTTCAAGGTCAACGAAAGTTTAAAAACATGTTCCACGAAAATGAAGCGAAATTTAAAGTTAACATTGTTTTAGAAAATAAAAGAAAACATAGATTTAAAGTTTGATGGTCCCAACATCATGTCTGTCACACCCTCAAATTTCCACTGCGGGGTTTTACCGCGAGGCGCATGACACACCAGGATCCCATAGCCATAAGTCATATGAACGAACTCTAAATGCCCAAACCATTTAGTTCGTTTTCAAAAATCAAGTTTAGTTAAGCTGTGGAAGCGTAAACCAAATTTAAAACTTTTAGAAACCATGCGCAAAACAACGCGCCCAAATTAAAACCATATGAAAGGAAACGTAAAAGCACGATATGTAATATAGGTGTATGCCCAAGACCCCAAATGCAGTGAACGTGCGGTACTTCCTAATTGTGACACCGGAAGCTAACTACCTGCAAAAGCATGTATAACGTGTGTCAACATAAAGTCGGTGAGTTCACAGTTTATGTAGTAGGTATAAAGTTACCAAAGTTTTAAACCATCAGTTTTAAGCTTGTCAGGGGTAGCTAACCCACTCAATGTAACTAAACAGTGGTTATTGGGAAACATACAGATGTTATAGTGCCTCAACACTAGTGTCTATCAACACTAGTAAGAAAAGTGGTCAGAAGTTCATGCCCGTGACCCAAGCACCTCAGGCATGAGGTTGCTGCACAACCTAATAGCGCTACTAACTAATACCCCGTTCGCCTCCAGCGATTAACCCAATAAAATAGTAAGGACTTTCAAGATAGAGTGTTTAGTTCACAAGGGACAGTTAAAGTACAAAACTGATAAAAGTGTGATTCACATAAGGAATCGAAAACCCGACCCACACAAGGAGTCACAGCATCCCAAAACCTGGGATGTAAAAGTAGTCCCAAACTGGACTAGAAAAAGTTTAATAAGTTGTCTCAAACCTGAGACGCATGCCTTTGAGAAAAGAGTAGTGAAACTCACCTTAGGTTGCGTGCTAAAAGAAAACCGCAAAGATAGCAAACGTGGAAGGCTACTCGCCTACTAATAACCTATCAAACACAAGGTTAGAAGTGTTTGAGTGTACTTGACACGATGACCTAAGTGACATCTCATGTAATTGTACTTGACACAAATAAACCGTGCAAAACTCGTCATTCGTTGGTGGTTGGTAAATGATGCAACATGTTAAGACTTTTAACACAACTAGTTCTCAATACACATTACATACGATCAACCTAGCATGTCACCTACATCATATAAATAACATGTACACATGTTCTCAAATAGGATTTCACAACTTATAACACAATAACTCACTCAAATCATCACATAATCAATATCTCGCAAATCTGCGTTTTCAGGACAGATTTTAGGGTATGAAATCCAATTTTTATAAAATCTCAAATTGTGACACCCGGCAATTTCCGGTAACTAACTTTTGAAAACTTAGTAAGTCTACCTTAGCGAGTCGCGCATACGTTACACAAAACAAGGTCGGTCGAGTCGAGTCGCACATCATTAGGGTTTTAACATACGCAAGTCTCGAGTCCCGGGAATTGGTGAACGAGTGTGAACGTGTTTACTTTCATGTATTATGTGTTTATAATGATTATGTGACTTGTCGGTATGTGTAAATGTGTTAACATATGTTAAAACGGAGTTTAACGCGCCAAATACACCACAACAGACCCTGAAGGCGATTAGCAGGGCTAATTGCCTTCATGAGGGCGATTAGCCTTCCTTCTTAGGTGATTAGCTTTGTCTTTAGGCGATTATGGGGGCTAATCGCCTATAGTGAAGGCGATTAGCAGCCCTAATCGCCTATAGTGAAGGCGATTAGCAGCCCTAATCGCCTGATAAAGCTGCATAATCGCCTATAAGGTGCCTGACGACTAGAAACGCCTATAAATACCACCCTTGACCTCCAAAACATCATTTACACAACCCTAGCCGTCCCATAACATATCTCAACCCACAAACACCCTCTGGAACCCATTTTTACATCAAAACAACCATTTCCAAGCTTATTCCATCATCTCCTCTTAAATACAAGGTGTGTTCTTCAAACCCAAACCTTTAAATGATTATGTTTTACTCCCTAAATGTCCAGACCTGACTTATAAATGTTTTTGTCTTTGAAAATCCATTTAAAACCGTTTTTAAACAAACCCACACCTTTACATGTGTTATATGTGTTATATGTGATTAAAGATAGAATTTTTAGGATTGAATCATGGTTGTTTTTGTGTTAATGTGATGTTTTTGGCTGTTACATGTTAGTATGATGATGTCCTAGGAGTTTGAATGGTTTTGGTTGGGTATTGTTGATACTTGGTGTTTTGACCCATTTGAAGGATTTTGGATGATTAAGGATGATATGAGATGTGTTGTTGATTGTTTGATGTTAGGGTTTGCTCTAGGATGATGCTAGAACAGTAGGATGCTTTCGGACAACGTGGTTATGTGATTAAATCCGGATATTTGCTATTTAGGGCAAGTTCTTGCATGTTGAGGTGATGTTTTCATGTTAAGTTGCTATTTTGGGAAAACGCTCGCATTCGGGACTGTTAGAATGATGAAAACTTAGGGGATTTGCTTGAAATATGTTTGTTAATATGTTAGGATGATTATTGGGTGTTTTTACACGTTTCAGATCTGATTTGGAGGGTTAAACGTGCGAAAAACCATATCAGCTGCACTATAGGCGATTAGGAATCCTAATCGCCTATGCTCTAGGCGATTAGGGGCCTAATCGCCTGAATTGAAGCCATACTCGTGTACTTATAGGCGATTGTGATCACAATTGCCTTCATTTCATGCAATTGTGATCCTAATTGCCTTCATTTCATGCAATTGTGACCCTAATCACTAGTTAAGCCCTGAATTGCATACCTTATGACCATAATCGCCTGAAATGCATGTGATTAGCCCTAATTGCATATAATAAGGCGCGATTAGCCCTTGTAATTGCTTGTTGACCATCCCTAATCACGTGTTGACTTTCCTAATTGCATGCTAAGTTCCTAATCGCGTGTAATGCTGTTATAAGTGTATTTTAACATCCCGAAACCCGGTTTGACACCTAGGAACATGATAGGAACCCCGTGACATGCCTAGTAACATAGTAACACGTGTTTGGACTTGTTTGTACGTTATTTGACCTATGTGTTAGAATCATTGAACTTTAACGCATGTTAAGTACTAAGTTGCATGTTTTGTGTATGTTTGTGTATGAGATGAACACGTGGAATGTTGGGTCACCAATGGGATGTCGAGTCTTGTCTTATGTAGTCTGGTTGTCGGTCAAACACGTTTTTCAAACACATCATGGTCATGGACTGGACTTAGGGACTAATGAACCCTGCGGGTTATTAGTCTAACTTAACACATATCTTATGATAGGTCGCCACTAGTTGGGGCTATCATATCTTACAGACGGTTTACTCATATCACATATACGGTTTACTCGTAAACGGAATACGCAACCTAAGGTGAGTTCACGGCCCCACATTTTACGGTTTTTGCTTTCGGGGGAGAAACATGCTTAAAACTCTTTTATGACTTATGGTTTATTAAACTCTTTTGTAACTCATTACTCTTTATCACATTATACTATGGCTTACTTATCGTACTATACGGTTCATCAAAAAGTCCCTTAGAAACCACTAACATGGGTATATGGCGGGGAAATATGGATAGCGCTATTGGGAACTGACAAACCCCACTCGACGGTAGGACCGGGCGGGTGCATATTGTCTCTAACAAAACAAGGTCTATCGGTGATGACGGTAGCCCATAGGAAACTAAGGGTCACTACACGGCTTAGTCAGCAATGGTTTCACCCGTATGAGTATCTTATTCTGCGCCTAGCTAGCGTTCTTACAAGCATAGTAGTAATTGTGATGGTAACGGTTTTCGAAGGATTACTCTAACGTTAAATAAATCTGTGAACTCACCAGCATTATATGTTGACTCTTTTAGCATGTTTTCTCAGGTCGCTAAGGTAGCAGCTGTCAGATAGGCGCACGGAGTCGCACTGGGGTCGTCTTGCGTCTAGGGTCTCATGGCATGTTTTGGAAATGTTGAACTTATGTTTTATTTTCTGCATGACTTTTGTAAACTTTTAATGCTCCCGCACTGTTAAATGTTGAATTTTAAATCTTATGCATGGTTTTGATTACGTATGTTTTACATTTAGACGTCGTTTATTGTGACCGTTGACTTGGATCCTGGTATGTCACACGCCTCGCGGTAGAACTACGCAGGTGGATATTTGAGGGTGTGACACAAATTGTAACACCCCATTTTCTTGACATGAGTTAAAGTATACAAACTTATACTTTGTATATTGTCGAACAAGTAATAACAAATATAATAGTTATTTGAAATGTGAGATATCTAAATGATCACGGGCTAGTATTAGAGACCGTTTAATAATAATAATAATATTATATTTAGCCTTACACCGTTTTTATGAAACTTAGGTCAAATCATAAAGAAAAATATGCTCATCACAATTGTCTATTTGTTATTTTATAAATATGTTAAAAGTTATAAAAGATAAACGCAATAATAATAATAATAATAATAATAATAATAATAATAATAATAATAATAATATCAAGTGCACGTGTGATTGTGTAAAGTGATGAAATGATTCATCACAAATTTCTGATTTCTAAGATATGTACACGTATTTACATAAGTGCCGACATATCCAATTTTTTTTATGACTATGATAAATCGGTTTCTTATTAACGAAGGAAATACGTAAATAGGCCATATATGTGTATAAGTCGAGTGGTTCATTTGAGATGTACAAAACCCAACAGAAGCACTCCATAAGAATGATAAGCTAGTCTCTAGTATCCATTTGGTATTATTTGCGATAATTGTTGGAGAATGAGTAAGCAGGTTGCACACTAAATTATCATAGATATTTTCAGGTACTTTCTGGTCTAAGTGTATATTAGAATTAACGGTATTAATATTTTAATTTTTATGTACTAGGTTTATTATTAAGGGTGGGTATACGATAGCCTAGCCTTAGTTAGACATGGACTGATCACCCATGCTTAAACAAGGCAGTGTTAACCAATATCCAACCATAATAATAATTAGTTAGTTAGGCATACCATTACCTAACCTAGGATTATATAATTGTGTCAGGACCTTGAGTTATTACCTGGCTATACTAGCGAATGTTGTGCAGCTGTTTAACATCGTTGAACAGGTGAGTTATCATGACTTTTTCTAAAACTGTGACATATTCTTGTATAAGCTATTTTATGTGAGTAATATGATTGTTTTCCTAAAAGTGTGATGTATGTTGTATAAGTAATAGATGTGAGGTGAAGGAGGTGTTGAGACCATGTAAGGCCGACAACACACCTCACCTGAGTAAATAAATATATGTTATGTATGATACATGCATGGGTATTAGGGGGTTCTGGATCCATGGATTCATAATGAGGTATTGAGGCTGGGGAAACCGCGGTGAGCCTTCCCAGTATGGGTTGCCCAGTAGTAAAATATGCTCATAATAGGCAGTATGCCACCGTCTTGTATTGAGGCTGGGGAAACCGCGGTGAGCCTTCCCAGTATGGGATGCCCAGTAGTAAAATACAATAATAATAGTAAGGCAGTATGCCACCGTCTTGTATTGAGGCTGGGGAAACCGCAGTGAGCCTTCCTAGTAGGGGATGCCCAGTAGTAAAATACAATAATAATAATAGTAGTAGTAAGTCAGTATGCCAACCCAGTACGGGTATCTGTTTAATCTGTAGGGTGTATGGGATGTATACCCGCACCTATAAAAGTAAAGACGTACACTGTTCATAATATTAAATGAATGTTTTCATACAACTATGCATGACGTAAAAACTTTTTAAATATATGTCGCAGGATTAGCAAGTTTACAAGAAAAGTTGCGATTCCGCTGCTAGGTCAGGTATCAACCGTGCATGATCACCCGGGTCTCGGGTGGGGTGTTACACAAATCAACTCCTCAAGTCCCCAAAATTTTTACAGGGATGTCCCATAAGTTTATACGTGACTCTACTATTTTTATTTCTCGTCAACAACACATCAATATTTTTATAAAAATTACTTTAGTCCAGCCACCTCAGAAAGAAGTGCTGTTGACAGCAGCTTACATAAAAATTCATTAAAAATCATAGACTCATCCAAACGGGATGAATCCAATTGTAAAAGCTTGTACACTCAGAGACTCAACCTCTGTCCAAATTTCATGATCAAAGGATTCGTAAAACTCAAGTTATAGCCCTTTAAAGTTGGTCCATTTTTCACATCCGAAAATCTGATTATACCTTTAAACTTATAAAATCATGAATACATATCAAAACAAGTCCAAAACACATGATTTTGGACTTTTTGAAAAGCTAACATCATAAGTTATGTTTTAACATCAGAAAACAGTCAGATTAAACATGTTAATAATCGAATAACAGCCATACAAGTCGTTGCAAATAATCTGCCAGAAATCAGAATTTTAATAACATGCTTCTTATGAAGCCTAATCATTCTTATTAACCCATAATCATACAATAAACTCATATTAACATAAACCCTAATCTTACTCATCCATATTATCATGTTTAAACTCATGTATTTACATATCACATACCCTAGACATGATTTCTATCAACAATATTCATCAACAATCTCAACAAACATCCAAGATATCCAACATATAGTGATTTGCGATTTTAACATGCATGTTTCATAGAGTTTTTACAACTTTTCCAGCCTAAAATCTCATCATACAACACATAAAACACATACCTTGAATTGCTAGAGTCCCTAAAATCTCAAGATAGCACCCAAAATAGCTCGAACTAGTGAGGAATTGAAGAAAATTGAGATTGAAAGGTGGGTGTGGGTGGGTTCTTTATTCACGGCGCCCTTAGGGTTTTTAGGGTGCATGTTTATTTATTTTTTTATAAATAATAAGCTAGGGTTAAGATCATGGGCCAAGGTTTTCGGGCTCTAGTGATTTTTATCTGATAAGTGAGCCTATTAGCCCTATCTAACTCTCGAGATTAATCCCGACAATAATAGTCATACTAACTCATATAAAACTACTGTTTTATCAATTCATATTATGTTTATCATAAGTGCACGTATCTCATAACGTTTACGTACAAGTTAACTAATACGCAGTAGTTCACATAAGCATGCAATTCACATACACGTGTTACTCCACATTCATCAACACTCAAATGTTCATATAATCATGCATGCCTAACAAATCACCAACGTTCAGGATACGGGATACATGTGTGTGTCAAGACAATGGTTTTCCTAATTATAACGTACGTTAATGTCACTTAACACATGTTATTGTTACATAACATTCTCAAAGACCCGTTCAACTAACTCTAGCTAAGTGTTTAACCACGTATGATCATGGAAGTTAATTAGAGCTCAGTAAAAGAATTAACCTGAAAATGCGGGGTGTCACAATGTCCATAGTGGTGCCCGCTAAACCCACTCTCTAAACTCCTATGCATCAGTACTTGAAAAACATGCTTAAAAATATCAACAAAAATGTTGGCGAGTTCACAGGTTTTAAGGCAATTATACAAATTTCCTTGTTTAAAAATGTATGATCGAGTACCACTAAACAGAGAACCAAGTAGACTCGCGAAAATCTAACATGTATGATTTTAACTTAAGGCTCTTAATCAAACCACAACTTTTCTTTCCAAGGTTTGACCTCCTAGAGGAACTTTTAAGAATATGCTCTCCCATAAGGGCTCTCCCATAAGGCCAGTCCAACTTGCCAGAGAGGGGCTATCTACCTAATAGATCTACTAACATAAACTACGGCTCTAGACCAAGAGCTAATGATTAAGAAATGCAGGAAAGTGTCCTCCCAAAGAGACTGACGAGGCGTCCAACACACACGTCATGCACCTACCCAAGGCCATCAAATGTTCTACAAATTCTAGTCTTACTCATCATACAAGCATGTTAATCCCCTGATTGTAAAACGTTCAAAAACACTTAAAAAGAAAAGGGGGCCGTGAAACTCACCTCAAGCGTAGCTGTCATAACCCGGCCACAGGGGGCCTGGACGAAATTACAGTTTGATACGACATTCACGCGAATGCAAGCAACAGCGGAAACGGTATATAAATAACTAACTTTATTAATATAATTTAATACAATCTCATTTAACTACATCTAGTCCCTGATCGTATATGCGCGGTTGGTTTCTATGGTTACTTGATCGTCTACTGGTTCATCCACTGGTTGTGACTCCGAGTTGCAATCATACGTTCTTCATATCTCCAATGCCGGACCCTGAACACATGCTTAAAATGGTTTTGTCAACAATAATGTTGGTGAGTTCGTGGGTTTAGTTACATAGGATCCCAAAGTTAGTTTTACCAAAACGGTTTCAGTTATACAAATCAGTTTAACAGTTTTCAATACGTTTCTCTGGATATGGTGTTACAGTCCTACAAGCTGGCCACCCAACCCTTGGCACCTAGCCCATGCCTAACCATGCCTAGATGTAACAAGATAAACTATACCCGTTATTGTTATAGTTCTCAACCTATGCCCTGCCCCATGGGTTCCCCAATGGCAAAATATATGCCGCAACGACCCGTCGGTCTCAGTGGGGGTTTCCGGGTCTAGGCTGGACCACTATGCGTGGGGGATTCCCCAAGTAGTACTACCCATATATTAAGTCGGCTCTATCCTAGAGTTAATGAGTGCCTGGTTCAGTATGCGTAACAAGCAAGCAGGTAATCACGCTCTGTAAAACTAACACCATAATATACAAAACAACTGGAAGCATGTATTCACCCCAAAACAGTTTAAAAGTAAAAGAGGGGAGTTCACGAAACTCACCTATTTGCATAGCTTAATTATAAAAACCATGTTCAGTATCGTATACTTACATCCTCCTGGTTGGGCCCTATGTCGACACATGTTATTGTTAGAGTTCAGTTTTAGTCGTCATGGTTGCGCGTGGGAATGAGCTCGAGCGTATAGCTGTCCATCCTCAAATTTACCTTTGCCATCCTGAGCATAGTTACATCCTCAGGATATAACTGTCCATCCTCAAATTTACCTTTGCCATGAGCATAGTTGTCATATATTTACTTCTTTAACATCTTAACACCCAATTTTCAGAATAAAACTAGGCTACAAACATATTAGACACTTATAGCACTCTATCTCACATTTTCTAATTTGGAAAACAAGATTATTTTTACTAAGTAATTTTTGACCAAAACAAGTACAACTTTGGATGATTGATGAACGAATGACTACGATTAAAATGATTGTGTTGTGTGTGTAAGTATCAGGAGTTCTATCACTAGAAAGCTGGTACCAAGTGAGTAGAAAGTAGCTAAGTGTCCTATTTCGTTCATCAATCCCCTATTTATAATTATAAATGAAGTAAATAAAAGATCCCATGATATCTGCCAATTTTAATAAGCTTCTGGATTATTTCAGGTGTACGCTGAAGCATCTTTATCCAACATAGACGTTGGTATAACAGTTTCCATGATTTTCGCCTAGTATTAATGCTCGTCGGTTACACCTTTTACCTAGTCTTTAGCCACAGACTTGCTTCACATGTATAACTCTTCAATGATCAGCTTCTTTGACTTGAGTGAGACAATATAGCCGTTACGGAACAGTTATGTGACACCCGGCAACTTCCGATCTACACTGACGTGATTTTTTTGATTTAAAAATAAATATTTATTTCAAATATTGTTAATTATTAAGTTTCGGAAGTTAACTGATCGTTTTAACAATGGAAACTGCGACCGATTTAATTAACGCGATGTCAACGCGTGCGTCAAACGCACGTGCCAGTCGACGAAAATATTTATTTTATTTTTACTCGGTTTAATTATATTTTTAATTTCGATTAAAACCGACTAGTTTTTATAAATAATTAACGAGCCTAATTATAAACAAAGACGTTTTACGTTTATACAGGTTCGACACGTTGTACAAGTCACCTACCAACAAACCCTAGGTATATAATCATCTTATTCTTCTTCTTCTTCTTCTTCTCATTTTCACCCAACACAAACCCTAACCGCTCTCTCTCTCTCTCTCTAAAACCAACACTCTCTCTCTCTAGAACTCCCCCTCTCTCTCTCTCGGGTTCTCTCTCTACACACTCTCTCTAACCTATCCCTCTCTCTCCCTCGCACCTGCTCTCTCCCCTGCCTGTTTTAACACCGGCCGACCACCACCATCCTCGATGGTGGCGGCGTGAAGCCTCTGGCCCCTACAAATTAGCAGAACGAGATGTGTAGGTTTACAGATTTGCAGGTTCAAGTTGTGACATGGTGGATTTATGGTTGCTGGTTCCATGGTTGCAGACGACTATGGTGTGGAGGATCGGGTGAACGGAGGTGTGTAGGGGTGGGTAAGAATGGTTGTGGTGGTCCGATGATGGTGGTGGTGGCTCGGGTTTGGGTCGGTTATGGTTATGGTTGCTGGTGAGGTTTTGCTCGGTCTGATGGGTTTGGTTTGGCTCGGGTCTGGGTCTATTTAGGGCTCGGGTTCGGGTCAGGTTTGAAGGTGGTGGAGATGCTTGGTCAGGTCCGGTTGGTGGTGATTCAAGAGGACAGCGACGTCGTGTTGTTTTTCCGGCAGAAGACGGGTTGTGCAGGTGACGGCAGCGGTGGTTCTTGGCGACAGGTCTGAGGTGGTTGTTGTGGTCCGGATTGAGGCCGACCTGGTCGTTTTTGGTGCGGGTTCGTGGTGGTCCGGTGGTGGGTTCAGGTTGGGTCTGGCCCGAGTCAAGTGGATTGCTAGTGGTTCGGGTCACTCGGGTCAAGTCAAGTTCGTGTTCGTTTTGGTCTCGGGTCAGTGGGTTAGGATCGGGTAAAGGAATGGGTCAGTTTTGCTGTTGGGTTCGAGTCGCGCGACAGCTGGCCTCGAGTTTGCATTCGGGTTGGATCTGAGTTCGGGTCAAAGTTTGGTGGTTTTGGTGTTCGGGTCAGATTCGGTACGAGATCGGGTTCGGTACGGGTCTTGTTCGGGTTAGATCTGGATGGTCAAGCCTCGGTCAACACGCGGTCAAAGCTGGTCAAACTTCGGTTCCGGTCTACACGTAGTTCGAGGTGGCTTCGGGTTACGCGCGTACAAATCGTTATACCTTAATTCGTATTTGTATTATTGTTGTGGATATTATATATATATAAATAAATACATTGATATTCATAAAATAGTTTTGACTCGCGAGCGAACCGAATAATAATAATAAACGGTAACTATTATATCGGACGATTGGTAATAGTGACTAAAATGTGTGACTTATAATATCGATATCGGACTAAATTGGTTGGACTATAATATATATATATATTGTTTCGTGTATTTATATAAATACAAATAAGTAGTTTATATATGAAAAGTTGTCGAAACGTATAAAGTCTTGTATTGGATATTGATTTTTGGGAAAATTGTAGGCGACTTGTGTCGCCTGGTTTGTACAAAAATAGAGGAAACTCTGCCAAAACTTTTATAAAATCCACGGCACAACGAAAATAGAATTGTCGCATATTTTTATAAATGAAGTTCCCTAAGTGCCGTGATAAGTGTAGTTATGCAAAATAGTGACGTTTTGACAAAAGATACGTTTAACAATAATAAGTAAATCTCGGACAATATTTTGAAACATATTATATATAGTTTCGCCGAACGTCAAGTATGACGAGTGTTCGAAAGGTTTTCGGTATCTAAATAATGTTTATTCTTTGGATTTAAAAATCTGTATATATTTTACTTGGGAACTATTTTTGCAAAAAGCAAAGTTTTGAATAACTTAAATGTTCGGATTTGGAAAAGAGGCGATATTTTTATTGATCGGATTTAAACAACTATACTTACGGTTTTATCAAAGGGCATTTTTCCTAAAATATATTTATATAAGGTAGATACATTTATACGAATTACAAAATGAGCTCTGACTCAAGATAAGTTATACGTTTCGTAGTAATAGTCCAACGTGGTGTACACACGAATAGTGACAAGTGCGCAACTTGGGTACTATGTCGTGTGTTAACGCATAAGTAAGATAAGTCACGGTCGGTTCGTCGAGTTAAAGCATATTAGTACACGAGTTAATACATGCGAGTCTAGATAGTTGGATAAACTATCTTCTAGCCGGATAATAGGCTAGGTTTATAGGTGCTAGACTTTAAGGTGTCCTTTGTTGGTTATAGGGCACGAGGAGGTCGGTCAAAGCTTCGGGCTTGTTTGCTAGCTTAGCATGGAAATTAAGGTGAGTTCATGACCCCACTTTTTACTGTTTTATAAATGTTTTCGGGGTGGAAGACATGCTTCTTTTATGAAAACCTGAGGAATTCCAAACGAACAAGTCTTTGAAAAATGAAATGGGTGCGTGAGTGTCACAACCCCACTTTTACGGTTTTGCTTTCGGGGGAGAAACATGCTACTTACTTACGTATTAAAGGTCATGTTATACTATGGGCACTTTATGTTACTATACGGCTTTTACGGAAAGTCCCGGGGGGAAACCATGAATGTGCGGGGATGCACAACGAGGGAAATGTGGATAGATCTATTGGGCCTCACAAACCCCACCCGACGCCGGGGATGCCGGGCGGGTGCATATTGTCTCTAACTATCGGGTTATCGATGCATCGGTAACCCAGTCATCTGGGCTGGATTCAACATTTGGTACATGTTCAGCAATGGGTTCCCAACCGTAGTAGTAAAAACACTAAACGTCTGGCTAACGTTCTTATGACATAGTAGTAACGGATATGATCTTTTCAAACTTATGGGAAAACTCTTCTGTAAAACTTATGAACTCACGAGCATATTATGTTGACTTTTTAAGTATGTCTTTCAGGTTTAAAGTTTGGTAACGGCACGGTTGGAGTAGGTGGCAGTTGGGACCGGGGATCCTAGAGGGTTAGAATTGGCGTTTAGGGAACCAGAGTCTTATATGAATCTTTCCGCTGCGTTGGCAAAGGCACCAAACGTCACAACCGATGAGGGAAAAGTCGGGGTGTGACAGTTTGGTATCAGAGCCATAGGTTTTAGCGAATTAGGTGTCTGTGTAGATATCTAGGCTTTAACCTGAGTTTGTTTCGAGATAGGGACCAAAATTTCTAAGACATAATAATTTGCACGAACGCCTAGGAACTGGAATTCCAACCGTTGCCAAATCAGTTGCGTGACTATTAGTGTATCACACTAGCTCAGGGTACATTCCTTCGGCGCAAGGAACATTCATTTTCTTATGTGAAAAGTAAGTTCATATGTTCTATAGTGGCATATAGAAAGGATAATAACACGTGGTGGTTAGGCTTACCTCACTGGTGACCGGTGAGTCATCGCTTTAGATATCAGAGTGTTTATTCACATAGAGTTAGCTGAGTCATTGTTTCTTGGTATGAGAAACAATTTACTTGTTTTTATACTGTGTGCATTTAATTAAAGTATATATAGTACGTATCGCCAATGGTTGTCGACTCAAGCTTGGACTTAATGGGAACGCACACACGTGCCACGTTAGTTGGACGAGTTGGCAAGGGGATTGTTGCAGCATCTACGGTCCCACATCCCGTGTTCAGAGTATGCTATGTCGTTAAGGTCGATTTGGGTCGGAAACATCTTAATGAGGCACCTCATTCTGCCGATGATGCTGCGAAGCTGGAAAGCGTACGGGAAGAGCACCGGAAAAAGGTGGTGCACACGACGAACATTATATTATGTTATATATATATATATATATATGTGTGTGTGTGTGTGTGTTACTACGTGAATGTAATGAGTGCTTGTGATATACTCATGATGGTGGTTAATAGGATGATCTGGTGAGGTAAATTTTCGATAACGCAGACATCACGTTATTGCAAATTTACAGGCACTTGATAGTTCTAAGAATTTCTATCGTGAGGGTATCTATATTGTTATGTGTTGTATGTATATAAATAATGGAAAAGGGTTTCTCATTCTTTTGTTTTTACGGGCGTGATTGTCGATTCCCCCCCTGTTCGTGTCATTTGTGATCTTGTTTTTCTTAAACCAGTTTAAGATCTTGATGATCTTGTTTCTTGAGCTTCTAAGGTTCATGTTGTAGAACCTAGTTATATCTTTTTGAGTATGAGTTGCACCTCTCTTCTTTTGTTTTTGTGACCTTCAACATATTATCGCAAAGGACTTAAATTTTTGTTGATTCCTCATCTTTCTCACAAAACTAGACGCGTATTTTTCTTTTATATACGTGTCAACTGTTGTATCTTTGAATTCCATAAATTTGTGAAGATCCATTGTAGGACTTCACATCGAACAACCGTTTCATTAATGATTTGTTTATCATTACGTTGCTCGTAATTCTTGTTTTCTAGTCTTGATATGTCAGGCCATTGTGGGCAATGAATCTTTTGATACTTCGTCGATGAGTATCTTTAAAGTCGACATTTCAGTTGAATCGAATTGTTGGAATTTGATACAGCACCTTGCGGTGAATATTCAATAGACTTGGAATAATGAATGATTTTAATTGACATATCTCACTTTCATCAACTTGTTTGTTATTGCCTTAAATGCAGACACACCTTGTGGTGTGTAATGAAAAAGTTGGTGCACTAGTTGCTTCGTTTGGGGTGCGCCAATAGTATTTGTTGACAGAGTTATTGTTTACACTTTGCATTCAAATGATTCTGAAACTTTATTTCATGCCATTTGTACCGGCAAGTCCGTTGACTAATTTTGTTGTACTACCATTAGTTCTTGGATGATATCCTACCTCAAATTTTGAGGACAAAATTTCTGTAACATGGGGAGGATGTGACACCCGGCAACTTCCGATCTACACTGACGTGATTTTTATGATTTAAAAATAAATATTTATTTCAAATATTGTTAATTATTAAGTTTTGGAAGTTAACTGATCGTTTTAACAATGGAAGCTGCCACCGATTTAATTAACGCGATGTCAACGCGTGCGTCGAACGCACGTGCCAGTCGACGAAAATATTTATTTTATTTTTAATCGGTTTAATTATATTTTTAATTTCGATTAAAACCGACTAGTTTTTATAAATAATTAACGAGCCTAATTATAAACAGAGACGTTTTACGTTTACACGGGTTCGATACGCGGTACAAGTCACCTACCAACAAACCCTAGGTATATAATCATCTTATTCTTCTTCTTCTTCTCATTTTCACCCAACACAAACCCTAACCACTCTCTCTCTCTAAAACCAACACAGTCTCTCTCTAGAACTCCCTCTCTCTCTCTCTCTCTCTCTCGGGTTCTCTCTCTAAACACTCTCTCTAACCTATCCCTCTCTCTCCCTCGTACCTGCTCTCTCCCCTGCCTGTTTTAACACCGGCCGACCACCACCATCCTCGGTGGTGGCGGCGTGAAGCCTCTGGCCCCTACAAATGAGCAGAACGAAATGTGTAGGTGACAGATTTGCAGGTTCAAGTTGTGACATGGTGGATTTATGGTTCCTGGTTTCATGGTTGCAGACGACTGTGGTGTGGAGGATCGGGTGAACGGAGGTGTGTAGGGGTGGGTAAGAATGGCTGTGGTGGTCCGATGATGGTGGTGGGGGCTCGGGTTTGGGCCGGTTATGGTTATGGTTGCTGGTGAGGTTTTGCTCGGTCTGATGGGTTTGGTTTGGCTCGGGTCCGGGTCTGTTTAGGGCTCGGGTTCGGGTCAGGTTTGAAGGTGTTGGAGATGCTTGGTCGGTTCCGGTTGGTGGTGATTCAAGAGGACAGCGGCGGCGTGTTGTTTTTCCGGCAAAATATGGGTTGTGCAGTTGACGGCATCGGTGGTTCTTGGAGACAGGTCTGAGGTTGTTGTTGTGGTCCGGATTGAGGCCGATCTCGTCGTTTTTGGTGCGGGTTCGTGGTGGTCCGGTGGTGGGTTCAGGTTGGGTCCGGCCCGAGTCAGGTGGATTGCTGGTGGTTCGGGTCACTCGGGTCAAGTCAAGTTCGTGTTTGTTTTGGTCTCGGGTCAGTAGGTTAGGCTCGGGTAAAGGATTGGGTCAGTTTTGGTGTTGGGTTTGAGTCGCGCGACAGCTGGCCTCGAGTTTGCATTCGGGTTAGATCTGAGTTCGGGTCAAAGTTTGGTGATTTTGGTGTTCGGGTCAGATTCGGTACGAGATCGGGTTCGGTATGGGTCTTGTTCGGGTCAGATCTGGAGGGTCAAGCCTCGGTCAACACGCGGTAAAAGCTGGTCAAACTTCGGTTCCGTTCTACACGTAGTTCGAGGTGGCTTCAGGTTACGCGCGTACGAATCGGTATACCTTAATTCGTATTTGTATTATTGTTGTGGATATTATATATATATATATATATATAAATAAATACATTGATATTCATAAAATAGTTTTGACTCGCGAGCGAACCGAATAATAATAATAAACGGTCACTATTATATCGGACGATTGGTAATAGTGACTAAAATGCGTGACTTATAATATCGATATCGGACTAAATTGGTTGGACTATAATATATATATTGTTTCGTGTATTTATATAAATAAAAATAAATAGTTTATATATGAAAAGTTGTCGAAACATATAAAGTCTTGTATTGGATATTGATTTTTGAGAAAATTGTAGGCGACTTGTGTCGCCTGGTTTGTACAAAAACAGAGGAAACTCTGCCCAAATTTTTATAAAATCCACGGCGCAACGAAAATAGAATTGTCGCATATTTTTATAAATGAAGTTCCCTAAGTGCCGTGATAAGTGTAGTTATGCAAAATAGTGACGTTTTGACAAAAGATACGTTTAACAATAATAAGTAAATCTCGGACAAAATTTTGAAAACATATTATATATAGTTTCGCCGAACGTCAAGTATGACGAGTGTTCGAAAGGTTTTCGGTATCTAAATAATGTTTATTCTTTGGATTTAAAAATATGTATATATTTTACTTGGGAACTATTTTTGCAAAAAGCAAAGTTTTGAATAACTTAAATGTTCGGATTTGGAAAAGAGGCTATATTGTTATTGATCGGATTTAAACAACTATACTTACATTTTTATCAAAGGGCATTTTTCCTAAAATATAATTATATAAGGTAGATACATTTATACGAATTACAAAATGAGCTACGACTCAAGATAAGTTATACGTTTCGTAGTAATAGTCCAACGTGGTGTACACACGAACACTGACAAGTGCGCAACTTGGGTACTATATCGTGTGTTAACGCATAAGTAAGATAAGTCACGATCGGTTCGTCGAGTTAAAACATATTAGTACTCGAGTTAATACATGCGAGTCTAGATAGTTGGATAAACTATCTTTTAGCCGGATAATAGCCTAGGTTTATATGTGCTAGACTTTAAAGTGTCCTTTGTTGGTTATAGGGCACGAGGAGGTCGGTCAAAGCTTCGGGCTTGTTTGCTAGCTTAGCATGGAAATTAAGGTGAGTTCATGACCCCACTCTTTACTGTTTTATAAATGTTTTCGGGGTGGAAGACATGCTTCTTTTATGAAAACCCGAGGAATTCCAAACGAACAAGTCTTTGAAAAATGAAATGGGTGCGTGAGTGTCACAACCCCACATTTACCGTTTTGCTTTCGGGGGAGAAACATGCTACTTACTTACGTATTAAAGGTCATGTTATACTATGGGCACTTTATGTTACTATACGCCTTTTACGGAAAGTCCCAGGGGGAAACCATGAATGTGCGGGGATGATTAACGAGGGAAATGTGGATAGATCTATTGGGCCTCACAAACCCCACCCGACGGCGGGGATGCCGGGCGGGTGCATATTGTGTCTAACTATCGGGTTATCGAGGCATCGGTAACCCAGTCATCTGGGCTGGATTCAACATTTGGTACATGTTCAGTAATGGGTTCCCAACCGTAGTAGTAAAAACACTTAACGTCTGGCTAACTTTCTTATGATCTTTTCAAACTTATGGGAAAACTCTTCTGTAAAACTTATGAACTCACCAGCATATTATGTTGGCTTTTTAAGTATGTTTTAGGTTTAAACTTTGGTAACGGCACGGTTGGAGTAGGTGGCAGTTGGGACCGGGGATCCTAGAGGGTTAGAATTGGTGTTCAGGGAACCAGAGTCTTAGATGCATCTTTCCGCTGCGTCGGCAAAGGCACCAAACGTCACAACCGATGAGGGAAAAGTCAGGGTTTGACAAGTTACAAACCTTAATATTGATTAAGTATACCTGCAATAATATCATAATAAGATAATTCGTTAGTCTATCCTCAGGATGTACATATGGTCTTAGTTACATCCTGAACCCTGCTTAGTCCTTCAGTATACTGAGGATGTCACACAGAATATATGAGGAAAAATATCTTGAGCATTTCATCATGAACAATTGTCCCCAAAAATATGTTACCATTAATATCTCAAATGGTTATAATATTTTTAATTGCAAATCTTATCTGCTGATCCTGATTAGACGTCTGTCCGGATAACAACGGCTATATTTTAGGCTTATTTTTCGTGATGACCGTTACACATCATCATCTTCTGTCGCCTATATCTAGGCTTTCTTCCTTCCTTTATAATCACACAAGATTATCAAAAAAGTTAATTACTCTTCTTCTTCTTCCCTGTTTTCTTCTTTTCTTTGATCCTGCAAAACTTTTTCAAACAAAAATTCTGAGGATGGGCAAGAAAACAACAAGAGCATCTAGGATTGTTGGGGTCCCTAAAGACTTCATACCCCAGAACATGCTTAAAGAACCTAAATAGGAGATCTGCTCTTTTAATGATAGGGATTATTCAAGCCCTTAAGAACTCAGGGGCCTTCCCTAGTTTGGCTATTATCCGTCCCTATGATTCATGTGCAAAATCAAATTTTGCATCCTCTATTTGGGTTTGTTTCTTGTACCTGCCAATTCACCTTGGCCTAAAGTATCCATTCCCCTAGTTTATCAAAGAGTTCTTTGATGTAACAGGAATGGCCTATGCCCAGGCTATACCTGAGGTCTGGAGGATCTTTGTAACATCGCATATTTCCCCTAAATTTTTAATTAATAAAAAGAATGTGTTTGTTTTAAACAATATATGCTTTAAAAACACCTTAAACTAATAATTATCTGATAAAATCTTTCAATGTTGACATTTTTGTGCGTATTAAAATTTTTCTCATCATTTTTAATAAACTATGATCATATATACACATAATAATATAGTTTTAATATGGGAAATGCTCTAAAAAAATAAAATGTGTGGACCGGGACTTGAACCCGCGTCCACCACAAGGCCAAACGAGTTAACAACAAACTGAGCTACAACCTGTCTTGTGTATATTATCCAACTCGAATTAAACATAAGCCTTCCTTATTATCCTATCAGTTGACTAATAAAAGTCAACACCCATAATAATATCCATTCAATTGAGTTTTGAATCCCACGATTTTCCTGATAACGAGCTTAAGGAATTTTGTTGACAGATAGTTTGGCTTCATCCCCATACCAATTCAAATAAAACCACTAGAAATCCTCTTGTTTCGTTATGGATTAAACTTTCAAAATTCAAATTTTAAAATCGTTCAATCCTTAAGAGTTATTATAAATTGAACCCACTCCTGCAAGCTAACTTGCCGAAAACAAAACCCCTACTCTCAATTCCTGCTAAAAATTCTTCATAATCTGCCATCCTTCGAGTTTTGACTTTTTCGTTGACCTGCGATTTGAAGTCCTTCGAGTCTGGTATGGTTTCAATCATCATTCCTTTATGTTAATCGCCCCCCCTCAGTAATAACCCCATAATTAATCGGGTTATAATTGGGTATTGAATCCAATTTAGAAAACTAGGGTTCTTGTCACGATTTGGGGAAGATGACTCTTGACTGTCATCATTTATATTCAAAACAAACCAAAAACAATCACCAACTGATATGTGGATCAGTTGGTGATACCCTCTGTGTTTAAACATTGAAATGGCATGTGACATGGGTTCGAATCCAGTCACCACCATTTTTATTTTGATAACAAATGGTTAAACTCAAAAAGCATTTATAATTAATTGGAACCAAACACCTTCGTTCTTAGGGTCCAGACCAAATGGTCTGGAGTTGTGATTTAAAACTCTGAACCGGCCAAGTAACCGGGTTCGATCCTTGGCAGAAACAATCTTTTTTTTAAAACCCTTTACCTTTATATTTAATCTAATTATATTTTAAAATAGTTTTTAAAAACCAAAAATGATTTATAAATTCTATAAAATTTATTTTATGTTATTCAGATGGTAAAGTTTATCAAACAATTTTTAGATTTTCAAAAATAATTTATTTAATATATATAAAATATATTACAAGTTTATTCAATTATAAATCAAAAATTCTTTAAAAATATCTAAACAGTTTTATAAAATTTCATAAAAATTATTTTTAACTTATAAATCAATAAACTATCCATAATTACATTTTTATATCAGAAAAATGTATATTTAGTAATTTTAAATATATTTTACTATTTTAATCATAAATAATTCATAATAAATTCATTTTTCATTATTTTTACATCAAAATTTCACATAAATTATTTTAATTCATTTAGATCTGAAAAAAAATTTGATGATTCAAAATTTATAAATTTTAATATTTTTAGATATTAATACTATTTTGACAAATAAATATTAATGTATTATATATTCATTAATTAAGAAAATAATTTTATAAAAAATTATTTTCACATTTATTGCATTTTAATACAACTACCTTCAATTAAGATTGGTCAAAAGTCCTTTTTATTAATTAATTATTTCTTTATTTATTAAATCACTAAAAATCATTCTAAATTAATCATTAATCAATTATCAATCCCCAAATTAGGAACCCCAGAATACTTTAGACTAGAAAACTTAGACTTTTAAGTTTTCCCAACACTTATTTATTACCTTAAAATAGGGTGATACTTGGATACACACGAGCCATACTTATTCTATATCAAGAGATTCGATACTATCATTAAGGTGAGTTTACATAGCCCCTTTTTCTGTTTTACATTTTGAGGTGAAACATGTTTAAACATTTTATACACTATCATTTACTCATTCTTACATTGTTGAAACTTGTGACTGTAACAAAAAGACACAGTACAATCATTAACATTGATCAAGCCACATGTTTAGATTATAGCGCTCTAGGTCTGACAAACCCATCCCCCCACATAAATTCAGGGATGATCGATAACAGTTACACTTTTACTAACTTGCGAGTTAGGTCTCAGTTGACACAAGGTTTGATTGTACAAAAGACGCATTGTTACATGTCGGACTCATACTCTTACATTATACAACTGTGATTGTTATACAAACTATTGTTATCTATTATATTAAAAAACCAATGTATTCTCACCAACTATTTATAGTTGACCCCTCCCTCACCTTTCCAACTCAACATGTTTCAGGTTTTACTTGCTATTGGAAGTTGTACAAGTCTTGGATCACATAAGAGCTTTGGACCTAGTTTATATGAATCAGGTTTATGTAATTATTAATTGTATGACAAATTGTAAATCGATTAATAATATTCAACTTCCATTTAGTACCATGAGCTGTGGAACAATCATCACTACGTGACACCTCGATGTTTCCGCCATCGGTTGGGGTGTTACAATCTTGTTGGTCTGTAATCAGATCATCAAGAATCATGGCATCAATCTTTAGATTGGTGACCTTTCTTACCTGTATAAGTTGAAAACTCATGGTTCCAACCGCTATGTTCTTCAGCTTATAAATAAAGATCCTCCTTTCCTGTATAATGTCATTAAGTCTGACAGGTCATGGAAATTAAAGTTCTTCTTTGTGAAGAGGGATTCCATTCCTTTTAGGGATGATATCCCTATGTCTTGGGTAAAAAGTGGTAAAGGTTTTTTAGGAAGTTATAGTTTATAAAATTTTGTAGTTATATCCTGAGGATATTACTAACATTCTGAAAAAAAAAATTATGTGACAAGTGCTTCATTTGCCAAACTTGCTCCCCCTCTGACGGATTCCATCATTAGATACAAGGTTGTTATAGACTTACCTGTCTCTGCTAGAACCTTTGAAGCAGAAGAGATCTACATTACTAGCTTTAATGCCAAAACCAAAAGTTACCGAATTGAGGAACTTCATGTTTATTATTGATCAAAGATCATTAATTACATCGTGTCAATTTACTGATGCAAATCAGTAGTTGATATCAGCCTCAACCTGGTATATATGCACATGTTACTTTGTTGCATTCGTTTGCTGACCTGTACACCTTTGTGCTATATATCTTGTAACTAAACGGATAACTCTGGCATAATCACGCGTTACGAGGAAGCTTTGTGCAATTTCTTGATACGGGAGTATGTCGTGTGTGTGGGAACCACAACGTGTTAGTATAATACACCTAAATAGTATCATTTTAAAGCATTGCATAACAGTCTGCATGTGAGCTTATGTGGACAACAATATTAGCAGTTGCCAGGTCACACATTGTTTCTAATGATAATATATAAATTAGATCAACGCTGTGGTCAGATTTCTCAAATAACTGATATGATCCTCTTACCGGATATCACAAAACATTTACTGCTTTACTTTACATTTGTGCATTTTATTTTATTTTTACAAAAAGATACAAAACTCAAAAAGATTTTAGGTGTGTTTTAATATAAATTTCAGAAAAATCAAAAGTTTTACATTTCTGCGTTATTTTTAGATAACCGACGGTGTTTGATGGTCATTTTCTGAGATTTGATAAAACTATCTGAGCTTTGTATCATTTAACACAGAAATAATGCATGTTTGATACTTAATGTGTTGAAAAATGTTTGAACGGGATTCGATTTCGTGATTTGGTAAAAATTTCAAAATTTTCCACTTCACATTCTCCCCTTAAGTGGGTCGAAGGTGGAGAATTTGTCACATTCGAACCTGAAAACATGGACGAAGGTGGGAGTTATATTTAAACGAGTTAATAGCCAAAATCGTCCCTGAGGTTTGGTCACTTTTGCCACTTCAGTCCAAAACCCAAACGTCTTAAATCTGGGTCCTTAGGCTTTTGATTTTTTACCACATTCGTCCCAAAAAAGGTTTGGGTTTTGCTAAATTCGTCCCTGAGGTTTGGTCACTTTTGCCACTTCAGTCCACAATTTAAACGTTGTCAGGGACGAATGTGGCAAAAAATCAAAATCCTAAGGACTCAGATTTAAGACGTTTGGGTTTTGGACTGAAGTGGCAAAAGTGACCAAACCTCAGGGACGATTTTGGCTATTAACTCTATTTAAACATTTCACTTTCGTATCAAAATTTTCACATTCGAGCCATTCAGTTGGGTCGAATGTAGAAAATCCTCACATTCGTCCAACAGAAAGGGTCGAATGTGGCTTTCTATATAAGCCTATCACCAGGTTCGAACCCTCATTCCAAAATTTTTCAAAAATTTCCAAATCTGCCAAACCTTGTTGCTCTGTTTCTTTTCGATTCAGATTATTATTCCCTATCATATTCTCATCAGTTTGATTCCTTTTATACAGGTAATGGCTTAAAAATGAAGCCAGGATTGGGGTTTTTGTTTTCGAGCCCTAGCCTTTATAATCTGGACTGATATAGATTGATTTAATCTGATTTTTTGGTTGGGATTCATTCCTTATTGGTTTTAGGGGGAGAGTATAGAAGAAATAGGGTTAATACATTAAAAATGATCGTTAATTGATGGATTGAAGTCATCGAACCCTAGTTTCTTTTGAAAACCAATAAGAACTGAATAATAAACAAAATTGATGGTTGTATAAGCTTAGTCGGTCACTTTAGGTGTTGTTTGAATCAAAAACACAGTTTAAAACAAATCAGAAATCAATTTTGAATTTTTGGGATTTAAACAGCACATTCGACCAATTCAATTAAGGCGAATGTAGAATTGGTTGGTCGAAGGTGGTTTATTTAGGGACGAATGTAGAACTAAAAGGACGAATGTGGAATTTGTTCATACAAAATTCACATTCGAACCAAAAATTCTACTTTCGAACTTACTTTTCTTACATTCGTACCTCAAAAGGGCCAATGTGGAAATTTGAAAAATTTTAAAAATTTCAAAATTTGTCGTTTTTGATTATTTTGACGTATTTTTTGTGTTTTTGTATTACAGATGGCAGAACAACCAGAGAACGTGGAGATTCCTGTGGAGGAAGTGCCTGTTCAAGAAGATCCAGTGCAAGAAGAGAATGTACCAAAACTGTGGTCATTTGCAGCTCCTCACAATTGTTGTGCTTATGTGGGAGATGTGATGAAGAATACTGAGTTTTCTGGTATTGTGGACTTTCTCAGAAGGAGCAGAATTATCCATGCCATTGCTACACCAGCGATCATATACAAAGACATAGTTGAAGATTTCTGGAAGAATGCTCGTTACGACTTCTGGGAGGGAAAGACTGCTATTGTCAGCAAGATACAAGGGATGGAAATGTTGATAACTGAAGAAGACATTAGAGAGGCACTCAGGATTAAAGATGAAGAGTGTACTGATCCCAGAGTTTTATCTTGGACTGAGCAGAGAGTATGCTTTCTGAGAATGAAATATAACGGTCCGATCACTGATGGAGCTCAGTGTGCAATTCAAATACTTTGCACATGTGATTATTCATGTTTTCGGGACAGTTAGTGGCAGATATGATGTGATGAGGAAAAGCTTGAGTTCATTAATGGTTGCTTTGACTCTGAACAAACCATTTAACATTGCTGGAATGATTTTAGATCACATGCTGGAAATGTTGAAGGGATTGAAGTCTAATAAGTTCATGATGTATCCCAGATTTCTGATGATGATATTTGATCATAAATATCCTAACTTGAGGAAGGATCCTACTATGGTGTTGGGACAGGATCATATGAACATCAGAACGTTGGTGAGAATGAAGGGATATAAGGGTATTCCAGATGATGAGAAGCCACCATACAAACGTCTATTTGGATGCTTAGTTAATCCGGGTTACACTGACCCAGGATTGAACAAGGCGAGACATGATAATAGTGATTCGGATAATGATGATCCTTTGGTACATGCTGATGCAAATACCAAGAGGAAGAGACAAGTTAAGAATGCCGGAGCCAAAGGGAAGGGCAAGGCAAAAGCTGATGAAGGTGAATCTGCAAAGAAACAGAGGGCTAGGAAGAAGAGTACTGCAAAGAAGGGTACTTGTTTGGTGGATGAGGACTCAGTGGATTCTGAAGAGACTGAGGAAGAAGAACAGTGGAATTCTGAGACTGAGTTGGTGAAGAAGTCTTCCAAACGCAAGGCCACTGCTGTTGGAGAGTCTGATTCACTCAACAAATCTGTGGAAGAGTTGTTACCGAAACAGCCAGTTGATATTGAAGGTGAATTAGGTTTGGATACCGAAGACTTTGATGGATCTACAGTGGTAGTGAATCTTTAAAAGCCTAAACACAAGTCGATGGCTAAGAAAGTGAGTACAAAGAAGTTGAGGGAGAAGGAAATTGAGAAGTTGTTGAAAGGAAAGAAAGTTCCTGAAGTCGGTACTTCATCAAAGGTTTCCTCACCTGCAGCTAAGAAACAGAAGAAGGCTAAAGAACCTGAAGTACTTCCTAATCTAGAATCTACTTTAGAAAATGTTCTTAACATGTTCAAGAAGCCTGAGAAAGAAAAGACTCCTGTTGCTGAATCTTCTAAATCAAAAGTCACTGTGTTTGATGATGTGATGAAGCAAGTGAATAAGAAGATGGAAGATATGATGAAAATGTTGATTGCTCAACAAGCTGAGATTGAAAAGTTTAAGAAGAATGAAGAAAAGATGTTACAGATAGTTGTTGCTTCAAAGACAAATCAGGATGAGCTTGAAAAGAAGCTGAAACAACTAGAGGAGGAGAAAAATGAGCTTGATGAGAGATGTAGTGGAAACAGGAGAATGATTAAGAGTGTTAGAAAAGAGAATAAGGAGTTAAAAAAGGAGAATAAGAGGATGAGTGATCTACTTGATAAACTTTACGGTGAAGCTCCTAATTTAAAAGAAGGAGAAGAAGACAAAGAAAAAGAGGAGGAACAAGTAGAATATGAAGAATCTGATAAAGAGGAAGAAGAGGATGAATCAGACGATGAATCTGATGACGATGATGATGATGCTGAGGGTGGATCGGGTAATAAGAGTAATGATGAAGAGAGTAGTAGCAGTGATGATGATGATGATGATGATGATGATGATGGTGATGACGATTCGAGCAAATTCACTTTTGAACAAAGACAGACCAAGAAAGGAAGTGCAGGTTAGTCTAGCTCAAAGAAATCAGGAGAGAATGTAGATGCTGATGATGACATCTTCTAGAATGAGAAGGTTAGAGCATTATCAGATGAAGCTAAAGATGTATATCGGGAGATGTTGGGAAAGAGAGAATGGACGATAGAGTTTACTGGGAAGTATGCTGAAATATTCTAAACTGAAGACATGAGATACGAGTTGGAGTATAATGATCCAGATTTGGAAGATGGTGAGGTGTCTGCTGCTGTGACTAAAGAGATTCTAGAAGGTATTGCACAGCTAGTTGGGAAGACACTGGAGGAGATAATGTCGGATCAAATGATTCCAGACATTCCTGAAAAGGATGTTGGAAATCATTCTGATGACAAGCAAACACCAGAAACTGAGGAGATTGAGATTGAAGACATAACTCATGAAGAATATCCTCAATACTTCAGAGAGACTGATGAAAATGAAGTATTCCCAGATTTCACTGAAACACATTAGAGGAAAGCAAAGAAGATAGCTAAAAAGAAAAGCGAAGAGTTTGTTAAAAATGTGTTTGGTGAAGATAAACAGAAACCATCTGAGCAAAGTGATGAGTTGAAAACTTTGTTGCAGA
This sequence comes from Ambrosia artemisiifolia, assembly GCA_032199755.1. Classification (NCBI taxonomy): domain Eukaryota; kingdom Viridiplantae; phylum Streptophyta; class Magnoliopsida; order Asterales; family Asteraceae; genus Ambrosia; species Ambrosia artemisiifolia. The sequence continues at coordinate 26,738,496 of CM063521.1, forward strand.
AGCTGAAGGAAAAGGATGATAAGAGACCGAAACCGGAAGGACAGGGAGGATTCTACAGATATCACAACCAAAAGTTTAAAGGCAGAGCTCTTGGTTGGAAATATCTTAGAAATCTACAGTGCATTGCAGTCAAATGGGAAACTGGAATTCTGTACTTCTACAGATTCTATGACTTGCTAACTCTACCGTACTGGGCGGTGAGAGATATATGCAGATTCAGGATGACTGGTGCATCTGTGAACAATACGGCGGTTGGATGGTTTGCTGATAGATTGATCTGGGAGAGTAGAACAAAATGGGGCATGTTTAAACCTCAGTACCCAAGATGGAAGGTTCATAGAGATATAGATCCAAAGACGGGTAAGAAGAGAGTAACGTTGATATACAAAGCTCCTGAAGTTATGAGAAAGATTCCTCCAATGCCAATTCAACAACACTTCAGTAATGATTTCACTTTCTGGTATTATGATTGGAGGAATGCTGAAGCAGTTATTGTGCTGAGAGATAGGAAGGATTCGTATAAGAAGATACATGTTTTTGACCCGATGTGGCTCATTGAGCAGAAGTTGGGCAAGAAGGTGGGCAAGAAGGTGAAGGTAGCTGAAGTACCTAAACAATCAACTAAGAGAAAACTTGAACCAGAGATGACAAAAGACCAAAAGAAACAACTGAGGATCAAGTTGATGAACATTCAGATGGGTGAAGCAAGAAGGCAATCCAAGCAATAGTCGAGGGGGAGTTTGTAGATGCATTATGTGCGACTAATTGTTCGGATTGTAAACATTAACATATGTTAGAAGTTTCAGAAGGGTCGAAGGTGACTATATGAAGGTCGAAGGTAGAATTACATGGTCGAAGGTGAAGACAGAAGGGCGAAGGTGGAAGAATTCCACATTCGTACCCACGACCGGTCGAATGTGCAGAAACTATATAAAGGATTTGTTTGTTTTATTTGTTAGAACTTGGTCATTGTGTGTGTGTGTGTTAAGGTCAGAGGTTTGCTCTCTAGATTGAGTCTGTGTGATTGTTATTAGATTAACTTGTAAAAGGTTTTATGTAATCAATATTGAACAAGTCATCTATGAAATGAGTTTGAAAAGCGTAATTCGTGTGTTGTGATTCGTGTATTATCATTTTGTTCTGTTCTAGGGTTTCCGTGTGACACCCGGCAACTTCCGGTAACTAACTTTTGAAAACTTAGTAAGTCTACCTTAGCGAGTCACGCATACGTTACACAAAACAAGGTCGGTCGAGTCGAGTCGCACGTCATTTGGGTTTTAACATATGTAAGTCTCGAGTCCCGGGGATTGGTGAACGAGTGTGAACGTGTTTACTTTCATGTATTATGTGTTTATAATCATTATGTGACTTATCGGTATGTGAAAATGTGTTAACATATGTTAAAACGGAGTTTAACGCGCCAAATACACAACACCTGAGCTGATAGGCGATTAGCCTGATCAGTCAGGTGATTAGCTTGAGCCTTATAGGCGATTAGCTAATGCCCTTAGGCGATTAGCTTGTAATTCCAGGCGATTAGCACATTTTGATGGCGATTAGCACCTTTTTCTTAGGCGATTAGCACCCTAATCGCCTGATACAACTTCCTAATCGCCTGCAACATGTTTGACGACTAAAAACACCTATAAATACCACCCTTGACCTCCAAAACATTATTTACATAACCCTAGCCGTCCCATAACATATCTTAACCCACAAACATCCTCTGGAACCCATTTTTACACACAAACAACCATTTCCAAGCTTATTCCATCATCTACTCTTATAAACAAGGTGTGTTCTTCAAACCCAAACCTTTAAATGATTATGCTTTACTCCCTAAATGTCCAGACCTGACTTATAAAGGTTTTTGTCTTTGAAAATCCATTTAAAACCGTTTCTAAACAAACCCACACCTTTACATGTGTTAAATGTGTTATATGTGATTAAAGATTGAGTTTTTGGGATTTAATCATGATTGTTTTTGTGTTATTTTGATGTTTATAGCTGTTACAAGTTAGTATGATGATGTCCTAGGAGTTTGAATGGTTTTGGTCGTATATTATGGATATTTGGTGTTTTGACCCGTTTGAAGGATTTTGGATGATTTAGGATGATATGAGGTGTGTTGTTGATTGTTTGATGTTAGGGTTTGCTCTAGGATGATGCTAGAACAGTAGGATGCTTTCGGACAACGTGATTATGTGATTAGATCTGGATATTTGCTATTTAGGGCAAGTTCTTGCATGTTGATGTGATGTTTTCATGTTAAATTGCTATTTTGGGAAAACGCTCGCATTCGGGACTGTTAGAATGATGAAAACTTAGGGGTTTTGCTTGAAATATGTTTATTAATATGTTTGGATGATTATTGGGTGTTTTTACACGTTTCGGATCTGATTTGGAGGGTTAAACGCGCGAAAAACCACAATTGCTGCACTATAGGCGATTAGCAATCCTAATCGCCTATGTATTAGGCGATTAGGGGCATAATCGCCTGATGTATGGGCTACTCGTGTGACTTAGCATGCGATTAGCTCCCTAATTGCTAGCAAGTCATGCAATTATGATCCTAATTGCTAGCAAGTCATGCAATTGTGACCCTAATCACTAGTTAAGCCCTGAATTGCATACCACATGACCATAATCGCCTGATATGCATGTGATTAGCCCTAATCACCTAACATAGGTGGCGATTAGCCCTGCTAATTGCCTGTTGACCATCCCTAATCACGTGTTGACTTTCCTAATTGCATGCTAAGTCCCTAATCGCGTGTAATGCTGTTATAAGTGTATTTTAACATCCCGAAACCCGATTTGACACCTAGGAACATGATAGGAACCCCGTGACATGCTTAGTAACATAGTAACACGTGTTCGGACTTGTTCGTACGTTAATTGACCTATGTGTTAGAATCATTGAACTTTAACGCATGTTAAGTGCTGAGTTGCATGTTTTGTGTATGTTTGTGTATGAGGTGAACATGTGGAATGTCGGGTCACCAATGGGATGTCGAGTCTTGTCTTACGTAGTCTGGTTGTCGGTCAAACACGTTTTTCAAACACATCATGGTCATGGACTGGACTTAGGGACTAATGAACCCTGTGGGTTATTAGTCTAACTTAGCACATATCTTATGATAGGTCGCCACTAGTTGGGGCTATCATATCTTACAGACGGTTTACTCATATCACACAAGCGATTCGCTCATAAACGGTATACGCAATCTAAGGTGAGTTCACGGCCCCACATTTTACGATTTATGTTTTCGGGGGAGAAACATGCTTAAAACACTCTTATGACTTATGACTTATTTACTCTTATGGCTCATGGCTCTTTATCACGTTTTACTATGGCTTATTTAACATACTATGCGGTTCATCGAAAAGTCCCTTAGAAACCACTAACATGGGTATATGGCGGGGAAATATGGATAGCGCTATTGGGGACTGACAAACCCCACTCGACGGTGGGACCGTGCGGGTGCATATTGTCTCTATAAAACAAGGTCTACCGGCGATGACGGTAGCCCATAGGAACTAAGGGTCATTACACGGCTTAGTCAGCAATGGTTTCACCCGTATGAGTATCTTATTCTGCGCCTAGCTAGCGTTCTCACAAGCATAGTGGTAACACGAAACGGAAACGGTTTGCAAAAGATTATTTAACTGTTTAAACAAAACCTGTGAACTCACCAGCATTATATGTTGACTCTTTTAGCATGTTTTCTCAGGTCGCTAAGGTAGCAGCTGTCTGATAGGCGCACGGAGTCGCACAGGTGTCGTCTCGCGTCTAGGGTCTCATGGCATGTTTTGGAAATGTTAAACTTGGGAACTTATGTTTTATTCTCGGCATGACTTTTGTAAACTTTTAATGCTTCCGCACTACCTAATGTTGAATTTTAAATCCTATGCATGGTTTTTATTTACGTATGTTTTTACATTTAGACGTCGTTTATTGTGACCGTTAACTTGGATCCTGGTATGTCACACGCCTCGCGGTAGAACTCCGCAGGTGGTTATTTGAGGGTGTGACAGATTGGTATCAGAGCCAATGGTTATAGTGAACTAGGACTGCATGTAGAGTCTAGACTATAGCCGAGTCTCACACACTAGACGGTCACATACATTTGAGTCGTGTCTTTTGGTAAACATACTAACTTTGTCGGGGTGTCGGTATCCTTACCACACAGTGTCACGTTACCTACCTTATCCTTGGCTATTCCTAGCTCCATTTTATCTTCTTCTTCGGGTTTGCGCTCGAGGAAACTTGTGTGTTGGTCTTTTGAGTTGGTTATGTCTTCTTAAGATGTGGGTATCGAGTGACTTGAGGTTCGAGCTCGGGGCACGCCTTGAGGACCATGTAGAGCAATTTATCATTTCGGGTGCACACGAAATCATAAGTTGAAATGCATGGAAGACTTGGTGGATCTCGTGTTGGGATTTATGGTCACATTTGGACCCGATCTTGGACTTTTCGTATTCTCTTGGTTTAACTTTGGTGTTGGGTCTGAGTGTTTGTTTCTTGTTCTTCTCAGAAGATGTCAGGACGCACTGGTGGACGTACTGGGGGACGACGTGCAGGCCGCACTGGTGGGGGTAGAGGTGGTGGTAACATCACCTTGACGTATGACGAGCTCAATGAGATGATGCAGCAACAGTTGAGCGTTGCGCTAGCTGCTTTTCAGGCTGCCCAGCAGACTTTCATGGGTGCTACTGCTCCTCCGGTTCAGGCAGGTGTTGCCTACAAGCGGTTTAAGGATTGTCAGCCTCTCAGCTTCCAGGGTACGGAGGGGGCTGTGGAGTTACTTCGGTGGCTAGAGAAGACTGAATCGGTGTTTGCTTTATGTGAGACTCCAGTGGTGGATCGGGTGAAGTTTGCTTCGGGGACTTTTGTAGGACCCGCCTTGACGTGGTGGAACAGCGTCACACAGACACTTGGTCTTGGGGAGGCCAACGCCATGCCTTGGGCGGATTTTGTGCGTAGGTTGAAGGAGGAGTACTGCCCGCGTGAGGAGATTAAGAGGTTGGAACAGGAATATGGGAATCTTAAGATGGTAGGTTCTGAAGTTGAGGAGTACACTATCAGGCACAACGAGCTAGCAGTGATGTGTCCAGGTTTGTCTACACCAGAGTACAGGAGGATAGAGCAGTACCTTGCGGGTTTGGTGCCAGAGATTGCTGGATTGGTGTCTGCTAGGGATCCCGCTACTATGTCAGAGGCTGTGCGGTCGGCGACTAAGATGACCAACTTGAAGATTACTGAGGGTGTCTTGCCTCCTAGGGGTTCGTCCGTGAAGGCGCCGGCAGAGAACAAGAGGAAGTGGGATAGTGTGGATAAGAGTTCAGCGGGGGTTCAGCGACAACCGGCGGCGAAGAAGGCTGAAGCTTCAGGGTCAGCGTCGGATCAGAAACAAGGGGGCTATGCTGGGAAAAGCCCTAAGTGCGGGCGTTGTGGGTTTCATCACTATGGTACTTGCGAGAGTTTTCGCTGTGAGCGTTGTCAGAGGACGGGGCATCTTGCCAAGGATTGTAGGGTCAACCTTTCCAGGACGGCTCAGACTGCTGCTACTACTACCCCTGCTCCACAGGGGAACCAGGGTTGCTTTCATTGTGGTGAGGCGGGGCACTTCAAGCGCAGCTGTCCAAAGTTGAATCAAGGGGGCACAGGGAACGCAGGGAAGGATGGAGACAATGATGGAGGTGGTCGGGTTACTCGCGCTCATGCTTATGTGATTGGTGCTAGGGAGAACCAGGTGGACCCAGACACTGTTACCCGTACGTATTCTTTCTCATCTCTTGTTACGCCTTGGTTTTACTCTTTCGCATTGTTGTGTGTTCATGTCTTTGGGTGTTTCCTTGGGGTTTGGTCTTTACTTCTCATTCTTTGGGGTCGATGAGGGTTCTTTGGGGATGCTACTTGGACGGTACCAGTGGGTTGTTACACCGATCACGGTAGTCCCCAGTAGGCCTTCGATCGGGAGTCTCTTGTCTCTTATTCACTCGCTGTTCCTTGGGGAACGTTACTTGGGCATACACGGAGGTCGACGCTCATCACTGTTGGGGTCAAAAGGATCTCGGGGCGAGATTCCTTTTAACAGGGGGATGATGTGACGACCGGAAAATTTTTCTTCTTGTTTGTCTTCTCTTTTCGATTTCGGGAAATTTTCGGGACGAAAATTCTTTTAACAGGGGGATGATGTGACACCCGGCAACTTCCGGTAACTAACTTTTGAAAACTTAGTAAGTCTACCTTAGCGAGTCACGCATACGTTACACAAAACAAGGTCGGTCGAGTCGAGTCGCACGTCATTTGGGTTTTAACATACGTAAGTCTCGAGTCCCGGGGATTGGTGAACGAGTGTGAACGTGTTTACTTTCATGTATTATGTGTTTATAATCATTATGTGACTTATCGGTATGTGAAAATGTGTTAACATATGTTAAAACGGAGTTTAACGCGCCAAATACACAACACCTGAGCTGATAGGCGATTAGCCTGATCAGTCAGGTGATTAGCTTGAGCCTTATAGGCGATTAGCTAATGCCCTTAGGCGATTAGCTTGTAATTCCAGGCGATTAGCACATTTTGATGGCGATTAGCACCTTTTTCTTAGGCGATTAGCACCCTAATCGCCTGATACAACTTCCTAATCGCCTGCAACATGTTTGACGACTAAAAACACCTATAAATACCACCCTTGACCTCCAAAACATTATTTACATAACCCTAGCCGTCCCATAACATATCTTAACCCACAAACATCCTCTGGAACCCATTTTTACACACAAACAACCATTTCCAAGCTTATTCCATCATCTACTCTTATAAACAAGGTGTGTTCTTCAAACCCAAACCTTTAAATGATTATGCTTTACTCCCTAAATGTCCAGACCTGACTTATAAAGGTTTTTGTCTTTGAAAATCCATTTAAAACCGTTTCTAAACAAACCCACACCTTTACATGTGTTAAATGTGTTATATGTGATTAAAGATTGAGTTTTTGGGATTTAATCATGATTGTTTTTGTGTTATTTTGATGTTTATAGCTGTTACAAGTTAGTATGATGATGTCCTAGGAGTTTGAATGGTTTTGGTCGTATATTATGGATATTTGGTGTTTTGACCCGTTTGAAGGATTTTGGATGATTTAGGATGATATGAGGTGTGTTGTTGATTGTTTGATGTTAGGGTTTGCTCTAGGATGATGCTAGAACAGTAGGATGCTTTCGGACAACGTGATTATGTGATTAGATCTGGATATTTGCTATTTAGGGCAAGTTCTTGCATGTTGATGTGATGTTTTCATGTTAAATTGCTATTTTGGGAAAACGCTCGCATTCGGGACTGTTAGAATGATGAAAACTTAGGGGTTTTGCTTGAAATATGTTTATTAATATGTTTGGATGATTATTGGGTGTTTTTACACGTTTCGGATCTGATTTGGAGGGTTAAACGCGCGAAAAACCACAATTGCTGCACTATAGGCGATTAGCAATCCTAATCGCCTATGTATTAGGCGATTAGGGGCATAATCGCCTGATGTATGGGCTACTCGTGTGACTTAGCATGCGATTAGCTCCCTAATTGCTAGCAAGTCATGCAATTGTGATCCTAATTGCTAGCAAGTCATGCAATTGTGACCCTAATCACTAGTTAAGCCCTGAATTGCATACCACATGACCATAATCGCCTGATATGCATGTGATTAGCCCTAATCACCTAACATAGGTGGCGATTAGCCCTGCTAATTGCCTGTTGACCATCCCTAATCACGTGTTGACTTTCCTAATTGCATGCTAAGTCCCTAATCGCGTGTAATGCTGTTATAAGTGTATTTTAACATCCCGAAACCCGATTTGACACCTAGGAACATGATAGGAACCCTGTGACATGCTTAGTAACATAGTAACACGTGTTCGGACTTGTTCGTACGTTAATTGACCTATGTGTTAGAATCATTGAACTTTAACGCATGTTAAGTGCTGAGTTGCATGTTTTGTGTATGTTTGTGTATGAGGTGAACATGTGGAATGTCGGGTCACCAATGGGATGTCGAGTCTTGTCTTACGTAGTCTGGTTGTCGGTCAAACACGTTTTTCAAACACATCATGGTCATGGACTGGACTTAGGGACTAATGAACCCTGTGGGTTATTAGTCTAACTTAGCACATATCTTATGATAGGTCGCCACTAGTTGGGGCTATCATATCTTACAGACGGTTTACTCATATCACACAAGCGATTCGCTCATAAACGGTATACGCAATCTAAGGTGAGTTCACGGCCCCACATTTTACGATTTATGTTTTCGGGGGAGAAACATGCTTAAAACACTCTTATGACTTATTTACTCTTATGGCTCATGGCTCTTTATCACGTTTTACTATGGCTTATTTAACATACTATGCGGTTCATCGAAAAGTCCCTTAGAAACCACTAACATGGGTATATGGCGGGGAAATATGGATAGCGCTATTGGGGACTGACAAACCCCACTCGACGGTGGGACCGTGCGGGTGCATATTGTCTCTATAAAACAAGGTCTACCGGCGATGACGGTAGCCCATAGGAACTAAGGGTCATTACACGGCTTAGTCAGCAATGGTTTCACCCGTATGAGTATCTTATTCTGCGCCTAGCTAGCGTTCTCACAAGCATAGTGGTAACACGAAACGGAAACGGTTTGCAAAAGATTATTTAACTGTTTAAACAAAACCTGTGAACTCACCAGCATTATATGTTGACTCTTTTAGCATGTTTTCTCAGGTCGCTAAGGTAGCAGCTGTCTGATAGGCGCACGGAGTCGCACAGGTGTCGTCTCGCGTCTAGGGTCTCATGGCATGTTTTGGAAATGTTAAACTTGGGAACTTATGTTTTATTCTCGGCATGACTTTTGTAAACTTTTAATGCTTCCGCACTACCTAATGTTGAATTTTAAATCCTATGCATGGTTTTTATTTACGTATGTTTTTACATTTAGACGTCGTTTATTGTGACCGTTGACTTGGATCCTGGTATGTCACACGCCTCGCGGTAGAACTCCGCAGGTGGTTATTTGAGGGTGTGACAGATTGGTATCAGAGCCAATGGTTATAGTGAACTAGGACTGCATGTAGAGTCTAGACTATAGCCGAGTCTCACACACTAGACGGTCACATACATTTGAGTCGTGTCTTTTGGTAAACATACTAACTTTGTCGGGGTGTCGGTATCCTTACCACACAGTGTCACGTTACCTACCTTATCCTTGGCTATTCCTAGCTCCATTTTATCTTCTTCTTCGGGTTTGCGCTCGAGGAAACTTGTGTGTTGGTCTTTTGAGTTGGTTATGTCTTCTTAAGATGTGGGTATCGAGTGACTTGAGGTTCGAGCTCGGGGCACGCCTTGAGGACCATGTAGAGCAATTTATCATTTCGGGTGCACACGAAATCATAAGTTGAAATGCATGGAAGACTTGGTGGATCTCGTGTTGGGATTTATGGTCACATTTGGACCCGATCTTGGACTTTTCGTATTCTCTTGGTTTAACTTTGGTGTTGGGTCTGAGTGTTTGTTTCTTGTTCTTCTCAGAAGATGTCAGGACGCACTGGTGGACGTACTGGGGGACGACGTGCAGGCCGCACTGGTGGGGGTAGAGGTGGTGGTAACATCACCTTGACGTATGACGAGCTCAATGAGATGATGCAGCAACAGTTGAGCGTTGCGCTAGCTGCTTTTCAGGCTGCCCAGCAGACTTTCATGGGTGCTACTGCTCCTCCGGTTCAGGCAGGTGTTGCCTACAAGCGGTTTAAGGATTGTCAGCCTCTCAGCTTCCAGGGTACGGAGGGGGCTGTGGAGTTACTTCGGTGGCTAGAGAAGACTGAATCGGTGTTTGCTTTATGTGAGACTCCAGTGGTGGATCGGGTGAAGTTTGCTTCGGGGACTTTTGTAGGACCCGCCTTGACGTGGTGGAACAGCGTCACACAGACACTTGGTCTTGGGGAGGCCAACGCCATGCCTTGGGCGGATTTTGTGCGTAGGTTGAAGGAGGAGTACTGCCCGCGTGAGGAGATTAAGAGGTTGGAACAGGAATATGGGAATCTTAAGATGGTAGGTTCTGAAGTTGAGGAGTACACTATCAGGCACAACGAGCTAGCAGTGATGTGTCCAGGTTTGTCTACACCAGAGTACAGGAGGATAGAGCAGTACCTTGCGGGTTTGGTGCCAGAGATTGCTGGATTGGTGTCTGCTAGGGATCCCGCTACTATGTCAAAGGCTGTGCGGTCGGCGACTAAGATGACCAACTTGAAGATTACTGAGGGTGTCTTGCCTCCTAGGGGTTCGTCCGTGAAGGCGCCGGCAGAGAACAAGAGGAAGTGGGATAGTGTGGATAAGAGTTCAGCGGGGGTTCAGCGACAACCGGCGGCGAAGAAGGCTGAAGCTTCAGGGTCAGCGTCGGATCAGAAACAAGGGGGCTATGCTGGGAAAAGCCCTAAGTGCGGGCGTTGTGGGTTTCATCACTATGGTACTTGCGAGAGTTTTCGCTGTGAGCGTTGTCAGAGGACGGGGCATCTTGCCAAGGATTGTAGGGTCAACCTTTCCAGGACGGCTCAGACTGCTGCTACTACTACCCCTGCTCCACAGGGGAACCAGGGTTGCTTTCATTGTGGTGAGGCGGGGCACTTCAAGCGCAGCTGTCCAAAGTTGAATCAAGGGGGCACAGGGAACGCAGGGAAGGATGGAGACAATGATGGAGGTGGTCGGGTTACTCGCGCTCATGCTTATGTGATTGGTGCTAGGGAGAACCAGGTGGACCCAGACACTGTTACCCGTACGTATTCTTTCTCATCTCTTGTTACGCCTTGGTTTTACTCTTTCGCATTGTTGTGTGTTCATGTCTTTGGGTGTTTCCTTGGGGTTTGGTCTTTACTTCTCATTCTTTGGGGTCGATGAGGGTTCTTTGGGGATGCTACTTGGACGGTACCAGTGGGTTGTTACACCGATCACGGTAGTCCCCAGTAGGCCTTCGATCGGGAGTCTCTTGTCTCTTATTCACTCGCTGTTCCTTGGGGAACGTTACTTGGGCATACACGGAGGTCGACGCTCATCACTGTTGGGGTCAAAAGGATCTCGGGGCGAGATTCCTTTTAACAGGGGGATGATGTGACGACCGGAAAATTTTTCTTCTTGTTTGTCTTCTCTTTTCGATTTCGGGAAATTTTCGGGACGAAAATTCTTTTAACAGGGGGATGATGTGACACCCGGCAACTTCCGGTAACTAACTTTTGAAAACTTAGTAAGTCTACCTTAGCGAGTCACGCATACGTTACACAAAACAAGGTCGGTCGAGTCGAGTCGCACGTCATTTGGGTTTTAACATACGTAAGTCTCGAGTCCCGGGGATTGGTGAACGAGTGTGAACGTGTTTACTTTCATGTATTATGTGTTTATAATCATTATGTGACTTATCGGTATGTGAAAATGTGTTAACATATGTTAAAACGGAGTTTAACGCGCCAAATACACAACACCTGAGCTGATAGGCGATTAGCCTGATCAGTCAGGTGATTAGCTTGAGCCTTATAGGCGATTAGCTAATGCCCTTAGGCGATTAGCTTGTAATTCCAGGCGATTAGCACATTTTGATGGCGATTAGCACCTTTTTCTTAGGCGATTAGCACCCTAATCGCCTGATACAACTTCCTAATCGCCTGCAACATGTTTGACGACTAAAAACACCTATAAATACCACCCTTGACCTCCAAAACATTATTTACATAACCCTAGCCGTCCCATAACATATCTTAACCCACAAACATCCTCTGGAACCCATTTTTACACACAAACAACCATTTCCAAGCTTATTCCATCATCTACTCTTATAAACAAGGTGTGTTCTTCAAACCCAAACCTTTAAATGATTATGCTTTACTCCCTAAATGTCCAGACCTGACTTATAAAGGTTTTTGTCTTTGAAAATCCATTTAAAACCGTTTCTAAACAAACCCACACCTTTACATGTGTTAAATGTGTTATATGTGATTAAAGATTGAGTTTTTGGGATTTAATCATGATTGTTTTTGTGTTATTTTGATGTTTATAGCTGTTACAAGTTAGTATGATGATGTCCTAGGAGTTTGAATGGTTTTGGTCGTATATTATGGATATTTGGTGTTTTGACCCGTTTGAAGGATTTTGGATGATTTAGGATGATATGAGGTGTGTTGTTGATTGTTTGATGTTAGGGTTTGCTCTAGGATGATGCTAGAACAGTAGGATGCTTTCGGACAACGTGATTATGTGATTAGATCTGGATATTTGCTATTTAGGGCAAGTTCTTGCATGTTGATGTGATGTTTTCATGTTAAATTGCTATTTTGGGAAAACGCTCGCATTCGGGACTGTTAGAATGATGAAAACTTAGGGGTTTTGCTTGAAATATGTTTATTAATATGTTTGGATGATTATTGGGTGTTTTTACACGTTTCGGATCTGATTTGGAGGGTTAAACGCGCGAAAAACCACAATTGCTGCACTATAGGCGATTAGCAATCCTAATCGCCTATGTATTAGGCGATTAGGGGCATAATCGCCTGATGTATGGGCTACTCGTGTGACTTAGCATGCGATTAGCTCCCTAATTGCTAGCAAGTCATGCAATTGTGATCCTAATTGCTAGCAAGTCATGCAATTGTGACCCTAATCACTAGTTAAGCCCTGAATTGCATACCACATGACCATAATCGCCTGATATGCATGTGATTAGCCCTAATCACCTAACATAGGTGGCGATTAGCCCTGCTAATTGCCTGTTGACCATCCCTAATCACGTGTTGACTTTCCTAATTGCATGCTAAGTCCCTAATCGCGTGTAATGCTGTTATAAGTGTATTTTAACATCCCGAAACCCGATTTGACACCTAGGAACATGATAGGAACCCCGTGACATGCTTAGTAACATAGTAACACGTGTTCGGACTTGTTCGTACGTTAATTGACCTATGTGTTAGAATCATTGAACTTTAACGCATGTTAAGTGCTGAGTTGCATGTTTTGTGTATGTTTGTGTATGAGGTGAACATGTGGAATGTCGGGTCACCAATGGGATGTCGAGTCTTGTCTTACGTAGTCTGGTTGTCGGTCAAACACGTTTTTCAAACACATCATGGTCATGGACTGGACTTAGGGACTAATGAACCCTGTGGGTTATTAGTCTAACTTAGCACATATCTTATGATAGGTCGCCACTAGTTGGGGCTATCATATCTTACAGACGGTTTACTCATATCACACAAGCGATTCGCTCATAAACGGTATACGCAATCTAAGGTGAGTTCACGGCCCCACATTTTACGATTTATGTTTTCGGGGGAGAAACATGCTTAAAACACTCTTATGACTTATTTACTCTTATGGCTCATGGCTCTTTATCACGTTTTACTATGGCTTATTTAACATACTATGCGGTTCATCGAAAAGTCCCTTAGAAACCACTAACATGGGTATATGGCGGGGAAATATGGATAGCGCTATTGGGGACTGACAAACCCCACTCGACGGTGGGACCGTGCGGGTGCATATTGTCTCTATAAAACAAGGTCTACCGGCGATGACGGTAGCCCATAGGAACTAAGGGTCATTACACGGCTTAGTCAGCAATGGTTTCACCCGTATGAGTATCTTATTCTGCGCCTAGCTAGCGTTCTCACAAGCATAGTGGTAACACGAAACGGAAACGGTTTGCAAAAGATTATTTAACTGTTTAAACAAAACCTGTGAACTCACCAGCATTATATGTTGACTCTTTTAGCATGTTTTCTCAGGTCGCTAAGGTAGCAGCTGTCTGATAGGCGCACGGAGTCGCACAGGTGTCGTCTCGCGTCTAGGGTCTCATGGCATGTTTTGGAAATGTTAAACTTGGGAACTTATGTTTTATTCTCGGCATGACTTTTGTAAACTTTTAATGCTTCCGCACTACCTAATGTTGAATTTTAAATCCTATGCATGGTTTTTATTTACGTATGTTTTTACATTTAGACGTCGTTTATTGTGACCGTTGACTTGGATCCTGGTATGTCACACGCCTCGCGGTAGAACTCCGCAGGTGGTTATTTGAGGGTGTGACATTCCGCACCTGGAATAGTGCCTTGTATGATCAGATTTCCTGTTTAAAGCTAAAATTCTTCAATTACAATTCGTACACAGGAAAAGACTCCAATTTAAGAGACCGTAACTATCGGTACTTTTCGAGTTTCAGGGACCCGAATGGAGGAACGGGAAGGCCATAAGGTGTTTTATCATGCTGCAGACGCAGATAAAGGATACGAAGCTGACTTGGGGGTAATCGGAGTCATAATGCAAGAATTACGTAGAGATTCGTACACAGGAAAAGACACCAGTTTAAGAGACCTTTAATATCGGTAATTTTGGAGTTGCAGAGACCCAAATGGAGGAACGGGAAGGCCATAAGTTGTCTTATCATGCTACAGACGCAGATAAAGGATACAAAGCTGATTGGAAGGTAATCGGAGTCATAATGCGAGAATTATGTTGAAATTCGAACACACGAAAAGATTCCAGTTTAAAAGACCGTAACTATTGGTACTTTTGGAGTTTCAGGGACCCGAATGAAGAACGGGAAGGCCATAAGGTGTCTTATCATGCTACAGAATCAGATAAAGGATACGAAACTGACCGGACGGTAATCAGAGTCACGATAATTACGTAGAGATTCGTACACAGGAAAAGACTCCAGTTTAAGAGACCGTAACTATCAGTGCTTTTCGAGTTTCAGGGACCCGAATAAAGGAACGGGAAGGCCATAAGGTGTTTTATCATGCTGCAGACGCAGATAAAGGATACGAAGCTGACTTGGGGGTAATCATAGTCATAATGCAAGAATTACGTAGACATTCGTATACAGGAAAAGACACCAGTTTAAGAGACCGTAAATATCGGTAATTTTGGAGTTTCAGGGACCCGAATGGAAGAACAGGAAGGCCTTAAGGTGTCTTATCATGCTACAGACGCAGATAAAGGATACGAAGCTGATCGGAGGTTAATTTTGGAGTTTCAGGGACCCGAATGGAGGAACGGGAAGGCCCTAAGGTGTCTTATCATGCTACAGACTCAGATAGAGGATACGAAATTGACCGGACAGTAATCGGACTCACGATGCGACAATTACGTAGAGATTCGTACACAGGAAAAGACTCCAGTTTAAGAGACCGTACCTATAGGTACCTTTAGAGTTTCAGGGACATGAATGGAGGAACGGGAAGATCATAAGGTATCTTATGATGCTACAGACTCAGATAAAGGATACGAAGCTGACTGGAGGGTAATCGGAGTCATAATGCGAGAATAATGTAGAGATTCATACACAGGAAAAGATACCAGTTTAAAAGACCGTAACTATCGGTACTTTTGGAGTTTCAGGGACCCGAATGGAGGAACGGAAAGAACATAAGGTGTCTTATCATGCTACAGACTCAGGTAAAAGATACGGAGCTGACTGGAGGGTAATCAGAGTCATAAAGCGAGAATTATGTAGACATTCGTACACAGTAAAAGATACCTGTTTAAAAACCGTAACTGTAGGTACTTTTGGAGTTTTAGGGACCCCGAATGGAGGAACGGAAAGGCCATAAGGTGTCTTATCATGCTACAGAATCAGATAAAGGATACGAAGCTGACTAGAAGGTAATCGGAGTCATAATGCGAGAATTATATAGAGATTCGTACTCAAGAAAAGATACCTGTTTAAAAGACCATAACTATCGGTAATTTTGGAGTCTCGGAGAGCCTAATGGAGGAACGGGAAGGCCCTAAGGTGTCTTATCATGCTACAGACTCAGATAAAGGATACAAAACTGACCGGACAGTAATCGGACTCACGATGCGACAATTACGAAGAGATTCGTACACAGGAAAAGACTCCAGTTTAAAAGACCATAAATATAGGTACTTTTGGAGTTTCAGGGACCCGAGTGGAGGAACGGGAATGCCATAAGGTGGCTTATCATGATACAGACTTAGATAAAGGATACGAAGCTGACTAGATGGTAATCGGAGTCATAATGCGAGAATTATGTAGAGCTTTTTAAACAGAAAAAGACTCATGTTTAAAAGACCGTAACTATCAGTAATTTTGGAGTTTCAGGGACCCGAATGGAAGAACAGGAAGGCCTTAAGGTGTCTTATCATGCTACAGACGCAGATAAATGATACGAAGTGATCGGAGGTTAATTTTGGAGTTTCAGGGACCCGAATGGAGGAACGGGAAGGGCCTAAGGTGTCTTATCATGCTACAGACTCAGATAAAGGATACGAAACTGACCGGACAGTAATCGGACTCACTATGCGACAATTACGTAGAGATTCGTACACAGGAAAAGACTCCAGTTTAAGAGACCGTACCTGTAGGTACCTTTAGAGTTTCAGGGACACGAATGGAGGAACGGGAAGGTCATAAGGTATCTTATGATGCTACAGACTTAGATAAAGGATACGAAGCTGACTGGAGGGTAATCGGAGTCATAATGCGAGAATAATGTAGAGATTCATACACAGGAAAAGATACCAGTTTAAAAGACCGTAACTATCGGTACTTTTGGAGTTTCAGGGACCCGAATGGAGGAACGGAAAGGCCATAAGGTGTCTTATCATGCTACAGACTCAGGTAGAGGATACGGAGCTGACTGGAGGGTAATCAGAGTCATAAAGCGAGAATTATGTAAACATTCGTACACAGTAAAAGATACCTGTTTAAAAACCGTAACTGTAGGTACTTTTGGAGTTTCAGGGACCCCGAATGGAGGAACAGAAAGGCCATAAGGTGTCTTCTCATGCTACAGACTCAGATAAAGGATACGAAGCTGACTAGAAGGTAATCGGAGTCATAATGCGAGAATTATATAGAGATTCGTACTCAAGAAAAGATACCTGTTTAAAAGACCATAACTATCGGTAATTTTGGAGTCTCGGAGAGCCTAATGGAGGAACGGGAAGGCCCTAAGGTGTCTTATCATGCTACAGACTCAGATAAAGGATACAAAACTGACCGGACAGTAATCGGACTCACGATGCGACAATTACGAAGAGATTCGTACACAGGAAAAGACTCCAGTTTAAAAGACCATAAATATAGGTACTTTTGGAGTTTCAGGGACCCGAGTGGAGGAACGGGAATGCCATAAGGTGGCTTATCATGATACAGACTTAGATAAAGGATACGAAGCTGACTGGATGGTAATCGGAGTCATAATGCGAGAATTATGTAGAGCTTTTTACACAGAAAAAGACTCATGTTTAAAAGACCGTAACTATCAGTAATTTTGGAGTTTCAGGGACCCGAATGGAAGAACAGGAAGGCCTTAAGGTGTCTTATCATGCTACAGACGCAGATAACGGATACGAAGCTGATCGGAGGTTAATTTTGGAGTTTCAGGGACCCGAATGGAGGAACGGGAAGGGCCTAAGGTGTCTTATCATGCTACAGACTCAGATAAAGGATACGAAACTGACCGGACAGTAATCAGACTCACGATGCGACAATTACGTAGAGATTCGTACACAGGAAAAGACTCCAGTTTAAGAGACCGTACCTATAGGTACCTTTAGAGTTTCAGGGACACGAATGGAGGAACGGGAAGGTCATAAGGTATCTTATGATGCTACAGACTCAGATAAAGGATACGAAGCTGACTGGAGGGTAATCGGAGTCATAATGCGAGAATAATGTAGAGATTCATACACAGGAAAAGATACCAGTTTAAAAGACTGTAACTATCGGTACTTTTGGAATTTCAGGGACCCGAATGGAGGAACAGAAAGACCATAAGGTGTCTTATCATGCTACAGACTCAAATAAAGGATACGAAGCTGACTAGAAGGTAATCGGAGTCTTAATGCGAGAATTATGTAGAGATTCGTACACAAGAAAAGATACCTGTTTAAAAGACCATAACTATCGGTAATTTTGGAGTCTCGAAGAGCCTAATGGAGGAACGGGAAGGCCCTAAGGTGTCTTATCATGCTACAGACTCAGATAAAGGATACAAAACTGACCGGACAGTAATCGGACTCACGATGCGACAATTACGAAGAGATTCGTACACAGGAAAAGACTCCAGTTTAAAAGACCGTAAATATAGGTACTTTTGGAGTTTCAGGGACCCGAGTGGAGGAACGGGAATGCCATAAGGTGGCTTATCATGATACAGACTTAGATAAAGGATACGAAGCTGACTAGATGGTAATCGGAGTCATAATGCGAGAATTATGTAGAGCTTTTTACACAGAAAAAGACTCATGTTTAAAAGACTGTAACTATCAGTAATTTTGGAGTTTCAGGGACCCGAATGGAGGAACGGGAAGGGCCTAAGGTGTCTTATCATGCTACAGACTCAGATATAGGATACGAAACTAACAGGACAGTAATCAGACTCACGATGCGACAATTACGTAGAGATTCGTACACAGGAAAAGACTCCAGTTTAATGTTGATGCATATGTTGCGACTAATGCTTTGGATTGCGACTAAAACAAGTTTTGTTGATTACGTAAGGGCACAAGTGGAAAAGTAGTGGGACGAATGTAGAATATAGTGGTCGAAGGTAGAAGTTATAACTGAAGTGTTTCAGATTCGTACCAGGAAGAAGGATGAATGTGGAAACATTCCACATTCAACCTAGCGTATGGGGCGAACCTGCAGTCCTATATAAGCTTAAAGTTTATTTTGCAATGTAACTTTGATCACTTCGAGTGTGTGTGTCAGGTCTAGGCTCTCTAGTGTTCTTGAGTATTTGAAATCAGTCAGATTAACTTGTAAACGTTTATGTAATCATATTTTGACAAGTTATCTATGAAAATGAGAATTGAAAAGGTAAATCAGTGCGTTTGATTCGATAACAATTATATTGTAACTGTTCTAGGGTTTCCGCACCTAGAATAGAGACTTGTATGATCAAATCAATCTGTTTTTGACAAAACGATCCTCTACAAAGTGGTATCAGAGCCTTTACAGATCATACAACTACAATTTGATAGTTTTTGAACTGATTTGGACCCAAATTTGATCAAAATTTTGTTGTTTTCAAAGAATAATGGTTTTTGATGAAAATTGAAGGATTTGGATTAGATTTCATGGATAAAATCAAGAATTCGACTTATTAAAGTTGTTCCAAATCAATTCCGAAGCAAAACCTGATAAACATCATCAAAATTCATCAACTTTTGAAAAATTGAGATCAAATTAACTGATTTTCAAAGAATAACCGTTTTTCAAATGGGTTGGGTCAAACCTAGAGAGCAAGGGTCGAAAGTAGGATTCTGAGGTCGAACCAAGGTTTTTAAGGTCGAAAGTAATACCTTTTGGTCGAACCTAGAATTGTGTTGTGTTAAATTTTCACATTCGAGTCATTGTTCCACATTTGACCATACGTAAGGTCGAAAGTGAGTTTGATTGTGGTCGAAAGTGAAACTGGTCTATTATTTCTACATTCGTACTTCAGTTTTGGGTCGAACCTGAGTGATTTTTCACATTCGACCTCATGTTTATTCACAAGGGGACGAACGTAGAACTGTGTTGTGTTATTTTTCAAGTGTGTCGTATTTCCAACTTCAAAAACAATATGTGGGGATTTCCAACTACACCTAGGCCTGGTACAACACAACAACAAGTTATCATGGACCCTTGGACTGTAGCTTCTCAGAAGTCGAATACTCAGTCTTCGCAGCCAATCAATTATCTTGCAATGACGAGTTCGATTCCACAGAGTGTTGCTTCATCTTCACAACAACTAGCAGCTGATACTGGGGTGTAGGAGCAGCGGCGGTACACACAAACTACAAATGCTATATCTACTCTAATAAATGATTTGTCCTCAGGTAGCGGGAACAGACCACCCAAGCTGATGGAGATGCAAGAGTATAATCAGTGGCAGAAGAAATTTAAGATTCATTTGGAAGGAATGGGACTTGAAGGCACTGAGGCGTGGCAAATGATAGCTTAGGGATACGTTGCACCAGTGTTAGAGAATACCGGTGAACAGATTCCGCTTGAGAGTTTGACTGAAGACGAAAAGAAGAAGTTTGCGGTGGAGAAGAAGGCGTATTCTCAACTAACCCAAGCAATTACTAATGATCTTCTACACCAGTTTGGATCTTGCACTACTTCTAAACAATTGTTGGATATGTTGAAGAATCGTCACGATGGTAATGAGAAGACGAGGAGGTTAAGGATTGAGGAACTGAAGAAGGAATTTGAGAACTTCAGTTACGTTGGAAATGAGACTCTGAAGGAGCCGACTCCCAGATATTGTCATCTGTTAACTGAATTGTCCAATTATGAAATTCAGATTCCGATGTCAGATTTGGTGGATAAATTTGCTGATTGTTTACCACCGTACTGGGATCAACACATTGAGGTTCTTAAGGAGAAAGATGCTTATAAGTACTGGACCATCAATGAATTCATTCAAAAATTGGAAAACAAAGAGCTTGAAGAAAAGAGGAAAGCAAAGAGATCACAAATTCCTCAGAACCCAGAGTTGTATCATGCAAGTACATCTTCTACAGTGGGTAGCTCAAGTGTTGGTGGTACAGTTGCTACTCATATTGCTTGTGTTTCAAGTGTGATGGAACCACCCAAAAACCCAATCAGCTACCTTGCTCAAACTTCATCTTATACACCACCACCATATACACCACCACAATCATACCCAAATTCTTTCGTTTCACCTTTTTCACCAATGCAACAAGCAACGTGTTACACTGCAAACCAACCACAACAACAACCATTTATTCCACAGATGAATCAAGCACAATCTAATCAAAGACCAGTAGGGTTGGAGACATCCAACATGAACAATGTCACAGTGGAGGTTACTCAACAACACATTGCCTTGGTTTCAGCAATGGTTGCCTCATACAATTGTTTGGTAGCTAGTCAAATTGGTAATAATAACTTGACCAATGAGGACTATGCTCAGATTGATAAAGAGGAAATGGAGCTTATTGACATACAATGGGCCTTTGCAAGTATTATGAGGCGAGCAACGGAGTTCATCGAGAGAACTGATCTGGCTACAACACCAAATACAACATATGGTTTCAACAAAGACAAAGTCACATGTTTCAACTGTGGTGGTAAAGGTCACTTCAAAAGGGAATGCACACAGCCAGCTAAACAAGGTAACCGAAATCCATTTAAGTCAAATTACCAAAACCGTCAATCTCAAAACCAAGTTACTTATCAAAACCAAAACAACAACAACTATCAAAACCAAAACAATTACCAAAACCGACAAAACACCTCACAGAACAATTCTACTAGACAACCAACTACACCTAACCAGACTCAAACTCAAACACCACATAACCCAACCAGAACCGTCATTCCTATCACAACACCAAATGACCAACCACAGACAGATACTCAAAATCAGGCGTTGGTGATTCAAAATGATGAGGGATATGACTGGACGGGAATGCAACTAGGTGTTGAAGAGGTAAAAGCTGGGAATGTAGCCTGTGTTGCTCAGCAGATTTATTTAGAGGAGTCGGAGATAGTTGAGGATGTTGTAGTGACTAAGAGTACTTCTGAAGAAGAGATTGAGGAGTCGGTTGAAGAAATGGATGTTTCTGTGGCTAATCCAGTTGAAGAACGAACATGATGAGAAGACTTCGGGAGTCGTTATTGATTCAGTTACCGATGTCCCCGAAGATAATGACTCAGTATATTCAGACTCGAAGACTGAAACAGACTCAGAAGCAAGTGTGAACTCATTAGACAATGAGATTGATCAACTCTTGGCCGAAGCTGATTTTCTTATGACTCGGAAGTCATGTATTGTGGATGATACCTTTACCAGAATTGACTACTCCAAGTTCTTTGCTGGAAAGGAAGCTCATTTCGCTCTCATGGCTATGACTGTTCCTCCGAAGCAGGTAAGTTCTGAATCCAAAACTGATATGCATAGTGATAGGTATTGTGGTACTTGTGATAGGTTGACAGATGAAAACAAGCAACTCAGGGTTCAACTTGAGAGTGCTATAATTAACTGTCAATCTTCTCGCAAGCAAGTTATAGAGTTTAACAAGGTGCTTGATGGTTACAAAAAGGGCATTTCTGACTTGAAGAAATCACTTTCTTTAAAACAACCTGCAATTAATAGTTACATAAATGAACTTGAAGAAACCAAGTTAGAAATGGCTACCATCAAGTGCTTTGCAGAAAAGGTCAACAAAAAGCTTGAAAGTTATAAACACATTGCATATGTAGTTGACCATATCATTGAAGAGCCATCACAACCCAGTAATGCAAATTACAAGGCTGTTCCATCTCCAGTGTTATTTGAAAATCACAATTGTTACCAAGTGTCACTGGAGAGTTCAGTCAAATCTGACTCTGCATCGGAAGATGAATCTAACACTTCTAGTGTTGGAGATCCAAATTCCGATGTACGACCGATTTTGGGTTTGAATGATGAAGGCGTAACTGCTGTGACTGATGATTCTGACTCGAGTGAGAAAACTGAGAAAGTGAGTGATATTCCTAAGGAAAATCACATTATCACAAATGAACCAGTATCACCTTCTCAGCTTTGTCATCCGATAGCTAACGCACATCGTGTCAATCAATCAGTGAAGAAAGAAGTTAAAAATGAATCAGTTGAAAAACCCGTCAAGGTATTTTATCGGATGGAAGGATCCGATAAGATTATCTCTGACGAGGAGTATCCGATTAAATTTGCAAATTATTCTAAAATTGAGAAAATCTGGCAAGAAAGTACTATCTGGTTTCCTAAACACGAAAGGACCAATGAAGTACCACCGGAAATTTTGAAGAAACTATATCTGGATACTCCAAGAGAACCTAAGGTTCATGTCACTGAATTCATCAAGCCTAAACAAAAGGCAAATGGTTTTCTTAAGCCGGCTTACTCAAAGGACCCAGCTCCTGAGAGTTTAAGACACAGATGCGTAGATGATCAATATCCTATCAATACATTTGCTAAGCCGCATGCTCAGAATCTTTTTGAAGAATATCGTGCATGTTTCAAGTGCGGGGAGAGTGGGCATTTACTTGCTCATTGCCCGTACGTGAGGCACAAGAGGCACCAGGTTGAGATGAAGCAATCTATTAGAAAGCCGATCGATAATCATAGTTATCCTCATAGACGTTTTGTCCCTCAACCAGCACCATTTTACAATCAAAACAATTATTATCAAAGGAGGGATAATCGTCAATTCAACTATGATCGTCGAAACCGGATCGTTATGGAAAAATCGTTGAAGAAACCTATGGTGAACACAATGGTTGATAAACAAAAGGTTCCACCAAAACCTGCTGTTAAGTCGACTGCTGGACCTGTCTCTGTTAAATCAGAGAAGGTAACCAAGAACGTTTCATTTAAGAACGACACTAAGAAACCGACTGAGTTTCCAAAAACTCAAATACGGATTCTAAAACGTTCGGAACAATCTTGGACACCTAACGGTTCTCCGGGTGCTTCTACCTCAAAGTCAAATGAAAAATCTCAAGATGAGAAAGTTTTGAATGATCATAAAAAGATCGATTCAAAACCAAATGTTGATGTGAATAAATCTTTGAAAGCTGATATTCAAAGACCCAAGACCACGCAGGCTTGGGTCCCCCGAAAGAACTAATGATCTTACTTTAGGTGTGCAGGGAGCTTCAGCTGGCCCTGTTAGCAGTCTTTGGATTGTTGACAGTGGAGCTTCAGGCCACATGACTGGTGATCTAGCACTATTGTTTGACGTGAAGAATATTAATGGAGGTTATGTTGCTTTTGCGGGAAATAAAGGAGGTTACATCACGATGGAGGGAAGTGTGAGTAACGGGATAGTGAGTTTTGAGAGGATTTCCTATGTGAAGCAAATTGATTACAATCTGTTAAGTGTCAGTCAGATCTGCAACAAACAATTTTCTGTGCATTTCGACGACAAATCTTGCTATATCCTCAAACCAGGCTTTAAAATTCCAAAGGAGTGGATCATGTTAAAGGCACCGAGATTTAATAATCTTTACATTCTCGATATGTCGAAAGCAATGGCAACTCAGGGCCAAGTGACGTGTTTTCTATCGAAGGCTACAGAGAAAAAATCTATAATGTGGCATAGAAGAATGGGACATATTCACCTCAGAGAAATGAATCATTTGGTGAAGAACGGGCTTCTCGAAGGCGTTAATGTCAAACATTTCCATCTAAACGACAAGTGTGTGAGTTGCAAGAAAGGTAAATAGCACAAACAATCCCACAAACCGAAGAAAGTGAACTCTGTTGAAATGCCACTTGAGCGGTTGCACATGGACCTATTCGGACCTATCAAACGTAAAAGTCATATCGGAGAGCTTTACTGTCTAGTGGTTACTGGCGATTTTTCAAGATTGTCGTGGGTGATGTGCTTACAGCATAAAAGTGACACGTTTACCAATTTGAAAGTTCTGTTCACTCGACTGGAGAATGTCTATGGTCTAAAGATCAGAAGAATTCGGAGTGACAATGGGACAGAGTTCAAAAACGCACAGATGGATGCTCTTTGTGAAGACAAAGGAATTCATCATGAATATTCTGCTCCGTATACCCCTCAACAGAACGGTGTCGCTGAAAGGAAAAATAGGACTCTCATTGAAACGGCAAGAACAATGCTCGCGGACTCTAACCTTCCAGTAATGTTCTGGAACGAAGCGATCTACGCAGCTTGTTATACACTGAATCGTGTGTTAACAGTGAAGAAGTTTGGTAAAACTTCTTATGAGCTGTTGAACAGACGAAAGCCGAACTTGGAGTATCTAGAACCATTTGGAGCTCCGTGTACGATGCTGAATCCAGGTGAAAAGTTTAGTCCGAAAGCTGAAGAGGGATATTTTGTTGGATATGCAACCCCGCTCAAACGGGTATTCAACAAAAGAACTCGACAGGTGGAGGATTGGGCAAATGTTGAGGTTCAACGGTATACTCAAAATGTACAGGGAAACGGTCCTGACTGGATGTTTGATTACAAAGACTTCTTTGAATCATTCAATCTAGATAGCTTGGTTGAAGAGGCTGTTATAAGATTACTTTACGAGTGTGAAAACGCTGCGACTTCACCGTTGGTGCGTCCAATCACCGTAACTCCTCCAGCAACTTCTAATGATGCCAATGCTCCTGTAGCAGAAGAAGAAGTGTTCCAAGAAGCTTCTTCGACTACACTTGATACTTCAGAATCGGAAGATGATGAAGATTTTAATGAAGCTATTCTAGATCATGCAACGGAGGCACCACCAGTGAACCCAAATCCAGATGTTGCTTCATCGTCTAACACGGGTAATGATCTGGATTTAGTAGAGAACTTGACTACTCAGATGGGAGTGACAGTACCTGAACATCCGGAATCTCGGATTCATCGTATTCACCCGCTCGAGCAAGTTATTGGTGACCCTGGCAACAGTTTCATGACTCGGGGACAACTACGAAGTATCAACTCACCGGAAAATCTTGGCGCTTTAGCTTTATATGCAAAAATTCAAAAATCTGGTTGTCAGAATGATTGGTCTTTTGCTCGTTATGTTTCGCAGTTTGAGCCGCGGACGTACAAAGAAGCTCTTTTGGATGATGCTTGGGTAGAGGTGATGCAGGAAGAGTTGTTGCAGTTCCAGAAATTGGGTGTATGGACACTTACAGATTTACCTCCGGGTAGGAAAAAGATTGGAACTAAATGGGTTTTCAAATGCAAGAAAGATGACAGAGGCGTGATCGTGAGAAACAAAGCTAGATTGGTTGTTCAAGGATTTCATCAAATTGAAGGAATTGACTACAACGAGATATATGCACCTGTGGCACGTATAGAAGCTATCCGCATGTTTCTAGCATTTGCCTCGTATAAAAAATTCAAGGTGTACCAAATGGATGTCAAAAGCGCGTTTCTCTACGGTGTGGTCAAGGAAGAGGTCTACGTCGGTCAACCTCCAGGCTTTGAAGATCCTATCCACCGGGATAAGGTTTACATTCTCAACAAAGCACTATACGGGTTGCACCAGGCTCCACGCCAATGGTATGAGGAGCTAAGCACGTACCTACTATCCAAAGGATTCAAATGAGGCTTGGTCGATTGCACACTGTTTACCAAGAAAACAGGAGATGACTTGCTTCTCGTCCAGATTTATGTAGATGATATTATTTTTGACTCTACTAACGAACTTCTTTGCAGAGAATTTGAAAGTGTAATGCAGGAAAAGTTTGAGATGAGTGCGATGGGAGAAATGCAGTTTTTCCTCGGCTTGCAGGTGGATCAAAGACCAACTGGGATCTTTATTCATCAAACCAAATACGTATCTGAAGTCTTGAGCCGGTTCCAGATGGAAGATTCAAAGCCGATGGACACCCCAATTCAACCTAACCACGGGATTGGTGTTGATGCTAAGGGGGAGCTGACAGACCCATTTACATACAAAGCATCGTCGGATCTCTGATGTATCTCACTACATCAAGGCCAGACATAATGTTCGCTACATGTCTCTGCGCACGTTTCCAATCGAAGCCGAAACAATGTCACCTGACGGCAGTCAAGCGAATCCTAAGATATCTGAAGGGTTGTCCGTCGAGAGGACTATGGTACTCTAATGATGATAATTTTGACTTTATCGCATTTAGTGACGCAGATTGGGGTGGTTGTGACAAAGACAGCAAATCCACAACGGCTGGATGTCAGTTTTTAGGGAGCAGGCTCGTGACCTGGCAGTGTAAGAAGCAGACATCAGTCGCACTATCTACTTGGGAAGCTGAGTATGTAGCAGCCTCGAGTTGTTGCTCACAGGTTCTCTGGATTCAGCAGCAGATGGTCGATTACGGTTTGCAATTTCTAAAAACCCCTATTCACTGTGATAATGAAGCCGCAATTGCATTAACAAAAGACACGGTTAATCACTCGAATGCTAAGCACATCCGGATTAAGTATCACTTTATCCGTGATTGCTATGCAAAAGAGTTGATCGATATGGTCAAAATCCACACTGATTATCAGAGGGCGGATCTTTTCACAAAAGCTTTTGATAAATCCAGATTTGATTATCTTTTAAAAGTAAATGGTATAAAAGAAAAACAAGACTGATCATCACCTCGGTATATCATTTTTTTGTTTTCAATTTTTTAAGTTTTTACTGTTTTTCAGAAAAATTCAAAAACCCAAAAATATGTTTTACATTTTAAGGGGAGTCTTTATTCAGAAAAACCAAAAACATTGAAAAATTCAAAAAGCCATAAAAATAGAAAAATCAAAATGATTTCCAGGAGTAAAGAGGAAATGATAGTACATCAGTGGGGATCTGACACATGCTAAAAACATGAAATGCAATATGAGGCGTGTGTTGATTTTGTGTGATGTGGTCATAGGCTTCGTAGACCTATTACTGCGTACATTAGTGATACAAACATAACGAACTACTCGTTAGTGGCTGAACACCTCATGGGCATATAGTCTTAGTACCGTAATTTCGTTTGATAGGGTTGCCAAAATCTGAGGTTTCGGGTCGTTATGTTATTGTTATCCGGGGTATTCTGATTGAACTTTTGTCGTATTAATTTACGGACCTAGATTCAATTAGAATATTTGCTAAAAGAGCTTTAATGCCAAAACCAAAAAGTTACTGAATTGAGGAACTTCATGGTTATTATTGATCAAAGATCTTTAATTGCATCGTATCAATTCATTGATGAAAATCTGTGATTGATATCAGCCTCAACTTGGTATATATGCACATGTTACTTTGCTGCATTCATTTGCTAACCTGTACACCTCTGTGCTATATATCTTGTAACTAAAAAGATAACATTGGCATAATCACGCGTTACGAGGAAGCTTTGTGCAATTTCCTTGATACGGGAGTATGTCGTGTGCGTGGGAACCATAAACGTGTTAGTATAATACACCTAATAGCGTATCATTTTAAAGCACTGCATAACGGTCTGCATGTGAGTTTATGTGGACAACAATATTAGCAGTTGCCGGATCACACACTGTTTCTAATGATAATATATAACAAATATCAACGGTGTGATCAGATTTCTCAAAAACTGATATGATCCTCTTACCGGAAATCACAAAACATTTACTGCTTTGTGTTTACATTTCTGTATTTTACATTTGTTTTGCAAAAAGATACAAAAACTCAAAAAGATTTTAGGTGTGTTTTAGCATAAATTTTAGAAAAACCAAAAATTTTACATTTCGAAGTTATTTTTGATAACCGATGGTGTTTGATAGTCATTTTCTGAAATTTGATGAACCAATCTGAGTTTTGTATCATTGAAATGTGAAATAATGAATGTTCAAGGCTTAAAATGTTGAAAAATGTGTGAACGGGATTCGATTTTGAGATTTGGTAAATTTTCCATTTTACATTCGCCCCTTAACTGGGTCGAGAGTGGAAAATTCTTTACTTTCGTACCTCTTAAACTGAACGAATGTGAGTGTTCTGAATATCATTTGCACATTCGAACTCTATAACCACATTCGAACCTTTAAGTAGAGTCGAATGTGGAAATAGTTTTACATTCGACCAAGTTAAACGGTTGAAAGTGGATGCCTATAAATACCAGGTCCACATTCGAACCACCATTTCAATAGTTCCTCAAAAATTTTTCAAACTACAAAACCTTGTTGCTCTTGTTCTTTTCATCCCTGATTCTTATTCCTGCTTGTATAATGATCATTTTCCCTATATAATCACAGGTAATGGACCAGTAACGAATACAGATTCTTGGTTTGGGTGTTCGAAACCCTAGACCTGATCATTGGACGAGTTTAACTTTGTTTTAATGCAAATTGATGCTTAGGTTTTAGTTATTATTGATTTTAGGGGGAGAAGGTTAGATAATCTAGGGTTATATCAGTATAATTAGTTGATTTTGATCTTTGTAAGTGTTGAAACCCTAGATTATTTTTAAAATCAATAAAAACTAAACAATAGATGCAATTGAGTGAGGGAAAAGGTTAATCGGTTGGTTCAGGTTGTAAACGAATCAATATTACATGTTTAAACATCACAGATTGCAACTTTAAAATTTGGGCAAAGAACAGGTACTTTCGACCTTAGACAAACGGTCGAACGTAGAGTTTTTGGTCGAATGTAGCAGTATGATGGGACGAATGTGAATTTTTAGGACGAAAGTGAATTTTTGTTTACAAAAGTTCACATTCGAACCTTTAGTATCACTTTCGTACTTCAAAATCTTACTTTCGTACCTACGTATGGGACGAAAGTGGAACCTAAACCTGTTTGAAACCAAAATTCAAATTTTGTCATGTTTGTTTGTTTTTAACGTATTTTTAATGTATTGTGTTACAGATAATTCAAATGGTAGAACAACAAGTTGAAAATCAAGAAGTTCCACTACAACAATAAGCTGAAAATGTTGAAGTTCCCGTACAACAAGCTCCAGTTCAGAATGTATTAGAAGATTGGCCGTTTGAACCTACTCATAACTGCTGTGCTCATGTTGGGGAAGTACAAAAGCAAACAGAATTCTCTGGAATAGTGGAATTTCTCAGAAGGAGCAAGATCATAGATGCTATTGCAACTCCTGCAATAATCTATCAGGATATTGTTGAAGAATTATGGAGAAATGCTCGCTATGACTACTGGGAGTCTAAAACAGCCATTGTAAGTGAGATTCAAGGTGAATTTGCAATGGTTACTGAAGACGATATCAGAACTGCTTTAAAGCTGAAAGATGAAAAACCAACTGATCCAAGATGTCTTTCCTGGATGGATCAAAGATTATGTTTCTTAAGAATGAAGTATAAAGGACCGATTATGGATGGTTCTTCACACAAAGGGAAGCTGTGTCCGCAGTTCAAATACTTTGCTCATGTGATAATTCATGTATTTGGAACAGTGAGTGGAGGATATGATGTTATGCGAAAGAGTTTAAGTTCATTGATGGTTTCTCTAACATTGAACAAACCGTTCAATGTGGCGGGAATGATTCTGGATCACATGCTTGAACCACTTAAGGGTTTGAAGACAAAGAAGTTCTTGTTATATCCCAGGTTCTTGATGATGATTTTTGATCAAAAGTATCCGACTTTGAAGAAAGATCCTACGAAGATTCTTGTTCAGGATCACATGAACATTAGGACGTTGATAAGAATGAAGGGATACAAAGGGATTCCTGATAATGAGAAGCCACCACACAAGAATCTATTTGGATACTTGATCAATCCAGGATATACTGATCCATGTGAGAACAAGGCAAGGCATGCTAACAGTGATTCTGACAGAGATGATGCATTGGTTCATGCTGATGTTACAACAAAAAGAAAAAGACAAGTTAAAGATGCTGGAGCCAAAGGGAAGGGCAAGGCAAAGGTTGGTGAAGGTGAACCAGCTAAGAAACAAAAGACTAGAAAGAAAAGTATTGCTAAGAAAGGTACCCAGCTGGTAGATGAAGAATCCTCTGTGGATTCTGAAGAAACTGAAGAGGATGAACGTTGGGATTCTGAAGCTGAAACATTGAAGAAGAACTCCAAGCGCAAGGCCACTGTTGCTGGAGAGTCTGAATCATTGAATAAGTCTATTGAAGAACAGTTTCAGAAAGAGACGATTGATTTAGAGAGTGCTGAAGGTGATCTTGGACTTGGTGCGGGAGATTTTAAGGGTTCTACTATTGTTGTTAATTTGAAGAAACCCAAGCACAAGTCTATGTCGAAGAAAGATGTAAAAGAGAAGCCTAAGAAATTGAGAGACAAAGAAGTAGAGATGCCATTGAAAGGAAAGAAAGTTCCTGATGCTGGCACATCATCACAAGTTTCTTCTCCAGTTGCTAAGAAGCAGAAGAAGACCACTACAAATGAATCTGAGGGAGTTCCTGATCTGGATACTACTTTGGAGAATGTGTTGAATTTATTTCAGAAAAAGAAGAATTCTCCTGAAGCTGAATCTTCCAGACCAAAAGTGACTGTTTCTGATACTGTCATGGAGGTTGTGAATAAACAGATGGAAGAAATGATGAAGATTATAACTGCACAACAAGCTGAGATAGAAAAGTTCAAAAAGAATGAAGAGAAAATGTTGCAGATTGTTGTGGCTTCCAAAACAAATCAAGATGAGTTGGAAAAGAAGTTGAAAGAGTTAGAGAAAGAGAAAGACAAGATTGATAGTAGAAGTAAGAAGAACAGGAGATTGATTGCTGAAGTGAAAGATGAGAATAAGAAATTGTTGAAGGATAATGGGAGAATGAGCAAGTTGCTTGATAAACTGTATAATGAAGCTCCTAAACTGAAAGAAAGTGAAGAGGAGGAGGAGAAGACGAAGAAAAACTAGATTATGGTGATTCATCAGATGAAGAAGGAGATGATGAGAGATCTGATGATGGTTCTGACGATGATGATGATAGTGGCAAGAGTGGAGAGAAGAAAAATGATGAGGATGATAGTGATAGTGATGATGATGATGATACGAGTAAGTTTACGTTTGAAGAAAGACAGACAAAGAAAGGAAGTTCTGGTCAATCAAGTTCAAAGAAGAAGTCTGGTGAAAACGTAGATGCTGATGATGATATATTTTGGACAGAAAAGATAAGATCTTTATCTGCTGATGATAAGAATGTGTATCGAGAGATGTTGAATAGGAGAGTATGGACTATTGAGCTTATAGGAAAGTTTCCTGACATTTTCTAAGCTGATGATATGAGGTATGAGATTGAGTACAATGACCCAGATCTTGAAGAGGGTGAAGTTTCTGCTGCAGTTTCAAAAGAGAGACTTGAAGGTATAGCGCAGCAAGTTGGTAAGACACTAGAGGAGATTATGACTAAACAGGTGATTCCAGACATTCCTGAGAAGGATGTTGTTAATCATTCTGATGACAAACATACTCCTGAAGTTGAAGAGATTGAAATTGAGGACATCACCAATGAAGAATATCCTGAGTATGTTACGGATAACAGTGATGAAGTATTTCCAGATTTTACAAAAGCAAACTTGAAAGAGGCTGAAAAGAAAGCTAAAAAGAAAAGTGAATAGTTCGTGAAGAATGTGTTTGGAGAAAGCGGTCAGAAACCAACTACTGAGCAAAGTGATGGTTTGAAGACTTTGCTGCAGAAATTAAAAGAAATGGATGAGAAAAGGCCTAAGCCTGAAGCACAGGAAGGATTCTACAAATATCACAACCAACTTTTTAAAGGCAGAGCGTTGGGTTGGAAGTATCTGAGGTATTTAAAATGCATAGCTGTGAAGTGGGAAAAGGGAATTCTGTACTTCTACAGATTCCATGACATACAGACTCTACCGTACTAGCTAGGCGGTGAGAGACATATGCAGATTTACCATGACTGGTGCTTCAGTGAATAATGATGCAGTAGGATGGTTTGCTGAGAAACTTACTTGGGAAAGTAGGATGAGGTGGAATATGTTTAAACCACAGTATCCGAGAAGGAAAGTTCACAAAGAAATTGATGCTCAGACTTGAAGGAAGAAGGTGACGTTAAGGTACAAACCTCCAGTTGTCATGAAGAAGATACCGTTGATGCCAATACAAAAGCATTTTAGTTCTGATTTTGTAGTATGGTATTATGATTGGCGTACGGCTGAAGCGGTGATTGTGTTGAGAGATGGGAAGGATGCTTACAAGAAGATACATGTTTTTGATCCAATGTGGCTCATAAACTGTACTTTTGAAGACATCATCATGATATACTATAATCCGATCTACTGTGAGCCTAAAGATGCAGATCAAGTAAGAAAATATCAACAGGTGGTTGGAGTTTGCTTTGCTTATGATATAAATTCTGGAAGTAATCTTGAGAAGAAACTTGGTGAGCGAGTAAAGATGAATGAAGTGCCAAAGCGTTCAACGAAGAGGAAATTGGAACCAGAAATGTCTAAAGATCAACGAAAACAACTTCGTTTGAAGCTGATGAACAAAGGAATGGATGAAGCGCATAGGCGATCCAAGCAATAGTCGAGGGGGAGTTTGTTGATGCATATGGTGCGACTAATGCTTTGGATTGCAACTAAAACAAGTTTTGTTGATTACGTAGGGGCGAAAGTGGAAAAGTAGTGGGACGAATGTAGAATATAGTGGTCGAAGGTAGAAGTTATAACTGAAGTGTTTCAGATTCGTACCAGGAAGAAGGACGAATGTGGAAACATTCCACATTCGACCTAGCGTATGGGGCGAACCTGCAGTCCTATATAAGCTTAAAGTTTATTTTGCAATGTAACTTTGATCATTTCGAGTGTGTGTGTCAGGTCTAGGCTCTCTAGTGTTCTTGAGTATTTGAAATCAGTCAGATTAACTTGTAAACGTTTATGTAATCACATTTTGACAAGTTATCTATTCAAATAAGAATTGAAAAGGTAAATCAGTGCGTTTGATTCGATAACTATCATATTGTAACTGTTCTAGGGTTTCCACACCTAGAATAGAGACTTGTATGATCAAATCAATCTGTTTTTGACAAAACGATCCTCTACATTTAAGTGACCGTAACTATAGGTACCTTTGGAGTTTCAGGGACACCAATGGAGGAACGGGAAGGTCATAAGGTATCTTATGATGCTACAGACAAATATAAAGGATAAGAAACTGACTGGATGGTAATCGGCCTCACAATGTGACAATTAGGTAGAGATTCGTACACAGGAAAAGACTCCAGTTTAAAAGACCGTAACTATGGGTACTTTTGGAGTTTCAGGGACCCGAATGGAGGAACAGGAAGGCCATAAGGTGTCTTATCATGCAACAGACTCAGATAAAGGATACGAAGCTGACTGGTGGGTAATCGAAGTCATAATGCGAGAATTATGTAGAGATTCGTACACAGGAAAAGATACCGGTTTAAAAGACCGTAACTATCGGTACTTTTGGAGTTTCAGGGACCCGAATGGAGTAACGGGAAGTCAATAAGGTGTCGTATCATGCTACAGATGCGGATAAAGGATACGAATCTGACTGGAGGGTAATCGGAGTCATAATGCAAGAATTACATAGAGATTCGTACACAGGAAAAGAATCCAGTTTAAAAGATCGTAACTATAGGTACTTTTAGAGTTTCAGGGATACGAATGGAGGAACGGGAAGGTCATAAGGTATCTTATCCTGCTACAGACTCAGATAAAGGATAAGAAACTGACCGGATGGTAATCGGCCTCACGATGTGACAATTACGTAGAGATTCGTACACAGGAAAAGACTCCAGTTTAAAAGACCGTAACTATAGGTACTTTTGGAGTTTCCGGGACCCGAATGGAGGAACGGGAATGCCATAGGGTGTCTTATCATGCTACAGAATCAGATAAAGGATACGAAGCTGACTGGAGGATAATCGGAGTCAAAATGCGAGAATTATGTAGAGATAGGCACACAGGAAAAGATACCAGTTTCAATGACCGTAACTATCGGTACTTTTGGAGTTTCAGGGACCCGAATGGTGGAACGGGAAGGCACTAAGGTGTCGTATCATGGTACAGACGCAGATAAAGGATACGAAACTGACTCGAGGGTAATCGGAGTCATAATGCAAGAATTACGTAGAGATTCGTACACAAGAAAAGAATCCAGTTTAAAAGATCGTAACTATAGGTACTTTTAGAGTTTCAGGGATACGAATGGAGGAACAGGAAGATCATAAGGTATCTTATCATGCTACAGACTCAGATAAATGATAAGCAACTGACCGGATTGTAATCGGCCTCACGATGTGACAATTACGTAGAGATTCGTACAATGGAAAAGACTCCAGTTCAAAAGACCGTAACTATAGGTACTTTTGGAGTTTTAGGGACCCGAATGGAGGAACGGGAAGGCCATAAGGTGTCTTATCATGCTACAGACTCAGATAAAGGATACGAGGCTGACTGGAGGATAATCGGAGTCATAATGCGAGAATTATGTAGAGATTCGTACACAGGAAAAGACTCCAGTTTAAAAGACCGTAACTATAGGTACTTTTGGAGTTTCCGGGAACCGAATGGAGGAACGGGAAGCCCATAAGGTGTCTTATCATGCTACAGACTCAGATAAAGGATACGAAGCTTTCTGGAGGGTAATCGGAGTCAAATACGAAAATTATGTAGAGATAGGTACACAGGAAAAGATACAAGTTTAAAAGACCGTAACTATTGGTAATTTTGGAGTTTCAGGGACCCGTATAGGATACGAAGCTGACTAGATGGTAATCGGAATCATAATGCGAGAATTATGTAGAGCTTCGTACACAGAAAAAGACTCATGTTTAAAAGACCGTAACTATCGGTAATTTTGGAGTTTTAGGGACCCGAATGGAGGAACGGGAAGGCCCTAAGGTGTCTAATCATGCTACAGCCTCAGATAAAGGATACAAAATTGACCGGATAGTAATCGGACTCACGACGCGACAATTACGTAGAGGTTCGTACACAGGAAAAGACTCCAGTTTAAGAGACCGTAACTATAGGTACCTTTGGTGTTTCAGGGACACGAATGGAGGAACGGGAAGTTCATAAGGTGTCTTATCATGCAACATAATCAGATAAAGTATACGAAAATGACCTGATGGTAATCGACCTCACGATGTAACAATTACGTAGAGATTCGTACATAGGAAAAGGCTCCAGCTTAAAAGACCGTAAATATAGGTACTTTTGGAGTTTCAGGGACCCGAGTGGAGGAATGGGAACGCCATAAGGTGGATTATCATGATACAGACTCAGATAAAGGATACGAAGCTGACTGGATGGTAATCGGAGTCATAATGCAAGAATTATGTAGAGCTTTGTACACAGAAAAAGACTCATGTTTAAAAGACTGTAACTATCGGTAATTTTGGAGGTTCAGGGACCCGAATGGAGGAACGGGAAGGGCCTAAGGTGTCTTATCATGCTACAGACTCAGATAAAGGATACGAAACTGACCAGACAGTAATCAGACTCACGATGCGACAATTACGTAGAGATTCGTACACAGGAAAAGACTCCAGTTTAGGAGACCGTAACTATAGGTACCTTTGGAGTTTCAGGGACACGAATGGAGGAACGGGAAGTTCATAAGGTATCTTATGATGCTACAGACAAATATAAAGGATTAGAAACTGACTGGATAGTAATCGGCCTCACAATGTGACAATTAGGTCGAGATTCGTACACAGGAAAAGACTCCAGTTTAAAAGACCGTAACTATGGGTACTTTTGGAGTTACAGGGACCCGAATGGAGGAACAGGAAGGCCATAAGGTGTCTTATCATGCTACAGACTCAGATAAAGGATACGAAGCTGACTGGAGGGTAATCAGAGTCATAATGCAAGAATTACGTAGAGATTCGTACACAGGAAAAGAATCCTGATATGTGCAAAATTATACATAAATTTCACCCACATTTATCTCCCATTTGTTGATTTTCAATTGTGTTTTCATTGGTTTCGATACTTAGTTATTGTTTTTGTGAAAATACAGCCTCTAGCAGCGCACAAGAAGAAAACAACGAAGTTATGCAGCTTGAGCAACATTTTGGTGAAGTCTGAGAAAAAGCGTGGCCACGCAATTCATAAGCGTGGTCATGCTTTTCAAATCAAGAGCAAAATTTGCCGAAGTCAGATATGGCGCGGCCATGCAATTCATAAGCGTGGTCGTGCTTCTCCAAAATTTGTCCAAATCAGACATAGCGTGATCGTGCTTTTGAAAAGCGCGGTCGTGTGATTGGCCTCGGAGCCCGTTTCGAGATTTGGTAAAATTGGCAAAAACGTAAAGTGAGAAAAAAAGAAAGCATTGTACTGTAGCTGCATAAGCACGGTCGCGCTTTTGGAAAGCGTGGTCGCGCTTTTTGACAAATTGCTATAAAAACACCTCATTTTGCTCATTTTTGGGTGTTGGGTCTTGGAGGTTCAAACACACTTCTCTCCAGCCGATTTTCACCTTTCCAAAAGGAGCTTTGAAGGCCATTGAAGTACCAAGGATCATCAACCAACCAACCTACTTACCTTGCTTGCTTATGGTTTGAATTTCTTAATCTTAACCATGAATTTTGGTAGTTTAGCAAGTATGTTTGTAGTTGTTGTAAGCCTTATGGGCTAAACACCTTTAGTTATCTAAACTATGATGAAGCTTTTGATTATGTAATGTGATAATTGTAAGACATGATGGTATTTAGTTTATGTTAATCTTGATGATGAATTTTTAGTATTGTTCTTGGAATTTTGTATATGTTTAAAGTTCATAATCCATGTTAGTTTGGTGAATGTTTGCTCATGAATGTTGGAAAACCCATGTGTAGATGTTCATTATTGAGTCTTGTTAGTAATAATTAGGTTCATAACATGAAACTAGGAATGGTAATTGTTAACTAACTTGAGATGAAGAACTTGAACATGTGTGAAATCTTGCACTTAGATTTGGAAAAATCATAATGGTGTTGTGTTAGATTCTAAGGTTGATAAGAAATTGTAAGTTAGTAGTTTAGGCCAAAATTATTATCTTATAAGTTTTAAACCTTAGATTTGTCACTTGAACAATATAAATATTTATCTACATAAAAACAACTTTAGGTGATTAAATTGTTGTTCAAATTAATTTTCCTTAGGTTGTCGAGTTAGGAATTTTGACAAATGATTAACTCGTGTTTAAAGATTAACTTAAATATTACAAAACGGACTTCAAAGAATGATTCTAGGTGATTAAAGTGTTTTGTCATTTTAATTTTCCAAAGGATTATATAATTAAGAGACCTTGATTGGAACTTAATTATTAGAGAGTTTTGCCTTACCATCATTTCTTACTCTAGGAACATTACATGTCATTAGTGGAATCTTAGTTTAGATGACTTTTAATTAATATTATTTTTAGATCCGTTTATTTTTAGTGTCATTTAATATTTAGTAATTTTAACTTAGAAAAATCAACCCAACTCTCGAAAAGGCTCTACAGTAACAAAAGTTTAGTATTGAGAAATCGCGTCCACGGCTTGATATCCGGTTCTTACCATTTAAATATATTACTTTTCGATAGGTACACTTGCCTTTCGTGTGTGTAGTTTAATTTAGGGTAAAAACTATTTTAAAACTAGAAATTGTGTGAACAAATATCATCATAAAAATATATATACTTCACACACCATCAAGTTTTTGGCGCCGTTGCCGGGGACGCGGCATATTTCAAGAACGATTCGAGTTACTGATTTAGCCACTTGTTAATATTTTGTTTGTAAAATAAAATTATTTTTCAGTATCTTGTTGTTTGTGTAGTTTAGTTTAGTTTTATTTTTATTTTCGTGCGCTTATTTTTCATTGGTATAGTTGCATTATGTATTTTTCTTGTTTTGCAGGTAGTGCATGTCCTCAACCCCCGCGTCTGCAATTGTCGAGCCTTCTTCTGAACCTGAACGGTATTTTCATAGACGGTTGCGGGAGCGAGCCCGCGCAGTAGCCGTAGCTATTGAGGGAGACGAGGAGTTCCACGAGGTGCGCGTAGACATGGCGGACCAGGACTTGGAGACGAGGCCGCTAAATGATATCGGCACCCCGACGCTTGGTGGTCTGGAGACGAGCATTACCCAACCGACGATCAATAGTAACAACTTGGAAATCAAATCCAGCACCATTACCATGTTGCAGAATGCGGTGCAGTACTATGGCAAGGATCACGAGGATCCTAGTGCTCACATTGCTGGGTCCATCACTACATGGAACCAAGTCGCTGAGAAGTTTCTCCAGAAATTTTTCCCTCCTGAGAAAACTGTTAGATTGAGAACCCGGATTCTCAATTTTCGACAGGAGGATGATGAGCTTCTCTATGAGGCGTGGGACCGATTCAAAAGCCTTATGAGAATGGTTCCACATCATGGGTTGCCTAAGTGGCAGCAGTGTCAGATCTTCTATCATGGTCTGGATAGTATAGGACGGCAGTTGGTAGATACTTTTGCGGGTGGCGACTTTGGCACGAAGAACGCCCGTGAAGCATTTGAGATCATGGAGAGAGTGCCGAGAAGAATCGCACACACCAGCCCCTGAGAGGGAAGTATGCGAGGCAGGGAGTCCATCATGTAGACGATTTTACTGCCATGGCTGCACGGATGGACGCGTTGTCCACGAAGTTTGACATGTTGATGTCAAACCAGATTCAGTCTCAATCTAGTTGTGAGACGGGTGGAGGAGCGCAGTCAAGTAGTGATTGTCAGCAGGGAGAGATGATTCACAAGCATGTTGACTTCATGGGAAACCAGGTTCGCCCCCAGAACAATCCCTACAGCAATACCTACAATCCGGGGTGGAAGAATCACCCAAATTTCAGTTGGAAAGTTGGCTCCTCTAGCCAGCAGCCACCCGGATTTGCTCCTCGACCACCACAGCCTCATGGTCAGTTTTACCCTCCTCGCCCTCAGCAGTCCACATCGGAAGTGAAGCCCAGCATGGAGGATATGCTTGGACAGATCTTAGCGAACCAGAATGCTCAGAGCCGGGACAGTGCAAAGCGGTTCAAGGATTATGATGATCAGTTCGCGAGGCACGAGAGCGAGTTGAGGAGTCAGAAAGCCTCGATGCAGACCATCGAGAACCAGGTAGGGCAGATTGCAAAGCTCCTATCTGAGAGACAGCAGGGTAGCCTCCCGAGTAATACTGAAACAAACCCGAATGCTCACGTGAAGGCTATCACTTTGAGGAGTGGCAAGACCACTGAGACTACCCCTCCGGCTTCTACATCTAAGCCGACTATTGAGGAGGTGGACACTGAGACTCCGGATGAGGTGCATCTGAGGCGAGGCCCAACAAGTAAAGCACGATCCAGGGAGCCAGTGAGAGAGTATGTCCCTCCCGTTCCATATCCAGGGAGGTTGAAAAAACAGAAAATGGAGGAACACTATGGTAAATTCCTTGAGCTTTTTAAGCAACTTCATATAAATTTGCCATTTATTGAGGCACTTTCACAGATGCCGAAGTATGCGAAGTTTCTGAAAGACATCCTCACCAACAAAAAGAAACTTGAAGAGCTTTCGCATGTGACTTTGAATGAGGAGTGTTCTGCCATTCTCCGAAATAAACTACCTAAGAAGATGAATGATCCCGGGAGTTTCACTATCACATGCTTGATTGGTAGTTTATCTGTCAGCAATGCTTTGGCTGACCTTGGTGCTAGTATTAACCTCATGCCTTATGCGGTTTTTGCTAAACTAGACCTAGGCGAGCCTAAGCCGACACGTATGAGCATTCAGCTTGCTGACAGATCTGTGAAATACCCGCGGGGTATTGTGGAGAATATGCTTGTCAAGATTGACAAGTTTGTGTTCCCAGTTGACTTTGTGATTCTAGACATGGACGAGGATAAAAATGTACCACTTATCCTTGGTCGCCCATTCCTAGCCACTGCTAGGGCCCTGATTGATGTTTGCAC
Source organism: Ambrosia artemisiifolia (assembly GCA_032199755.1). Taxonomy (NCBI): domain Eukaryota; kingdom Viridiplantae; phylum Streptophyta; class Magnoliopsida; order Asterales; family Asteraceae; genus Ambrosia; species Ambrosia artemisiifolia. The sequence goes on from CM063521.1 coordinate 26,778,848, forward strand.
TGGTAGACTTACACTTAGGGTTGATGATGAGGAGGTGACCTTTGATATTGGGAGGTCCATGCAGCACCCACAGAGTCAGGATGATGCACTTTACTTCATTGACACCATTGATTCATGCGTGAGTGATCATCTTCTGGACACATTTTAGGAGGAGACACGGGACACACGGTTACTTAGTGGGGAGGTGTCTGGTTCGTTTTCTTTGAGCCAGCTAGCTGAGGAGATGGCCTGTTTGGTTGGTCATGAGCGTCCCCCGTGCCCGGAGGTCTTTGAGGTTGTTGAACGCTATGCCGAGCCCAAGGCACGCCCTTCCGTTGAGGACCCACCACCCATTGAGCTCAAGGAGCTCCCGTCCCATTTGGAGTATGCTTTCTTCGAGGGTGAGTCCAGTCTACCAGTTATCATTTCATCTTCCTTATCTGGAGACGAGAAAGGCAAGTTACTTGAGGTTCTGAAACAACACAAGAGAGCGATTGCCTGGAAGATCATGGATATAAAAGGGATAAATCCATCCTTTTGTACCCATAAGATCTTGATGGAGGAGGACTTTAAACCTGTGGTTCAGCATCAGAGGCGCTTGAACCCGAATATGCAGGAGGTCGTGAAGAAAGAGGTCATTAAGTTACTTGATGCAGGCTTGATTTACCCGATCTCTTATTCACCATGGGTTAGCCCTGTGCAGGTAGTCCCGAAGAAAGGAGGTATGACAGTAGTGGTGAATGAAAAGAATGAGTTGATTCCCACTCGTACTATCACCGGATGGAGAATTTGCATAGATTACCGCAAACTCAATGATGCCACGAGGAAGGATCACTTTCCACTTCCTTTCATTGATCAGATGTTAGAGAGGTTGTCGGGAAGGATGTTTTACTGCTTCCTTGATGGTTTTTCGGGTTACTTTCAGATTCCCATTGCTCCTGAGGATTAGGAGAAGACGACATTCACATGTCCCTATGGCACATTCGCCTACCGACGGATGCCCTTTGGACTGTGTAATGCTCCGGCCACATTTCAGCGGTGTATGGTGGCCATTTTTCATGATATGATCGAGGACTCCATGGAGGTTTTCATGGATGACTTTTCTGTTTTTGGGAGTTCATTTGATCATTGTCTTGGGAATCTGAATAGGATGTTGGCTAGGTGTGAAGAAGCCAACCTTGTATTGAACTGGGAGAAGTGCCACTTCATGGTGAAGGAGGGCATTGTGCTTGGGCACAAGATTTCACAGGCGGGGCTCGAGGTTGACCGAGCCAAAGTAGAGACCATCTCTAATCTCCCGCCGCCCACATCAGTGAAATCTATTAGGAGTTTTCTTGGTCATGCAGGTTTTTACCGGCGATTCATAAAGGACTTTTCCAAAATCGCCCGTCCCATGACTCAGCTCCTCGAGAAGGATGCCCAGTTTGTTTTCTCCAGTGAATGCCTTAAGGCATTCGAGTTGTTGAAGGAGAAGTTAGTGAATACCCCAATCATGGTAGCTCCCGATTGGACTCTACCATTTGAGCTTATGTGTGATGCGAGTGACTTCGCAGTGGGGGCAGTCTTGGGTCAAAGGAAAGATAAGCACTTTCACCCAATTTACTACGCGAGCAAGACTCTGAATGACGCACAGGAGCACTACACCACTACTGAAAAAGAGCTCCTTGCTGTGGTCTTTGCTTTCGATAAGTTTCGGTCTTATCTTGTCCTTTCCAAGACCATTGTGTACACGGATCATGCAGCCCTTCGGTATCTATTCAGTAAACAGGATGCCAAGCCGAGATTGATACGATGGATTCTTTTGCTGCAGGAGTTTGATATCGAAATCCGTGATAAGAAAGGGTTTGAGAATCTAGCAGCGGATCACCTTTCTCGTCTTGAGTGCTCAGCTTCATCGGATTCGGTGGGGGTCAATATAAATGACAACTTCCCTCACGAATTCCTTATGCACATCCAGACGAAAGAGGATGATTATCCGTGGTTTGCTGGAGTGGGATTGTGTTGAAAGGAATGTCCCACCAACAGAAGCGAAAGTTCTCCGCCGATGTGAAGTATTATTTGTGGGAGGATCCTTGTTTGTTTCGAGTCGGGGCCGATCAGATCGTGCGTAGGTGCGTGTATGGTGATGAGGCACGCAAGATTTTGAGACACTGCCACGAGGGCCCGACAGGTGGACACCATGGAGCGACTTTGACCGCGAAGAAGGTTTTTGATGCGGGTTTCTTCTGGCCCACCATCTTCCGGGATGCTTACGACATGGTGCGTGCGTGTGATGCTTGCCAGAGGGCAAGCAATATTTCATCTCGAGATGAGATGCCCCAGAAACCTATTCAGGTTTGTGAGATTTTTGATGTCTGGGGGATTGATTTTATGGGACCTTTCCCAACTTCTTATGGAAACCGATACATCCTTGTCGCCGTTGATTACGTTTCAAAGTGGGTGGAGGCCCAAGCCTTACCCACTAATGATGCTAGGGTGGTCGTTAAGTTCTTTAAGAAGTTATTCTCCCGCTTTGGTGCTCCCAAAGCCTTGATTAGTGACTGAGGGACACATTTTTGTAATGCGTAATTGGACAAGGCGTTGTCACGCTATGGAGTGAACCATAGATTTTCAACGCCATACCATCCACAAACCAGTGGGCAGGTAGAGGTCACTAATCGAGGTATTAATAGGATTTTGGAGAAAACGGTTGGTGCAAACCGTAAGGATTGGTCAGAGAAGTTGGATGATGCATTGTGGGCTTTTCGAACAGCCTACAAAACTCCCATAGGCACCACACCGTTTAAATTAGTCTATGGGAAGGCATGACATCTCCCTGTTGAACTCGAGCACAAGGCCTATTGGGCCTTGAAGGCAGTGAACTTTGATTTAGGAGCTGCGAGTGAAAACAGGTTTGTACAGATCCACGAGATTGAGGAGCTTAGGAATGATGCGTATGAGAACTCCATATTGTATAAGGAGCGGACCAAGATGTTACATGACCGCCGCTTGAAGGACCAGAAACAATTCCGAGCGGGTGATCGTGTATTGCTTTATAATTCACGTCTTAGGTTGTTCCCAGGAAAGCTCAAGTCTCGTTGGACGGGTCCTTATACGGTGAGGGAGGTGTTCACGTATGGTACCGTGGAGATAGCACATGAGGACGGCCGGGTGTTTAAAGTTAATGGTAATCGTCTTAAGCTTTACATTGACGAGCCTATTGACGCGGCCGAGGAGGTTGTTAACCTCCACCCCAGGAACAAATGAATTCGGGGTGTTGAGTCTAGCTAAAGACTCCTTCAAAAACTTAGCACGTTTGGGCGAAAGCCCGGTTACCTATTTATTTATCTTGTGTCTTTTTGTTTGTTTATTTTATATGTTTGTAGGTTTGGATGCATTCTGCTTGTGATTAGCTTGGAGGTTGGTTTGAAGCATACCAGCTTTAAGATGTTTCAGTGGTGGATTTTTATGATGACCTTTTTGAGCCATTTTGCATGGTTGATGGATTCTTGATGGACTTGTGCATGCGCCTCACTCGAGTCTTCATGCAGGGGAGTTTTCGTTGTCCCTGTTTCTCACACTCTAGTTTACATTGCATTGCATTTTCTTTGCTTTGTATGTTTTTTGTTGTACATCGAGGGCGATGTACAGTTCAAGTGTGGCGAGGGAATTTGTTTGGATTTTGCTTGTCCTAAAAAAATAGAGAAACAAATGATTTTATTTTTTTTTGCAAAATACTCCTAAAATAATTTTTGTGGCGATCAAAAAGACATAATAACATACATGGAACATCATTAATTTTTGACAAATAGCAAGGTTTGAGAGCACTACGTGGGGCACTTGATTAAAAAGAAACTATAGAGAAACAAAATCATTTTTTTTCTTTGAGTATGGTAAATCGAAAGGACGACCCACATGTTTTACTCTGCATTTATGCCCCTATACCCGTTTCCGTGAGTTATTTTTGAGCCTTATTAGCTTTAGTATTATTTTTGCTCATGTTTTTGCGGGCAAGCGTGCCGGATAACTTTTGCAATAAAAAACTTGTGGTAGGTATACATCTTTCGGCCTCGAGTGGATTCGTAGCATAAATATGATTGAGGCATTAGGAAAACCTCTTTGTTTGAGCCATTTTCTTTTCTTTTACATACCCACACCCGACATATTCCTTTAGTGAGCCTTGTTGAGCCTTTTCCCATGTTTTTCATTTTCACCCATATTTGTTTACAACCACTTTAGCCAAATTAACCTTTTGTATTTTCACCATTTTGCTAAAAATCCGGTTTGGCTAGTGCTAGTCTCACTTCTTTTTCGTTTTTTTATATCTTCTCATGTTGGAGTTTTTGTCTAAGTAGACGTGCTTAGTTCCCTCCGAGCTACATGGTTATTATATAGTGAAAAAGAGATGAAAAAAAAAGAAAAAAAATAAAACAATGAAAAAAAAAGTGAAAAAAATAAAGAAAGAAAAAGCCGCATAATTGGCTTCTATTTAGAGCAATTTTGGAGCGAAAAGAGCATAAAAATCTTAAAAGCTCTCGATTAGCAGTACGGTAGTAGTTATGTATCATTGTATAGTTTTGTTTTGTTTTTCTTTGTTTCGAGTTAGCCTAGTTTCCGGATTTTTAGCACTTTAGCCACTTTCTCCCAAACTTCCCTACCTTAACCTTAGCCAAGTTACAACCCGAACAAAGTCCTCATGATTTATGTGATGTTTCTAGCTATGTTGGTAGAGATTTGATCCTTTTAGAAGTTTATATTATTGCGTAGTTATTGTCTTGGCATTGAGTGTTTTATTCATACTCCACATTATGTATGATCATATAAATTAGCCGAGTGTGAGTCAACATTGTGAGGATGCAAAGTTGTCATGTTGGGGATTTCATAGATAAATCATTGCTCTTAGAATTTTCTCGTTTTTATCTAATGGTTTTCTTTCTTTTGATGGTTGCCTCCTTGTGTATATCTTAGACCTTTGTTATGAGTTTATGTTCATGTTGTTAGTTGATTGTGGCCATTTGGAGTTTTTGTTAACTTCTTGCTTGAGGACAAGCAAGGTTCAAGTGTGGGGACGTTTGATATGTGCAAAATTATACATAAATTTCACCCACATTTGACTCCCATTTGTTGATTTTCAATTGTGTTTTCATTGGTTTCGATACTTAGTTATTGTTTTTGTGAAAATACAGCCTCTAGCAGCGCACAAGAAGAAAACAACGAAGTTATGCAGCTTGAGCAACATTTTGGTGAAGTCTGAGAAAAAGCGTGGCCACGCAATTCATAAGCGTGGTCATGCTTTTCAAATCAAGAGCAAAATTTGCCCAAGTCAGATATGGCGCGGCCATGCAATTCATAAGCGTGGTCGTGCTTCTCCAAAATTTGTCCAAATCAGACATAGCGCGGTCGTGCTTTTGAAAAGCGCGGTCGTGTGATTGGCCTCGGAGCCCGTTTCGAGATTTGCTAAAATTGGCAAAAACGTAAAGTGAGAAAAAAAGAAAGCATTGTACTGTAGATGCATAAGCACGGTCGCGCTTTTGGAAAGCGTGGTCGCGCTTTTTGACAAATTGCTATAAAAACACCTCATTTTGCTCATTTTTGGGTGTTGGGTCTTGGAGGTTCAAACACACTTCTCTCCAGCCGATTTTCACCTTTCCAAAAGGAGCTTTGAAGGCCATTGAAGTACCAAGGATCATCAACCAACCAACCTACTTACCTTGCTTGCTTATGGTTTGAATTTCTTAATCTTAACCATGAATTTTGGTAGTTTAGCAAGTATGTTTGTAGTTGTTGTAAGCCTTATGGGCTAAACACCTTTAGTTATCTAAACTATGATGAAACTTTTGATTATGTAATGTGATAATTGTAAGACATGATGGTATTTAGTTTATGTTAATCTTGATGATGAATTTTTAGTATTGTTCTTGGAATTTTGTATATGTTTAAAGTTCATAATCCATGTTAGTTTGGTGAATGTTTGCTCATGAATGTTGGAAAACCCATGTGTAGATGTTCATTATTGAGTCTTGTTAGTAATAATTAGGTTCATAACATGAAACTAGGAATGGTAATTGTTAACTAACTTGAGATGAAGAACTTGAACATGTGTGAAATCTTGCACTTAGATTTGGAAAAATCATAATGGTGTTATGTTAGATTCTAAGGTTGATAAGAAATTGTAAGTTAGTAGTTTAGGCCAAAATTATTATCTTATAAGTTTTAAACCTTAGATTTGTCACTTGAACAATATAAATATTTATCTACATAAAAACAACTTTAGGTGATTAAATTGTTGTTCAAATTAATTTTCCTTAAGTTTTCGAGTTAGGAATTTTGACAAATGAATAACTCGTGTTTAAAGATTAACTTAAATATTACAAAACGGACTTCAAAGAATGATTCTAGGTGATTAAAGTGTTTTGTCATTTTAATTTTCCAAAGGATTATATAATTAAGAGACCTTGATTGGAACTTAATTATTAGAGAGTTTTGCCTTACCATCATTTCTTACTCTAGGAACATTACATGTCATTAGTGGAATCTTAGTTTAGATGACTTTTAATTAATATTATTTTTAGATCCGTTTATTTTTAGTGTCATTTAATATTTAGTAATTTTAACTTAGAAAAATCAACCCAACTCTCGAAAAGGCTCTACAGTAACAAAAGTTTAGTATTGAGAAATCGCGTCCACGGCTTGATATCCGGTTCTTACCATTTAAATATATTACTTTTCGATAGGTACACTTGCCTTTCGTGTGTGCAGTTTAATTTAGGGTAAAAACTATTTTAAAACTAGAAATTGTGTGAACAAATATCATCTATACTATATTAATAAGCATATAGGAAGGGCAGAAATGGTCATTTGCCACTTTACAAGCCTTGAAAGCATGTTGTACAATGATTCAATGCATAAAAACTCTTAAGTGCAAGCTTAGATGCATCATGTACAAGCCCCCTAAGCCTAAGAAAAAAAAACCCGGATACACATATTAGGGTTAGGTTTTCATATTCACATTTCTTGTCCGCCTCCATCCCCTCTTTCTCGCTCTCTCTCTCTCTATATATTCAAGAGATAGATCTTGTCTTCTCATCAATTTCATTTCCGGTTTCATAGACCTATGAAGATTTCTATCTGATTTCAACAGATCTGTTCGATTCCTCATGCTTTCGATCTTCTCATCAAAGACTGTAGTGGTTGTCGATGGTTCAATGTGGATGGTGGTGACGCTCTCCGTCTAGATCCGATGCCGCCTATAGCTTGTCGTTCCGTCCATATCGTTCGATGTGGGCGGTGAAGATGTCGTACGAACGTACAGTGGTGATGATGGCAGGCTTTGGGTGGTTGCAACACCCACATTAACTTCCTTAAAAGCTTAAACCCCAACCTCACCTCATCATATCCCCAACGTTAACCAGATTGAATAGGTTTGACATTTTAGTACTTTCTTTAACCATATGTACCGTTTTTGTTTGTTTTTTAAGTTGGATCTACTAATACTTTCAGATCTGTGTTAGGGGTTCATCGATGATAGTGGTTGTGGTTGTGGTTGTGGGTGGAAGTACCGTTTTTGTTTGTTATTTGAGTTGATTTCTAACTTTTTTTCAGGGTAATTTTATTTTCGGACTATGAGCTTTTAAAGGATATGATGAACCGAATGCAAGCACTTGTATGTTGTGTGGATGAAACACATCTATTCACACTATTGTCTTTCTCACCATCCTTGATTTTCCGATCTGTAAGCTTTTGCTTCGTTTTTTTTTGCATAATTTGTATAGTAATTATAATAATATACCAGTAATACTTTGCTATGACCATACGCCTATGATTGAGTGATCATTTGATGAGAATAAAATTTTGATTTTTGGGTTTATTGGTTATATTTTCATGTTGAGGTTAACCAAGAAATTGAAAAGGGTCAAAAAGAACGAGCTTTAAGTTTTTGATTTTATTATTATTATTATCTCTACAAGGGAAAAAAATGAACCTTGCGGCTTCATGAGTTTGGAAAGATAAGAGAAGTTTAAACACTAGTGATTTAGTTTACTAACTCTGTAGTTTTATTTTGTTTTAGAATCTTTTTCAAATGGTCGTTCTTTGAACAATTCAGTCACGGCTTTAAGTTCAAATGACAATATTTGAGATGTACCTAGCTATGAAAGCATGTTAGTAAACAATAATAAAAAAAAGGTTTCTTGCTCTTTATTATCAATGTTTTAATTGTGTTATTGATTCGATGTTGATGGTATTATTGTTTTTGTACGTCAGCTTGATCGAGCAAGATGGCGAACTCGAAGAACCATATGGCTCAACGGAATAGCTTCAAGAAATCACGGAAACATCGTTACAAATCCACCAAAGGGGTTAGTTCATTTATTATGTTGATAGGACTTTACTTAATTCTTTTTCAATTCATCCAATTTCAGAATTTGCTTTAGTATAATCTCTTTGAATCAGTAATCTTCAAGATTTTTGTTTATTTTGTGGTGCAGATTTTGAGAATCATGTTTGTTTGGAAACCGGGCTGTTGTGGTAAAATGTTATGTTAACCTTGTTGGTCCAAAAGGCAAAAGTTAAGGATGATCTGAGATGCTTTAAACGAGTTGATTAAATCTTGTTGACCTTACTGGTTCTGAAAGGCAAAAGTTAACTTGCGCAGCGGGAGAGCCTTAGAAAGAGGCTGGTAATATTAACTGCTCACTTTCATCGCTAGGCTAACCGTAAGTCATTTCATTTGGTTAACATATTAAAATATAGTTTTTATCTATATTATCACGTTTGTAAAACGTTATAGCTGAAGTCTCACCAACTGGAAAGCAAAGGTACACTCCCTAAAGAGATTCTAAATTGATAATTTTGTTGCAGGAATCCCTTGGTGTAATGCAAAACTAGCAATGATTTATGACATTTCTCCTGCTCAAAAGTAAGATACTATTAAACATTCCATGTTCAACGTATTTCCTTATAAATGGGTTGATTCGGCCTGTTTTTAATTAGTAACTATGTAATGGGTCAAAATGGTAAAATAAAGAAAATGACTAAAAAGGGAGAAAATGGGTCCATGAGTCATTGTTGATCAACGTTTATTTTGAATGCTTAAATCTCCTAAACTTTTTATGCAAATACATGGATTATTATTTGAATACTATAATTTTCTTAGTTATATATATTACATGCCAATTGTATAGCCAAAAAGTTTCTAGACTCATTCAATAATTCCCTTTTTTGACATGCTAACAAGTCTGTTGGATCCACCCATTAATTAATGATTTTAATGATGATGGGTTATTGAAGCCTATGGAGCTCAGGGGACTCTTTGTGCTAATGAAAAGTACCAGCTACAAGTTGATTTGCCCAAGCATTATGTTATGGACGCATCTCAGATCAGGTCAATTAACACTTCACCAATTTTCAAGTGTTTGATATCTATAATAAAATATACATGTTATATTTTTTCATTCAACTCTGCCATATCCGCGTATTTATAGCAATGGCTGTCAAATATTGCAAGCGTGCTAATGATAATTACTTCAAGACTGGTGTTGAACTTCTATTTATTGAGGATTGTGTCTAATGGTTAGTTGAACTTCTATTTATTGAAGGTTTGATGTGGGTTTAGGTCAGTCATTATTATTTCTGGTTTGGTAGCTTAAGATTTAAACCATTCCAGCAACCATCCTACAATGGTTCAACATTTTGATTTAAGGTTTATAAAGGGTAAATACGAAGAACATGGGGCTTAAATGGAAATTCAAATCACTTGAACCATCCATAAGATAGTGGAGTGTCATAGGTCTGATGTTCATTTTTAATTGAACATATGACGATTCATGATGAATTGGTCTCTTGATTGGTTATGTTTGCCAAATTGGGTTCATATTGTGTTGTTGCTGTGTGTGGCTAACTAATTAACCGTTTTAATATGTTTGTGATGGTATTGTGTTGTGTTGTGTTGTGTGGTTCAGTTCAATTCTAATTGAGCTAGAAGCATCACTATGTTGTCTCCACTTTATCAGTTGGTAAATATTCTTTTATGTAACTTAAAATTTTATTTCTTTGAGTTAGTAATGGAGATTACCTAACTATAAAATTGGGTGAAACAAGTTATTAACCCAATCTTAGAAGATATTTTAACTTCTGTGTCATCAACCATTTGTAACGTTTTCATCATTTGTGTTTGTAGGTGTTATTTGGTCATATGAAAATTTGAAAATGAATATGTATACCTCATTACTGGCCATTTGATGTTGTAAAAAGGCATTGGATTGTTCAGATTTAGGTTGCACATCAAATTGTTTTGCAACTTGCATCTCATCGATCCGATTTGTATTTTACTTGCACTCGAATTTCCCAAGAATACTAAAGTTTGTGTAATTCAGTTGTTCTTTGAAGTGGGAATGCGCTTTTCTTTAATCTCATAGTCTTATTTACATTTTTGCTTTTACAATAGCCTGCATTTTACTGCATCAACATTTATAGAACTTCTAGCTGACTTAACTGAACATCTAATTTCAGATTTGCTTCCAAGTTAGTTGCTTGGATTTTGAGCCGGATTATGAAAGCATTGGTGGCATTTAAAGTTAGTGTATGGAAATGTTTGAGGGATGTTACAATTAAGTTTGAAAAGGTAATTAATCTTTTGCTTTGGTTTTTTACCATACATTAAATTGTGGTTCAATTTTGTTTTCTTCTGTTATGGTTGCTTTTACATTTTGCATTCCAAAATTATTGAACAGAGGTAAATAATATGCATATTGAATTAATCATGGTAAATTAATTCACATACTCATCTGAGGTTCTTGTGTCAGAAATTCAGATAGGCATAGGCTACAATTCAAACTGTTAGAATGATCTATAGGATGGCTTCTTTCATATGTTCTCACTCTATATTTTTTAGAGATCTTATCTCAATTCTTATCTAGAAAGGAACATCTTTTATAGATTATACTTTTTACTGGATTTCACATTGTTATTTGTCTTACAGTCTTTGATATATTTCTTATTGGTGCTTTACAGTAGCTTATTGTCATGTTTTTATTTACTTGTTAAAGTTGTTTAAAAATATAAAGTTCTTAAGTGATGATATTTTCATTAATTTGCATCTATGGTCTTTTAAATATCCTTCCTTACATCATTCCTTGATGTTAATATTGACAATTTGTAGGGTGCGGTTGAATCTGTTTCAGTTGGTGAAATTAGATTTAGTCTAACACAATCCTTAGTTAAACTAAGGGGTTGGTTTTATGTCTAGAGATCCAAAACTGCAATTGTTGATAAGTGACATAGAAATTGTGGAGAGGGCTTCAAATCAAGGTTCAAAGAAAACAGGGTCACAGAAATCTCGTAAGTCCCGCAGTAGCCCAGGGAGAGGAAAGTGGATGGTTGTGGCTAACGTGGCAAGATTCTTATCAATTTCTGTGACGGGTTTAGCTGTAAAGGTAAGTTTTCTCTCAAAGAAATTTTTTATGTTTATGACTTCTTTTATTTTTATTATTTCTTATTACTTCATTGTGGGTTAATTATCTGTCACGTATATTGTGGGTTAATTATCTGTCGCAGAGATACTGCAGCTGCAGGATTGCAGCAACATGCTGCAGCAGATCTGTCTGCGTAGCACTGCAGACATGTGGAGATGGGTCGGGATCAAAGTGGAAACTTCTCTGCTGCTGCGTAAAAAATTAATGATTAACGGTGTTGTGGACACTTCGGACAACGGGTTTCAATTTAGAAAATGGGTCCAAAGCAAATGTAATATCTTCACATGGAGAGCTTCTTTGGATCGATTGCCTACGAAAGTGGCGGTATGAAGACGGAACATCAATGTGGGAGATTTGATTTGTGATTTCTGTGGAGAAGTGGATGAATCTGCGGAACATTTGTTCACAGCTTGTGTTGTGGCTGCAAATGTTTGGCATGCGATCTCGGTTTGGTGTAAAATTCCGGCTCTATACGTTTTATCTATTAATGATTTATGAAAGGCGCATAAAAATGCGGGGATTGCAAGATTGAAAGGAGAGGTAATTAAAGGCGTCATCATGATAGTGTGTTAGGAGAATCTAGAAAGCTAGGAACGAGAAGATTTTCTGGCATCGTTCGACAACTATACAAGTTATTATGGAGGATGTTAAAGCGATTGGTTTCTTGTGATTTAAATATAGACAAAAATGTATTAGCGTCGAATGGGAGAATTGGTGTAATTGGTTTTTTTGGCTCGATTGTCCCGTCTTGTGGCACTAGCGATTACTTATTTATTAGATATTAGATATGGATATTTGTTTCTCAAATGCAACATTGTATGTGGAAGTTTGCAAAAAAAAAACAAAAAACAAAATTGATTCTCAGATTTCCTGCAATGTAGTAAAATTTGGTAAAGTATGTTTGAGAATCATAATGATTAGTTGGTTCCAAGATTTGGGTTCAATACAGACGATTCTGTTTAGTTGATAACTGGACAGTGGACACAATAGGGGACACTTGTGGGTGTCTGTTGCATCATGACTTCGGGATTATCACCACTCATGTTTTTTTTTTCTGAAAAAAAAAACATGAAAGATGTTTGTTAAATGCATGATATTTTAACCTTAAAAGTCTTTTGCATTAATAGGTTTCATTTATTAACTGCTTTTGATTTTATTTGATTTCGGGCCAACACCAAAAGCTACTGTAGAAGTAAAAGATTTGGGAGTTGAGATATCAAAACATGGTAGGGGCCTTCTATCCTTGTGAAGTTACAACTTTTGCCTGTTGTTTATGTGGCTGAACCACGTATCATTCTGATCAATCATCCAGCTTTAGCAATGGTGAAAGCTTTACTGATGGACATACATGCTTTGCAAGTGTTGAGAAAGCGGCAACTCCTTATGTTTGTGAGGAATTCCATCTCTCGAGTGAGTTTGGTCATGATAGGTTGGTTTTCTCTGTTTTTTATTATATTATTTAAAGTGTTCATATGAGTTGTGTGAGATATGTGAGATGGTTGCTAGATCATTAGTCAGATATATTATGTCATCTGGTCTTTAAGACAAAGTCAACCATTCTGATCGATTCGACTTGTAAACTAGAACACCCGCTATTAGTCCGGTTTTTAAAATCATTGATAAAATGAAAGGACAATAAGAAAAACTTAAACCATGAATGGGTTGTGGTTCGTAATACACGTCATAATTGAATATGATATCGGTCAGGACACCCGCCGCAACGCGCGGGCATACGCACTAGTCATAAAAATATATATACTTCACACACCATCAAGTTTTTGGCGCCGTTGCCGGGGACGCGGCATATTTCAAGAACAATTCGAATTTAGGCTTGATATCAAGTTTTTGTCTTATCATGCTACAGACTCAGATAAAGGATACGAAGCTGACTGGAGGGTAATCGGAGTCTTAATGCGATAATTATGTAGAGATTCGTATACAGTAAAACATACTTGTTTAAAAGACCGTAACTGTAGGTAGGAGTTTTAGGGAGCCCGAACGGAGGAACGGAAAGGCCATAAGGTGTCTTATCATGCGAGAGACTCAGATAAAGGATACGAAGCTGACCGGAAGGTAATCAGAGTCATAATGCGAGAATTATGTAGAGATTCGTACATAGGAAAAGATACATGTTTAAAAGACCGTAACTATCGGTAATTTTGGAGTCTCGGAGAGGCTAATGGAGGAACGGGAAGGCCCTATGGTGTCTTATCATGCTACAGACTCAGATAAAGGATACAAAACTGACCAGACAGTAATCGGACTCACGATGCGACAAATACGTGGAGATTTGTACACAGGAAAAGACTCCAGTTTAAAAGACCGTATATATAGGTACTTTTGGAGTTTTAGGGACCCGAGTGGAGGAACGAGAACGCCATAAGGTGGCTTATCATGATACAGACACAGATAAAGGATACGAAGCTGACTGGATGGTAATCGGAGTCATAATGCGAGAATTATGTAGAGCTTTGTAAACAGAAAAAGACGCATGTTTAAAAGACCATAACTATCGGTAATTTTGGAGTTTCAGGGATCCGAATGGAGCAACGGGAAGCGCCTAAGGTGTCTTATCATGCTACAGACTCAGATAAAGGATACAAAACTGACCGGACAGTAATCAGACTCACGATGCGACAATTACGTAGAGATTCGTACACAGGAAAAGACTCCAGTTTAAGAGACCGTAACTATAGGTACCTTTGGAGTTTATGGGACCCGAGTAAAGGAACGGAAAGGCCATAAGGTGTCTTATCATGCTACAGACTCAGATAAAGGATACGAAGCTGACTGGAGGGTAATTGGAGTCATAATGCGAGAATTATGTAGAGATAGGTACACAGGAAAAGATACCAGTTTAAAAGACCGTAACTATCGGTACTTTGTGAGTTTCAGGGACCCGAATGGTGGAACGGGAAGGCAATAAGGTGTCATATCATGCTACAAACTCAGATAAAGGAGACGAAGCTGACTGGAGGGTAATCGGAGTCATAATTCGAGAATTATGTAGAGATTCGTACATAGAAAATGATACATGTTTAAAAGACCGTAACTATTGGTAATTTTGGAGTATCAGGGACCCGTATAGGATACGAGGCTGACTAGATGGTAAACGGAGTCATAATGCGAGAATTATGTAGAGCTTCGTACACAGAAAAAGAGTCATGTTTAAAAGACCGTAACTATCGGTAATTTTGGAGTTTTAGGGACCCGAATGGAGGAACGGGAAGACCCTAAGGTGTCTTATCATGCTACAGACTCAGATAAAGGATACGAAACTGACCGGATAGTAATCGGACTCATGATGCGACAATTACGTGGAGATTCGTACACAGGAAAATTAAGAGACCGTAACTATAGGTACCTTTGGAGTTTCAGGGACACGAATGGAGGAACGGGAAGGTCATAAGGTATCTTATCATGCTACATACTCAGATAAAGGATACGAAACTGACAGGATGGTAATCGACCTCACGATGTAACAATTACCTAGAGATTCGTACATAGGAAAAGACTCCAGTTTAAAAGACCGTAACTATAGGTACTTTTGGAGTTTCAGGGACCCGAATGGAGGAACGGGAACGCCATAAGGTGGCTTATCATGCTACAGACTCTAGATAAAGGATACGAAGCTGACTGGAGGTAATCGGAGTCATAATGCAAGAATTAAGTAGAGATTCGTACACAGGAAAAGACTCCAGTTTAAAAGATTGTAACTATATGTACTTTTGGAGTTTCAGGGACCCGAAAGGAGGAACGGGAAGGCCATAAGGTGTCTTATCATGCTACAGACTCAGATAAAGGATACGAAGCTGACTGGAGGGTAATCGGAGTCTTAATGCGATAATTATGTAGAGATTCGTACACAGTAAAACATACCTGTTTAAAAGACCGTAACTGTAGGTAGGAGTTTTAGGGAGCCCGAATGGGGGAACGGAAGGGCCATAAGGTGTCTTATCATGCGAGAGACTCAGATAAAGGATACGAAGCTGACTGGAAGGTAATCAGAGTCATAATGCGAGAATTATGTAGAGATTCGTACATAGGAAAAGATACATGTTTAAAAGACCGTAACTATCGGTAATTTTGGAGTCTCGGAGAGGCTAATGGAGGAACGGGAAGGCCCTAAGGTGTCTTATCATGTTACAGACTCAGATAAAGGATACAAAACTGACCAGACAGTAATCGGACTCACGATGCGACAATTACGTAGAGATTCGTACACAGGAAAAGACTCCAGTTTAAAAGACCGTAAATATAGGTACTTTTGGAGTTTTAGGGACACGAGTGGAGGAACGAGAATGCCATAAGGTGGCTTATCATGATACAGACTCAGATAAAGGATACGAAGCTGACTGGATGGTAATCGAAGTCATAATGCGAGAATTATGTAGAGCTTTGTAAACAGAAAAAGACGCATGTTTAAAAGACCGTAACTATCGGTAATTTTGGAGTTTCAGGGACCCGAATGGAGGAACGGGAAGCGCCTAAGGTGTCTTATCATGCTACAGACTTAGATAAAGGATATAAAACTGACCGAACAGTAATCAGACTCACGATGCGACAATTATGTAGAGATTCGTACACAGGCAAAGACTCCAGTTTAAGAGACCGTAACTATAGGTACCTTCGGAGTTTCAGGGACACGAATGGAGGAACTGGAAGGCCATAAGGTTTCTTATCATGCTACAGACTCAGATAAAGGATACGAAGCTGACTGGAGGATAATCGGAGTCCTAATGCGAGAATTATGTAGAGATAGGTACACAGGAAAAGATACCAGTTTAAAATACCGTAACTATCGGTACTTTTGTAGTTTCAGGGACCCGAATGGAGGAACAGGAAGGCCATAAGGTGTCTTATCATGCTACAGACTCAGATAAAGGATACGAAGATGACTGGAGGGTAATCGGAGTCATAATGTGAGAATTATGTAGAGATTCGTACACAGGAAAAGATACCAGTTTAAAAGACTGTAACTATCGGTACTTTTGGAGTTTCAGGGACCCGAATGGACGAACAGAAAGGCCATAAGGTGTCTTATCATGCTACAGACTCAGATAAAGGATACGAAGATGACTGGAGGGTAATCGGAGTCATAATGTGAGAATTATGTAGAGATTCGTACACAGGAAAAGATACCAGTTTAAAAGACTGTAACTATCGGTACTTTTGGAGTTTCAGGGACCCGAATGGACGAATAGAAAGGCCATAAGGTTTCTTATCATGCTACAGACTCAGATAAATGATACGAAACTGATTGGAGGGTAATCGGAGTCATAATGCTAGAATTATGTAGAGATTCGTACACAGTAAAAGATACCTTTTTAAAAGACCGTAACTGTAGGTACTTTTGGAGTTTCAGGGACCCCGAATGGAGGAACGAAAAGGCCATAAGGTGTGACTCAGATAAAGGATACGAAGCTGACTGGAAGGTAATCGGAGTCATAATGCAAGAATTACGTAGAGATTCGTACACTGGAAATGAATCCAGTTTAAAAGATCGTAACTATAGGTACTTTTAGAGTTTCAGGGATACGAATGGAAGAACGGGAAGGTCATAAGGTATCTTATCCTGCTACAGACTCAGATAAATGATAAGAAACCGACCGGATGGCAATCGGAGTCATAATGTGAGAATTATGTAGAGATTCGTACACAGGAAAAGACTACAGTTTAAAAGACCGTAACTATAGGTACTTTTGGAGTTTCCGGGAACTGAATGGAGGAACGGGAAGGCCATATGGTGTCTTATCATGCTACAGACTCAGATAAAGGATACGAAGCTGTCTGGAGGGTAATCGGAGTCAAATGCGAAAATTATGTAGAGATAGGTACACAGGAAAAGATACAAGTTTAAAAGACCGTAACTATCGGTACTTTTGGAGTTTCAGGGACCCGAATGGAGGAACGGGAAGGCAATAAGGTGTCGTATCATGGTACAGATGCAAATAAAGGATACGATACTGACTGGAGGGTAATCGGAGTCATAATGCAAGAATTACGTAGAGATTCGTACACAGGAAATGAATTCAGTTTAAAAGATCGTAACTATAGGTACTTTTAGAGTTTCAGAGATACGAATGGAGGAACGGGAAGATCATAAGGTATCTTATCATGCTACAGACTCAGATAAAGGATAAGAAACTGACCGGAGGGTAATCGGCCTCACGATGTGACAATTACGTAGAGATTCGTACACAGGAAAAGACTCCAGTTTAAAAGACCGTAACTATAGGTACTTTTGGAGTTTCAGGGACCCGAATGGAGGAACGGGAAGGCCATAAGGTGTCTTATCATGCTACCGACTCAGATAAAGGAGACAAAGCTGACTGGAGGGTAATCGGAGTCATAATTTGAAAATTATGTAGAGATTCGTACACAGGAAATAATACATGTTTAAAAGACCGTAACTATTGGTAATTTTGGAGTTTCAGGGACCCATATAGGATACGAAGCTGACTAGATGGTAATCGGAGTCATAATGCGAGAATTATGTAGAGCTTCGTACACAGAAAAAGAGTCATGTTTAAAAGACCGTAACTATTGGTAATTTTGGAGTTTTAGGGACCCGAATGGAGGAACGGGAAGACCCTAAGGTGTCTTATCATGCTACAGACTCAGATAAAGGATACAAAACTGACCGGATAGTAATCGGACTCACGATGCGACAATTACGTGGAGATTCGTACACAGGAAAAGACTCCAGTTTAAGAGACCGTAACTATAGGTACCTTTGGAGTTTCAGGGACACGAATGAAGGAACGGGAAGTTCATAAGGTATCTTATCATGCTACATACTCAGATAAAGGATACGAAACTGACCGGATGGTAATCGACCTCACGATGTAACAATTACCTAGAGATTCGTACATAGGAAAAGACTCCAGTTTAAATGACCGTAACTATAGGTACTTTTGAAGTTTCAGGGACCCGAATGGAGCAACGGGAACGCCATAAGGTGGCTTATCATGCTACAGACTCAGATAAAGGATACGAAGGTGTCTCGAGGTAATCGGAGTCATAATGCAAGAATTAAGTAGAGATTCGTACACAGGAAAAGACTCCAGTTTAAAAGATTGTAACTATATGTACTTTTGGAGTTTCAGGGACCCGAAAGGAGGAACGGGAAGGCCATAAGGTGTCTTATCATGCTACAGACTCAGATAAAGGATACGAAGTTGACTGGAGGGTAATCGGAGTCATAATGCGATAATTATGTAGAGATTCGTACACAGTAAAACATACCTGTTTAAAAGACCGTAACTGTAGGTAGGAGTTTTAGGGAGCCCGAATGGAGGAACTGTTGGGTCTAAATTGGTAGTCTAATGTTATCAACAAAGTCAAATTCAACAAGTCAACGTTCAGTCAACAAAAGTCAAAGTCGAACGAGTCGCAGTCAATACGTAAGGCGAGTCGAGAAATCCGGATAATAGATCGACGAGTGAAGCTCATGTTATGATCAAGAAAGGCGCCATGGATAATAAATATATTTTATTTAGACAAAATATATTTATTACTTTAAAAAAATGGTTTTCTTGTTTAGTGAGTGTTTTAGTATTTTGTTAACCCTAGGGACTTAAAATGTTATTAGCCTAAGCATGTTTGGGCTATAAATAGATAGAGATTAGGGTTTTATGAATAACACACATTCTAGAGAGATTTGGGGGCTATCATTGTATTCATCTTTTGCTAATCAATCTAGTGGGTTTTATTGTCATATTCTTGTGTGTGTTCATCTTTTTAATCATCAAAATCAGATTTAGCTCGAAATCGATCCTACAATTTGGTATCAGAGCTTGGTACTCGAATTTGGGATTTAACCATCTACAAATTCGTCGTTCAATCTGATTTCTGTTGAAGATTTTTCATCAATTTGCGCACTTATTTCATATTTTGCGCACTTATTTCATATTTTGCGCACTTATTTCATGTTTTGCGCACTTATTTCATGTTTTGCGCAGTTATTTCTTGAATTTTGCGTACTTATTTCATATTTTGCGCACTTATTTCATGTTTTGCGCACTTATTTCTTGATTCTGAGTACTTAGTTCATAGTTTGATTACTTATCTCAAATTTTGAGTACTTATTTTGAGTACTTATTTCATAGTTTGAGTACTTATCTCAAATTTTGAGTACTTATTTTGAGTACTTATTTCATAATTTGAGTACTTATTTCAAATTTTGAGTACTTATTTCATATTTTGAGTACTTATTTCATATTTGAGTACTTATTTCAAATTTTGAGCACTTGTTTCATATTTTGAGTACTTATTTCAAATTTTGAGTACTTATTTCATAATTTGAGTACTTATTTCAAATTTTGAGCACTTGTTTCTTGGTTTGAGCACTTAAATCTTCAAAAGCTTAAAAGTTAGCTTTGTCTCCAAGAACACAACTAGGGTTTCTGCGCATTTATCAGAAATCACTAGTTGGTTTGCGTACTTGCTGAAAGGGTGCATTTTTGAGTACTTGGCTAGGGTTTCTGCGCACTTAAAATCTTAAACGAGAGTTTAAGTGTTTGCGTACTTAAATAAGTACGCAAACTGATCAGTCAAAGACTGAGCACTTGTCTTGCTCAGCCTTGACAGATTTGCGCACTTAGCTATTCGTGTACTTGAAGATTGCGCACTTATCAGGAGATCAAGATCTTGACATAGCTGTTTGCTCCATTGTTTCAGGTTGCTGCTCACTTGTTCCTGCGCACTTACCACGTTTGCGCACTTATTTGCGCAATTAAGGACTGATCTTTCATAATTAAGGACTTTGGACTTATTTCTGGACTGTAACCATTAAAATCAATTAATCAGACTTATAAAAAATCAATCTAAATCAATGGCTGGTAACAACAACAACTCATACCAAGTTAATCCTATAACCCAAGCTGAACTGGAAACAGGAACAATAACCCGAATTCCCAAGTTAATGGGTGCTGAAGATTATGGTACTTGGAAAAACCGAATAAAGGCTTTCTACTATGTTAATGACTTTACTCAATGGACGTCTGTGCAACTTGGACCTCACATTCCAGTGAGGACCACTGAAGCAGGAGAGGTGTTTAACACTGATCCTACTATCTACACAGACCTTGACAAGCAGTTGATGCAACGAGATCACAAAGCCTATGGTGCTCTCACCATGGCTTTGTCTAATGATGTGTACAACATGTTTGAAGAGTACGGATCTGCGCATGATCTGTGGTTTTGTAGAGGATGTGATTTGACACGAAAACAGGATTATATGATCATACAAGTTACTAAACCAGGTGCGGAAACCCTAGCTTAGAACAAACTGATATAAACTCAATCAAAAACACAATCAAAGTCATTTTAAAGCTTTTCATAGATTAACTCTTTCAAATACTTGGTTACAGATCAGTTACAGTTAATCTAGCACACTTCTAAACTCTCTCAACACTCTCTGGAACACACCTCAAAAACACACACACTAAATGACTCACTTCAACTTACAAAAACACAAAATCTATATATAGGACCTGCACGTTCGCCCCTTTTCACTAGTCGAACGTGGGTCATTTCCACATTCGCCCACAGCAAGTGGTCGAATGTGTCTTTCTGTGTATCCTGTTCCAGATTCGTCCATTGTATAACTACCTTCGCCCACTTCTCAAACTTCCTTCGTCCATTCTGTATTCCTTCGCCCCTTTAACCATATCTAACACATGTTAACATATCTAATCACTAGTCGCAAAACGCATCTACAAACTCCCCCTCGACTATTGATTAGATCGTTTTCTGTCTTCATCCATGGCTTTGTTCAGCAACTTGATTCTGAGCAAACTCTTCTGTTCTTTCGTCATCTCAGGCTCTAACCTCCTCTTTACCGGCTTTGACACATTTGCCATTTTCACCATCTTGCCAAGCTTCCCCTCCAAATTACTTCCAGCATTAATGTCATAAGCAAAGCAAACACCAACAACTTGTGTGTATTTCTTTGCTTGATCTGCATCGTTTGGCTCATGA
The DNA here is from genome assembly GCA_032199755.1 of Ambrosia artemisiifolia. NCBI lineage: Eukaryota > Viridiplantae > Streptophyta > Magnoliopsida > Asterales > Asteraceae > Ambrosia > Ambrosia artemisiifolia. The sequence goes on from CM063521.1 coordinate 26,800,261, forward strand.
TGAATCGGATTATAAAAGAGCATGATGATGTCTTCGAAGGTGCAATTGATCAACCACATAGGATCAAATACATGAACATGCTTGTATTTGTCCTTTCCATCTCTCAACACAATCACCGCTTCTGCCTTCCTCCAATCGTAATACCAGAAAATGAAGTCAGCACTGAAGTGTTGAGGCATAGGCATCAAAGGTATCTTTCTCATCACTTCAGGTGCCTTATAAATCAAGGTAACCCGTTTCAACTTGGTTCTGGGATCAATATCCCTGTGAACTTTCCTCCGGGGATATTGTGGTTTAAATCTGTTCCACTTAGTTCTGCTTTCCCAAACCAGTTTGTCTGCACACCAACCAACATGTGAATTATTCACTGAAGCACCCGACATTTGGAATCTGCAAAGATCTCTAACCGCCCAATACGGTAGAGTCAGCAAGTCAATGAATCTGTAAAAATACAAGATTCCAGATTCCCACTTAGCAGCTAAACACTTCAGCCTGCCTAAGTATGTCCACCCGAGAGCTCTGCCTCTGAACTTCGCATTATGAAACCTATAAAAGTTTCCTTGAGCTTCAGGCTTTGGTCGGTTTTCATCCATCAATCTTAATTTCTTCAAATACTCCTTCAATTCATCAGTCTTATTTGAAGATTCTGGCAAATCAGCTCCAAGTACTTTCTCTACAAACTCAGCACTCCTCTTCTTTGCCTTTCTTTTTGCAGACGTATTATGTCTCTCAGTAAAATCAGGAAACACCAAGTCTTCATCAGTTTGTCTGAAGTACTGTGGATATTCCTCATGTGTGATATCCTCTATTTCAACTTCCTCAAATTCAGGGGTGTCTTTGTCATCAGAGTGACTTCCAATATCCTTTTCAGGAATATGTGGAATCGACTCATCAACAATGAACTCTTCAAATGTTTTCCCTACCCTCTGTGCAAGCCCATCTAAAATCTCCTTTGCCACAGATGCAGGTACTTCCCCTTCTTCTAGATTAGGATCGTTATATTCCAATTCATATCGCATGTCATCAGTTTGGAATATTTCAGCAAAACGTCCTGTGAACTCAATGGTCCATTCTCTTCTTTCTAACATGTCCTTGTAGACTTGTTTAGCATCATCAGACAAGGACCTCACCTTCTCATTCCAAAACACAGTCTCATCTTCACCAACATTCTCACTCTTCTTCTTTGAACTTGACTCACCTGTGTCTTTCTTCTTCTTTGAAGGTGGTCTCTTTTCGAATGTAAACTTAGAAGTATCATCTCCTCCATCATTATCATCACTACTACTACTCTCATCCTCTTTTTGACTTCCCGACCCTTCAGCATCATCATCATCATTATTATCATTATCTCCATCATCACTCTTTTCCGATTCTTCATCCTCATCATCCTCATCTTCCTCTTTGTCAGATTCAGATGGTTCAAAGTCAACCTGTTCAACCTCTTTCTCTTTATCCTCCTCACCCTCTTTCAGTTTGGGTGCAACATTGTACAGATCATCTATCAGCTCACTAAGGCGTTTGTTTTCAGCCTTCAATTCTTTATTATCTTCTTTAATCGCCTTGTATCTGTTTTTGTTTCTCAGACACTTTCCTTCAAGCTTCTTATTCTTTGCTTCTAGCTTCTTCACTTTCTCATCTATCTCATCTTGATTAGACTTAGAAGCTACTACGATCTGAAGCATTTTCTCCTCATTTTGCTTGAACTTGGCAATCTCAGCTTGCTGAGCCACTAGCATCTTCATCATGTCGTCCATCTTTTTATTCACCTGCTTCATCACATCGTCATCCACAGTGACTTTCTTAGACTTGGACTTTGACTTCGATGGCTCAATCTCTGTTTCTTTTTCTTTCTGAGGCTTTGTAAACATGTTGAGAACATTATCCAGTGCAATATTGAATTGGTCCACTGGTAACTTTGTTGCCTCCACAGTCTTTTGTTTCTTAGTGGCTGGTGAAGATTGTTTTGATGATGTACCAGCTTCAGGTAATCTCTTTCCTCTCAAAAGTAGGTTTAATTCTTTCTCTCTGAGTTGCTTAGTACTTGTTTTCTTTACCATGGTTTTGTGTTTGGGCTTGGGCAAGTTAACTACAACGGTTTCACCTTCATTCAACTCGTCCAAATTCACTGTCAACCCTTCATCTTCAGCACCTACAGACTGCTTGCTCTTCTTAGCTTCTTCAATCGATCTGTTAAGTGATTCAGACTCACCAACCAAAGTGGCCTTTTGTTTGGTAGTCCGGACATTTTCAGCATCCGAATCCCACTGTTCTTCAGTCTCAGTCTCCTCTGAATCTACAGACTCTTCATCTACCAAACTAGTACCCTTCTTTGCAGTAGATTTCTTCCTTACCGTTTGTTGTTTTGAACTCCCCTGCTCAGTCTTTCCTTTGCCCTTCCCTTTGGCTCCAGGATTGACTACTTGTCTTTTTCTCTTTGTACTTGCATCAGCATAAACCAACGGATCATCATTGTCACTGTCACTATCAGGATGCCTCGCTGTATTCTTTCCAGGATCCATGTAATCCTCTCTAGCCAAGGCTCCAAACAATCTCCTGTAAGGTGGTCTTTCATTATCAGGCACACCTTTGTAACCTTTCATTCTAGCCAAGGTTCTGATGTTCATATGATCCATAGCAAGTATCTGTGTTGGATCCTTCTTCAGGTTTGGATATTTATGATCGAAGATCATCATCAGAAATCTAGGATAAAGCATGAAGTATTTCTTCTTCAAACCTTTCAACATCTCTAGCATATGATCCAAAATCATTCCAGCAACGTTAAATGGTTTGTTGAGAGTCAACGCAACCATTAACGAGCTCAAACTCTTCCTCATCACGTCGTATCCTCCACTAACGCATCCAAATACAAGTATAATGACGTGAGCAAAATACTTGAACTGCACGCTCAGTTTCCCTTTGTACATAGAACCATCAGTGATCGGTCCTTTGTATTTCATCCTCAGGAAACAGGCTTTCTGCTCAGTCCATGATAATTCCCTTGGATCCTCACTGGTCTCAAACTGGATCTGGAGAGCTTCTCTGATATCTGATTCAGTAATAAACATCTCCATTCCCTGAATCTTGCTTCTGATAATAGTCTGATTATCAAAGTAATCATACTTGGCATTGTTGTAAAAGTCCTCAACTATATCCTTGTAGATGATAGTTGGTGTGGCCAAAGCATAAACCACTCTGCATCTCTTCAGAAACTTGATGATCTCAGTAAATTCCACGTTCTTCTCCACATCTCCCAGATACGCGCAACAATTGTGAGTCTTCTCAAACGGCCATTTACTACCGCTTGATGATTCTCCTTCTTGTACAGTCTCTGGAATAGGATCAGTAACTGCAGTCTCCACAGGAATCTCAATATTTGTTTGTTCTTCAGCCATCTGAAACATAAAATCAAAATAAACGTCAAGACACAAAATCGTCAAAAACTTAAAAAATTTTAGGATATAAAACTCCACATTCGCCCAAAATTCTGGTCGAATGTAAACTTTTGTGGTCGAATGTGCAATAAACAAGCCGAATGTGGAATGATTTTTAATATAAAATCACATTCGCCCACTTTAATGTTCCTTCGTCCACTCCAGTTTCACCTTCGTCCACACGAAGAACCGAAGGTGGAAATTGTTCATACCCAAAATTTAAAAATTTATCAAACCTGTTTTTAACCCTTAATTTTGATCAAAACTCATTTTAACATGGCCGATTAGCCTTCGTGTACTATCAATTGTTCCTAATTTTCATTCTATATCAGTTTTTAATAAGAATTAGGGTTTTAGTTATTCAATCGATCAATCATTGCTGAAACAATTGTTAAAACCTAATTCCTGTAAACTTCTCCCCCTAAAACTGATATGGAATGATTCTCTATCAACATTGATCATTAACAAACACTGGAAATTCAAGAACCCTAAACCCTAAGTCCGGTTATTAAAACAAACGATTCCGGCTTCAATTCTTTGTCATTACCTGTAAAAGTTATATGAAAAAGATCAGGGAGATGCAAGGATCAAAAGACACAAGCAAGAGTTTCAAAATCAACAAGGTCTTGGTACGAAGAAAAATTTTGAAAAATTTGAATGACTGGTCGAATCTGTGAACTGGGTATTTATAAAGGCCACGTTCGCCCGTTGGGTATGGACGAATGTGAGAATATTCCACATTCGCCCCAAGTTAATGGCACGAATGTGAAACTTGTACACCCGAATGTGGATTTTGAAAAACATCCACATTCGCCCGTTTACCCTAGCCCGAATGTAGAAAATTTTCCACCTTCGACCCATTTAAGGGGCGAATGTAAAATGGAAAATTCTGAAAATTTTGCCAAATCACGAATTCGAATCCCGTTCAACATTTTTCAATCCGTTAAGCTTCCAAATTACAAAGTTTCACGTTTAGAATGATACAAAGCCCAGATGGTGTTGTCAAATCTCAGAAATTGACTATCAAGCATCCCCGGTTATCAAAAATAAAGCAGAAATGCAAAAATTTTGGATTTTTCTGAAAATTTTATCAAAACACACTTAAAATCTTTTTGGATTTTGTATCTTTTTGACAATAAAAGTAAATTGCAACAAAATAAAATGCATCAAAGTAAATGAAAGCAGTAAACATTTTGTGAAATCCGGTCAGAGGATCATATCAGTTTTCTGAGAAATCTGACCACAGCGTTGATCTTTTTGTTTAATATTATCATTAGAAACAGTATGTGATACGGCAATTGCTGATATTGGGATCCACGTAAGCTCACATGCAGACAATTACGCAATGCTTTAAAATGATACGAGTTAGGTGTATTAGACTAACACGATGTGGTGCCCACACACACGACATACTCCCGTATCAAGTAATTGCACAAAGCTTCGTCGTAACGCGTGATTATGCCAGAGTTATCCGTAAAAGTTACAAAGTATATAGCACAGAGGTGTACAGGTCAGCAAATGAATGCAGCAGAGTAACATGTGCGTATACACTAGGTTGAGGCTGATATTAATCACTGATTTGCATCAGATGATCAATACGATGTAATAATGATCTACGATCAATTAAAACATAAAGTTCCTCAATTCGGTAACTTCCGGTTTTGGCACTTAAGCTCTTTTAGCAAATATTCTGATAAAACTAGGTCCGTAAATCAATACGACAAAAGTTTATCAGAATATCCCGGATAACCATAACATAACGACCCGAAACCTCAGATTTTGGCAATCCTATCAAACGAAATTACGGTACTAAGACCATATGCCCATGAGGTGTTCAGCCACGAACGCGTAGTTCGTTATGTTTGTATCACTAATGCACGCAATATTTAGTCTACGAAGCCTATCAGCATATCACACGTAGTCAACACACGCCTCATAAACTATACAATTCTTTAGCCTGTGTCAGATTCCCACTGATGTACTATCATTTCCTCTGTTTTACCAGGAAATCATTTTTGATTTTCTAATTTTTAGGTCTTTTTGAATTTTATAATGTTCCCCTCGAAAGCATCAACTTCTTTGAGGATTACGATAGTAAAGAAAAATTCCCAATTAGCAAAGAGAAATTCCCAATTAGCAAAATAGAAAAACTAAAAACTAAAAAGTGATAAACCGAGGTGCCGATTAGTCCTGTTTTTCCTTTATATTGTTTACTTTTAAAAGATATTCAAAGCGTGAACGGTCAAAAGCTTTAGTAAACAGATCTGCACGTTGGTAGTCAGTATGTATTTTGATCATATCGATCAATTCCTTAGCGTAACAATCACGGATAAAATGATATTTGATCCGGATGTGTTTCGCTTTAGAATGATTTTCCGAATTTTTAGTTAAAGCAATTGCGGCTTCGTTGTCACAGTAAATAGGAGTTTTTAGAAACTGCAAACCGTAATCCACCATTTGTTGTTGAATCCAGAGTACTTGCGAACAGCAACTCGAGGCTGCAATATACTCGGCTTCACAGGTAGATTGTGCTACGGAAGTCTGTTTCTTGCATTGCCAGGTGATTAACCTGCTCCCGAAAAACTGGCAACCAGCTGTAGTAGATTTGCTATCTTTGTCACAGCCGCCCCAATCTGCATCACTAAAAGATATGAAATCAAAATTATCATCATTAGGGTACCAAAGTCCTTTTGAGGGACAACCCTTCAGATATCGAAGGATACGCTTGACCGCCGTCAGATGACTTTGTTTCGGCTTCGATTGATAACGGGCACAGAGACACGTTGCGTACATAATATCTGGTCGAGACGCTGTCAAATACATCAGAGATCCGATGATTGCTCTGTATGTAAAAGGATCCGTCAGCTCCCCCTTAGCGTCCACTCCAATCCCGTGATTGGGTTGAATCGGGGTATCCATCGGCTTTGAGTCCTCCATCTGGAACCGGCTCAAGATGTCGGAGACATATTTCGTCTGGTGAATGAAGATCCCGTCGGGTCTTTGGTCCACCTGCAAACCTAGGAAAAACTGCATCTCCCCCATTGCGCTCATTTCGAACTTTTCCTGCATGACAGTTTCGAACTCCCTGCATAAAAGCTCGTTAGTTGAACCAAATATTATATCATCTACGTATATCTGTACTAGAAGCAAGTCATCTCCCGTCTTTTTCGTAAAGAGGGTGCAATCGACGAGGCCGCGCTTAAATCCTTTGGTGATGAGGTATGTACTTAGCTCCTCGTACCACTGCCTCGGAGCCTGGTGCAAGCCATAAAGAGCTTTGTTCAACACATAGACCTTATCCCGGTGGATTGGGTCCTCAAAGCCTGGTGGCTGACCGACATACACCTCTTCCTTGACTTTACCGTACAGAAATGCACTTTTCACGTCCATTTGATAAACTTTGAATTTCTTATAAGAAGCAAACGCGAGGAACATCCGAATAGCTTCAATTCGTGCTACCGGTGCATAGATTTCGTTATAATCAATCCCTTCGATTTGATGGAAACCCTGCACAACCAATCTGGCTTTGTTACGAACAATTACCCCACGATCATCCTTCTTACACTTAAACACCCATTTGGTGCCGATCTTCTTCCTATCCGGCGGCAAATCTGTGAGCGTCCAAACTCCCAATTTCTGGAATTGTAATAACTCCTCCTGCATAGCTTCCACCCAGGCATCATCCTTCAAAGCGTCCTTGTATGTCCTTGGCTCTACCTGCGACACATAACACGCAAACGACCAATCATTTTGACTACCAGATTGTTGAATTTTGGCATATAAAGCTAAAGCACCAAAACTCTCTGGCGAATTAACGCTTTTAAGCTGCCCTCTGGTCATAACACTACTTCCAGGATCACCGATAACTTGTTCCAGCGGGTGAATACGATGAATCCGAGATTCCGGATAATCAGGTACTTGCACTCCCGTCTGAACAGTCAAGTTCTCTACAGCATCCAGATCATGACCCGTATTTGATGATGAAGCCACATCTGAATTTGGAGTTGGGTTCACTGGCGGTGCCTCTGGTTCTTCAGCTTGATCAAGAATAGCTTCTTCAAATTGTTCATCTTCAGATTCTGAAGTGTCTAATGAAGTTGAAGCCTCTTGAAATACTTCTTCCTCTTGTATAGGAGCATTGGTATCATTAGAAGCTGGTAGGGGGTTCACGGTGATCGGACGCACCAACGGTGAAGTTGTTGCATTTTCACACTCGTAAAGTAATCGAATAACAGCTTCTTCAACCAAGCTATCTAGATTGAATGATTCAAAGAAATCTTTGTAATCAAACATCCAATCAGGACCCGTGCCTTGAATATTTTGAGTATATCGTTGAACATCCACGTTAGCCCAGTCTTCCACACGACGAGTTCGCTTGTTGTATACCCGTTTGAGCGGGGTTGCATATCCAACAAAGTAACCCTCCTCGGCTTTAGGACTAAACTTTTCGCTTGGATTCAACATAGTACATGGCGCCCCAAAAGGTTCTAGATACTCTAAGTTCGGCTTCCTTCGGTGTAACAGCTCATAAGATGTTTTACCAAACTTCTTCACTGTTAGAACCCGATTTAGTGTGTAATTTGCTGCATAAATCGCCTCATTCCAGAACATTACTGGAAGATTTGAATCAGCAAGCATTGTTCTAGCCGCTTCAATTAGAGTCCTATTCTTTCGTTCAGCAACACCGTTCTGTTGAGGGGTGTACGGAGCCGAATATTCATGATGTATTCCTTTGTTTTCACAAAGTTCATCCATCTTGGCATTTTTGAACTCCGTCCCATTGTCACTCCGAATTCTCTTTATCTTCACATTGTAGAGATTCTCCAATCGAGTGAACAGAACTTTTAGATTGATAAAAGTGTCGCTTTTATTCTGCAAACACATCACCCATGAAAATCTTGAGTAATCGTCAGTGACGACTAAACAATAAAGTTCTCCAAGATGACTTTTGCGCTTGACTGGTCCGAAAAGATCCATGTGCAGTCGCTCAAGTGGCATCTCAACAGAGTTAACCTTTTTCACTTTGTGGGACTGTTTGTGCTGCTTCCCCTTTTTACAACTTACACACTTGTCATTCAGATGGAAATGTTTCACGTTTACTCCATCGACAAGTCCATTTCTCACAAGTTGATTCATTTTCTTCAGATGAATGTGCCCCATTCTTCGGTGCCACATTATCGACTCTTTCTCTGTTGCCTTGGACAAAAAGCATGTTATCTGCCCCTGGGATGTCATCGCCTTGGACATATCAAGAATGTATAGATTGTTGACGCGAGGTGCCTTCAACATTATCCACTCTTTAGGAATTGTAAAGCCCGGTTTCAGAATATAGCAGGATTTGTCATCAAAATGCACAGTAAATTTCTTGTCACATATTTGACTGACACTCAACAGATTATAGTCTATCTGCTTCACATACGAAATCCGCTCAAAACTCACTATCCCATTGCTCACACTTCCTTCCATTGTGATATATCCACCTTTGTTTCCTGCAAACGCTACATACCCTCCATTGATGTTCTTCACGTCGAACAGCAACGCAAGATCCCCTGTCATGTGGCCTGAAGCTCCACTATCAACAATCCAAAGACTGCTAATAGGGCCAGCTGAAGCTCCCTGCACACAAAAAGTAAATCAGTTAGTTCTTTCGGGGGACCCAAGCCTGAGTCTTGGGTCTTTGAACATCAGGTTTCAAAGTAACATTTTCGCAATCATTTTGAACAACTTTTTGATCAATCTTTTTCTGATTGTTCAAAACGGTTTCCTTTTTCTCATTTACCCTTGAAGTTGAGGCTCCTGGAGTACCATTGGGTGTCCAAGATTGTTCAGACCTTTTCAGGATACGAATCTGAGACTTTGGGTTCTCAGTCGGTTTCTGAACATTGTTAGCAAATGTAACTTTCTTGGTAACCTTATCTGATTTAACAGACTTAGGTCCAACATTTGATTTGACAATTGGTTTTGGTGAAACCTTTTGCCTATCAACTGTTGCGTTCACCACAGGCTTTCTCCATGAGTGTTCCATTGCAATCCGATTCCTTCTATCATAGTGCATTGGACGAGTGTTCCTCATTTGAAAGTTGTTTTGATTATAAAACGATTGTTGTTGTTGAGGAACAACTCTCCTATGTGGTGGCACATAATGATCAATCGGTTTTCGCATGGAATTCCTCACTTCCACCTCGTGCCTCTTGTGCCTTACATATGGGCACTGAGCAAGTAAATGCCCACGTTCCCCACACTTAAAGCACGCACGGTACTCTTCAAAAACATTTGGAGCATTTGGTTGAGCAAATGATCTCACAGGGTATTGATCATTGTACTGTTGCTTCCTTAAACTCTCAGGGAGTGGCCCTTTTGAGTAAGTAGGCTCATTAAAACCATTAGCTCTGTTTTTGGGTCTAACAAACTCTGTGACATGGACCTTTGGTTCTTGAGGAACATCCAAATACAACTTCTTTAATAAAGCTGGTGGAATCTCATTTGTTCTCTCATGTTTCGGAAACCAAATAGTACTTTCTTGCCAAATCTTGTCAATTTTAGCATAGTTAACATCTTTAATTGGAAAGTCCTCGTCAGAGATGATCTTATCGGATCCTTCCATCCGATAAAACACCTTGACAGGTTTGTCACATTGTTCGTTATTATCATTCCTTTCAAGATCTTTCTTAACCACATTAAGATCTTTCTTCACCACATTCTTTTCAGACTTATTCACATGATGAACACTTCTCGTCGGAACAATTTGAGATGATGAAACTGGTTCATTTGTAATGATGTGATTTTCTTTTGGAATTTCACATGCATTAACAGTTTGATTACAACCAGTATCATCACTCTCTGAGTCTGAATCTACACTCTCAGCAGTAACACCCTCATCATTGATTCCCAAAATCGGTCTAACATCGGAATTTGGATCACCAATACTTGAAGTATTAGATTCATTTTCCGATGCTGAATCAGATTTTACCGAACTCTCCGGTGTCACTTGGTGACAATTATGGTTTTCAAAAAGAACCGGAGATGGTACAGACCGATAATTGGTTGTTTTATCATCGATGATATGGTCTACTACATAAGCAATATGCTTATAGCTTTCCAGCTTTTTGTTTACTTTTTCAGCAAAGCATTTTATGGCTGCCATTTCCAACTTGGTGTTTTCAATTTCATTGATGTAGTTATTAATTGCCAATTGTTTTAAAGACAAAGTGTTTTTCAAGTCGGAAATGTCCTTTTTGTAGCCATCTAATACTTTGTTAAAAGCATTCAACTCTTTGCGAGTAGATTGACTGTTCATGATAGCACTATCACGTTGAACACGGAGTTGTTTAATCTCCTCAGTCAATCTATCACATGTACCACAATATTTTTCACTTGTATTATCAGTACTACAAGTAGAACTTACAGGTTTTGGCGGATCAGTCATGGCCATTAATGCGAAATGAGCTTCCTTTCCTGCAAAGAATCTGGAATAATCAATCTTTGTGAAAGCATCATCTGCAATGCACGACTTCCTTGTCATCAGAAAATCCGCTTCTGCAAGCAACTGATCAATATCTTCATCAAGAGAATTAACACTAGCTTCCGTATCTGATTCACTGTCTGAATCAGAATAAACCGATTCACACTCCTCAGGAATGTCAGAAACATTATTAATCACAACTCCAGAATTTGTCTCTTCAGTTTGAACTTCAACATCAATCTCAGCATTAACCTTAACAGGTTCAAACTCCCCATCCATCTCAGTCTCAGACTCATCACTTTCAACCTCAGTTTCAACCTTCTCCTCCATCGTCACTGAATCTTCAATATCAACCTGATATGCAACACAAGCCACATTGCCCCCAGTAGTAATTTCCTCAACACCTATCTGAATACTCGACCAGTCAAACCTCTCATCTTGTTGAGTAACCAATGCTTGATTGGTATTTTGTTGTTCATTTGGTGTAGTGATTGGTATGACTGTTCGATTAGTATTGTTTGGTGTTTGGTTTTGTGTCTGGTTTGGTGTGTTTGGTTGTCTATTTTGGTTGTTATTAAAGTTGTTTTGACGATTTTGGTAGTTGTTGTTGTTGTTTTGGGAAGAAACTTGGTTTTGGTTTTGTTGTTGGCGGTTCTGATAGGTGGCATTGAATGGATTCCTATTGCCTTGTTTTGGTGGTTGGGTGCATTCTCTTTTAAAGTGACCTTTCCCTCCACAGTTAAAACAAGTTACTTTCTCCTTATTGAACCCGTAGGTTGTGTTAGGAGAAGTTCCCAAATCAGTTCTTCCTGTCTTTTCTATGAACTCCGTTGCTCTTCGCATTATGCTAGCAAAGGCCCATTGAATATCAATGAGTTCCATCTCTTCCTTGTCAATTTGTGCGTAGTCTTCATTGGTCAAGTTGTTATTACCAATTTGACTAGCAACTAGTCCATTGTAGGATGAGACCATTGCAGAGACTAATGCAATGTGTTGCTGAGCAACTTCAACTGTCACATTACCAAGGTTAGATGTCTCCAAAACCACTGTTTGTTGGTTCGGATGGTTCAATGGTTGTTGTTGAGATTGACTAGCAGTGTAGAAAGCTGCTTGTTGCTTTGGGGAGAATGGTGGAATGTATGAATATTGGTATGGTACTTGTGGTTGTGGTTGTGATAAAGATGAAGTTTGTTGATGGTAGTTAATGGTAGGTGATTCCACAACATTGGATATACAAGCAACATGTGGTGTAACTAGCCCTCCTGAGCTTGTACTTGCTGGAACTGAAGATCCTCCAAAATATAAATTTGGATTCTGAGGAATCTGTGCTCTCCTAGCTTTCCTCTTCTCTTCCAATTCTTTGTTTTCCAGCTTCTCAATAAACTCCTGAAGAGACCAGTATTGATAAGCATCCTTCTCCTTCAGAACATCCACATGCTGATCCCAGTTTGGTGGTAATGCTTCTGCAAACTTGTCAACCTGCTTTGCCATAGGAATCTGTATACCATAGCTAGACAATTCAGATATCAAATGATTATATCTAGGAGTTAGTTCTTTCAAAGTTTCATTTCCAACATAAGAAAAATTCTCAAACTCCTTAACAAGTTCTTCCGTCCTCAAACTTCTAGTCTTCTCATTTCCATCATGCTTCCTTTTAAGCATATCCCACAGTGCCTTAGAAGTTGTGCAAGTCCCAAATTGATGCAAAAGATCATTTGTGATTGCCTGTGTCAATTGGGAAAACGCCTTCTTTTCCACAGCAAACTTCTTTTTCTCATCCTCAGCCATGCTCTCCAATGGCACTGGTTCACCTGTGTTCTCCAGAACTGGTGGTGTGTAACCTTTAGCAATCATGTTCCATGCTTCAGCACCTTCCACTCCCATGCCTTCCAAATGTATCTTGAACTTTTTCTGCCACTGATTGTATTCTTGAATCTCCATGAGCTTCGGTGGCCGAGTCCCGCTACCTGAAGACAAATCATTAATCAGTGTGGAAATAGCATTTGTAGTTTGAGTGTTTACCACCGCTGCTGCTACTCCCCAGTAGTCAGACTGTGGTGCTGGAGGTGCACTTTGAGTCATGTAGTTAACCGGCTGCGAAGACTGTGTGCTTGTCTTCTGTGCTGCCACTGTCCATGGGTCCATCACCTGCTGTTGTGGTTGTGTAGTTGCTGGTGTAGGAGTAGTCTGATAACGCCACATGATCACGAACTTCGAGAAATTCAACACTTAGAAAATTTTTCAAAAACAAGATCTAGGTTCGCCCAAAATAGCTTCAGGTTCGTCCCTTTCTGTCTCAGGTTCGCCCAGAAATACTTCCCCGAATGTAAAATCTCACCAGAAAGTAAAAACACACTAACACTTTCCACGTTCGCCCAAAAAGTTCCAGGTTCGCCCGTTTAGTTTCCAGGTTCGCCCGCACGATCTCCCGAAAGTGAAAAATGTGACCCGAATGTGAAATATTCAACTGAAAAATTCTACGTTCGCCCAGAAATCCCTAGGTTCGCCCAAAAATTCACTCACCTTCGACCAAAAACTCACACATTCGTCCAAAACACTCAGGTTCGCCCATATTGACTTTTTGAAAAACGGTTACACTTTGAAAAACGGTTATTTTGATCTCTGATTTTCAAAAGTTTGTGAATTTGAATGATCTTGATTAGGTTTTGCTTCGGAGATGATTTGGAACAACTTTAATACTTGGAATTTTGAATTTTATCCACAAAATCAACTCTAATTCTTTCAAAAACACTCAAAAACCATTTTTATGTAAAAACAGATGTGAATTGATGAAAATAATGTCCAAATCAGCTCTGAGTTTATCAATTTGTTGTTGTATGATCCTCTACGCTCTGATACCACTTTGTAGAGGATGTGATTTGACACGAAAACAGGATTATATGATCATACAAGTTACTAAACCAGGTGCGGAAACCCTAGCTTAGAACAAACTGATATAAACTCAATCAAAAACACAATCAAAGTCATTTTAAAGCTTTTCATAGATTAACTCTTTCAAATACTTGGTTACAGATCAGTTACAGTTAATCTAGCACACTTCTAAACTCTCTCAACACTCTCTGGAACACACCTCAAAAACACACACACTAAATGACTCACTTCAACTTACAAAAACACAAAATCTATATATAGGACCTGCACGTTCGCCCCTTTTCGCTGGTCGAACGTGGGTCATTTCCACATTCGCCCACAGCAAGTGGTCGAATGTGTCTTCCTGTGTATCCTGTTCCAGATTCGTCCATTGTATAACTACCTTCGCCCACTTCTCAAACTTCCTTCGTCCATTCTGTATTCCTTCGCCCCTTTAACCATATCTAACACATGTTAACATATCTAATCACTAGTCGCAAAACGCATCTACAGGTTTGCATTGAGTGAGTACTACGAGGGAAATGCTGAGATGAGACAGAACAAGCAAGACATGATTCAGAAAGAATATGATATGTTTGGGAGTGTTCGAGGAGAAAGCTTGTCGTCACACATTGACAGGTTCATGAGCCTGTTAACAAAGATGAAGAAAGCTGGAATTCCTGTCAACAACCGAAACTCCATCAAGAAACTGCTTGATTCTCTTCCTAAGGAATGGAGCCTTCAATGCATGCTGATTAGGAAGGAATACTTAAATCCACAATCCACTCTAGCTGATCTCATCAACACACTGAAGTCATTTGAAATGGACATAACCAAGAGAGAGATGAATCAGACAGTGTCAAAAGTTACTCCAAGCAGCTCTCTAAAGAATCTGGCTTTAATGACTCCAATTGGACAGAAGGCACTGGTGGTTGAAGGCTTTGGCTGGGGGAAGGAAGCTGTTGCAGCTAAAGCAGATGTTAACAAAGCATTGATGGCAATGATATGCACCAAATCCGCAAATGGTGTAAACTCTGTGGAAGGATCTTCAGTGGGAGTGCCAAAAGGAGGAATGCAAGAGAGTGCGGGTTTGAAGGGAGCGTTGATTGCTAATGAAGGAAAAGAAAAGGCAGTTGAGGAAGCACTAATAGCTGAAAAGAATCAAGTCACCAAAGCAGATGAAAAGCAGCAAGAGTTCCCCAAGAAAGCTGATGATAGGGATCTGGTAAGTATTCCTATTGAAATAAAAACAAAGTTGTGCTCACCAAGGTGTGTTACAGCTGTTGCTTACTGTTTGTCTCACAATAGAAAAATTTTAAGAGAAATGGATGACATTCGAAAAATTAACAATGAAATGAAAGAAAACGAGCTAGCATATCAGCGAAAGTTAAATGCAACTCTAGCTGAAATGCAAACTCTAAAAGAATTTGTTCTCAAAAAGGATTTTCTAATAAATGATTTAATCTCAAAGTTAGAAAATTCTAGAAATGAAACAAATCATCTTCAGATCATTGTGGACAAATGGAATGTAAGCAAACAGGCTCAAGCTGATCTAGTGGATTGCTCAAGGCAATCTTTTGTTAAAGATGGAATTGGATATAAAGATAAAAATGGGATCGAAAGATCTTTATTTTTACCTCTGAGCAAAAGTGAATATATACCAATTCCAAAACTTCATCCTAAAAATGATCTGTGTGAAAAGGAATGTGTCGAATCTGAGTCCAATACTAATATGATTAAAAGCAATGCAGATGTGACACAAAAGGCGGATGTGAAAGATGATGACAGTTGTGGTGGAAAGACTTTGGGGTTGGGTCACCCAGGAGCCAGTTACTCTACAGTTAATTGGTTTATTTGGAACAGCGATAAAACAAACACTGTTTTAAATTCTGCTAACTGTACTAGACCTAATCTTGATTTGAATGGTGTGGTAAATGTTTTTGATAGGCAGAAACCTATCTTACGTTCTGATGTTTGTCATGATGATATTGTGCATGAATGTGCTGATTTAATATCTGCATTTTATGATGATAAAACTATTTGTGCTCCACCTGTTTTTGTGCCCGCTTTTGAAAACAACAGGTTTGGAAAGTTCTTAACTGAAGAAATTCCAGAGTTTACTCCGTCAACATCATGCAACGATGATTCACAGAGTGATTCGGAGTTTTGTTCATCTAGAGAATGGGAAAGCTCAAATGACTCAGAAACTTCAATGTCAGAACTTGATGATATAGTTGAAATGAAGGAATCATCTGATGATCAAACACCAACAACATCAATTGATACTACAAATCAAGTCCATCAAGATTCACCGGAAGAAGATCAGTTCATAAAATATTGCTCAACTTCAGATGATGAATCAGTGATGAATGAAAATCACAAGGGGTTAAAGATCACAGAGTCAAAAGGTGATGTAAAACCCAATGCTTCTCAACAATCTGAATCAAGCTCAAAACAATCCACATCCCTAGTTGCATCACACGGGACAACAAAGCATCAAAAGCCATTCAAGGCTTGCTTTAGGTGTGGTAAAGAAGGTCATGTGCTTAAGCAATGTCTAGAACGACACAATCCAGATGGTAAAGGCAATGCGGATTGCTTCTCTGGATCAAAGGATAAAATGCACACATCTTTGAATCTTAAATTGACACGAATTCCATCAAGATCTCCACATGTGAAGCCGGTTTCTCATGATTCAAAGATGAAAAGGACCAAAGCTTCAAAATCACAATATATTCATCCAGGTTTTAAACAAAAAGTTGTTTCAAAAATTAAATCTTTCACAAACAAAATTGTTGAACCAAAACAAGTTTGGCAAATCAAACCAAAAGTTGAGCAAGAAACTAACGAAGGAAAAGGTATGGTGTTTCAAGAAGTTACTTACATTGATGCAAATGGACAAACCAGGACCACGATAGCCTGGGTTCCACTCTCTAACTAATTTATTCAAGAGTGCAGGAACTGCCATGGAGGATTGTTAGTAACACCGGTTACTAACAGTGGTGGTTCCAAGAATAGGTTTGGAGCGGAAATCTCACAGGTTTGGTTTTGGTATCTAACCTGATTTCACAATCAACACCATTGTCACACACTCATTTTCTTGCTGACATATGTTTTTGTGTGTCTGATGTGGAAGACTTTATTTTTCGTAAATATTTTTAAAGTTTTTTTTTTAGAAGATAAATATATATATATATATATATATATATATATATATATAACAAAAAAAGGTTTAGGGGGAGTATTAAAATACTTTCTCAACTGTGGGATGTGATTATTGCAAATAATCCTGATCTTATATGGGAAATGATAGGAACTAACTTGTTTATGTCTGCACATGAATAGGATCTGAAGGACGTTACAACTACAAGTTAATGATGTGTAGGTAGGTTCAGCCTTCAAGTTGAGTAAACTGCTATAAGGTGAATAATAATAAATCTACACGAAAAGCTGGATTCCCATAGTGTTTTAGGTCTGCACAAGCTGAGTCCAATCATACACAGGTTGAGAGATCAAAAGACACAGAAAATTTTGTGCATATATAATCAAAAGACACCTAAGAGTGCAAGCTACCTGTGACACCCCGCATTTTCAGGTTCCTACTTTAAATAAACTCTAGTTACTTGTACTTACATTCCTTGCATTCTACTTAACTAGGGTTAGCTTGATGAGTCACATGTTGCACAATCATAAGTTAATAACTGCATGAAGAGGTAATTCGTGGAATTACCAAACTATATACATGAGTATTGAACCCCAAACGTTGGTGAATGTCAAAACAAATAATCATAAAATAACTCGTTTGATGTTAATTGCAATTATGTGTATACGTGAAATTATTTGGAGTTAGTTTGAATTAATTGTTATTGGTTGAATATGCGATTGGGCCCGTAACGGGCACTAGATGAATTAAGCATCGTAGATAAGTTATACAAAAATATTTGGGTTAGATATTTTATAGATTTGTTATTATCTCAATATAAATCGTGCCGCGAATTTATTTACAACTAAGCCAAATGAAATTGTTACGCACTATGCGAGACTGGGTCCATAACCAACTCTAATAGGACCGGGCGTCGTAAACTAATTATAAAATATTTGGGTTAAATATTTTATAGATTAATTATTATTATTATTATTATATATATGTTTAAAATATATATATATATATATATATATATATAAGTTGCGTCAACTTGGTATTGACCAAGTCAACAACAACAACATAAAAGAAAAAGTAAGTTTGAAAAACAAACGACAAAGCATTCAAAATGTCAACATCTATATTGGAAGTGACAGCCAAGTTATTTTGGAATGCAGCGAAAAAAAAATAGTAATAATAACAACAACGAGAGCTGGCCCAAGAGGGGATCAGGTCCATCATTTAACGCAGCTGGACGTGCAAGGGAGCGGCAGCAGCTGGGCTGCTTGCCTGGTTGCTTTGTGACACGGCCCAAACAGTTTTCTCAGGCCCAGTTCGCTGGTGGCTTCATTTAAAACGTGTTTTTCTTAAATTTTAACCTATTAACCAACCCTAAAGCGCCTCTACCTACATAATTACGAAAATTAAACCCCTACCATCTACCATTAAGATAATCTAAAGATCCTAGGAGCTTGAGAAGGTGTAGGATCAAGAAGATTAAAGGCTTAAGGTATATAACAAACCCTGCATGTGTTTTAATCTCTTTTTTTCTATGTTTTAATTATGTTTTAAACACCATAATAGAGTGTGTCCAGGTCTGAAACACTTTTATAAAGATTAAACTTGTTGTTCATAAAGATTAATGGGGTTAAACATGATGTTATGCGATGATTATTGTATCTATTGCATGAGTTTGCAAGTTCTTGATGTTTTAAACTTCTAGGGTTTATGATTGATGATGTTTAACATGTGTCTTGCTAGGTTTTGATCATGTTATGTGTTATTGGTACTGTATGATATTTGTTGCGTATTATTGATCGTTAATATGCGAAGGTAGTTGATTAAAACTAGGGTTTATGCATGATTAAAATCTGGACAGATTGTTTAGGCCGACTTGTAGGGTCTGTAACGTGATGTTAAATTGTTTGTTTTGATAATTTCTTTGCATGAAAACATTGTACATAGTCTTAGCTTTTCATAATGGGCAAAATCATCTGATTTGGACGTCGTTTGATAGGTTTTTGGAATTTTCTTTGATTAAAGGTCATATCAGATTTTCGGATTAATATTTTGGGTCAACTTTAAATGGTCATAACATAAGATTCACAAGGAATTAAGTTATGAAATTTTTACAGTAGGTCAATATTGGAATAACTCGGCTTTTCCAAGTGGATTCATACTGTTTGGATGAATACACAATTTTTGGGAATTTTTCTACTAAACTAACCTGTTGTGGAAATTTTCTGGACATAGCTGTGTTGTACGAATTTTTATAATTTTTGTGTTTGGTTTTAAGACAAAACAAAAATATGGGTTTGCAACCGAATCCCCATGAATACTCAGCAAAAATGTGGGACTTTAATTCATTCGTTAAGTATTTTAAATAATTCGTTTTTCACAGCGCACAATCTGTCCTAAAAACGCAGATTGTGTACGGGATCTTTATGTGACTATTTGGAGTCTTATATGGTATATATTTGACATGAACTTGTATGGAAACTTGTATGAGATTTATTTGATGTATTAAACTGATAATAATCACTATGATCACCAACGGGATACGTAGGACATACTTGTGCAAGTAGAGCCATTAGGTGTCACTACACGGTTTTGAACTTTTAAAAGTCTCGAATAAACGAATTATATGGTGTATTGGTTATGCACATGTACTCACATAGTGACACATATAATAGGGATTCGGTAGCGAGTCTCTATTACTTTGGAGTTTGGATATTTTTGCTTGCAACCTAAGGTGAGTTCCACTACTCTTTTCTCAAAAGCATACGTCTCGGGTTGAGACAACGTAATTAACTTTTTCTAGTCCGGGTTGGGACTACTACTTTCTAGTCCGGTTTGGGACTACTTACACATCCCGGGTTGGGATGCTATGGATCCTTGTGTGGGTCGGTTTTCGCTAGTTCGCAAACTGTGTCCTTGATGAACTAAACCAACTCTATCATCTGTAAGTCCTTCACATACCGAATGAGTTGCCGGGTTATGGCAAGCGGGTTATTAGTTGATAGCGCTATTAGGTCTGACAAACCTCACACCGGCTCGGGGGAGTGCGGGAGTGAACTATAACTTAACAGATTTTATCATTGTTGATAGGCAATGATGTAAGGCATGCGGTTCACATTTGTGGCTACACGTACATCAGCAGTTTGGTATATCGGTGTTAGTTATCATGAATGGGTTAGCTACCCTTGACATGCGATGAACTAGTGTTTACACGGTTCTTGGAACCAACTCAATTACTTGTTTACATGGTTTTGGAAACCAGCGCAGTTACATACTCATTTACTTTACTTAGTGAACTCACCAACATTGTTTGTTGACCCACGATTTACATGCTTTTGCAGGTAGTTAGCTTCGGGTGCCAGGATTAGAAAGCACTGCACACTTCACTGCATTTGGGGTCTTGGGCATACACCTAAATTACATATTATGCTTTTACATTTTCTTTCATATGATTTTAATTTGGGCGCGTTGTTTTGCGCATGGTTCTAAAAGGTTTAAATTTGGTTTGCGCTTCCGCAGCTTAACTAAACTTGATTTTTGAAAACGAACTAAATGGTTTGGGCATTTAGAGTTCGTTCATATGACTTATGGCTATGGGATCCTGGTATGTCATGCGCCTCGCGGTATAAACCCCGCAGTGGAAATTTGAGGGTGTGACACCACCAATGCGGGGCTATTCAATCAAATGAGCAACAAAAGACACGCAATGTTAGTGACGTGCAAACAAATATAGATAGCTCAAGAAGCGATCAGATGATCATCTTCTCTGTTATGGGAACATAGACCTGAAGCTCTCATCATCTGATTGACATAATGATCATCTTCTCTGTTATGTGTAAACATAGACCTGAAGCTCTCATCATTATATCTCAATAAACCTTGAGGATTGGTAGGCTTATACCTAGCACAAGCGGGGTCCACAAAATTTTTGTCAATATTACCAAAAACATGATAATCTCATCACCAAACGTATGTTGAAAGACGAGAGACATGGACTTAAGAGGACAAACATATCGACAATCGTTCTTGGGTTGTAGCTATCCTCAAGAAAGTTGAAGCGTGGCTAGGCTTTTCAAGTTAGTGTGATCCCATATCTGATCCCTTCTGTATCTCGGAGGTTGATGGCTGTTTTAAAAAAAATTAAAAAAAAACATTATTTGTGTACAGTTATTTTTAAGTCTTCCATGTCACATTATTTGTGTCTCAAGCCGTTTGAGATACGTACTTGATTACACACCAGAGATGAATACGGTTTTGTCTGTAAATTGAATTTGTCTAAAGAAAATTCGGAGTTGTGTTTGTGATTGTGGTTAGATTTCTTCGACTACTTGCTGCAATGATGGCCGATCATCAGTTGAGCAAGATACCAAACCAAGCACCTGTTGCCTCAAGCTTGCAGAAGATCAGTGTTAGGAATCCTCCTCCTACATCTTCAAAACCACTCAGGCTACCGAGAGTTGAAAAAGTTTGTTCTTGATTGTCAAAGATGATGCATGCAAAAACGGGGAGATTGTGAGATAAGAGTACTCAAGGAACAAAGTGACAAGAACACCTTCAGCAAAGAAAATTTGGAAAGCATCAGTCTAGGGGGAGTATTGTTGGGTACTTAATTTGAGACTGAAGCTTTGCCAAATTAGATGATCACAGTATGTAGAGATTGACGGTTCTGAAAATGATACAAGAGTTTAATAACATTAGACTAAGGGGGAGATTGTTGGGTCTAAATTGGTAGTCTAATGTTATCAACAAAGTCAAATTCAACAAGTCAACGTTCAGTCAACAAAAGTCAAAGTCGAACGAGTCGCAGTCAATACGTAAGGCGAGTCGAGAAATCCGGATAATAGATCGACGAGTGAGGCTCATGTTATGATCAAGAAAGGCGCCATGGATAATAAATATATTTTATTTAGACAAAATATATTTATTACTTTAAAAAAATGGTTTTCTTGTTTAGTGAGTGTTTTAGTATTTTGTTAACCCTAGGGACTTAAAATGTAATTAGCCTAAGCATGTTTGGGCTATAAATAGATAGAGATTAGGGTTTTATGAATAACACACATTCTAGAGAGATTTGGGGGCTATTATTGTATTCATCTTTTGCTAATCAATCTAGTGGGTTTTAATGTCATATTCTTGTGTGTGTTCCTCTTTTTAATCATCAAAATCAGATTTAGCTCGAAATCGATCCTACAGGAACGGAAAGGCCATAAGGTGTCTTATCAAGCGAGAGACTCAGATAAAGGATACGAAGCTGACTGGAAGGTAATCGGAGTCATAATGCAAGAATTACGTAGAGATTCGTACACAGGAAATGAATCCAGTTTAAAAGATCGTAACTATAGGTACTTTTAGAGTTTCAGGGATACGAATGGAAGAACGGGAAGGTCATAAGGTATCTTATCCTGCTACAGACTCACATAAATGATAAGAAACCGACCGGATGGCAATCGGAATCACGATGTGACAATTACGTAGAGATTCGTACACAGGAAAAGACTCCAGTTTAAAAGACCGTAACTATAGGTACTTTTGGAGTTTCCGGGAACTGAATGGAGGAACGGGAAGGCCATAAGGTGTCTTATCATGCTACAGACTCAGATAAAGGAGACGAGGCTGACTGGAGGGTAATCAGAGTAATAATATGAGAATTATGTAGAGATTCGTACATAGGAAATGATACATGTTTAAAAGACCGTAACTATTGGTAATTATGGAGTTTTAGGGACCCGTATAGGATACGAAGCTGACTAGATGGTAATCGGAGTCATAATGCGTGAATTATGTAGAGCTTCATACACAGACAAAGACTCATGTTTAAAAGACCGTAACTATCAGTAATTTTGGAGTTTCAGGGACCCGAATGGAGGAACGGGAAGGCCCTAAGGTTTCTTATCATGCTACAGACTCAAATAAAGGATACGAAACTGACCGGATAGTAATCGGACTCACGATGCGACAATTACGTAGAGATTCGTATACAGGAAAAGACTCCAGTTTAAGAGACCGTAACTATAGGTACCTTTGGAGTTTCAGGGACACGAATGGAGGAACGGGAAGGTCATAAGGTATCTTATCATGCTACATACTCAGATAAAGGATACGAAACTGACCGGATGGTAATCAACCTCACGATGTAACAATTACGTAGAGATTCGTACATAGGAAAAGACTCCAGTTTAAAAGACCGTAACTATAGGTACTTTTGAAGTTTCAGGGACCCGAATGGAGGAACGGGAAGGCCATAAGGTGTCTTATCATGCTACAGACTCAGATAAAGGATACGAGGCTGACTAGAGGATAATCGGAGTCATAATGCGAGAATTATGTAGAGATTCGTACACAGGAAAAGACTCCAGTTTAAAAGACCGTAACTATAGGTACTTTTGGAGTTTCCGGGAACCGAATGGAGGAACGGGAAGGCCATAAGGTGTCTTATCATGCTACAGACTCAGATAAAGGATAAGAAGCTATCTGGAGGGTAATCGGAGTCAAATGCGAAAATTATGTAGAGATAGGTACACAGGAAAAGATACAAGTTTAAAAGACCATAACTATCGGTAATTTTGGAGTTTCAGGGACCCGAATGGAGGAACGGGAAGGCAATAAGGTGTCGTATCATGGTACAGATGCAGATAAAGGATACGATACTGACTGGAGGGTAATCGAAGTCATAATGCAAGAATTACGTAGAGATTCGTACACAGGAAATGAATCCAGTTTAAAAGATCGTAACTATAGGTACTTTTAGAGTTTCAGGGATACGAATGGAGGAACGGGAAGATCATAAGGTATCTTATCATGCTACAGACTCAGATAAAGGATAAGAAACTGACCGGATGGTAATCGGCCTCACGATGTGACAATTACGTAGAGATTCGTACACAGGAAAAGACTCCAGTTTAAAAGACCGTAACTATAGGTAATTTTGGAGTTTCAGGGACCCGAATGGAGGAACGGGAAGGCCATATGGTGTCTTATCATGCTACATACTCAGATAAAGGAGACGAAGCTGACTGGA
The DNA here is from genome assembly GCA_032199755.1 of Ambrosia artemisiifolia. Lineage (NCBI taxonomy): Eukaryota > Viridiplantae > Streptophyta > Magnoliopsida > Asterales > Asteraceae > Ambrosia > Ambrosia artemisiifolia. The sequence goes on from CM063521.1 coordinate 26,824,203, forward strand.
GGGTAATCGGAGTCATAATTCGAGAATTATGTAGAGATTCGTACACAGGAAATAATACATGTTTAAAAGACAGTAACTATTGGTAATTTTGGAGTTTCAGGGACCCGTATAGGATATGAAGCTGACTAGATGGTAATCGGAGTCATAATACGAGAATTATGTAGAGCTTCGTACACAGAAAAAGAGTCATGTTTAAAAGACCGTAACTATCGGTAATTTTGGAGTTTTAGGGACCCGAATGGAGGAACGGGAAGACCCTAAGGTGTCTTATCATGCTACAGACTCAGATAAAGGATACGAAACTGACCGGATAGTAATCGGACTCACGATGCGACAATTACGTGGAGATTCGTACACAGGAAAAGACTCCAGTTTAAGAGACCGTAACTATAGGTACCTTTGGAGTTTCAGGGACACGAATGAAGGAACGGGAAGTTCATAAGGTATCTTATCATGCTACATACTCAGATAAAGAATACAAAACTGACCGGATGGTAATCGACCTCACGATGTAACAATTACCTAGAGATGCGTACATAGGAAAAGACTCCAGTTTAAATGACCGTAACTATAGGTACTTTTGAAGTTTCAGGGACCCGAATGGAGGAACGGGAACGCCATAAGGTGGCTTATCATGCTACAGGCTCAGATAAAGGATTCGAAGGTGTCTGGAGGTAATCGGAGTCATAATGCAAGAATTAAGTAGAGATTCGTACACAGGAAAAATACTCCAGTTTAAAAGATTGTAACTATATGTACTTTTGGAGTTTCAGGGACCCGAAAGGAGGAACGGGAAGGCCATAAGGTGTCTTATCATGCTACAGACTCAGATAAAGGATACGAAGTTGACTGGATTGTAATCGGAGTCATAATGCGATAATTATGTAGAGATTCGTACACGGTAAAACATACCTGTTTAAAAGACCGTAACTGTAGGTAGGAGTTTTAGGGAGCCCGAATGGAGGAACGGAAAGGCCATAAGGTGTCTTATCATGCGAGAGACTCAGATAAAGGATACGAAGCTGACTGGAAGGTAATCAGAGTCATAATGCTAGAATTATGTAGAGATTCGTACATAGGAAAAGATACATGTTTAAAAGACCGTAACTATCGGTAATTTTGGAGTCTCGGAGAGCCTAATGGAGGAAGGGAAGGCCCTAAGGTGTCTTATCATGCTACAGACTCAGATAAAGGATACGAAACTGACCGGACAGTAATCGGACTCACGATGCGACAATTACGTAGAGATTCGTACACAGGAAAAGACTCCAGTTTAAAAGACCGTAAATATAGGTACTTTTGGAGTTTTAGGGACCCGAGTGGAGGAACGGGAACGCCATAAGGTGGCTTATCATGATACAGACTCAGATAAAGGATACGAAGCTGACTGTATGGTAATCGGAGTCATAATACGAGAATTATGTAGAGCGTTATACGCAGAAAAAGACTCATGTTTAAAAGACCGTAACTATCGGTAATTTTGGAGTTTCAGGGACCCGAATGGAGGAACGGGAAGGGCCTAAGGTGTCTTATCATGCTACAGACTCAGATAAAGGTTACAAAACTGACCGGACAGTAATCAGACTCACGATGCGACAATTACGTAGAGATTCGTACACAGGAAAAGACTCCAGTTTAAGAGACCGTAACTATAGGTACCTTTGGAGTTTCATGGACACGAATGGAGGAACGGGAAGGTCATAAGGTATCCTATGATGCTACAGACAAAGATAAAGGATAAGAAACTGACTGGATGGTAATCGGCCTCACAATGTGACAATTTGGAAGAGATTCGTAAACACGAAAAGACACCAGTTTAAAAGACCGTAACTATGGGTACTTTCGGAGTTTCAGGGACTCGAATGGAGGAACAGGAAGGCCATAAGGTGTCTTATCATGCTACAGAATCAGGTAAAGGATACGAAGATGACTGGAGGGTAATCGGAGTCATAATGTGAGAATTATGTAGAGATTCGTACACAGGAAAAGATACCAGTTTAAAAGACTGTAACTATCGGTACTTTTGGAGTTTCAGGGACCCGAATGGAGGAACGGAAAGGCCATAAGGTGTCTTATCATGCTACAGACTCAGATAAAGGATACGAAGCGGACTGGAAGGTAATCGTAGTCATATTGCGAGAATTATGTAGAGATTCGTACACAGGAAAAGATACCAGTTTATAAGACCGTAACTATAGGTACTTTTGGAATTTCAGGGACCCGAATGGAGGAACGAGATGTCCATAAGGTTTCTTATCATGCTACAGACTCAGATAAATGATACGAAGCTGATTGGAGGGTAATCGGAGTCATAATGCGAGAATTATGTAGAGATTCGTACACAGTAAAAGATACCTTTTTAAAAGACCGTAACTGTAGGTACTTTTGGAGTTTCAGGGACCTCGAATGGAGGAACGGAAAGGCCATAAGGTGTGACTCAGATAAAGGACACGAAGCTGACTGGAAGGTAATCGGAGTCATAATGCAAGAATTACGTAGAGATTCGTACACAGGAAATGAATCCAGTTTAAAAGATCGTAACTATAGGTACTTTTAGAGTTTCAGGGATACGAATGTAAGAACGGGAAGGTCATAAGGTATCTTATCCTGCTACAGACTCAGATAAATGATAAGAAACCGACCGGATGGCAATCGGCCTCACGATGTGACAATTACGTAGAGATTCGTACACAGGAAAAGACTCCAGTTTAAAAGACTGTAACTATAGGTACTTTTGGAGTTTCCGGGAACTGAATGGAGGAACGGGAAGGCCATAAGGTGTCTTATCATGCCACAGACTCAGATAAAGGATACGAGGCTGACTGGAGGATAATCGGAGTCATAATGCGAGAATTATCTAGAGATTCGTACACTGGAAAAGCCTCCAGTTTAAAAGACCGTAACTATAGGTACTTTTGGAGTTTCTGGGAACCGAATGGAGGAACGGGAAGGCCATAAGGTGTCTTATCATGCTACAGACTCAGATAAAGGATACGAAGCTGACTGGAGGGTAATCGGAGTCAAATGCGAAAATTATGTAGAGATAGGTACACAGGAAAAGATACAAGTTTAAAAGACCGTAACTATCGGTACTTTTGGAGTGTCAGGGACCCGAATGGAGGAACGGGAAGGCAATAAGGTGTCGTATCATGGTACAGATGCAGATAAAGGATACGAAACTGACTGGAGGGTAATCAGAGTGATAATGCAAGAATTACGTAGAGACTCGTACACAGGAAATGAATCCAGTTTAAAAGATCGTAACTATAGGTACTTTTAGAGTTTCAAGGATACGAATGGAGGAACGGGAAGATCATAAGGTATCTTATCATGCTACAGACTCAGATAAAGGATAAGAAACTGACCGGATGGTAATCGGCCTCACGATGTGACAATTACGTAGAGATTCGTACACAGGAAAAGACTCCAGTTTAAAAGACCGTAACTATAGGTACTTTTGGAGTTTCAGGGACCCGAATGGAGGAACGGGAAGGCCATAAGGTGTCTTATCATGCTACAGACTCAGATAAAGGAGACGAAGCTGACTGGAGGGTAATCAGAGTCATAATTTGAGAATTATGTAGAGATTCGTACACAGGAAATGATACATGTTTAAAAGACCGTAACTATTGGTAATTTTGGAGTTTTAGGGACCCGTATAGGATTCGAAGCTGACTAGATGGTAATCGGAGTCATAATGCGTAAATTATGTAAAGCTTCATACACAGACAAAGACTCATGTTTAAAAGACCGTAACTATCAGTAATTTTGGAGTTTCAGGGACCCGAATGGAGGAACGGAAAGGCCCTAAGGTGTCTTATCATGCTACAGACTCAGATAAAGGATACGAAACTGACCGGATAGTAATCGGACTCACGATGCGACAATTACGTAGAGATTCGTACACAGGAAAAGACTCCAGTTTAAGAGACCGTAACTATAGGTACCTTTGGAGTTTCAGGGACACGAATGGAGGAAAGGGAAGGTCATAAGGTATCTTATCAAGCTACATACTCAGATAAAGGATACGAAACAGACCGGATGGTAATCGACCTCACGATGTAACAATTACGTAGAGATTCGTACATAGGAAAAGACTCCAGTATAAAAGACCGTAACTATAGGTACTTTTGGAGTTTTAGGGAGCCGAATGGAGGAACGGGAACGCCATAAGGTGGCTTATCATGCTACAGACTCAGATAAATGATATGAAGCTGACTGGAGGGTAATCGGAGTCATAATGCGAGAATTATGTAGAGATTCGTACACAGTAAAAGATCCCTGTTTAAAAGACCGTAACTATAGGTACCTTTGGAGTTTCAGGGACACGAATGGAGTAACGGGAAGGCCCTAAGGTGTCTTATCATGCTATAGACTCCAATAAAGGATACGAAACTAACCGGACAGTAATCGGACTCACGATGCGACAATTACGTAGAGATTCGTACACAGGAAAAGACCGTAAAAATAGGTACTTTTGGAGTTTCAGGGATCCGAGTGGAGGAACGGGAACGCCATAAGGTGGCTTATCATGATACAGACTCAGATAAAGGATACGAAGCTGACTGGATGGTAATCGGAGTCATAATGCGAGAATTATGTAGAGCTTTGTACACAGAAAAAGACTCATGTTTAAAAGACCGTAACTATCGGTAATTTTTGAGTCTCAGGGACCCGAATGGAGGAACGGGAAGGGCCTATGGTGTCTTATCATGCTACAGACTCAAATAAAGGACACGAAATTGACCGGACAGTAATCGGACTCACGATGCGACAATTACGTAGAGATTCGTACACAGGAAAAGACTCCAGTTTAAGAGACCGTAACTATAGGTACCTTTGGAGTTTCAGGGACACGAATGGAGGAACGGGAAGGTCATAAGGTATCTTATGATGCTACAGACAAATAGAAAGCATAAGAAACTGACTGGATGGTAATCGGCCTCACAATGTGACAATTAGGTAGAGATTCGTAGACAGGAAAAGACTCCAGTTTAAAAGACCGTAACTATCGGTACTTTTGGAGTTTCAGGGACCCGAATGGAGGAACGGGAAGGCAATAAGGTATGGTATCATGATACAGACACAGATAAAGGATACGAAACTGACTGGAGGGTAATCAGAGTCATAATGCAAAAATTACATAGAGATTCGTACACAAGAAAAGAATCCAGTTTAAAAGATCGTAACTGTCGGTAATTTTGGAGTCTCGGGGATCCTAATGGAAGAACGGGAAGGCCCTAAGGTGTCTTATCATGCTACAGACTCAGATAAAGGATATGAAATAGACCGGACAGTAATCGCACTCACGATGCGACAATTACGTAGAGATTCGTACACAGGAAAAGACTCTAGTTTAAATGACCGTAAATATAGGTACTTTTGGAGTTTCAGGGACCCGAGTGGAGGAACGGGAAAGCCATAAGGTGGCTTATCATGATACAGACTCAGATAAAGGATACGAAGCTGACTGGATGGTAATCGGAGTCATAATATGAGAATTATGTAGAGCGTTGTACACAGAAAAAGACTCATGTTTAAAAGACCGTAACTATCGGTAATTTTGGAGTTTCAGGGACCCGAATGGAGGAACGGGAAGGGCCTAAGGTGTCTTATCATGCTACAGACTCAGATAAAGGATACCAAAACTGACCGGACAGTAATCAGACTCACGATGCGACAATTACGTAGAGATTCGTATACAGGAAAAGACTCCAGTTTAAGAGACCGTAACTATAGGTACCTTTGGAGTTTCAGGGACACGAATGGAGGAACGGGAACGCCATAAGGTGGCTTATCATGCTACAGACTCAGATAAAGGATAGGAAGCTGACTGGAGGGTAATCGGAGTCATAATGCGAGAATTATGTAGAGATTCGTACACAGTAAAAGATCCCTGTTTAAAAGACCGTAACTATAGGTACCTTTGGAGTTTCAGGGATACGAATGGAATAACGGGAAGGCCCTAAGGTGTCTTATCATGCTATAGACTCCAATAAAGAATACGAAACTAACCGGACAGTAATCGGACTCACGATGCCACAATTACGTAGAGATTCGTACACAGGAAAAGACCGTAAAAATAGGTACTTTTGGAGTTTCAGGGATCCGAGTGGAGGAACGGGAACGCCATAAGGTGGCTTATCATGATACAGACTCAGATAAAGGATACGAAGCTGACTGGATGGTAATCGGAGTCATAATGCGAGAATTATGTAGAGCTTTGTACACAGAAAAAGACTCATGTTTAAAAGACCGTAACTATCGGTAATTTTTGAGTCTCAGGGACCCGAATGGAGGAACGGGAAGGGCCTATGGTGTCTTATCATGCTACAGACTCAAATAAAGGACACGAAATTGACCGGACAGTAATCGGACTCACGATGCGACAATTACATAGAGATTCGTACACAGGAAAAGGCTCCAGTTTAAGAGACCGTAACTATAGGTACCTTTGGAGTTTCAGGGACACGAATGGAGGAACGGGAAGGTCATAAGGTATCTTATGATGCTACAGACAAATATAAAGCATAAGAAACTGACTGGATGGTAATCGGCCTCACAATGTGACAATTAGGTAGAGATTCGTAGACAGGAAAAGACTCCAGTTTAAAAGACCGTAACTATCGGTACTTTTGGAGTTTCAGGGACCCGAATGGAGGAACGGGAAGGCAATAAGGTGTGGTATCATGATACAGACGCAGATAAAGGATACGAAACTGACTGGAGGGTAATCAGAGTCATAATGCAAAAATTACATAGAGATTCGTAGACAAGAAAAGAATCCAGTTTAAAAGATCGTAACTGTCGGTAATTTTGGAGTCTCGGGGATCCTAATGGAAGAACGGGAAGGCCCTAAGGTGTCTTATCATGCTACAGACTCAGATAAAGGATATGAAATAGACCGGACAGTAATCGCACTCACGATGCGACAATTACGTAGAGATTCGTACACAGGAAAAGACTCTAGTTTAAATGACCGTAAATATAGGTACTTTTGGAGTTTCAGGGACCCGAGTGGAGGAACGGGAAAGCCATAAGGTGGCTTATCATGATACAGACTCAGATAAAGGATACGAAGCTGACTGGATGGTAATCGGAGTCATAATATGAGAATTATGTAGAGCGTTGTACACAGAAAAAGACTCATGTTTAAAAGACCGTAACTATCGGTAATTTTGGAGTTTCAGGGACCCGAATGGAGGAACGGGAAGGGCCTAAGGTGTCTTATCATGCTACAGACTCAGATAAAGGATACCAAAACTGACCGGACAGTAATCAGACTCACGATGCGACAATTACGTAGAGATTCGTATACAGGAAAAGACTCCAGTTTAAGAGACCGTAACTATAGGTACCTTTGGAGTTTCAGGGACACGAATGGAGGAACGGGAACGCCATAAGGTGGCTTATCATGCTACAGACTCAGATAAAGGATAGGAAGCTGACTGGAGGGTAATCGGAGTCATAATGCGAGAATTATGTAGAGATTCGTACACAGTAAAAGATCCCTGTTTAAAAGACCGTAACTATAGGTACCTTTGGAGTTTCAGGGACACGAATGGAGTAACGGGAAGGCCCTAAGGTGTCTTATCATGCTATAGACTCCAATAAAGAATACGAAACTAACCGGACAGTAATCGGACTCACGATGCCACAATTACGTAGAGATTCGTACACAGGAAAAGACCGTAAAAATAGGTACTTTTGGAGTTTCAGGGATCCGAGTGGAGGAACGGGAACGCCATAAGGTGGCTTATCATGATACAGACTCAGATAAAGGATACGAAGCTGACTGGATGGTAATCGGAGTCATAATGCGAGAATTATGTAGAGCTTTGTACACAGAAAAAGACTCATGTTTAAAAGACCGTAACTATCGGTAATTTTTGAGTCTCAGGGACCCGAATGGAGGAACGGGAATGGCCTATGGTGTCTTATCATGCTACAGACTCAAATAAACGACACGAAATTGACCGGACAGTAATCGGACTCACGATGCGACAATTACATAGAGATTCGTACACAGGAAAAGGCTCCAGTTTAAGAGACCGTAACTATAGGTACCTTTGGAGTTTCAGGGACACGAATGGAGGAACGGGAAGGTCATAAGGTATCTTATGATGCTACAGACAAATATAAAGCATAAGAAACTGACTGGATGGTAATCGGCCTCACAATGTGACAATTAGGTAGAGATTCGTACACAGGAAAAGACTCCAGTTTAAAAGACCGTAACTATCGGTACTTTTGGAGTTTCAGGGACCCGAATGGAGGAACGGGAAGGCAATAAGGTGTGGTATCATGATACAGACGCAGATAAAGGATACGAAACTGACTGGAGGGTAATCAGAGTCATAATGCAAAAATTACATAGAGATTCGTAGACAAGAAAAGAATCCAGTTTAAAAGATCGTAACTGTCGGTAATTTTGGAGTCTCGGGGATCCTAATGGAAGAACGGGAAGGCCCTAAGGTGTCTTATCATGCTACAGACTCAGATAAAGGATATGAAATAGACCGGACAGTAATCGCACTCACGATGCGACAATTACGTAGAGATTCGTACACAGGAAAAGACTCTAGTTTAAATGACCGTAAATATAGGTACTTTTGGAGTTTCAGGGACCCGAGTGGAGGAACGGGAAAGCCATAAGGTGGCTTATCATGATACAGACTCAGATAAAGGATACGAAGCTGACTGGATGGTAATCGGAGTCATAATATGAGAATTATGTAGAGCGTTGTACACAGAAAAAGACTCATGTTTAAAAGACCGTAACTATCGGTAATTTTGGAGTTTTAGGGACCCGAATGGAGGAACGGGAAGGGCCTAAGGTGTCTTATCATGCTACCGACTCAGATAAAGGATACCAAAACTGACCGGACAGTAATCAGACTCACGATGCGACAATTACGTAGAGATTCGTATACAGGAAAAGACTCCAGTTTAAGAGACCGTAACTATAGGTACCTTTGGAGTTTCAGGGACACGAATGGAGGAACGGGAAAGTCATAAGGTATCCTATGATGCTACAGACAAAGATAAAGGATAAGAAACTGACGGATGGTAATCGGCCTCACAATGCGAGAATTATGTAGAGATTCGTACACAGTAAAAGATCCCTGTTTAAAAGACCGTAACTATAGGTACCTTTGGAGTTTCAGGGACACGAATGGAGTAACGGGAAGGCCCTAAGGTGTCTTATCATGCTATAGACTCCAATAAAGAATACGAAACTAACCGGACAGTAATCGGACTCACGATGCCACAATTACGTAGAGATTCGTACACAGGAAAAGACCGTAAAAATAGGTACTTTTGGAGTTTCAGGGATCCGAGTGGAGGAACGGGAACGCCATAAGGTGGCTTATCATGATACAGACTCAGATAAAGGATACGAAGCTGACTGGATGGTAATCGGAGTCATAATGCGAGAATTATGTAGAGCTTTCTACACAGAAAAAGACTCATGTTTAAAAGACCGTAACTATCGGTAATTTTTGAGTCTCAGGGACCCGAATGGAGGAACGGGAAGGGCCTATGGTGTCTTATCATGCTACAGACTCAAATAAACGACACGAAATTGACCGGACAGTAATCGGACTCACGATGCGACAATTACATAGAGATTCGTACACAGGAAAAGGCTCCAGTTTAAGAGACCGAAACTATAGGTACCTTTGGAGTTTCAGGGACACGAATGGAGGAACGGGAAGGTCATAAGGTATCTTATGATGCTACAGACAAATATAAAGCATAAGAAACTGACTGGATGGTAATCGGCCTCACAATGTGACAATTAGGTAGAGATTCGTACACAGGAAAAGACTCCAGTTTAAAAGACCGTAACTATCGGTACTTTTGGAGTTTCAGGGACCCGAATGGAGGAACGGGAAGGCAATAAGGTGTGGTATCATGATACAGACGCAGATAAAGGATACGAAACTGACTGGAGGGTAATCAGAGTCATAATGCAAAAATTACATAGAGATTCGTAGACAAGAAAAGAATCCAGTTTAAAAGATCGTAACTGTCGGTAATTTTGGAGTCTCGGGGATCCTAATGGAAGAACGGGAAGGCCCTAAGGTGTCTTATCATGCTACAGACTCAGATAAAGGATATGAAATAGACCGGACAGTAATCGCACTCACGATGCGACAATTACGTAGAGATTCGTACACAGGAAAAGACTCTAGTTTAAATGACCGTAAATATAGGTACTTTTGGAGTTTCAGGGACCCGAGTGGAGGAACGGGAAAGCCATAAGGTGGCTTATCATGATACAGACTCAGATAAAGGATACGAAGCTGACTGGATGGTAATCGGAGTCATAATATGAGAATTATGTAGAGCGTTGTACACAGAAAAAGACTCATGTTTAAAAGACCGTAACTATCGGTAATTTTGGAGTTTTAGGGACCCGAATGGAGGAACGGGAAGGGCCTAAGGTGTCTTATCATGCTACCGACTCAGATAAAGGATACCAAAACTGACCGGACAGTAATCAGACTCACGATGCGACAATTACGTAGAGATTCGTATACAGGAAAAGACTCCAGTTTAAGAGACCGTAACTATAGGTACCTTTGGAGTTTCAGGGACACGAATGGAGGAACGGGAAAGTCATAAGGTATCCTATGATGCTACAGACAAAGATAAAGGATAAGAAACTGACGGATGGTAATCGGCCTCACAATGCGAGAATTATGTAGAGATTCGTACACAGTAAAAGATCCCTGTTTAAAAGACCGTAACTATAGGTACCTTTGGAGTTTCAGGGACACGAATGGAGTAACGGGAAGGCCCTAAGGTGTCTTATCATGCTATAGACTCCAATAAAGAATACGAAACTAACCGGACAGTAATCGGACTCACGATGCCACAATTACGTAGAGATTCGTACACAGGAAAAGACCGTAAAAATAGGTACTTTTGGAGTTTCAGGGATCCGAGTGGAGGAACGGGAACGCCATAAGGTGGCTTATCATGATACAGACTCAGATAAAGGATACGAAGCTGACTGGATGGTAATCGGAGTCATAATGCGAGAATTATGTAGAGCTTTCTACACAGAAAAAGACTCATGTTTAAAAGACCGTAACTATCGGTAATTTTTGAGTCTCAGGGACCCGAATGGAGGAACGGGAAGGGCCTATGGTGTCTTATCATGCTACAGACTCAAATAAACGACACGAAATTGACCGGACAGTAATCGGACTCACGATGCGACAATTACATAGAGATTCGTACACAGGAAAAGGCTCCAGTTTAAGAGACCGAAACTATAGGTACCTTTGGAGTTTCAGGGACACGAATGGAGGAACGGGAAGGTCATAAGGTATCTTATGATGCTACAGACAAATATAAAGCATAAGAAACTGACTGGATGGTAATCGGCCTCACAATGTGACAATTAGGTAGAGATTCGTACACAGGAAAAGACTCCAGTTTAAAAGACCGTAACTATCGGTACTTTTGGAGTTTCAGGGACCCGAATGGAGGAACGGGAAGGCAATAAGGTGTGGTATCATGATACAGACGCAGATAAAGGATACGAAACTGACTGGAGGGTAATCAGAGTCATAATGCAAAAATTACATAGAGATTCGTAGACAAGAAAAGAATCCAGTTTAAAAGATCGTAACTGTCGGTAATTTTGGAGTCTCGGGGATCCTAATGGAAGAACGGGAAGGCCCTAAGGTGTCTTATCATGCTACAGACTCAGATAAAGGATATGAAATAGACCGGACAGTAATCGCACTCACGATGCGACAATTACGTAGAGATTCGTACACAGGAAAAGACTCTAGTTTAAATGACCGTAAATATAGGTACTTTTGGAGTTTCAGGGACCCGAGTGGAGGAACGGGAAAGCCATAAGGTGGCTTATCATGATACAGACTCAGATAAAGGATACGAAGCTGACTGGATGGTAATCGGAGTCATAATATGAGAATTATGTAGAGCGTTGTACACAGAAAAAGACTCATGTTTAAAAGACCGTAACTATCGGTAATTTTGGAGTTTCAGGGACCCGAATGGAGGAACGGGAAGGGCCTAAGGTGTCTTATCATGCTACCGACTCAGATAAAGGATACCAAAACTGACCGGACAGTAATCAGACTCACGATGCGACAATTACGTAGAGATTCGTATACAGGAAAAGACTCCAGTTTAAGAGACCGTAACTATAGGTACCTTTGGAGTTTCAGGGACACGAATGGAGGAACGGGAAAGTCATAAGGTATCCTATGATGCTACAGACAAAGATAAAGGATAAGAAACTGACGGATGGTAATCGGCCTCACAATGCGAGAATTATGTAGAGATTCGTACACAGTAAAAGATCCCTGTTTAAAAGACCGTAACTATAGGTACCTTTGGAGTTTCAGGGACACGAATGGAGTAACGGGAAGGCCCTAAGGTGTCTTATCATGCTATAGACTCCAATAAAGAATACGAAACTAACCGGACAGTAATCGGACTCACGATGCCACAATTACGTAGAGATTCGTACACAGGAAAAGACCGTAAAAATAGGTACTTTTGGAGTTTCAGGGATCCGAGTGGAGGAACGGGAACGCCATAAGGTGGCTTATCATGATACAGACTCAGATAAAGGATACGAAGCTGACTGGATGGTAATCGGAGTCATAATGCGAGAATTATGTAGAGCTTTGTACACAGAAAAAGACTCATGTTTAAAAGACCGTAACTATCGGTAATTTTTGAGTCTCAGGGACCCGAATGGAGGAACGGGAAGGGCCTATGGTGTCTTATCATGCTACAGACTCAGATAAAGGATACGAAGATGACTGGAGGGTAATCGGAGTCATAATGTGAGAATTATGTAGAGATTCGTACACAGGAAAAGATACCAGTTTAAAAGACTGTAACTTTCGGTACTTTTGGAGTTTCAGGGACCCGAATGGAGGAACGGAAAGGCCATAAGGTGTCTTATCAGGCTACAGACTCAGATAAAGGATACGAAGCTGACTGGAAGGTAATCGGAGTCATATTGCAAGAATTATGTAGAGATTCGTACACAGGAAAAGATACAAGTTTATAAGACCGTAACTATAGGTACTTTTGGAGTTTCAGGGACCCGAATGGAGGAACGAGATGTCCATAAGGTTTCTTATCATGCTACAGACTCATATAAATGATACGAAGCTGACTGGAGGGTAATCGGAGTCATAATGCGAGAATTATGTAGAGATTCGTACACAGTAAAAGATACCTTTTTAAAAGACCGTAACTGTAGGTACTTTTGGAGTTTCAGGGACCCCGAATGGAGGCACGGAAAGGCCATAAGGTGTGACTCACATAAAGGATACGAAGCTGACTGGAAGGTAATCTGAGTCATAATGCAAGAATTACGTAGAGATTCGTACACAGGAAATGAATCCAGTTTAAAAGATCGTAACTATAGGTACATTTAGAGTTTCAGGGATACGAATGGAAGAACGGGAAGGTTATAAGGTATCTTACCCTGCTACAGACTCAGATAAATGATAAGAAACCGACCAGATGGCAATCGGCCTCACGATGTGACAACTACGTAGAGATTCGTACACAGGAAAAGACTCCAGTTTAAAAGACCGTAACTATAGGTACTTTTGGAGTTTCCGGGAACTGAATGGAGGAACGGGAAGGCCATAAGGTGTCTTATCATGCTACAGACTCAGATAAAGGATACGAGGCTGACTGGAGGATAATCGGAGTCATAATGCGAGAATTATGTAGAGATTCGTACACAGGAAAAGACTCCAGTTTAAAAGACCGTAACTATAGGTACTTTTGGAGTTTCCGGGACCCGAGTGGAGGAACGGGAAAGCCATAAGGTGGCTTATCATGATACAGACTCAGATAAAGGATACGAAGCTGACTGGAAGGTAATCGGAGTCATATTGCAAGAATTATGTAGAGATTCGTACACAGGAAAAGATACAAGTTTATAAGACCGTAACTATAGGTACTTTTGGAGTTTCAGGGACCCGAATGGAGGAACGAGATGTCCATAAGGTTTCTTATCATGCTACAGACTCATATAAATGATACGAAGCTGACTGGAGGGTAATCGGAGTCATAATGCGAGAATTATGTAGAGATTCGTACACAGTAAAAGATACCTTTTTAAAAGACCGTAACTGTAGGTACTTTTGGAGTTTCAGGGACCCCGAATGGAGGCACGGAAAGGCCATAAGGTGTGACTCACATAAAGGATACGAAGCTGACTGGAAGGTAATCTGAGTCATAATGCAAGAATTACGTAGAGATTCGTACACAGGAAATGAATCCAGTTTAAAAGATCGTAACTATAGGTACATTTAGAGTTTCAGGGATACGAATGGAAGAACGGGAAGGTTATAAGGTATCTTACCCTGCTACAGACTCAGATAAATGATAAGAAACCGACCAGATGGCAATCGGCCTCACGATGTGACAATTACGTAGAGATTCGTACACAGGAAAAGACTCCAGTTTAAAAGACCGTAACTATAGGTACTTTTGGAGTTTCCGGGAACTGAATGGAGGAACGGGAAGGCCATAAGGTGTCTTATCATGCTACAGACTCAGATAAAGGATACGAGGCTGACTGGAGGATAATCGGAGTCATAATGCGAGAATTATGTAGAGATTCGTACACAGGAAAAGACTCCAGTTTAAAAGACCGTAACTATAGGTACTTTTGGAGTTTCCGGGAACCGAATGGAGGAACGGGAAGGCCATAAGGTGTCTTATCATGCTACAGACTCAGATAAAGGATACGAATCTGACTGGAGGGTAATCGGAGTCAAATGCGAAAATTATGTAGAGATAGGTATACAGGAAAAGATACAAGTTTAAAAGACCGTAACTATCGGTACATTTGGAGTTTCAGTGAACGGGGAGGCAATAAGGTGTCGTATCATGGTACAGATGCAGCTAATGGATACAAAACTGACTGGAGGGTAATCGGAGTCATAATGCAAGAATTACGTAGAGATTCGTACACAGGAAATGAATCCAGTTTAAAAGATTGTAACTATAGGTACTTTTAGAGTTTCAGGGATACGAATGGAGGAACGGGAAGATCATAAGGTATCTTATCATGCTACAGACTCAGATAAAGGATAAGAAACTGACCGGATGGTAATCAGCGTCACGATGTGACAATTACGTAGAGATTCGTACACAGGAAAAGACTCCAGTTTAAAAGACCGTAACTATAGGTACTTTAGGAGTTTTAGGGACCCGAATGGAGGAACGGGAAGGCCATAAGGTGTCTTATCATGCTACAGACTCAGATAAAGGAGACGAAGCTGACTGGAGGGTAATAAGAGTCATAATTTGAGAATTATGTAGAGATTCGTACACAGGAAATGATACATGTTTAAAGGACCGTAACTATTGGTAATTTTGGAGTTTTAGGAACCCGTATAGGATACGAAGCTGACTAGATGGTAATCGGAGTCATAATGCGTGAATTATGTAGAGCTTCATACACAGACAAAGACTCATGCTTAAAAGACCGTAACTATCAGTAATTTTGGAGTTTCAGGGACCCGAATGGAGGAACGGGAAGGCCCTAAGGTGTCTTATCATGCTATAGACTCAGATAAAGGATACGAAACTGACCTGATAGTAATCGGACTCACGATGCGACAATTACGTAGAGATTCGTACACAGGAAAAGACTCCAGTTTAAGAGACCGTAACTATAGGTACCTTTGGAATTTCAGGGACACGAATTGAGGAACGGGAAGGTCATAAGGTATCTTATCATGCTACATACTCAGATAAAGGATACGAAACTGACCGGATGGTAATCGACCTCACGATGTAACAATTACGTAGAGATTCGTACATAGGAAAAGACTCCAGTTTAAAAGACCGTAGCTATAGGTACTTTTGGAGTTTCAGGGACCCGAATGGAGGAACGGGAACGCCATAAGGTGGCTTATCATGCTACAGACTCAGATAAAGGATAGGAAGCTGACTGGAGGGTAATCGGAGTCATAATGCGAGAATTATGTAGAGATTCGTACACAGTAAAAGATACCTGTTTAAAAGACCGTAACTATAGGTACCATTGGAGTTTCAGGGACACGAATGGAGTAACGGGAAGGCCCTAAGGTGTCTTATCATGCTATAGACTCAAATAAAGGATACGAAACTAACCGGACAGTAATCGGACTCACGATGCGACAATTACGTAGAGATTCGTACACAGGAAAAGACAGTAAAAATAGGTACTTTTGGAGTTTCAGGGACCCGAGTGGAGGAACGGGAACGCCAAAAGGTGGCTTATCATGATTCAGACTCAGATAAAGGATACGAAGCTGACTGGATGGTAATCGGAGTCATAATGCGTGAATTATGTAGAGCTTTGTACACAGAAAAAGACTCATGTTTAAAAAGACCGTAACTATCGGTAATTTTTGAGTCTCAGGGACCCGAATGGAGGAACGGGATGGGCCTAAGGTGTCTTATCATGCTACAGACTCAGATAAAGGATATGAAATTGACCGAACAGTAATCGGACTCACGATGCGACAAGTACGTAGAAATTCGTACACAGGAAAAGACTCCAGTTTAAGAGACCGTAACTATAGGTACCTTTGGAGTTTCAGGGACACGAATGGAAGAACGGGAAGGTCATAAGGTATCTTATGATGCTACAGACAAAGATAAAGGATAAGAAACTGGCTGGATGGTAATCGGCCTCACAATGTGACAATTAGGTAGAGATTCGTACACAGGAAAAGACTTCGGTTTAAAAGACCGTAACTATGGGTACTTTTGGAGTTTTAGGGGCCCGAATGGAGGAGCAGGAAGGCCATAAGGTGTCTTATCATGCTACAGACTCAGATAAAGGATACGAAGCTGACTGGAGGGTAATCTGAGTCATAATGCGAGAATTATGTAGAGATTCGTACACAGCAAAAGATACCAGTTTATAAGACCGTAACTATAGGTAATATTTGAGTTTCAGGGACCCGAATGGAGGAACGGGAAGGTCATAAGGTATCTTATGATGCTTCAGAAAAATATATAGGATAAGAAACTAACTGGATGGTAATCGGCCTCACAATGTGACAATTAGGTAGAGATTCGTACACAGGAAAAGATACATGTTTAAAAGACCATAACTTTCGGTAATTTTGGAGTCTCGGAGAGCCTAATGGAGGAACGGGAAGGCCCTAAGGTGTCTTATCATGCTACAGACTCAGATAAAGGATACGAAACTAAAAGGATACAAAGCTAAACGATGACGATACGAAGCTAGGGTTTTCTTTTTTCTCTCTCTTTTAGGCGATTTCCGGCGATCCACTGTTTCATCCACCTGCTTCCTTTCCCGCCTTTTTTAACCCTCCTTTTCCGTTCATCCCTTCGTGTTTCACTATTCCGGTAGCTTAGTAGGTACCAGAATCTTCTCAGTGCACGATTCTATGAGTACTTTTGTGGATACTGTGGTTCCTGATCCTCCTCCGATAGATCCGTCTGTTGTGAACAAGGAGGAGAAGGTTTCTTCTGATTTTGATGTTACGGATGTGTCTATGGATACAGAGATCTCTAAGGACAGTTCGGGATCTGATGGTGCTTCTGGTGAACGAAAGCCTGATGTCAAGGTGAAGTTGGGTGAATCTCAGGTAACTCTTAGTCGTGATTTTAATGGTCGTAAGGATTCTATTGTTTTCAATGAGGATATTGTTGGATTCGTTAAATCTGTGTTTGGGGATAATTGGAGGTTTCGTTTGATAAATGAACAACTTGAATTGATTAAGCTTGCTGGGATTGGGGAATTGGATTTGGTTAATTCTCTGGTTGATGTTGAGTTTGCTGGGAAGAACTTGGAGTTTGTAGAGAGGCTTAAAGGGCAATATGGTAGAATTTTAGGCATTATTGCTAATTTTCTGGGCAAAAGGGTGTATGGGGAGTATTTGCATAACAACACTATAGGGTTAGATGGTCGGTTGGTTAAGGAGGATAAGAAGGTGAAGTTTCCTCAGCTGGATTCTGATTTAAATGTGTTTGACTGTGAATCAGAAGCTAGATTTGTGTTTCTGGATAAGAGGAAGAAGAGATCTCTTATGAATGAGGGTGCTAAGGTTAAATCTGTCAAGGCTATGTGGGATAATAACTTGTATGTGAGGGTTAGAAAGGATGGTGGACTTGTTAATTCTGAGGAGGTATTACCTGATAATATTACCTCTAAAGAGTTGATCTCTGTGGTTAATGAGGTAGGTTCTGCTAAGAAGCATGTTAAGCTTGTAGTTGGTAAGAAAGGGGATGAGTCTGAGTTGGGGCATAATGGGGATATGAGATTGAAATTATCAGTAAATGCTCAAAAGTTTGAGTTTACCCCTGGTTCTGGTGGAGGATTAGCAGTGGATGAAGAGGTCGTCATTTTGGCTGGGGGTAAGTGTGATCTTGTTCTGAAGGATATAGCTAAGGCTAAGGCTGAAGCTAAAGCTAAAGCTAAAGCTGAAGTTATGGCAAAAGCTGAAGCTGAAGCTAAAGCTAAAGCTGATAATATGGTTGGGACTAATAATGGGGAGCAGTCATCTATGGAGGTGGAGAAAATTGATAGTGGGAACAAAGGAGAGAGTAAGCTGAAGCTACCTTGGAGGGGTAAATTGAAAAGCCCATCTATGAGGAAGTTGATTAAGAAGAAATCAGATGAAATGGGACCTTACAAAGTTACCAAGGAAGATATTTCCTACATTGGTAACTTGAAGCCTTTACCTAAGTCCATTATGAATTCTATTAGTTTAAATGAACATGTTGCTTTTACAGCTTCTAAAGAAGGTGATAAGGGTATTGATAGGGGTAAAAAGGTGGTCTCCTTTGCTGAAATTGCTTGGGATCAAAACAATGATGTACTAGCTACTGAGGTTACCTTTTATCCTCATAAGGTGTTGGAGTCTGGTGAGGTTGTGGCTGTTATAAAACCTGAGAAGATTTCTGAGGCTAAAGTTGCCTATAAAAACTACTTGTATGGGTACTTTATATGGCACAGTCTGTCTATTGGGATGGTTAGGTACAATTTGTTTAGAATGTGGAAGAAATTTGGGCTTTTGGAGATTTCTTCTAATGGCAATGGGGTATTCTTTTTCAAGTTCAAATCTGAGGAAGGGATGTTGGATGCTATTCATAAAGGTCCTTGGCTTATAAATGATATTCCTCTTTGTCTAAGGAAATGGGAAATTGGCATAAATTTGGAGAAAGTGGAACCTACTTCTATTCCCATGTGGGTTACTATTCCTAATATGCTAATGGAACTGTGGAATAGGGAGAGTATTTGTAGTATGGTGAGTTGTATAGGTAATCCTTTGATGTTGGATAAGATAACAACATTGAGATGTACAAAGAAGGAGGGCAGAGCTGGTTTTGCTAGAGTTTTGGTTGATGTTAAGGCAGATAAAACTCTTCCTGAGTTTGTTAATGCTTATTATCCAGAGGATGCTGGTAGGCCAGCTTTTATTAAAAAGGTGAAGGTTGAGTATCATATGAAAGTTAAAAGGTGTTCTGGGTGTAAAGTGTTTGGGCATGATTTTGAGACTTGCAAGCATAGAGTTCTGACTAATGAAGAGATGGCAGATAAAGCTCAACAACTTCTCAGGGAGCTCAAAAATGCTGAGGAGGCTCAATTTCCTGTGTCAGGTATAAATGGGGATGGTTTTGTTGTTATGGGCAGGAATAATAAACCAGTTAAGAACTTTAATGGGGCTCAAAGTTCTAATCAGCAAGGTCCTTATCAAGCTGAAAGAACTGGGGCAGGGTCTAAAAATAATGGCCCTGCTGGTAAGAGCAGTGGGGGGAATTTGGGTAATAATGGGAATGGGGTAAGAGTTAATGTTGGTAATAATGGTACTGGTCAGGGTGGGGGACAATTTAAAGGAGGTCAGGGGAAGAATGCTGGGCAGGGTAAAGTTGGACAGTTTAAAAAGGGTCAACAGCATTGGGTTGCTAAGGGAGAGGGGCAGTCTAGTTCAGGTGGAAATACTATTAATCTTAAGAATAGTTTTGAAATTTTAAAACAAGACTTGGTCATGGATTCTGTTGGTGAGGGAGAGGTTAAGGGTAAGTCTACTAGTGGGGAGAATGTGGTAGAGGGATCTAGCAAGAGGAATGTAGAGTCTAAGGTGCAGAATAATGATCCTGTTGTTAAGGGTCAGAAGGAGGTTAATACTGGGGTGATTCATAAGCTGGATTCCAAAGTTAATGTTAAGACTGGGTATTTTAAAATGACTGATGATCAGTTTAATGAAGTTGCTCATTATATCCTTAATAAACAGTGTCCTTCTAATGATTTGATGAGAAAATGGAATGTTGGACAACTTAAATTGTTTTTTGAACAATGGGATAAAATTATGTTTGAAAAACTTTTGGAATCAAATGATGTTACATCTGTGGGGGATGAAACATCAGAGTTTATGAAACCTGAGGGTGGGAATTCAAATGAGGAAGGGGGTAATTCTGGTATGAATGACCCTATTCAGGTTGATGAGTGTTTATAATGTGTGGTATTTTAACATGGAATGTTAGAGGGGTGAATAGAGGTATTAAGCAAGGGCAAGTCAGGAAACTTATTTTGGAAAATAAAGCTAGTATTTGTGGTATTATAGAAACTCATGTTAATCCTGAAAATCTTGTTAAGGTTAGTTCTGGTATTATGAGAGACTGGGTTTGGGTTTCTAATGCAGAATGTTGTGCTGACTGGATTAGGATTTTGGTGGGATGGGGTAGTTCAGTAGTTAATGTGTTTGTCTTGGGGAAAACTGATCAAGTTATCCATTGTCTTATTTGTCCTCTGGTTGGATCAGATAGATTCTTTTGTTCTTTTGTATATGGGCATACTAATGTTACAGCTAGAAGACCTCTTTGGAAGGATTTGATTATACATGCTGAGCTGATTAAGGATAATCCTTGGTCTATTGTTGGGGATTTCAATGCCATATTGGATCCTTCTGAAAAGAATATTCAGTCATCTCTTGTCAACTATGGGATGGTGGAATTTAAAGATTGTGTTAATGTTTTATCTGTTTTAGACATTCCATGGACTGGTTTCAACTTTACATGGAACCAGAAACCTGGGAAAGTGGATGGGATTCTTGAAAAACTTGATAGAGTGATGGGAAATTTTGACTTCTTGAAGAGTTTTCCTGATGCTGTTGTCAAATTTCTTCCTTTTTATTCTTCTGATCATTCTCCCTCTTTGTTACAATGGAGCTCAGTGAAGAAGCATGTGCATAGAAGCTTCAGATTTTGGAATTACTTAACTGAAAAGGAGGGTTTTCTGAAGATAGTGGAGGATGGGTGGAAGCATCATGTTCTTGGTCATAAAATGTTCATCATGGTTTCTAGATTGAAGGCTCTTAAGGCTCCTTTGAGGAAATTTCATTCTAGTAGTGGGAATTTACATAATAAGGTGGAGGGATTGGGTTGTGAGTTGGAAAGAATTCAACTGGAAATTTCTAAGGATTCTTGCAATAGTTTTCTTAGGGAAGAAGAGGCTGTTTATCTTAACCTGTATAATGAAGCACTAATAGAGGAGGAAATGTTTCTTAAACAAAAGTCCAAGGTGCATTGGCTGAGAGTGGGGGATAGGAATTCAAAGTTCTTCTTCCATTCTGTAAAGCAAAGGCAAGCAAGAAATAAAATCTCTCAGATAAAGGGATTGGATGGTAAAGTATTTGAGGATAAGGAAGTGGGAAAGGGTTTTGTGGGCTTTTATTCTGATCTTCTGGGTACTAAGGGGAAAGTACAAGGGATTAGGGAGGCTGATAATCTGTTCTCTAAAAAACTTTCTGAAGATGTGGCTGAATTTATGATCAGGAAGGTTACCAAGGAGGAGGTTAAAGAGGCTATGTTCCAGATAGATGATAATAAGGCCCCTGGGCCTGATGGATATTCTGCCAAGTTTTTTAAAGCAGCTTGGAGTGTTATTGGGGATGATGTGAGTATGGCAATTATTGAGTTCTTTGATTCTGGGAAGTTACTTAAAGAATTGAATGCAACTGTGATTTCAGTTATACCTAAAGTAGCTGTTCCAGAGTTAGTGAGTGAATTCAGACCTATTGCTTGTTGCAATGTGCTGTACAAATGCATTAGTAAAATTATTTGTAATAGGATGAAGAACTTCTTGGGAATTATTGTCAGCAATTCTCAGAGTGCCTTTATTCCTGGCAGAATGATCAGTGATAATATTCTGCTAGCTCAGGAGTTAATTAGGGGATATAATTGGGTCAGGGGTATTCCAAGAGTGGCTGTGAAGATTGATCTACAAAAGGCCTATGACTCTGTTGACCATGACTTTGTTCATCAATGCCTGATTCATTTTGGGTTTCACAAAACTTTCATTGAATGGATTATGGTATGCTTATCTTCAGTCTCCTATTCTATCAGTGTGAATGGGGAACTTCATGGCTTTTTCAAAGGTAATAAGGGCCTGAGACAAGGGGATCCAATGTCCCCTTATCTATTTACTATAGTAATGGAAGTTCTAAACTTAATCTTAAAAAGGCAGATTTTTGAAGCTGAGGATTTCAAATATCATTGGAAGTGTGATGAGCTTAGCCTTACTCATCTATGCTTTGCGGATGATCTCTTTATGTTTGGGTCAGCTGAGGTGGAGTCTTGGAGTGTATTGAAAAGGCCTTGGATGAGTTCAGTTCTTATTCTGGTTTGTTTCCTAATCAAAATAAGAGTGAAATCTATTTTGGAAATGTGGAAGGTGAGACTCAAGAGAGGATTAGAGAGATTTTGCCTTTCAAACTTGGGGAATTCCCTGTTAAGTATTTGGGAATTCCTCTAAGTTCTAAGAGGTTGTACCTCAAAGATTGTTCAGTGTTAATTGAGAAGGTTAAGAAAAGGGTTAATGATTGGAAAAATAAATTTCTGTCTTATGCAGGAAGGCTGCAACTAGTGCAGTCTGTTCTATCCTCTTTAGCTGTCTATTGGGCTTCATTGTTCATTCTGCCTAGTACAATTATTGAGGACATTGATAGGATTGTAAGAGTTTTTTTGTGGGGTAAGAGGGAGTACAGACCTGGGGCTGCTAAGGTGAGTTGGGAGGATGTTTGCTTGAGTAAGGACCAGGGTGGGTTGTCTTCCTTCATTGAAATATAGGAATATTGCTTTAATGACAAAACATATATGGAGTATTCTTTATAAAAGAGATTCTGTGTGGGTTAATTGGATATATTCATATAGATTGCATGGAAAGCATTTGTGGTCTGTTGAGGGGACTAATTCTGATTCATGGTTCTGGAAGCAAATTCTTCAGTGTAGGAAGTTTGTTAAGGACAACTATTGTACTAAGATAGGGAATGGTAAGCTGATAAGTGCCTGGTTTGACAACTGGCACAATAGGGGTCCTCTGATCAAGTTGTTAGATAGAAGGGATATTAGAGAAACTGGTTTGGGATGGAATTGTAAAGTGGCTGATTTAGTGGTGAATAGGAGTTGGGCTGTTCCAGAGGCTTGGAAAATAAAATATCCCTGGTTTTTTGAAGGAGAGGTTCCTTTAATGGATTCTGCAGGTAGGGATCATTTTATGTGGAGGGATGTTGAGAATACTATAGTTCCTTTTTCTACTAAGGCTGTTTACAGTAAGTTATGTAAGAAGAAGAACATAGTCAAGTGGGTGGATTTTGTTTGGTACAAGCAGAATATCCCAAGACATGCCTTTATTGTGTGGCTGGCTATTAGACAAAGATTGCCAACACATGATAGGATGTTAGCATGGGGTAATAGAGAGGACTTAAAATGTGTTTTCTGTCATACTGTTCCAGATAGCCACAATCACTTGTTCTTTGAGTGTAGTTTTACGAAGGCTGTTTGGAGTAGAGTGATGGTTAAAGCAAAGTTGGATCATTTTCTCCCATCTTGGGAGAACTTGATTAAGTTTGCTGAAGAGAAAAGGAATAATAATTCTATTTGGAGTATAATTCAAAAATTGGTAATAGGAGCTGTCATTTATATGGTTTGGCAGGAAAGGAATAACAGGATCTATAAAACTGGTAACAGGCCTATTGAAGTGTTAAGTAGGCAACTTCAGGATATGGTGAGAATGAGATTAATGAGTCTGAAGTTCAAAAAGAATGTTCAGGTGCAGCTAGCTGCTGCAGTGTGGGATTTTCATGTGATTTATTGATGATGGATATGATGATGATGGAAAATTCTATGACTGGGGGTGAGTTGAATTGGTTTGTTAAGGGGAGTTTGGTGACTCATTTCTTTCATAATGATAATAGTATTATAGTATATGTTAGTATTGATAATAATATTTTTATTAATGATAATAGTATTCACAAATATTTTAATATTGATAATAATATTGTTATTAATGATAATAGCATCTTTTATAATAATAACTATATTTCTATGGGGTGGGGGGACAGGGAATTTGCAGTAATCTGGAGACAGTGTAAAGTGGGTTTAGGATTCTGGCCTTGTTGGCTTCCTGGTGTCAAAGTATGTTTGGTGTCTTGGTGTGTCTTTTGTTGTGTCTTTTTTATTTTGTTATTGTTTTTTGTTGTCTGGTTTATTCTTACTCTGTCATGTTCCCCTTCCTTTGGGAAGAATTGGCCTGACTTAACTCATGATTATCGGAGTTTAGATTTTGGAAGGCTTGGAGTAAGGCTGGTTCATGGAGTGATAAGGATGGTCTTTTCCACTGATTTAGGATCTTTTCTTTCTTTTGTGGTTAAGGTGTCTGGTAGGTGTCATCAGTGGTTAAGAAAGCTGCTTCTGTATATCTGTGGGTCTGGTCAGTTTAGAGTTTATGAGTCTTGGTCTGTTGAGTCTGTTAGGCACTTGCCTAGGGGGGGTCTGGGTATAATCTCTTGGGAAAATGTTGGAGTTTAGTGTACAAAAAACGTTTGGGTAGTGATCTGGCTTCTTAAGCCATCTGATTTTTCTCAAAATTTTAACATAATTTTTTATTTACAAAATGTTCTGTTGAGCCTTGTTTTAACCTTTGAAACTGGGTTCAATTCAGCGGTTTGTGTTTGGAGGTTAGGAGTATGGAAGCTTGGAGTAAGCTTAAACCAGGGAGTTATAAGGATGGAACTGGTCAGTGAGTTTAGGACACATTTTTCCACTCTCAATTTTATATTTTTTAGAACCGCTCACTGGTCAGGAACCTTTTGGCCTTTATGGTCTTTGTTGAGCCTTATTCTGTTGAAGTTTGAGTCCATGTTGAGTCTTAGGCACTTGCCTATGGGTGGGATGGGTCACATATATTGGGAACTTGCAGTAATAAGGAGCACTAAATACGTATGGGTAGAGATCTGGCTGAAAAGGCTTCCTGTTTGCATTCATTGTTCTTTTCTTTATTTTCTGTTTCTTATAGATCTGTTGAGCCTACCTCTAGTATCTGGAGCTGGGTTCAATTCTGCCTTTCTTGATTGGTGGTTAGGATTGGAGCATGGAGTATGCTTAACCTCTGGAGAGATAAGGTTGGACCTCATCCTTGTGTTTAGGACATTATTTTCCTCCCCTCACTTTTTACAATTTCTAGCTCTACACAAGGATGGGAAACCCTTTCATATTTGAGTTGTTCATTTCTTAAGCCTTTTCTTGTGTTTAGTTATAGGTTTTGTGGGTACCATTTATGGGGTGGTTTGGGTTGTATGCAGAAATGGACTGTCTGGACTGGAGTGAACTGTGTCTGGAAAATGTGTCTTTCTCAGTTTTTGTTCAGAAAGTGTCTTGAGTTAATCTGTGGGTGTGTTTGTATGAATTTTGACAAGATATGTATAGTTAGGAAAGAATATGAAGTGGGTCAGTTTGATTCTCTTTATGTTATGTTTGGTCATGAATGGATATTTTGTATGTGGGCTGGGAATGTTTTTAAGAGGTGTAATGGTGCTGAATTTGGAGTGCTTGACATGGATTCTGGTTGTGAAAGTATGGAATGCTGTTTTAAAGACTGCTTTGATCAAGAAATGAAGATGGTACAAGAGATGGATATTAAGAAGCAAGTGAAGAATTTGATAGACTGGAATATAAAGTGCAGGATTGAAGTGTGCTTCAGAGTTATGCTGAATTCAGAAAGTTTGAAGACCAGAAGAGTTAGAGCCGAGGATGAGCCATTGGGCTTGGGTACTTGTAATGGGCTGGGATTAGAATTAGTTTTTGAATTGGTTTTTGTTTTGGATCCAGGTTAATGGGCCAGGCTATAAGGATAGATTAGTTTGATTGTTTAGTTGGTCTTGTGGGTTGTATGGTTTTGGGCCTTGATCTAGTTTGTTAGGTTATTTTTTGTAAGATCTTGGCCCAAGTTGGTTGTAAATATTTTTTATTATTAATAAAATTTGCCGGAGCGTAGACTCCTTTATCAAAAAAAAAAAAGGATACGAAACTGACCGGAAAGTAATCGGACTCACGATGCGGCAATTACGTAGAGATTCGTACACAGGAAAAGACTCCAGTTTAAAAGACCATAAGTATAGGTACTTTTGGAGTTTCATGGACCCGAGTGGAGGAACGGGGACGCCACAAGGTGGCTTATCATGACACAAACTCAGATAAATGATACGAAGCTGACTGGATGGTAATCGGAGTCATAATGCGAGAATTATGTAGAGCTTTGTACACAGAAAAAGACTCATATTTAAAAGACCGTAACTATCGGTAATTTTGGAGTTTTAGGGACCCGAATGGAGGAACGGGAAGGGCCTAAGGTGTCTTATCATGCTACAGACTCAGATAAACGATACGAAATTGACCGGACAGTAATCGGACTCACGATTCGACAATTACGTAGAGATTCGTACACAGGAAAAGACTCCAGTTTAAGAGACCGTAACTATAGGTACCTTTGGAGTTTCAGGGACACGAATAGAGGAACGGGAAGGTCATAAGGTATCTTATGATGCTACTGACAAATATAAAGGATAAGAAACTGACTGGATGGTAATCGGCCTCACAATGTGACAATTAGGTAGAGATTCGTACACAGGAAAAGACTCCAGTTTAAAAGACCGTAACTATGGGTACGTTTGGAGTTTTAGGGACCCGAATGGAACAGCAGGAAGGCCTAAGGTGTCTTATCATGCTACAGACTCAGATAAAGGATACGAAGCTGACTGGAGGGTAATCGGAGTCATAATGCGAGAATTATGTAGAGATTCGTACACAGCAAAAGATACCAGTTTATAAGACCGTAACTATAGGTAATATTTGAGTTTCAGGGACCCGAATGGAGGAACGGGAAGGTCATAAGGTATCTTATCATGATAGAGACTCAGATAAAGGATAAGAAACTGACCGAATGGTAATCGGCCTCACGATGTGACAATTACGTAGAGATTCGTACACAGGAAAAGACTCCAGTTTAAAAGACCGTAACTATAGGTACTTTTGGAGTTTCTGGGACCCGAATGGAGGAACGGGAAGGCCATAAGGTGTCTTATCATGCTACAGACTCAGATAACGGATACGAAGCTGACTGGAGGGTAATCGGAGTCATAATGCGAGAATTATGTAGAGATAGGTACATAGGAAATGATACCAGTTTAAAAGACCGTAACTATTGGTACTTTTGGAGTTTCAGGGATCCGTATAGGATACGAAGCTGACTAGATGGTAATCGGAGTCATAATGCGAGAATTATGTTGAGCTTCGTACACAGAAAAAGACTCATGTTTAAAAGACTGTAACTATCGGTAATTTTGGAGTTTCAGGGACCCGAATGGAGGAACGGGAAGGCCCTAAGGTGTCTTATCATGCTACAGACTCAGATAAAGGATACGAAACTGACCGGATAGTAATCGGACTCACGATGCGATAATTACGTAAAGATTCGTACACAGGAAAAGACTCCATTTTAAGAGACCGTAACTATAGGTACCTTTTGATTTCAGTGACACGAATGGAGGAACGGGAAAGTCATAAGGTATCCTATGATTCTACAGACAAAGATAAAGGATAAGAAACTGACTGGATGGTAATCGGCCTCACAATGTGACAATTAGGTAGAGATTCGCACACAGGAAAAGACTCCAGTTTAAAAGACCTTAACCATGGGTACTTTTGGAGTTTTAGGGACCCGAATGGAGGAACAAGAAGGCCATAAGGTGTCTTATCATGCTAAAGATTCATATAAAGGATACGAAGATGACTGGAGGGTAATCGGAGTCATAATGTGAGAATTATGTAGAGATTCGTACACAGGAAAACATATCAGTTTATAAGACCGTAAGTATAGGTACTTTTGGAGTTTCAGGGACCCGAATGGAGGAACGGGAAGGCCATGAGGTTTCTTATCATGCTACAGACTCAGATAAGGGATACGAAGCTGACTGGAGCGTAATCGGAGTCATAATGCGAGAATTATGTAGAGATTCGTACACAGTAAAAGATACATGTTTAAAAGACCGTAACTGTAGGTACTTTTAGAGATTCAGGGACCCCGAATGGAGGAACTGAAAGGCCATAAGGTGTCTTATCATGCTACACACTCAGATAAAGGATACGAAGATGACTTGAGGGTAATCGGAGTCATAATGTGAGAATTATGTAGAGATTCGTATACAGGAAAAGATACCTGTTTAAAAGACCATAACTATCGGTAATTTTGGAGTCCCGGAGAGTCTAATGGAGGAACGGGAAGGCCCTAAGGTGTCTTATCATGCTACAGACTCAGATAAAGGATACGAAACTGACCGAACAGTAATCACACTCACGATGCGACAATTACGTAGAGATTCGTACACAGGAAAAGACTCCAGTTTAAAAGACCGTAAATATAGGTACTTTTGGAGCTTCAGGGACCCGAGTGGAAGAACGGGAACGCCATAAGGTGGCTTATCATGATACAGACTCAGCTAAAGGATACGAAGCTGACTGGATGGTAATCGAAGTCATAATGCGAGAATTATGTAGAGCTTTGTACACAGAAAAAGACTCATGTGTTAAAGACCGTAACTATCGGTAATTTTGGAGTTTCAGCGACACGAATGGAGGAACGGGAAGGTCATAAGGTATCTTATGATGCTACAAACAAATATAAAGGATAAGAAACTGACTGGATGTTAATCGGCCTCACAATGTGACAATTAGGTAGAGATTCGTACACAGGAAAAGACTCCAGTTTAAAAGACCGTAACTATGGGTACGTTTGGAGTTTTAGGGACCCGAATGGAACAGCAGGAAGGCCATAAGGTGTCTTATCATGCTACAGACTCAGATAAAGGATACGAAGCTGACTGGAGGGTAATCGGAGTCATAATGCGAGAATTATGTAGAGATTCGTACACAGCAAAAGATACCAGTTTATAAGACCGTAACTATAGGTAATATTTGAGTTTCAGGGACCCGAATGGAGGAACGGGAAGGTCATAAGGTATCTTATCATGATAGAGACTCAGATAAAGGATAAGAAACTGACCGAATGGTAATCGGCCACACGATGTGACAATTACGTAGAGATTCGTACACAGGAAAAGACTCCAGTTTAAAAGACCGTAACTATAGGTACTTTTGGAGTTTCCGGGACCCGAATGGAGGAACGGGAAGGCCATAAGGTGTCTTATCATGCTACAGACTCAGATAACGGATACGAAGCTGACTGGAGGGTAATCGGAGTCATAATGCGAGAATTATGTAGAGATAGGTACATAGGAAAAGATACCAGTTTAAAAGACCGTAACTATTGGTACTTTTGGAGTTTCAGGGATCCGTATAGGATACGAAGCTGACTAGATGGTAATCGGAGTCATAATGCGAGAATTATGTTGAGCTTCGTACACAGAAAAAGACTCATGTTTAAAAGACCGTAACTATCGGTAATTTTGGAGTTTCAGGGACCCGAATGGTGGAACGGGAAGGCCCTAAGGTGTCTTATCATGCTACAGACTCAGATAAAGGATACGAAACTGACCGGATAGTAATCGGACTCACGATGCGATAATTACGTAAAGATTCGTACACAGGAAAAGACTCCAGTTTAAGAGACCGTAACTATAGGTACCTTTTGATATCAGGGACACGAATGGAGGAACGGGAAAGTCATAAGGTATCCTATGATTCTACAGACAAAGATAAAGGATAAGAAACTGACTGGATGGTAATCGGCCTCACAATGTGACAATTAGGTAGAGATTCGCACACAGGAAAAGACTCCAGTTTAAAAGACCTTAACTATGGGTACTTTTGGAGTTTCAGGGACCCGAATGGAGGAACAAGAAGGCCATAAGGTGTCTTATCATGCTAAAGATTCATATAAAGGATACGAAGATGACTGGAGGGTAATCGGAGTCATAATGTGAGAATTATGTAGAGATTCGTACACAGGAAAAGATTCCAGTTTATGATACCGTAACTATCGGTACTTTTGGAGTTTCAGGGACCCGAATGGAGGAACGGGAAGGCCATGAGGTTTCTTATCATGCTACAGACTCAGATAAGGGATACGAAGCTGACTGGAGCTTAATCGGAGTCATAATGCGAGAATTATGTAGAGATTCGTACACAGTAAAAGATACATGTTTAAAAGACCGTAACTGTAGGTACTTTTAGAGATTCAGGGACCCCGAATGGAGGAACTGAAAGGCCATAAGGTGTCTTATCATGCTACACACTCAGATAAAGGATACGAAGATGACTTGAGGGTAATCGGAGTCATAATGTGAGAATTATGTAGAGATTCGTATACAGGAAAAGATACATGTTTAAAAGACCATAACTATCGGTAATTTTGGAGTCTCGGAGAGTCTAATGGAGGAACGGGAAGGCCCTAAGGTGTCTTATCATGCTACAGACTTAGATAAAGGATACGAAACTGACCGAACAATAATCACACTCACGATGCGACAATTACGTAGAGATTCGTACACAGGAAAAGACTCCAGTTTAAAAGACCGTAAATATAGGTACTTTTGGAGCTTCAGGGACCCGAGTGGAAGAACGGGAACGCCATAAGGTGGCTTATCATGATACAGACTCAGCTAAAGGATACGAAGCTGACTGGATGGTAATCGAAGTCATAATGCGAGAATTATGTAGAGCTTTGTACACAGAAAAAGACTCATGTGTTAAAGACCGTAACTATCGGTAATTTTGGAGTTTCAGCGACACGAATGGAGGAACGGGAAGGTCATAAGGTATCTTATGATGCTACAAACAAATATAAAGGATAAGAAACTGACTGGATGGTAATCGGCCTCACAATGTGACAATTAGGTAGAGATTCGTACACAGGAAAAGACTCCAGTTTAAAAGACCGTAACTATGGGTACTTTTGGAGTTTCAGGGATAGGAATGGAGGAACGGGAAGATCGTAAGGTATCTTATCATGCTACAGACTCAGATAAAGGATAAGAAACTGACCGGATGGTAATCGGCCTCACGATGTGACAATTACGTAGAGATTCGTACACAGGAAAAGACTCCAGTTTAAAAGACCGTAACTATAGGTACTTTTGGAGTTTCCGGGACCCGAATGAAGGAACGCGAAGGCCATAAGGTGTCTTATCAAGCTACAAACTCAGATAAAGGATACGAAGCTGACTGGAGGGTAATCGGAGTCATAATGCGAGAATTATGTATAGATAGGTACACAGGAAAAGATACCGGTTTAAAAGACCGTAACTATTGGTACTTTGGAGTTTCAGGGACCCGAATAGGATACAAAGCTGACTAGATGGTAATCGGAGTCATAATGCGAGAATTATGTAGAGCTTCGTTAACAGAAAAAGCCTCAAGTTTAAAAGACCATAACTATCGGTAATTTTGGAGTTTCAGGGACCCGAATGGAGGAACGGGAAGGCCCTAAGGTGTCTTATCATGCTACAGACTCAGATAAAGGATACAAAACTGACCGGATAGTAATCGGACTCACGATGTGATAATTACGTAGACATTCGTACACAGGAAAAGACTCCAGTTTAAGAGACCGTAACTATAGGTACTTTTGGAGTTTCAGGGACCCGAATGGAGGAACGGGAAGGCCATACGGTTTCTTATCATGCTACAGACTCAGATAAAGGATACGAAGCTGACTGGAGGGTAATCGGAGTCATAATGCGAGAATTATGTAGAGATTCGTACACAATAAAAGATACCTGTTTAAAAGACCGTAACAATCGGTACTTTTGGAGTTTCAGGACCCGAATGGAGGAACGGGAAGGCAATAAGGTGTTGTATCATGGTACAGAAGCAAATAAAGGATACAAAACTGATTGGAGGGTAATCGGAGTCATAATGCAAGAATTACGTAGAGATTCGTACACAGGAAAAATAATCCAGTTTAAAAGATCGTAACTATAGGTACTTTTAGAGTTTCAGGGATAGGAATGGAGGAATGGGAAGATCATAAGGAATCTTATCATGCTACAGACTCAGATAATGGATAAGAAACTGACCGGATGGTAATCAGCCTCACGATGTGACAATTACGTAGAGATTCGTACACAGGAAAAGACTCCAGTTTAAAAGTCCGTAACTATAGGTACTTTTGGAGTTTCCGGGACTTGAATGGAGGAACGAGAAGGCCATAAGGTGTCTTATCAAGCTACAGACTCAGATAAAGGATACGAAGCTAACTGGAGGGTAATCGGAGTCATAATGCTTGAATTATGTAGAGATAGGTACATAGGAAAAGATACCAGTTTAAAAGACCGTAACTATTGGTACTTTTGGAGTTTCAGGGATCCGTATAGGATACGAAGCTGACTAGATGGTAATCGGAGTCATAATGCGAGAATTATGTTGAGCTTCGTACACAGAAAAAGACTCATGTTTAAAAGACTGTAACTATCGGTAATTTTGGAGTTTCAGGGACCCGAATGGAGGAACGGGAAGGCCCTAAGGTGTCTTATCATGCTACAGACTCAGATAAAGGATACGCAACTGACCGGATAGTAATCAAACTCACGATGCGATAATTACGTAAAGATTCGTACACAGGAAAAGACTCCAGTTTAAGAGACCGCAACTATAGGTACCTTTTGATTTCAGGGACACGAATGGAGGAACGGGATAGTCATAAGGTATCCTATGATTCTACAGACAAAGATAAAGGATAAGAAACTGACTGGATGGTAATCGGCCTCATAATGTGACAATTAGGTAGAGATTCGCACACAGGAAAAGACTCCAGTTTAAAAGACCTTAACTATGGGTACTTTTGGAGTTTCAGGGACCCGAATGGAGGAACAAGAAGGCCATAAAGTGTCTTATCATGCTAAAGATTCATATAAAGGATACGAAGATGACTGGAGGGTAATCGGAGTCATAATGTGAGAATTATGTAGAGATTCGTACACAGGAAAAGATATCAGTTTATAAGACCGTAACTATAGGTACTTTTGGAGTTTCATGGACCCGAATGGAGGAACGGGAAAGCCATAAGGTTTCTTATCATGCTACAGACTCAGATAAGGGATACGAAGCTGACTAGAGGGTAATCGGAGTCATAATGCGAGAATTATGTATAGATTCGTACACAGTAAAAGATACATGTTTAAAAGACCGTAACTGTAGGTACTTTTAGAGTTTCAGGGACCCCGAATGGAGGAACTGAAAGGCCATAAGGTGTCTTATCATGCTACACACTCAGATAAAGTATACGAAGATGACTTGAGGGTAATCGGAGTCATAATGTGAGAATTATGTAGAGATTCGTACACAGGAAAAGATACCTGTTTAAAAGACCATAACTATCGGTAATTTTGGAGTCTCGGAGAGTCTAATGGAGGAACGGGAAGGCCCTAAGGTGTCTTATCATGCTACAGACTCAGATAAAGGATACGAAACTGACCGGATAGTAATCGAACTCACGATGCGATAATTACGTAAAGATTCGTACACAGGAAAAGACTCCAGTTTAAGAGACCGCAACTTTAGGTACCTTTTGATTTCAGGGACACGAATGGAGGAACGGGAAAGTTATAAGGTATCCTATGATTCTACAGACAAAGATAAAGGATAAGAAACTGACTAGATGGTAATCGGCCTCACAATGTGACAATTAGGTAGAGATTCGCACACAGGAAAAGACTCCAGTTTAAAAGACCTTAACTATGGGTACTTTTGGAGTTTCAGGGACCCGAATGGAGGAACAAGAAGGCCATAAGGTGTCTTATCATGCTAAAGATTCATATAAGGGATACGAAGATGACTGGAGGGTAATCGGAGTCATAATGTGAGAATTATGTAGAGATTCGTACACAGGAAAAGATATCAGTTTATAAGACCGTAACTATAGGTACTTTTGGAGTTTCAGGGACCCGAATGGAGGAACGGGAAGGCCATAAGGTTTCTTATCATGCTACAGACTCAGATAAGGGATACGAAGCTGACTGGAGGGTAATCGGAGTCATAATGCGAGAATTATGTAGAGATTCGTACACAGTAAAAGATACATGTTTAAAAGACCGTAACTGTAGGTACTTTTAGAGTTTCAGGGACCCCGAATGGAGGAACTGAAAGGCCATAAGGTGTCTTATCATGCTACACTCTCAGATAAAGTATACGAAGATGACTTGAGGGTAATCGGAGTCATAATGTGAGAATTATGTAGAGATTCGTACACAGGAAAAGATACCTGTTTAAAAGACCATAACTATCGGTAATTTTGGAGTCTCGGAGAGTCTAATGGAGGAACGGGAAGGCCCTAAGGTGTCTTATCATGCTACAGACTCAGATAAAGGATACGAAACTGACCGGACAGTAATCACACTCACGTCGCGACAATTACGTAGAGATTCGTACACAGGAAAAGACTCCAGTTTAAAAAACCGTAAATATAGGTAGTTTTGGAGTTTCAGGGACCCGAGTGGAGGAACGGGAACGCCATAAGGTGGCTTATCATGATACAGACTCAGCTAAAGGATACGAAGCTGACTGGATGGTAATCGAAGTCATAATGCGAGAATTATGTAGAGCTTTGTACACAGAAAAAGACTCATGTGTTAAAGACCGTAACTATCGGTAATTTTGGAGTTTCACCGACACGAATGGAGGAACGGGAAGTTCATAAGGTATCTTACGATGCTACAAACAAATATAAAGAATAAGAAACTGACTGGATGGTAATCGGCCTCACAATGTGACAATTAGGTAGAGATTCGTACACAGGAAAAGACTCCAGTTTAAAAGACCGTAACTATGGGTACTTTTGGAGTTTCAGGGATAGGAATGGAGGAACGGGAAGATCGTAAGGTATCTTATCATGCTATAGACTCAGATAAAGGATAAGAAACTGACCGGATGGTAATCGGCCTTACGATATGACAATTACGTAGAGATTCGTACACAGGAAAAGACTCCAGTTTAAAAGACCGTAACTATAGGTACTTTTGGAGTTTCCGGGACCCGAATGGTGGAACGTGAAGGCCATAAGGTGTCTTATCAAGCTACAAACTCAGATAAAGGATACGAAGCTGACTGGAGGGTAATCGGAGTCATAATGCGAGAATTATGTTGAGATATGTACACAGGAAAAGATACCAGTTTAAAAGACCGTAACTATTGGTACTTTGGAGTTTCAGGGACCCGAATAGGATACAAAGCTGACTAGATAGTAATCGGAGTCATAATGCGAGAATTATGTAGAGCTTCGTTAACAGAAAAAGACTCATGTTTAAAAGACCATAACTATCGGTAATTTTGGAGTTTCAGGGACCCGAATGGAGGAACGGGAAGGCCCTAAGGTGCCTTATCATGCTACAGACTCAGATAAAGGATACGAAACTCGACTCGATAGTAATCGGACTCACGATGCGATAATTACGTAGAGATTCGTACACAGGAAAAGACTACAGTTTAAGAGACCGTAACTATAGGTACTTTTGGAGTTTCAGGGACCCGAATGGAGGAACGGGAAGGCCATACGGTTTCTTATCATGCTACAGACTCAGATAAAGGATACGAAGGTGACTGGAGGGTAATCGGAGTCATAATGCGAGAATTATGTAGAGATTCGTACACAGTAAAAGATACCTGTTTAAAAGACCGTAACTTTAGGTACTTTTGGAGTTTTAGGGACCCCGAATGGAGGAACAGAAAGGCCATAAGGTGTCTTATCATGCTACAGACTCAGATAAAGGATACGAAGCTGACTGGAAGGTAATCGGAGTCATAATGCGAGAATTATGTAGAGATTCGTACCCAGGAAAAGATACCTGTTTAAAAGACCATGACTATCGGTAATTTTGGAGTCTCGGAGAGCCTAATGGAGGAACGGGAAGGCCCTAAGGTGTCTTATCATGCTACAGATACAGATAAAGGATACGAAACTGACCGGACAGTAATCGCACTCACGATGCGACAATTACGTAGAGATTCGTACACAGGAAAAGACTCCAGTTTAAAAGACCATAAATATAGGTACTTTTGGAGTTTCAGGGACCCGAGTAGAGGAATGGGAACGCCATAAGGTGGCTTATCATGATACAGACTCAGCTAAAGGAAACAAAGTTGACTGCATGGTAATCGGAGTCATAACTATCGGTAATTTTGGAGTCTCGGAGAGCCTAATGGAGGAACGAGAAGGCCCTAAGGTGCCTTATCATGCTACAAACTCAGAAAAAGGATACGAAACTGACAGGACAGTAATCAGACTCACGATGCAACAATTACGTAGAGATTCGTACACAGGAAAAGACTCGAGTTTAAGAGACCGTAACTATAGGTACCTTTGGAGTTTCAGGGATACGAATGGAGGAACGGGAAGGTCATAAGGTATCTTATGATGCTACAGACAAAGATAAAGGATAAGAAACTCACTGGATGGTAATCGGCCTCACAATGTGACAATTAGGTAGAGATTCGTACACAGGAAAAGACTCCAGTTTAAAAGACCGTAACTATAGGTACTTTTAGAGTTTCAGGGACCCGAATGGAGGAACAGGAAGGCCATAATGTGTCTTATCATGCTACAGACTCAGATAAAGGATGTAAAGCTGACTGGAGGGTAATTGGAGTCATAATGCGAGAATTATGTAGAGATTCGTACACAGGAAAAGATACCAGTTTAAAAGACCGTAACTATCGGTACTTTTAGAGTTTCAGGGAGCCGAATGGAGGAACGGAAAGGCTATAAGGTGTCGTATCATGCTACAAACGCAGATAAAGGATACGAAACTAACTGGAGGGTAATCGGAGTCATAATGCAAGAATTACGTAGAGATTCGTACACAAGAAAAGAATCCAGTTTAAAAGATTGTAACTATAGGTACTTTTGGAGTTTCAGGGATACGAATGGAGGAACGCGAAGGTCATAAGGTATCTTATCATGCTACAGACTCAGATAAAGGATAAGAAACTGACCGGATGGAAATCGGCCTCACGATGTTACAATTACGTAGAGATTCGTACACAGGAAAAGACTCTAGTTTAAAAGACCGTAACCATAGGTACTTTTGGAGTTTTTGGGACCCGAGTGGAGGAACGGGAAGGCCATAAGGTGTCTTATCATGCTACACACTCAGATAAAGGATACGAAGCTGACTGGAGGGTAATCGGAGTCATAATGCAAGAATTACGTAGAGATTCGTACACAGGAAAAGAATCTAGTTTAAAAGATCGTAACTATAGGTACTTTTAGAGTTTCAGGGATACGAATGGAGGAACGGGAAGATCATAAGGTATCTTATCATGCTACAGACTCAGATAAAGGATAAGAAACTGACTGGACGGTAATCGGCCTCACGATGTGACAACTACGTAGAGATTCGTACACAAGAAAAGACTTTTGTTTAAAAGACCGTAACTATAGGTACTTTTGGAGTTTCCGGGACCCGAATGGAGGAACGGGAAGGCCATAAGGTGTCTTATCAAGCTACAGACTAAGATAAAGTATACGAAGCTGACTGGAGGGTAATCGGAGTCATAATGCGAGAATTATGTAGAAATAGGTACACAGGAAAAGATACCTGTTTAAAAGACCGTAACTATTGGTACTTTGGAGTTTCAGGGACCCGAATAGGATACGAAGCTGACTAGATGGTAATCGGACTCATAATGCGAGAATTATGTTGAGCTTCGTTAACAGAAAAAGTCTCATGTTTAAAAGACCGTAACTATCGGTAATTTTGGAGTTTCAGGGACCCGAATGGAGGAACGGGAAGGCCCTAAGGTGTCTTATCATACTACAGACTCAGATAAAGGATACAAAACTGACCGGATAGTAATCGGACTCACGATGCGATAATTACATCGAGATTCGTACATAGGAAAAGACTCCAGCTTAAGAGACCGTAACTATAGGTACCTTTGGAGTTTCAGGGATACGAATGGAGGAACGGGAAAGTCATAAGGTATCCTATGATGCTATAGACAAAGATAAAGGATAAGAAACTGACTGGATGGTAACCGGCCTCACAATGTGACAATTATGTAGAGATTCGTACACAGGAAAAGACTCCAGTTTAAAAGACCGTAACTATGGGTAATTTTGGAGTTTCAGGGGCCCGAATGGAGGAACGGGAAAGCCCTAAGGTGTCTTATCTTGCTACAGACTCAGATAAAGGATACGAAACTGACCGGATAGTAATCGGACTCACGATGCGATAATTACGTAGAGATTCGTACATAGGAAAAGACTCCCGTTTAAGAGACCGTAACTTTAGGTACATTTGGAGTTTCAGGGATACGAATGGAGGAACGCGAATGTCATAAGGTATCTTATCATGCTACAGACTCAGATAAAGGATAAGAAACTGACCGGATGGTAATCGGCCTCACGATGTGACAATTACGTAGAGATTCGTACACAGGAAATGACTCCAGTTTAAAAGACCGTATAGGTACTTTTGGAGTTTCCGGGACCCGAATGGAGGAACGGGAAGGCCATAAGGTGTCTTATCAAGCTACAGACTAAGATAAAAGATACGAAGCTGACTGGAGGGTGATCGGAGTCATAATGCGAGAACTATGTAGAAATAGGTACACAGGAAAAGATACCTGTTTAATAGACCGTAACTATTGGTACTTTGGAGTTTCAGGGACCCGAATAGGATACGAAGCTGACTAGATGGTAATCGGAGTCATAATGCGAGAATTATGTAGAGCTTCGTTAATAGAAAAAGACTCATGTTTAAAAGACCGTAACTATCGGTAATTTTGGAGTTTCAGGGACCCGAATGGAGGAACGGGAAGGCCCTAAGGTGTCTTATCATGCTACAGAATCAGATAAAGGATACAAAACTGACCGGATAGTAATCGGACTCACGATGCGATAATTACGTAGAGATTCGTACATAGGAAAAGACTCCAGCTTAAGAGACCGTAACTGTAGGTACCTTTGGAGTTTCAGGGATACGAATGGAGGAACGGGAAAGTCATAAGCTATCCTATGATGCTACAGACAAAGATAAAGGATAAGAAACTGACTGGATAGTAATCGGCCTCACAATGTGACAATTTGGTAGAGATTCGTACACAGGAAAAGACTCCAGTTTAAAAGACCGTAACTATGGGTAATTTTGGAGTTTCACGGACCCGAATGGAGGAACGGGAAAGCCCTAAGGTGTCTTATCTTGCTACAGACTCAGATAAAGGATACGAAACTGACCGGATAGTAATCGGACTCACGATGCGATAATTACGTAGAGATTCGTACACAGGAAAAGACTCCAGTTTAAGAGACCGTAACTATAGGTACATTTGGAGTTTCAGGGATACGAATGGAGGAACGCGAAGGTAATAAGGTATCTTATCATGCTACAGACTCAGATAAAGGATAAGAAACTGACCGGATGGTAATCAGCCTCACGATGTGACAATTACGTAGAGATTCGTACACAGGAAAAGACTCCAGTTTAAAAGACCGTAACTATAGGTACTTTTGGAGTTTTCGGGACCCGAATGGAGGAACGGGAAGGCCATAAGGTGTCTTATCATGCTACAGACTCAGATAAAGGATACGAAGCTGACTGGAGGGTAATTTGAGTCATAATGCAAGAATTATGTGGAGATAGGTATACAGAAAAGATACCAGTTTAAAAGACCGTAACAATCGGTACTTTTGGAGTTTCAGGGACCCGAATGGAGGAACGGGAAGGCAATAAGGTAACTATCGGTAATCGGACTCATGATGCGATAATTACGTAGAGATTCGTACAGAGGAAAAGTCTCCAGTTTAAGAGACC
Organism: Ambrosia artemisiifolia; assembly: GCA_032199755.1. Classification (NCBI taxonomy): domain Eukaryota; kingdom Viridiplantae; phylum Streptophyta; class Magnoliopsida; order Asterales; family Asteraceae; genus Ambrosia; species Ambrosia artemisiifolia. The sequence continues at coordinate 26,864,297 of CM063521.1, forward strand.
GTAACTATAGGTACCTTTGGAGTTTTAGGGTCACGAACGGAGGAACGGGAAAGTCATAAGGTATCCTATGATGCTACAGACAAAGATAAAGGATAAGAAACTGACTGGATGGTAATCGGCCTCACAATGTGACAATTAGGTAGAGATTCGTACACAGGAAAAGACTCCAGTTTAACAGACCGTAACTATGGGTACTTTTGGAGTTTCAGGGACCCGAATGGAGGAACAGGAAGGCCATAAGGTGTCTTATCATGCTACAGACTCAGATAAAGGATACGAAGATGACTGGAGGGTAATCGGAGTCATAATGTGAGAATTATGTAGAGATTCGTACATAGGAAAAGATACCAGTTTATAAGACCGTAACTATAGGTACTTTTGGAGTTTCAGGGATACGAATGGTGGAACGCGAAGGTCATAAGGTATCTTATCATGCTACGGACTCAGATAAAGAATACGAAGCTGACTGGAGGGTAATCGGAGCCTTAGTGCAAGAATTAAGTAGAGACTCGTACACAGGAAAAGACTCCAGTTTAAAAGACCGTAACTGTAGGTACTTTTGGAGTTTCAGGGACCCGAATGGAGGAACGGGAAGGCCATAAGGTGTCTTATCATGCTACAGACTCAGATAAAGGATACGAAGCTGACTGGAGGGTGGGTAATCATAGTCATAATGCGAGAATTCTGTAGAGATAGGTACACAGGAAAAGATACCAGTTTAAAAGACCGTAAGAATCGGTACTTTTAGAGTTTCAGGGACCCGAATGGTGGAACTGGAAGGCAATAAGGTGTCGTATCATGGTACAAAACAAATAAAGGATACGAAACTGACTGGAAGGTAATCGGAGTCATAACGCAAGAATTACGTAGAGATTCGTACACAGGAAAAGAATCCAGTTTAAAAGATCGTAACTATAGGTAATTTTAGAGTTTCAGGGATACGAATGGAGGAACGGGAATGTCATAAGGTATCTTATCATGCTACAGACTCAGATAAAGGATAAGAAACTGACCGGATGGTAATCGGCCTCACGATGTGACAATTACGTAGAGATTCGTACACAGGAAAAGACTCCAGTTTAAAAGACCGTAACTATAGGTACTTTTGGAGTTTCTGGGACCCGAATGGAGGAACGGGAAGGCCATAAGGTGTCTTGTCAGGCTACTGACTCAGATAAAGGATACGAAGCTGACTGGAGGGTAATCAGAGTCATAATGCGAGAATTATGTAGAGATAGGTACACAGGAAAAGATACCAGTTTAAAAGACCGTAACTATTGGTACATTTGGAGTTTCAGGGACCCGTATACGATACGAAGCTGACTAGATGGTAATCGAAGTCATAATGCGAGAATTATGTAGAGCTTCGTACACAGAAAAAGACTCATTGTAATTGAAGAATTTTAGCTTTAAACAGGAAATCTGATCATACAAGGCACTATTCCAGGTGCGGAAACCGTAGAACAGATTTGTTGAGTGATTCAAACTCTCTAACAGCAGTGGCCTTGCGTTTGGAAGACTTTCTCACCAACTCAGTTTCAGAATCCCACTGTTCTTCTTCCCCAGTCTCTTCTGAATCCACTGAATCCTCATACCCTTTTTCGCAGTACTCTTCTTCCTTGCCCTCTGTTTCTTTGTAGATTCACTCTCATCAGCCTTTGCTTTGCCCTTCCCTTTGGCTCCGGCATTTTTAACTTGTCTCTTCCTCTTGGTACTTGAATCAACATGCACCAAAGGATCATCATTATCAGAATCACTCTTATCGTGTCTCGCCTTGTTCAATCCTGGGTCAGTGTAACCCGGATTAACCAAATATCCAAATAGACGTTTGTATGGTGGCTTCTCATTATCTGGAATACCCTTATATCCCTTCATCCTTACTAACGTTCTGATGTTCATGTGATCCTGTCCCAACACCATCGTAGGATCCTTCCTCAAGTTAGGATACTTATTGTCAAAGATCATCATCAGAAATCTGGGATACATTAGGAACTTCTTAGACTTTAGTCCTTTCAACATCTCCAGCATGTGATCTAATATCATCCCAGCAATGTTAAATGGTTTGTTGAGTGTCAACGCAACCATTAACGAACTTAGACTTTTCCTCATCATATCGTATCCACCACTAACCGTCCCAAAGACATGAATAATCACATGTGCAAAATACTTGAACTGCACACTGAGCTTCCCTTTATGTAACGCTCCATCAGTGATAGGACCGTTGTATTTCATTCTCAAGGAGCATACTCTCTGCTCAGTCCATGATAACTCTCTCGGATCAGTACACTCCTCATCCTTAATCCTGAGTGCCTCTCTAATGTCTTCTTCAGTAATCAGCATTTCCATTCCTTGTATCTTGCTGACGATGGCAGTTTTTCCCTCCCAGAAGTCGTATCGTGCATTCTTCCAGAAATCTTCTACGATGTCTTTGTATACGATTGCCGGTGTAGCAATGACATGGATAATTCTACTCCTCCTAAGAAAGTCAACTATTCCAGAAAACTCCGTATCTTCATTACTTCGCCAAGATAAGCACAGCAGTTATGTGGAGGTTCAAACGACCAAACTTTCGGTACATTCTCTTCTTGAGCTTCCGGCACCGGATCTTGAACAACCACTTCCTCCACAGGAATCTCCACATTCTCTGGTTGTTCTGCCATCTGTAACACAAAACACGAAAAATACGTCAAAATAATTAAAAACGACACATTTTTAAAATTTTTGAGTTTTACACATTTCCACATTCGCCCACTTTATGGTACGAATGTGAGAAATTTTGAGTTCGAATGTGTGATTTTAGACTCGAATGTGAAGATTCATTAAGTAAATTCCACATTCGTCCGTTTGTCAACACCTTCGTCCAATTAGATTCCACATTCGCCCTAACCAACTGGTCGAATGTGTCTGTGTTTGACCCAAAATTTGAAAACTGATTTCTGATGTGTTAAACACTCTTCTTTTGATTCAAACATAGCCTAAAGAGACCGACTAAGCCTATACAATCATCAATTTCGTTTATTATTCAGTGTTTATTGATTTTAAAAGAAAACTAGGGTTCGGCTCAAACATTGAATCAATTAACCTATCAATTTAATGAATTAAACCTAGTTTTTCCTCTATTCTCCCCCTAAAATCAATGAACATTGAATCCCAATCAAAAAATCATGTTAAACCAGTCCATAATTTTCCAGATTAAACATTATAGGGTTCGAAGTTTAAAAACCCCGAATCAGTCATCAATACAAGCCCATTACCTGTAAAATTAGGATCAAACTGATGAGAAAATGCTAGGGAATAATAATCTGGATTAAAAAGAAACAGGGCAACAAGGTTTGGCACTTTTGAGAAATTTTGAAAAATTTACGAATGAAGGTTCGAACCTGGTGAAGTGGTTATATAGGCTCCACTTTCGCCCGTTACCTTTGGACGAATGTGAGAAATTTCCACATTCGTCCCAACCTAATGGCACGAATGTGAAATCATACCACGAAAGTGAAAATTTTATTTGAAAAACCACCTTCGTCCAATGATAAAGGTTCAAAAGTGAAAAATTTTCCACATTCGACCAATTAAGGGGCGAATGTGAAATGGAAAATTTTGAAAATTTTACCAAATCACGAAATCGAATCCCGTTCAAACATTTTTCAACACATTTAGTCTCAAACACGCATTATTTCAGTTTAAATGATACAAAGCTCAGATTGTTTCATCAAATCTCAGAAAATGACCATCAAACACCGTCGGTTATCTAAAAATAACGCAGAAATGTAAAACTTTTGGTTTTTCTGAAATTTATATTAAAACACACCTAAAATCTTTTTGAGTTTTGTATCTTTTAGGAAAACTAAAATGCACCAAAAGTAAAGTAAAGCAGTAAATGTTTTGTGATGTCCGGTAAGAGGATCATATCAGTTGTTTGAGAAATCTGATCACAGCGTTGATCTAAACTTTTATATTATCATTAGAAATAGTGTATGACCCGGCAACTACTGATATTGTTGTCCACATAAGCTCACATGCAGACTGTTATGCAGTGCTTTAAAATGATACGATTTAGGTGTATTATACTAACACGTTGTGGTTCCCACGCACACGACATACTCCCGTATCAAGAAATTGCACAAAGCTTCCTCGTAACGCGTGATTATGCCAGAGTTATCCGTTTAGTTACAAGATATATAGCACAGAGGTGTACAGGTCAGCAAACGAATGCAGCAAAGTAACATGTGCATATATACCAGGTTGAGGCTGATATCAACTACTGATTTGCATCAGTAAATTGACACGATGTAATTATGATCTTTGATCAATAATAACATGAAGTTCCTCAATTCGGTAACTTTCGGTTTTGGCATTTAAGCTCTTTTAGCAAATATTCTGATTAAACTAGGTCCGTAAATTAATACGACAAAAGTTCAATCAGAATATCCTGGATAACAATAACATAACGACCCGAAACCTCAGATTTTGGCAACTCTATCAAACGAAATTACGGTACTAAGACCATATGCCCATGAGGTGTTCAGCCACGAACGAGTAGTTCGTTATGTTTGTATCACTAACGCACGCAGTTATTAGTCTACGAAGCCTATCAGAAAATCACACGTAATCAACACACGCCTCATATTGCATTACATATCTTTAGCCTGTGTCAGATCCCCACTGATGTACTATCATTTCCTCTTTTTATCCTGGAAATCATTTTGGGTTTTTCTATTTTTATGGATTTTTGAATTTTTCAATGTTTTTGGTTTTTCTGATAAAAGACTCCCTCTAAAATGTAAAACATATTTTTGGGTTTTTGAATTTTTCTGAAAAACTATAAAAATTTAAAGAAATTTTTTTTAAAACTAAAAAGGCGATAAACCGAGGTGATGATCAGTCTTGTTTTTCTTTTATATTATTTACTTTTAAAAGATATTCGAATCTGGATCTGTCAAAAGCTTTTGTGAACTAGTCTGCTCGTTGATAGTCAGTGTGGATTTTGACCATATCGATCAACTCTTTGGCATAACAATCACGGATAAAGTGATACTTAATCCGGATATGTTTAGCTTTTGAGTGATTGCCCGTATCTTTAGTTAATGCAATTGCGGCTTCATTATCACAGTGTATAGGGGTTTTAAGAAATTGCAAACCGTAATCCACCATCTGCTGCTGAATCCAGAGAACCTGAGAGCAATAACTCGAGGCTGCTATGTACTCTGCTTCGCAAGTTGACAATGCGACCGAAGTCTGCTTCTTACACTGCCAGGTGACTAACCTGCTCCCTAAAAACTGGCATCCAGCTGTCGTGGATTTGCTGTCCTTGTCACAGCTGCCCCAATCTGCATCACTAAATGCGATAAAGTCAAAATTATCGTCATTAGGGTACCATAGTCCTCTCAAGGGACAACCCTTCAGATATCTAAGGATACGCTTGACTGCTGTCAAATGACTTTGTTTCGGCTTCGATTGATACCGTGCGCAGAGGCATGTAGCAAACATTATGTCTGGCCTTGAGGCGGTTAGATACATCAGAGATCCGATGATTGCACTGTATGTAAACGGGTCTGTCAGCTCCCCCTTAGCGTCAACACCAATCCCGTGATTAGGCTGAATCGGGGTGTCCATCGGCTTGGAATCCTCCATCTGGAACCGGCTCAAGACTTCGGATACGTATTTTGTTTGATGAATAAAGATCCCCGTTGGTCTTTGATCCACCTGCAAGCCGAGGAAGAACTGCATTTCGCCCATCGCACTCATTTCGAACTTTTCCTGCATAACACGTTCAAATTCCCTGCAAAGAAGTTCGTTAGTTGAGCCAAAAATAATATCGTCTACATGGATCTGGACGAGAAGCAAATCATCTCCTGTTTTCTTCGTAAACAGAGTACAGTCCAATCCGCGTTTGAATCCTTTCGACATGAGGTACGTGCTCAGCTCCTCGTACCATTGGCGTGGAGCCTGGTGCAACCCGTACAGTGCTTTGTTCAAGACGTAAACCTTATCCCGGTGGATAGGATCTTCAAAGCCCGGTGGTTGACCGACGTAGACCTCTTCTTTGACCACACCGTAAAGAAAAGAACTTTTGACGTCCATTTGATACACCTTAAATTTCTTGTAGGAGGCAAACGCTAGAAACATTCGGATTGCTTCTATGCGCGCCACAGGTGCATATATTTCATTATAGTCAATTCCCTCGATCTGATGAAAACCTTGAACTACCAATCTGGCTTTGTTCCTTACGATCACTCCTCTATCGTCTTTCTTACACTTAAAGACCCACTTGGTACCAATCTTCTTCCTTCCTGGAGGTAAATCCGTCAGTCTCCATACGCCTAACTTCTGAAATTGCAACAACTCCTCTTGCATCGCCTCGACCCAGGCATCATCCAAAAGAGCTTCTTTATATGTCCGCGGCTCGACCTGCAAAACATAACATGCAAACGACCAATCATTCTGACAACCAGACTTTTGTATTTTTGCATATAAAGCTAAAGCACCAAAACTTTCTGGTGAATTGACACTTCTTAGCTGTCCTCTCGTCATAACACTTCTACCAGGGTCACCGATAACTTGCTCTAGCGGGTGAATACGGTGAATCCGAGATTCCGGATGTTCAGGTACAGTCACTCCCGTCTGAGTAGTCAAGTTCTCAACTGCATCTAGATCATGACCCGTATTAGACGATGAGGCAACATCTGGATTTGGGTTCACTGGCGGTGCCTCTGTTGCATGTTCAAGAATAACTTCTTCAAAATCTCCATCATCTTCCGATTCTGAAGTATCCAATGTAGTTGAAGCCTCTTGAAACACTTCTTCCTCTGTTACAGGAGCATTGGTATCATTAGAAGCTGTTGGAGGAGTTACAGTGATCGGACGCACCAATGGTGAAGTCGCTGGGTTTTCACACTCGTAAAGTAATCGGATAACAGCCTCTTCAACCAAGATATCTAGATTGAATGATTCAAAGAAATCTTTGTAATCAAACATCCAATCGGGACCATTTCCTTGCACATTTTGAGTATACCGTTGAACTTCAACATTAGCCCAGTCTTCCACCTGTCGAGTTCTTTTGTTGAATACCCGTTTGAGCGGGGTTGCATATCCAACAAAGTATCCCTCTTCAGCTTTCGGACTAAACTTTTCGCCTGGATTCAACATCGTGCACGGAGCCCCAAAAGGTTCTAGATACTCCAAGTTCGGCTTTCTTCGGTGCAACAGCTCATAAGAAGTTTTGCCAAACTTTCTTCACTGTTAAAACCCGATTTAGTGTATAATTTACTGCATAAATCGCCTCGTTCCAGAACATTACTGGAAGATTCGAGTCAGCGAGCATTGTTCTTGCCGTTTCTATGAGAGTCCGGTTTTTCCGTTCAGCAACACCGTTCTGTTGAGGGGTATACGGAGCAGAATATTCATGATGAATTCCTTTGTTTTCACGAAGATCATCCATCTTTGCATTTTTGAACTCCGTCCCATTGTCACTCCGAATCCGCTTGATCTTTAGACCATAGATATTCTCCAATTGAGTGAACATAACTTTCAGATTGTTAAAGGTGTCACTTTTCTGATGCAAACACATTACCCATGAAAATCTTGAATAGTCGTCAGCAACGACTAAAAAATAAAGCTCTCCAAGATGACTTTTACGTTTGACAGGTCCGAATAGGTCCATGTGCAATCGCTCAAGCGGCATCTCAATAGAGTTTACTTTCTTCACCTTATGGGATTGTTTGTGTTGCTTTCCTCTCTTACAGCTTACACACTTGTCGTTCAAATGGAAATGTTTAACATTCACGCCTTCGACAAGTACATTTTTCACCAAGTGGTTCATCTTCCTCAGGTGAATATGCCCCATCCTTCTATGCCACATGATTGATTCTTTCTCAGTAGCCTTCGATAGGAAACATGTCACTTGCCCCTGGGTTGTCATTGCCTTGGACATATCAAGAATATAGAGATTATTGACTCGAGGTGCCTTCAACATAACCCACTCTTTTGGAATTTTGAAGCCCGGTTTGAGAATATAGCAAGATTTGTCATCAAAATAAACAGAAAATTGTTTGTCACATATCTGACTGACACTTAACAGATTATAATGGATCTGCTTCACATACGATATCCTCTCAAAACTCACAATCCCGTTACTTACGCTTCCTTCCATCATGATATAACCTCCTTTGTTTCCAGCAAATGCAACATAACCTCCATTGATATTCTTCACGTCGAACAGCAATGCTAAATCCCCTGTCATGTGGCCTGAAGCTCCACTATCAACAATCCAAAGCCTGCTAATAGGGCCAGCTGAAGCTCCCTGCACACATCAAGTAAACATGTCAGTTCTTTCGGGGGACCCAAGCCAGTGTGGTCTTGGGTCTTTGAATATCACCCTTCAAAGATTCATTTACTTCAACATTTGGTTTTGAATCGATCTTTTTCGGATTATTCAAAACTTTTTCAACCTTTTCATTTGATTTTGAAGTAGAGGCTCCCGGAGTACCATTTGGTGTCCAAGACTGTTCCGAACGTTTTAGAATACGAATCTGAGATTTTGGAGTCTCAGTCGATTTCTTAACATCATTCACAAATGAAACCTTCTTGACTACCTTCTCGGATTTAACCGATTTAGGTCCAACATTTGATTTGACAGCAGATTTTGGTGGTACCTTTTGTCTATCAACTGTTGTGTTCACCATTGGTCTCTTTAAAGGTTTCTCCATGGCTATCCGGTTTCGACGATCATATTGAAATTGACGTTCATTCCTCTTTTGATAAAAATTGTTTTGATTATAAAATGGTGCTGGTTGAGGAACAAATCGTCTTTGAGGATAATAATGATTGTCGACCGGCTTTCTCATGGATTGCCTTACTTCAACTTTGATACGGATTCGTATTAGTGGAAGCTAGAACCCTAGCTTAATACCTCCTTCGGACGACCGAAAGGAGAAGACCTCGAACAAAAGCCTGCTCGAAAAATAAGGAGATAATACTCTTTCTTTGATAAAAATTGCATAACATTCCAACCTTTGATTACAATACTTAAATAGAAAACTAAAGAGATAAACATAGGAAAAATCCCAACAAATAAGGAAAAGATAAAGTTCTAAAATTCAAACAATACTTAAAATAAAAGATGGTTGGAATGGGTCTTGATAATATCTTGTAGGTCCAAAGTTAGCCACGAATTATAACCGGCCCAACACTTGTGTTACTAAGGCCGGGCGGTTCTTCAAGTACGTCCGGATCCGTATCATCCTCCCCCTCTAAAAAAGGACTCGTCCGCGAGTCATCATCACCACCCGCAACATAAGGAGAGAGGTCAGCCACATTAAAAGTAGCGGACACCTTGTAATGACCGGGGAGATCAATTTTGTAGGCGTTGTCATTGATGCGCTTAAGGACACGAAAAGGACCATCCGCCCTAGGTTGTAACTTGCCAAAACGTCCTTGCGAAAACCGTTCACGACGTAAATAAACCCAAACGAGATCACCTTCATTAAAGACGACTTTCTTTCGATGCTGGTTAGCGCGAGCTTGATACTGTAAGTTGTGCTGGATAATCTTCTCACGAACTTGCTCATGAAGCAACTTGATTTGTTTAGCTTGTTCATCACCTTCAGCGCTAAAGTACTCGGTATCGGGAGACGGAGCCAAGTCAAGTGGGGTGAAAGGGTTGCGTCCATAGACAACAAAGAAGGGACTGCGACCCGTAGAACTATGGTTGGATCTATTGTAAGCGAACTCGGCTTGTGGTAATGCAAGATCCCACTGTTTCGGATGATCCCCCACAAGGCTTCGTAGTAAATTACCCAAGCTTCTGTTAGTTACTTCCGTCTGACCATCCGTTTGAGGGTGGTGCGAACTACTAAACTGCAACTTGGCGCCCAAACGTTTCCATAGAGTGCGCCACAAATGACTAACAAACTTGACATCCCTATCCGAGGTTATGGTCTTTGGAACCCCATGCAAACGAACAATCTCCGCAAAATACAGACGCGCGACCTGGGACGCATCATATGTCTTAACACACGGAACAAAATGCGCCATCTTTGAGAAGCGGTCCACAACAACCATGATGGAATCCTTCTTGCGCTGAGTTAGTGGCAAACCAAGCACAAAATCCAAACTAACATCTTCCCAGGGGCGAATCGGTGTAGGTAAGGGAGTGTAAAGGCCTTGGTTCGTGTGGCGGGTCTTTGCAACGTGACAAATACGACAACGAGCCAGAATTTTGGTAACTTCTTTGGATAACTTCGGCCAATAGAAACGATCCCGCACAAGGGCAATAGTTTTGTCCCTACCAAAATGACCTGCCAGTGCACCTTGATGACATTCCAACACAATAGCCTCCCGAAAAGACGAAAGAGGGACGCACAACCGTGTCCCTTGATATAACAAGCCTTCTTTGCGAAAGAAGCTCTTGTATGGGCCATCTCTAGTCTTCTGCCATACGTTACGAAAGTCCGGGTCATCTTGATAGAGGGTGGAGAAGGAGTCAAACCCCACAACATCAAAAGACATCACCGTAGTTAAAGCGGGACGGCGGCTTAGCGCGTCGGCTACAGAATTGGCGGAACCTGCCTTGTGTCGAATAACAAACGAGAAGTCTTGCAAAGTTTCAACCCACTTGGCATGTCGCGGGTTTAATTTGGCCTGCCCTTGAATGAACTTGAGAGCCTGGTGATCCGAATACAGAATAAACTCATTGGGGAGTAAGTAATGTCGCCAATATTCAAGACTACGAACAATGGCATAAAACTCTTTGTCATAAGTACTATAGCGGCGCCTTGTGTCACTTAATTTTTCACTAAAGAATGCAATCGGACGGTGTTGTTGGCTTAGTACACCCCCGATGCCTAGGCCCGATGCATCACATTCAACCTGAAAGACGTGCAAAAAATTGGGGAGTGCCAAAACCGGGGCCTGTGTAACGGCTATTTTTAAGGCGTCAAACGATGATTGAGCCGCGGGAGACCACACGAACTTGCTACTTTTGAGACATTCGGTAATTGGAGCGACAATAGAACTAAAATTCTTGATGAACCTGCGGTAAAAGGATGCCAACCCGTGAAAACTACGAACATCATGAAGGGACTTAGGGGTCGGCCAAGTGGTAATGGCCGAAATTTTGGAGTCATCCATACGTATGCCAGAACCCGAAATCAAGTAACCCAAGAAAAGGACTTCGGAGGACATAAAATGGCACTTCTTCCGATTTGCATATAGCTTCTGATCACGGAGCACCATGAAGATGTCTTGCAAGTGGGATAAATGGTGAGCAATATCTGAACTATAAACCAGGATGTCATCGAAATAAACGACGACACATTTACCGATAAATGGCTTAAAGATGTGATTCATCAACCGCATGAAAGTGCTCGGTGCATTAGATAAGCCAAACGGCATGACCATCCACTCGTACAGGCCATCGCGTGTTTTAAAAGCGGTTTTCCACTCGTCCCCGGGCCGCATACGTATCTGGTGGTACCCGCTACGTAAGTCAATTTTAGAAAATACCTGTGCGCCATGTAGATGATCGAGTAGATCGTCAAACCTCGGAATCGGGAAGCGATATTTGATGGTGATCTTGTTGACGGCTCGGCTATCGACACACATACGAAAAGACCCATCGGGTTTGGGAACTAATAGAGCGGGTACAGCGCATGGACTCATGCGTTCCCGAATGAGACCCTTCTGAAGAAGGTCGGTGACCTGGCGTTGTAATTCAGAAAATTCTTTCGGGTTCATACGATAAGCTGGCTTGTTTGGGATGCTGGCGCCTGGCAAGAAATCAATGCAATGTTGAATGTCTCGAACAAGAGGAAGACCCGCGGGAATTTCTTCGGGAAACACATCGCTAAACTCAGACAATAAGGGGCTCAATTCAGACGGAACCGGTGGTGCAACTGGATTTTCTTCCGCAATCAATAACCCAAAAATAAGTTGAGGGTGGAGGGAGCGAGCTAAAGCCGAAAATTCAGACTTGGTGATTAACATGGTTTCAGACCCATCTTGTCTTGGGTCGCATGGAGCCAGGGTGATATTAACACCATCCTTTTTGAATGTATATGTGTTCCTGAAGCCGTCATGTTTCGCGCGACGATCATACTGCCATGGGCGGCCCAAAAGAATATGACATGCATCCATAGGGAGAACTTCACACCAAATTTCATCCGAGTACTTGTTACCAATCGAGAACTGTACCAGGCAGCGATGTGTGACTTTTATCAGATTACCCTTTTTTAGCCACGTTAGTTGATACGGTTCTGGGTGATCTTGAGTTTGTAAATTAAGTTTGTCAACCATGGACTGACTAACAATGTTTTCGCAACTCCCCCCATCAATAATAACGGTACAAACTTTGCCCTTCGCCGTGCTTGCGAACTGACGCTCCACTCGATGTGCTAACCTGCACACATCAGAAAAAGACCAATACTGTTGCAACATAACGACGTCCGCTATGTCGGGACGTAGAGCACCCAAGAAGCGAGCAATCGTTTGCTCTTCATCTTCGTCAATACCACACCGCATGCGTAATTGTTCAAACTTGGTGATAAACTCCTCCACGGGTAGAGTTGCTTGTTTAAAATTGTGATATTCTAAAAAAGAGTCCTGCTTATGGTTTACGGGAACGAACTTGGAACGCATTAAGCGTTTCATCTTCTCCCACGAGTCAACCTTGTGTTTACCCTCCCGATAACGTTGGTTTTGGACATGTTCCCACCATAAAGAAGCATATTTACGTAAACGAATAGCTACGAGTTTTACCTTTAGGTTGTCGGGGACTTGTCTGAGATCGAAGATACGTTCCACGGTATGGAGCCAGTCGATGAAATCGTCCGGTTGCATGCGGCCCTCAAATTCAGGAATTTCGGTGCGAATGCCAAGGGCTCGGATATGGTCAACAGGAGGCGGTGGTGGAGTGTCTTGTCTTCGTGGTTGGCGGGCAAAAACGTTGTGGAACCGTTCCTCCTCTTCATCTTCCCAGAGGACAGACTCGGTTACCGAATGATCAACGGGGTCGTACCTATCAAATCCTGGTTGTTGGTTGAATTCGAGTTCACGAATCCGTTGTTGCAAACGCTCAATCTCGATGTCACGAGGATCACGTTGTTCCGGACCACTGCCTCTGGCGGCGAATCTGTGGGGCGGTTGACGATCTCTCCTACAATTGGACATCCTGACGAACCTGAAGCTGCTGATACCACTTGATACGGATTCGTATTAGTGGAAGCTAGAACCCTAGCTTAATACCTCCTTCGGACGACCGAAAGGAGAAGACCTCGAACAAAAGCCTGCTCGAAAAATAAGGAGATAATACTCTTTCTTTGATAAAAATTGCATAACATTCCAACCTTTGATTACAATACTTAAATAGAAAACTAAAGAGATAAACATAGGAAAAATCCCAACAAATAAGGAAAAGATAAAGTTCTAAAATTCAAACAATACTTAAAATAAAAGATGGTTGGAATGGGTCTTGATAATATCTTGTAGGTCCAAAGTTAGCCACGAATTATAACCGGCCCAACACTTGTGTTACTAAGGCCGGGCGGTTCTTCAAGTACGTCCGGATCCGTATCAAACTTCATGCCTTTTGTGCCTTAAGTACGGGCAGTGAGCAAGTAAATGCCCTCTCTCCCCGCACTTAAAGCATGCACGGTATTCTTCAAATGTGTTCTGAGCATGCGGCTTTGCAAATGTATTGATAGGATATTGATCATCAACACATCTACGCCTTAAACTCTCAGGAAATGGGCCCCTAGAGTAAACTGGCTCAAGAAAACCATTTGCTTTTTGTTTCGGTTTGATGAATTGGGTGACATGAACCTCTGGTTCTTTTGGAACATCCAAATACAGTTTCTTTAAAATTTCGGGTGGAATATCATTTGATCTTTCATGTTTTGGAAACCATATTGTGCTTTCTTGCCAAATTTTCTCAATTTTAGAATAGTTAGCAAACTTGATTGGATATTCCTCGTCAGAGATAATCTTATCGGATCCTTCCATCCGATAAAATACCTTGACTGGTTTGTCACCTGAATTCTTTTTCACTTCTATCTTTTCAGACTGTTTAACACGATGCACATTAGCCATCGGATGAGAATGTTGAGAAGGTGACACAGGTTCATTCGTGATAATGTGATTTTCCTTTGGAATATCACTCACGTTCACAACTTTCTCATTCTCAGTGTCTGAGTCATCAGTTACATCAGTATCTCGCTCATCGTTCAAACCTAAAATCGGTCTTACATCGGAATTTGGATCTCCGATACTGTCACACCCTCAAATTTCCACCTGCGGAGTTCTACCGCGAGGCGTGTGACACACCAGGATCCAAGTCAACGGTCACAATAAACAACACTATATGAAACATGAGTAAATTCAAAACACGAGTTCAAACCATTCGGCATAACAGCGGAAGCATTGTTTTACAAAACTAAATCCAAAAGTTTCCAAACTTGTTTGATAACAAAACCATGAAACCTAAACTAGACGCCGTGCAGACGCGTGCGCCTAAGCCCTGAGATGCTGCTACCTTAGCGACCTGAGAAATCATGCCAAAAATGGGTCAGCATATAATGCTGGTGAGTTCACAGGTTTTAAGTTTACAATTAGTTTCCGTGTGTTGAGCGTTGATCACAAAAATACCATGTTATGAGATGCGTTAAACAAACAAACAAACGAACAAACAAGCGTTTCCTACTACTACCACGACTGTGATGCTGAAACCATTACTGACAGCGTTGCTTGAGTTGCTGCCCGTGTTTGAGTTGCTTGTGATGCTAAACTAGAGACAATATGCACCCGCCCGGTCCTACCGTCGGGTGGGGCTTGTCAGGCCCAATAGATCTATCCACATTTCCCCGTTGTGCCCGGCACATTCATGGTTTCCCCCAGGGACTCCTTGTTTCGTCGTGTAGTAAACAAAAGTGTTGCAAATCAAAGAGTTGTGTTTCAAAAGCGTTGCATTCCAAAAGTGTTGCTTTCCAAAGTGTTGCATTTCAAAAACGTTTCAAAAGCGTAGCGTGTTTACAACAAGTTACTTTCCAAAAACAGTTGCGTGTTCAAAATGAGTAAAGCGTTTGCAAAAAGAGTTACATGTTTATACAAAAGCATTGAGTTTGTCAAATTGCGTGGCATGTTTCTCCCCCGAAAGAAAACATATAAAAGAGGGGTCGTGAACTCACCTTGGGTTGCGTTACTTCGAAAATGATTTAAACCAACAAGCTATGCTAGCCCCGTAAAGCAGCGACCTAACATATGACAGTTACAAGTACTTAGACTAATAACCCGTAGGTTAGTTAGTCCCTAGATGCCCAGACCATAACCAGGTTCGTTTGAAAATGTGTTGACTGTTAAACTGACCAAATGTACAAGACTCGACATCCCATTGGTGACCCGATACTCCACTTGTTCATCTCATACTCAAACATACACAAATCATGCAACTTAGTACTTAACATGCGTTAAAGTTCAACGATTCTAACACATAGGTCAAATAACGTACAAACAAGTCCAAACACGTGCTACTAGGTTACTAGGCATGTCACGGGGTTCCTAGCATGTTCCTAGGTGTCAAATCGGGTTTCGGAATGTCAAAATACACTTATAACAGCATTACACGCGATTAGGAACTTAGCATGCAATTAGGAAAAGTCAACATGTGATTAGGGATGGTCAACATGCAATTACAGAGGCTAATCGCCCCTTATGATAGGCGATTAGGGCTATCCACATGCATTTCAGGCGATTATGGTCATAAGGTATGCAATTCAGGGCTTAACTAGTGATTAGGATCACAATTGCATGAAATGAAAGCAATTAGGATCACAATTGCATGAAATGAAGGCAATTATGACCCCAATCGCCTATCTATACACGATTAGGCCTTCATATCAGGCGATTGGGCTCCCAATCGCCTATAGCATAGGCGATTAGGATCCCCAATCGCCTATAGCCCAGCTGTTCCGGTTTTTCGCGCGTTTAACCCTCCAAATCAGATCCAAAACGTGTGAAAACACCCAATAATCATCCTAACACATTAACAAACATATTTCAAGCAAAACCCCTAAGTTTTCATCGTTCTAACAGTCCCGAATGCGAGCGTTTTCCCAAAATAGCAACTTAACATGAAAACATCACATCAACATGCAAGAACTTGCCCTAAATAGCAAATATCCAGATTTAATCACATAACCACGTTGTCCGATAGCATCCTACTGTTCTAGCATCATCCTAGAGCAAACCCTAACATCAAACAATCAACAACATACCTCATATCATCCTTAATCATTCATAATCTTTCAAATGGGTCAAAACATCAAGTATCAACAATACACAACCAAAACCATTCAAACTCCTAGAACATCATCATACTAACTTGTAACAGCCATAAACATCATAATAACACAAAAACAAGCATGATTCAATCCTAAAAATCCTATCTTTAATCACATATAACACATATAACACATGTAAAGGTGTGGGTTTGTTTAAAAACGGTTTTAAATGGATTTTCAAAGACAAAAACATTTATAAGTCAGGTCTGGACGTTTAGGGAGCAAAATATAATCATTTAAAGGTTTGGGTTTGAAGAACACACCTTGGATTTAAGAGAAATTGATGGAATAAGCATGGAAATGGTTGTTTTGATGTAAAAATAGGTTCCAGAGGGTGTTTGTGTGTTGGTATGGGTTATGGGACGGCTAGGGTTGCATAAATGGTGTTTTGGAGGTCAAGGGTGGTATTTATAGGCGTTTCTAGTCGTCAGGTACCTTATAGGCGATTATGCAGCTTTATCCCGATTAGGGCTGCTAATCGCCTTCACTATAGGCGATTAGCCCCATAATCGCCTAAAAACATGCCCAATCGCCTATAATACAATGCTAATCGCCCTCATGAAGGCAATTAGGTCATCCTAATCGCCTTCAGGGTCTGTTGTGGTGTATATTGCGCGTTAAACTCCGTTTTAACATATGTTAACATGTTTTCACATACCGACAAGTCACATAATGATTATAAACACATAATACATGGAAATAAACACGTTCACACTCGTTCACCAATTCCCGGGACTCGAGACTTGCGTATGTTAAAACCCCAATGGTGTGCGACTCGACTCGACTGACCCTGTTATGTGTAACGTATGCGCGACTCGCTAAGGTAGACTTACTAAGTTTTCAAAAGTTAGTTACCGGAAATTGCCGGGTGTCACATCATCCCCCTGTTGAAAGAATTTTCGTCCCGAAAATTTCCCGAAGTTGAAGAGAGAAAACAAATAGGAAGAAAAATTTTCCGGGTCGTCACATCATCCCCCTGTTGAAAGGAATCTCGCCCCGAGATTCTTTCGGCCTCAACAGTGATGAGTGTCGACCTCTGTGTGTGCCCAAGTAACGTTTCCCCAAAAGACAACGAATGAAGGTCATGAATCAAAGCGCGATAGTAATTACCGGGAACCCACCTCCCTAAATGTGAATATGAGACAAAAGACTCCCCCGACCGAAGGCCTACTGGAGACTACTATGATCGGTATAACTAACCCACCAGTACCGTCCAAGTAGCATCCCCAAAGGACCCTCGTCGACCCAAAGATTGAGAAGTAGGGACCAAACCTCAAAGAAAACACCCGAAAACACGAACACACAACAATGCGGATAAGAGTAGAACCAAAGCGTAACAAGAGATAAGAAAGAATACGTACGGGTAACAGTGTCCGGGTCTTCCTGGTTCTCTCTAGCCCCAATAACATAAGCACGAGCAGCTACACCACCGCCCTTGTTGTTTCCTCCATTCCTTGCTGTACCTGCCTCTCCCTGATTCAGCTTTGGGCAATTTCGCTTGAAATGCCCTGTTTCACCACAATTGAAGTACCCTTGATTTCCCCGAGGAGTAGGAGTGGGGGCGACTGCTTGAACCTGTCCTGCCTGAATGCTGGCCCTACAATCCTTGGCCAGGTGACCATAGCGATGACAATGATTGCAACGAAACGTATCGCAGCCCCCAACATGATGGTACCCGCACTGGTTGCACTTAGGGTTCTTTCCAGTGTATCCTCCCTGATTCTGAGCCGACGCTGCCCCTGAAGCTTCAACCTTCTTTGCCGCCGGTTGTCGCTGAACCACCGCTGAACTCTTCTCCACACTTTCCCACTTCCTCTTGTTCTCCGCCGGCGCCTTCACAGACGAGCCTCCGGGAGGCAAGACACCCTCAGAAATCTTCAAGTTGGTCATCTTAGTAGCCGACCGCACAACCTCTGACATGGTAGCAGGATCCCTAGCAGACACCAACCCCGCAATCTCTGGCACCAAACCCGCAAGATACTGCTCTACCCTCCTGTACTCTGGTGTCGACAAACCTGGACACATCACCGCTAACTCGTTGTGCCTGATCGTGTACTCCTCAACCTCAGAACCCACCATCTTAAGATTCCCATATTCCTATTCCAACCTCTTAATCTCCTCACGCGGGCAGTACTCATCCTTCAACCTACGCACAAAATCCGCCCATGGCATGGCGTTGGCCTCCCCAAGACCAAGTGTCTGAGTGACGCAGTTCCACCACGTCAAGGCGGGTCCTAAAAAGGTTCCCGAAACAAACTTCACCCGATCCGCTGCTGGAGTCTCACATAAAGCAAACACCGACTCCGTCTTCTCCAACCACCTGAGCAACTCCACAGCTCCCTCCGTACCACGGAAGTTGAGGGGCTGACAATCCTTAAACCGCTTATAGGCAACTCCCGCCGGAACCGGAGGAGCGGTAGCACCCATAAAGGTCTGCTGGGCAGCCTGAAAAGCAGCTAGTGCAACACCCAACTGTTGCTGCATCATCTCATTGAGCTCGTCGTACGTCAAGCTGATGTTACCACTACCTCTACCCCCACCAGTGCGGCCTCCACGTCGTCCCCCAGTGCGTCCTGACATCTTCTGAGAAGAACAAGAAACAAACACTCAGACCCAAAGCCAACGCTAAACCAAGAGAATATGAAAAGTCTAAGATCGGGCGCAAACGTGGCCATAAATCCCAACACGAGATCCACCAAGTCTTCCATGCATTTCAACTTATGATTTCGTGTGCACCCGAAATGATAAATTGCTCTACATGGTCCTCAAGGCGTGCCCCGAGCTCGAACCTCAAGTCACCCGACACCCACATCTTAGGAAGATATAACCAACTCAAAAGATCCACAAACAAGTTCCCTCGAGCGTCAACCCGAAGAAGAAGATAAAGTGAAGCTAGGAATAACCAAGGATGAGATAGGTAATGTGACACTGTGTGGTAAGGATACCGACACCCCGACAAAGTTAGTATGTTTACCAAAGGACACGACTCAAATGTATGTGACCGTCTAGTGTGTGAGACTCGGCTATAGTCTAGACTCTACATGTAGTCCTAGTTCACTATAACCATTGGCTCTGATACCAATCTGTCACACCCTCAAATTTCCACCTGCGGAGTTCTACCGCGAGGCGTGTGACACACCAGGATCCAAGTCAACGGTCACAATAAACAACACTATATGAAACATGAGTAAATTCAAAACACGAGTTCAAACCATTCGGCATAACAGCGGAAGCATTGTTTTACAAAACTAAATCCAAAAGTTTCCAAACTTGTTTGATAACAAAACCATGAAACCTAAACTAGACGCCGTGCAGACGCGTGCGCCTAAGCCCTGAGATGCTGCTACCTTAGCGACCTGAGAAATCATGCCAAAAATGGGTCAGCATATAATGCTGGTGAGTTCACAGGTTTTAAGTTTACAATTAGTTTTCGTGTGTTGAGCGTTGATCACAAAAATACCATGTTATGAGATGCGTTAAACAAACAAACAAACGAACAAACAAGCGTTTCCTACTACTACCACGACTGTGATGCTGAAACCATTACTGACAGCGTTGCTTGAGTTGCTGCCCGTGTTTGAGTTGCTTGTGATGCTAAACTAGAGACAATATGCACCCGCCCGGTCCTACCGTCGGGTGGGGCTTGTCAGGCCCAATAGATCTATCCACATTTCCCCGTTGTGCCCGGCACATTCATGGTTTCCCCCAGGGACTCCTTGTTTCGTCGTGTAGTAAACAAAAGTGTTGCAAATCAAAGAGTTGTGTTTCAAAAGCGTTGCATTCCAAAAGTGTTGCTTTCCAAAGTGTTGCATTTCAAAAACGTTTCAAAAGCGTAGCGTGTTTACAACAAGTTACTTTCCAAAAACAGTTGCGTGTTCAAAATGAGTAAAGCGTTTCCAAAAAGAGTTACATGTTTATACAAAAGCATTGAGTTTGTCAAATTGCGTGGCATGTTTCTCCCCCGAAAGAAAACATATAAAAGAGGGGCCGTGAACTCACCTTGGGTTGCGTTACTTCGAAAATGATTTAAACCAACAAGCTATGCTAGCCCCGTAAAGCGGCGACCTAACATATGACAGTTACAAGTACTTAGACTAATAACCCGTAGGTTAGTTAGTCCCTAGATGCCCAGACCATAACCAGGTTCGTTTGAAAATGTGTTGACTGTTAAACTGACCAAATGTACAAGACTCGACATCCCATTGGTGACCCGAGACTCCACGTGTTCATCTCATACTCAAACATACACAAATCATGCAACTTAGTACTTAACATGCGTTAAAGTTCAACGATTCTAACACATAGGTCAAATAACGTACAAACAAGTCCAAACACGTGTTACTAGGTTACTAGGCATGTCACGGGGTTCCTAGCATGTTCCTAGGTGTCAATTTGGGTTTCGGAATGTCAAAATACACTTATAACAGCATTACACGCGATTAGGAACTTAGCATGCAATTAGGAAAAGTCAACATGTGATTAGGGATGGTCAACAGGCAATTACAAAGGCTAATCGCCCCTTATGATAGGCGATTAGGGCTATCCACATGCATTTCAGGCGATTATGGTCATAAGGTATGCAATTCAGGGCTTAACTAGTGATTAGGATCACAATTGCATGAAATGAAGGCAATTAGGATCACAATTGCATGAAATGAAGGCAATTATGACCCCAATCGCCTATCTATACACGATTAGGCCTTCATATCAGGCGATTGGGCTCCCAATCGCCTATAGCATAGGTGATTAGGATTCCCAATCGCCTATAGCCCAGCTGTTCCGGTTTTTCGCGCGTTTAACCCTCCAAATCAGATCCGAAACGTGTGAAAACACCTAATAATCATCCTAACACATTAACAAACATATTTCAAGCAAAACCCCTAAGTTTTCATCGTTCTAACAGTCTCGAATGCGAGCGTTTTCCCAAAATAGCAACTTAACATGAAAACATCACATCAACATGCAAGAACTTGCCCTAAATAGCAAATATCCAGATTTAATCACATAACCACATTGTCCGATAGCATCCTACTGTTCTAGCATCATCCTAGAGCAAACCCTAACATCAAACAATCAACAACATACCTCATATCATCCTTAATCATTCATAATCTTTCAAATGGGTCAAAACATCAAGTATCAACAATACACAACCAAAACCATTCAAACTCCTAGAACATCATCATACTAACTTGTAACAGCCATAAACATCATAATAACACAAAAACAACCATGATTCAATCCTAAAAATCCTATCTTTAATCACATATAACACATATAACACATGTAAAGGTGTGGGTTTGTTTAAAAACGGTTTTAAATGGATTTTCAAAGACAAAAACATTTATAAGTCAGGTCTGGACGTTTAGGGAGCAAAATATAATCATTTAAAGGTTTGGGTTTGAAGAACACACCTTGGATTTAAGAGAAATTGATGGAATAAGCTTGGAAATGGTTGTTTTGATGTAAAAATAGGTTCCAGAGGGTGTTTGTGTGTTGGTATGGGTTATGGGACGGCTAGGGTTGCATAAATGGTGTTTTGGAGGTCAAGGGTGGTATTTATAGGCGTTTCTAGTCGTCAGGTACCTTATAGGCGATTATGCAGCTTTATCAGGCGATTAGGGCTGCTAATCGCCTTCACTATAGGCGATTAGCCCCATAATCGCCTAAAAACATGCCCAATCGCCTATAATACAATGCTAATCGCCCTCATGAAGGCAATTAGGTCTTCCTAATCGCCTTCAGGGTCTGTTGTGGTGTATTTTGCGCGTTAAACTCCGTTTTAACATATGTTAACATGTTTTCACATACCGACAAGTCACATAATGATTATAAACACATAATACATGGAAATAAACACGTTCACACTCGTTCACCAATTCCCGGGACTCGAGACTTGCGTATGTTAAAACCCCAATGGTGTGCGACTCGACTCGACTGACCCTGTTATGTGTAACGTATGCGCGACTCGCTAAGGTAGACTTACTAAGTTTTCAAAAGTTAGTTACCGGAAATTGCCGGGTGTCACAGATACTAGAAGTATTGGATTCATCTTCCGATGCAGAATCAGATTTTACTGAGCTCTCTAGTGTCACTTGATGACAATTGTGGTTTTCAAACAGCACCGGAGATGGCACAGACTTATAATTTGTGGTTTGAGATGGTTCATCAATGATGTGATCAACGACATAAGCAATGTGCTTGTAGCTTTCAAGCTTTTGTTGACCTTTTCAGCAAAACACTTGATGGTGGCCATTTCTAACTTAGTGTTTTCTAATTCATCAATGTAACTATTAATTGCCAATTGTTTTAATGAAAGAGTTTTCTTTAAGTCAGAAATGTCCTTTTTGTAACCATCAAGCACTTTGTTAAATGCTACACTTCCGTGCGAGCAGATTGACAGTTAATCACAGCACTATCACGTTGTACGCGAAGTTGTTTGTTTTCTTCTGTCAATCTATCACAAGTGCCACAGTACTTATCACTAGTAATGTCAGTGGTAGATTCAGAACTTACCTGTTTTAGAGGATCTGTCATGGCCATTAGAGCGAAATGAGCTTCCTTCCTAGCAAAGAACTTTGAATAATCGATTCTGGTAAAAGCATCATCCACTATGCACGACTTCCTCGTCTTCAGAAAATCAGCTTCAGCCAGCAATTGATCAATGTCATCATCTAAAGAAGTCACACTGGCCTCTGAGTCTGATTCACTTTCTGAATCTGAATATACTGACTCATTTTCTTCAGGAACGTCTGTGACTGAGTCAATCACCACTCCCGAACTTTTCTCTTCAGCCTGAAATTCAATAGTTTTAGTCTCCACATTCATCTCTTCAACTAATTCCTCAACCTCATTCTCAGTTTCTTCAACTTGATCAACTATCACCGACTCCTCAATATCAACCTATTGTGCAACACAAGCCACATTCCCACCAATGCTTATCTCCTCAACACCAATTTGCATACCAGTCCAGTCAAATCTCTCATCATTCTGTATCACCAAAGCTTGATTTTGATTGTTATTCTGTGGTTGCTCATTTGGTGTAGTGATGGGTATAACTGTTCTGTTTGGGTTATTTGGTGGTTGAGTTTGATTCTGGTTGGTTGTGTTTGGTTGTCTATTTGGGTTCTTTTGAGAGGTGTTTTGTCGGTTTTGGTAATTGTTTTGGTTTTGATAGTTGTTGTTTTGAAAAGAAACTTGGTTTTGAGATTGGCGGTTTTGGTAGTTTGAGTTGAATGGGTTTCGGTTACCTTGTTTAGCAGGTTGTGTACACTCTCTCTTGAAGTGACCTTTTCCACCACAATTAAAACATGTGACCTTCTCCTTGTTAAAGCCATATGTGGTGTTTGGAGAAGTCCCCAAATCAGTTCTCCCGGTCTTTTCTGTGAATTCGGTTGCTCGTCTCATAATGCTTGCGAAAGCCCACTGAATGTCTATTAGCTCCATCTCCTCTTTATCGATTTGAGCATAGTCTTCATTGGTTAAGTTGTTATTCCCAATTTGACTTGCTACTAAACCGTTATACGAAGCAACCATTGCTGAGACTAGCGCAATATGTTGCTGAGCAACTTCCACAGTAACGTTATTCATATTGGATGTCTCCAATACTACCGGTTTCTGATTGGTCTGATTCATTTGAGTCATGTACTGTTGTTGTTGAGGTTGTTGTTGTGGTTGGTTAGCAGAATAACATGCAGCTTGTTGCATCGGAGAAAATGGTGAAATGAAAGAATTTGTGTATTGCTGTGGTGGTGGTGTGTATGATGGTTGTGAGTAAGATGAGGTTTGAGCTAGGTAGTTGATCGGTTGTTTGGGTGGTTCCATGACACTTGAGACACATGCTATATGAGGAGCCACTGTTCCACCAACACTTGAATTCCCCACATTTGATGAAGTACTAGCATGGTACAACTCTGGGTTTTGAGGAATCTGAGATCTTTTTGCTTTCCTCTTTTCCTCGAGTTCTTTGTTTTCCAGCTTCTGGATAAACTCGTTGATGGTCCAGTATTTATAAGCATCTTTTTCCTTAAGTACCTCGATGTGTTGATCCCAGTACGGTGGTAATGCATCAGCAAATTTGTCCACCAAGTCTGACATAGGAATCTTAATGTCATAGCTTGACAATTCGGTTAACAAGTGACAATATCTGGGAGTCAACTCTTTCAACGTCTCATTCCCAACATAGCTGAAGTTCTCGAATTCTTTCCTCAGCTCTTCCATTCTCAACCTTCTCGTCTTCTCGTTACCATCATGACGATTCTTTAGCACATCCCATAACTGTTTAGAAGTAGTGCACGATCCAAACTGATGTAGCAAATCATTTGTGATCGCCTGGGTTAGCTGAGAATACGCCTTCTTCTCCACCGCGAATTTCTTCTTCTCACCGTCAGTCAAACTCTCCAGGGGAATTTGCTCACCGGTATTCTCTAACACTGGTGCCACATATCCTTTTGCAATCATCTGCCACGCCTCCGTTCCTTCCAACCCCATGCCTTCAAGATGAATCATGAATTTCTTCTGCCACTGGTTGTACTCCTGCATCTCCATTAGCTTGGGTGGTCTGTTCCCACTACCTGAAGATAAATCATTGATTAGTGTAGAAATAGCATTAGTAGTTTGAGTGTTTACCACCGCGGCTGCTACTCCCCAATAATCTGCTGCAGGTTGTTGGGAAGATGATGGAACGCTCTGAGGCATCGAACTCGTCATCGTTAAGTAGTTAATTGGTTGCGAAGACTGAGTGTTCGATTTTTGAGCTGCTACTGTCCATGGGTCCATGGTCACTTGCTGCTGTTGTTGTGTTGTCCCCGGTCTCGGTGTAGTTGGAAATCCCCACATGTTGTTAACAAAGTTAGAAATGCAACAAACTTGAAAATTTCTCAAAACACTTTCTACTTTCGCCCTTGGAATCTCACTTTCGCCCAAAAAGCTCACCCGAATGTAGAATATTCAAGATAATCACCACTTTCGACCACTTATCTTCACTTTCGTCCTTCCAAATCCCACCTTCGAACCCCCGATGAACCGAAAGTGGAAAAACTGACCCGAAAGTGAAAACTTCAACACAGCAATCCTAGGTTCGACCTAAAAACAACTACTTTCGTCCAGAAAGGCTCTAGATTCAACCTAAAAATCCCGCGTTCGACCCATGCTCTCTAGATTCGACCCTCCCATGTTCAAAAAACCGTTACACTTTGAAAAACGGTTATTTTGATCTGAAATTTTCAAAAGTTAATGGATTTTGATGATCTTTATCAGGTTATGATTCGGAATAGATTTGGAACAACTATAATTCTTGGAATTGTTGATTTTAACCACGAATTGTTATCCAAAACCTTCAAATTGTATCAAAAACCATTTTTCATTGAAAACAGAGAAAATTTGATCAAAATAGGGTCCAAATCAGTTCTGAGATTATCAATTTGTTGTTGTATGATCTCTATGGCTCTGATACCACTTTGTAATTGAAGAATTTTAGCTTTAAACAGGAAATCTGATCATACAAGGCACTATTCCAGGTGCGGAAACCCTAGAACAGAACAAAATGATAATACACGAATCACGCTTTTCAACATCATTTCATAGATTACTTGATTCAAAAAATAAAATACATACGCGTTTACAAGTTAATCTATTGACTTTCACACAGACTCAATCTAGAGAGCAAACACCTGACCTTAACACACACAATGACCAACCACTCTAACTTACAAAACAAGCAAAACCTATTTATAGTGTCTGCACGTTCGCCCCTGTTGAAGGTACGAATGTGGAATTCTTCCACATTCGTCCTCTTCCAAGGTACGAACCAAGTTAATCTTCAGCATCCTTCCAACTTCGCCCTTAAAGCTTCACCTTCGACCTTCATTATTCTACCTTCGACCCATCAGAAACTCTAACATATGTTAAGATTTACAATCCGAAGCATTAGTCGCATAAAGTGCATCTACACTCATGTTTAAAAGACCGTAACTATCGGTAATTTTGGAGTTTCAGGGACCGAATGGAGGAACGGGAAGGCCCTAAGTTAACTATCGGTAATCGGACTCACGATGCGATAATTACATAGAGATTCGTACACTAGAAAAGACTCCAGTTTAAGAGACCGTAACTATAGGTACCTTTGGAGTTTTAAGGACACGAATGGAGGAACGGGAAAGTCATAAGGTATCCTATGATGCTACAGACAAAGATAAAGGATAAGAAACTGACTGGATGGTAATCGGCCTCACAATGTGACAATTAGGTAGAGATTCGTACACAGGAAAAGACTCCAGTTTAACAGACCGTAACTAAGGGTACTTTTGGAGTTTCAGGGACCCGAATGGAGGAACAGGAAGGCCATAAGGTGTCTTATCATGCTAAAGACTCAGATAAAGGATACGAAGATGACTGGAGGGTAATCGAAGTCATAATGTGAGAATTCTGTAGAGATTCGTACACAGGAAAAGATACCAGTTTATAAGACCGTAACTATAGGTACTTTTGGAGTTTCAGGGATACGAATGGAGGAACGCGAAGGTCATAAGGTATCTTATCATGCTACGGACTCAGATAAAGAATATGAAGCTGACTGGAGGGTAATCGGAGTCATAATGCAAGAATTAAGTAGAGATTCGTACACAGGAAAAGACTCCAGTTTAATAGACCGTAACTGTAGGTACTTTTGAAGTTTCAGGGACCCGAATGGAGGAACGGGAAGGCCATAAGGTGTCTTATCATGCTACAGACTCAGATAAAGGATACGAAGCTGACTGAAGGGTAATCATAGTCATAATGCGAGAATTATGTAGAGATAGGTACACAGGAAAAGATACCAGTTTAAAAGACCGTAAGAATCGGTACTTTTGGAGTTTCAGGGACCCGAATGGAGGAACTAGAAGGCAATAAGGTGTCGTATCATGGTACAGACGCAAATAAAGGATACGAAACTGACTGGAGGGTAATCGGAGTCATAACGCAAGAATTACCTAGAGATTCGTACACAGGAAAAGAATCGAGTTTAAAAGACCGTAACTATAGGTACTTTTAGAGTTTCAGGGATACGAATGAAGGAACGGGATGATCATAAGGTATCTTATCATGCTAGAGACTCAAATAAAGGATAAGAAACTGACCGGATGGTAATAGGCCTCACGATGTGACAATTACGTAGAGATTCGTACACAGGAAAAGACTCCAGTTTAAATGACCGTAACTATAGGTACTTTTGGAGTTTTAGGGACCCAAATGGAGGAACGGGAAGGCCATAAGGTGTCTTATCATGCTACAGACTCAGATAAAGGAGACGAAGCTGACTGGAGGGTAATCGGAGTCATAATTCGAGAATTATGTAGAGATTCGTACACAGGAAATGATAAATGATTAAAAGACCGTAACTATTTGTAATTTTGGAGTTTCAGGGACCCGTATAGGATACGAAGCTGACTAGATGGTAATCGGAGTCATAATGGGAGAATTATGTAGAGCTTCGTACAAAGAAAAAGACTCATGTTTAAAAGACCGTAGCTATCGGTAATTTTGGAGTTTCAGAGACCCGAATGGAGGAATGGGAAGGCCATAAGGTGTCTTATCATGCTACAGACTCAGATAAAGGATACGAAGCTGACTGGAGGGTAATTTGAGTCATAATGCGAGAATTATGTGGAGATAGGTACACAGAAAAGATACCTGTTTAAAAGACCGTAAGAATCGGTACTTTTGGATTTTCAGGGACCCGAATGGAGGAACGGGAGGGTAATAAGGTGTCGTATCATGGTACAGATGCAAATAAAGGATACGAAACTGACTGGGGAGTAATCGGAGTCAAAATGCAAGAATTACTTAGAGATTCGTATACAGAAAAAGAATCCAGTTTAAAAGATCGTAACTATAGGTACTTTTAGAGTTTCAGGGATACGAATGGAGGATCGGGAAGATTATAAGGTATCTTATCATGCTACAGACTCAGATAAAGGATAAGAAACTAACTGGATGGTAATCGTCCTCACGATGTGACAATTTAGTAGAGATTCGTACACAAGAAAAGACTCCAGTTTAAAAGACCGTAACTATAGGTACTTTTGGAGTTTAAGGGACCCGAATGGAGGAACGGGAAGGCCATAAGGTGTCTTATCATGCTACAGACTCAAATAAAGGAGACGAAGCTGGCTGGAGGGTAATCGGAGTCATAATTCGAGAATTATGTAGAGATTCGTATACAAGAAAAGACTCCAGTTTAAAAGATTGTAACTATAGGTACTTTTGGAGTTTCAGGGACCCGAATGGAGGAACGGGAAGGACATAAGGTGTCTTATCATGCTACAGACTCAGATAAAGGATACGAAGCTGACTGGAGGGTAATCGGAGTCATAATGCGAGAATTATGTAGAGATTCGTACACAGTAAAAGATACATGTTTAAAAAACCGTAACTTTAGGTACTTTTGGAGTTTTAGGGACCCCGAATGGAGGAACGGAAAGGCCATAAGGTGTCTTCTCATGCTATGGACTCAGATAAAGGATACGAAGCTGACTGGAAGGTAATCGGAGTCATAATGCGAGAATTATGTAGAGATTCGTAAACAGGAAAAGATACATGTTTAAAAGACCACAACTATCGGTAATTTTGGAGTCTCGGAGAGCCTAATGGAGGAACGGGAAGTCCCTAAGGTGTCTTATCATGCTACAGACTTAGATAAAGGATACTAAACTTACCGGACAGTAATCGGACTCACGATGCGACAATTACGTAGAGATTCGTACACAGGAAACGACTCCAGTTTAAAAGACCATAAATATAGGTTCTTTTGGAGTTTCAGGGACCCGAGTGGAGGAACAGGACAACATAAGGTGGCTTATCATGATACAGACTCAGATAAAGGATACGAAGCTGACTGGATGGTAATCGGAGTCATAATGCGAGAATTATGTAGAGCTTTGTACACAGAAAAAGACTCATGTTTAAAAGACCGTAACTATCGGTAATTTTGGAGTTTCACGGACCTGAATGGAGGAACAGGAAGGGTCTAAGGTGTCTTATCATGCTACAGACTCAGATAAAGGATACAAAACTGACCAGACATGAATCGAACTCACGATGCGACAGTTACGTAGAGATTTGTACACAGGAAAAGACTCCAGTTTAAGAGACCGTAACTATAGGTACCATTGGAGTTTCAGGGACACGAATGGAGGAACGGGAATGTCATGAGGTATCTTATGATGCTACAGACAAAGATAAAGGATAAGAAACTGACTGGATGGTAATCGGCATCACAATGTGACAATTAGGTAGAGATACGAACACAGGAAAAGACTCTAGTTTAAAAGACTGTAACTATGGGTACTTTTGGAGTTTCAGGGACCCGAATGGAGGAACAGGAAGGCCATAAGGTTTCTTATCATGCTACAGACTCAGATAAAGGATGCGAAGCTGACTGGAGCGTAATCGGAGTCATAATGTGAGAATTATGTTGAGATTTGTACACAGGAAAAGATAATAGTTTAAAAGACCGTAACTATCGGTACTTTTGGAGTTTCAGGGACCCGAATGGAGGAACGGAAAGGCCATAAGGTGTCTTATCATGCTACAGACTCAGATAAAGGATACGAAACTTACCGGACAGTAATCGGACTCACGATGCGACAATTACGTAGAGATTCGTACACAGGAAAAGACTCCAGTTTAAAAGACCGTAAATATAGGTACTTTCGTAGTTTCAGGGACCCGAGTGGAGGAATGGGAACGCCATAAGGTGGCTTATCATGATACAGACTCAGCTAAAGGATACGAAGCTGACTGGATGGTAATCGGAGTCATAATACGAGAATTATGTAGAGATTCGTACACAGGAAAAGATACCAGTTAATAAGACCGTAACTATAGGTACTTTTGGAGTTTCAGGGATATGAATGGAGGAACGCGAAGGTCATAAGGTATCTTATCATGCTACGGACTCTGATAAAGAATACGAAGCTGACTGGAGGGTAATCGGAGTCATAATGCAAGAATTAAGTAGAGATTCGTACACAGGAAAAGACTCCAGTTTAATAGACCGTAACTGTAGGTACTTTTGGAGTTTCAGGGACCCGAATGGAGGAACGGGAAGGCCATAAGGTGTCTCATCATGCTACAGACTCAGATAAAGGATACGAAGCTGACTGAAGGGTAATCATAGTCATAATGCGAGAATTATGTAGAGATAGGTACACAGGAAAAGATACCAGTTTAAAAGACCGTAAGAATCGTTACTTTTGGAGTTTCAGGGACCCGAATGGAGGAACTAGAAGGCAATAAGGTGTCGTATCATGGTACAGACGCAAATAAAGGATACGAAACTGACTGGAGGGTAATCGGAGTCATAACGCAAGAATTACGTAGAGATTCGTACACAGGAAAAGAATCGAGTTTAAAAGACCGTAACTATAGGTACTTTTAGAGTTTCAGGGATACGAATGAAGGAACGGGATGATCATAAGGTATCTTATCATGCTAGAGACTCAAATAAAGGATAAGAAACTGACCGGATGGTAATCGGCCTCACGATGTGACAATTACGTAGAGATTCGTACATAGGAAAAGACTCCAGTTTAAATGACCGTAACTATAGGTACTTTTGGAGTTTCAGGGACCCAAATGGAGGAACGGGAAGGCCATAAGGTGTCTTATCATGCTACAGACTCAGATAAAGGAGACGAAGCTGACTGGAGGGTAATCGGAGTCATAATTCGAGAATTATGTAGAGATTCGTACACAGGAAATGATAAATGATTAAAAGACCGTAACTATTTGTAATTTTGGAGTTTCAGGGACCCATATAGGATACGAAGCTGACTAGATGGTAATCGGAGTCATAATGCGAGAATTATGTAGAGATTCGTACACAGAAAAAGACTCATGTTTAAAAGACCGTAGCTATCGGTAATTTTGGAGTTTCAGGGACCCGAATGGAGGAATGGGAAGGCCCTAAGGTGTCTTCTCATGCTACAGACTCAGATAAAGGATACGAAACTGACCGGATAGTAATCAGACTCACGATGCGACAATTACGTAGAGATTCGTACACAGGAAAAGACTCCAGTTTAAGAGACCGTAACTATAGGTACCTTTGGAGTTTCAGGGACAGGAATGGAGGAACGGGAAGGTCATAAGGTATCTTATCATGCTACATACTAAGATAAAGGATATGAAACTGACCGGATGGTAATTGACCTCACGATGTAACAATTACCTAGAGATTCGTACATAGGAAAAGACTCCAGTTTAAAAGACCGTAACTATAGGTACTTTTGGAGTTTAAGGGTCCCGTATGGAGGAACAGCAACGCCATAAGGTGGCTTATCATGCTACAGACTCAGATAAAGGATACGAAGCTCACTGGAGGGTAATCGGAGTCATAATGAAAGAATTAAGTAGAGATTCGTACACAGGAAAAGACTCCAGTTTAAAAGACCGTAACTATAGGTACTTTTAGAATTTCAGGGACCCAAATGGAGGAACGGGAAGGCCATAAGGTGTCTTATCATGCTACAGACACAGATAAATGATACGAAGCTGACTGGAGGGTAATCGGAGTCATAATGCGAGAATTATAAAGAGATAGGTACACAGGAAAAGATACCTGTTTAAAAGACCGTAAGAATCGGTACTTTTGGAGTTTCAGGGACCCGAATGGAGGAACGGGAAGGTAATAAGGTGTCGTATCATGGTACAGATGCAAATAAAGGATACGAAACTGACTGGGGAGTAATCAGAGTCAAAATACAAGAATTACTTAGAGATTCGTACATGGAAAAAGAATCCAGTTTAAAACATCGTAACTATAGGTACTTTTAGAGTTTCAGGGATACGAATGGAGGATCGGGAAGATTATAAGGTATCTTATCATGCTACAGACTCAGATAAAGGATAAGAAACTAACCGGATGGTAATCGTCCTCACGATGTGACAATTTTGTAGAGATTCGTACACAAGAAAAGACTCCAGTTTAAAAGACCGTAACTATAGGTACTTTTGGAGTTTAAGGGACCCGAATGGAGGAACGGGAAGGCCATAAGGTGTCTTATCATTCTACAGACTCAAATAAAGGAGACGAAGCTGACTAGAGGGTAATCGGAGTCATAATGCGAGAATTATGTAGAGATTCGTACACAGGAAAAGATACGAGTTTATAAGATCGTAACTATAGGTACTTTTGGAGTTTCAGGGACCCGAATGGTGGAACGGGAAGGCCGTAAGGTTTCTTATCATGCTACAGATTCAGATAAAGGATACGAAGCTCACTGGAGGGTAATCGGAGTCATAATGCGAGAATTATTTAGATATTCGTACACAGTAAAAGATACCTGTTTAAAAGACCGTAACTGTAGGTACTTTTGGAGTTTCAGTGACCCCGAATGGAAGAACGGAAAGGCCATAAGTTGTCTTTATCATGCTACAGACTCAGATAAAGGATACGAAGCTGACTGGAAGGTAATCGGAGTCATAATGCGAGAATTATGTAGAGATTCGTACACAGGAAAAGATACATGTTTAAAAGACCACTGAAGAAACAAGTAGTCTAACCTCCTTAGGGGGATGATAGACTAGATGCAACCACAGGATTGATCCTTCACTAGCACTTCCTGGATTGGAGTAACCTGCAAGTAAAGATGATGTGGGTAGGGAGACAACTACACAAGGTAGCAGTTTATAACAAAAACGTGGGTGAATGGGGATACTATCAAGTGTGATAGCTCTTAGGGTTAGCCAAAAGTGTCCTCCTATTAGGGATGTGATCCCTTATATAGGTATGGACGTATGCCACCATTACCCGAAACCCTAATCGTGATGGGCCAGGCCCGATTAGGGTTGTCTCCACTACCCGAAGACTATATTAGTAAAGTAGTTATGGAATAGCTATAAATAAGGAAACATGGAACGGTTACCGCTTTTACCGCTTACGCGCACGAGCATTGCTCCGTGATTGTAGGAGAGCCGTTATTCCTTAGCTTGCTGGGGAAGTTTCTCTTGTCCGCGGGATGTTCCTCCGCGGGTTACGTTCCGGGTTTGGGTACGCTCTGCGCAGTGATGAGCACCCAATCCCATCAAGTCCCCCTAGTCCAGTGTGTACCCTTTTCTCGAGTATATGAGGGAAGAGGGTGGATGCTGGACTCATAATAGTGATTCGTGGATGACAGCTCATCCTTGCCTTGGTAGTGAAAACTGGGATGTTGGTGTTGAGTTATCTGCAATTCCACGCGTCTCATTGAGGGTGCGGAATTCTGAGATGGCGGAATGCGGAGAACGGTAATTATGTTTGACGTAAACATTCCGCGGCCGCGTTGCGTGTCGTTGTGGTGGAGGACAGATGTCCTCTGCGTAAGCAAAGAATGGTGGGTAGCGTCTGTTACAAGCTATACTTGTGTCAGCGGGCGTCCCATCAGTTATGGCAGACGGCTGAGTCAGGCGCGTGTGAAGCGCGTGTACGGCGCGTGTGCCGCCTAAATAGCTGTCCAGTGCCACGCGTCATGTGTAAAGTCGTTTTCTTTACCAATGCTGACGTCATTGGCAGTTACTTCACATCCTATATAATCATTTCAAATTATTTCAAGTTTCACTTTACCCACTCTTTGCATTCCAGACTTCTTCAAATTCCTTTCTTTTCCTTGTGCAATCTTTATTGGTCTTTACTCATCCCAACATGTCTCAAGAAACATCTTGTCCTGTGGATCAATTGAAAGCTACTGAGAAGGCAGAGAAGACAGAGAAGGGTATCAGCACCACCCTTATCAAGTGGGATGCCTCCTCATTTTCCACATTTCTTGATCATTATGGGATTGAGGCCGATTGGGAGCCTGAATTACCAGCTGCTGGTAAAACGGCATTGGAGGCCTCCTCTGGTAAGATTGCGTTGTATGAAGCTTTTTTCACTCGTTGTTGTTTCCGTCTTACTATTACCAAGTTCTTGGTGAATGTTCTGATGAAATATGGGGTTCATCCCACACAAATGACACCGTTTGGCCTCTCCAGGCTAGTACACTTTGAGGCAACCTGTCGATCGTTGGACTTGGAGCCAACTTTCGATATGTTGAATGTTTTCTATGTTCTTGAAGAGGCACGTGGGGGGCCTGGTTGGTACAGTGTGTCACCCAGGAGGAATCGGACTCAAATCGTTTCTGAGAGTCCAAAATCTATGTACGACTGGAAAGAGAAGTTTTTCTACATTCACAGGGGTGTGATTCCTGCTGCGCTGCAATGGATGAGCGTTGGAGTGAAGGAGAGGATTAAGGAGTTTCCGCCCATGAAAGACTATATGAACCAACCTTGGTATGAGACTTTGTGTTCCCATTCTACTCCATTGTCTATGGAGAAATGCCCCGAAGGTGTGTTGGTGATGTTGGGTATCAGTCGCTTGGGGAATCCTGAAGGTTATGAGCCCACTGCGTCTGATGCCAGTAAGTGACGTGCTTCCTCTGTTAATTTTCAATCCCAATTTCCATATTGTGTTTCTTCTTAAACTGTTGTGTTTGTAGGAATGACGAAATTTGACCTGTTCGATGCCCGGGGTGCAGCGAAACTCAGTTATACAGCTGTACCCCCCGGAGCGCCTTCCGTACTTGAGCGATTGGAGCGCAACTTTTTGATGCCTCAACTAAAAGATGCTCCGCGTCATTATGCGCGCACAGGTGAGTTTTATGTATTTTGTTACGTTACAAATGTTGATTTTGATCACCCTGCGGAGAGTTCCTGCGCTGAAAGGGTGCGTTGTAATCCGCGTAGCGCATGCACTGATCCAACGTGCCCTTTATTTCAGGCGCAGGAATCCATCTTGTGAAGAAGGCTGGGGTTGACTCGGGGGAAACTTCCCCGGGTCGTAAAAAGATGTCATGTACTGGTAAGTGTTGTGATTATAGCCATATCAATGGTTTTATCTTTATCCTTTGTTTTGTGCGACCGTAGGGACTGGCCCCAAGCGTCAGCGAAAGGAATCACGAAAGGGGAAAAAGGTGGCATCTAGCTCTACCGTTTCCAAAGATGATGATGAGGATACAGAGTCGGACGATGAAGTCAAGCGACGTCGTACCCGTGAGTCAACGCCTGCTGATGATTCCGTTGAGGTGTCGACAGAGTTGTATCACAAGCGTTTGGAAGACCTTGCCCAGAAACAAGTTCAAATTCCGAAGCCAGTCGCGGAGACTGAAAAGGTTGCGTCAACGACTGTGGATGCGGACTTGACCACTGGTGGAGAAACAGGTTCCGTGTCTACCCAGGGAAAGATGGTTGTCAAGCCCCCTCCCAGACGACAACCCTTGTTTGTGAAATCTGTGAAGCATAGTTCTGGTAAGAGTTCTTGTCTTTACTTGGTTTTTCGGAATTGACATAGAATAGGGAGTAACGTCCTTGTTGATTTTATCTTTTAGGTAAAGGTCCTGCACCGCAGGGGACCTTGAAGAAACCACTTATGCCTGCGAAGAAAGTTCTTGAGCCTGTGATGGAGAATGTGGAAAAGACGAACGTGGCTGCGTTGGAGACTCAATTGTCTACACATGATAAAGTTCAGACGCTGTCTCCGGAAGCTGGTAAGAACGCGGAGAAGCGTCCCATGCTTGAGCCATTGCAGTCAGATGTGGAAGTTACAAAGGTGTCTGCAGATGTATCACTTGAAGGGAAAGATTTGCATGTTGAGCAACCTCCTGAGTCAAGCGATCCTGCTCGCACTGAGATCACTGCGGAGAAGGTATCCGCGAATGTGTTGCAATCGTCTCAAACTCCCAAGAAGAGCTCAACAGGAGCAGGTCGGAGTGCAAGGAACTTAGGTGGTAGTGGAAGGAGAGTGGCTCGCCCAGATTATGATCCTAGTAGGCCGTATCAACCACTCTGGGATATAAGGCAAACAACTCGTTTGACCAATCCACTAGATGCAGAGGAGTTTATCTCCTATGCTGTGCCACCTAGTGAGCGAGATTATCAAGATGGTGTTGATCGTCGCTCCTTGATGTCTGATATGAGCCTAAACCTGGCTCTGTGTGTCAGCAACTTTGGTTCCTTTATGCGACGGGAGGAAGAGCTTCAGCGTTCTTGGCAAGCTTTGAAAAGTGCAGAAGAAGCTCAAACAAAAAGAGAAGAAGAGTTTCGACGATTCCGTGCTGATGCCCGCGGGGAGGTTGACCAATTGAGGGGTCAATTGCGGGCTGCGGAAGGCGAAATTCAAAAGCTGAAAGGTGAGAGAGCAGAGGCATCCAAGCATTGGAAAGACTCTTGCGAGCGCACAAACATGGAGCTTGAGCGTGGTCGTAAAGCTGCTGAGAGTTTGAAGAATGAGCTTGCCCGAGTTGTACTTGAGGCTGAAGAAAAACAAAAAGTCCTTGACGCGAAGCAGGCTGAGCTGGCTGATACTGTGAGTAAGTTGAAGGATCAGCATGAAGCCCTAATGACTGCTACGACGCGCATGTCGGAGTTAGAGGAGCAGGTGAAGGGGCTTCATGGTCAAAAATCCCAACTTGAAGAAACGAATGCCCTGCTTGATTCGTCGCGTGTGCAACTGGAAGTCAGCCTTCAACAAACACAAAATGAACTTCAGGGTGCTATGCAAGCTTCCTTAGCCTCTCGTGAGCGTCTGACATGGATGATGCAGCATGGTCTCCAAGGAGTAAGATCCCCTTTCTTGTTTGTTATATATTGAACTAGAGTATATGATTGTGAACTTGTGCTTGTGCATTCCGCAGGTCTTCAAGCGCATCTGGAATGAGCCAAAGTTTGGCGATGCGGTGGCGAAGATTGGAGCTACATCCCTGCGTAGTGGCATGCAGCAAGGGTTTACTGAAGGTTATCATCACCACGCTGCTGGTTTGGCGCTTGAGGATGGGGAGCACTTTGGCAAGCCATATGAAGATGAAGCCATAGCTGCGCAGGAGGAGTTTGAGACCCTCACGTTTGACGTGTTTGATGTGGTAGATCAGTGTTTGAAGACTGAGGATCCCATTGGTCAGCTGCGTGAGTACTTTGAGGAATCCGATCGCCTCGGAGCTGAGATGGAGGAGAAGGAAAGGAAAGAAGAGGAAGCGCGGAGGGCTGCTGCGCAGGGAGGAGGGGAGTCCTCCGCTGTTGGCGCAAGTTCCAGCGCGTTGAATGAAGGAGTAGAAGACGATGCTTACATAGATCTCATAGATTATGAGTAGATGTAGCTTAGTCGTCTTTTGTTTGTGCTTAAACTCTTTCATTTTATGTTGAACAATTGTATGCCATATTGCACTTTGCCCTTTAGAATTCTGTTGACTCATGTGTGTTGTGACTCTTGGATTTTTGCCATAATTGTTGTCTGACGTCACTTTTGAAAAGGGAGCCACCTGTGTCAGCCTGCTGATGTCAACTGACAGGTTTGACGGCGCTTCCACTGATTGATGTGACTGTTGGCATCCATACTCAAGTATTAACCATTAATGGTAATTAATAGGGTGTCTTGTCATGCCTATAAAAGGGTAATGACTGATTAAAATTTTCCTCATCCTTTCTTCCTTCTTCTCTTTTACCATTTCAATGGCTTCTCCCTTAAGATTTACAAGTGACGAGATTGAAGCAATTCAAGGGATGCTGATGTTGCCAAATCATCCCCCTGTGATCAAGGTACCTCCAACTGCTATGCATGAACTTGCCACTTATTGTGGGTACTTGATTCTGACAGAAGATCAAGCGTTCCAGCCAAAGGAGCAAGGTTCTTCCACCTCCCTAGTGAAGGTTAGGAGGTTGGACAAGTTTGGTGGTGCACCAAAGACTCCAAAGCTTAGACTTCGTCGAACCCCCACTGGTTGGGAACATGCAAATTAATGGACCACCATGCATGGGGGCTAGTGTTAGGTAGCTAGTGGTACCAGTGATGTATAGATTAGGCCTATGTGTTGCCACTGTTTTTTGCTTTTTTTGCTCTGTTTTGATCAGTGGAAAGGTATGATGCTAGGGCTAAGTTTGTAAGTTGTTGATGGCTTTTGTATTGCCCTTTTTTGATTAGAAATGAAGTTGTACGTACTCCATATTGAAAAGAATTATGAATGACAATGAAAATTCTCTTTATTGAAATTAAAATGATAGTAGCTATAAGCTGTTTATTACATTGCTAGAGAATTTCTTACATGTAACATATGCGCAACTGGGCAGCGTTCCATGTGCGCGGTATTGGGGTACCATCCAAACGCTCTAAAGCATAAGCGCCTTTCCCCAAAACTTCTTGCACCTTGTATGGTCCTTCCCAATTTGGCGCAAGTTTGCCTGGCTTTTCTGCGTTGGATGCTTCATTGTTTCGGAAGACATAATCTCCAACGCGGAAAGCCTCTGCCTTAACCTTTGAGTTATAATACTTCTCAAGCTGTTTCTTGTAGTTAGCTTCTTTGATAGCTGCCATATCCCTGCGCTCATCCAACAGGTCCAGGTTTATTTTTAGCTCCGTGTCGTTGACCCGATGATTTGCCAACAAAATCCTTGGTGATGCGCAGTGCATTTCCGCAGGTATGACAGCCTCAGTGCCATATGTAAGACTGAATGGTGTTTCTCCGTTGCTTGTTTTGGACAACGTGCGATGAGCCCATAGGACATGAGGAAGCTCGTCCACCCAACCAGTGCGTTTTGTGCCAAGTCTGGCCTTTATTCCTTCAACGATGCTTCTGTTTGCACGCTCGACTTGTCCATTACCTTGCGGATGCGCGACGGAGGTAAATATCTGTTTGATGCCCATAGAAGACAACCATTCTTGCAGGTGTTGGTCTGCGAACTGCGTGCCATTGTCACTTACAATTTCCAGTGGTAAGCCAAAACGACAAATGATAAACTCCCAAATGAATTTTTTGATACTTTTCCCGTCGATGGATGACAAAGTTTTTGCCTCCACCCATTTGGTAAAGTAATCGATGGCCACCACTAAGTATTTGACATTACCAGGAGCTGTGGGAAATGGTCCCACAAGATCAATGGCCCATTTCTGGAATGGCCATGCCGCGGTAACTGGTATCAAGTTATTCTTGGGCCGCAGTGTTCCTGGCGCATGGCGTTGGCAGGACTTGCATTTGCGCAACTCCGTCATGGCGTCTACGTGCATTCCGGGCCAATAGTACCCGGCGTTCATTAGTTTGGCGACTACCATCCTTGGGCCTGCGTGTAGGCCGCAGGATCCTTCATGTATGTCTTTGATGAGATATGTCGCCTCTGCGGAGTCAACACAACGTAGTAAGGGTCCCAAATACGAACGCCGATACAGTACTCCGTCAATGACTTGGTAATGCAATGCCTTGTTCTGGAGTTTTCGCGCCTCCGCTTTATTGTCTGGAAGCGTTCCATTGAGGAGATAAGACTTAATTGGGGTGATCCAGGAGGTCTTGTCAGTCTGGACCACATTGACTTGCTTTTGTGACACTGATGGGTGGTCCAAGACTTCCACCCGCACATCTTTTGCCATATGATCAAAAACCGTTGATGCCATCTTGCTTAACGCATCTGCGGGCTTGTTTTGACTGCGCTTGATATGATGAACCTTGCAATACGAGAAGTCACGCATGAGGGCTTTGGCTTGCTCTAAGTACAAGATCATGGATGCTTCTCGTGCTTCGTATGAGCCGTCGATGTGGTTGGCTACCAACTGAGAGTCGACGTGAGCATCTAAGTGTTGTACACCCATTTTCTTTGCAATGCGCAAACCTGCGAGCAATGCCTCGTATTCCGCTTCATTATTTGTGGTTGGGAAATCAAGGCGGATTGCATAAGTGAAATCCTTCCCGTCTGGTGTGATCAGGCGTAGGCCTGCCCCCGCACCATCGTCATTGCACGTTCCGTCCGTATATAATTCCCACTTTTCTGCGGATTCGGGACTTGGCAAAGTGACATGTGCTTGTTGACATTCGGTTACACTTTCGGGAGGGACTTCTGCGGCAAAGTCTGCAAGAATTTGCCCCTTGAATGATGTTCTGGTCTTGTATTCAATTGTGTGTTCTCCCAGCTCAATGGCCCACTTGGCCAGATGCCCCGACAGCTCCGGCTTGCGCAGGATGTCATTAATACAGAAGTCTGTGAGGACATTAATGGGGTGTCCCTGGAAGTACCTCCGCAACCTTCTTGATGCGTGTACCAATGCTAGTACCAGCTTTTCCATTGTGGAGTACCGGGTCTCTGTGTCAAGTAAAGTTCGACTTACGTAGTACACTGGGGTTTGGACGCCTTTGCGGTCAACCAGGAGAACGGCACCAATTGATTTTTCTTTTACTGACAAGTATAATGTTAGTGGCTCTTTTGGAAGTGGTGCTGTGAGAGTCGGCAAGCGGCTCAAGCATTCTTTCATTTCCTTGAAGGCGGCCTCGGCTTCCTCTGTCCATTTGAAGTTTGACTTTTTGAGGCAGTTCTTCAAGGTGTTCACGAAGGGAAACGACTTCGAAGCATAATTTGAGAGAAAACGATTTAGGGCGACAAGACGCCCCATCAGTGTCTGAACCTCCCGCACAGAAGACGGAGATGGCATGCGCTCAATTGCTTGTACTTTATCGGGATTTGCACGGAAGCCATCTTTAGTAACAATCACTCCCAAAAACTTCCCTTCTTCCATTCCAAAAGAACATTTACTCGGATTGAGCTTCATGCGGACCTTGCGGAGTTGATCAAAAGTCTTTTGAATGTCCGCAAGCATTTGGTCTTCCTCGGCGCTTTTGATAACCAAATCATCAACATACACTTCGAGATTGACCCCGATCTGTGCATTGAACGCTGTATCCATGAGGCGCTGATACGTTGCCCCTGCGTTCTTCAATCCAAACGGCATCTTTGTGTAACAATAAGTGCCGGTGTCTGTGCGGAAGGATGTTTTATCTTCATCCTCTTTGGCCATTTGGATTTGATGGTACCCTTTGTAAGCATCGAGGAAGCATTTGAATCTAAACGGTGCTAAAGAATCGACCTTCAAATCAATTTCCGGAAGTGGGTAACAATCCTTCGGGCATGCTTTGTTTATATCTTTGTAATCCACGCACATTCTCCAGCCCCCGTTGGATTTTCCGACCATCACTGGGTTAGCAACCCAAGTTTGGTACCTTGTTCTTCGCAGGATGCCTGCGTCTAAAAGTTCGGCGACTTGCTCATTCATGGCCTTTGTTTTCTCCGGCCCCATACTACGCTTCTTCTGAACAACTGGTTCCACAGACTTATAAACATTCAGTTTGTGTTCTGCGATGTCGCGAGGAACGCCGACCATGTCCGCAGGTTGGAAGGCAAAGACATCCATGTTCTTAGTGAGCAACTGTTTTAAATGAATTCGTATGGTGTCGGAGATTACTGGGCCAATGACAACCGTCTGATCTGGGAATTTAGGGTTAATCACCCATTTCTCGGGATCAGTGCGGTTTGATGGCTTCATAATTTTTGGAGGCTTGCATGCATCTGTTGCGTGGCAATTTTTGTTTCCGCGTATGAAAGCTACACCTCCGCGCGTTGGAAATCCAACCATTTGATGCGGAGTAGACGCGTTGCAGTTGAATTTTGCCAATCCTTCTCGACTGATGAGAACATCATGCGACGAATTCACCGGTAAAACCATGAAATCACAGATCTCTGTGCGCGAGAGCTGTCCGTCTGTCCATGTGACAGGTAGAGTGAGTATGCCCAATGGAATTATCACTTCGTGAATAAATCCGGATTTCGGCTCCGCAGTTGGAACGAGTTTTTCTTTATCTTCCGCGTCTAATTGGTCGAAGCACTGCTGGTACATGATGTCTGTACTGCTCCCGTTGTCAAGGAACATGTACCTTGTGCGGTAATGTCCAATGACTCCCGTTATGATTAACGGTGTTGTGGAAGATGCTCCTCCCTTGACGCGTGGCATAACAACAGGTGCCTCTTTTCAAGCGTCATCTTGTGCTGTAGAATAGGCTCTTTTCTTGTAATTCCTGCTATGGATCATGTAGCAGTTGTGCCGATTTGAGCGCTGCACGTGATGCGCGTTGAGATTCTTGATCTTCTTATTATTAGGGTCAACATCTCCTTGCGGATCTCGAGGTTTCTTCCGCATATTCTTTACTAGGTGGGATAGCTGCCCTGACTTGATTGCATTTTCGATTTCCATCTTTAGACTATAACAGTTGTCTGTCAGATGGCCATAATCTTCATGATACTCACAGTACTTGGACGTGTCAATATTTCTTCTATCTTGCCTTAACTCTCTTGGCTTCGGGAACTGGATCTGTTCCGTTTTCAGGACTTCTGAGGGCGTCTTTGACAATGGGGTCCAGTCATAGTTCTTCTTGCTTGGTGGCTTTGAATCGCGCGGGTGCTTGTTGTTAAGATAATGCCGCGCATCCTGCCCTGAGGAATATTTTCCTTCATCTGTAGCCCCTGAGATTCGAGACCACACTGACTGTTTTCCCTTCCCCTTGTCGTGCGTGTACGCACCCTGATTGCCACTGTGGTGGAAGTTTTTCGAACGCGTAAACGAGCGTTCCGATGATGCATAGACCTTTGCTGCCTCAATGAGTTCATCCCATGCTTCGGGAACACCCTCCTTTCCCGTCAGACATCTCATAAGATCATCATTCCGCACTCCGTGAATGAATGCGGCTCTGGTGAGTTCCTCGCCACACCCCAATTGCAGGGCTTCCTTGTTGTAGCGAATGATGTAATCTTCCAGACTCTCATTGTCCTTCCGGGAGCACAACAAGATTTGAGCCTTGTCTTTTTTGTGTTTCCGAAGGTGGGAGAAATGGTTCTTGAACTTCTTGATAAGATCATCGAAGTCTACAAGACTTCCTACCGGCAAGCTTTCGTACCAAACCCGCGCCGCGCCCGTTAGGGTTTGAACAAACAGGTGGCACCAAGCTTGGACCGGCCATGGCTTAGAACTTCCTGCGCAGTCAAATGCGTGCAGGTGATCATCAGGATCGCGCAAACCATCATATTTTCCAATCGTGTTTGGCAGCTTACATTCAACTGGCATAGGTGCTAGTGCAATTCTTGCACAGAATTTTGATCTTTCTGCAAATGACTTAGGACGATACGGCTTGTTGAGGTCGTCATCTGGATTAGGCTGGTTACTTGCTATAGACTTTGTTTTCGGTTTATAAGTGGGATCAGAAGTGATCTCATTCTCAGACTCATAGCCATCAGGTTCCCCAGTCAGGGTGACGTGGTCCTGAACGTGAGTACCTTTACCACGTTCTCCACCACGTACCGCCTGCCGGGGTTTGGCTGTAGGGCGAACAGCAGGTTGTTCACCCTCTTGAGAGTCGTCTTCAGTATCGAAAGACAGGGCTTTCCTTGATTCCAAACGAGCCTTTGCCATTAGTTTCTTTTGGTACTCTGCGATTGTTCTGGCACTTTCTTGAGCCAGCCATTCTTCTGGATCATCCACAGGCCCTTCAACTGTTTTCTTTTGTGATGTTAGTGCCGGCCTTCTTGAAGAAAATAGTTGAAAATTTGGAGCAGCCTGCTTCTGATGTACATTCTTTGTCACCGTTGTTGGTGCTCCAGCATCTTGATTCACTTGAACTCCCTCATCGACATCGATGGGGTCTTGACGTTGTTCGGCTCCAGAATCCATTAGCACTAGTTTGAAAGATTAGAAGACCGTAAGTGATGGCGCCAATGAAGAAACAAGTAGTCTAACCTCCTTAGGGGGATGATAGACTAGATGCAACCACAGGATTGATCCTTCACTAGCACTTCCTGGATTGGAGTAACCTGCAAGTAAAGATGATGTGGGTAGGGAGACAACTACACAAGGTAGCAGTTTATAACAAAAACGTGGGTGAATGGGGATACTATCAAGTGTGATAGCTCTTAGGGTTAGCCAAAAGTGTCCTCCTATTAGAGATGTGATCCCTTATATAGGTATGGACGTATGCCACCATTACCCGAAACCCTAATCGTGATGGGCCAGGCCCGATTAGGGTTGTCTCCACTACCCGAAGACTATATTAGTAAA
The DNA here is from genome assembly GCA_032199755.1 of Ambrosia artemisiifolia. Taxonomy (NCBI): domain Eukaryota; kingdom Viridiplantae; phylum Streptophyta; class Magnoliopsida; order Asterales; family Asteraceae; genus Ambrosia; species Ambrosia artemisiifolia. The sequence goes on from CM063521.1 coordinate 26,908,529, forward strand.
GTAGTTATGGAATAGCTATAAATAAGGAAACATGGAACGGTTACCGCTTTTACCGCTTACGCGCACGAGCATTGCTCCGTGATTGTAGGAGAGCCGTTATTCCTTAGCTTGCTGGGGAAGTTTCTCTTGTCCGCGGGATGTTCCTCCGCGGGTTACGTTCCGGGTTTGGGTACGCTCTGCGCAGTGATGAGCACCCAATCCCATCAACCACAAGTATCGGTAATTTTGGAGTCTCGGAGAGCCTAATGGAGGAACGGGAAGTCCCTAAGGTGTCTTATCATGCTACAGACTCAGATAAAGGATACGAAACTTACCGGACAGTAATCGGACTCACGATGCGACAATTACGTAGAGATTCGTACACAGGAAAAGACTCCAGTTTAAAAGACCGTAAATATAGGTACTTTTGGAGTTTCAGGGACCCGAGTGGAGGAACGGGAACGCCATAAGGTGGCTTATCATGATACAGACTCAGATAAAGGATACGAAGCTGACTGGATGGTAATCGGAGTCATAATGCGAGAATTATGTAGAGCTTTGTACACAGAAAAAGACTCATGTTTAAAAGACCGTAACTATCGGTAATTTTGGAGTTTCGCGGACCTGAACGGAGGAACAGGAAGGGCCTAAGGTGTCTTATCATGCTACAGACTCAGATAAAGGATACAAAACTGACCAGACAGTAATCGAACTCACGATGCGACAGTTACGTAGAGATTTGTACACAGGAAAAGACTCCAGTTTAAGAGACCGTAACTATAGGTACCATTGGAGTTTCAGGGACATGAATGGAGGAACGGGAATGTCATAAGGTATCTTATGATGCTACAGACAAAGATAAAGGATAAGAAACTGACTGGATGGTAATCGGCGTCACAATGTGACAATTAGGTAGAGATACGAACACAGGAAAAGACTCTAGTTTAAAAGACCGTAACTATGGGTACTTTTGGAGTTTCAGGGACCCGAATGGAGGAACAGGAAGGCCATAAGGTTTCTTATCATGCTACAGACTCAGATAAAGGATACGAAGCTGACTGGAGCGTAATCGGAGTCATAATGTGAGAATTATGTTGAGATTTGTACACAGGAAAAGATAATAGTTTAAAAGACCGTAACTATCGGTACTTTTGGAGTTTCAGGGACCCGAATGCAGGAACGAAAAGGCCATAAGGTGTCTTATCATGCTACAGACTCAGATAAAGGATACGAAACTTACCGGACCGTAATCGGACTCACGATGCGACAATTACGTAGAGATTCGTACAAAGGAAAAGACTCCAGTTTAAAAGACCGTAAATATAGGTACTTTCGTAGTTTCAGGGACCCGAGTGGAGGAATGGGAACGCCATAAGGTGGCTTATCATGATACAGACTCAGCTAAAGGATACGAAGCTGACTGGATGGTAATCGGAGTCATAATGCGAGAATTATGTAGAGCTTTGTACACAGAAAAAGTCTCATGTTTAAAAGACCGTAACTATCGGTAATTTTGGTGTCTCAGGGACCCGAATGGAGGAACGGGAAGGGCCTAAGGTGTCTTATCATGCTACAGACTCAGATAAAGGATACGAAACTGACAGGACAGTAATCGGACTCACGATACAACAATTACGCAGAGATTCGTACAGAGGAAAAGACTCCAGTTTAAGAGACCGTAACTATAGGTACCTTTGGAGTTTCACGGACACGAATGGAGGAACGGGAAGGTCATAAGGTATCTTATGATGCTACAGACAAATATAAAGGATAAGAAACTGACTAGATGGTAATCGACCTCACAATGTGACAATTAGGTAGAGATTCGTACACAGGAAAAGACTCCAGTTTAAAAGACCGTAACTATAGGTACTTTTGGAGTTTCGGGGACCCGAATGGAGGAACAGGAAGGCCATAATGTGTCTTATCATGCTACAGACTCAAATAAAGGACACGAAGCTGACTGGAGGGTAATTGGAGTCATAATGCGAGAATTATGTAGAGATTCGTACACAGGAAAAGATACCAGTTTAAAAGACTGTAACTATCGGTACTTTTGCAGTTTCAGGGACCCGAATGGAGGAACGGAAAGGCAATAAGGTGTCGTATCATGCTACAGACGTAGATAAAGGATACAAAACTAAACGGAGGGTAATCGGAGTCATTATACAAGAATTACGTAGAGATTCGTACACAGGAAAAGAATCCAGTTTAAAAGATTGTAACTATAGGTACTTTTGGAGTTTCAGGGATACGAATGGAGGAACGAGAAGGTCATAAGGTATCTTATCGTGCTACAGACTCAGATAAAGGATAAGAAACTGACAAGATGGTAATCGGGCTCACGATGTGACAATTACGTAGAGATTCATACACAGGAAAAGACTCCAGTTTAAAAGACCGTAACTATAGGTACTTTTGGAGTTTCTGGGACCCGAATGGAGGAACGGGAAGGCCATAAGTTGTCTTATCATGCTTCAGACTCAGATAAAGGATAAGAAGCCGACTGGAGGGTAATCGGAGTCATAATGCGAGAATTATGTAGAGATAGGTACACAGGAAAAGATACCAGTTTAAAAAACGTAACAATCGGTACTTTTGGAGTTTCAGGGACCCGAATGGAGGAACGGGAAGGCAATAAGGTGTCGTATCATGGTACGGATGCAAATAAAGGATACGAAACTGACTGGAGGGTAATCGGAGTCATAATGCAAGAATTACGTAGAGATTCATACACAGGAAAAGAATCCAGTTTAAAAGATCGTAACTATAGGTACTTTTAGAGTTTCAGGGATACGAATGGAGGAACGGGAAGATCATAAGGTATCTTGTCATGCTACAGAATCAGATAAAGGATAAGAAACTGACAGGATGGTAATCGGCCTCACGATGTGACAATTACGTAGAGATTCGTACACAGGAAAAGACTCCAGTTTAAAAGACCGTAACTATAGGTACTTTTGGAGTTTCAGGGACCCGAATGGAGGAACAGGAAGGCCATAATGTGTCTTATCACGCTACAGACTCAAATAAAGAACACGAAGCTGACTGGAGGGTAATTGGAGTCATAATGCGAGAATTATGTAGAGATTCGTACACAGGAAAAGATACCAGTTTAAAAGACTGTAACTATCGGTACTTTTGCAGTTTCAGGGACCCGAATGGAGGAACGGGAAGGCAATAAGGGGTCGTATCATGCTACAGACGTATATAAAGGAAACGAAACTGACTGGAGGGTAATCGGAGTCATAATACAAGAATTACGTAGAGATTCGTACACAGGAAAAGAATCCAGTTTAAAAGATTGTAACTATAGGTACTTTTGGAGTTTCAGGGATACGAATGGAGGAACGCGAAGGTCATAAGGTATCTTATCGTGCTACAGACTCAGATAGAGGATAAGAAACTGACCAGATGGTAATCGGCCTCACGATGTGACAATTACGTAGAGATTCATACACAGGAAAAGACTCCAGTTTAAAAGACCGTAACTATAGGGACTTTTGGAGTTTCTGGGACCCGAATGGAGGAACGGGAAGGCCATAAGTTGTCTTATCATGCTTCAGACTCAGATAAAGGATACGAAGCCGACTGGAGGGTAATCGGAGTCATAATGCGAGAATTATGTAGAGATAGGTACACAGGAAAAGATACCAGTTTAAAAGACCGTAACTATTGGTACCTTTGGAGTTTCAGGGACCCGTATAGGATACGAAGCTGACTAGATGGTAATCGGAGTCATAATGTGAGAATTATGTAGAGCTTCGTACACAGAAAAAGACTCATGTTTAAAAGACCGTAACTATCGGTAATTTTTGAGTTTCAGGGACCGAATGGAGGAACGGAAAGGCCATAAGGTGTCTTATCATGCTACAGACTCGGATAAAGGATACAAAACTTACCGGACAGTAATCGGACTCACGATGCGACAATTACGTAGAGATTCGTACACAGGAAAAGACTCCAGTTTAAAAGACCGTAAAGATAGGTACTTTCGTAGTTTCAGGGACCCGAGTGGAGGAATGGGAACGGCATAAGGTGGCTTATCATGATACAGACTCAGCTAAAGGATACGAAGCTGACTGGATGGTAATCGGAGTCATAATGCGAGAATTATGTAGAGCTTTGTACACAGAAAAAGACTCATGTTTAAAAGACCGTAACTATCGGTAATTTTGGTGTCTCAGGGACCCGAATGGAGGAACGGGAAGGGCCTAAGGTGTCTTATCATGCTACAGACTCAGATAAAGGATACAAAACTGACAGGACAGTAATCGGACTCACGATACAACAATTACGCAGAGATTCGTACAGAGGAAAAGACTCCAGTTTAAGAGACCGTAACTATAGGTACCTTGGGAGTTTTACGGACACGAATGGAGGAACGGGAAGGTCATAAGGTATCTTATGATGCTACAGACATATATAAAGGATAAGAAACTGACTGGATGGTAATCGGCCTTACAATGTGACAATTAGGTAGAGATTCGTACACAGGAAAAGACTCCAGTTTAAAAGACCGTAACTATAGGTACTTTTGGAGTTTCGGGGACCCGAATGGAGGAACAGGAAGGCCATAATGTGTCTTATCATGCTACAGACTCAAATAAAGAACACGAAGCTGACTGGAGGGTAATTGGAGTCATAATGCGAGAATTATGTAGAGATTCGTACACAGGAAAAGATACCAGTTTAAAAGACTGTAACTATCGGTACTTTTGCACTTTCAGGGACCCGAATGGAGGAACGGGAAGGCAATAAGGTGTCGTATCATGCTACAGACGTAGATAAAGGATACGAAACTGACTGGAGGGTAATCGGAGTCATAATACAAGAATTACGTAGAGATTCGTACACAGGAAAAGAATCCAGTTTAAAAGATTGTAACTATAGGTACTTTTGGAGTTTCACGGACACGAATGGAGGAACGGGAAGGTCATAAGGTATCTTATGATGCTACAGACAAATATAAAGGATAAGAAACTGACTGGATGGTAATCGGCCTCACAATGTGACAATTAGGTAGAGATTCGTACACAGGAAAAGACTCCTGTTTAAAAGACCGTAACTATAGGTACTTTTGGAGTTTCGGGGACCCGAATGGAGGAACAGGAAGGCCATAATGTGTCTTATCATGCTACAGACTCAAATAAAGGACACGAAGCTGACTGGAGGGTAATTGGAGTCATAATGCGAGAATTATGTAGAGATTCGTACACAGGAAAAGATACCAGTTTAAAAGACTGAAACTATCGGTACTTTTGCAGTTTTAGGGACCCGAATGGAGGAACGGGAAGGAAATAAGTTGTCGTCTCATGCTACAGACATAGATAAAGGATACGAAACTGACTGGAGGGTAATCGGAGTCATAATACAAGAATTACGTAGAGATTCGTACACAGGAAAAGAATCCAGTTTAAAAGATTGTAACTATAGGTACTTTTGGAGTTTCAGGGATACGAATGGAGGAACGCGAAGGTCATAAGGTATCTTATCGTGCTACAGACTCAGATAGAGGATAAGAAACTGACCAGATGGTAATCGGCCTCACGATGTGACAATTACGTAGAGATTCATACACAGGAAAAGACTCCAGTTTAAAAGACCGTAACTATAGGTACTTTTGGAGTTTCTGGGACCCGAATGGAGGAACGGGAAGGCCATAAGTTGTCTTATCATGCTTCAGACTCAGATAAAGGATACGAAGCCGACTGGAGGGTAATCGGAGTCATAATGCGAGAATTATGTAGAGATAGGTACACAGGAAAAGATTCGAGTTTAAAAGACCGTAACTATTGGTACTTTTGAAGTTTCAGGGACCCGTATAGGATACGAAGCTGACTAGATGGTAATCGGAGTCATAATGCGAGAATTATGTAGAGCTTCGTACACAGAAAAAGACTCATGTTTAAAAGACCGTAACTATCGGTAATTTTGGAGTTTCAGGGACCGAATGGAGGAACGGAAAGGCCATAAGGTGTCTTATCATGCTACAGACTCAGATAAAGGATACGAAACTTACCGGACAGTAATCGGACTCACGATGCGACAATTACGTAGAGATTCGTACACAGGAAAAGACTCCAGTTTAAAAGACCGTAAAGATAGGTACTTTCGTAGTTTCAGGGACCCGAGTGGAGGAATGGGAACGGCATAAGGTGGCTTATCATGATACAGACTCAGCTAAAGGATACGAAGCTGACTGGATGGTAATCGGAGTCATAATGCGAGAATTATGTAGAGCTTTGTACACAGAAAAAGACTCATGTTTAAAAGACCGTAACTATCGGTAATTTTGGTGTCTCAGGGACCCGAATGGAGGAACGGGAAGGGCCTAAGGTGTCTTATCATGCTACAGACTCAGATAAAGGATACGAAACTGACAGGACAGTAATCGGACTCACGATACAACAATTACGCAGAGATTCGTACAGAGGAAAAGACTCCAGTTTAAGAGACCGTATCTATAGGTACCTTGGGAGTTTCACGGACACGAATGGAGGAACGGGAAGGTCATAAGGTATCTTATGATGCTACAGACAAATATAAAGGATAAGAAACTGACTGGATGGTAATCGGCCTCACAATGTGACAATTAGGTAGAGATTCGTACACAGGAAAAGACTCCAGTTTAAAAGACCGTAACTATAGGTACTTTTGGAGTTTCGGGGACCCGAATGGAGGAACAGGAAGGCCATAATGTGTCTTATCATGCTACAGACTCAAATAAAGAACACGAAGCTGACTGGAGGGTAATTGGAGTCATAATGCGAGAATTATGTAGAGATTCGTACACAGGAAAAGATACCAGTTTAAAAGACTGTAACTATCGGTACTTTTGCAGTTTCAGGGACCCGAATGGAGGAACGGAAAGGCAATAAGGTGTCGTATCATGCTACAGACGTAGATAAAGGATACGAAACTGAATGGAGGGTAATCGGAGTCATAATACAAGAATTACGTAGAGATTCGTACACAGGAAAAGAATCCAGTTTAAAAGATTGTAACTATAGGTACTTTTGGAGTTTCAGGGATACGAATGGAGGAACGAGAAGGTCATAAGGTATCTTATCGTGCTACAGACTCAGATAAAGGATAAGAAACTGACAAGATGGTAATCGGGCTCACGATGTGACAATTACGTAGAGATTCATACACAGGAAAAGACTCCAGTTTAAAAGACCGTAACTATAGGTACTTTTGGAGTTTCTGGGACCCGAATGGAGGAACGGGAAGGCCATAAGTTGTCTTATCATGCTTCAGACTCAGATAAAGGATAAGAAGCCGACTGGAGGGTAATCGGAGTCATAATGCGAGAATTATGTAGAGATAGGTACACAGGAAAAGATACCAGTTTAAAAAACGTAACAATCGGTACTTTTGGAGTTTCAGGGACCCGAATGGAGGAACGGGAAGGCAATAAGGTGTCGTATCATGGTACGGATGCAAATAAAGGATACGAAACTGACTGGAGGGTAATCGGAGTCATAATGCAAGAATTACGTAGAGATTCGTACACAGGAAAAGAATCCAGTTTAAAAGATCGTAACAATAGGTACTTTTAGAGTTTCAGAGATACGAATGGAGGAACGGGAAGATCATAAGGTATCTTGTCATGCTACAGAATCAGATAAAGGATAAGAAACTGACCGGATGGTAATCGGCCTCACGATGTGACAATTACGTAGAGATTCGTACACAGGAAAAGACTCCAGTTTAAAAGACCGTAACTATAGGTACTTTTGGAGTTTCGGGGACCCGAATGGAGGAACAGGAAGGCCATAATGTGTCTTATCATGCTACAGACTCAAATAAAGAACACGAAGCAGACTGGAGGGTAATTGGATTCATAATGCGAGAATTATGTAGAGATTCGTACACAGGAAAAGATACCAGTTTAAAAGACTGTAACTATCGGTACTTTTGCATTTTCAGGGACCCGAATGGAGGAACGGGAAGGCAATAAGGTGTCGTATCATGCTACAGACGTAGATAAAGGATGCGAAACTAACTGGAGGGTAATCGGAGTCATAATACAAGAATTACGTAGAGATTCGTACACAGGAAAAGAATCCAGTTTAAAAGATTGTAACTATAGGTACTTTTGGAGTTTCAGGGATACGAATGGAGGAACGCGAAGGTCATAAGGTATCTTATCGTGCTACAGACTCAGATAGAGGATAAGAAACTGACCAGATGGTAATCGGCCTCACGATGTGACAATTACGTAGAGATTCATACACAGGAAAAGACTCCAGTTTAAAAGACCGTAACTATAGGTACTTTTGGAGTTTCTAGGACCCGAATGGAGGAACGGGAAGGCCATAAGTTGTCTTATCATGCTTCAGACTCAGATAAAGGATACGAAGCCGACTAGAGGGTAATCGGAGTCATAATGCGAGATGTATGTAGAGATAGGTACACAGGAAAAGATACCAGTTTAAAAGACCGTAACTATTGGTACTTTTGGAGTTTCAGGGACCCGTATAGGATACGAAGCTGACTAGATGGTAATCGGAGTCATAATGCGAGAATTATGTAGAGCTTCGTACACAGAAAAAGACTCATGTTTAAAAGACCGTAACTATCGGTAATTTTGGAGTTTCAGGGACCGAATGGAGGAACGGAAAGGCCATAAGGTGTCTTATCATGCTACAGACTCAGATAAAGGATACGAAACTTACCGAACAGTAATCGGACTCACGATGCGACAATTACGTAGAGATTCGTACACAGGAAAAGACTCCAGTTTAAAAGACCGAAAATATAGGTACTTTCGTAGTTTCAGGGACCTGAATGGAGGAATGGGAACGTCATAAGGTGGCTTATCATGATACAGACTCAGCTAAAGGATACGAAGCTGACTGGATGGTAATCGGAGTCATAATGCGAGAATTATGTAGAGCTTTGTACACAGAAAAAGACTCATGTTTAAAAGACCGTAACTATCGGTAATTTTGGTGTCTCAGGGACCCGAATGGAGGAACGGGAAGGGCCTAAGGTGTCTTATCATGCTACAGACTCAGATAAAGGATACGAAACTGACAGGACAGTAATCGGACTCACGATACAACAATTACGCAGAGATTCGTACAGAGGAAAAGACTCCAGTTTAAGAGACCATAACTATAGGTACCTTTGGAGTTTCACGGACACGAATGGAGGAACGGGAAGGTCATAAGGTATCTTATGATGCTACAGACAAATATAAAGGATAAGAAACTGACTGGATGGTAATCGGCCTCACAATGTGACAATTAGGTAGAGATTCGTACACAGGAAAAGACTCCAGTTTAAAAGACCGTAACTATAGGTACTTTTGGAGTTTCGGGGACCCGAATGGAGGAACAGGAAGGCCATAATGTGTCTTATCATGCTACAGACTCAAATAAAGGACACGAAGCTGACTGGAGGGTAATTGGAGTCATAATGCGAGAATTATGTAGAGATTCGTACACAGGAAAAGATACCAGTTTAAAAGACTGTAACTATCGGTACTTTTGCAGTTTCAGGGACCCGAATGGAGGAACGGGAAGGCAATAAGGTGTCGTATCATGCTACAGACGTAGATAAAGGATACGAAACTGACTGGAGGGTAATCGGAGTCATAATACAAGAATTACGTAGAGATTCGTACACAGGAAAAGAATCCAGTTTAAAAGATTGTAACTATAGGTACTTTTGGAGTTTCAGGGATACGAATGGAGGAACGCGAAGGTCATAAGGTATCTTATCGTGCTACAGACTCAGATAGAGGATAAGAAACTGACCAGATGGTAATCGGCCTCACGATGTGACAATTACGTAGAGATTCATACACAGGAAAAGACTCCAGTTTAAAAGACCGTAACTATAGGTACTTTTGGAGTTTCTGGGACCCGAATGGAGGAACGGGAAGGCCATAAGTTGTCTTATCATGCTTCAGACTCAGATAAAGGATACGAAGCCGACTAGAGGGTAATCGGAGTCATAATGCGAGAATTATGTAGAGATAGGTACACAGGAAAAGATACCAGTTTAAAAGACCGTAACTATTGGTACTTTTGGAGTTTCAGGGACCCGTATAGGATACGAAGCTGACTAGATGGTAATCGGAGTCATAATGCGAGAATTATGTAGAGCTTCATACACAGAAAAAGACTCATGTTTAAAAGACCGTAACTATCGGTAATTTTGGAGTTTCAGGGACCGAATGGAGGAACGGAAAGGCCATAAGGTGTCTTATCATGCTACAGACTCAGATAAAGGATACGAAACTTACCGGACAGTAATCATACTCACGATGCGACAATTACGTAGAGATTCGTACACAGGAAAAGACTCCAGTTTAAAAGACCGTAAATATAGGTACTTTCGTAGTTTCAGGGACCTGAGTGGAGGAATGGGATCGGCATAAGGTGGCTTATCATGATACAGACTCAGCTAAAGGATACGAAGCTGACTGGATGGTAATCGGAGTCATAATGCGAGAATTATGTAGAGCTTTGTGCACAGAAAAAGACTCATGTTTAAAAGACCGTAACTATCGGTAATTTTGGTGTCTCAGGGACCCGAATGGAGGAACGGGAAGGGCCTAAGGTGTCTTATCATGCTACAGACTCAGATAAAGGATACGAAACTGACTGGACAGTAATCGGACTCACGATACAACAATTACGCAGAGATTCGTACAGAGGAAAAGACTCCAGTTTAAGAGACCATAACTATAGGTACCTTTGGAGTTTCACGGACACGAATGGAGGAACGGGAAGGTCATAAGGTATCTTATGATGCTACAGACAAATATAAAGGATAAGAAACTGACTGGATGGTAATCGGCCTCACAATGTGACAATTAGGTAGAGATTCGTACACAGGAAAAGACTCCAGTTTAAAAGACCGTAACTATAGGTACTTTTGGAGTTTCGGGGACCCGAATGGAGGAACAGGAAGGCCATAATGTGTCTTATCATGCTACAGACTCAAATAAAGGACACGAAGCTGACTGGAGGGTAATTGGAGTCATAATGCGAGAATTATGTAGAGATTCGTACACAGGAAAAGATACCAGTTTAAAAGACTGTAACTATCGGTACTTTTGCAGTTTCAGGGACCCGAATGGAGGAACGGGAAGGCAATAAGGTGTCGTATCATGCTACAGACGTAGATAAAGGATACGAAACTGACTGGAGGGTAATCGGAGTCATAATACAAGAATTACGTAGAGATTCGTACACAGGAAAAGAATCCAGTTTAAAAGATTGTAACTATAGGTACTTTTGGAGTTTCAGGGATACGAATGGAGGAACGCGAAGGTCATAAGGTATCTTATCGTGCTACAGACTCAGATAGAGGATAAGAAACTGACCAGATGGTAATCGGCCTCACGATGTGACAATTACGTAGAGATTCATACACAGGAAAAGACTCCAGTTTAAAAGACCGTAACTATAGGTACTTTTGGAGTTTCTGGGACCCGAATGGAGGAACGGGAAGGCCATAAGTTGTCTTATCATGATTCAGACTCAGATAAAGGATACGAAGCCGACTAGAGGGTAATCGGAGTCATAATGCGAGAATTATGTAGAGATAGGTACACAGGAAAAGATACCAGTTTAAAATTCCGTAACTATTGGTACTTTTGGAGTTTCAGGGACCCGTATAGGATACGAAGCTGACTAGATGGTAATCGGAGTCATAATGCGAGAATTATGTAGAGCTTCGTACACAGAAAAAGACTCATGTTTAAAAGACCGTAACTATCGGTAATTTTGGAGTTTCAGGGACCGAATGGAGGAACGGAAAGGCCATAAGGTGTCTTATCATGCTACAGACTCAGATAAAGGATACGAAACTTACCGGACAGTAATCATACTCACGATGCGACAATTACGTAGAGATTCGTACACAGGAAAAGACTCCAGTTTAAAAGACCGTAAATATAGGTACTTTCGTAGTTTCAGGGACCTGAGTGGAGGAATGGGATCGGCATAAGGTGGCTTATCATGATACAGACTCAGCTAAAGGATACGAAGCTGACTGGATGGTAATCGGAGTCATAATGCGAGAATTATGTAGAGCTTTGTACACAGAAAAAGACTCATGTTTAAAAGACCGTAACTATCGGTAATTTTGGTGTCTCAGGGACCCGAATGGAGGAACGGGAAGGGCCTAAGGTGTCTTATCATGCTACAGACTCAGATAAAGGATACGAAACTGACAGGACAGTAATCGGACTCACGATACAACAATTACGCAGAGATTCGTACAGAGGAAAAGACTCCAGTTTAAGAGACCATAACTATAGGTACCTTTGGAGTTTCACGGACACGAATGGAGGAACGGGAAGGTCATAAGGTATCTTATCATGCTACAGACAAATATAAAGGATAAGAAACTGACTGGATGGTAATCGGCCTCACAATGTGACAATTAGGTAGAGATTCGTACACAGGAAAAGACTCCAGTTTAAAAGACCGTAACTATAGGTACTTTTGGAGTTTCGGGGACCCGAATGGAGGAAGAGGAAGGCCATAATGTGTCTTATCATGCTACAGACTCAAATAAAGGACACGAAGCTGACTGGAGGGTAATTGGAGTCATAATGCGAGAATTATGTAGAGATTCGTACACAGGAAAAGATACCAGTTTAAAAGACTGTAACTATCGGTACTTTTGCAGTTTCAGGGACCCGAATGGAGGAACGGGAAGGCAATAAGGTGTCGTATCATGCTACAGACGTAGATAAAGGATACGAAACTGACTGGAGGGTAATCGGAGTCATAATACAAGAATTACGTAGAGATTCGTACACAGGAAAAGAATCCAGTTTAAAAGATTGTAACTATAGGTACTTTTGGAGTTTCAGGGATACGAATGGAGGAACGCGAAGGTCATAAGGTATCTTATCGTGCTACAGACTCAGATAGAGGATAAGAAACTGACCAGATGGTAATCGGCCTCACGATGTGACAATTACGTAGAGATTCATACACAGGAAAAGACTCCAGTTTAAAAGACCGTAACTATAGGTACTTTTGGAGTTTCTGGGACCCGAATGGAGGAACGGGAAGGCCATAAGTTGTCTTATCATGCTTCAGACTCAGATAAAGGATACGAAGCCGACTAGAGGGTAATCGGAGTCATAATGCGAGAATTATGTAGCGATAGGTACACAGGAAAAGATACCAGTTTAAAAGACCGTAACTATTGGTACTTTTGGAGTTTCAGGGACCCGTATAGGATACGAAGCTGACTAGATGGTAATCGGAGTCATAATGCGAGAATTATGTAGAGCTTCGTACACAGAAAAAGACTCATGTTTAAAAGACCGTAACTATCGGTAATTTTGGAGTTTCAGGGACCGAATGGAGGAACGGAAAGGCCATAAGGTGTCTTATCATGCTACAGACTCAGATAAAGGATACGAAACTTACCGGACAGTAATCATACTCACGATGCGACAATTACGTAGAGATTCGTACAGAGGAAAAGACTCCAGTTTAAAAGACCGTAAATATAGGTACTTTCGTAGTTTCAGGGACCTGAGTGGAAGAATGGGATCGGCATAAGGTGGCTTATCATGATACAGACTCAGCTAAAGGATACGAAGCTGACTGGATGGTAATCGGAGTCATAATGCGAGAATTATGTAGAGCTTTGTACACAGAAAAAGACTCATGTTTAAAAGACCGTAACTATCGGTAATTTTGGTGTCTCAGGGACCCGAATGGAGGAACGGGAAGGGCCTAAGGTGTCTTATCATGCTACAGACTCAGATAAAGGATACGAAACTGACAGGACAGTAATCGGACTCACGATACAACAATTACGCAGAGATTCGTACAGAGGAAAAGACTCCAGTTTAAGAGACCATAACTATAGGTACCTTTGGAGTTTCACGGACACGAATGGAGGAACGGGAAGGTCATAAGGTAACTTATGATGCTACAGACAAATATAAAGGATAAGAAACTGACTGGATGGTAATCGGCCTCACAATGTGACAATTAGGTAGAGATTCGTACACAGGAAAAGACTCCAGTTTAAAAGACCGTAACTATAGGTACTTTTGGAGTTTCGGGGACCCGAATGGAGGAACAGGAAGGCCATAATGTGTCTTATCATGCTACAGACTCAAATAAAGGACACGAAGCTGACTGGAGGGTAATTGGAGTCATAATGCGAGAATTATGTAGAGATTCGTACACAGGAAAAGATACCAGTTTAAAAGACTGTAACTATCGGTACTTTTGCAGTTTCAGGGACCCGAATGGAGGAACGGGAAGGCAATAAGGTGTCGTATCATGCTACAGACGTAGATAAAGGATACGAAACTGACTGGAGGGTAATCGGAGTCATAATACAAGAATTACGTAGAGATTCGTACACAGGAAAAGAATCCAGTTTAAAAGATTGTAACTATAGGTACTTTTGGAGTTTCAGGGATACGAATGGAGGAACGCGAAGGTCATAAGGTATCTTATCGTGCTACAGACTCAGATAGAGGATAAGAAACTGACCAGATGGTAATCGGCCTCACGATGTGACAATTACGTAGAGATTCATACACAGGAAAAGACTCCAGTTTAAAAGACCATAACTATAGGTACTTTTGGAGTTTCTGGGACCCGAATGGAGGAACGGGAAGGCCATAAGTTGTCTTATCATGCTTCAGACTCAGATAAAGGATACGAAGCCGACTAGAGGGTAATCGGAGTCATAATGCAAGAATTATGTAGAGATAGGTACACAGGAAAAGATACCAGTTTAAAAGACCGTAACTATTGGTACTTTTGGAGTTTCAGGGACCCGTATAGGATACGAAGCTGACTAGATGGTAATCGGAGTCATAATGCGAGAATTATGTAGAGCTTCGTACACAGAAAAAGACTCATGTTTAAAAGACCGTAACTATCGGTAATTTTGGAGTTTCAGGGACCGAATGGAGGAACGGAAAGGCCATAAGGTGTCTTATCATGCTACAGACTCAGATAAAGGATACGAAACTTACCGGACAGTAATCATACTCACGATGCGACAATTACGTAGAGATTCGTACAGAGGAAAAGACTCCAGTTTAAAAGACCGTAAATATAGGTACTTTCGTAGTTTCAGGGACCTGAGTGGAAGAATGGGATCGGCATAAGGTGGCTTATCATGATACAGACTCAGCTAAAGGATACGAAGCTGACTGGATGGTAATCGGAGTCATAATGCGAGAATTATGTAGAGCTTTGTACACAGAAAAAGACTCATGTTTAAAAGACCGTAACTATCGGTAATTTTGGTGTCTCAGGGACCCGAATGGAGGAACGGGAAGGGCCTAAGGTGTCTTATCATGCTACAGACTCAGATAAAGGATACGAAACTGACAGGACAGTAATCGGACTCACGATACAACAATTACGCAGAGATTCGTACAGAGGAAAAGACTCCAGTTTAAGAGACCATAACTATAGGTACCTTTGGAGTTTCACGGACACGAATGGAGGAACGGGAAGGTCATAAGGTATCTTATGATGCTACAGACAAATATAAAGGATAAGAAACTGACTGGATGGTAATCGGCCTCACAATGTGACAATTAGGTAGAGATTCGTACACAGGAAAAGACTCCAGTTTAAAAGACCGTAACTATAGGTACTTTTGGAGTTTCGGGGACCCGAATGGAGGAACAGGAAGGCCATAATGTGTCTTATCATGCTACAGACTCAAATAAAGGACACGAAGCTGACTGGAGGGTAACTGGAGTCATAATGCGAGAATTATGTAGAGATTCGTACACAGGAAAAGATACCAGTTTAAAAGACTGTAACTATCGGTACTTTTGCAGTTTCAGGGACCCGAATGGAGGAACGGGAAGGCAATAAGGTGTCGTATCATGCTACAGACGTAGATAAAGGATACGAAACTGACTGGAGGGTAATCGGAGTCATAATACAAGAATTACGTAGAGATTCGTACACAGGAAAAGAATCCAGTTTAAAAGATTGTAACTATAGGTACTTTTGGAGTTTCAGGGATACGAATGGAGGAACGCGAAGGTCATAAGGTATCTTATCGTGCTACAGACTCAGATAGAGGATAAGAAACTGACCAGATGGTAATCGGCCTCACGATGTGACAATTACGTAGAGATTCATACACAGGAAAAGACTCCAGTTTAAAAGACCGTAACTATAGGTACTTTTGGAGTTTCTGGGACCCGAATGGAGGAACGGGAAGGCCATAAGTTGTCTTATCATGCTTCAGACTCAGATAAAGGATACGAAGCCGACTAGAGGGTAATCGGAGTCATAATGCGAGAATTATGTAGAGATAGGTACACAGGAAAAGATACCAGTTTAAAAGACCGTAACTATTGGTACTTTTGGAGTTTCAGGGACCCGTATAGGATACGAAGCTGACTAGATGGTAATCGGAGTCATAATGCGAGAATTATGTAGAGCTTCGTACACAGAAAAAGACTCATGTTTAAAAGACCGTAACTATCGGTAATTTTGGAGTTTCAGGGACCGAATGGAGGAACGGAAAGGCCATAAGGTGTCTTATCATGCTACAGACTCAGATAAAGGATACGAAACTTACCGGACAGTAATCATACTCACGATGCGACAATTACGTAGAGATTCGTACACAGGAAAAGACTCCAGTTTAAAAGACCGTAAATATAGGTACTTTCGTAGTTTCAGGGACCTGAGTGGAGGAATGGGATCGGCATAAGGTGGCTTATCATGATACAGACTCAGCTAAAGGATACGAAGCTGACTGGATGGTAATCGGAGTCATAATGCGAGAATTATGTAGAGCTTTGTACACAGAAAAAGACTCATGTTTAAAAGACCGTAACTATCGGTAATTTTGGTGTCTCAGGGACCCGAATGGAGGAACGGGAAGGGCCTAAGGTGTCTTATCATGCTACAGACTCAGATAAAGGATACGAAACTGACAGGACAGTAATCGGACTCACGATACAACAATTACGCAGAGATTCGTACAGAGGAAAAGACTCCAGTTTAAGAGACCATAACTATAGGTACCTTTGGAGTTTCACGGACACGAATGGAGGAATGGGAAGGTCATAAGGTATCTTATGATGCTACAGACAAATATAAAGGATAAGAAACTGACTGGATGGTAATCGGCCTCACAATGTGACAATTAGGTAGAGATTCGTACACAGGAAAAGACTCCAGTTTAAAAGACCGTAACTATAGGTACTTTTGGAGTTTCGGGGACCCGAATGGAGGAACAGGAAGGCCATAATGTGTCTTATCATGCTACCGACTCAAATAAAGGACACGAAGCTGACTGGAGGGTAATTGGAGTCATAATGCGAGAATTATGTAGAGATTCGTACACAGGAAAAGATACCAGTTTAAAAGACTGTAACTATCGGTACTTTTGCAGTTTCAGGGACCCGAATGGAGGAACGGGAAGGCAATAAGGTGTCGTATAATGCTACAGACGTAGATAAAGGATACGAAACTGACTGGAGGGTAATCGGAGTCATAATACAAGAATTACGTAGAGATTCGTACACAGGAAAAGAATCCAGTTTAAAAGATTGTAACTATAGGTACTTTTGGAGTTTCAGGGATACGAATGGAGGAACGCGAAGGTCATAAGGTATCTTATCGTGCTACAGACTCAGATAGAGGATAAGAAACTGACCAGATGGTAATCGGCCTCACGATGTGACAATTACGTAGAGATTCATACACAGGAAAAGACTCCAGTTTAAAAGACCGTAACTATAGGTACTTTTGGAGTTTCTGGGACCCGAATGGAGGAACGGGAAGGCCATAAGTTGTCTTATCATGCTTCAGACTCAGATAAAGGATACGAAGCCGACTAGAGGGTAATCGGAGTTATAATGCGAGAATTATGTAGAGATAGGTACACAGGAAAAGATACCAGTTTAAAAGACCGTAAGTATTGGTACTTTTGGAGTTTCAGGGACCCGTATAGGATACGAAGCTGACTAGATGGTAATCGGAGTCATAATGAGAGAATTATGTAGAGCTTCGTACACAGAAAAAGACTCATGTTTAAAAGACCGTAACTATCGGTAATTTTGGAGTTTCAGGGACCGAATGGAGGAACGGAAAGGCCATAAGGTGTCTTATCATGCTACAGACTCAGATAAAGGATACGAAACTTACCGGACAGTAATCGGACTCACGATGCGACAATTACGTAGAGATTCGTACACAGGAAAAGACTCCAGTTTAAAAGACCGTAAATATAGGTACTTTCGTAGTTTCAGGGACCTGAGTGGAGGAATGGGAACGGCATAAGGTGGCTTATCATGATACAGACTCAGATAAAGGATACGAAACTGACAGGACAGTAATCGGACTCACGATACAACAATTACGCAGAGATTCGTACAGAGGAAAAGACTCCAGTTTAAGAGACCATAACTATAGGTACCTTTGGAGTTTCACGGACACGAATGGAGGAACGGGAAGGTCATAAGGTATCTTATGATGCTACAGACAAATATAAAGGATAAGAAACTGACTGGATGGTAATCGGCCTCACAATGTGACATTTAGGTAGAGATTCGTACACAGGAAAAGACTCCAGTTTAAAAGACCGTAACTATAGGTACTTTTGGAGTTTCGGGGACCCGAATGGAGGAACAGGAAGGCCATAATGTGTCTTATCATGCTACAGACTCAAATAAAGGACACGAAGCTGACTGGAGGGTAATTGGAGTCATAATGCGAGAATTATGTAGAGATTCGTACACAGGAAAAGATACCAGTTTAAAAGACCGTAACTATCTGTACTTTTGGAGTTTCAGGGACCCGAATGGAGGAACGGGAAGGCAATAAGGTGTCGTATCATGCTACAGACGCAGATAAAGGATACGAAACTGACTGGAGGGTAATCGGAGTCATAATGCAAGAATTACGTAGAGGTTCGTACACAGGAAAAGAATCCAGTTTAAAAGATTGTAACTATAGGTAATTTTGGAGTTTCAGGGATACGAATGGAGGAACGCGAAGGTCATAAGGTATCTTATCGTGCTACAGACTCAGATAAAGGATAAGAAACTGACCGGATGGTAATCGGCCTCACGATGTGAAAATTACGTAGAGATTCATACACAGGAAAAGACTCCAGTTTAAAAGACCGTAACTATAGGTACTTTTGGAGTTTCTGGGACCCGAATGGAGGAACGGGAAGGCCATAAGGTGTCTTATCATGCTAAAGACTCAGATAAAGGACAAGAAGCTGACTGGAGGGTAATCGGAGTCATAATGCGAGAATTATGTAGAGATAGGTACACAGGAAAAGATACCAGTTTAAAAAACGTAACAATCGGTACTTTTGGAGTTTCAGGGACCCGAATGGAGGAACGGGAAGGCAATAAGGTGTCGTATCATGGTACGGATGCAAATAAAGGATACGAAACTGACTGGAAGGTAATCGGAGTCATAATGCAAGAATTACGTAGAGATTCGTACACAGGAAAAGAATCCAGTTTAAAAGATCGTAACTATAGGTACTTTTAGAGTTTCAGGGATACGAATGGAGGAACGGGAAGATCATAAGGTATCTTGTCATGCTACAGAATCAGATAAAGGATAAGAAACTGACCGGATGGTAATCGGCCTCACGATGTGACAATTACGTAGATATTCGTACACAGGAAAAGACTCCAGTTTAAAAGACCGTAACTATAGGTACTTTTGGAGTTTCCGGGACCCGAATGGAGAAACGCGACGGCCATAAGGTGTCTTATCAAGCTACAAACTCAGATAAAGGATACGAAGCTGACTGGAGGGTAATCGGAGTCATAATGCGAGAATTATGTAGAGATAGGTACACAGGAAAAGATACCAGTTTAAAAGACCGTAACTATTGGTACTTTTGGAGTTTCAGGGACCCGTATAGGATACGAAGCTGACTAGATGGTAATCGGAGTCATAATGCGAGAATTATGTAGAGCTTCGTACACAGAAAAAGACTCATGTTTAAAAGACCGTAACTATCGGTAATTTTGGAGTTTCAGGGACCGAATGGAGGAACGGGAAGGCCCTAAGCTAACTATCGGTAATCGGACTCACGATGCGATAATTACGTAGAGATTCGTACACAGGAAAAGACTCCAGTTTTAGAGACTGTAAGTATAGGTACCTTTGGAGTTTTAGGGACACGAATGGAGGAACCGGAAAGTCATAAGGTATCCTATGATGCTACAGACAAAGATAAAGGATAAGAAACTGACTGGATGGTAATCGGCCTCACAATGTGACAATTAGGTAGAGATTCGTACACAGGAAAAGACTCCAGTTTAACAGACCGTAACTATGGGTACTTTTGGAGTTTCAGGGACCCGAATGGAGGAACAGTAAGGCCATAAGGTGTCTTATCATGCTACAGACTCAGATAAAGGATAAGAAACTGACTGGATGGTAATCGGCCTCACAATGTGACAATTAGGTAGAGATTCGTACACAGGAAAAGACTCCAGTTTAAAAGACCGTAACTATAGGTACTTTTGGAGTTTCAGGGACCCGAATGGAGGAACAGGAAGGCCATAATGTGTCTTATCATGCTACAGACTCAGATAAAGGACACGAAGCTGACTGGAGGGTAATTGGAGTCATAATGCGAGAATTATGTAGAGATTCGTACACAGGAAACGATACTAGTTTAAAAGACCGTAACTATCTGTACTTTTGGAGTTTCAGGGACCCGAATGGAGGAACGGGAAGGCAATAAGGTGTCGTATCATGCTACAGACGCAGATAAAGGATACGAAACTGACTGGAGGGTAATCGGAGTCATAATGCAAGAATTACGTAGAGATTCGTACACAGGAAAAGAATCCAGTTTAAAAGATTGTAACTATAGGTAATTTTGGAGTTTCAGGGATACGAATGGAGGAACGCGAAGGTCATAAGGTATCTTATCGTGCTACAGACTCAGATAAAGGATAAGAAACTGACCGGATGGTAATCGGCCTCACGATGTGAAAATTACGTAGAGATTCATACACAGGAAAAGACTCCAGTTTAAAAGACCGTAACTATAGGTACTTTTGGAGTTTCTGGGACCCGAATGGAGGAACGGGAAGGCCATAAGGTGTCTTATCATGCTAAAGACTCAGATAAAGGACAAGAAGCTGACTGGAGGGTAATCGGAGTCATAATGCGAGAATTATGTAGAGATAGGTACACAGGAAAAGATACCAGTTTAAAAAACGTAACAATCGGTACTTTTGGAGTTTCAGGGACCCGAATGGAGGAACGGGAAGGCAATAAGGTGTCGTATCATGGTACGGATGCAAATAAAGGATACGAAACTGATTGGAAGGTAATCGGAGTCATAATGCAAGAATTACGTAGAGATTCGTACACAGGAAAAGAATCCAGTTTAAAAGATCGTAACTATAGGTACTTTTAGAGTTTCAGGGATACGAATGGAGGAACGGGAAGATCATAAGGTATCTTGTCATGCTACAGAATCAGATAAAGGATAAGAAACTGACCGGATGGTAATCGGCCTCACGATGTGACAATTACGTAGATATTCGTACACAGGAAAAGACTCCAGTTTAAAAGACCGTAACTATAGGTACTTTTGGAGTTTCCGGGACCCGAATGGAGGAACGCGACGGCCATAAGGTGTCTTATCAAGCTACAAACTCAGATAAAGGATACGAAGCTGACTGGAGGGTAATCGGAGTCATAATGCGAGAATTATGTAGAGATAGGTACACAGGAAAAGATACCAGTTTAAAAGACCGTAACTATTGGTACTTTTGGAGTTTCAGGGACCCGTATAGGATACGAAGCTGACTAGATGGTAATCGGAGTCATAATGCGAGAATTATGTAGAGCTTCGTACACAGAAAAAGACTCATGTTTAAAACACCGTAACTATCGGTAATTTTGGAGTTTCAGGGACCGAATGGAGGAACGGGAAGGCCCTAAGCTAACTATCGGTAATCGGACTCACGATGCGATAATTACGTAGAGATTCGTACACAGGAAAAGACTCCAGTTTTAGAGACTGTAAGTATAAGTACCTTTGGAGTTTTAGGGACACGAATGGAGGAACGGGAAAGTCATAAGGTATCCTATGATGCTACAGACAAAGATAAAGGATAAGAAACTGACTGGATGGTAATCGGCCTCACAATGTGACAATTAGGTAGAGATTCGTACACAGGAAAAGACTCCAGTTTAACAGACCGTAACTATGGGTACTTTTGGAGTTTCAGGGACCCGAATGGAGGAACAGTAAGGCCATAAGGTGTCTTATCATGCTACAGACTCAGATAAAGGATAAGAAACTGACTGGATGGTAATCGGCCTCACAATGTGACAATTAGGTAGAGATTCGTACACAGGAAAAGACTCCAGTTTAAAAGACCGTAACTATAGGTACTTTTGGAGTTTCAGGGACCCGAATGGAGGAACAGGAAGGCCATAATGTGTCTTATCATGCTACAGACTCAGATAAAGGACACGAAGCTGACTGGAGGGTAATTGGAGTCATAATGCGAGAATTATGTAGAGATTCGTACACAGGAAACGATACTAGTTTAAAAGACCGTAACTATCTGTACTTTTGGAGTTTCAGGGACCCGAATGGAGGAACGGGAAGGCAATAAGGTGTCGTATCATGCTACAGACGCAGATAAAGGATACGAAACTGACTGGAGGGTAATCGGAGTCATAATGCAAGAATTACGTAGAGATTCGTACACAGGAAAAGAATCCAGTTTAAAAGATTGTAACTATAGGTAATTTTGGAGTTTCAGGGATACGAATGGAGGAACGCGAAGGTCATAAGGTATCTTATCGTGCTACAGACTCAGATAAAGGATAAGAAACTGACCGGATGGTAATCGGCCTCACGATGTGAAAATTACGTAGAGATTCATACACAGGAAAAGACTCCAGTTTAAAAGACCGTAACTATAGGTACTTTTGGAGTTTCTGGGACCCGAATGGAGGAACGGGAAGGCCATAAGGTGTCTTATCATGCTAAAGACTCAGATAAAGGACAAGAAGCTGACTGGAGGGTAATCGGAGTCATAATGCGAGAATTATGTAGAGATAGGTACACAGGAAAAGATACCAGTTTAAAAAACGTAACAATCGGTACTTTTGGAGTTTCAGGGACCCGAATGGAGGAACGGGAAGGCAATAAGGTGTCGTATCATGGTACGGATGCAAATAAAGGATACGAAACTGATTGGAAGGTAATCGGAGTCATAATGCAAGAATTACGTAGAGATTCGTACACAGGAAAAGAATCCAGTTTAAAAGATCGTAACTATAGGTACTTTTAGAGTTTCAGGGATACGAATGGAGGAACGGGAAGATCATAAGGTATCTTGTCATGCTACAGAATCAGATAAAGGATAAGAAACTGACCGGATGGTAATCGGCCTCACGATGTGACAATTACGTAGATATTCGTACACAGGAAAAGACTCCAGTTTAAAAGACCGTAACTATAGGTACTTTTGGAGTTTCCGGGACCCAAATGGAGGAACGCGACGGCCATAAGGTGTCTTATCAAGCTACAAACTCAGATAAAGGATACGAAGCTGACTGGAGGGTAATCGGAGTCATAATGCGAGAATTATGTAGAGATAGGTACACAGGAAAAGATACCAGTTTAAAAGACCGTAACTATTGGTACTTTTGGAGTTTCAGGGACCCGTATAGGATACGAAGCTGACTAGATGGTAATCGGAGTCATAATGCGAGAATTATGTAGAGCTTCGTACACAGAAAAAGACTCATGTTTAAAACACCGTAACTATCGGTAATTTTGGAGTTTCAGGGACCGAATGGAGGAACGGGAAGGCCCTAAGCTAACTATCGGTAATCGGACTCACGATGCGATAATTACGTAGAGATTCGTACACAGGAAAAGACTCCAGTTTTAGAGACTGTAAGTATAGGTACCTTTGGAGTTTTAGGGACACGAATGGAGGAACGGGAAAGTCATAAGGTATCCTATGATGCTACAGACAAAGATAAAGGATAAGAAACTGACTGGATGGTAATCGGCCTCACAATGTGACAATTAGGTAGAGATTCGTACACAGGAAAAGACTCCAGTTTAACAGACCGTAACTATGGGTACTTTTGGAGTTTCAGGGACCCGAATGGAGGAACAGTAAGGCCATAAGGTGTCTTATCATGCTACAGACTCAGATAAAGGATAAGAAACTGACTGGATGGTAATCGGCCTCACAATGTGACAATTAGGTAGAGATTCGTACACAGGAAAAGACTCCAGTTTAAAAGACCGTAACTATAGGTACTTTTGGAGTTTCAGGGACCCGAATGGAGGAACAGGAAGGCCATAATGTGTCTTATCATGCTACAGACTCAGATAAAGGACACGAAGCTGACTGGAGGGTAATTGGAGTCATAATGCGAGAATTATGTAGAGATTCGTACACAGGAAACGATACTAGTTTAAAAGACCGTAACTATCTGTACTTTTGGAGTTTCAGGGACCCGAATGGAGGAACGGGAAGGCAATAAGGTGTCGTATCATGCTACAGACGCAGATAAAGGATACGAAACTGACTGGAGGGTAATCGGAGTCATAATGCAAGAATTACGTAGAGATTCGTACACAGGAAAAGAATCCAGTTTAAAAGATTGTAACTATAGGTAATTTTGGAGTTTCAGGGATACGAATGGAGGAACGCGAAGGTCATAAGGTATCTTATCGTGCTACAGACTCAGATAAAGGATAAGAAACTGACCGGATGGTAATCGGCCTCACGATGTGAAAATTACGTAGAGATTCATACACAGGAAAAGACTCCAGTTTAAAAGACCGTAACTATAGGTACTTTTGGAGTTTCTGGGACCCGAATGGAGGAACGGGAAGGCCATAAGGTGTCTTATCATGCTAAAGACTCAGATAAAGGACAAGAAGCTGACTGGAGGGTAATCGGAGTCATAATGCGAGAATTATGTAGAGATAGGTACACAGGAAAAGATACCAGTTTAAAAAACGTAACAATCGGTACTTTTGGAGTTTCAGGGACCCGAATGGAGGAACGGGAAGGCAATAAGGTGTCGTATCATGGTACGGATGCAAATAAAGGATACGAAACTGACTGGAAGGTAATCGGAGTCATAATGCAAGAATTACGTAGAGATTCGTACACAGGAAAAGAATCCAGTTTAAAAGATCGTAACTATAGGTACTTTTAGAGTTTCAGGGATACGAATGGAGGAACGGGAAGATCATAAGGTATCTTGTCATGCTACAGAATCAGATAAAGGATAAGAAACTGACCGGATGGTAATCGGCCTCACGATGTGACAATTACGTAGATATTCGTACACAGGAAAAGACTTCAGTTTAAAAGACCGTAACTATAGGTACTTTTGGAGTTTCCGGGACCCGAATGGAGGAACGCGACGGCCATAAGGTGTCTTATCAAGCTACAAACTCAGATAAAGTATACGAAGCTGACTGGAGGGTAATCAGAGTCATAATGCGAGAATTATGTAGAGATAGGTACACAGGAAAAGATACCAGTTTAAAAGACCGTAACTATTGGTACTTTTGGAGTTTCAGGGACCCGTATAGGATACGAAGCTGACTAGATGGTAATCGGAGTCATAATGCGAGAATTATGTAGAGCTTCGTACACAGAAAAAGACTCATGTTTAAAAGACCGTAACTATCGGTAATTTTGGAGTTTCAGGGACCGAATGGAGGAACGGGAAGGCCCTAAGCTAACTATCGGTAATCGGACTCACGATGCGATAATTACGTAGAGATTCGTACACAGGAAAAGACTCCAGTTTTAGAGACTGTAAGTATAGGTACCTTTGGAGTTTTAGGGACACGAATGGAGGATCGGGAAAGTCATAAGGTATCCTATGATGCTACAGACAAAGATAAAGGATAAGAAACTGACTGGATGGTAATCGGCCTCACAATGTGACAATTAGGTAGAGATTCGTACACAGGAAAAGACTCCAGTTTAACAGACCGTAACTATGGGTACTTTTGGAGTTTCAGGGACCCGAATGGAGGAACAGTAAGGCCATAAGGTGTCTTATCATGCTACAGACTCAGATAAAGGATAAGAAACTTACTGGATGGTAATCGGCCTCACAATGTGACAATTAGGTAGAGATTCGTACACAGGAAAAGACTCCAGTTTAAAAGACCGTAACTATAGGTACTTTTGGAGTTTCAGGGACCCGAATGGAGGAACAGGAAGGCCATAATGTGTCTTATCATGCTACAGACTCAGATAAAGGACACGAAGCTGACTGGAGGGTAATTGGAGTCATAATGCGAGAATTATGTAGAGATTCGTACACAGGAAACGATACCAGTTTAAAAGACCGTAACTATCTGTACTTTTGGAGTTTCAGGGACCCGAATGGAGGAACGGGAAGGCAATAAGGTGTCGTATCATGCTACAGACGCAGATAAAGGATACGAAACTGACTGGAGGGTAATCGGAGTCATAATGCAAGAATTACGTAGAGATTCGTACACAGGAAAAGAATCCAGTTTAAAAGATTGTAACTATAGGTACTTTTGGAGTTTCAGGGATACGAATGGAGGAACGTGAAGGTCATAAGGTATCTTATCGTGCTACAGACTCAAATAAAGGATAAGAAACTGACCGGATGGTAATCGGCCTCACGATGTGACAATTACGTAGAGATTCATACACAGGAAAAGACTCCAGTTTAAAAGACCGTAACTATAGGTACTTTTGGAGTTTCTGGGACCCGAATGGAGGAACGGGAAGGCCATAAGGTGTCTTATCATGCTAAAGACTCAGATAAAGGACAAGAAGCTGACTGGAGGGTAATCGGAGTCATAATGCGAGAATTATGTAGAGATAGGTACACAGGAAAAGATACCAGTTTAAAAAACGTAACAATCGGTACTTTTGGAGTTTCAGGGACCCGAATGGAGGTACGGGAAGGCAATAAGGTGTCGTATCATGGTACAGATGCAAATAAAGGAAACGAAATTGACTGGAGGGTAATCGGAGTCATAATGCAAGAATTACGTAGAGATTCGTACACAGGAAAAGAATCCAGTTTAAAAGATCGTAACTATAGGTACTTTTAGAGTTTCAGGGATACGAATGGAGGAACGGGAAGATCATAAGGTATCTTGTGATGCTACAGACTCAGATAAAGGATACGAAGCTGACTGGAGGGTAATCGGAGTCATAATGCGAGAATTATGTAGAGATAGGTACACAGGAAAAGATACCAGTTTAAAAGACCGTAACTATTGGTACTTTTGGAGTTTCAGGGACCCGTATAGGATACGAAGCTGACTAGATGGTAATCGGAGTCATAATGCGAGAATTATGTAGAGCTTCGTACACAGAAAAAGACTCATGTTTAAAAGACCGTAATTATCGGTAATTTTGGAGTTTCAGGGACCGAATGGA
Organism: Ambrosia artemisiifolia; assembly: GCA_032199755.1. Classification (NCBI taxonomy): domain Eukaryota; kingdom Viridiplantae; phylum Streptophyta; class Magnoliopsida; order Asterales; family Asteraceae; genus Ambrosia; species Ambrosia artemisiifolia. The sequence continues at coordinate 26,935,935 of CM063521.1, forward strand.
GGAACGGGAAGGCCCTAAGCTAACTATCGGTAATCGGACTCATGATGCGATAATTACGTAGAGATTCGTACACAGGAAAAGACTCCAGTTTAAGAGACTGTAACTATAGGTACCTTTGGAGTTTTAGGGACACGAATGGAGTAACGGGAAAGTCATAAGGTATCCTATGATGCTACAGAAAAGATAAAGGATAAGAAACTGACTGGATGGTAATCGGCCTCACAATGTGACAATTAGGTAGAGATTCGTACACAGGAAAAGACTCCAGTTTAACAGACCGTAACTATGGGTACTTTTGGAGTTTCAGGGACCCGAATGGAGGAACAGGAAGGCCATAAGGTGTCTTATCATGCTACAGACTCAGATAAAGGATATGAAGATGACTGGAGGGTAATCGGAGTCATAATGTGAGAATTATGTAGAGATTCGTACACAGGAAAAGATACCAGTTTATAAGACCGTAACTATAGGTACTTTTGGAGTTTCAGGGATACGAATGGACGAACGCGAAGGTCAAAAGGTATCTTATCATGCTACGGACTCAGATAAAGGATACGAAGCTGACTGGAGGGTAATCGGAGTCATAATGCAAGAATTAAGTAGAGATTCGTACACAGGAAAAGACTCCAGTTTAAAAGACCGTAACTGTATGTTCTTTTGGAGTTTCAGGGACCCGAATGGAGGAAGGGGAAGGCCATAAGGTGTCTTATCATGCTACAGACTCAGATAAAGGATACGAAGCTGACTGGAGGGTAATCATAGTCATAATGCGAGAATTATGTAGAGATAGGTACACAGGAAAAGATACCAGGAAAAGATACCAGTTTCAGGGACCTGAATGGAGGAATGGGAAGTCCATAAGGTTTCTTATCATGCTACAGACTCAAATAAAGGATGCGAAGCTCACTGGAGGATAATCGGAGTCATAATGCGAGAATTATTTAGATATTCGTACACAGTAAAAGATACCTGTTTAAAAGACCGTAACTGTACGTACTTTTGGAGTTTCAGGGACCCCGAATGGAGGAACGGAAAGGCCATAAGGTGTCTTATCATGCTACAGACTTAGATAAAGGATACGAAGCTGACTGGAAGGCAATCGGAGTCATAATGCGAGAATTATGTAGAGATTCGTACACAGGAAAAGATACATTTTAAAAGACCATAACTATGGGTAATTTTGGAGTCTCGGGGAGCCTAATGGAGGAACGGGAAGGCCTTAAGGTGTCTTATCATGCTACAGACTCAGATAAAAGATACGAAACTTACCAGAAAGTAATCGGACTCACGATGCGACAATTACGTAGAGATTCGTACACAGGAAAAGACTCCAGTTTAAAACACCGTAAATAAAGGTACTTTTGAAGTTTCAGGGACCCGAGTGGAGGAACGGCAACGCCATAAGGTGGCTTATCATGATACAGACTCAGATATAGGATACGAAGCTGACTGGATGGTAATCGGAGTCATAATGCGAGAATTATTTAGAGCTTTGTACACAGAAAAAGACTCATGTTTAAAAGACCGTAACTATCGGTAATTTTGGAGTTTCAGGGACCCGAATGGAGGAACAGGAAGGGCCTAAGGTGTCTTATCATGCTACAGACTCAGATAAAGGATACAAAACTGACCGGACAGTAATCGAACTCACGATGCGACAATTACGTAGAGATTTGTACACAGGAAAGGACTCCAGTTTAAGAGACCGTAACTATAGGTACCTTTGGAGTTTCAGGGACACGAATGGAGGAACGGGAAGGTCATAAGGTATCTTATGATGCTACAGACAAAGATAAAGGATAAGAAACTGACTGGATGGTAATCGGCGTCACAATGTGACAATTAGGTAGAGATACGAACACAGGAAAAGACTCCAGTTCAAAAGACCGTAACTATGGGTACTTTTGGAGTTTCAGGGATACGAATGGAGGAACAGGAAGGCCATAAGGTGTCTTATCATGCTACAGACTTAGATAAAGGATACGAAGCTGACTGGAGGGTAATCGGAGTCATAATAATTATGTAGAGATTCGTACACAGGAAAAGATAACAGTTTAAAAGACCGTAATTATCGGTACTTTTGGAGTTTCAGGGACCCGAATGGAGGAACGGAAAGGCCATAAGGTGTCTTATCATGCTACAAACTCAGAAAAAGGATACGAAGCTGACTGGCAGGTAATCGGAGTCATAATGCGAGAATTATGTAGAGATTCGTACACAGGAAAAGACTCAGTTTAAAACACCGTAACTATGGGTACTTTTGGAGTTTCAGGGACCCGAATGGAGGAACGGGAAAACCATAAGGTTTCTTATCATGCTACAAACTCAGATAAAGGATACGAAGCTGACTGGAGGGTAATCGGAGTCATAATGTGAGAATTATGTAGAGATTCGTACACAGGAAAAGATACCGGTTTAAAAGACCGTAACTATCGGTAATTTTGGAGTTTCAGGGACCCGAATGGAAGAACGGAAAGACCATAAGGTGTCTTATCATGCTACAGACTCAGATAAAGGATACGAAGCTGACTGGAAGGTAATCGGAGTCCTAATGCGAGAATTATGTAGAGATTCGTACACAGGAAAAGATACCAGTTTATAAGACCGTAACTATAGGTACTTTTGGAGTTTCAGGGACCCGAATGGAGTAACGGGAAGGCTATAAGGTTTCTTATCATGCTACAGACTCAGATAAAGGATACGAAGCTGACTGGAGGGTAATCGGAGTCATAATGCGAGAATTATGTAGATATTCATACACAGTAAAAGATACCTGTTTAAAATACTGTAACTGTAGGTACTTTTGGAGTTTCAGGGACCCCGAATGGAGGAACGGTAAGGCCATAAGGTGTCTTATCATGCTACAGACTCAGATAAAGGATACAAAGCTGACTGGAAGGTAATCGGAGTCATAATGCGTGAATTATGTAGAGATTCGTACACAGGAAAAGATACCTGTTTAAAAGACCATAACTATCGGTAATTTTGGAGTCTCGGAGAGCCTAATGGAGGAACGGGAAAGCCCTAAGGTGTCTTATCATGCTACAGACTCAGATAAAGGATACGAAACTGACCGGACAATAATCGGACTCACGATGCGACAATTACGTAGAGATTCGTACACAGGAAAAGACTCCAGTTTAAAAGACCGCAAATATAGGTACTTTTTGAGTTTCAGGGACCCGAGTGGAGGAACGGGAACGCCATAAGGTGGCTTATCATGATACAGACTCAGATAAAGGATACGAAGCTGACTGGATGGTAATCGGAGTCATAATAATTATGTAGAGATTCGTACACAGGAAAAGATAACAGTTTAAAAGACCGTAATTATCGGTACTTTTGGAGTTTCAGGGACCCGAATGGAGGAACGGAAAGGCCATAAGGTGTCTTATCATGCTACAAACTCAGAAAAAGGATACGAAGCTGACTGGCAGGTGATCGGAGTCATAATGCGAGAATTATGTAGAGATTCGTACACAGGAAAAGACTCCAGTTTAAAACACCGTAACTATGGGTACTTTTGGAGTTTCAGGGACCCGAATGGAGGAACGGGAAAACCATAAGGTTTCTTATCATGCTACAAACTCAGATAAAGGATACGAAGCTGACTGGAGGGTAATCGGAGTCATAATGTGAGAATTATGTAGAGATTCGTACACAGGAAAAGATACCGGTTTAAAAGACCGTAACTATCGGTAATTTTGGAGTTTCAGGGACCCGAATGGAAGAACGGAAAGACCATAAGGTGTCTTATCATGCTACAGACTCAGATAAAGGATACGAAGCTGACTGGAAGGTAATCGGAGTCCTAATGCGAGAAATATGTAGAGATTCGTACACAGGAAAAGATACCAGTTTATAAGACCGTAACTATAGGTACTTTTGGAGTTTCAGGGACCCGAATGGAGTAACGGGAAGGCTATAAGGTTTCTTATCATGCTACAGACTCAGATAAAGGATACGAAGCTGACTGGAGGGTAATCGGAGTCATAATGCGAGAATTATGTAGATATTCATACACAGTAAAAGATACCTGTTTAAAATACTGTAACTGTAGGTACTTTTGGAGTTTCAGGGACCCCGAATGGAGGAACGGTAAGGCCATAAGGTGTCTTATCATGCTACAGACTCAGATAAAGGATACAAAGCTGACTGGAAGGTAATCGGAGTCATAATGCGTGAATTATGTAGAGATTCGTACACAGGAAAAGATACCTGTTTAAAAGACCATAACTATCGGTAATTTTGGAGTCTCGGAGAGCCTAATGGAGGAACGGGAAAGCCCTAAGGTGTCTTATCATGCTACAGACTCAGATAAAGGATACGAAACTGACCGGACAATAATCGGACTCACGATGCGACAATTACGTAGAGATTCGTACACAGGAAAAGACTCCAGTTTAAAAGACCGCAAATATAGGTACTTTTTGAGTTTCAGGGACCCGAGTGGAGGAACGGGAACGCCATAAGGTGGCTTATCATGATACAGACTCAGATAAAGGATACGAAGCTGACTGGATGGTAATCGGAGTCATAATAATTATGTAGAGATTCGTACACAGGAAAAGATAACAGTTTAAAAGACCGTAATTATCGGTACTTTTGGAGTTTCAGGGACCCGAATGGAGGAACGGAAAGGCCATAAGGTGTCTTATCATGCTACAAACTCAGAAAAAGGATACGAAGCTGACTGGCAGGTGATCGGAGTCATAATGCGAGAATTATGTAGAGATTCGTACACAGGAAAAGACTCCAGTTTAAAACACCGTAACTATGGGTACTTTTGGAGTTTCAGGGACCCGAATGGAGGAACGGGAAAACCATAAGGTTTCTTATCATGCTACAAACTCAGATAAAGGATACGAAGCTGACTGGAGGGTAATCGGAGTCATAATGTGAGAATTATGTAGAGATTCGTACACAGGAAAAGATACCGGTTTAAAAGACCGTAACTATCGGTAATTTTGGAGTTTCAGGGACCCGAATGGAGGAACGGAAAGACCATAAGGTGTCTTATCATGCTACAGACTCAGATAAAGGATACGAAGCTGACTAGAAGGTAATCGGAGTCATAATGCGAGAATTATGTAGAGATTCGTACACAGGAAAAGATACCAGTTTATAAGACCGTAACTATAGGTACTTTTGGAGTTTCAGGGACCCGAATGGAGTAACGAGAAGGCTATAAGGTTTCTTATCATGCTACAGACTCAGATAAAGGATACGAAGCTGACTGGAGGGTAATCGGAGTCATAATGCGAGAATTATGTAGATATTCATACACAGTAAAAGATACCTGTTTAAAATACTGTAACTGTAGGTACTTTTGGAGTTTCAGGGACCCCGAATGGAGGAACGGTAAGGCCATAAGGTGTCTTATCATGCTACAGACTCAGATAAAGGATACAAAGCTAAGGTAGCTAGGGTTTTCTCTCTGATTTGGGCGATTTAGGCGATTCAGGGGTTTCTTCTCCAGTTTTCTTTTCCCGCTTCTTTTCTCACCCTAATTCCTTCTCTGTTCTTCCTTCTTCATTCGTGTTTCACTGTTCCATCATCTTCGAAGGTGGTGGAATCTTCACAGTGAGCGAGTATGGGTTCTCCAGCTAGGGTTGGGTTGCCGGAGCCTCCTCCGGCGGTTCCTCCAGATTTATCTGTGGTTATGGGGTATAGTATGGATCTGAAGCAGGTGAGTGAAGGTAAGTTTTGCTTGAGTAGGATGATTGGGGATAAGGTTGAGTCGTGTGAGCTTACTGGGGGTGATTTGGAGTATTTGAAGGGTATGTTTGGGGATAATTGGATGAAGGGGGTTGGTTCAGACTCTTCCTGGTTTCAGAAGACGGCTATGGAGGTGGAGGATAATAGCCAATCTTCTGATTCGCTAAACTGGGTTAAAGGTATGTTTGATGCTCCTGAACTTTCTGAGGTTCATGTTAATTACCTTCGTAATTTGTTAGGAGAGAATTGGAGGTCTAGGTTATTGAATGAAGATATGAATGAGTTGTTTTTATTAGCTCAAAAGTGTGATGCTGCTGGTAAGCCTTTGAAGGTGTCAGGGGTGGTCTGTGTGGATGGACAGAAGAGTGGTAGTGTTGGTGAGACTAAGATGGAGGTTGAGGGTCAGAACAAGTCTATGTTGGAAGCTTTGGCTAGGTTTTTAGCTAGTAAAAGGGAAGTATGTGATGCTGTAAGAGTTAGGAAGGTGAGCTTTCCTCAAGTTTCTCCTAATGTTAATGTTTTTAATGCTATGGGCAGTGAGAATCTGGTATTGTTAAGTAAGAGGAAGAAGCATTCTGTTAGAAATGAGAGAGTGAAAGTGAAGATTGGCAAGACTGATGTTGGGGGTTCAAAGTATGAGGGTTACTGTGTGAAGGGGGATGAGCTGGAAGTGTTACCTGATAACTGTTCTGCTGCTGATTTGTTAGCTGTTTTGGCTAAAAAGCCTATGGTGTTAGTTCCTCCAAGGAAGGCTATTAAGAGTGATGTTTCTATGAATGCTGATGAGGTTATGGGTAGTGGTCAGGGTATGGAATCTGTTAATGTTAAAGATAATAGGGGGGATAAGAATTGTGGGACTAAGCCTGTTATTGTGGTTAAAAAGAAAGGGTGTGATACTTTCTTGAATGGACTAGAGATGATTAAGTTTAATTATGAGAAGCCTATTGAGAAGATGGATTTCTGTCCTGGATTTCCTTTGCCCAAAACTGATGTTAAGAAGAAGGTTGAAGTTAGTGTGATCAAGAAGGGGGAGGGTATGAGCTCAGGTGAAATGAAGATTAACAGGGTGGAGGAGAGTGCTGAAATGGATGTGGTTGTGGATAAACAAGAGGGACAGGATGTTAAAGGGGGTGGAGGTAAGATAGGTAAGGGTGTTAAAGGCATTAGGAGGGTTCCTATGAGGAAGTTAATAGTTGAAAAGTCTAGAAGTATGAGCCCTTATTGTATCACTAAGGATGATGTGGTTGCCATTCAAAAGCTTCCACCTCTTCCTAAAAAGTCTGTGTTGGGTTCTGTGGTTGTTAAGGATAATGTGGTGTTTAATGCAAAGAGGGGTAATGGGGCTGTGTTAGGCAAACCTGTGGCTAAGGGAGAGGGTCCTGTTAATGATGTTAAGTCTTATGCTGCTGCTACTGTTGGTGAAAGTAGTGATGTTTTGGTGGAGAAAGTTCAATTTTATCCACCAAAAGTCTTAGAAAATGGAGAGGAGGTTGCAGTTATTAATCCTGAGAAGATTGCTGAGGCTAAGAAAGTGTATAGCAAGTATTTGTATGGGTATTTCATTGGGAAGGATCTGGCTATTGGTATGGTGAGATTCCACCTGTTAAGGATGTGGAAGAGGTTTGGTTTAGTGGAGATTTCTTCAAATAATAATGGTATTTTCTTTTTTAAGTTTAAGAATGATGAGGGTATGTGGAATGCTATGGAGAAAGGTCCATGGTTAGTTAACAATGTTCCTTTATGTCTGAAGAAATGGGAGGTGGGTATTTGTCTGGAGAAAGTTGAGCCTAATGTTATTCCTATGTGGGTTACTATTCCTAATCTTCCTAAGGAATTGTGGAATAATGAGAGTATTTGTAGTATGATGAGTTGTGTAGGCAATCCTTTAATGTTTGATAGAATTACTAGTGAGAGATGCCAAAAGAAGGAAGGGCCTGCTTGCTTTGCTAGAGTCCTTGTTGAGGTAAAAGCTGAGAAGATTTTACCTGAGTTTGTGAAGGCTTGGTATCCTCCTGATGATGGTAAACCTGGGTTCTTTAGTGATGTAAGGGTTACTTATGAGATTTTTATAAAGAAATGTTCTGTGTGTAAGGTGTTTGGGCATGACTTTGAAGGTTGTAGGTCAAGAGTTCTGACAGTGAAAGAAATGGAGGAGAGGGCTCATTTGTTGGTGAAGGATATTAATCTGGGTACTAATCAGGATTATCCTGTTTCTGGGGTAAGGTCTGATGGTTTTATTAATGTGGGTAGAAATAAGAAAGGGGAAAAAGGGGAAGGGTCTGAGGGTAGGACTGTTAATGGTCAAGGAGGTGGATCTAATGGAGGTGATCAAGGTAGGGGTTTGAGGAATGGTGAGGCTAGGAATGATGGTGTTAGGTTTAATGGGTTTAGGAGAAATGGGCAGGGAAGGGGTGGTTTTAATGGTAGAGGTGGTTTTCAGGGTAGAAATACTCAAGTGTATAGGCAGGTGCAAGGGAAGAAACAGAATGGGGAAGATGGAAGAAAGAAGGGTGAGCAAGCTAATAGGTTTGAAGTTTTGGGTGATTTAGAGGGGGATAATGTGGAGGTTAGGATAGGAGAGGGGTCTATTGATAGGAAGCAGAGTGAAAAAAAGGATGGAGTTAGTGGTTCTGTTAGGAGGGCTAATGGTGTGGTGATTAAAGAAGTGGAGGGTGTGAATGATGTGAAGAAGACTTCTGAGGTGGAGAATGGTGGGGGTAGTAGGAAAGGTAAGGAGATTGAAGGGGTGATTAATGTGGAGAGGAATTCAGCTGGTGCAGGGTCTTCTGGTGTAGGAGAATCTAGTAGTAAGAATAGTGGAGGGAATGGTGGGGATTTTAAAATAGATACTAAGGTTAACACTAAGTCTGGGTAGTTTAGGATGTCTGATGATCAGTTTAATGAAGTATCTCATTATATTCTTAATAAAATCTGTCCTTCTAATGATATTATGAGGAAATGGAACATTGGTCAAGTTAAATTATTTTTTGAACAATGGGATATTCTTATGTTTGATAAATTAATGAAGGAAGCTGAAGTCCATTCTGATATTGAGGAGAATGCTGAATTTATGAAGTGTGATGGGGGTTCTAGTAGTGGTGTAGGTGAGGGTTCCTCTGGTCTGCAGGGCCCTGTGGGTTGTTCTACTGTTATAAATGAAGATTAATCTTCTTGCTTGGAATGTTAGAGGTATGTCAACTACCTCTAAACAAAGACAGATAGGGAGAATTGTTGTTGATAATGGTATTAAGTTGGGTGGTTTTTTGGAGACAAGAGTTAGTCCTGGTGGAATTCTTGATGCTGGTAAGGGGGTTATGAGTAGGTGGGAATGGGTTTCTAATATAGAATTTTGTCCTAGTTGGGCTAGAATTTTGGTTGGTTGGGACCCAAAGGTTATGGATGTTTTTGTTTTATCCATGACCTCTCAAGTGGTGCACTGCTTAGTTTGTCCTTTTAAGGAGGGGGAGAGGTTCTTTTGTTCTTTTGTATATGGTGTTACTAATGTTCCTGGTAGAAGGGAGTTACGGGGAAGCCTAAAGAATCACTCTAGGTTTATTGGGAACAATCCTTGGGTGGTTTTGGGAGATTTCAATATAATTTTGGAGCCAGGGGATAAGAATATAGGGGGTTCTGTTCCTGTTTATGGGATGGATGATTTTAAAAACTGTGTTGATTGTTTAAAGGTTTCTGATCTTGCTAGTACTGGATTTCATTTTACTTGGAACCAAAAGCCTGGGAAAACTGATGGCATTCTTGAAAAGTTAGATAGGGCTATGGTTAATGAGAAAATGGGTGTATTGTTTCCTGGTTTGTTTGCTAAATTTCTTCCTTTCTATAATTCTGATCATTCTCCTGTCCTTGTTACATGTCCTCTGGAGGATGGGTATAGGGATCCCAAACCTTTTAAGTTCTGGAATCATTTGGCTGATAAGCCAGAGTTTGAAGGTATTGTTAAGAATTGTTGGGGGATTAATGTAAGGGGTTGTAGAATGTTTCAGGTGGTGACTAAGCTGAAAAGTTTGAAGAAACCATTCAGGAAACTTAACTATAGTATGGGTAATTACTTTAAAAAGGTTGAGTTTTTGAAGTCTGAACTTGAGAAAATTCAGAAGGAAGTGGTTGAGGATTCTGGGAATGTGTCTTTGAGAGAGGAGGAAGCAGCTTATATTAAAGCTTACAATGAAGCTTGTGCTGATGAGGAGGCTTTTCTTAAACAGAAGTCTAAGGTCCACTGGTTATGTGTGGGAGATCAAAATAACAAATATTTTTTATCATTCTGTCAAGCAGAGGCAGGCTAAGAATAGGGTGGTTCAAATTAGTGGGTTGGATGGTACCTGTTATGATGAGCATTCTCTGGGTAGTGCTTTTGTCAGTTACTATATGAGTATGATGGGGAAAAAGGATCCTGTGGATCCTATTGGTGATGTTGATAGCTTATTTTTAAAGAAGATAAATGTGTATGATGCTGATTATATGGTTAGATATGTTTCAAAGGAGGAGATCAAGGCTGCTATGTTTCAAATTGATGACAATAAGGCTCCTGGGCCTGATGGCTATTCTGCAAAATTCTTTAAAGCTGCTTGGAATGTTGTGGGGGATGAAGTTTGTCTTGCTGTTCAAGAATTTTTTCAGAATGGAAGGCTGTTAAAGCAACTTAATGCTACTGTCCTTTCTTTAATCCCTAAAGTTAAGGTTCCTAACCTTGTTAGTGAATTTAGACCTATTGCATGTTGTAATGTCCTTTACAAGTGCATTAGTAAAGTGATCTGTAATAGGATGATGGGTTATTTAGAGCAGGTTGTTGATAAGTCACAGAGTGCTTTTGTTCCTGGGAGGCTCATTAGTGATAATATTTTGTTATCTCAAGAGTTAGTTAAAGGGTATGATTGGGTGAGGGGTCATTCTAGAGTTGCTATGAAAATAGACTTGCAGAAGGCTTATGATTCTGTTGATCATGCCTTTCTTCATCAATGTTTAGTTGGTTTTGGATTTCATGAGAAGTTTATTGGGTGGGTGATGGAATGTGTTACTTCTGTATCTTATTCTATCAGTCTAAATGGGGATCTTTATGGTTTTTTCAAGGGGGAGAAAGGGTTAAGGCAAGGGGATCCTATGTCTCCTTACTTATTCACCTTAGTTATGGAGGTTCTTAATTTAGTATTCATAAGAAGGATTAGGGAGACTGATAGTTTTGTGTATCATTGGAAGTGTGAAAAGATGAAGTTGACCCATTTATGTTTTGCTGATGATTTGATAGTTTTTAGTAGTCAGGATTGTGAGTCCATTAGTATTTTGAAGGCTGCTTTGGATGAGTTTGGTAACATGTCTGGGTTAAAGCCTAATATGCAGAAGAGTGAGATTATTTTTGGGAATGTGAAGCCTGAAATTCAGGAGAATATCTTGAGAATTGTGCCTTTTAAAGTGGGAAGCTTTCCTTTGAAATACTTGGGTATTCCTCTTGCTTCTAGGAGGTTATATCAGAAGGACTGTTCTATTCTTCTTGACAAGGTTAAGAGCAGGGTCAATGACTGGAGGAATAAGTTCCTCTCTTTTGCTGGGAGACTGCAATTGATTAAATCTGTATTATCCTCTCTTACTGTGTATTGGTCATCATTGTTTATCTTGCCTGTTAATTTAAATGATGATGTGGAAAGGATTTGTAGAGGTTTTTTGTGGAGTCAAGGGGATTTAAAGAAGGGATATGCTAGGGTTAGTTGGGATGATTTGTGTCTTAAGAAATCTCAAGGTGGGTTGGGAATTGCTTCTCTTAAGGAAAGAAATGTTGCTTTAATGTCTAAACATATTTGGAATGTGTTAAATAATAAAGATTCTGTTTGGGTTGAATGGATTAGGTTACATAGATTGCAGGGATGTAATTTTTGGGATGTGGGAGAAACTAATTCTGATTCTTGGAGTTGGAAGCAAATTCTGGGGTGTAGGGGTATTATTAGGCCTCATTGTGTTGCAAGGGTTGGGAATGGTAGATTAATTAGTGCATGGTTTGATAGCTGGCATAGTAAAGGTCCTTTGATCAATGTCATAGATAGAAGAGATATTAGGAATGCTGGGTTTAACCTGAGGGGAAAGTTGGCTGATTTGGTGAGTAATGGGAGTTGGCGTTTTCCTGAGGAATGGGGTAGTAAGTATCCTTGGCTGATTCAGACTGAGGTGCCCTTTTTGTGTCCTATGACTAGGGATAGGTATTGGTGGAAAAGAGATGATGGTGTGAAGGTGCCCTTTTCTACAAAGGTGGCTTATGAGGATTTGGTTAAAGGGGGCAGTGAGGTTAAGTGGAGTAGATCTGTGTGGTTTAGTCAATCAATACCAAGACATGCTTTTATTACTTGGTTAGCTTTTAAGTACAGACTTCCAACACAAGATAGGATGTTACAATGGGGATATAGTGGTGTTTTGAAGTGCAGTTTGTGTGGGACTTGTCCTGATAGTCATGAGCACCTGTTTTTTAGGTGTGAGTTTTCTCATGCCATATGGAGGAGATTAAAGGTATTGGCAAAATTTGGTGATATTCCTGATCAGTGGGATACTATTGTGCAGTTTATAGAGGGAAGGGTGGTGAATAAGTCTGTGTGGAACATTATTCAAAGGCTTTGTCTGGCTGCTGCTGTTTATTTAATTTGGCAGGAGAGAAACAATAGACTATTTAGCAATTCTAGAAGGAGTGCTAAGATCCTTGGGCAGCAGATTCAGGATGTTGTTAAGTTGAGAATGGCAAGTTTGAATTTGAAGAATTCTGTGCAGGTGCAGCTGGCTGCTGCTGCCTGGGGTTTTATATGTCCTAATGATGATTGTTAATGACTCTTGTGGTAGTTATAAGGAGGAGTGGAAGAATGTGTGTATGGGTGAGATGGGATGGTATGTTACTGCTAGTGTTATTGGAGATGGAGGGGTATTTTTTATCTCATTTATATATAGTAATAATAGTAAGTATAATAATAATATATATAATGATAATAATATTTTCAATAATGATAATAATATTACTAAATATTACTCTGGGATGGGTCTTTATTTGGGGTTGTGGGAACTTGCTGTTCTCTGGAGTCTGTGTTCTTATGGGGTAGTTTCTTGGCCTTTTTGGCTTCTGAACTTTGATTCCTGGTGTGTGTTTTGGTGGTGTCCTTTTTGTTATCTGCTGAGCTCCCCTTCCTTTTGGAAGAATGGACTTAGCCTTGCGCATTTTGATCGGAGGATAGGAGTGTCAAGGCTGGGAGGAAGCCTGGTTCATGGAGTGATAAGGTTGGTCTCATCCTTTGGTTTAGGATCTGGTCAGTGTTTTTTGAGTCTTTTATTCCTTAGATGTCATCAAAGGATGAGAATTCTGCTTGTGTGTAAGTCTTATTCTGTTTGGGTCATCTTGGGTCTGGTAGTGTCTTGGTCTGGATGGGTCAGAATGGGTAAGTTAGTACCTTGGTCTGTCTGGGTCATTTTGGGTGAGTTTGAGTCTTGGTCTGTCTGGGAATTTTGCTTGTGTGTAAGTCTGTTTCTTTGTGTGTCAGAGTCTGTCTGTTTATTTAGGCTTTTGCCTAAGGGATGGGTGGGCTTTTACCATTGGGAACTTGCAGTAATCTGGTGTACAAACAGCGCTGGGGTAGAGATCTGGCTTTTGAAGCTTCCTGTTTATTTTCAAAACTGGTTTCATTGTTCTGTTTATTTTTATTTTTATTTTTTTAGTTTTGAAAATATTCTGCTGGACTTCTCTTTGCTCTTTAAAGGTAAGTTCAGTTCTGCGGTTTTGTATGGAGGTTTAGGATTACTTAAGCTTGGAGTAAGCTTACACCCTGGAGTGATAAGGATGGATCTAATCAGTGATGTTAGGACATTATTTTCCACCCCTAAATTTTTATTTTTTAGTACCTGTCACTGGTTAGAAACCTGTTACAGTCTTCGGACTTTGTTGAGCCTGATTCAGTTGATGTTTGAGTCTTTTGAGTCTTTTAGGCTTTTGCCTAAGGGTGGGTCTGGGTTTAATATCTGGGAAAATGCAGTAATAAGGAGTACTAAAAGCGTTTGGGTAGAGATCTGGGCCTTTAAGCCTTCCTATTGTTTCTTTTCAGTTCTTGTTATGGTGTTGTGTGAGTCTATTCTGCTGGGTTCTGTTTCTATTTTTGGAAATAAGCCTGGTTCTGCGTTTTATAATCGGTGGTTAGGATATATTGAGCTCAAGGGGAGCATTACACTTGGAGAGATAAGGATGGACACCATCTTTGCTATTAGGACATTGATTTCCACCCCCAAAGTGTTTTATATTTTCTAGTACCATGCAAAGATGGGGAACCTATGTTATTATGATTTCGTTTCTTAACCTGTTTCTTGATTTTAGGTTAGATTTTGCGTCTGTTTCTGTTGGTCAGTTATGGGAAGTGGTTTTAAATGGGTTGGGTGATATGGTTTATCATTTGTGTTGTGTTGTAATGGTTGTGAAGGGGACTGGGTTGGGTTTGTTTAATGGATGCTGGATTGTTCTTATCAGTTTAATGGATGGAGTGTTTGCTGCTGCTGGGAAGATATGTTTGATTTCTATATGATTGTTAAAGATTCAAATGCAGTGGTTGGGAATGAAGTATTTAAGGGTCTGGTGGATCAGCGGGAATTTAATAGAGGATGGATTCAAACTGAGCTGGAATGCTGTATTAAAAAATTGAAGACAGGCAAAGATAGAGACAAAGAGATGAAGTATGATGGGTCAAAGATTTGGATGCTGTATGAAGACTTCAGTATAGATTTTGGCCTTGTTAGGGTGTGGGTTATGATTGTATGGGCTTTTAGAGATAGTGGGCTTTGGGGTTGGGTTTTTGTATGTTTAGATTATGGCTAGTGGGTTGTGATAGTGGTGTTTAGTGGTTTTGTTTTGGATTGTATTGGCTTTATGGACTATAGTTTATAGGTTTTATTTTGTAAAGTCCATTTAGCCGGTTTGATTGTACATCTTTTTTGTGGTTAATAATATTTACCGGAGTGCCGTCTCCTTTACCAAAAAAAAAAAAAAAAGGATACAAAGCTGACTGGAAGGTAATCGGAGTCATAATGCGTGAATTATGTAGAGATTCGTACACAGGAAAAGATACCAGTTTAAAAGACCATAACTATCGGTAATTTTGGAGTCTCGGAGAGCCTAATGGAGGAACGGGAAAGCCCTAAGGTGTCTTATCATGCTACAGACTCAGATAAAGGATACGAAACTGACCGGACAATAATCGGACTCACGATGCGACAATTACGTAGAGATTCGTACACAGGAAAAGACTCCAGTTTAAAAGACCGCAAATATAGGTACTTTTTGAGTTTCAGGGACCCGAGTGGAGGAACGGGAACGCCATAAGGTGGCTTATCATGATACAGACTCAGATAAAGGATACGAAGCTGACTGGATGGTAATCGGAGTCATAATGCGAGAATTATGTAGAGCTTTGTACACAGAAAAAGACTCATGTTTAAAAGACCGTAACTATCGGTAATTTTGGAGTTTAAGGGACCCGAATGGAGGAACGGGAAGGGCCTAAGGTGTCTTATCATGCTACAGACTCAGATAAAGGATACAAAACTGACCGGACAGTAATCGGACTCGAGATGCGACAATTACGTAGAGATTCGAACACAGGAAAAGACTCCAGTTTAAGAGACCGTAACTATTGGTACCTTTGGAGTTTCAGGGACACGAATGGAGGAACGGGAAGGTCATAAGGTATCTTATGATGCTACAGACAAAGATAAAGGATAAGAAACTAATGGGATGGTAATCGGCGGTACAATGTGACAATTAGGTAGAGATGCGAACACAGGAAAAGACTCCAGTTTAAAAGACCATAACTATGGGTACTTTTGGAGTTTCATGGCCCGAATGGAGGAACAGGGTGGCCATAAGGTGTCTTATCATGCTACAGACTCTGATAAAGGATACGAAGCTGACTGGAGGGTAATCGGAGTCATAATGTGAGAATTATGTAGAGATTCGTACACAGGAAAAGATACCAGTTTAAAAGACCGTAACTATCGGTACTTTTGGAGTTTCAGGGACCCGAATGGAGGAACGGAAAGACCATAAGGTGTCTTATCATGCTACAGACTCAGATAAAGGATACGAAGCTGACTGGAAGGTAATCGGAGTCATAATGCGTGAATTATGTGGAGATTCGTACACAGGAAAAGATACCTGTTTAAAAGACCATAACTATCGGTAATTTTGGAGTCTCGGAGAGCCTAATGGAGGAACGGGAAAGCCCTAAGGTGTCTTATCATGCTAGAGACTCAGATAAAGGATAGAAACTGACCGGACAATAATCGGACTCACGATGCGACAATTACGTAGAGATTCGTACACAGGAAAAAACTCCAGGTTAAAAGACCGCAAATATAGGTACTTTTTGAGTTTTAGGGACCCGAGTGGAGGAACGGGAACGCCATAATTTGGCTTATCATGATACAGACTCAGATAAAGGATACGAAGCTGACTGGATGGTAATCGGAGTCATAATGCGAGAATTGTGTTGAGCTTTGTAAACAGAAAAAGACTCATGTTTAAAAGACCGTAACTATCGGTAATTTTGGAGTTTAAGGGACCCGAATGGAGGAACGGGAAGGGCCTAAGGTGTCTTATCATGCTACAGACTCAGATAAAGGATACAAAACTGACCGGACAGTAATCGGAATCACGATGCAACAATTACGTTGAGATTCGTACACAGTAAAAGACTCCAGTTTAAGAGACCGTAACTATAGGTACCCTTGGAGTTTCAGGGACACGAATGGAGGAACGGGAAGGTCATAAGGTATCTTATGATGCTACAGACAAAGAAAAGGATAAGAAACTGACTGGATGGTAATCGGCGTCACAATGTGACAATTAGGTAGAGATGCGAACACAGGAAAAGACTCCAGTTTAAAACACCGTAACTATGGGTACTTTTGGAGTTTCATGGACCCGAATGGAGGAACAGGGAAGCCATAAGGTGTCTTATCATGCTACAGACTCAGATAAAGGATACAAAGCTGACTGGAGGGTAATCGGAGTCATAATGTGAGAATTATGTGGAGATTCGTACACAGGAAAAGATACCGGTTTAAAAGACCGTAACTATCGGTAATTTTGGAGTTTCAGGGACCCGAATGGAGGAACGGAAAGACCATAAGGTGTCTTATCATGCTACAGACTCAGATAAAGGATACGAAGCTGACTGGAAGGTAATCGGTGTCATAATGCGAGAATTATGTAGAGATTCGTACACAGGAAAAGGTACCAGTTTATAAGGCCGTAACTATAGGTACTTTTGGAGTTTCAGGGACCCGAATGGAGTAACGGGAAGGCCATAAGGTTTCTTATCATGCTACAGACTCAGATAAAGGATACGAAGCTGACTGGAGGGTAATCGGAGTCATAATGCGAGAATTATGTAGATATTCATACACAGTAAAAGATACCTGTTTAAAAGACCGTAACTGTACATACTTTTGCAGTTTCAGGGACCCCGAATGGAGGAACGGAAAGGCCATATGGTGTCTTATCATGCTACAAACTCAGATAAATGATACGAAGCTGACTGGAAGGTAATCGGAGTCATAATGCGAGAATTATGTAGAGATTCGTACATAGGAAAAGATACCAGTTTATAAGACCGTAACTATAGGTACTTTTGAAGTTTTAGGGACCCGAATGGAGGAACGGGAAGGCCATAAGGTGTCTTATCATGCTACAGACTTAGATAAAGGACACGAAGCTGACTGGAAGGTAATCGGAGTCATAATGCGAGAATTATGTAGAGATTCGTACACAGGAAAAGATACCAGTTTATAAGACCGTAACAATAGGTACTTTTGGAGTTTCAGGGACCCGAATGGAGGAACGGGAAGGCTATAGGGTTTCTTATCATGCTACAGACTCAGAAAAAGGATACGAAGCTGACTGGAGGGTAATCGGAGTCATAATGCGAGAATTATGTAGATATTCATACACAGTAAAAGATACCTGTTTAAAAGACCATAACTGTAGGTACTTTTGGAGTTTCAGGGACACCGAATGGAGGAACGGTAAGGCCATAAGGTGTCTTATCATGCTACATACTCAGATAAAGGATACAAAGCTGACTGGAAGGTAATCGGAGTCATAATGCGAGAATTATGTGGAGATTCGTACACAGGAAAAGATACCTGTTTAAAAGACCATAACTATCGGTAATTTTGGAGTCTCGGAGAGCCTAATGGAGGAACGGTAAAGCCCTAAGGTGTCTTATCATGCTACAGACTCAGATAAAGGATAGAAACTGACCAGACAATAATCGGACTCACGATGCGACAATTACGTAGAGATTCGTACACAGGAAAAAACTCCAGGTTAAAAGACCGCAAATATAGGTACTTTTTGAGTTTTAGGGACCCGAATGGAGGAACGGGAACGCCATAATTTGGCTTATCATGATACAGACTCAGCTAAAGGATACGAAGCTGACTGGATGGTAATCGGAGTCATAATGCGAGAATTGTGTAGAGCTTTGTACACAGAAAAAGACTCATGTTTAAAAGACCGTAACTATCGGTAATTTTGGAGTTTAAGGGACCCGAATGGAGGAACGGGAAGGGCCTAAGGTGTCTTATCATGCTACAGACTCAGATAAAGGATACAAAACTGACCGGACAGTAATCGGACTCACGATGCAACAATTACGTTGAGATTCGTACACAGTAAAAGACTCCAGTTTAAGAGACCGTAACTATAGGTACCCTTGGAGTTTCAGGGACACGAATGGAGGAACGGGAAGGTCATAAGGTATCTTTTGATGCTACAGACAAAGAAAAGGATAAGAAACTGACTGGATGGTAATCGGCGTCACAATGTGACAATTAGGTAGAGATGCGAACACAGGAAAAGACTCCAATTTAAAACACCGTAACTATGGGTACTTTTGGAGTTTCACGGACCCGAATGGAGGAACAGGGAAGCCATAAGGTGTCTTATCATGCTACAGACTCAGATAAAGGATACAAAGCTGACTGGAGGGTAATCGGAGTCATAATGTGAGAATTATGTGGAGATTCGTACACAGGAAAAGATACCGGTTTAAAAGACGGTAACTATCGGTAATTTTGGAGTTTCAGGGACCCGAATGGAGGAACGAAAAGACCATAAGGTGTCTTATCATGCTACAGACTCAGATAAAGGATACGAAGCTGACTGGAAGGTAATCGGAGTCATAATGCGAGAATTATGTAGAGATTCGTACACAGGAAAAGGTACCAGTTTATAAGGCCGTAACTATAGGTACTTTTGGAGTTTCAGGGACCCGAATGGAGTAACGGGAAGGCCATAAGGTTTCTTATCATGCTACAGACTCAGATAAAGGATACGAAGCTGACTGGAGGGTAATCGGAGTCATAATGCGAGAATTATGTAGATATTCATACACAGTAAAAGATACCTGTTTAAAAGACCGTAACTGTACATACTTTTGCAGTTTCAGGGACCTCGAATGGAGGAACGGAAAGGCCATATGGTGTCTTATCATGCTACAAACTCAGATAAATGATACGAAGCTGACTGGAAGGTAATCGGAGTCATAATGCGAGAATTATGTAGAGATTCGTACATAGGAAAAGATACCAGTTTATAAGACCGTAACTATAGGT
The DNA here is from genome assembly GCA_032199755.1 of Ambrosia artemisiifolia. Lineage (NCBI taxonomy): Eukaryota > Viridiplantae > Streptophyta > Magnoliopsida > Asterales > Asteraceae > Ambrosia > Ambrosia artemisiifolia. The sequence goes on from CM063521.1 coordinate 26,955,288, forward strand.
ACTTTTGGAGTTTTAGGGACCCGAATGGAGGAACGGGAAGGCCATAAGGTGTCTTATCATGCTACAGACTCAGATCAAGGACACGAAGCTGACTGGAAGGTAATCGGAGTCATAATGCGAGAATTATGTAGAGATTCGTAGACAGGAAAAGATACCAGTTTATAAGACCGTAACAATAGGTACTTTTGGAGTTTCAGGGACCCGAATGGAGGAACGGGAAGGCTATAGGGTTTCTTATCATGCTACAGACTCAGAAAAAGGATACGAAGCTGACTGGAGGGTAATCGGAGTCATAATGCGAGAATTATGTAGATATTCATACACAGTAAAAGATACCTGTTTAAAAGACCATAACTGTAGGTACTTTTGGAGTTTCAGGGACACCGAATGGAGGAACGGTAAGGCCATAAGGTGTCTTATCATGCTACATACTCAGATAAAGGATACAAAGCTGACTGGAAGGTAATCGGAGTCATAATGCGAGAATTATGTGGAGATTCGTACACAGGAAAAGATACCTGTTTAAAAGACCATAACTATCGGTAATTTTGGAGTCTCGGAGGGCCTAATGGAGGAACGGTAAAGCCCTAAGGTGTCTTATCATGCCACAGACTCAGATAAAGGATAGAAACTGACCGGACAATAATCGGACTCACGATGCGACAATTACGTAGAGATTCGTACACAGGAAAAAACTCCAGGTTAAAAGACCGCAAATATAGGTACTTTTTGAGTTTTAGGGACCCGAGTGGAGGAACGGGAACGCCATAATTTGGCTTATCATGATACAGACTCAGATAAAGAATACGAAGCTGACTGGATGGTAATCGGAGTCATAATGCGAGAATTGTGTAGAGCTTTGTACACAGAAAAAGACTCATGTTTAAAAGACCGTAACTATCGGTAATTTTGGAGTTTAAGGGACCCGAATGGAGGAACGGGAAGGGCCTAGGGTGTCTTATCATGCTACAGACTCAGATAAAGGATACAAAACTGACCGGACAGTAATCGGACTCACGATGCAACAATTACGTTGAGATTCGTACACAGTAAAAGACTCCAGTTTAAGAGACCGTAACTATAGGTACCCTTGGAGTTTCAGGGACACGAATGGAGGAACGGGAAGGTCATAAGGTATCTTATGATGCTACAGACAAAGAAAAGGATAAGAAACTGACTGGATTCGTACACAGGAAAGGACTCCAGTTTAAAAGACCGTAAATATAGGTACTTTTGGAGTTTCAGGGACCCAAGTGGAGGACCGGGAACGCCATAAGGTGGCTTATCATGATACACACTCAGATAAAAGATACGAAGCTGACTAGATGGTAATCGGAGTCATAATGCGAGAATTATGTAGAGCTTTGTACACAGAAAAAGACTCATGTTTTAAAGACCGTAACTATCGGTAATTTTGGAGTTTCAGGGACCCGAAAGGAGCAACGGGAAGGGCCTAAGGTGTCTTATCATGCTACAGACTCAGATAAATTATACGAAGCTGACTGGAATGTAATTGGAGTCATAATGCGAGAATTATGTAGAGATTCTTACACAGGAAAAGATACTAGTTTATAAGACCGTAACTATTGGTACTTTTGGAGTTTCAGGGACCCGGATGGAGGAACGGGAAGGCCATAAGGTGTGTTATCATGCTACAGACTCAGATAAAGGATACGAAGCTGACTGGAGGGTAACGGAGTCATAATGAGAGTATTATGTAGAGATTCGTACACAGTAAAAGATACCTGTTTAAAAGACCGTAACTGTACATACTTTTGCAGTTTCAGGGACCCCCAATGGAGGAACGGAAAGGCCATATGGTGTCTTGTCATGCTTCAAACACAGATAAATGATACGAAGCTGACTGGAAGGTAATCGGAGTCATAATGCGAGAATTATGTAGAGATTCGTACATAGGAAAAGATACCAGTTTATAAGACCGTAACTATAGGTACTTTTGGAGTTTTAGGGACCCGAATGGAGGAACGGGAAGGCCATAAGGTGTCTTATCATGCTACAGACTCAGATAAAGGACACGAAGCTGACTGGAAGGTAATCGGAGTCATAATGCGAGAATTATGTAGAGATTCGTACACAGGAAAAGATACCAGTTTATTAGACCGTAACAATAGGTACTTTTGGCGTTTCAGGGACCCGAATGGAAGAACGGGAAGGCTATAGGGTTTCTTATCATGCTACAGACTCAGATAAAGGATACGAAGCTGACTGGAGGGTAATCGGAGTCATAATGCGAGAATTATGTAGATATTCATACACAGTAAAAGATACCTGTTTAAAAGACCGTAACTGTAGGTACTTTTGGAGTTTCAGGGACACCGAATGGAGGAACGGTAAGGCCATAAGGTGTCTTATCATGCTACAGACTCAGATAAAGGATACAAAGCTGACTGGAAGGTAATCGGAGTCATAATGCGAGAATTATGTAGAGATTTGTACACAGGAAAAGATACCTGTTTAAAATACCATAACTATCGGTAATTTTGGAGTCTCGGAGAGCCTAATGGAGGAACGGGAAAGCCCTAAGGTGTCTTATCATGCTACAGACTCAGATAAAGGATACACAACTGACCGGACAGTAATCGGACTCACGATGCGACAATTACGTAGAGATTCGTACACAGGAAAAGACTCCAGTTTAAGAGACCGTAACTATAGGTACCTTTGGAGTTTCAGGGACACAAATGGAGGAACGGGAAGGTCATATGGTATCTTATGATGCTACAGACAAAGATAAAGGATAAGAAACTGATTGGATGGTAATCGGCGTCACAATGTGACAATTAGGTAGAGATGCGAACACAGGAAAAGACTCCAGTTTAAAAGACCGTAAATATAGGTACTTTTGGAGTTTCAGGGACCCGAGTGGAGGACCGGGAATGCCATAAGGTGGCTTATCATGATACAGAATCAGATAAAGGATACGAAGCTGACTGGATGGTAATCGGAGTCATAATGCGAGAATTATGTAGAGCTTTGTACACAGAAAAAGACTCATGTTTTAAAGACCGTAACTATCGGTAATTTTGGAGTTTCAGGGACCCGAAAGGAGGAACGGGAAGGGCCTAAGGTGTCTTATCATGCTACAGACTCAGATAAAGGATACGAAGCTGACTGGAATGTAATCGGAGTCATAATGCGAGAATTATGTACAGATTCGTACACAGGAAAAGATACTAGTTTATAAGACCGTAAATATTGGTACTTTTGGAGTTTCAGGGACCCGGATGGAGGAACGGGAAGGCCATAAGGTGTCTTATCATGCTACAGACTCAGATAAAGGATACGAAGCTGACTGGAGGGTAACGGAGTCATAATGCGAGTATTATGTAGAGATTCGTACACAGTAAAAGATACCTGTTTAAAAGACCGTAACTGTAGGTACTTTTGTAGTTTCAGGGACCCCGAATGGAGGAACGGAAAGGGCATATGGTGTCTTATCATGCTATAGACTCAGATAAATGACACGAAGCTAACTGGAAGGTAATCGGAGTCATAATGCGAGAATTATGTAGAGATTCGTACACAGGAAAAGATACCAGTTTATAAGACCGTAACTATAGGTACTTTTGGAGTTTCAGGGACCCGAATGGAGGAACGGGAAGGCCATAAGGTTTCTTATCATGCTACAGACTCAGATAAAGGATACGAAGCTGACTGGAGGGTAATCGGAGTCATAATGCGAGAATTATGTAGATATTCATACATAGTAAAAGATACCTGTTTAAAAGACCGTAACTGTAGGTACTTTTGGAGTTTCAGGGACCTCGAATGGAGAAACGGTAAGGCCATAAGGTGTCTTATCATGCTACAGACTCAGATAAAGGATACAAAGCTGACTGGAAGGTAATCGGAGTCATAATGCGAGAATTATGTAGAGATTCGTACACAGTAAAAGATACCTGTTTAAAAGACCATAACTATCAGTAATTTTGGAGTCTCGGAGAGCCTAATGGAGGAACGGGAAAGCCCTAAGGTGTCTTATCATGCTACAGACTCAGATAAAGGATATGAAACTGACCGGACAATAATCGGACTCACGATGCGACAATTACGTAGAGATTCGTACACAGGAAAAGACTCCAGTTTAAAAGACCGCAAATATAGGTACTTTTTGAGTTTCAGGGACCCGAGTGGAGGAACGGGAACGCCATAAGGTGGCTTATCATGATACAGACTCAGATAAAGGATGCGAAGCTGACTGGATGGTAATCGGAGTCATAATGCGAGAATTATGTAGAGCTTTGTACATAGAAAAAGAATCATGTTTAAAAGACCGTAACTATCGGTAGTTTTGGAGTTTAAGGGACCCGAATGGAGGAACGGGAAGGGCCTAAGGTGTCTTATTATGCTACAGACTCAGATAAAGGATACTAAACTGACCGGACAGTAATCGGACTCACGATGCGACAATTACGTAGAGATTCGTACACAGGAAAAGACTCCAGTTTAAGAGACCGTAACTATAGGTACCTTTGGAGTTTCAGGGACACGAATGGAGGAACGGGAAGGTCATAAGGTATCTTATGATGCTACAGACAAAGATAAAGGATAAGAAACTGATTGGATGGTAATCGGCGTCACAATGTGACAATTAGGTAGAATGCGAACACAGGAAAAGACTCCAGTTTAAAAGACCGTAACTATGGGTACTTTTGGAGTTTCATGTACCCGAATGGAGGAATAGGGAGGCCATAAGGTGTCTTATCATGCTACAGACTCAAATAAAGGATACGAAACTGACTGGAGGGTAATCGGAGTCATAATGTGAGAATTATGTAGAGATTCGTACACAGGAAAAGATACCAGTTTAAAAGACCGTAACTAACGGTACTTTTGGAGTTTCAGGGACCCGAATGGAGGAACGGAAAGACCATAAGGTGTCTTATCATGCTACAGACTCAGATAAAGTATACGAAGCTGACTGGAAGGTAATCGGAGTCATAATGCGAGAATTATGTAGAGATTCGTACACAGGAAAAGATACCAGTTTATAAGACCGTAACTATAGGTACTTTTGGAGTTTCATTGACCTGAATGGAGGAACGGGAAGGCCATAAGGTTTCTTATCATGCTACAGACTCAGATAAAAGATACGAAGCTGACTGGAGGGTAATCGGAGTCATAATGCGAGAATTATGTAGATATTCATACACAGTAAAAGATACATGTTTAAAAGACCGTAACTGTAGGTACTTTTGGAGTTTCAGGGACCCCGAATGGAGGAACGGAAAGGCCATAAGGTGTCTTATCATGCTACAGACTAAGATAAAGGATACGAAGCTGACTGGAAGGTAATCGGAGTCATAATGCGAGAATTATGTAGAGATTCATACACAGGAAACGATACCTGTTTAAAAAGACCATAACTATCGGTAATTTTGGAGTCTCGGAGAGCCTAATGGAGGAACGGGAAGGTCCTAAGGTGTCTTATCATTCTACAGACTCAGATAAAGGATACGAAATTGACCAGACAGTAATCGGACTCACGATGCGACAATTACGTAGAGATTCGTACACAGGAAAGGACTCCAGTTTAAAAGACCGTAAATATAGGTACTTTTGGAGTTTCACAGACCCGAGTGGAGGACCGGGAACGCCATAAGGTGGCTTATCATGATACAGACTCAGATAAAGGATACGAAGCTGACTGGATGGTAATCGGAGTCATAATGCGAGAGTTATGTAGAGCTTTGTACACAGAAAAAGACTCATGTTTAAAAGACCGTAACTATCGGTAATTTTGGAGTTTCAGGGACCCGAAAGGAGGAATGGGAAGGGCCAAAGGTGTCTTATCATGCTACAGACTCAGATAAAGGATACGAAGCTGACTGGAAGGTAATCGAAGTCATAATGCGAGAATTATGTAGAGATTTGTACACAGGAAAAGATACTAGTTTATAATACCGTAACTATTGGTACTTTTGGAGTTTCAGGGACCCGGATGGAGGAACGGGAAGGCCATAAGGTGTCTTATCATGCTACAGACTCAGATAAAGGATACGAAGCTGACTGGAGGGTAACGGAGTCATAATGCGAGTATTATGTAGAGATTCGTACACAGTAAAAGATACCTGTTTATAAGACCGTAACTGTAGGTACTTTTGCAGTTTCAGGGACCCCGAATGGAGGAACGGAAAGGCCATATGGCGTTTTATCATGCTACAGACTTAGATAAATGATACGAAGCTCACTGGAATGTAATCGGAGTCATAATGCGAGAATTATGTAGAGATTCGTACACAGGAAAAGATACCAGTTTAAAAGACCGTAACTATAGGTACTTTGTGAGTTTCAGGGACCCGAATGGAGGAACGGGAAGGCCATAAGGTGTCTTATCATGCTACAGACTCAGATGAAGGATACGAAGCTGCCTGGAGGGTAATCGGAGTCATAATATGAGAATTTTGTACAGATTCGTACACAGTAAAAGATACCTGTTACAGTAAAAGATACCTGTTTAAAAGACCGTAACTATAGGTACTTTTGGAGTTTCATGGATCCGAATGGAGGAACGGAAAGGCCATAAGGTGTCTTATCATGCTACAGACTCAGATAAAGGATACGAAGGTGACTGGAGGGTAATCGGAGTCATAATGCGATAATTATGTAGAGATTCGTACACAGTAAAAGATACCTGTTTAAAAGACCGTAATGATAGGTACTTTTGGAGTTTCATGGACCCGAATGGAGGAACGGAAAGGCCATAAGGTGTCTTATCATGCTACGAACTCAGATAAAGGATACGAAGCTAACTGGAGGGTAATCGGATTCATAATGCGATAATTATGTAGAGATTCGTACACAGTAAAAGATACCTGTTTAAAAGACCGTAACGATAGGTACTTTTGGAGTTTCATGGACCCGAATGGAGGAACGGAAAGGCCATAAGGTGTCTTATCATGCTACGAACTCAGATAAAGGATACGAAGCTGACTGGAGGGTAATCGGATTCATAATGCGATAATTATGTAGAGATTCGTACATAGGAAAAGATACCAGTTAAAAAGACCGTAAATATCGGTACTTTTGGAGTTTCAGGGACCCGAATGGAGGAACGGGAAGGCCATAAGGTGTCTTATCATGCTACAGACTCAGATAAAGGTTATGAAGCTGACTGGAAGGTAATCGGAGTCATAATGCGAGAATTATGTAGAGATTCCTACACAGGAAAAGATACCTATTTAAAAGACCGTAACTATCGGTACTTTTGGAGTTTCAAAGACCCAAACTAAGGAACGGGAAGTCAATAAGGTGTCTTATCATGCTACAGACGCAGATAAAGGATACGAAACTGACCGGAAGGTAATCAGAGTCATAATGCAAGAATTACGTAGAGATTCGTACACAGGAAAAGACTCCAGCTTAAAAGACTGTAACTATCGGTACTTTTGGAGTTTCAGGGACCCGAATGGAGGAACGGGTAGGCCATAAGGTGTCTTATCATGCTACAGACTCAGATAAAGGATACGAAGCTGACTGGAAGGTAATCGGAGTCATAATGCGATAATTACGTAGAGATTCGTACATAGGAAAAGATACCAGTTTAAAAGACCATAACTATCGGTACTTTTGGAGTTTCAGAGACCCGAACTGAGGAACGGGAAGTCAATAAGGTGTCTTATCATGCTACAGACGCAGATAAAGGATACGAAAATAACTAGAAGGTTATCGGAGTCATAATGCAAGAATTAAATAGAGATTCGTACACAGGAAAAGACTCCAGTTTAGAAGATCGTAACTATTGGTACTTTTGGAGTTTAAGGGATACGAATGGAGGAACGGGAAGGTCACAAGGTATCTTATCATGCTACATACTCAGATAAAGGATACAAAGCTAACTGGAGGGTAATCAGAGTCATAATGCAAGAATTACGTAGAGATTCGTACACAGGAAAAGACTCCAGTTTGAAAGATCGTAACTATAGGTACTTTTGGAGTTTCTGGGATACGAATGGAGAAACGGGAAGGTCATAAGGTATCTTATCATGCTACTTACTCAGATAAAGGATATGAAACTGACTGGATGGTATACACAGAAAAAGACTCATGTTTAAAAGACCGTAACTATCGGTAATTTTGGAGTTTCAGGGACCCGAATGGAGGAACGGGAAGGCCCTAAAGTGTCTTATCATGTTACATACTTAGATAAAGGATACGAAACTGACCGGACATTAATCAGACTCACGATGCGACAATTACGTAGAGATTCGTACACAGGAAAAGACTCTAGTTTTAGAGACCTTAACTATAGGTACCTTTGGAGTTTCAGGGACACGAATGGAGGAACGGGAAGGTCATATAAGGTATCTAATCATGCTACAGACTCAGATAAAGGATAAGAAACTGACCGGATGGTAATCGGCCTCACGATGTGACAATTACATAGAGATTCGTAAACAAGAAAAGATACATGTTTAAAAGACCGTAAGTATCGGTACTTTTGGAGTTTTAGGGACCCAAATGGAGGAACGGGAAGTCAATAAGGTGTTTTATCATGCGAAAGACGCAGATAAAGGATACGAAATTGACTAGAGGGTAATCGGGGTCATAATGCAAGAATTACGTAGAGATTCGTACACAGGAAAAAACTCCAGTTTAAACAATCGTAACTATAGGTACTTTTGGAGTTTTAGTGATACGAATGGAGGAACGGGAAGGTCATAAGGTATCTTATCATGCTACATACTCAGATAAAGGATACGAAACTGACCTGATGGTAATCGGCCTCACGATGTGACAATTACGTAGAGATTCGTACACAGGAAAAGACTCCAGTTTAAAAGATCGTAACTATAGGTACTTTTGGAGTTTCAGGGACCCGAATGGAGGAACGGGAAGGCCCTAAGGTGTCTTATCATGAGACAGATTCAGATAAAGGATACGAAACTACACCTGGAACATTTTTGGGAGTCTACTGGATAGAAGATTTCAGGGTCTTTGGATATGGGAACAAGAATGCAGATTATTGGAGCATTGTAATCTGGAAAAGAATGTTAGCTTTTGCAAGGATTGTGATGTTAATGAAGGTTCAGGGAAGATACTGCAGGTTGATAATAGAGATCTGATTAAGATGGGTCAAGTTGGTCTTAGATGGAATGCATGCATGAAGATTGTTCATAGTGATAGCATGCGAGAAAATAGAGATGTTGGCTGCTGTTTATATTTTCATCTGAGTTGTTCTGGGTTTTGTAATGGGTTGGGTTTTAGTGGTTTATTGGGCTGGTTTGAGGTTTTTGATTATGGATCATAGGCTGCTTAATGGATTGATTGTATAGGGCGTTTTTGAGATGGTTTTTTGATTTTGGGCCAATGATCTTGTTTTGGTTAGGTATATTATTGTAAAGATCTTGGCCCGGGTTTTGTTTGTAAATAGTTTTTTAGTTAATAAATTTTACTGGAGCATAGCCTCCTTTACCAAAAAAAAAAGGGGATACGAAACTAGCCGGACAGTAATCGGACTCACAATGCGACAATTACGTAGATATTCGTACATAGGAAAAGACTCGAGTTTCAGAGACCGTAACTATAGGTACTTTTGGAGTTTCAGGGACACGAATGGAGGAACAGGAAGGTCATAAGGTATCTTTTCATGCTACAGACTCAGATAAAGGATAAGAAACTGACCGGATGGTAATCGGCCTCACAATGTGAAAATTACGTAGAGATTCGTACACAGGAAAAGACTCCAGTTTAAAAGACCGTAACTATAGGTACTTTTGGAGTTTCAGGGACACGAATGGAGGAACGGGAAGGCCATAAGGTGTCTTATCATGCGACAGACTCAAATAAAGGATACGAAGCTGACTGGGGGGTAATCAGAGTAATAATGCGAGAATTATGTAGAGATTCGTACACAGGAAAAGATACCAGTTTAAAAGACCGTAACTATAGGTACTTTTCCAGTTTCAGGGACACGAATGGAGGAACGGGAAGGCCCTAAGGTGTCTTATCATGCTACAGACTCAGATAAAGGATACGAAGTTAATTAGATGGTAATCGGAGTCATAATGCGAGAATTAAGTAGAAAGTCGTACACAGGAAAAGATACCAGTTTAAAAGATCGTACCTATTGGTACTTTTAGAGTTTCAGGAACCCGAATGGAGGAACGGGAAGGCCATAAGGTTTCTTATCATGCTACAGACTCATATAAAGGATACAAAGCTGACTTGAGAGTAATCGGAGTCATAATGCTAGAATTACGTAGAGATTCGTACACAGGAAAAGACTCCAGTTTAAAAGATCGTAACTATAGGTACTTTTGGAGTTTTAGTGATACGAATGGAGGAACGGGAAGGTCATAAGGTATCTTATCAAGCTACATACTTAGATAAAGGATACGAAACTGACCTGATGGTAATCGACCTCACGATGTGACAATTACGTAGAGATTCGTACATAGGAAAAGACTCCAGTTTAAAAGATCGTAACTATAGGTACTTTTGGAGTTTCAGGGACCCGAATGGAGGAACGGGAAGGCCCTAAGGTGTCTTATCATGAGACAGATTCAGATAAAGGATACGAAACTACACCTGGAACATTTTTGGGAGTCTGCTGGATAGGGGATTTCAGGGTCTTTGGATATGGGAACAAGAATGCAGATTATTGGAGCATTGTAATCTGGAAAAGAATGTTAGCTTTTGCAAGGATTGTGATGCTAATGAAGGTTCAGGGAAGATACTGCAGGTTGATAATAGAGATCTGATTAAGATGGGTCAAGTTGGTCTTAGATGGAATGCATGCATGAAGATTGTTCATAGTGATAGCATGCGAGAAAATAGAGATGTTGGCTGCTGTTTATATTTTCATCTGAGTTGTTATGGGTTTTGTAATGGGTTGGGTTTTAGTGGTTTATTGGGCTGGTTTGAGGTTTTGGATTATGGATCATAGGCTGCTTAATGGATTGATTGTATAGGGCGTTTTTGAGATGGTTTTTTGATTTTGGGCCAATGATCTTGTTTTGGTTAGGTATATTATTGTAAAGATCTTGGCCCGGGTTTTGTTTGTAAATAGTTTTTTAGTTAATAAATTTTACTGGAGCATAGCCTCCTTTACCAAGAAAAAAGGGATACGAAACTAGCCGGACAGTAATCGGACTCACAATGCGACAATTACGTAGATTTTCGTACATAGGAAAAGACTCGAGTTTAAGAGACCGTAACTATAGGTACTTTTGGAGTTTCAGGGACACGAATGGAGGAACGGGAAGGTCATAAGGTATCTTTTCATGCTACAGACTCAGATAAAGGATAAGAAACTGACCGGATGGTAATCGGCCTCACAATGTGAAAATTACGTAGAGATTCGTACACAGGAAAAGACTCCAGTTTAAAAGACCGTAACTATAGGTACTTTTGGAGTTTCAGGGACACGAATGGAGGAACGGGAAGGCCATAAGGTGTCTTATCATGCGACAGACTCAGATAAAGGATACGAAGCTGACTGGGGGGTAATCAGAGTAATAATGCGAGAATTATGTAGAGATTCGTACACAGGAAAAGATACCAGTTTAAAAGACCGTAACTATAGGTACTTTTCAAGTTTCAGGGACACGAATGGAGGAACGGGAAGGCCATAAGGTGTCTTATCATGCTACAGACTCAGATAAAGGATACGAAGTTAATTAGATGGTAATCGGAGTCATAATGCGAGAATTAAGTAGAGATTCGTACACAGGAAAAGATACCAGTTTAAAAGATCGTACCTATTGGTACTTTTAGAGTTTCAGGAACCCGAATGGAGGAACGGGAAGGCCATAAGGTTTCTTATCATGCTACAGACTCATATAAAGGATACAAAGCTGACTTGAGAGTAATCGGAGTCATAATGCTAGAATTACGTAGAGATTCGTACACAGGAAAAGACTCCAGTTTAAAAGATCGTAACTATAGCTACTTTTGGAGTTTCAGGGATACGAATGGAGGAACGGGAAGGTCATAAGGTATCTTATCCTGCTACATACTCAGAAAAGGATACGAAACTGACCGGATGGTAATCGACCTCACGATGTGACAATTACGGAGATTTTCGTACATAGGAAAAGACTCCAGTTTAAAAGACCGTAACTATAGGTACTTTTGCAGTTTCAGTGTCCCGATTGGAGGAACGAGAATGCCATAAGGTGGCTTATCATGCTACAAACTCAGATAAAGGATACGAAGCTGACTGGATGGTAATCGGAGTCATAATGCGAGAATTATGTAGAGCTTCGTACACAGAAAAAGACTCATGTTTAAAAGACCGTAACTATCGGTAATTTTGGAGTTTCAGGGACCCGAATGGGGGAACGGAAAGGCCATAAGGTGTCTTATCATGCTAAAGACTTAGATAAAGGATACAAAACTGACTGGAGGGTAATCGGAGTCATAATGCGAGAATTATGTAGAGCTTCATACACAGGAATAGATACTTGTTTAAAAGACCATAACTATCGGTAATTTTGGAGTCTCGGGGAGCCTAATGGAGGAACAGGAAGGCCCTAAGGTTTCATATCATGATACAGACTCAGATAAAGGATACGAAACTGACCTGACAGTAATCGGACTCACGATGCGAAAATTACGTAGATATTCGTACACAGGAAAAGACTCCAGTTTAAGAGACCGTAACTATAGGTAATTTTGGAGTTTCAGGGACACGAATGGAGGATCGGCAAGGTCATAAGGTATCTTATCAAGCTACAGACTCAGATAAAGGATAAAAAACTGGCCAGATGGTAATCGGCCTCACAATGTGACAATTAAATAGAGATTTGTACACAGGAAAAATCTCTAGTTTAAAAGACCGTAACTATAGGTACTTTTGGAGTTTCAGGGACCCGAATGGAGGAACGCGAAGGACATAATGTGTCTTATCATGCTACAGACTCAGATAAAGGATACGAAGCTGACTATAGGGTAATCGGAGTCATAATGCAAGAATTACGTAGAGATTCGTATACAGGAAAAGACTCGAGTTTAATAGATCGTAACTATAGGTACCTTTGGAGTTTCAGGGATACGAATGGAGGAACGGGAAGGTCATAAGGTGTCTTATCATGCTACATACTCAGATAAAGGATACGAAACTGACCGGATGGTAATCGACCTCGGGATGTGACAATTACGTAGAGATTCGTACATAGGAAAAGACTCCAGTTTAAAAGACCGTGATTATAGGTACTTTTGGAGTTTTTGGGACCCGAATGGAGGAACGGAAAGGCCATAAGGTGTCTTATCATGCTACAGACTTAGATAAAGGATACGAAGCTGACTGGAGGGTAATCGGAGTCATAATGCGAGAATTATGTAGAGATTCGTACACAGGAAAAGATACCAGTTTAAAAGACCATAACTATAGGTACCTTTGGAGTGTCAGGGACCCGAATGGAGGAACGGTAAGGCCATAAGGTGTATTATCATGCTACAGACTCAGATAAAGGATACGAAGCTGACTAGAGGGTAATCGAAGTCATAATGAAAGAATTATGTAGAGATTCGTACACAGTAAAAGATACCTGTTTAAAAGACCGTAACTGTAGGTACTTTTGGAGTGTCAGGGACCCAAATGGAGGAACGGAAAGGCCATAAGGTGTCTTATCATGCTACAGACTAAGATAAAGGATACGAAGCTGACTTGAGGGTAATAGGAGTCATAATGGGAGAATTAAGTAGAGATTCATACACAGGAAAAGATACCAGTTTAAAAGACCGTAGCTATCGGTACTTTTGGAGTTTCAAGATCCCGAATGGAGTAACGGGAAGGCCATAAGGTTTCTTATCATGCTACAGACTCAGATAAAGGATACGAAGCTGACTGGAGGGTAATCGGAGTCATAATGCAAGAATTACGTAGAGATTTGTACTCAGGAAAAACTCCAGTTTAAAAGATCGTAACTTTAGGTACTTTTGGAGTTTCAGGGATACGAATGGAGGAACGGGAAGGTCATATGGTATCTTATCCTGCTACATACTCAGATAAAGGTTACGAAACTGAACGGATGGTAATCGACCTCACGATGTGACAATTACATAGAGATTCGTACATAGGAAAAGACTACAGTTTAAAAGACCGTAACTATAGGTACTTCTGGAGTTTAAGGGTCCCAATTGGAGGAACGAGAATGCCATAAGGTGGCTTATCATGCTACAGACTCAGATAAAGGATACGAAGCTGACTGGAGGGTAATCGAAGTCATAATGCAAGAAATTATGTAGAGATTCATACACAGAAGAAGACTCATGTTTAAAAGACCGTAACTATCGGTAATTTTGGAGTTTCAGGGACCCGAATGGAGGAACAGAAAGGCCATAAGGTGTCTTATCATGCTATAGACTCAGATAAAGGATACCAAGCTGACTGGAGGGTAATCGGAGTCATAATGCGAGAATTAATATCAAAGATAGCTTTTTTGATTTCCTCATTAGTGACTTCCCTAACCATATAATCAGCCTCACTCCTAGCCAATCTGGTATGAAATAGAGAATCAGCCCCCCTAATCCCATTCACCTGCTCATTACTCAGATTACCCTCCAGTCATCTTCGTATCCTATATCTGAGTCTATAGCATGATAAGACACCTTATGGCCTTTCTGTTCCTCCATTCGGGTCCCTGAAACTCCAAAATTACCGATAGTTACGGTCTTTTAAACTGGAGTCGTTTCCTGTGTACGAATCTCTACATAATTCTTGCATTCTATTACACTCCAGTCATCTTCGTTTACTGTCCGGTAAGTTTCGTATCCTTTATCTGAGTCTGTAGCATGATAAGACACCTTATGGCCTTTCCGTTCCTCCATTCGGTCCCTGAAACTCCAAAATTACCGATAGTTACGGTCTTTTAAACATGAGTCTTTTTCTGTGTACGAAGCTCTACATAATTCTCGCATTATGACTCCGATTACCATCTAGTCAGCTTCGTATCCTATACGGGTCCCTGAAACTCCAAAAGTACCAATAGTTACGGTCTTTTAAACTGGAATCTTTTCCTGTGTACCTATCTCTACATAATTCTCGCATTATGACTCCGATTACCCTCCAGTCGGCTTCGTATCCTTTATCTGAGTCTGAAGCATGATAAGACAACTTATGGCCTTCCCGTTCTTCCATTCGGGTCCCAGAAACTCCAAAAGTACCTATAGTTACGGTCTTTTAAACTGGAGTCTTTTCCTGTGTATGAATCTCTACGTAATTGTCACATCGTGAGGCCGATTACCATCTGGTCAGTTTCTTATCCTCTATCTGAGTCTGTAGCACGATAAGATACCTTATGACCTTCGCGTTCCTCCATTCGTATCCCTGAAACTCCAAAAGTACCTATAGTTACAATCTTTTAAACTGGATTCTTTTCCTGTGTACGAATCTCTACGTAATTCTTGTATTATGACTCCGATTACCCTCCAGTCAGTTTTGTATCCTTTATCTACGTCTGTAGCATGAGACGACAACTTATTTCCTTCCCGTTCCTCCATTCGGGTCCCTAAAACTGCAAAAGTACCGATAGTTTCAGTCTTTTAAACTGGTATCTTTTCCTGTGTACGAATCTCTACATAATTCTCGCATTATGACTCCAATTACCCTCCAGTCAGCTTCGTGTCCTTTATTTGAGTCTGTAGCATGATAAGACACATTATGGCCTTCCTGTTCCTCCATTCGGGTCCCCGAAACTCCAAAAGTACCTATAGTTACGGTCTTTTAAACAGGAGTCTTTTCCTGTGTACGAATCTCAACCTAATTGTCACATTGTGAGGCCGATTACCATCCAGTCAGTTTCTTATCCTTTATATTTGTCTGTAGCATCATAAGATACCTTATGACCTTCCCGTTCCTCCATTCGTGTCCGTGAAACTCCAAAAGTACCTATAGTTACAATCTCATAACTAGAATCTTTTCCTGTGTACGAATCTTTACATAATTCTCGCATTATGACTCCGATTACCCTCGAGTTAGCTTCGTATCCTATATCTAAGTATGTAGCATGATAAGACACCATATGGCCTTCCCGTTCCTCCATTCGGGTCCCTGAAACTCCAAAAGTACCGATAATTACGGTCTCATAAATTGGAATCTTTTCCTGTGTACGAATCTCTACATAATTCTCGCATTATGACTCAGATTACCCTCCAGTCATCTTCGTATCCTATATCTGAGTCTGTAGCATGATAAGACACCTTATGGCCTTCCCGTTCCTCTATTCGGGTCCCTAAAACTCCAAAATTACCGATAGTTACGGTCTTTTAAACTGGAGTCTTTTCCTGTGTACGAATCTATACATAATTCTCGCATTATGACTCAGATTATCCTCCAGTCATCTTCGTATCCTATATCTGAGTCTGTAGCATGATAAGACACCTTATGGCCTTCTCGTTCCTCCATTCGTGTCCCTGAAACTCCAAAAGTACCGATAGTTACGTTCTCATAAACTGGAATCTTTTCCTGTGTACGAATCTCTACATAATTCTCGCATTATG
Organism: Ambrosia artemisiifolia; assembly: GCA_032199755.1. Taxonomy (NCBI): domain Eukaryota; kingdom Viridiplantae; phylum Streptophyta; class Magnoliopsida; order Asterales; family Asteraceae; genus Ambrosia; species Ambrosia artemisiifolia. Next base: position 26,971,755 of record CM063521.1, read on the forward strand.
ACTCCGATTACCCTCGAGTTAGCTTCGTATCCTATATCTAAGTATGTAGCATGATAAGACACCATATGGCCTTCCCGTTCCTCCATTCGGGTCCCTGAAACTCCAAAAGTACCGATAATTACGGTCTCATAAATTGGAATCTTTTCCTGTGTACGAATCTGTACATAATTCTCGCATTATGACTCAGATTACCCTCCAGTCATCTTCGTATCCTATATCTGAGTCTGTAGCTAGATAAGACACCATATGGCCTTCCGGTTCCTCCATTCGGGTCCCTGAAACTCCAAAAGTACCGATAATTATGGTCTTATAAACTGGAATCTTTTCCTGTGTACGAATCTCTACATAATTCTCGCATTATGACTCAGATTACCCTCTAGTTAGCTTCGTATTCTATATCTGAGTCTGTAGCATGATAAGACACCATATGGCCTTCCCGTTCCTCCATTCAGGTCCCTGAAATTCCAAAAGTACCGATAATTACGGTCTCATAAACTGGAATCTTTTCCTGTGTACTAATCTCTACATAATTCTCGCATTATGACTCAGATTACCCTCCAGTCATCTTCGTATCCTATATCTGAGTCTGTAGCATGATAAGTCACCTTATGGCCTTCTCGTTCCTCCATTCGTGTCCCTGAAACTCCAAAAGTACCGATAGTTACAGTCTTTTAAACTGGAGTCTTTTCCTGTGTACGAATCTCTACATAATTCTCGCATTATGACTCAGATTATCCTCCAGTCATCTTCGTATCCTATATCTGAGTCTGTAGCATGATAAGACACCTTATGGCCTTCCCGTTCCTCCATTCGTGTCCCTGAAACTCCGAAAGTACCGTTAGTTACGGTCTCATAACTGGAATCTTTTCCTGTGTACGAATCTTTACATAATTCTCGCATTATGAATCCGATTACCCTCCAGTCATCTTCGTATCCTATATCTGAGTCTGTATCATGATAAGACACCTTATGGCCTTCCCGTTCCTCCATTCGTGTCCCTGAAACCCCAAAAGTACCGATAGTTACGTTCTCATAAACTGGAATCTTTTCCTGTGTACGAATCTTTACATAATTCTCGCATTATGACTCCGATTTCCGTCCAGTCAGCTTCGTATCCTATATCTGAGTCTGTAGCATGATAAGACACCTTATGGCCTTCCCGTTCCTCCATTCGTGTCCCTGAAACTCCAAAAGTACCGATAGTTACGGTCTCATAACTGGAATCTTTTCCTGTGTACGAATCTTTACATAATTCTCGCATTATGACTCCGATTACCCTCGAGTTAGCTTCGTATCCTATATCTAAGTATGTAGTATGATAAGACACCATATGGCCTTCCCGTTCCTCCATTCGGGTCCCTGAAACTCCAAAAGTACCGATAATTACGGTCTCATAAATTGGAATCTTTTCCTGTGTACGAATCTCTACATAATTCTCGCATTATGACTCAGATTACCCTCCAGTCATCTTCGTATCCTATATCTGAGTCTGTAGCATGATAAGACACCTTATGGCCTTCCCGTTCCTCTTTTTGGGTCCCTAAAACTCCAAAATTACCGATAGTTACGGTCTTTTAAACTGGAGTCTTTTCCTGTGTACGAATTTCTACATAATTCTCGCATTATGATTCCGATTACCCTCTAGTTAGCTTCGTATCCTATATCTGAGTCTGTAGCATGATAAGACACCATATGGCCTTCCCGTTCCGCCATTCAGGTCCCTGAAACTCCAAAAGTACCGATAATTACGGTCTCATAAACTGGAATCTTTTCCTGTGTACTAATCTCTACATAATTCTCGCATTATGACTCAGATTACCCTCCAGTCATCTTCGTATCCTATATCTGAGTCTGTAGCATGATAAGACACCTTATGGCCTTCTCGTTCCTCCATTCGTGCCCCTGAAACTCCAAAAGTACCGATAGTTACGGTCTTTTAAACTGGAGTCTTCTCCTGTGTACGAATCTATACATAATTCTCGCATTATGACTCAGATTATCCTCCAGTCATCTTCGTATCCTATATCTGAGTCTGTAGCATGATAAGACACCTTATGGCCTTCCCGTTTTTCCATTCGTGTCCCTGAAACTCCTAAAGTACCGTTAGTTACGGTCTCATAACTGGAATCTTTTCCTGTGTACGAATCTTTACATAATTCTCGCATTATGACTCCGATTACCCTCCAGTCATCTTCGTATCCTATATCTGAGTCTGTATCATGATAAGACACCTTATGGCCTTCCCGTTCCTCCATTCGTGTCCCTGAAACTCCGAAAGTACCGTTAGTTACGGTCTCATAACTGGAATCTTTTCCTGTGTACGAATCTTTACATAATTCTCGCATTATGACTCCGATTACCCTCCAGTTAGCTTCGTATCCTATATCTGAGTCTGTAGCATGATAAGACACCATATGGCCTTCCCGTTCCTCCATTCGGGTCCCTGAAACTCCAAAAGTACCGATAATTACGGTCTCATAAACTGGAATCTTTTCCTGTGTACGAATCTCTACATAATTCTCGCATTATGACTCAGATTACCCTCCAGTCATCTTCGTATCCTATATCTGAGTCTGTAGCATGATAAGACACCTTATGGCCTTCCCGTTCCTCCATTCGTGTCCCTGAAACTCCAAAAGTACCGATAGTTACGGTCTCATAACTGGAATCTTTTCCTGTGTACGAATCTTTACATAATTCTCGCATTATGACTACGATTACCCTCGAGTTAGCTTCGTATCCTATATCTAAGTATGTAGCATGATAAGACACCATATGGCCTTCCCGTTCCTCCATTCGGGTCCCTGAAACTCCAAAAGTACCGATAATTACGGTCTCATAAATTGGAATCTTTTCCTGTGTACGAATCTCTACATAATTCTCGCATTATGACTCAGATTACCCTCCAGTCATCTTCGTATCCTATATCTGAGACTGTAGCATGATAAGACACCTTATGGCCTTCCCGTTCCTCTATTCGGGTCCCGTTCCTCCATTCAGGTCCCTGAAACTCCAAAAGTACCGATAATTACGGTCTCATAAACTGGAATCTTTTCCTGTGTACTAATCTCTACATAAATCTCGCATTATGACTCAGATTACCCTCCAGTCATCTTCGTATCCTATATCTGAGTCTGTAGCATGATAAGACACCTTATGGCCTTCTCGTTCCTCCATTCGTGTCCTTGAAACTCCAAAAATAACGATAGTTACGGTCTTTTAAACTGGAGTCTTTTCCTGTGTACTAATCTCTACATAATTCTCGCATTATGACTCAGATTACCCTCCAGTCATCTTCGTATCCTATATCTGAGTCTGTAGCATGATAAGACACCTTATGGCCTTCTCGTTCCTCCATTCGTGTAGCTGAAACTCCAAAAATAACGATAGTTACGGTCTTTTAAACTGGAGTCTTTTCCTGTGTACGAATCTCTACATAATTCTCGCATTATGACTCAGATTATCCTCCAGTCATCTTCGTATCCTATATCTGAGTCGGTAGCATGATAAGACACCTTTTGGCCTTCCAGTTCCTCCATTCGGGTCCCTGAAACTCCAAAAGTACCGATAATTACGGTCTCATAAACTGGAATCTTTTCCTATGTACGAATCTCTACATAATTCTCGCATTATGACTCAGATTACCCTCCAGTCATCTTCGTATCATATATCTGAGTCTGTAGCATGATAAGACACCTTATGGCCTTCCCGTTCCTCCATTCGTGTCCCTGAAACTCCAAAAGTACCGATAGTTACGGTCTCATAACTGGAATCTTTTCCTGTGTACGAATCTTTACATAATTCTCGCATTATGACTCCGATTACCCTCGAGGTAGCTTCGTATCCTATATCTAAGTATGTAGCATGATAAGACACCATATGGCCTTCCCGTTCCTCCATTCGGGTCCCTGAAACTCCAAAAGTACCGATAATTACGGTCTCATAAATTGGAATCTTTTCCTGTGTACGAATCTCTACATAATTCTCGCATTATGACTCAGATTACCCTCCAGTCATCTTCGTATCCTATATCTGAGTCTGTAGCATGATAAGACACCTTATGGCCTTCCCGTTCCTCTATTCGGGTCCCTAAAACTCCAAAATTACCGATAGTTACGGTCTTTTAAACTGGAGTCTTTTCCTGTGTACGAATCTCTACATAATTCTCGCATTATGATTCCGATTACCCTCTAGTTAGCTTCGTATCCTATATCTGAGTCTGTAGCATGATAAGACACCATATGGCCTTCCCGTTCCTCCATTCAGGTCCCTGAAACTCCAAAAGTACCGATAATTACGGTCTCATAAACTGGAATCTTTTCCTGTGTACTAATCTCTACATAATTCTCGCATAATGACTCAGATTACCCTCCAGTCATCTTCGTATCCTATATCTGAGTCTGTAGCATGATAAGACACCTTATGGCCTTCTCGTTCCTCCATTCGTGTCCCTGAAACTCCAAAATTACCGATAGTTACGGTCTTTTAAACTGGAGTCTTTTCCTGTTTACGAATCTCTACATAATTCTCGCATTATGACTCAGATTATCCTCCAGTCATCTTCGTATCCTATATCTGAGTCTGTAGCATGATAAGACACCTTATGGCCTTCTCGTTCCTCCATTCGTGTCCCTGAAACTCCAAAAGTACCGATAGTTACGTTCTCATAAACTTGAGTCTTTTCCTGTGTACGAATCTCAACATAATTCTCGCTTAATGATTTTGATTACACTCCAGTCAGCTTCGTATCCTATATTTAAGTCTGTAGCATGATAAGACACCTTATGGCCTTCCCGTTCCACCATTCGGGTCCCTGAAACTCCAAAAGTACCGATAATTACGGTCTCATAAACTTGAATCTTTTCCTGTGTACGAATCTCTACATAATTCTCGCATTACGACTCCGATTACCCTCCAGTCAGCTTCGTATCCTATATCTGAGTCCGTAGCATGATAAGACACCTTATGGCCTTCCCGTTCCTCCATTTGGGTCCCTGAAACTCCCAAATTACCGATAGTTACGGTCTTTTAAACTGGAGTCTTTTGCTGTGTACGAATCTCTACATAATTCCCGTATTATGACTCCGATTACCCTCCAATCAGCTTCGTATCCTATATCTGAGTCTGTAGCGTGATAAGACACCTTATGGCCTTCCCGTTCCTCTATTCGGGTCCCTGAAACTCCAATATTACCGATAGTTACGGTCTTTTAAACTGGAGTCTTTTCCTGTGTACGAATCTCTACATAAATCTCGCATTATGACTCCGATTACCCTCCAGTCAGCTTCGTATTCTATATCTGATTCTGTAGCATGATAAGACACCTTATGGCCTTCCCGTTCCTCCATTCGGGTCCCTAAAACTCCAAAATTACCGATAGTTACAGTCTTTTAAACTGGAGTATTTTCCTGTGTACGAATCTCTACATAATTCTTGCATTCTATTACACTCCAGTCATCTTCGTATCCTATATTTGAGTCTGTAGCATGATAAGACACCTTATGGCCTTCCCGTTGCTCCATTCGGGTCCCTGAAACTCCAAAAGTACCGATAAGTACGATCTCATAAACTGAAATCTTTTCCTGTGTACGAATCTCTACATAATGCTCGCATTATGACTCCGATTATCCTCCAGTCAGCTTCGTATCCTATATCTGAGTATGTTGCATGATAAGACACCTTATGGCCTTCCGGTTCCTCCATTCGGGTCCCTGAAACTCCAAAATTACCGATAGTTACGGTCTTTTACACTGGAGTCTTTTCCTGTGTACGAATCTCTACATAATTCTCGCATTATGATTCCGATTACCCTTCGGTCAGCTTCGTATCCTATATCTGAGTCTGTAGCATGATAAGACAACTTATGGCCTTCCCGTTCCTCCATTCGGGTCCCTGAAACTCCAAAAGTACCGATAATTACGGTCTCATAAACTTGAATCTTTTCCTGTGTACGAATCTCTAGATAATTCTCGCATTATGACTCCGATTACCCTCCAATCAGCTTCGTATCCTATATCTGAGTCTGTAGCATGATAAGACACCTTATGGCCTTCCCGTTCCTCCATTCGGGTCCCTGAAACTCCAAAAGTACCGATAATTACGGTCTCATAAACTGGAATCTTTTCCTGTGTACGAATCTCTACATAATTCTCGTACTATGACTCCGATTACCCTCCAGTCAGCTTCGTATACTATAGCTGAGTCTGTAGCGTGATAAGACCCCTTATGGCCTTCCCGTTCCTCTATTTGGGTCCCTGAAACTCCAATATTACCGATAGTTACGGTCTTTTAAACTGGAGTCTTTTCCTGTGTACGAATCTCTACATAATTCTCGCCTTATGACTCCGATTACCCTCCAGTCGTCTTCGTATCCTATATTTGAGTCTGTAGCATGATAAGACACCTTATGGCCTTCCCGTTCCTCCATTCGGGTCCCTGAAACTCCAAAAGTACCGATAATTACGGTCTCATAAACTGAAATCTTTTCCTGTGTACGAATCTCTACATAATGCTCGCATTATGACTCTGATTACCCTCCAGTCAGCTTCGTATCCTATATCTGAGTATGTAGCATGATAAGACACCTTATGGCCTTCCGGTTCCTCCATTCGGGTCCCTGAAACTCCAAAATTACCGATAATTACGGTCTCATAAACTTGAATCTTTTCCTGTGTACGAATCTCTACATAATTCTCGCATTATGACTCCGATTACCCTCCAGTCAGCTTCGTATCCTATATCTGAGTCTGTAGCATGATAAGACACTTTATGGCCTTCCCGTTCCTCCATTCGTGTCCCTGAAACTCCAAAAGTACCGATAGTTACGGTCTCATAACTTGAATCTTTTCCTGTGTACGAATCTTTACATAATTCTCGCATTATGACTCCGATTACCCTCCAGTCAGCTTCGTATCCTATATCTGAGTCTGTAGCATGATAAGACACTTTATGGCATTCCCGTTCCTCCATTCGTGTCCCTGAAACTCCAAAAGTACCGATAGTTACGGTCTCATAACTAGAATCTTTTCCTGTGTACGAATCTTTACATAATTCTCGCATTATGACTCAGATTACCCTCCAGTCCTCTTCGTATCCTATATCTGAGTCTGTAGCATGATAAGACACCTTATGGCATTCCCGTTCCTCCGTTCGGGTCCCTGAAACTCCAAAATTACCGATAGTTACGGTATTTTAAACTTGAGTCTTTTCCTGTGTACGAATCTTTACATAATTCTCGCATTATGACTCCGATTACCCACCAGTCAGCTTCGTATCCTATATCTGAGTCCGTAGCATGACAAGACACTTGTGGCCTTCTCGTTCCTCCCTTCGGGTCCCTGAAACTCCAAAAGTACCGATAATTACGGTCTGATAAACTTGAATCTTTTCCTGTGTACGAATCTCTACATAATCCTCGCATTATGACTCCGATTACCCTCCAGTCAGCTTCGTATCCTATATCTGAATCTGTAGCATGATAAGACACCTTATGGCCTTCCCGTTCCTCCATTCGGGTCCCTGAAACTCCAAAAGTAACGATAATTACGGTCTCATAAACTGGAATCTTTTCCTGTGTACGAATCTCTACATAATTCTCGTATTATGACTCCGATTACCCTCCAGTCAGCTTCGTATCCTATATCTGAGTCTGTAGCATGATAAGACACCTTATAGCCTTCCCGTTCCTCTATTCGGGTTCCTGAAACTCCAAAATTACCGATAGTTACGTTATCATAAACTGGAATCTTTTCCTGTGTACGAATCTCTACATAATTCTCGCATTATGACTCAGATTAACCTCCGGTCATCTTCGTATCCTATATCTGAGTCTGTAGCATGATAAGACACCTTATGGCCTTCCCGTTCCTCTATTCGGGTCCCTGAAACTCCAAAATTACCGATAGTTACAGTCTTTTAAACTGGAGTCTTTTCCTGTGTACGAATCTCTACATAATTCTCGCATTATGACTCCGATTACCCTCCAGTCAGCTTCGTATCCTATATCTGAGTCTGTAACATGATAAGACACCTTATGGCCTTCCCGTTCCTCCATTCGAGTCCCTGAAACTCCAAAATTACCGATAGTTACGGTATTTTAAACTTGAGTCTTTTCCTGTGTACGAATCTTTACATAATTCTCGCATTATGACTCCGATTACCCACCAGTCAGCTTCGTATCCTATATCTGAGTCCGTAGCATGACAAGACACTTGTGGCCTTCTCGTTCCTCCCTTCGGGTCCCTGAAACTCCAAAAGTACCGATAATTACGGTCTGATAAACTTGAATCTTTTCCTGTGTATGAATCTCTACATAATCCTCGCATTATGACTCCGATTACCCTCCAGTCAGCTTCGTATCCTATATCTGAATCTGTAGCATGATAAGACACCTTATGGCCTTCCCGTTCCTCCATTCGGGTCCCTGAAACTCCAAAAGTACCGATAATTACGGTCTCATAAACTGGAATCTTTTCCTGTGTACGAATCTCTACATAATTCTCGTATTATGACTCCGATTACTCTCCAGTCAGCTTCGTATCCTATATCTGAGTCTGTAGCATGATAAGACACCTTATGGCCTTCCCGTTCCTCTATTCGGGTTCCTGAAACTCCAAAATTACCAATAGTTACGTTATCATAAACTGGAATCTTTTCCTGTGTACGAATCTCTACATAATTCTCGCATTATGACTCAGATTAACCTCCGGTCATCTTCGTATCCTATATCTGAGTCTGTAGCATGATAAGACACCTTATGGCCTTCCCGTTCCTCTATTCGGGTCCCTGAAACTCCAAAATTACCGATAGTTACAGTCTTTTAAACTGGAGTCTTTTCCTGTGTACGAATCTCTACATAATTCTCGCATTATGACTCCGATTACCCTCCAGTCAGCTTCGTATCCTATATCTGAGTCTGTAACATGATAAGACACCTTATGGCCTTCCCGTTCCTCCATTCGAGTCCCTGAAACTCCAAAATTACCGATAGTTACGGTATTTTAAACTTGAGTCTTTTCCTGTGTACGAATCTTTACATAATTCTCGCATTATGACTCCGATTACCCACCAGTCAGCTTCGTATCCTATATCTGAGTCCGTAGCATGACAAGACACTTGTGGCCTTCTCGTTCCTCCCTTCGGGTCCCTGAAACTCCAAAAGTACCGATAATTACGGTCTGATAAACTTGAATCTTTTCCTGTGTATGAATCTCTACATAATCCTCGCATTATGACTCCGATTACCCTCCAGTCAGCTTCGTATCCTATATCTGAATCTGTAGCATGATAAGACACCTTATGGCCTTCCCGTTCCTCCATTCGGGTCCCTGAAACTCCAAAAGTACCGATAATTACGGTCTCATAAACTGGAATCTTTTCCTGTGTACGAATCTCTACATAATTCTCGTATTATGACTCCGATTAACCTCCGGTCATCTTCGTATCCTATATCTGAGTCTGTAGCATGATAAGACACCTTATGGCCTTCCCGTTCCTCTATTCGGGTCCCTGAAACTCCAAAATTACCGATAGTTACAGTCTTTTAAACTGGAGTCTTTTCCTGTGTACGAATCTCTACATAATTCTCGCATTATGACTCCGATTACCCTCCAGTCAGCTTCGTATCCTATATCTGAGTTTGTAGCATGATAAGACACCTTATGGCTTTCCCGTTCCTCCATTCGGGTCCCTGAAACTCCAAAATTACCGATAGTTACGGTCTTTTAAACTGGAGTCGCTTCCTGTGTACGAATCTCTACATAATTCTTGCATTCTATTACACTCCAGTCATCTTCGTATCTTATATTTGAGTCTGTAGCATGATAAGACACCTTATGGCCTTCCCATTCCTCCATACGGGACCCTGAAACTCCAAAAGTACCGATAATTACGGTCTCATAAACTGAAATCTTTTCCTGTGTACGAATCTCTACATAATGCTAGCATTATGACTCCGATTACCCTCCAGTCAGCTTCGTATCGTATATCTGAGTTTGTAGCATGATAAGACACCTTAGGGCCTTCCGGTTCCTCCATTCGTGTCCCTGAAACTCCAAAATTACCGATAGTTACGGTCTTTTACACTGGAGTCTTTTCCTGTGTACGAATTTCTACATAATTCTCGCATTATGATTCCGATTACCCTCCGGTCAGGTTCGTATCCTATATCTGAGTCTGTAGCATGATAAGACAACTTATGGCCTTCCCGTTCCTCCATTCGGGTCCCTGAAACTCCAAAAGTACCGATAATTACGGTCTCATAAACTTGAATCTTTTCCTGTGTACGAATCTCTACATAATTCTCGCATTATGACTCCGATTACCCTCCAGTCAGCTTCGTATCCTATATCTAAGTCTGTAGCAAGATAAGACACCTTATGGCCTTCTCGTTCCTCCATTCGTGTCCCTGAAACTCCAAAAGTACCGATAGTTACGGTCTCATAACTGGAATCTTTTCCTGTGTACGAATCTTTACATAATTCTCGCATTATGACTCCGATTACCCTCCAGTCAGCTTCGTATCCTATATCTGAGTCTGTAGCATGATAAGACACCATATGGCCTTCCCGTTCCTCAATTCGGGTCCCTGAAACTCCAAAAGTACCGATAATTACGGTCTCATAAACTGGAATATTTTCCTGTGTACGAATCTCTACATAATTCTCGCATTATGACTCAGATTACCCTCCAGTCATCTTCGTATCCTATATCTGAGTCTGTAGCATGATAAGACACCTTATGGCATTCCCGTTCCTCCATTCGGGTCCCTGAAACTCCAAAATTACCGATAGTTACGGTATTTTAAACTGGAGTGTTTTCCTGTGTACGAATCTTTACATAATTCTCGCATTATGATTCCGATTACCCTCCAGTCAGCTTCGTATCCTATATCTGAGTCTGTAGCATGACAAGACACTTGTGGCCTTCTCGTTCCTCCCTTCGGGTCCCTGAAACTCCAAAAGTACCGATAATTACGGTCTGATAAACTTGAATCTTTTCCTGTGTACTAGTCTCTACATAATTCTCGCATTATGACTCCGATTACCCTCTAATCAGGTTTGTATCCTATATCTGAGTCTGTAGCATGATAAGACACCTTATGGCCTTCCCGTTCCTCTATTCGGGTCCCTGAAACTCCAAAAGTACCGATAATTACGGTCTCATAAACTGGAATCTTTTCCTGTGTACGAATCTCTACATAATTCTCGTATTATGACTCCGATTACCCTCCAGTCAGCTTCGTATCCTATATCTGAGTCTGTAGCATGATAAGACACCTTATGGCCTTCCCGTTCCTCTATTCGGGTCCCTGAAACTCCAAAATTACCGATAGTTACGGTCATTTAAACTGGACTATTTTCCTGTGTACGAATCTCTACATAATTCTCGCATTATGACTCCGATTACCCTCCAGTCAGCTTCGTATTCTATATCTGAGTCTGTAGCATGATAAGAGACCTTATGGCCTTCCCGTTCCTCCATTCGGGTCCCTGAAACTCCAAAATTACCGATAGTTACGGTCTTTTAAACTGGAGTCGTTTCTTGTGTAGGAATCTCTACATAATTCTTGCATTCTATTACACTCCAGTCATCTTCGTTTCCTATATTTGAGTCTGTAGCATGATAAGACACCTTATGGCCTTCCCGTTCCTCCATTCGGGTCCCTGAAACTCCAAAAGTACCGATAATTACGGTCTCATAAACTGGAATCTTTTCCTGTGTACGAATCTCTACATAATTCTCGCATTATGACTCTGATTACCCTCCAGTCAGCTTCGTATTCTATATCTGAGTCTGTAGCATGATAAGAGACCTTATGGCCTTCCCGTTCCTCCATTCGGGTCCCTGAAACTCCAAAATTACCGATAGTTACGGTCTTTTAAACTGGAGTCGTTTCCTGTGTAGGAATCTCTACATAATTCTTGCATTCTATTACACTCCAGTCATCTTCGTTTCCTATATTTGAGTCTGTAGCATGATAAGACACCTTATGGCCTTCCCGTTCCTCCATTCGGGTCCCTGAAACTCCAAAAGTACCGATAATTACGGTCTGATAAACTTGAATCTTTTCCTGTGTACTAGTCTCTACATAATTCTCGCATTATGACTCCGATTACCCTCTAATCAGGTTTGTATCCTATATCTGAGTCTGTAGCATGATAAGACACCTTATGGCCTTCCCGTTCCTCTATTCAGGTCCCTGAAACTCCAAAAGTACCGATAATTACGGTCTCATAAACTGGAATCTTTTCCTGTGTACGAATCTCTACATAATTCTCGTATTATGACTCCGATTACCCTCCAGTCAGCTTCGTATCCTATATTTGAGTCTGTAGCGTGATAAGACACCTTATGGCCTTCCCGTTCCTCTATTTGGGTCCCTGAAACTCCAAAATTACCGATAGTTACGGTCTTTTAAACTGGACTATTTTCCTGTGTACGAATCTCTACATAATTCTCGCATTATGACTCCGATTACCCTCCAGTCAGCTTCGTATCCTATATCTGAGTTTGTAGCATGATAAGACACCATATGGCCTTCCCGTTCCTCCATTCGGGTCCCTGAAACTCCAAAAGTACCGATAATTACGGTCTCATAAACTGGAATCTTTCCCTGTGTACGAATCTCTACATAATTTTCGCATTATGACTCAGATTACCCTCCAGTCATCTTCGTATCCTATATCTGAGTCTGTAGCACAATAAGACACCTTATGGCATTCCCGTTCCTCCATTCAGGTCCCTGAAACTCCAAAATTACCGATAGTTACGGTATTTTAAACTGGAGTGTTTTCCTGTGTACGAATCTTTACATAATTCTCGCATTATGATTCCAATTACCCTCCAGTCGGCTTCGTATCCTATATCTGAGTCTGTAGCATGACAAGACACTTTTGGCCTTCTCGTTCCTCCCTTCGGGTCCCTGAAACTCCAAAAGTACCGATAATTACGGTCTGATAAACTTGAATCTTTTCCTGTGTACGAATCTCTACATAATTCTCGCATTATGACTCCGATTACCCTCTAATCAGCTTTGTATCCTATATCTGAGTCTGTAGCATGATAAGACACCTTATGGCATTCCCGTTCCTCCATTCGGGTCCTTGAAACTCCAAAAGTACCGATAATTACGGTCTCATAAACTGGAATCTTTTCCTGTGTACGAATCTCTACATAATTCTCGTATTATGACTCCGATTACCCTCCAGTCAGCTTCGTATCCTATATCTGAGTCTGTAGCGTGATAAGACACCTTATGGCCTTCCCGTTCCTCTATTTGGGTCCCTGAAACTCCAAAATTACCGATAGTTACGGTCTTTTTAAACTGGACTATTTTCCTGTGTACGAATCTCTACATAATTCTCGCATTATGACTCCGATTACCCTCCCGTCAGCTTCGTATTCTATATCTGAGTCTGTAGCATGATAAGAGACCTTATAGCCTTCCCGTTCCTCCATTCGGGTCCCTGAAACTCCAAAATTACCGATAGTTACGGTCTTTTAAACTGGAGTCGTTTCCTGTGTAGGAATCTCTACATAATTCTTGCATTCTATTACACTCCAGTCATCTTCGTTTCCTATATTTGAGTCTGTAGCATGATAAGACACCTTATGGCCTTCCCGTTCCTCTATTCGGGTCCCTGAAACTCCAAAAGTACCGATAGTTACGGTCTTTTACACTGGAGTCTTTTCTTGTGTACGAATCTCTACATAATTCTCGCATTATGACTCAGATTACCCTCCAGTCATCTTCGTATCCTATATCCGAGTCTGTAGCACGATAAGACACCTTATGGCATTCCCGTTCCTCCATTCGGGTCCCTGAAACTCCAAAATTACCGATAGTTACGAAATTTTAAACTGGAGTGTTTTCCTGTGTACGAATCTTTACATAATTCTCGCATTATGATTCCAATTACCCTCCAATCAGCTTCGTATCCTATATCTGAGTCTGTAGCATGATAAGACACCTTATGGCCTTCCCGTTCCTCCATTCGGGTCCCTGAAACTCCAAAAGTACCGATAGTTACGGTCTTTTACACTGGAGTCTTTTCTTGTGTACGAATCTCTACATAATTCTCGCATTATGACTCAGATTACCCTCCAGTCATCTTCGTATCCTATATCCGAGTCTGTAGCACGATAAGACACCTTATGGCATTCCCGTTCCTCCATTCGGGTCCCTGAAACTCCAAAATTACCGATAGTTACGAAATTTTAAACTGGAGTGTTTTCCTGTGTACGAATCTTTACATAATTCTCGCATTATGATTCCAATTACCCTCCAGTCAGCTTCGTATCCTATATCTGAGTCTGTAGCATGACAAGACACTTTTGGCCTTCTCGTTCCTCCCTTCGGGTCCCTGAAACTCCAAAAGTACCGATAATTACGGTCTGATAAACTTGAATCTTTTCCTGTGTACGAATCTCTACATAATTCTCGCATTATGACTCCGATTACCCTCCAGTCAGCTTCGTATCCTATATCTAAGTATGTAGCATGATAAGACACCTTATGGCCTTCCGGTTCCTCCATTTGGGTCCCTGAAACTCCAAAATTACCGATAGTTACGGTCTTTTACACTGGAGTCTTTTCTTGTGTACGAATCTCTACATAATTCTCGCATTATGACTCCAATTACCCTCCAATCAGCTTCGTATCCTATATCTGAGTCTGTAGCATGATAAGACACCTTATGGCCTTCCCGTTCCTCCATTCGGGTCCCTGAAACTCCAAAAGTACCGATAATTACGGTCTCATAAACTTGAATCTTTTCCTGTGTACGAATCTCTACATAATTCTCGCATTATGACTCCGATTACCCTTCAGTCAGCTTCGTATCCTATATCTAAGTCTGTAGCATGATAAGACACCTTATGTTCTTCCCGTTCCTCCATTCGTGTCCCTGAAACTCCAAAAGTACCGATAGTTACGGTCTCATAACTGGAATCTTTTCCTGTGTACGAATCTTTACATAATTCTCGCATTATGACTCCGATTACCCTCCAGTCAGCTTCGTATCCTATATCTGAGTCTGTAGCATGACAAGACACTTTTGGCCTTCCCGTTCCTCCATTCGGGTCCCTGAAACTCCAAAAGTACCGATAATTACGGTCTCATAAACTGGAATCTTTTCCTGTGTACGAATCTCTACATAATTCTCGCATTATGACTCCGATTACCCTCCAATCAGCTTCGTATCCTATATCTGAGTCTGTAGCATGATAAAACACCTTATGGCCTTCCCGTTCCTCCATTCGGGTCCCTGAAACTCCAAAAGTACCGATAATTACGGTCTCATAAACTGGAATCTTTTCCTGTGTACGAATCTCTACATAGATCTCGTACTATCACTCTGATTACCCTCCAGTCAGCTTCGTATCCTATATCTGAGTCTGTAGCGTGATAAGAGACCTTATGGCCTTCCCGTTCCTCTACTCGGGTCCCTGAAACTCCAAAATTACCGATAGTTACGGTCTTTTAAACTGGAGTCTTTTCCTGTGTACGAATCTCTACATAATTCTCGCATTATGACTCTGATTTCCCTCCAGTCAGCTTCATATTCTATATCTGAGTCTGTAGCATGATAAGAGACCTTATGGCCTTCCCCTTCCTCCATTCGGGTCCCTGAAACTCCAAAATTACCGATAGTTACGGTCTTTTAAACTGGAGTCGTTTCCTGTGTACGAATCTCTACATAATTCGTGCATTCTATTACACTCCAGTGATCTTCGTTTCCTATATTTGAGTCTGTAGCATGATAAGACACCTTATGGCCTTCCCGTTCCTCCATTCGGGTCCCTGAAACTCCAAAAGTACCGATAATTACGGTCTCATAAACTGAAATCTTTTCCTGTGTACGAATCTCTACATAATGCTCGCATTATGACTCCGATTACCCTCCAGTCAGCTTCGTATCCTATATCTGAGTATGTAGCATGATAAGACACCTTATGGCCTTCCGGTTCCTCCATTCGGGTCCCTGAAACTCCAAAATTACCGATAGTTACGGTCTTTTACACTGGAGTCTTTTCTTGTGTACGAATCTCTACATAATTCTCGCATTATGATTCCGATTACCCTCCGGTCAGCTCCGTATCCTATATCTGAGTCTGTAGCATGATAAGACAACTTATGGCCTTCCCGTTCCTCCATTCGGGTCCCTGAAACTCCAAAAGTAGCGATAATTACGGTCTCATAAACTTGAATCTTTTCCTGTGTACGAATCTCTACATAATTCTCGCATTATGACTCCAATTACCCTCCAGTCAGCTTCGTATCCTATATCTGAGTCTGTAGCATGATAAGACACCTTATGGCCTTCCCGTTCCTCCATTCGTGTCCTGAAACTCCAAAAGTACCGATAGTTACGGTCTCATAACTAGAATCTTTTCCTGTGTACGAATCTTTACATAATTCTCGCATTATGACTCCGATTACCCACCAGTCAGCTTCGTATCCTATATCTGAGTCTGTAGCATGATAAGACACCATATGGCCTTCCCGTTCCTCCATTCGGGTCCCTGAAACTCCAAAAGTATCGATAATTACGGTCTCATAAACTGGAATCTTTTCCTGTGTACGAATCTCTGCATAATTCTCGCATTATTACTCAGATTACCCACCAATCATCTTCGTATAATATATCTGAGTCTGTAGCATGATAAGACACCTTATGAAATTCCCGTTCCTCCATTCGGGTCCCTGAAACTCCAAAATTACCAATAGTTACGGTATTTTAAACTGGAGTCTTTTCCTATGTACGAATCTTTACATAATTCTCGCATTATGACTCCGATTACCCTCCGGTCAGCTTCGTATCCTATATCTGAGTCCCTAGCATGACAAGACACTTATGGCCTTCTCTTTCCTCCCTTCGGGTCCCTGAAACTCCAAAAGTACCGATAATTACGGTCTGATAAACTTGAATCTTTTCCTGTGTACGAATCTCTACATAATTCTCGCATTATGACTCCGATTACCCTCCAGTCAGCTTCGTATCCTATATCTGAATCTGTAGCATGATAAGACACCTTATGGCCTTTCCGTTCCTCCATTCGTGTCCCTGAAACTCCAAAAGTACCGATAGTTACGTTCTCATAAACTGGAATCTTTTCCTGTGTACGAATCTCTACATAATTCTCGTATTATGACTCCGATTACCCTCAAGTCAGCTTCGTATCCTATATCTGAGTCTGTAGCATGATAAGACACCTTATGTCCTTCCCGTTCCTCTATTCGGGTTCCTGAAACTCCAAAATTACCGATAGTTACGTTATCATAAACTGGAATCTTTTCCTGTGTACGAATCTCTACATAATTCTCGCATTATGACTCAGATTAACCTCCGATCATCTTCGTATCCTATATCTGAGTCTGTAGCATGATAAGACACCTCATGGCCTTCCCGTTCCTCTATTCGGGTCCCTGAAACTCCAAAATTACCGATAGTTACGGTCTTTTAAACTGGAGTCTTTTCCTGTGTACGAATCTCTACATAATTCTCGCATTATGACTCCGATTACCCTCCAGTTAGCTTCGTATTCTATATATGAGTCTGTAGCATGATAAGAGACCTTATGGCCTTCCCGTTCCTCCATTCGGGTCCCTGAAACTCCAAAATTACCAATAGTTACGGTCTTTTAAACTGGAGTCGTTTCCTGTGTACGAATCTCTACATAATTCTTGCATTCTATTACACTCCAGTTATCTTCGTATCTTATATTTGAGTCTGTAGCATGATAAGACACCTTATGGCCTTCCCGTTCCTCTATTCGGGACCCTGAAACTCCAAAAGTACCGATAATTACGGTTTCATAAACTGAAATCTTTTCCTGTGTACGAATCTCTACATAATGCTCGCATTATGACTCCGATTACCCTCCAGTCAGCTTCGTATCGTATATCTGAGTTTGTAGCATGATAAGACACCTTATGGCCTTCCGGTTCCTCCATTCGTGTCCCTGAAACTCCAAAATTACCGATAGTTACGGTCTTTTACACTGGAGTCTTTTCCTGTGTACGAATCTCTACATAATTCTCGCATTATGATTCCGATTACCCTCCGGTCAGCTTCGTATCCTATATCTGAGTCTGTAGCATGATAAGACAACTTATGGCCTTCCCCTTCCTCCATTCGGGTCCCTGAAACTCCAAAAGTACCGATAATTACGGTCTCATAAACTTGAATCTTTTCCTGTGTACGAATCTCTACATAATTCTCGCATTATGACTACGATTACCCTCCAGTCAGCTTCGTATCCTATATCTAAGTCTGTAGCATGATAAGACACCTTATGTTCTTCCCGTTCCTCTATTCGTGTCCCTGAAACTCCAAAAGTACCGATAGTTACGGTCTCATAACTGGAATCTTTTCCTGTGTACGAATCTTTACATAATTCTCGCATTATGACTCCGATTACCCTCCAGTCAGCTTCGTATCCTATATCTGAGTCTGTAGCATGACAAGACACTTTTGGCCTTCCCGTTCCTCCATTCGGGTCCCTGAAACTCCAAAAGTACCGATAATTACGGTCTCATAAACTGGAATCTTTTCCTGTGTACGAATCTCTACATAATTCTCGCATTATGACTCCGATTACCCTCCAATCAGCTTCGTATCCTATATCTGAGTCTGTAGCATGATAAAACACCTTATGGCCTTCCCGTTCCTCCATTCGGGTCCCTGAAACTCCAAAAGTAACGATAATTACGGTCTCATAAACTGGAATCTTTTCCTGTGTACGAATCTCTACATAATTCTCGTATTATCACTCTGATTACCCTCCAGTCAGCTTCGTATCCTATATCTGAGTCTGTAGCGTGATAAGACACCTTATGGCCTTCCCGTTCTTCTACTCGGGTCCCTGAAACTCCAAAATTACCGATAGTTACGGTCTTTTAAACTGGAGTCTTTTCCTGTGTACGAATCTCTACATAATTCTCGCATTATGACTCTGATTACCCTCCCGTCAGCTTCATATTCTATATCTGAGTCTGTAGCATGATAAGAGACCTTATGGCCTTCCCGTTCCTCCATTCGGGTCCCTGAAACTCCAAAATTACCGATAGTTACGGTCTTTTAAACTGGAGTCGTTTCCTGTGTACGAATCTCTACATAATTCTTGCATTCTATTACACTCCAGTCATCTTCGTTTCCTATATTTGAGTCTGTAGCATGATAAGACACCTTATGGCCTTCCCGTTCCTCCATTCGGGTCCCTGAAACTCCAAAAGTACCGATAATTACGGTCTCATAAACTGAAATCTTTTCCTGTGTACGAATCTCTACATAATGCTCGCATTATGACTCCGATTACCCTCCAGTCAGCTTCGTATCCTATATCTGAGTATGTAGCATGATAAGACACCTTATGGCCTTCCGGTTCCTCCATTCGGGTCCCTGAAACTCCAAAATTACCGATAGTTACGGTCTTTTACACTGGAGTCTTTTCTTGTGTACGAATCTCTACATAATTCTCGCATTATGATTCCGATTACCCTCCGGTCAGCTTCGTATCCTATATCTGAGTCTGTAGCATGATAAGACAACTTATGGCCTTCCCGTTCCTCCATTCGGGTCCCTTAAACTCCAAAAGTAGCGATAATTACGGTCTCATAAACTTGAATCTTTTCCTGTGTACGAATCTCTACATAATTCTCGCATTATGACTCCAATTACCCTCCAGTCAGCTTCGTATCCTATATTTGAGTCTGTAGCATGATAAGACACCTTATGGTCTTCCCGTTCCTCCATTCGTGTCCCTGAAACTCCAAAAGTACCGATAGTTACGGTCTCATAACTATAATCTTTTCCTGTGTACGAATCTTTACATAATTCTCGCACTAAGACTCCGATTACCCACCAGTCAGCTTCGTATCCTATATCTGAGTCTGTAGCATGATAAGACACCATATGGCCTTCTCGTTCCTCCCTTCGGGTCCCTGAAACTCCAAAAGTACCGATAATTACGGTCTGATAAACTTGAATCTTTTCCTGTGTACGAATCTCTACATAATTCTCGCATTATGACTCCGATTACCCTCCAGTCAGCTTCGTATCCTATATCTGAATCTGTAGCATGATAAGACACCTTATGGCCTTCCCGTTCCTCCATTCGTGTCCCTGAAACTCCAAAAGTACCGATAGTTACGTTCTCATAAACTGGAATCTTTTCCTGTGTACGAATCTCTACATAATTCTCGTATTATGACTCCGATTACCCTCCAGTAAGCTTCGTATCCTATATCTGAGTCTGTAGCATGATAAGACACCTTATGGCCTTCCCGTTCCTCTATTCGGGTTCCTGAAACTCCAAAATTACCGATAGTTACGTTAACATAAACTGGAATCTTTTCCTGTGTACGAATCTCTACATAATTCTCGCATTATGACTCAGATTAACCTCCGGTCATCTTCGTATCCTACATCTGAGTCTGTAGCATGATAAGACACCTTATGGCCTTCCCGTTCCTCTATTCGGGTCCCTGAAACTCCAAAATTACCGATAGTTACGGTCTTTTAAACTGGAGTCTTTTCCTGTGTACGAATCTCTACATAATTCTCGCATTATGACTCCGATTACCCTCCAGTCAGCTTCGTATTCTATATCTGAGTCTGTAGCATGATAAGAGACCTTATGGCCTTTCCGTTCCTCCATTCGGGTCCTTGAAACTCCAAAATTACCGATAGTTAAGGTCTTTTAAACTGGAGTCGTTTCCTGTGTACGAATCTCTACATAATTCTTGCATTTTATTACACTCCAGTCATCTTCGTATCTTATATTTGAGTCTGTAGCATGATAAGACACCTTATGGCCTTCCCGTTCCTCTATTCGGGACCCTGAAACTCCAAAAGTACCGATAATTACGGTCTCATAAACTGAAATCTTTTCCTGTGTACGAATCTCTACATAATGCTCGCATTATGACTCCGATTACCCTCCAGTCAGCTTCGTATCGTATATCTGAGTTTGTAGCATGATAAGACACCTTATGGCCTTCCGGTTCCTCCATTCGTGTCCCTGAAACTCCAAAATTACCGATAGTTACGGTCTTTTACACTGGAGTCTTTTCCTGTGTACGAATCTCTACATAATTCTCGCATTATGATTCCGATTACCCTCCGGTCAGCTTCGTATCCTATATCTGAGTCTGTAGCATGATAAGACAACTTATGGCCTTCCCGTTCCTCCATTCGGGTCCCTGAAACTCCAAAAGTACCGATAATTACGGTCTCATAAACTTGAATCTTTTCCTGTGTACGAATCTCTACATAATTCTCGCATTATGACTCCGATTACCCTCCAGTCAGCTTCGTATCCTATATCTAAGTCTGTAGCATGATAAGACACCTTATGTTCTTCCCGTTCCTCCATTCGTGTCCCAGAAACTCCAAAAGTACCGATAGTTACGGTCTCATAACTGGAATCTTTTCCTGTGTACGAATCTTTACATAATTCTCGCATTATGACTCCGATTACCCTCCAGTCAGCTTCGTATCCTATATCTGAGTCTGTAGCATGACAAGACACTTTTGGCCTTCCCGTTCCTCCATTCGGGTCCCAGAAACTCCAAAAGTACCGATAATTACGGTCTCATAAACTGGAATCTTTTCCTGTGTACGAATCTCTACATAATTCTCGCATTATGACTCCGATTACCCTCCAATCAGCTTCGTATCCTATATCTGAGTCTGTAGCATGATAAAACACCTTATGGCCTTCCGTTCCTCCATTCGGGTCCCTGAAAATCCAAACGTACCGATAATTACGGTCTCATAAACTGGAATCTTTTCCTGTGTACGAATCTCTACATAATTCTCGTATTATCACTCTGATTACCCTCCAGTCAGCTTCGTATCCTATATCTGAGTCTGTAGCGTGATAAGACACCTTATGGCCTTCCCGTTCCTCTAGTCGGGTCCCTGAAACTCCAAAATTACCGATAGTTACGGTCTTTTAAACTGGAGTCTTTTCCTGTGTACGAATCTCTACATAATTCTTGCATTATGACTCCGATTACCCTCCAGTCAGCTTCATATTCTATATCTGAGTCTGTAGCATGATAAGAGACCTTATGGCCTTCCCGTTCCTCCATTCGGGTCCCTGAAACTCCAAAATTACCGATAGTTACGGTCTTTTAAACTGGAGTCGTTTCCTGTGTACGAATCTCTACATAATTCTTGCATTCTATTACACTCCAGTCATCTTCGTTTCCTATATTTGAGTCTGTAGCATGATAAGACACCTTATGGCCTTCCCGTTCCTCCATTCGGGTCCCTGAAACTCCAAAAGTACCGATAATTACGGTCTCATAAACTGAAATCTTTTCCTGTGTACGAATCTCTACATAATGCTCGCATTATGACTCCGATTACCCTCCAGTCAGCTTCGTATCCTATATCTGAGTATGTAGCATGATAAGACACCTTATGGCCTTCCGGTTCCTCCATTCGGGTCCCTGAAACTCCATAATTACCGATAGTTACGGTCTTTTACACTGGAGTCTTTTCTTGTGTACGAATCTCTACATAATTCTCGCATTATGATTCCGATTACCCTCCGGTCAGCTTCGTATCCTATATCTGAGTCTGTAGCATGATAAGACAACTTATGGCCTTCCCGTTCCTCCATTCGGGTCCCTTAAACTCCAAAAGTAGCGATAATTACGGTCTCATAAACTTGAATCTTTTCCTGTGTACGAATCTCTACATAATTCTCGCATTATGACTCCAATTACCCTCCAGTCAGCTTCGTATCCTATATTTGAGTCTGTAGCATGATAAGACACCTTATGGTCTTCCCGTTCCTCCATTCGTGTCCCTGAAACTCCAAAAGTACCGATAGTTACGGTCTCATAACTATAATCTTTTCCTGTGTACGAATCTTTACATAATTCTCGCATTAAGACTCCGATTACCCACCAGTCAGCTTCGTATCCTATATCTGAGTCTGTAGCATGATAAGACACCATATGGCCTTCTCGTTCCTCCCTTCGGGTCCCTGAAACTCCAAAAGTACCGATAATTACGGTCTGATAAACTTGAATCTTTTCCTGTGTACGAATCTCTACATAATTCTCGCATTATGACTCCGATTACCCTCCAGTCAGCTTCGTATCCTATATCTGAATCTGTAGCATGATAAGACACCTTATGGCCTTCCCGTTCCTCCATTCGTGTCCCTGAAACTCCAAAAGTACCGATAGTTACGTTCTCATAAACTGGAATCTTTTCCTGTGTACGAATCTCTACATAATTCTCGTATTATGACTCCGATTACCCTCCAGTAAGCTTCGTATCCTATATCTGAGTCTGTAGCATGATAAGACACCTTATGGCCTTCCCGTTCCTCTATTCGGGTTCCTGAAACTCCAAAATTACCGATAGTTACGTTAACATAAACTGGAATCTTTTCCTGTGTACGAATCTCTACATAATTCTCGCATTATGACTCAGATTAACCTCCGGTCATCTTCGTATCCTACATCTGAGTCTGTAGCATGATAAGACACCTTATGGCCTTCCCGTTCCTCTATTCGGGTCCCTGAAACTCCAAAATTACCGATAGTTACGGTCTTTTAAACTGGAGTCTTTTCCTGTGTACGAATCTCTACATAATTCTCGCATTATGACTCCGATTACCCTCCAGTCAGCTTCGTATTCTATATCTGAGTCTGTAGCATGATAAGAGACCTTATGGCCTTTCCGTTCCTCCATTCGGGTCCTTGAAACTCCAAAATTACCGATAGTTACGGTCTTTTAAACTGGAGTCGTTTCCTGTGTACGAATCTCTACATAATTCTTGCATTTTATTACACTCCAGTCATCTTCGTATCTTATATTTGAGTCTGTAGCATGATAAGACACCTTATGGCCTTCCCGTTCCTCTATTCGGGACCCTGAAACTCCAAAAGTACCGATAATTACGGTCTCATAAACTGAAATCTTTTCCTGTGTACGAATCTCTACATAATGCTCGCATTATGACTCCGATTACCCTCCAGTCAGCTTCGTATCGTATATCTGAGTTTGTAGCATGATAAGACACCTTATGGCCTTCCGGTTCCTCCATTCGTGTCCCTGAAACTCCAAAATTACCGATAGTTACGGTCTTTTACACTGGAGTCTTTTCCTGTGTACGAATCTCTACATAATTCTCGCATTATGATTCCGATTACCCTCCGGTCAGCTTCGTATCCTATATCTGAGTCTGTAGCATGATAAGACAACTTATGGCCTTCCCGTTCCTCCATTCGGGTCCCTGAAACTCCAAAAGTACCGATAATTACGGTCTCATAAACTTGAATCTTTTCCTGTGTACGAATCTCTACATAATTCTCGCATTATGACTCCGATTACCCTCCAGTCAGCTTCGTATCCTATATCTAAGTCTGTAGCATGATAAGACACCTTATGTTCTTCCCGTTCCTCCATTCGTGTCCCAGAAACTCCAAAAGTACCGATAGTTACGGTCTCATAACTGGAATCTTTTCCTGTGTACGAATCTTTACATAATTCTCGCATTATGACTCCGATTACCCTCCAGTCAGCTTCGTATCCTATATCTGAGTCTGTAGCATGACAAGACACTTTTGGCCTTCCCGTTCCTCCATTCGGGTCCCAGAAACTCCAAAAGTACCGATAATTACGGTCTCATAAACTGGAATCTTTTCCTGTGTACGAATCTCTACATAATTCTCGCATTATGACTCCGATTACCCTCCAATCAGCTTCGTATCCTATATCTGAGTCTGTAGCATGATAAAACACCTTATGGCCTTCCGTTCCTCCATTCGGGTCCCTGAAAATCCAAAAGTACCGATAATTACGGTCTCATAAACTGGAATCTTTTCCTGTGTACGAATCTCTACATAATTCTCGTATTATCACTCTGATTACCCTCCAGTCAGCTTCGTATCCTATATCTGAGTCTGTAGCGTGATAAGACACCTTATGGCCTTCCCGTTCCTCTAGTCGGGTCCCTGAAACTCCAAAATTACCGATAGTTACGGTCTTTTAAACTGGAGTCTTTTCCTGTGTACGAATCTCTACATAATTCTCGCATTATGACTCCGATTACCCTCCAGTCAGCTTCATATTCTATATCTGAGTCTGTAGCATGATAAGAGACCTTATGGCCTTCCCGTTCCTCCATTCGGGTCCCTGAAACTCCAAAATTACCGATAGTTACGGTCTTTTAAACTGGAGTCGTTTCCTGTGTACGAATCTCTACATAATTCTTGCATTCTATTACACTCCAGTCATCTTCGTTTCCTATATTTGAGTCTGTAGCATGATAAGACACCTTATGGCCTTCCCGTTCCTCCATTCGGGTCCCTGAAACTCCAAAAGTACCGATAATTACGGTCTCATAAACTGAAATCTTTTCCTGTGTACGAATCTCTACATAATGCTCGCATTATGACTCCGATTACCCTCCAGTCAGCTTCGTATCCTATATCTGAGTATTTAGCATGATAAGACACCTTTTGGCCTTCCGGTTCCTCCATTCGGGTCCCTGAAACTCCAAAATTACCGATAGTTACGGTCTTTTACACTGGAGTCTTTTCTTGTGTACGAATCTCTACATAATACTCGCATTATGATTCCGATTACCCTCCGGTCAGCTTCGTATCCTATATCTGAGTCTGTAGCATGATAAGACAACTTATGGCCTTCCCGTTCCTCCATTCGGGTCCCTGAAACTCCAAAAGTAGCGATAATTACGGTCTCATAAACTTGAATCTTTTCCTGTGTACGAATCTCTACATAATTATTGCATTATGACTCCAATTACCCTCCAGTCAGCTTCGTATCCTATATCTGAGTCTGTAGCATGATAAGACACCTTATGGCCTTCCCGTTCCTCCATTCGTGTCCCTGAAACTCCAAAAGTATCGATAGTTACGGTCTCATAACTAGAATCTTTTCCTATGTACGAATCTTTACGTAATTCTCGCATTATGACTCCGATTACCCACCAGTCAGCTTCGTATCCTATATCTGAGTCTGTAGCATGATAAGACACCATATGGCCTTCCCGTTCCTCCATTCGGGTCCCTGGAACTCCAAAATTACCGATAGTTACGGTCTTTTAAACTGGAGTCTTTTCCTGTGTACGAATCTCTACATAATTCTCGCATTATGACTCCGATTACCCTCCAGTCAGCTTCGTATTCTATATCTGAGTATGTAGCATGATAAGAGACCTTATGGCCTTCCCGTTCCTCCATTCGGGTCCCTGAAACTCCAAAATTACCGATAGTTACGGTCTTTTAAACTGGAGTCGTTTCCTGTGTACGAATCTCTACATAATTCTTGCATTCTATTACACTCCAGTCATCTTCGTATCTAATATTTGAGTCTGTAGCATGATAAGACACCTTATGGCCTTCCCGTTCCTCTATTCGGGACCCTGAAACTCCAAAAGTACCGATAATTACGGTCTCATAAACTGAAATCTTTTCCTGTGTACGAATCTCTACATAATGCTCGCATTATGACTCCGATTACCCTCCAGTCAGCTTCGTATCGTATATCTGAGTTTGTAGCATGATAAGACACCTTATGGCCTTCCGGTTCCTCCATTCGTGTCCCTGAAACTCCAAAATTACCGATAGTTACGGTCTTTTACACTGGAGTCTTTTCCTGTGTACGAATCTCTACATAATTCTCGCATTATGATTCCGATTACCCTCCGGTCAGCTTCGTATCCTATATCTGAGTCTGTAGCATGATAAGACAACTTATGGCCTTCCCGTTCCTCCATTCGGGTCCCTGAAACTCCAAAAGTACCGATAATTACGGTCTCATAAACTTGAATCTTTTCCTGTGCACGAATCTCTACATAATTCTCGCATTATGACTCCGATTACCCTCCAGTCAGCTTCGTATCCTATATCTAAGTCTGTAGCATGATAAGACACCTTATGTTCTTCCCGTTCCTCCATTCGTGTCCCTGAAACTCCAAAAGTACCGATAGTTACGGTCTCATAACTGGAATCTTTTCCTGTGTACGAATCTTTACATAATTCTCGCATTATGACTCCGATTACCCTCCAGTCAGCTTCGTATCTTATATCTGAGTCTGTAGCATGACAAGACACTTTTGGCCTTCCCGTTCCTCCATTCGGGTCCCTGAAACTCCAAAAGTACCGATAATTACGGTCTCATAAACTGGAATCTTTTCCTGTGTACGAATCTCTACATAATTCTCGCATTATGACTCCGATTACCCTCCAATCAGCTTTGTATCCTATATCTGAGTCTGTAGCATGATAAAACACCTTATGGCCTTCCGTTCCTCCATTCGGGTCCCTGAAAATCCAAAAGTACCGATAATTACGGTCTCATAAACTGGAATCTTTTCCTGTGTACGAATCTCTACATAATTCTCGTATTATCACTCTGATTACCCACCAGTCAGCTTCGTATCCTATATCTGAGTCTGTAGCGTGATAAGACACCTTATGGCCTTCCCGTTCCTCTACTCGGGTCCCTGAAACTCCAAAATTACCGATAGTTACGGTCTTTTAAACTGGAGTCTTTTCCTGTGTACGAATCTATACATAATTCTCGCATTATGACTCCGATTACCCTCCAGTCAGCTTCATATTCTATATCTGAGTCTGTAGCATGATAAGAGACCTTATGGCCTTCCCGTTCCTCCATTCGGGTCCCTGAAACTCCAAAATTACCGATAGTTACGGTCTTTTAAACTGGAGTCGTTTCCTGTGTACGAATCTCTACATAATTCTTGCATTCTATTACACTCCAGTCATCTTCGTTTCCTATATTTGAGTCTGTAGCATGATAAGACACCTTATGGCCTTCCCGTTCCTCCATTCGGGTCCCTGAAACTCCAAAAGTACCGATAATTACGGTCTCATAAACTGAAATCTTTTCCTGTGTACGAATCTCTACATAATGCTCGCATTATGAATCCGATTACCCTCCAGTCAGCTTCGTATCCTATATCTGAGTATGTAGCATGATAAGACACCTTTTGGCCTTCCGGTTCCTCCATTCGGGTCCCTGAAACTCCAAAATTACCGATAGTTACGGTCTTTTACACTAGAGTCTTTTCTGGTGTACGAATCTCTACATAATTCTCGCATTATGATTCCGATTACCCTCCGGTCAGCTTCGTATCCTATATCTGAGTCTGTAGCATGATAAGACAACTTATGGCCTTCCCGTTCCTCCATTCGGGTCCCTGAAACTCCAAAAGTAGCGATAATTACGGTCTCATAAACTTGAATCTTTTCCTGTGTACGAATCTCTACATAATTCTCGCATTATGACTCCAATTACCCTCCAGTCAGCTTCGTATCCTATATCTGAGTCTGTAGCATGATAAGACACCTTATGGCCTTCCCGTTCCTCCATCATGGCCTTCCCGTTCCTCTATTCGTTTCCCTGAAACTCCAAAAGTACCTATAGTTACGGTCTCATAACTAGAATCTTTTCCTATGTACGAATCTTTACATAATTCTCGAATTATGACTCCGATTACCCACCAGTCAGCTTCGTATCCTATATCTGAGTCTGTAGCATGATAAGACACCATATGGCCTTCCCGTTCCTCCATTCGGGTCCCTGAAACTCCAAAAGTACAGATAATTACGGTCTCATAAACTGGAATCTTTTCCTGTGTACGAATCTCTACATAATTCTCGCATTATTACTCAGATTACCCTCCAATCATCTTCGTATAATATATCTGAGTCTGTAGCATGATAAGACACCTTATGGCATTCCCGTTCCTCCATTCGGATCCCTGAAACTCCAAAATTACCAATAGTTACAGTATTTTAAACTGGAGTCTTTTCCTATGTACGAATCTGTACATAATTCTTGCATTATGACTCCGATTACCCTCCAGTCAGCTTCGTATCTTATATCTGAGTCCCTAGCATGACAAGACACTTATGGCCTTCTCTTTCCTCCCTTCGGGTCCCTGAAACTACAAAAGTACCGATAATTACGGTCTGATAAACTTGAATCTTTTCCTGTGTACGAATCTCTACATAATTCTCGCATTATGACTCCGATTACCCTCCAGTCAGCTTCGTATCCTATATCTGAATCTGTAGCATGATAAGACACCTTATGGCCTTCCCGTTCCTCCATTCGTGTCCCTGAAACTCCAAAAGTACCGATAGTTACGTTCTCATAAACTGGAATCTTTTCCTGTGTACGAATCTCTACATAATTCTCGTATTATGACTCCGATTACCCTCCAGTCAGCTTCGTATCCTATATCTGAGTCTGTAGCATGATAAGACACCTTATGGCCTTCCCGTTCCTCTATTCGGGTTCCTGAAACTCCAAAATTACCGATAGTTACGTTATCATAAACTGGAATCTTTTCCTGTGTACGAATCTCTACATAATTCTCGCATTATGACTCAGATTAACCTCCGATCATCTTCGTATCCTATATCTGAGTCTGTAGCATGATAAGACACCTTATGGCCTTCCCGTTCCTCTATTCGGGTCCCTGAAACTCCAAAATTACCGATAGTTACGGTCTTTTAAACTGGAGTCTTTTCCTGTGTACGAATCTCTACATAATTCTCGCATTATGACTCCGATTACCCTCCAGTCAGCTTCGTATTCTATATCTGAGTTTGTAGCATGATAAGAGACCTTATGGCCTTCCCGTTCCTCCATTCGGGTCCCTGAAACTCCAAAATTACCGATAGTTACGGTCTTTTAAACTGGAGTCGTTTCCTGTGTACGAATCTCTACATAATTCTTGCATTCTATTACACTCCAGTCATCTTCGTATCTTATATTTGAGTCTGTAGCATGATAAGACACCTTATGGCCTTCCCGTTCCTCCATTCGGGACCCTGAAACTCCAAAAGTACCGATAATTACGGTCTCATAAACTGAAATCTTTTCCTGTGTACGAATCTCTACATAATGCTCGCATTATGACTCCGATTACCCTCCAGTCAGCTTCGTATCGTATATCTGAGTTTGTAGCATGATAAGACACCTTATGGCCTTCCGGTTCCTCCATTCGTGTCCCTGAAACTCCAAAATTACCGATAGTTACGGTCTTTTACACTGGAGTCTTTTCCTGTGTACGAATCTCTACATAATTCTCGCATTATGATTCCGATTACCCTCCGGTCAGCTTCGTATCCTATATCTGAGACTAGAGCATGATAAGACAACTTATGGCCTTCCCGTTCCTCCATTCGGGTCCCTGAAACTCCAAAAGTACCGATAATTACGGTCTCATAAACTTGAATCTTTTCCTGTGTACGAATCTCTACATAATTCTCGCATTATGACTCCGATTACCCTCCAGTCAGCTTCGTATCCTATATCTAAGTCTGTAGCATGATAAGACACCTTATGTTCTTCCCGTTCCTCCATTCGTGTCCCTGAAACTCCAAAAGTACCGATAGTTACGGTCTCATAACTGGAATCTTTTCCTGTGTACGAATCTCTACATAATTCTCGCATTATGACTCAGATTACCCTCCAATCATCTTCGTATAATATATCTGAGTCTGTAGCATGATAAGACACCTTATGGCATTCCCGTTCCTCCATTCGGGTCCCTGAAACTCCAAAATTACCAATAGTTACAGTATTTTAAACTGGAGTCTTTTCCTATGTACGAATCTTTACATAATTCTCGCATTATGACTCCGATTACCCTCCAGTCAGCTTCGTATCTTATATCTGAGTCCTTAGCATGACAAGACACTTATGGCCTTCTCTTTCCTCCCTTCGGGTCCCTGAAACTCCAAAAGTACCGATAATTACGGTCTGATAAACTTGAATCTTTTCCTGTGTACGAATCTCTACATAATTCTCGCATTATGACTCCGATTACCCTCCAGTCAGCTTCGTATCCTATATCTGAATCTGTAGCATGATAAGACACCTTATGGCCTTCCCGTTCCTCCATTCGTGTCCCTGAAACTCCAAAAGTACCGATAGTTACGTTCTCATAAACTGGAATCTTTTCCTGTGTACGAATCTCTACATAATTCTCGTATTATGACTCCGATTACCCTCCAGTCAGCTTCGTATCCTATATCTGAGTCTGTAGCATGATAAGACACCTTATGGCCTTCCCGTTCCTCTATTCGGGTTCCTGAAACTCCAAAATTACCGATAGTTACGTTATCATAAACTGGAATCTTTTCCTGTGTACGAATCTCTACATAATTCTCGCATTATGACTCAGATTAACCTCCGATCATCTTCGTATCCTATATCTGAGTCTGTAGCATGATAAGACACCTTATGGCCTTCCCGTTCCTCTATTCGGGTCCCTGAAACTCCAAAATTACCGATAGTTACGGTCTTTTAAACTGGAGTCTTTTCCTGTGTACGAATCTCTACATAATTCTCGCATTATGACTCCGATTACCCTCCAGTCAGCTTCGTATTCTATATCTGAGTCTGTAGCATGATAAGACACCTTATGGCCTTCCCGTTCCTCCATTCGGGACCCTGAAACTCCAAAAGTATCGATAATTACGGTCTCATAAACTGAAATCTTTTCCTGTGTACGAATCTCTACATAATGCTCGCATTATGACTCCGATTACCCTCCAGTCAGCTTCGTATCGTATATCTGAGTTTGTAGCATGATAAGACACCTTATGGCCTTCCGGTTCCTCCATTCGTGTCCCTGAAACTCCAAAATTACCGATAGTTATGGTCTTTTACACTGGAGTCTTTTCCTGTGTACGAATCTCTACATAATTCTCGCATTATGATTCCGATTACCCTCCGGTCAGCTTCGTATCCTATATCTGAGACTGTAGCATGATAAGACAATTTATGGCCTTCCCGTTCCTCCATTCGGGTCCCTGAAACTCCAAAAGTACCGATAATTACGGTCTCATAAAC
The DNA here is from genome assembly GCA_032199755.1 of Ambrosia artemisiifolia. Taxonomy (NCBI): domain Eukaryota; kingdom Viridiplantae; phylum Streptophyta; class Magnoliopsida; order Asterales; family Asteraceae; genus Ambrosia; species Ambrosia artemisiifolia. Next base: position 27,003,644 of record CM063521.1, read on the forward strand.
TTGAATCTTTTCCTGTGTACGAATCTCTACATAATTCTCGCATTATGACTCCGATTACCCTCCAGTCAGCTTCGTATCCTATATCTAAGTCTGTAGCATGATAAGACACCTTATGTTCTTCCCGTTCCTCCATTCGTGTCCCTGAAACTCCAAAAGTACCGATAGTTACGGTCTCATAACTGGAATCTTTTCCTGTGTACGAATCTTTACATAATTCTCGCATTATGACTCCGATTACCCTCCAGTCAGCTTCGTATCCTATATCTGAGTCTGTAGCATGACAAGACACTTTTGGCCTTCCCGTTCCTCCATTCGGGTCCCTGAAACTCCAAAAGTACCGATAATTACGGTCTCATAAACTGGAATCTTTTCCTGTGTACGAATCTCTACATAATTCTCGCATTATGACTCCGATTACCCTCCAATCAGCTTTGTATCCTATATCTGAGTCTGTCGCATGATAAAACACCTTATGGCCTTCCCGTTCCTCCCTTCGGTTCCCTGAAACTCCAAAAGTACCGATAATTACGGTCTCATAAACTGGAATCTTTTCCTGTGTACGAATCTCTACATAATTCTCGTATTATGACTCGGATTACCCTCCAGTCAGCTTCGTATCCTATATCTGAGTCTGTAGCGTGATAAGACACCTTATGGCCTTCCCGTTCCTCTACTCGGGTCCCTGAAACTCCAAAATTACCGATAGTTACGGTCTTTTAAACTGGAGTCTTTTCCTGTTTACGAATCTCTACATAATTCTCGCATTATGACTCCGATTACCCTCCAGTCAGCTTCGTATTCTATATCTGAGTCTGTAGCATTTTAAGAGACCTTATGGCCTTCCCGTTCCACCATTCGGGTCCCTGAAACTCCAAAATTACCGATAGTTACGGTCTTTTAAACTGGAGTCGTTTCCTGTGTACGAATCTCTACATAATTCTTGCATTCTATTACACTCCAGTCATCTTCGTTTCCTATATTTGAGTATGTAGCATGATAAGACACCTTATGGCCTTCCCGTTCCTCCATTCGGGTCCCTGAAACTCCAAAAGTACCGATAATTACGGTCTCATAAACTGAAATCTTTTGCTGTGTACGAATCTCTACATAATGCTCGCATTATGACTCCAATTACCCTCCAGTCAGCTTCGTATCCTATATCTGAGTATGTAGCATGATAAGACACCTTATGGCCTTCCGGTTCCTCCATTCGGGTCCCTGAAACTCCAAAATTACCGATAGTTACGGTCTTTTACACTGGAGTCTTTTCTTGTGTACGAATCTCTACATAATTCTCGCATTATGATTCCGATTACCCTCCGGTCAGCTTCGTATCCTATATCTGAGTCTGTAGCATGATAAGACAACTTATGGCCTTCCCGTTCCTCCATTCGGGTCCCTAAAACTCCAAAAGTACCGATAATTACGGTCTCATAAACTTGAATCTTTTCCTGTGTACGAATCTCTACATAATTCTCGCATTATGACTCCAATTACCCTCCAGTCAGCTTCGTATCCTATATCTGAGTCTGTAGCATGATAAGACACCTTATGGCCTTTCCGTTCCTCCATTCGTGTCCCTGAAACTCCAAAAGTACCGATAGTTACGGTCTCATAACTAGAATCTTTTCCTGTGTACGAATCTTTACATAATTCTCGCATTATGACTCCGATTACCCTCCAGTCAGCTTCGTATCCTATATCTGAGTCTGTAGCATGATAAGACACCATATGGCCTTCCCGTTCCTCCATTCGGGTCCCTGAAACTCCAAAAGTACCGATAATTACGGTCTCATAAACTGGAATCTTTTCCTGTGTACGAATCTCTACATAATTCTCGCATTATGACTCAGATTACCCTCCAATCATCTTCGTATAATATATCTGAGTCTGTAGCATGATAAGACACCTTATGGCATTCCCGTTCCTCCATTCGGGTCCCTGAAACTCCAAAATTACCAATAGTTACAGTATTTTAAACTGGAGTCTTTTCCTATGTACGAATCTTTACATAATTCTCGCATTATGACTCCGATTACCCTCCAGTCAGCTTCGTATCTTATATCTGAGTCCTTAGCATGACAAGACACTTATGGCCTTCTCTTTCCTCCCTTCGGGTCCCTGAAACTCCAAAAGTACCGATAATTACGGTCTGATAAACTTGAATCTTTTCCTGTGTACGAATCTCTACATAATTCTCGCATTATGACTCCGATTACCCTCCAGTCAGCTTCGTATCCTATATCTGAATCTGTAGCATGATAAGACACCTTATGGCCTTCCCGTTCCTCCATTCGTGTCCCTGAAACTCCAAAAGTACCGATAGTTACGTTCTCATAAACTGGAATCTTTTCCTGTGTACGAATCTCTACATAATTCTCGTATTATGACTCCGATTACCCTCCAGTCAGCTTCGTATCCTATATCTGAGTCTGTAGCATGATAAGACACCTTATGGCCTTCCCGTTCCTCTATTCGGGTTCCTGAAACTCCAAAATTACCGATAGTTACGTTATCATAAACTGGAATCTTTTCCTGTGTACGAATCTCTACATAATTCTCGCATTATGACTCAGATTAACCTCCGATCATCTTCGTATCCTATATCTGAGTCTGTAGCATGATAAGACACCTTATGGCCTTCCCGTTCCTCTATTCGGGTCCCTGAAACTCCAAAATTACCGATAGTTACGGTCTTTTAAACTGGAGTCTTTTCCTGTGTACGAATCTCTACATAATTCTCGCATTATGACTCCGATTACCCTCCAGTCAGCTTCGTATTCTATATCTGAGTCTGTAGCATGATAAGACACCTTATGGCCTTCCCGTTCCTCTATTTGGGTCCCTGAAACTCCAAAATTACCGATAGTTACGGTCTTTTAAACTGGAGTCTTTTCCTGTGTACGAATCTCTACATAATTCTCGCATTATGATTCCGATTACCCTCCAGTCAGCTTCGTATCCTATATCTGAGTCTGTAGCGTGATAAGACACCTTATGGCCTTCCCGTTCCTCTACTCGGGTCCCTGAAACTCCAAAATTACCGATAGTTACGGTCTTTTAAACTGGAGTCTTTTCCTGTTTACGAATCTCTACATAATTCTCGCATTATGACTCCGATTACCCTCCAGTCAGCTTCGTATTCTATATCTGAGTCTGTAGCATTTTAAGAGACCTTATGGCCTTCCCGTTCCACCATTCGGGTCCCTGAAACTCCAAAATTACCGATAGTTACGGTCTTTTAAACTGGAGTCGTTTCCTGTGTACGAATCTCTACATAATTCTTGCATTCTATTACACTCCAGTCATCTTCGTTTCCTATATTTGAGTATGTAGCATGATAAGACACCTTATGGCCTTCCCGTTCCTCCATTCGGGTCCCTGAAACTCCAAAAGTACCGATAATTACGGTCTCATAAACTGAAATCTTTTGCTGTGTACGAATCTCTACATAATGCTCGCATTATGACTCCAATTACCCTCCAGTCAGCTTCGTATCCTATATCTGAGTATGTAGCATGATAAGACACCTTATGGCCTTCCGGTTCCTCCATTCGGGTCCCTGAAACTCCAAAATTACCGATAGTTACGGTCTTTTACACTGGAGTCTTTTCTTGTGTACGAATCTCTACATAATTCTCGCATTATGATTCCGATTACCCTCCGGTCAGCTTCGTATCCTATATCTGAGTCTGTAGCATGATAAGACAACTTATGGCCTTCCCGTTCCTCCATTCGGGTCCCTAAAACTCCAAAAGTACCGATAATTACGGTCTCATAAACTTGAATCTTTTCCTGTGTACGAATCTCTACATAATTCTCGCATTATGACTCCAATTACCCTCCAGTCAGCTTCGTATCCTATATCTGAGTCTGTAGCATGATAAGACACCTTATGGCCTTTCCGTTCCTCCATTCGTGTCCCTGAAACTCCAAAAGTACCGATAGTTACGGTCTCATAACTAGAATCTTTTCCTGTGTACGAATCTTTACATAATTCTCGCATTATGACTCCGATTACCCTCCAGTCAGCTTCGTATCCTATATCTGAGTCTGTAGCATGATAAGACACCATATGGCCTTCCCGTTCCTCCATTCGGGTCCCTGAAACTCCAAAAGTACCGATAATTACGGTCTCATAAACTGGAATCTTTTCCTGTGTACGAATCTCTACATAATTCTCGCATTATGACTCAGATTACCCTCCAATCATCTTCGTATAATATATCTGAGTCTGTAGCATGATAAGACACCTTATGGCATTCCCGTTCCTCCATTCGGGTCCCTGAAACTCCAAAATTACCAATAGTTACAGTATTTTAAACTGGAGTCTTTTCCTATGTACGAATCTTTACATAATTCTCGCATTATGACTCCGATTACCCTCCAGTCAGCTTCGTATCTTATATCTGAGTCCTTAGCATGACAAGACACTTATGGCCTTCTCTTTCCTCCCTTCGGGTCCCTGAAACTCCAAAAGTACCGATAATTACGGTCTGATAAACTTGAATCTTTTCCTGTGTACGAATCTCTACATAATTCTCGCATTATGACTCCGATTACCCTCCAGTCAGCTTCGTATCCTATATCTGAATCTGTAGCATGATAAGACACCTTATGGCCTTCCCGTTCCTCCATTCGTGTCCCTGAAACTCCAAAAGTACCGATAGTTACGTTCTCATAAACTGGAATCTTTTCCTGTGTACGAATCTCTACATAATTCTCGTATTATGACTCCGATTACCCTCCAGTCAGCTTCGTATCCTATATCTGAGTCTGTAGCATGATAAGACACCTTATGGCCTTCACGTTCCTCTATTCGGGTTCCTGAAACTCCAAAATTACCGATAGTTACGTTATCATAAACTGGAATCTTTTCCTGTGTACGAATCTCTACATAATTCTCGCATTATGACTCAGATTAACCTCCGATCATCTTCGTATCCTATATCTGAGTCTGTAGCATGATAAGACACCTTATGGCCTTCCCGTTCCTCTATTCGGGTCCCTGAAACTCCAAAATTACCGATAGTTACGGTCTTTTAAACTGGAGTCTTTTCCTGTGTACGAATCTCTACATAATTCTCGCATTATGACTCAGATTAACCTCCGATCATCTTCGTATCCTATATCTGAGTCTGTAGCATGATAAGACACCTTATGGCCTTCCCGTTCCTCTATTCGGGTCCCTGAAACTCCAAAATTACCGATAGTTACGGTCTTTTAAACTGGAGTCTTTTCCTGTGTACGAATCTCTACATAATTCTCGCATTATGACTCCGATTACCCTCCAGTCAGCTTCGTATTCTATATCTGAGTCTGTAGCATGATAAGACACCTTATGGCCTTCCCGTTCCTCTATTTGGGTCCCTGAAACTCCAAAATTACCGATAGTTACGGTCTTTTAAACTGGAGTCTTTTCCTGTGTACGAATCTCTACATAATTCTCGCATTATGATTCCGATTACCCTCCAGTCAGCTTCGTATCCTATATCTGAGTCTGTAGCATGATAAGACACCTTATGGCCTTCCCGTTCCTCTATTCGGGACCCTGAAACTCCAAAAGTACCGATAATTACGGTCTCATAAACTGAAATCTTTTCCTGTGTACGAATCTCTACATAATGCTCGCATTATGACTCCGATTACCCTCCAGTCAGCTTCGTATCGTATATCTGAGTTTGTAGCATGATAAGACACCTTATGGCCTTCCGGTTCCTCCATTCGTGTCCCTGAAACTCCAAAATTACCGATAGTTATGGTCTTTTACACTGGAGTCTTTTCCTGTGTACGAATCTCTACATAATTCTCGCATTATGACTCCGATTACCCTCCAGTCAGCTTCGTATCCTATATCTAAGTCTGTAGCATGATAAGACACCTTATGTTCTTCCCGTTCCTCCATTCGTGTCCCTGAAACTCCAAAAGTACCGATAGTTACGGTCTCATAACTGGAATCTTTTCCTGTGTACGAATCTTTACATAATTCTCGCATTATGACTCCGATTACCCTCCAGTCAGCTTCGTATCCTATATCTGAGTCTGTAGCATGACAAGACACTTTTGGCCTTCCCGTTCCTCCATTCGGGTCCCTGAAACTCCAAAAGTACCGATAATTACGGTCTCATAAACTGGAATCTTTTCCTGTGTACGAATCTCTACATAATTCTCGCATTATGACTCCGATTACCCTCCAATCAGCTTTGTATCCTATATCTGAGTCTGTCGCATGATAAAACACCTTATGGCCTTCCCGTTCCTCCCTTCGGGTCCCTGAAACTCCAAAAGTACCGATAATTACGGTCTCATAAACTGGAATCTTTTCCTGTGTACGAATCTCTACATAATTCTCGTATTATGACTCGGATTACCCTCCAGTCAGCTTCGTATCCTATATCCGAGTCTGTAGCGTGATAAGACACCTTATGGCCTTCCCGTTCCTCTACTCGGGTCCCTGAAACTCCAAAATTACCGATAGTTACGGTCTTTTAAACTGGAGTCTTTTCCTGTTTACGAATCTCTACATAATTCTCGCATTATGACTCCGATTACCCTCCAGTCAGCTTCGTATTCTATATCTGAGTCTGTAGCATTTTAAGAGACCTTATGGCCTTCCCGTTCCTCCATTCGGGTCCCTGAAACTCCAAAATTACCGATAGTTACGGTCTTTTAAACTGGAGTCGTTTCCTGTGTACGAATCTCTACATAATTCTTGCATTCTATTACACTCCAGTCATCTTCGTTTCCTATATTTGAGTATGTAGCATGATAAGACACCTTATGGCCTTCCCGTTCCTCCATTCGGGTCCCTGAAACTCCAAAAGTACCGATAATTACGGTCTCATAAACTGAAATCTTTTGCTGTGTACGAATCTCTACATAATGCTCGCATTATGACTCCAATTACCCTCCAGTCAGCTTCGTATCCTATATCTGAGTATGTAGCATGATAAGACACCTTATGGCCTTCCGGTTCCTCCATTCGGGTCCCTGAAACTCCAAAATTACCGATAGTTACGGTCTTTTACACTGGAGTCTTTTCTTGTGTACGAATCTCTACATAATTCTCGCATTATGATTCCGATTACCCTCCGGTCAGCTTCGTATCCTATATCTGAGTCTGTAGCATGATAAGACAACTTATGGCCTTCCCGTTCCTCCATTCGGGTCCCTAAAACTCCAAAAGTACCGATAATTACGGTCTCATAAACTTGAATCTTTTCCTGTGTACGAATCTCTACATAATTCTCGCATTATGACTCCAATTACCCTCCAGTCAGCTTCGTATCCTATATCTGAGTCTGTAGCATGATAAGACACCTTATGGCCTTTCCGTTCCTCCATTCGTGTCCCTGAAACTCCAAAAGTACCGATAGTTACGGTCTCATAACTAGAATCTTTTCCTGTGTACGAATCTTTACATAATTCTCGCATTATGACTCCGATTACCCTCCAGTCAGCTTCGTGTCCTATATCTGAGTCTGTAGCATGATAAGACACCATATGGTCTTCCCGTTCCTCCATTCGGGTCCCTGAAACTCCAAAAGTACCGATAATTACGGTCTCATAAACTGGAATCTTTTCCTGTGTACGAATCTCTACATAATTCTCGCATTATGACTCAGATTACCCTCCAGTCATCTTCGTATAATATATCTGAGTCTGTAGCATTATAAGACACCTTATGGCATTCCCGTTCCTCCATTCGGGTCCCTGCAACTCCAAAATTACCGATAGTTACGGTATTTTAAACTGGAGTCTTTTCCTATGTACGAATCTTTACATAATTCTCGCATTATGACTCCGATTACCCTCCAGTCAGCTTCGTATCCTATATCTGAGTCCCTTGCATGACAAGACACTTATGGCCTTCTCGTTCCTCCCTTCGGGTCCCTGAAACTCCAAAAGTACCGATAATTACGGTCTGATAAACTTGAATCTTTTCCTGTGTACGAATCTCTACATAATTCTCGCATTATGACTCCGATTACCCTCCAGTCAGCATCGTATCCTATATCTGAATCTGTAGCATGATAAGACACCTTATGGCCTTCCCGTTCCTCCATTCGTGTCCCTGAAACTCCAAAACTACCGATAGTTACGTTCTCATAAACTGGAATCTTTTCCTGTGTACGAATCTCTACATAATTCTCGTATTATGACTCCGATTACCCTCCAGTCAGCTTCGTATCCTATATCTGAGTCTGTAGCGTGATAAGACACCTTATGGCATTCCCGTTCCTCTATTCGGGTCCCTGAAACTCCAAAATTACCGATAGTTACGGTCTTTTAAACTGGAGTCTTTTCCTGTGTACGAATCTCTACATAATTCTCGCATTATGACTCCGATTACCCTCCAGTCAGCTTCGTATTCTATATCTGAGTCTGTAGCATGATAAGAGACCTTATGGCCTTCCCGTTCCTCCATTCGGGTCCCTGAAACTCCAAAATTACCGATAGTTACGGTCTTTTAAACTGGAGTCGTTTCCTATGTACGAATCTCTACATAATTCTTGCATTCTATTACACTCCAGTCATCTTCGTTTCCTATATTTGAGTCTGTAGCATGATAAGACACCTTATGGCCTTCCCGTTCCTCCATTCGGGTCCCTGAAACTCCAAAAGTACCGATAATTACGGTCTCATAAACTGAAATCTTTTCCTGTGTACGAATCTCTACATAATGCTCGCATTATGACTCCGATTACCCTCCAGTCAGCTTCGTATCCTATATCTGAGTATGTAGCATGATAAGACACCTTATGGCCTTCCGGGTCCTACATTCGGGTCCCTGAAACTCCAAAATTACCGATAGTTACGGTCTTTTACACTGGAGTCTTTTCCTGTGTACGAATCTCTACATAATTCTCGCATTAAAATTCCGATTACCCTCCGGTCAGCTTCGTATCCTATATCTGAGTCTGTAGCATGATAAGACAACTTATGGCCTTCCCATTCCTCCATTCGGGTCCCTGAAACTCCAAAAGTACCGATAATTACGGTCTCATAAACTTGAATCTTTTCCTGTGTACGAATCTCTACATAATTCTCGCATTATGACTCCGATTACCCTCCAGTCAGCTTCGTATCCTATATCTGAGTCTGTAGCATGATAAGACACCTTATGGCCTTCCCGTTCCTCCATTCGTGTCCCTGAAACTCCAAAAGTACCGATAGTTACGGTCTCATAACTAGAATCTTTTCCTGTGTACGAATCTTTACATAATTCTCGCATTATGACTCCGATTACCCTCCAGTCAGCTTCGTATCCTATATCTGAGTCTATAGCATGATAAGACACCATATGGCCTTCCCGTTCCTCCATTCGGGTCCTTGAAACTCCAAAAGTACCGATAATTACGGTCTCATAAACTGGAATCTTTTCCTGTGTACGAATCTCAACATAATTCTCGCATTATGACGCAGATTACCCTCCAGTCATCTTCGTATCCTATATCTGAGTCTGTAGCATGATAAGACACCTTATGGCATTCCCGTTCCTCCATTCGGGTCCCTGAAACTCCAAAATTACCGATAGTTACGGTATTTTAAACTGGAGTCTTTTCCTGTGTACGAATCTTTACATAATTCTCGCATTATGACTCCGATTACCCTCCAGTCAGCTTCGTATCCTATATCTGAGTCCCTAGCATGACAAGACACTTATGGCCTTCTCGTTCCTCCCTTCGGGTCCCTGAAACTCCAAAAGTACCGATAATTACGGTCTGATAAACTTGAATCTTTTCCTGTACGAATCTCTACATAATTCTCGCATTATGACTCCGATTACCCTCCAGTCAGATTCGTATCCTATATCTGAATCTGTAGCATGATAAGACACCTTATGGCCTTCCCGTTCCTCCATCCGTGTCCCTGAAACTCCAAAAGTACCGATAGTTACGTTCTCATAAACTAGAATCTTTTCCTGTGTACGAATCTCTACATAATTCTCGTATTATGACTCCGATTACCCTCCAGTCAGCTTCGTATCCTATGTCTGAGTCTGTTGCATGATAAGACACCTTATGGCCTTCCCGTTCCTCTATTCGGGTTCCTGAAACTCCAAAATTACCGATAGTTACGTTATCATAAACTGGAATCTTTTCCTGTGTAAGAATCTCTACATAATTCTCGCATTATGACTCAGATTAACCTCCGGTCATCTTCGTATCCTATATCTGAGTCTGTAGCCTGATAAGACACCTTATGGCCTTCCCGTTCCTCCATTCGGGTCCCTGAAACTCCAAAATTACCGATAGTTACGGTCTTTTAAACTGGAGTCTTTTCCTGTGTACGAATCTCTACATAATTCTAGCATTATGATTCCGATTACCCTCCAGTCAGCTTCGTATCCTATATCTGAGTCTGTAGCATGATAAGACACCTTATGGCCTTCCCGTTCCTCCATTCGGGTCCCTGACACTCCAAAAGTACCGATAATTACGGTCTCATAAACTGGAATCTTTTCCTTTGTACGAATCTCTACATAATTCTCGTATTATGACTCCGATTACCCTCCAGTCAGCTTCGTATCCTATATCTGAGTCTGTAGCATGATAAGACACCTTATGGCATTCCCGTTCCTCTATTCGGGTCCCTGAAACTCCAAAATTACCGATAGTTACGGTCTTTTAAACTGGAGTCTTTTCCTGTGTACGAATCTCTACATAATTCTCGCATTATGATTTCGATTACCCTCCAGTCAGCTTCGTATCCTATATCTGAGTCTGTAGCATGACAAGACACTTATGGCCTTCTTGTTCCTCCCTTTGGGTCCCTGAAACTCCAAAAGTACCGATAATTACGGTCTGATAAACTTGAATCTTTTCCTGTGTACGAATCTCTACATAATTCTCGCATTATGATTAGGGCTGTTCATGAGCCGAACCGAGCCGAGCTAGGTCAAGCTCGCGCTCGGCTTGGTTTTAAACCGAGCCGGCTCGGCTCGGCTCGGATTTAAAACCGAGCTGAAAATCAAAGCTCAAGCTCGGCTTGGTTTTAAACCGAGCCGGCTCGGCTCGGCTTTGTTTGGCTCGAATTTAAAAAGAAAAAAGAAAAATTGGCTTTCAAAATTCAATAATCTAAATATTATTCAATAGTTTACAATAACACATTAAAATAAGCTCAACCTAATACATTACAAGCTATAATCAAGTTCAAAAAATACAAAATAAATCTTACATTTCAACGAAATACAGTATAAGTTCATCAGCATACGAACTAACCCCCTAAATATGCAATATATTCCCCAACTTTTTTAATAATTTTATAGTATATTATATGTATATAACAAAATATATTCAAAATTAGAACTATCCGAGCCAAACCGAGCCAGCTTGGCGCGTTACGAACCGAGCCGAGCTAGGCTCACTTTCCAACCGATCCGAGCCGGCTCGGCTCAGTTTCAAACCGAGCCATATCGAGCGAGCTTTTTTCGAGCTAAATCCGAGCGAGCTTCGAGCGAGCTCCGAGCCACGAGCTTTTTGGACAGCCCTAATTATGATTCCGATTACCCTCCAGTCAGCTTCGTATCCTATATCTGAGTCTGTAGCATGATAAGACACCTTATGGCCTTCCCGTTCCTCCATTCGGGTCCCTGAAACTCCAAAAGTACCGATAATTACGGTCTCATAAACTGGAATCTTTTCCTTTGTACGAATCTCAACATAATTCTCGTATTATGACTCCGATTACCCTCCAGTCAGCTTCGTATCCTATATCTGAGTCTGTAGCGTGATAAGACACCTTATGGCATTCCCGTTCCTCTATTCGGGTCCCTGAAACTCCAAAATTACCGATAGTTACGGTCTTTTAAACTGGAGTCTTTTCCTGTGTACGAATCTCTACATAATTCTCGCATTATGACTCCGATTACCCTCCAGTCAGCTTCGTATTCTATATCTGAGTCTGTAGCATGATAAGAGACCTTATGGCTTTCCCGTTCCTCCATTCGGGTCCCTGAAACTCCAAAATTACCGATAGTTACGGTCTTTTAAACTGGAGTCGTTTCCTGTGTACGAATCTCTACATAATTCTTGCATTCTATTACACTCCAGTCATCTTCGTTTCCTATATTTGAGTCTGTAGCATGATAAGACACCTTATGGCCTTCCCGTTCCTCCATTCGGGTCCCTGAAACTCCAAAAGTACCGATAATTACGGTCTCATAAACTGAAATCTTTTCCTGTGTACGAATCTCTACATAATGCTCGCATTATGACTCCGATTACCCTCCAGTCAGCTTCGTATCCTATATCTGAGTATGTAGCATGATAAGACACATTATGGCCTTCCGGGTCCTCCATTCGGGTCCCTGAAACTCCAAAATTACCGATAGTTACGGTCTTTTACACTGGAGTCTTTTCCTGTGTACGAATCTCTACATAATTCTCGCATTATGACTCCGATTACCCTCCGGTCAGCTTCGTATCCTATATCTGAGTCTGTAGCATGATAAGACAACTTATGGCCTTCCCATTCCTCCATTCGGGTCCCTGAAACTCCAAAAGTACCGATAATTATGGTCTCATAAACTTGAATCTTTTCCTGTGTACGAATCTCTACATAATTCTCGCATTATGACTCCGATTACCCTCCAGTCAGCTTCGTATCCTATATCTGAGTCTGTAGCATGATAAGTCACCTTATGGCCTTCCCGTTCCTCCATTCGTGTCCCTGAAACTCCAAAAGTACCGATAGTTACGGTCTCATAACTAGAATCTTTTCCTGTGTACGAATCTTTACATAATTCTCGCATTATGACTCCGATTACCCTCCAGTCAGCTTTGTATCCTATATCTGAGTCTGTAGCATGATAAGACACCATATGGCCTTCCCGTTCCTCCATTCGGGTCCTTGAAACTCCAAAAGTACCGATAATTACGGTCTCATAAACTGGAATCTTTTCCTGTGTACGAATCTCAACATAATTCTCGCATTATGACTCAGATTACCCTCCAGTCATCTTCGTATCCTATATCTGAGTCTGTAGCATGATAAGACACCTTATGGCATTCCCGTTCCTCCATTCGGGTCCCTGAAACTCCAAAATTACCGATAGTTACGGTATTTTAAACTGGAGTCTTTTCCTGTGTACGAATCTTTACATAATTCTCGCATTATGACTCCGATTACCATCCAGTCAGCTTCGTATCCTATATCTGAGTCCCTAGCATGACAAGACACTTATGGCCTTCTCGTTCCTCCCTTCGGGTCCCTGAAACTCCAAAAGTACCGATAATTACGGTCTGATAAACTTGAATCTTTTCCTGTGTACGAATCTCTACATAATTCTCGCATTATGACTCCGATTACCCTCCAGTCAGCTTCGTATCCTATATCTTAATCTGTAGCATGATAAGACACCTTATGGCCCTCCCGTTCCTCTATTCCGGTCCCTGAAACTCCAAAATTACCGATAGTTACGGTCTTTTAAACTTGAGTCTTTTCCTGTGTACGAATCTCTACATAATTCTCGCATTATGATTCCGATTACCCTCCGGTCAGCTTCGTATCCTATATCTGAGTCTATAGCATGATAAGACACCATATGGCCTTCCCGTTCCTCCATTCGGGTCCTTGAAACTCCAAAAGTACCGATAATTACGGTCTCATAAACTGGAATCTTTTCCTGTGTACGAATCTCAACATAATTCTCGCATTATGACTCAGATTACCCTCCAGTCATCTTCGTATCCTATATCTGAGTCTGTAGCATGATAAGACACCTTATGGCATTCCCGTTCCTCCATTCGGGTCCCTGAAACTCCAAAATTACCGATAGTTACGGTATTTTAAACTGGAGTCTTTTCCTGTGTACGAATCTTTACATAATTCTCGCATTATGACTCCGATTACCATCCAGTCAGCTTCGTATCCTATATCTGAGTCCCTAGCATGACAAGACACTTATGGCCTTCTCGTTCCTCCCTTCGGGTCCCTGAAACTCCAAAAGTACCGATAATTACGGTCTGATAAACTTGAATCTTTTCCTGTGTACGAATCTCTACATAATTCTCGCATTATGACTCCGATTACCCTCCAGTCAGCTTCGTATCCTATATCTTAATCTGTAGCATGATAAGACACCTTATGGCCCTCCCGTTCCTCTATTCCGGTCCCTGAAACTCCAAAATTACCGATAGTTACGGTCTTTTAAACTTGAGTCTTTTCCTGTGTACGAATCTCTACATAATTCTCGCATTATGATTCCGATTACCCTCCGGTCAGCTTCGTATCCTATATCTGAGTCTGTAGCATGATAAGAGACCTTATGGCCTTCCCGTTCCTCCATTCGGGTCCCTGAAACTCCAAAATTACCGATAGTTACGGTCTTTTAAACTGGAGTCGTTTCCTGTGTACGAATCTCTACATAATTCTTGCATTCTATTACACTCCAGTCATCTTCGTTTCCTATATTTGAGTCTGTAGCATGTTAAGACACCTTATGAACTTCCCGTTCCTCCATTCGTGTCCCTGAAACTCCAAAAGTACCGATAGTTACGGTCTTACAACTAGAATCTTTTCCTGTGTACGAATCTTTACATAATTCTCGCATTATGACTCCGATTACCCTCCAGTCAGCTTCGTATCCTATATCTGAGTCTATAGCATGATAAGACACCATATGGCCTTCCCGTTCCTCCATTCGGGTCCTTGAAACTCCAAAAGTACCGATAATTACGGTCTCATAAACTGGAATCTTTTCCTGTGTACGAATCTCAACATAATTCTCGCATTATGACGCAGATTACCCTCCAGTCATCTTCGTATCCTATATCTGAGTCTGTAGCATGATAAGACACCTTATGGCATTCCCGTTCCTCCATTCGGGTCCCTGAAACTCCAAAATTACCGATAGTTACGGTATTTTAAACTGGAGTCTTTTCCTGTGTACGAATCTTTACATAATTCTCGCATTATGACTCCGATTACCCTCCAGTCAGCTTCGTATCCTATATCTGAGTCCCTAGCATGACAAGACACTTATGGCCTTCTCGTTCCTCCCTTCGGGCCCCTGAAACTCCAAAAGTACCGATAATTACGGTCTGATAAACTTGAATCTTTTCCTGTGTACGAATCTCTACATAATTCTCGCATTATGACTCCGATTACCCTCCAGTCAGCTTCGTATCCTATATCTGAATCTGTAGCATGATAAGACACCTTATGGCCTTCCCGTTCCTCCATTCGTGTCCCTGAAACTCCAAAAGTACCGATAGTTACGTTCTCATAAACTAGAATCTTTTCCTGTGTACGAATCTCTACATAATTCTCGTATTATGACTCCGATTACCCTCCAGTCAGCTTCGTATCCTAGTTCTGAGTCTGTTTCATGATAAGACACCTTATGGCCTTCCCGTTCCTCTATTCGGGTTCCTGAAACTCCAAAATTACCGATAGTTACGTTATCATAAACTGGAATCTTTTCCTGTGTACGAATCTCTACATAATTCTCGCATTATGACTCAGATTAACCTCCGGTCATCTTCGTATCCTATATCTGAGTCTGTAGCCTGATAAGACACCTTATGGCCTTCCCGTTCCTCTATTCGGGTCCCTGAAACTCCAAAATTACCGATAGTTACGGTCTTTTAAACTGGAGTCTTTTCCTGTGTACGAATCTCTACATAATTCTAGCATTATGATTCCGATTACCCTCCAGTCAGCTTCGTATCCTATATCTGAGTCTGTAGCATGATAAGACACCTTATGGCCTTCCCGTTCCTCCATTCGGGTCCCTGACACTCCAAAAGTACCGATAATTACGGTCTCATAAACTGGAATCTTTTCCTTTGTACGAATCTCTACATAATTCTCGTATTATGACTCCGATTACCCTCCAGTCAGCTTCGTATTCTATATCTGAGTCTGTAGCATGATAAGACACCTTATGGCATTCCCGTTCCTCTATTCGGGTCCCTGAAACTCCAAAATTACCGAAAGTTACGGTCTTTTAAACTGGAGTCTTTTCCTGTGTACGAATCTCTACATAATTCTCGCATTATGATTTCGATTACCCTCCAGTCAGCTTCGTATCCTATATCTGAGTCTGTAGCCTGACAAGACACTTATGGCCTTCTTGTTCCTCCCTTTGGGTCCCTGAAACTCCAAAAGTACCGATAATTACGGTCTGATAAACTTGAATCTTTTCCTGTGTACGAATCTCTACATAATTCTCGCATTATGATTCCGATTACCCTCCAGTCAGCTTCGTATCCTATATCTGAGTCTGTAGCATGATAAGACACCTTATGGCCTTCCCGTTCCTCCATTCGGGTCCCTGAAACTCCAAAAGTACCGATAATTACGGTCTCATAAACTGGAATCTTTTCCTTTGTACGAATCTCTACATAATTCTCATATTATGACTCCGATTACCCTCCAGTCAGCTTCGTATCCTATATCTGAGTCTTTAGCGTGATAAGACACCTTATGGCATTCCCGTTCCTCTATTCGGGTCCCTGAAACTCCAAAATTACCGATAGTTACGGTCTTTTAAACTGGAGTCTTTTCCTGTGTACGAATCTCTACATAATTCTCGCATTATGACTCCGATTACCCTCCAGTCAGCTTCGTATTCTATATCTGAGTCTGTAGCATGATAAGAGACCTTATGGCCTTCCCGTTCCTCCATTCGGGTCCCTGAAACTCCAAAATTACCGATAGTTACGGTCTTTTAAACTGGAGTCGTTTCCTGTGTACGAATCTCTACATAATTCTTGCATTCTATTACACTCCAGTCATCTTCGTTTCCTATATTTGAGTCTGTAGCATGATAAGACACCTTATGGCCTTCCCGTTCCTCCATTCGGGTCCCTGAAACTCCAAAAGTACCGATAATTACGTCTCATAAACTGAAATCTTTTCCTGTGTACGAATCTCTACATAATGCTCGCATTATGACTCCGATTACCCTCCAGTCAGCTTCGTATCCTATATCTGAGTATGTAGCATGATAAGACACCATATGACCTTCCGGTTCCTCCATTCGGGTCCCTGAAACTCCAAAATTACCGATAGTTACGGTCTTTTACACTGGAGTCTTTTCCTGTGTACGAATCTCTACATAATTCTCGCATTATGATTCCGATTACCCTCCGGTCAGCTTCGTATCCTATATCTGAGTCTGTAGCATGATAAGACAACTTATGGCCTTCCCATTCCTCCATTCGGGTCCCTGAAACTCCAAAAGTACGGATAATTACGGTCTCATAAACTTGAATCTTTTCCTGTGTACGAATCTCTACATAATTCTCGCATTATGACTCCGATTACCCTCCAGTCAGCTTCGTATACTATATCTGAGTCTGTAGCATGATAAGACACCTTATGGCCTTCCCGTTCCTCCATTCGTGTCCCTGAAACTCCAAAAGTACCGATAGTTACGGTCTCATAAACTGG
Organism: Ambrosia artemisiifolia; assembly: GCA_032199755.1. NCBI lineage: Eukaryota > Viridiplantae > Streptophyta > Magnoliopsida > Asterales > Asteraceae > Ambrosia > Ambrosia artemisiifolia. Next base: position 27,021,047 of record CM063521.1, read on the forward strand.
AATCTTTTCCTGTGTACGAATCTCAACATAATTCTCGCATTATGACTCAGATTACCCTCCAGTCATCTTCGTATCCTATATCTGAGTCTGTAGCATGATAAGACACCTTATGGCATTCCCGTTCCTCCATTCGGGTCCCTGAAACTCCAAAATTACCGATAGTTACGGTATTTTAAACTGGAGTCTTTTCCTGTGTACGAATCTTTACATAATTCTCGCATTATGACTCCGATTACCCTCCAGTCAGCTTCGTATCCTATATCTGAGTCCCTAGCATGACAAGACATTTATGGCCTTCTCGTTCCTCCCTTCGGGTCCCTGAAACTCCAAAAGTACCGATAATTACGGTCTGATAAACTTGAATCTTTTCCTGTGTACGAATCCCTACATAATTCTCGCATTATGACTCCGATTACCCTCCAGTCAGCTTCGTATCCTATATCTGAATCTGTAGCATGATAAGACACCTTATGGCCTTCCCGTTCCTCCATTCGTGTCCCTGAAACTCCAAAAGTACCGATAGTTACGTTCTCATAAACTAGAATCTTTTCCTGTGTACGAATCTCTACATAATTCTCGTATTATGACTCCGATTACCCTCCAGTTAGCTTCGTATCCTATGTCTGAGTCTGTTGCATGATAAGACACCTTATGGCCTTCCCTTTCCTCTATTCGGGTCCCTGAAACTCCAAAAGTACCGATAATTACGGTCTGATAAACTTGAATCTTTTCCTGTGTACGAATCTCTACATAATTCTCGCATTATGATTTCGATTACCCTCCAGTCAGCTTCGTATCCTATATCTGAGTCTGTAGCATGATAAGACACCTTATGACCTTCCCGTTCCTCCATTCGGGTCCCTGAAACTTCCAAAGTACCGATAATTACGGTCTCATAAACTGGAATCTTTTCCTTTGTACGAATCTCTACATAATTCTCGTATTTTGACTCCGATTACCCTCCAGTCAGTTTCGTATCCTATATCTGAGTCTGTAGCGTGATAAGACACCTTATGGCATTCCCGTTCCCCTATTCGGGTCCCTGAAACTCCAAAATTACCGATAGTTACGGTCTTTTAAACTAGAGTCTTTTCCTGTGTACGAATCTCTACATAATTCTCGCATTATGACTCCGATTACCCTCCAGTCAGCTTCGTATTCTATATCTGAGTCTGTAGCATGATAAGAGACCTTATGGCCTTCCCGTTCCTCGATTCGGGTCCCTGAAACTCCAAAATTACCGATAGTTACGGTCTTTTAAACTGGAGTCGTTTCCTGTGTACGAATCTCTACATAATTCTTGCATTCTATTACACTCCAGTCATCTTTGTTTCCTATATTTGAGTCTGTAGCATGATAAGACACCTTATGGCCTTCCCGTTCCTCCATTCGGGTCCCTAAAACTCCAAAAGTGCCGATAATTACGGTCTCATAAACTGAAATCTTTTCCTGTGTACGAATCTCTACATAATGCTCGCATTATGACTCCGATTACCCTCCAGTCAGCTTCGTATCCTATATCTGAGTATGTAGCATGATAAGACACCTTATGGCCTTCCGGTTCCTCCATTCGGGCCCCTGAAACTCCAAAATTACCGATAGTTACGGTCTTTTACACTGGAGTCTTTTCCTGTGTACGAATCTCTACATAATTCTCGCATTATGATTCCGATTACCCTCCGGTCAGCTTCGTATCCTATATCTGAGTCTGTAGCAAGATAAGACAACTTATGGCCTTCCCATTCCTCCATTCGGGTCCCTGAAACTCCAAAAGTACCGATAATTACGGTCTCATAAACATGAATCTTTTCCGGTGTACGAATCTTTGCATAATTCTCGCATTATGACTCCGATTACCCTCCAGTCAGCTTCGTATCCTATATCTGAGTCTGTAGCATGATAAGACACCTTATGGCCTTCCCGTTCCTCCATTCGTGTCCCTGAAACTCCAAAAGTACCGATAGTTACGGTCTCATAACTAGAATCTTTTCCTGTGTACGAATCTTTACATAATTCTCGTATTATGACTCCGATTACCCTCCAGTCAGCTTCGTATCCTATATCTGAGTCTGTAGTGTGATAAGACACCTTATGGCATTCCCGTTCCTCTATTCGGGTCCCTGAAACTCCAAAATTACCGATAGTTACGGTCTTTTAAACTGGAGTCTTTTCCTGTGTACGAATCTCTACATAATTCTCACATTATGACTCCGATTACCCTCCAGTCAGCTTCGTATTCTATCTCTGAGTCTATAGCATGATAAGAGACCTTATGGCCTTCCCGTTCCTCCATTCGGGTCCCTGAAACTCCAAAATTACCGATAGTTACGGTCTTTTAAACTGGAGTCGTTTCCTGTGTACGAATCTCTACATAATTCTTGCATTCTATTACACTCCAGTCATCTTCGTTTCCTATATTTGAGTCTGAGCATGATAAGACACCTTATGGCCTTCCCGTTCCTCCATTCGGGTCCCTGAAACTCCAAAAGTACCGATAATTACGGTCTCATAAACTGAAATCTTTTCCTGTGTACGAATCTCTACATAATGCTCGCATTATGACTCCGATTACCCTCCAGTCAGCTTCGTATCCTATATCTGAGTATGTAGCATGATAAGACACCTTATGGCCTTCCGGTTCCTCCATTCGGGTCCCTGAAACTCCAAAATTACCGATAGTTACGGTCTTTTACACTGGAGTCTTTTCTTGTGTACGAATCTCTACATAATTCTCGCATTATGATTCCGATTACCCTCCGGTCAGCTTCGTATCCTATATCTGAGTCTGTAGCATGATAAGACAACTTATGGCCTTCCCATTCCTCCATTCGGGTCCCTGAAACTCCAAAAGTACCGATAATTACGGTATTTTAAACTGGAGTCTTTTCCTGTGTACGAATCTTTACATAATTCTCGCATTATGACTCCGATTACCCTCCAGTCAGCTTCGTATCCTATATCTGAGTCCCTAGCATGACAAGACACTTATGGCCTTCTCGTTCCTCCCTTCGGGTCCCTGAAACTCCAAAAGTACCGATAATTACGGCTTGATAAACTTGAATCTTTTCCTATGTACGAATCTCTACATAATTCTCGCATTATGACTCCGATTACCCTCCAGTCAGCTTCGTATCCTATATCTGAATCTGTAGCATGATAAGACACCTTATGGCCTTCCCGTTCCTCCATTCGTGTCCCTGAAACTCCAAAAGTACCGATAGTTACGTTCTCATAAACTAGAATCTTTTCCTGTGTACGAATCTCTACATAATTCTCGTATTATGACTCCGATTACCCTCCAGTCAGCTTCGTATCCAATGTCTGAGTCTGTTGCATGATAAGACACCTTATGGCCTTCCCGTTCCTCTATTCGGGTTCCTGAAACTCCAAAATTACCGATAGTTACGTTATCATAAACTGGAATCTTTTCCTGTGTACGAATCTCTACATAATTCTCGCATTATGACTCAGATTAACCTCCGGTCATCTTCGTATCCTATATCTGAGTCTGTAGCCTGATAAGACACCTTATGGCCTTCCCGTTCCTCTATTCGGGTCCCTGAAACTCCAAAATTACCGATAGTTACGGTCTTTTAAACTGGAGTCTTTTCCTGTGTACGAATCTCTACATAATTCTCGCAATATGATTCCGCTTACCCTCCAGTCAGCTTCGTATCCTATATCTGAGTCTGTAGCATGACAAGACACTTATGGCCTTCTTGTTCCTTCCTTCGGGTCCCTGAAACTCCAAAAGTACCGATAATTACGGTCTGCTAAACTTGAATCTTTTCCTGTGTACGAATCTCTACATAATTCTCGCATTATGATTCCGATTACCCTCCAGTCAGCTTCGTATCCTATATCTGAGTCTGTAGCATGATAAGACACCTTATGGCCTTCCCGTTCCTCCATTCGGGTCCCTGAAACTCCAAAAGTACCGATAATTACGGTCTCATAAACTGGAATCTTTTCCTTTGTACGAATCTCTACATAATTCTCGTATTATGACTCCGATTACCCTCCAGTCAGCTTCGTATCCTATATCTGCGTCTGTAGCGTGATAAGACACCTTATGGCATTCCCGTTCCTCTATTCGGGTCCCTGAAACTCCAAAATTACCGATAGTTACGGTCTTTTAAACTGGAGTCTTTTCCTGTGTACGAATCTCTACATAATTCTCGCATTATGACTCCGATTACCCTCCAGTCAGCTTCGTATTCTATATCTGAGTCTGTAGCATGATAAGACCTTATGGCCTTCCCGTTCCTCCATTCGGGTCCCTGAAACTCCAAAATTACCGATAGTTACGGTCTTTTACACTGGAGTCTTTTCCTGTGTATGAATCTCTACATAATTCTCGCATTATGATTCCGATTACCCTCCGGTCAGATTCGTATCCTATATCTGAGTCTGTAGCATGACAAGACATTTATGGCCTTCTTGTTCCTCCCTTCGGGTCCCTGAAACTCCAAAATTACCGATAGTTACGGTCTTTTAAACTGGAGTCGTTTCCTGTGTACGAATCTCTACTATTACACTCCAGTCATCTTCGTTTCCTATATTTGAGTCTGTAGCATGATAAGACACCTTATGGCGTTCCCGTTCCTCCATTCGGGTCCCTGAAACTCCAAAAGTACCGATAATTACGGTCTCATAAACTGAAATCTTTTCCTGTGTACGAATCTCTACATAATGCTCGCATTATGACTCCGATTACCCTCCAGTCAGCTTCGTATCCTATATCTGAGTATGTAGCATGATAAGACACCTTATGGCCTTCCGGTTCCTCCATTCGGGTCCCTGAAACTCCAAAATTACCGATAGTTACGGTCTTTTACACTGGAGTCTTTTCCTGTGTACGAATCTCTACATAATGCTCGCATTATGACTCCGATTACCCTCCAGTCAGCTTCGTATCCTATATCTGAGTATGTAGCATGATAAGACACCTTATGGCCTTCCGGTTCCTCCATTCGGGTCCCTGAAACTCCAAAATTACCGATAGTTACGGTCTTTTACACTGGAGTTTTTTCCTGTGTACGAATCTCTACATAATTCTCGCATTATGACTCCGATTACCCTCCAGCCAGCTTCGTATCCTATATCTGAGTATGTAGCATGATAAGACACCTTATGGCCTTCCGGTTCCTCCATTCGGGTCCCTGAAACTCCAAAATTACCGATAGTTACGGTCTTTTACACTGTAGTCTTTTCCTGTGTATGAATCTCTACATAATTCTCGCATTATGATTCCGATTACCCTCCGGTCAGCTTCGTATCCTATATCTGAGTCTGTAGCATGACAAGACACTTATGGCCTTCTTGTTCCTCCCTTCGGGTCCCTGAAACTCCAAAAGTACCGATAATTACGGTCTGATAAACTTGAATCTTTTCCTGTGTACGAATCTCTACATAATTCTCGCATTATGATTCCGATAACCCTCCAGTCAGCTTCGTATCCTATATCTGAGTCTGTAGCATGATAAGACACCTTATGGCCTTCCCGTTCCTCCATTCGGGTCCCTGAAACTCCAAAAGTACCGATAATTACGGTCTCATAAACTGGAATCTTTTCCTTTGTACGAATCTCTACATAATTCTCGTATTATGACTCCGATTACCCTCCAGTCAGCTTCGTATCCTATATCTGAGTCTGTAGCGTGATAAGACACCTTATGGCATTCCCGTTCCTCTATTCAGGTCCCTGAAACTCCAAAATTACCGATAGTTACGGTCTTTTAAACTGGAGTCGTTTCCTGTGTACGAATCTCTACATAATTCTTGCATTCTATTACACTCCAGTCATCTTCGTTTCCTATATTTGAGTCTGTAGCATGATAAGACACCTTATGGCCTTCCCGTTCCTCCATTCGGGTCCCTGAAACTCCAAAAGTACCGATAATTACGGTCTCATAAACTGAAATCTTTTCCTGTGTACGAATCTCTACATAATGCTCGCATTATGACTCCGATTACCCTCCAGTCAGCTTCGTATCCTATATCTGAGTATGTAGCATGATAAGACACCTTATGGCCTTCCGGTTCCTCCATTCGGGTCCCTGAAACTCCAAAATTACCGATAGTTACGGTCTTTTACACTGGAGTCTTTTCCTGTGTACGAATCTCTACATAATTCTCGCATTATGATTCCGATTACCCTCCGGTCAGCTTCGTATCCTATATCTGAGTCTGTAGCATGATAAGACAACTTATGGCCTTCCCATTCCTCCATTCGGGTCCCTGAAACTCCAAAAGTACCGATAATTACGGTCTCATAAACTTGAATCTTTTCCTGTGTACGAATCTCTACATAATTCTCGCATTATGACTCCGATTACCCTCCAGTCAGCTTCGTATCCTATATCTGAGTCTGTAGCATGATAAGACACCTTATGGCCTTCCCGTTCCTCCATTCGGGTCCCTGAAACTCCAAAAGTACCGATAATTACGGTCTCATAAACTGGAATCTTTTCCTTTGTACGAATCTCTACATAATTCTCGTATTATGACTCCGATTACCCTCCAGTCAGCTTCGTATCCTATATCTGAGTCTGTAGCGTGATAAGACACCTTATGGCATTCCCGTTCCTCTATTCGGGTCCCTGAAACTCCAAAATTACCGATAGTTACGGTCTTTTAAACTGGAGTCTTTTCCTGTGTACGAATCTCTACATAATTCTCGCATTATGACTCCGATTACCCTCCAGTCAGCTTCGTATTCTATATCTGAGTCTGTAGCATGATAAGTCACCTTATGGCCTTCCCGTTCCTCCATTCGGGTCCCTGAAACTCCAAAATTACCGATAGTTACGGTCTTTTACATTGGAGTCTTTTCCTGTGTATGAATCTCTACATAATTCTCGCATTATGATTCCGATTACCCTCCGGTCAGATTCGTATCCTATATCTGAGTCTGTAGCATGACAAGACACTTATGGCCTTCTTGTTCCTCCCTTCGGGTCCCTGAAACTCCAAAAGTACCGATAATTACGGTCTGATAAACTTGAATCTTTTCCTGTGTACGAATCTCTACATAATTCTCGCATTATGATTCCGATTACCCTCCAGTCAGCTTCGTATCCTATATCTGAGTCTGTAGCATGATAAGACACCTTATGGCCTTCCCGTTCCTCCATTCGGACCCTGAAACTCCAAAAGTACCGATAATTACGGTCTCATAAACTGGAATCTTTTCCTTTGTACGAATCTCTACATAATTCTCGTATTATGACTCCGATTACCCTCCAGTCAGCTTCGTATCCTATATCTGAGTCTGTAGCGTGATAAGACACCTTATGGCATTCCCGTTCCTCTATTCGGGTCCCTGAAACTCCAAAATTACCGATAGTTACGGTCTTTTACACTGGAGTCGTTTCTTGTGTACGAATCTCTACATAATTCTCGCATTATGATTCCGATTACCCTCCGGTCAGCTTCGTATCCTATATCTGAGTCTGTAGCAAGATAAGACAACTTATGGCCTTCCCATTCCTCCATTCGGGTCCCTGAAACTCCAAAAGTACCGATAATTACGGTCTCATAAACATGAATCTTTTCCTGTGTACGAATCTCTACATAATTCTCGCATTATGACTCCGATTACCCTCCAGTCAGCTTCGTATCCTATATCTGAGTCTGTAGCATGATAAGACACCTTATGGCCTTCCCGTTCCTCCATTCGTGTCCCTGAAACTCCAAAAGTACCGATAGTTACGGTCTCATAACTAGAATCTTTTCCTGTGTACGAATCTTTACATAATTCTCGTATTATGACTCCGATTACCCTCCAGTCAGCTTCGTATCCTATATCTGAGTCTGTAGCGTGATAAGACACCTTATGGCATTCCCGTTCCTCTATTCGGGTCCCTGAAACTCCAAAATTACCGATAGTTACGGTCTTTTAAACTGGAGTTTTTTCCTGTGTACGAATCTCTACATAATTCTCACATTATGACTCCGATTACCCTCCAGTCAGCTTCGTATTCTATATCTGAGTCTATAGCATGATAAGAGACCTTATGGCCTTCCCGTTCCTCCATTCGGGTCCCTGAAACTCCAAAATTACCGATAGTTACGGTCTTTTAAACTGGAGTCGTTTCCTGTGTACGAATCTCTACATAATTCTTGCATTCTATTACACTCCAGTCATCTTCGTTTCCTATATTTGAGTCTGTAGCATGATAAGACACCTTATGGCCTTCCCGTTCCTCCATTCGGGTCCCTGAAACTCCAAAAGTACCGATAATTACGGTCTCATAAACTGAAATCTTTTCCTGTGTACGAATCTCTACATAATGCTCGCATTATGACTCCGATTACCCTCCAGTCAGCTTCGTATCCTATATCTGAGTATGTAGCATGATAAGACACCTTATGGCCTTCCGGTTCCTCCATTCGGGTCCCTGAAACTCCAAAATTACCGATAGTTACGGTCTTTTACACTGGAGTCTTTTCTTGTGTACGAATCTCTACATAATTCTCGCATTATGATTCCGATTACCCTCCGGTCAGCTTCGTATCCTATATCTGAGTCTGTAGCATGATAAGACAACTTATGGCCTTCCCATTCCTCCATTCGGGTCCCTGAAACTCCAAAAGTACCGATAATTACGGTATTTTAAACTGGAGTCTTTTCCTGTGTACGAATCTTTACATAATTCTCGCATTATGACTCCGATTACCCTCCAGTCAGCTTCGTATCCTATATCTGAGTCCCTAGCATGACAAGACACTTATGGCCTTCTCGTTCCTCCCTTCGGGTCCCTGAAACTCCAAAAGTACCGATAATTACGGCTTGATAAACTTGAATCTTTTCCTGTGTACGAATCTCTACATAATTCTCGCATTATGACTCCGATTACCCTCCAGTCAGCTTCGTATCCTATATCTGAATCTGTAGCATGATAAGACACCTTATGGCCTTCCCGTTCCTCCATTCGTGTCCCTGAAACTCCAAAAGTACCGATAGTTACGTTCTCATAAACTAGAATCTTTTCCTGTGTACGAATCTCTACATAATTCTCGTATTATGACTCCGATTACCCTCCAGTCAGCTTCGTATCCAATGTCTGAGTCTGTTGCATGATAAGACACCTTATGGCCTTCCCGTTCCTCTATTCGGGTTCCTGAAACTCCAAAATTACCGATAGTTACGTTATCATAAACTGGAATCTTTTCCTGTGTACGAATCTCTACATAATTCTCGCATTATGACTCAGATTAACCTCCGGTCATCTTCGTATCCTATATCTGAGTCTGTAGCCTGATAAGACACCTTATGGCCTTCCCGTTCCTCTATTCGGGTCCCTGAAACTCCAAAATTACCGATAGTTACGGTCTTTTAAACTGGAGTCTTTTCCTGTGTACGAATCTCTACATAATTCTCGCAATATGATTCCGCTTACCCTCCAGTCAGCTTCGTATCCTATATCTGAGTCTGTAGCATGACAAAACACTTATGGCCTTCTTGTTCCTTCCTTCGGGTCCCTGAAACTCCAAAAGTACCGATAATTACGGTCTGATAAACTTGAATCTTTTCCTGTGTACGAATCTCTACATAATTCTCGCATTATGATTCCGATTACCCTCCAGTCAGCTTCGTATCCTATATCTGAGTCTGTAGCATGATAAGACACCTTATGGCCTTCCCGTTCCTCCATTCGGGTCCCTGAAACTCCAAAAGTACCGATAATTACGGTCTCATAAACTGGAATCTTTTCCTTTGTACGAATCTCTACATAATTCTCGTATTATGACTCCGATTACCCTCCAGTCAGCTTCGTATCCTATATCTGAGTCTGTAGCGTGATAAGACACCTTATGGCATTCCCGTTCCTCTATTCGGGTCCCTGAAACTCCAAAATTACCGATAGTTACGGTCTTTTAAACTGGAGTCTTTTCCTGTGTACGAATCTCTACATAATTCTCGCATTATGACTCCGATTACCCTCCAGTCAGCTTCGTATTCTATATCTGAGTCTGTAGCATGATAAGACCTTATGGCCTTCCCGTTCCTCCATTCGGGTCCCTGAAACTCCAAAATTACCGATAGTTACGGTCTTTTACACTGGAGTCTTTTCCTGTGTATGAATCTCTACATAATTCTCGCATTATGATTCCGATTACCCTCCGGTCAGATTCGTATCCTATATCTGAGTCTGTAGCATGACAAGACATTTATGGCCTTCTTGTTCCTCCCTTCGGGTCCCTGAAACTCCAAAATTACCGATAGTTACGGTCTTTTAAACTGGAGTCGTTTCCTGTGTACGAATCTCTACATAATGCTCGCATTATGACTCCGATTACCCTCCAGTCAGCTTCGTATCCTATATCTGAGTATGTAGCATGATAAGACACCTTATGGCCTTCCGGTTCCTCCATTCGGGTCCCTGAAACTCCAAAATTACCGATAGTTACGGTCTTTTACACTGGAGTCTTTTCTTGTGTACGAATCTCTACATAATTCTCGCATTATGATTCCGATTACCCTCCGGTCAGCTTCGTATCCTATATCTGAGTCTGTAGCATGATAAGACAACTTATGGCCTTCCCATTCCTCCATTCGGGTCCCTGAAACTCCAAAAGTACCGATAATTACGGTATTTTAAACTGGAGTCTTTTCCTGTGTACGAATCTTTACATAATTCTCGCATTATGACTCCGATTACCCTCCAGTCAGCTTCGTATCCTATATCTGAGTCCCTAGCATGACAAGACACTTATGGCCTTCTCGTTCCTCCCTTCGGGTCCCTGAAACTCCAAAAGTACCGATAATTACGGCTTGATAAACTTGAATCTTTTCCTGTGTACGAATCTCTACATAATTCTCGCATTATGACTCCGATTACCCTCCAGTCAGCTTCGTATCCTATATCTGAATCTGTAGCATGATAAGACACCTTATGGCCTTCCCGTTCCTCCATTCGTGTCCCTGAAACTCCAAAAGTACCGATAGTTACGTTCTCATAAACTAAAATCTTTTCCTGTGTACGAATCTCTACATAATTCTCGTATTATGACTCCGATTACCCTCCAGTCAGCTTCGTATCCAATGTCTGAGTCTGTTGCATGATAAGACACCTTATGGCCTTCCCGTTCCTCTATTCGGGTTCCTGAAACTCCAAAATTACCGATAGTTACGTTATCATAAACTGGAATCTTTTCCTGTGTACGAATCTCTACATAATTCTCGCATTATGACTCAGATTAACCTCCGGTCAGCTTCGTATCCTATATCTGAGTATGTAGCATGATAAGACACCTTATGGCCTTCCGGTTCCTCCATTCGGGTCCCTGAAACTCCAAAATTACCGATAGTTACGGTCTTTTACACTGGAGTCTTTTCCTGTGTACGAATCTCTACATAATGCTCGCATTATGACTCCGATTACCCTCCAGTCAGCTTCGTATCCTATATCTGAGTATGTAGCATGATAAGACACCTTATGGCCTTCCGGTTCCTCCATTCGGGTCCCTGAAACTCCAAAATTACCGATAGTTACGGTCTTTTACACTGGAGTTTTTTCCTGTGTACGAATCTCTACATAATTCTCGCATTATGACTCCGATTACCCTCCAGTCAGCTTCGTATCCTATATCTGAGTATGTAGCATGATAAGACACCTTATGGCCTTCCGGTTCCTCCATTCGGGTCCCTGAAACTCCAAAATTACCGATAGTTACGGTCTTTTACACTGTAGTCTTTTCCTGTGTATGAATCTCTACATAATTCTCGCATTATGATTCCGATTACCCTCCGGTCAGCTTCGTATCCTATATCTGAGTCTGTAGCATGACAAGACACTTATGGCCTTCTTGTTCCTCCCTTCGGGTCCCTGAAACTCCAAAAGTACCGATAATTACGGTTTGATAAACTTGAATCTTTTCCTGTGTACGAATCTCTACATAATTCTCGCATTATGATTCCGATAACCCTCCAGTCAGCTTCGTATCCTATATCTGAGTCTGTAGCATGATAAGACACCTTATGGCCTTCCCGTTCCTCCATTCGGGTCCCTGAAACTCCAAAAGTACCGATAATTACGGTCTCATAAACTGGAATCTTTTCCTTTGTACGAATCTCTACATAATTCTCGTATTATGACTCCGATTACCCTGCAGTCAGCTTCGTATCCTATATCTGAGTCTGTAGCGTGATAAGACACCTTATGGCATTCCCGTTCCTCTATTCAGGTCCCTGAAACTCCAAAATTACCGATAGTTACGGTCTTTTAAACTGGAGTCGTTTCCTGTGTACGAATCTCTACATAATTCTTGCATTCTATTACACTCCAGTCATCTTCGTTTCCTATATTTGAGTCTGTAGCATGATAAGACACCTTATGGCCTTCCCGTTCCTCCATTCGGGTCCCTGAAACTCCAAAAGTACCGATAATTACGGTCTCATAAACTGAAATCTTTTCCTGTGTACGAATCTCTACATAATGCTCGCATTATGACTCCGATTACCCTCCAGTCAGCTTCGTATCCTATATCTGAGTATGTAGCATGATAAGACACCTTATGGCCTTCCGGTTCCTCCATTCGGGTCCCTGAAACTCCAAAATTACCGATAGTTACGGTCTTTTACACTGGAGTCTTTTCCTGTGTACGAATCTCTACATAATTCTCGCATTATGATTCCGATTACCCTCCGGTCAGCTTCGTATCCTATATCTGAGTCTGTAGCATGATAAGACAACTTATGGCCTTCCCATTCCTCCATTCGGGTCCCTGAAACTCCAAAAGTACCGATAATTACGGTCTCATAAACTTGAATCTTTTCCTGTGTACGAATCTCTACATAATTCTCGCATTATGACTCCGATTACCCTCCAGTCAGCTTCGTATCCTATATCTGAGTCTGTAGCATGATAAGACACCTTATGGCCTTCCCGTTCCTCCATTCGGGTCCCTGAAACTCCAAAAGTACCGATAATTACGGTCTCATAAACTGGAATCTTTTCCTTTGTACGAATCTCTACATAATTCTCGTATTATGACTCCGATTACCCTCCAGTCAGCTTCGTATCCTATATCTGAGTCTGTAGCGTGATAAGACACCTTATGGCATTCCCGTTCCTCTATTCGGGTCCCTGAAACTCCAAAATTACCGATAGTTACGGTCTTTTAAACTGGAGTCTTTTCCTGTGTACGAATCTCTACATAATTCTCGCATTATGACTCCGATTACCCTCCAGTCAGCTTCGTATTCTATATCTGAGTCTGTAGCATGATAAGTCACCTTATGGCCTTCCCGTTCCTCCATTCGGGTCCCTGAAACTCCAAAATTACCGATAGTTACGGTCTTTTACATTGGAGTCTTTTCCTGTGTATGAATCTCTACATAATTCTCGCATTATGATTCCGATTACCCTCCGGTCAGATTCGTATCCTATATCTGAGTCTGTAGCATGACAAGACACTTATGGCCTTCTTGTTCCTCCCTTCGGGTCCCTGAAACTCCAAAAGTACCGATAATTACGGTCTGATAAACTTGAATCTTTTCCTGTGTACGAATCTCTACATAATTTTCGCATTATGATTCCGATTACCCTCCAGTCAGCTTCATATCATATATCTGAGTCTGTAGCATGACAAGACACCTTATGGCCTTCTTGTTCCTCCCTTCGGGTCCCTGAAACTCCAAAAGTACCGATAATTACGGTCTGATAAACTTGAATCTTTTCCTGTGTACGAATCTCTACATAATTCTCGCATTATGATTCCGATAACCCTCCAGTCAGCTTCGTATCCTATATCTGAGTCTGTAGCATGATAAGACACCTTATGGCCTTCCCGTTCCTCCATTCGGGTCCCTGAAACTCCAAAAGTACCGATAATTACGGTCTTTTACACTGGAGTCTTTTCCTGTGTACGAATCTCTACATAATGCTCGCATTATGACTCCGATTACCCTCCAGTCAGCTTCGTATCCTATATCTGAGTATGTAGCATGATAAGACACCTTATGGCCTTCCGGTTCCTCCATTCGGGTCCCTGAAACTCCAAAATTACCGATAGTTACGGTCTTTTACACTGGAGTTTTTTCCTGTGTACGAATCTCTACATAATTCTCGCATTATGACTCCGATTACCCTCCAGTCAGCTTCGTATCCTATATCTGAGTATGTAGCATGATAAGACACCTTATGGCCTTCCGGTTCCTCCATTCGGGTCCCTGAAACTCCAAAATTACCGATAGTTACGGTCTTTTACATTGGAGTCTTTTCCTGTGTATGAATCTCTACATAATTCTCGCATTATGATTCCGATTACCCTCCGGTCAGATTCGTATCCTATATCTGAGTCTGTAGCATGACAAGACACTTATGGCCTTCTTGTTCCTCCCTTCGGGTCCCTGAAACTCCAAAAGTACCGATAATTACGGTCTGATAAACTTGAATCTTTTCCTGTGTACGAATCTCTACATAATTTTCGCATTATGATTCCGATTACCCTCCAGTCAGCTTCGTATCCTATATCTGAGTCTGTAGCATGACAAGACACTTATGGCCTTCTTGTTCCTCCCTTCGGGTCCCTGAAACTCCAAAAGTACCGATAATTACGGTCTGATAAACTTGAATCTTTTCCTGTGTACGAATCTCTACATAATTTTCGCATTATGATTCCGATTACCCTCCAGTCAGCTTCGTATCCTATATCTGAGTCTGTAGCATGATAAGACACCTTATGGCCTTCCCGTTCCTCCATTCGGGTCCCTGAAACTCCAAAAGTACCGATAATTACGGTCTCATAAACTGGAATCTTTTCCTTTGTACGAATCTCTACATAATTCTCGTATTATGACTCCGATTACCCTGCAGTCAGCTTCGTATCCTATATCTGAGTCTGTAGCGTGATAAGACACCTTATGGCATTCCCGTTCCTCTATTCAGGTCCCTGAAACTCCAAAATTACCGATAGTTACGGTCTTTTAAACTGGAGTCGTTTCCTGTGTACGAATCTCTACATAATTCTTGCATTCTATTACACTCCAGTCATCTTCGTTTCCTATATTTGAGTCTGTAGCATGATAAGACACCTTATGGCCTTCCCGTTCCTCCATTCGGGTCCCTGAAACTCCAAAAGTACCGATAATTACGGTCTCATAAACTGAAATCTTTTCCTGTGTACGAATCTCTACATAATGCTCGCATTATGACTCCGATTACCCTCCAGTCAGCTTCGTATCCTATATCTGAGTATGTAGCATGATAAGACACCTTATGGCCTTCCGGTTCCTCCATTCGGGTCCCTGAAACTCCAAAATTACCGATAGTTACGGTCTTTTACACTGGAGTCTTTTCCTGTGTACGAATCTCTACATAATTCTCGCATTATGATTCCGATTACCCTCCGGTCAGCTTCGTATCCTATATCTGAGTCTGTGGCATGATAAGACAACTTATGGCCTTCCCATTCCTCCATTCGGGTCCCTGAAACTCCAAAAGTACCGATAATTACGGTCTCATAAACTTGAATCTTTTCCTGTGTACGAATCTCTACATAATTCTCGCATTATGACTCCGATTACCCTCCAGTCAGCTTCGTATCCTATATCTGAGTCTGTAGCATGATAAGACACCTTATGGCCTTCCCGTTCCTCCATTCGGGTCCCTGAAACTCCAAAAGTACCGATAAATACGGTCTCATAAACTGGAATCTTTTCCTTTGTACGAATCTCTACATAATTCTCGTATTATGACTCCGATTACCCTCCAGTCAGCTTCGTATCCTATATCTGAGTCTGTAGCGTGATAAGACACCTTATGGCATTCCCGTTCCTCTATTCGGGTCCCTGAAACTCCAAAATTACCGATAGTTACGGTCTTTTAAACTGGAGTCTTTTCCTGTGTACGAATCTCTACATAATTCTCGCATTATGACTCCGATTACCCTCCAGTCAGCTTCGTATTCTATATCTGAGTCTGTAGCATGATAAGTCACCTTATGGCCTTCCCGTTCCTCCATTCGGGTCCCTGAAACTCCAAAATTACCGATAGTTACGGTCTTTTACATTGGAGTCTTTTCCTGTGTATGAATCTCTACATAATTCTCGCATTATGATTCCGATTACCCTCCGGTCAGATTCGTATCCTATATCTGAGTCTGTAGCATGACAAGACACTTATGGCCTTCTTGTTCCTCCCTTCGGGTCCCTGAAACTCCAAAAGTACCGATAATTACGGTCTGATAAACTTGAATCTTTTCCTGTGTACGAATCTCTACATAATTTTCGCATTATGATTCCGATTACCCTCCAGTCAGCTTCGTATCCTATATCTGAGTCTGTAGCATGACAAGACACTTATGGCCTTCTTGTTCCTCCCTTCGGGTCCCTGAAACTCCAAAAGTACCGATAATTACGGTCTGATAAACTTGAATCTTTTCCTGTGTACGAATCTCTACATAATTTTCGCATTATGATTCCGATTACCCTCCAGTCAGCTTCGTATCCTATATCTGAGTCTGTAGCATGATAAGACACCTTATGGCCTTCCCGTTCCTCCATTCGGGTCCCTGAAACTCCAAAAGTACCGATAATTACGGTCTCATAAACTGGAATCTTTTCCTTTGTACGAATCTCTACATAATTCTCGTATTATGACTCCGATTACCCTCCAGTCAGCTTCGTATCCTATATCTGAGTCTGTAGCGTGATAAGACACCTTATGGCATTCCCGTTCCTCTATTCAGGTCCCTGAAACTCCAAAATTACCGATAGTTACGGTCTTTTAAACTGGAGTCGTTTCCTGTGTACGAATCTCTACATAATTCTTGCATTCTATTACACTCCAGTCATCTTCGTTTCCTATATTTGAGTCTGTAGCATGATAAGACACCTTATGGCCTTCCCGTTCCTCCATTCGGGTCCCTGAAACTCCAAAAGTACCGATAATTACGGTCTCATAAACTGAAATCTTTTCCTGTGTACGAATCTCTACATAATGCTCGCATTATGACTCCGATTACCCTCCAGTCAGCTTCGTATCCTATATCTGAGTATGTAGCATGATAAGACACCTTATGGCCTTCCGGTTCCTCCATTCGGGTCCCTGAAACTCCAAAATTACCGATAGTTACGGTCTTTTACACTGGAGTCTTTTCCTGTGTACGAATCTCTACATAATTCTCGCATTATGATTCCGATTACCCTCCGGTCAGCTTCGTATCCTATATCTGAGTCTGTAGCATGATAAGACAACTTATGGCCTTCCCATTCCTCCATTCGGGTCCCTGAAACTCCAAAAGTACCGATAATTACGGTCTCATAAACTTGAATCTTTTCCTGTGTACGAATCTCTACATAATTCTCGCATTATGACTCCGATTACCCTCCAGTCAGCTTCGTATCCTATATCTGAGTCTGTAGCATGATAAGACACCTTATGGCCTTCCCGTTCCTCCATTCGGGTCCCTGAAACTCCAAAAGTACCGATAATTACGGTCTCATAAACTGGAATCTTTTCCTTTGTACGAATCTCTACATAATTCTCGTATTATGACTCCGATTACCCTCCAGTCAGCTTCGTATCCTATATCTGAGTCTGTAGCGTGATAAGACACCTTATGGCATTCCCGTTCCTCTATTCGGGTCCCTGAAACTCCAAAATTACCGATAGTTACGGTCTTTTAAACTGGAGTCTTTTCCTGTGTACGAATCTCTACATAATTCTCGCATTATGACTCCGATTACCCTCCAGTCAGCTTCGTATTCTATATCTGAGTCTGTAGCATGATAAGTCACCTTATGGCCTTCCCGTTCCTCCATTCGGGTCCCTGAAACTCCAAAATTACCGATAGTTACGGTCTTTTACATTGGAGTCTTTTCCTGTGTATGAATCTCTACATAATTCTCGCATTATGATTCCGATTACCCTCCGGTCAGATTCGTATCCTATATCTGAGTCTGTAGCATGACAAGACACTTATGGCCTTCTTGTTCCTCCCTTCGGGTCCCTGAAACTCCAAAAGTACCGATAATTACGGTCTGATAAACTTGAATCTTTTCCTGTGTACGAATCTCTACATAATTTTCGCATTATGATTCCGATTACCCTCCAGTCAGCTTCGTATCCTATATCTGAGTCTGTAGCATGATAAGACACCTTATGGCCTTCCCGTTCCTCCATTCGGGTCCCTGAAACTCCAAAAGTACCGATAATTACGGTCTCATAAACTGGAATCTTTTCCTTTGTACGAATCTCTACATAATTCTCGTATTATGACTCCGATTACCCTCCAGTCAGCTTCGTATCCTATATCTGAGTCTGTAGCGTGATAAGACACCTTATGGCATTCCCGTTCCTCTATTCAGGTCCCTGAAACTCCAAAATTACCGATAGTTACGGTCTTTTAAACTGGAGTCGTTTCCTGTGTACGAATCTCTACATAATTCTTGCATTCTATTACACTCCAGTCATCTTCGTTTCCTATATTTGAGTCTGTAGCATGATAAGACACCTTATGGCCTTCCCGTTCCTCCATTCGGGTCCCTGAAACTCCAAAAGTACCGATAATTACGGTCTCATAAACTGAAATCTTTTCCTGTGTACGAATCTCTACATAATGCTCGCATTATGACTCCGATTACCCTCCAGTCAGCTTCGTATCCTATATCTGAGTATGTAGCATGATAAGACACCTTATGGCCTTCCGGTTCCTCCATTCGGGTCCCTGAAACTCCAAAATTACCGATAGTTACGGTCTTTTACACTGGAGTCTTTTCCTGTGTACGAATCTCTACATAATTCTCGCATTATGATTCCGATTACCCTCCGGTCAGCTTCGTATCCTATATCTGAGTCTGTAGCATGATAAGACAACTTATGGCCTTCCCATTCCTCCATTCGGGTCCCTGAAACTCCAAAAGTACCGATAATTACGGTCTCATAAACTTGAATCTTTTCCTGTGTACGAATCTCTACATAATTCTCGCATTATGACTCCGATTACCCTCCAGTCAGCTTCGTATCCTATATCTGAGTCTGTAGCATGATAAGACACCTTATGGCCTTCCCGTTCCTCCATTCGGGTCCCTGAAACTCCAAAAGTACCGATAATTACGGTCTCATAAACTGGAATCTTTTCCTTTGTACGAATCTCTACATAATTCTCGTATTATGACTTCGATTACCCTCCAGTCAGCTTCGTATCCTATATCTGAGTCTGTAGCGTGATAAGACACCTTATGGCATTCCCGTTCCTCTATTCGGGTCCCTGAAACTCCAAAATTACCGATAGTTACGGTCTTTTAAACTGGAGTCTTTTCCTGTGTACGAATCTCTACATAATTCTCGCATTATGACTCCGATTACCCTCCAGTCAGCTTCGTATTCTATATCTGAGTCTGTAGCATGATAAGTCACCTTATGGCCTTCCCGTTCCTCCATTCGGGTCCCTGAAACTCCAAAATTACCGATAGTTACGGTCTTTTACATTGGAGTCTTTTCCTGTGTATGAATCTCTACATAATTCTCGCATTATGATTCCGATTACCCTCCGGTCAGATTCGTATCCTATATCTGAGTCTGTAGCATGACAAGACACTTATGGCCTTCTTGTTCCTCCCTTCGGGTCCCTGAAACTCCAAAAGTACCGATAATTACGGTCTGATAAACTTGAATCTTTTCCTGTGTACGAATCTCTACATAATTTTCGCATTATGATTCCGATTACCCTCCAGTCAGCTTCGTATCCTATATCTGAGTCTGTAGCATGATAAGACACCTTATGGCCTTCCCGTTCCTCCATTCGGGTCCCTGAAACTCCAAAAGTACCGATAATTACGGTCTCATAAACTGGAATCTTTTCCTTTGTACGAATCTCTACATAATTCTCGTATTATGACTCCGATTACCCTCCAGTCAGCTTCGTATCCTATATCTGAGTCTGTAGCGTGATAAGACACCTTATGGCATTCCCGTTCCTCTATTCAGGTCCCTGAAACTCCAAAATTACCGATAGTTCCGGTCTTTTAAACTGGAGTCGTTTCCTGTGTACGAATCTCTACATAATTCTTGCATTCTATTACACTCCAGTCATCTTCGTTTCCTATATTTGAGTCTGTAGCATGATAAGACACCTTATGGCCTTCCCGTTCCTCCATTCGGGTCCCTGAAACTCCAAAAGTATCGATAATTACGGTCTCATAAACTGAAATCTTTTCCTGTGTACGAATCTCTACATAATGCTCGCATTATGACTCCGATTACCCTCCAGTCAGCTTCGTATCCTATATCTGAGTATGTAGCATGATAAGACACCTTATGGCCTTCCGGTTCCTCCATTCGGGTCCCTGAAACTCCAAAATTACCGATAGTTACGGTCTTTTACACTGGAGTCTTTTCCTGTGTACGAATCTCTACATAATTCTCGCATTATGATTCCGATTACCCTCCGGTCAGCTTCGTATCCTATATCTGAGTCTGTAGCATGATAAGACAACTTATGGCCTTCCCATTCCTCCATTCGGGTCCCTGAAACTCCAAAAGTACCGATAATTACGGTCTCATAAACTTGAATCTTTTCCTGTGTACGAATCTCTACATAATTCTCGCATTATGACTCCGATTACCCTCCAGTCAGCTTCGTATCCTATATCTGAGTCTGTAGCATGATAAGACACCTTATGGCCTTCCCGTTCCTCCATTCGGGTCCCTGAAACTCCAAAAGTACCGATAATTACGGTCTCATAAACTGGAATCTTTTCCTTTGTACGAATCTCTACATAATTCTCGTATTATGACTTCGATTACCCTCCAGTCAGCTTCGTATCCTATATCTGAGTCTGTAGCGTGATAAGACACCTTATGGCATTCCCGTTCCTCTATTCGGGTCCCTGAAACTCCAAAATTACCGATAGTTACGGTCTTTTAAACTGGAGTCTTTTCCTGTGTACGAATCTCTACATAATTCTCGCATTATGACTCCGATTACCCTCCAGTCAGCTTCGTATTCTATATCTGAGTCTGTAGCATGATAAGTCACCTTATGGCCTTCCCGTTCCTCCATTCGGGTCCCTGAAACTCCAAAATTACCGATAGTTACGGTCTTTTACATTGGAGTCTTTTCCTGTGTATGAATCTCTACATAATTCTCGCATTATGATTCCGATTACCCTCCGGTCAGATTCGTATCCTATATCTGAGTCTGTAGCATGACAAGACACTTATGGCCTTCTTGTTCCTCCCTTCGGGTCCCTGAAACTCCAAAAGTACCGATAATTACGGTCTGATAAACTTGAATCTTTTCCTGTGTACGAATCTCTACATAATTCTCGCATTATGATTCCGATTACCCTCCAGTCAGCTTCGTATCCTATATCTGAGTCTGTAGCATGATAAGACACCTTATGGCCTTCCCGTTCCTCCATTCGGGACCCTGAAACTCCAAAAGTACCGATAATTACGGTCTCATAAACTGGAATCTTTTCCTTTGTACGAATCTCTACATAATTCTCGTATTATGACTCCGATTACCCTCCAGTCAGCTTCGTATCCTATATCTGAGTCTGTAGCGTGATAAGACACCTTATGGCATTCCCGTTCCTCTATTCGGGTCCCTGAAACTCCAAAATTACCGATAGTTACGGTCTTTTACACTGGAGTCGTTTCCTGTGTACGAATCTCTACATAATGCTCGCATTATGACTCCGATTACCCTCCAGTCAGCTTCGTATCCTATATCTGAGTATGTAGCATGATAAGACACCTTATGGCCTTCCGGTTCCTCCATTCGGGTCCCTGAAACTCCAAAATTACCGATAGTTACGGTCTTTTACACTGGAGTCTTTTCCTGTGTACGAATCTCTACATAATTCTCGCATTATGACTCCGATTACCCTCCAGTCAGCTTCGTATCCTATATCTGAGTATGTAGCATGATAAGACACCTTATGGCCTTCCGGTTCCTCCATTCGGGTCCCTGAAACTCCAAAATTACCGATAGTTACGGTCTTTTACACTGGAGTCTTTTCCTGTGTATGAATCTCTACATAATTCTCGCATTATGATTCCGATTACCCTCCGGTCAGCTTCGTATCCTATATCTGAGTCTGTAGCATGACAAGACACTTATGGCCTTCTTGTTCCTCCCTTCGGGTCCCTGAAACTCCAAAACTACCGATAATTACGGTCTGATAAAAACTTGAATCTTTTCCTGTGTACGAATCTCTACATAATTCTCGCATTATGATTCCGATTACCCTCCAGTCAGCTTCGTATCCTATATCTGAGTCTGTAGCATGATAAGACACCTTATGGCCTTCCCGTTCCTCCATTCGGGTCCCTGAAACTCCAAAAGTACCGATAATTACGGTCTCATAAACTGGAATCTTTTCCTTTGTACGAATCTCTACATAATTCTCGTATTATGACTCCGATTACCCTCCAGTCAGCTTCGTATCCTATATCTGATTCTGTAGCGTGATAAGACACCTTATGGCATTCCCGTTCCTCTATTCAGGTCCCTGAAACTCCAAAATTACCGATAGTTACGGTCTTTTAAACTGGAGTCGTTTCCTGTGTACGAATCTCTACATAATTCTTGCATTCTATTACACTCCAGTCATCTTCGTTTCCTATATTTGAGTCTGTAGCATGATAAGACACCTTATGGCCTTCCCGTTCCTCCATTCGGGTCCCTGAAACTCCAAAAGTACCGATAATTACGGTCTCATAAACTGAAATCTTTTCCTGTGTACGAATCTCTACATAATGCTCGCATTATGACTCCGATTACCCTCCAGTCAGCTTCGTATCCTATATCTGAGTATGTAGCATGATAAGACACCTTATGGCCTTCCGGTTCCTCCATTCGGGTCCCTGAAACTCCAAAATTACCGATAGTTACGGTCTTTTACACTGGAGTCTTTTCCTGTGTACGAATCTCTACATAATTCTCGCATTATGATTCCGATTACCCTCCGGTCAGATTCGTATCCTATATCTGAGTCTGTAGCATGACAAGACACTTATGGCCTTCTTGTTCCTCCATTCGGGTCCCTGAAACTCCAAAAGTACCGATAATTACGGTCTCATAAACTGAAATCTTTTCCTGTGTACGAATCTCTACATAATTCTCGCATTATGACTCCGATTACCCTCCAGTCAGCTTCGTATCCTATATCTGAGTCTGTAGCATGATAAGACACCTTATGGCCTTCCCGTTCCTCCATTCGGGTCCCTGAAACTCCAAAAGTACCGATAATTACGGTCTCATAAACTGGAATCTTTTCCTTTGTACGAATCTCTACATAATTCTCGTATTATGACTTCGATTACCCTCCAGTCAGCTTCGTATCCTATATCTGAGTCTGTAGCGTGATAAGACACCTTATGGCATTCCCGTTCCTCTATTCGGGTCCCTGAAACTCCAAAATTACCGATAGTTACGGTCTTTTAAACTGGAGTCTTTTCCTGTGTACGAATCTCTACATAATTCTCGCATTATGACTCCGATTACCCTCCAGTCAGCTTCGTATTCTATATCTGAGTCTGTAGCATGATAAGTCACCTTATGGCCTTCCCGTTCCTCCATTCGGGTCCCTGAAACTCCAAAATTACCGATAGTTACGGTCTTTTACATTGGAGTCTTTTCCTGTGTATGAATCTCTACATAATTCTCGCATTATGATTCCGATTACCCTCCGGTCAGATTCGTATCCTATATCTGAGTCTGTAGCATGACAAGACACTTATGGCCTTCTTGTTCCTCCCTTCGGGTCCCTGAAACTCCAAAAGTACCGATAATTACGGTCTGATAAACTTGAATCTTTTCCTGTGTACGAATCTCTACATAATTCTCGCATTATGATTCCGATTACCCTCCAGTCAGCTTCGTATCCTATATCTGAGTCTGTAGCATGATAAGACACCTTATGGCCTTCCCGTTCCTCCATTCGGGACCCTGAAACTCCAAAAGTACCGATAATTACGGTCTCATAAACTGGAATCTTTTCCTTTGTACGAATCTCTACATAATTCTCGTATTATGACTCCGATTACCCTCCAGTCAGCTTCGTATCCTATATCTGAGTCTGTAGCGTGATAAGACACCTTATGGCATTCCCGTTCCTCTATTCGGGTCCCTGAAACTCCAAAATTACCGATAGTTACGGTCTTTTACACTGGAGTCGTTTCCTGTGTACGAATCTCTACATAATGCTCGCATTATGACTCCGATTACCCTCCAGTCAGCTTCGTATCCTATATCTGAGTATGTAGCATGATAAGACACCTTATGGCCTTCCGGTTCCTCCATTCGGGTCCCTGAAACTCCAAAATTACCGATAGTTACGGTCTTTTACACTGGAGTCTTTTCCTGTGTACGAATCTCTACATAATTCTCGCATTATGACTCCGATTACCCTCCAGTCAGCTTCGTATCCTATATCTGAGTATGTAGCATGATAAGACACCTTATGGCCTTCCGGTTCCTCCATTCGGGTCCCTGAAACTCCAAAATTACCGATAGTTACGGTCTTTTACACTGGAGTCTTTTCCTGTGTATGAATCTCTACATAATTCTCGCATTATGATTCCGATTACCCTCCGGTCAGCTTCGTATCCTATATCTGAGTCTGTAGCATGACAAGACACTTATGGCCTTCTTGTTCCTCCCTTCGGGTCCCTGAAACTCCAAAACTACCGATAATTACGGTCTGATAAAAACTTGAATCTTTTCCTGTGTACGAATCTCTACATAATTCTCGCATTATGATTCCGATTACCCTCCAGTCAGCTTCGTATCCTATATCTGAGTCTGTAGCATGATAAGACACCTTATGGCCTTCCCGTTCCTCCATTCGGGTCCCTGAAACTCCAAAAGTACCGATAATTACGGTCTCATAAACTGGAATCTTTTCCTTTGTACGAATCTCTACATAATTCTCGTATTATGACTCCGATTACCCTCCAGTCAGCTTCGTATCCTATATCTGATTCTGTAGCGTGATAAGACACCTTATGGCATTCCCGTTCCTCTATTCAGGTCCCTGAAACTCCAAAATTACCGATAGTTACGGTCTTTTAAACTGGAGTCGTTTCCTGTGTACGAATCTCTACATAATTCTTGCATTCTATTACACTCCAGTCATCTTCGTTTCCTATATTTGAGTCTGTAGCATGATAAGACACCTTATGGCCTTCCCGTTCCTCCATTCGGGTCCCTGAAACTCCAAAAGTACCGATAATTACGGTCTCATAAACTGAAATCTTTTCCTGTGTACGAATCTCTACATAATGCTCGCATTATGACTCCGATTACCCTCCAGTCAGCTTCGTATTCTATATCTGAGTCTGTAGCATGATAAGTCACCTTATGGCCTTCCCGTTCCTCCATTCGGGTCCCTGAAACTCCAAAATTACCGATAGTTACGGTCTTTTACATTGGAGTCTTTTCCTGTGTATGAATCTCTACATAATTCTCGCATTATGATTCCGATTACCCTCCGGTCAGATTCGTATCCTATATCTGAGTCTGTAGCATGACAAGACACTTATGGCCTTCTTGTTCCTCCATTCGGGTCCCTGAAACTCCAAAAGTACCGATAATTACGGTCTCATAAACTGAAATCTTTTCCTGTGTACGAATCTCTACATAATGCTCGCATTATGACTCCGATTACCCTCCAGTCAGCTTCGTATCCTATATCTGAGTATGTAGCATGATAAGACACCTTATGGCCTTCCCGCTCCTCCATTCGGGTCCCTGAAACTCCAAAAGTACCGATAATTACGGTCTCATAAACTTGAATCTTTTCCTGTGTACGAATCTCTACATAATTCTCGCATTATGACTCCGATTACCCTCCAGTCAGCTTCGTATCCTATATCTGAGTCTGTAGCATGATAAGACACCTTATGGCCTTCCCGTTCCTCCATTCGTGTCCCTGAAACTCCAAAAGTACCGATAGTTACGGTCTCATAACTAGAATCTTTTCCTGTGTACGAATCTTTACATAATTCTCGCATTATGACTCCGATTACCCTCCAGTCAGCTTCGTATCCTATATCTGAGTCTGTAGCATGATAAGACACCATATGGCCTTCCCGTTCCTCCATTCGGGTCCCTGAAACTCCAAAAGTACCGATAATTACGGTCTCATAAACTGGAATCTTTTCCTGTGTATGAATCTCAACATAATTCTCGCATTTTGACTCAGATTACCCTCCAGTCATCTTCGTATCCTATATCTGAGTCTGTAGCATGATAAGACACCTTATGGCATTCCCGTTCCTCCATTCGGGTCCCTGAAACTCCAAAATTACCGATAGTTACGGTATTTTAAACTGGAGTCTTTTCCTGTGTACGAATCTTTACATAATTCTCGCATTATGACTCCGATTACCCTCCAGTCAGCTTCGTATCCTATATCGGAGTCCGTAGCATCACAAGACACTTATGGCCTTCTCGTTCCTCCCTTCGGGTCCCTGAAACTCCAAATGTACCTATAATTACGGTCTGATAAACTTGAATCTTTTCCTGTGTACGAATCTCTACATAATTCTCGCATTATGACTCCGATTACCCTCCATTCAGCTTCGTATCCTATATCTGAATCTGTCGCATGATAAGACACCTTATGGCTTTCCCGTTCCTCCATTCGTGTCCCTGAAACTCCAAAAGTACCGATAGTTACGTTCTCATAAACTGGAATCTTTTCCTGTGTATGAATCTCTACATAATTCTCGTATTATGACTCCGATTACCCTCCAGTCAGCTTTGTATCCTATATCTGAGTCTGTAGCATGATAAGACACCTTATGGCCTTCCCGTTCCTCTATTCGGGTTCCTGAAACTCCAAAATTACCGATAGTTGCGTTATCATAAACTGGAATCTTTTCCTGTGTACAAATCTCTACATAATTCTCGCATTATGACTCAGATTAACCTCCGGTCAGCTTCGTATCCTATATCTGAGTCTGTAGCATGATGAGACAACTTATGGCCTTCCCATTCCTCCATTCGGGTCCCTGAAACTCCAAAAGTACCGATAATTACGGTCTCATAAACTTGAATCTTTTCCTGTGTACGAATCTCTACATAATTCTCGCATTATGACTCAGATTAACCTCCGGTCATCTTCGTATCCTATATCTGAGTCTGTAGCATGATAAGACACCTTATGGCCTTCCCGTTCCTCTGTTCGGGTCCCTGAAACTCCAAAATTACCGATAGTTACGGTCTTTTAAACTGGAGTCTTTTCCTGTGTACGAATCTCTACATAATTCTCGCATTATGATTCCGATTACCCTCCAGTCAGCTTCGTATCCTATATCTGAGTCTGTAGCATGACAAGACACTTATGGCCTTCTTATTCCTCCCTTCGGGTTCATGAAACTCCAAAAGTACCGATAATTACGGTCTGATAAACTTGAATCTTTTCCTGTGTACGAATCTCTACATAATTCTCGCATTATGATTCCGATTACCCTCCAGTCAGCTTCGTATCCTATATCTGAGTCTGTAGCATGATAAGACACCTTATGGCCTTCCCGTTCCTCCATTCGGGTCCCTGAAACTCCAAAAGTACCGATACTTACGGTCTCATAAACTGGAATCTTTTCCTTTGTACGAATCTCTACATAATTCTCGTATTATGACTCCGATTACCCTCCAGTCAGCTTCGTATCCTATATCTGAGTCTGTAGCGTGATAAGACACCTTATGGCATTCCCGTTCCTCTATTCGGGTCCCTGAAACTCCAAAATTACCGATAGTTACGGTCTTTTAAACTGGAGTCTTTTCCTGTGTACGAATCTCTACATAATTCTCGCATTATGACTCCGATTACCCTCCAGTCAGCTTCGTATCCTATATCTGAGTCTGTAGCATGATAAGACACCTTATGGCCTTCCCGTTCCTCCATTCGGGTCCTTGAAACTCCAAAAGTACCGATAATTACGGTCTCATAAACTGGAATCTTTTCCTTTGTACGAATCTCTACATAATTCTCGTATTATGACTCCGATTACCCTCCAGTCAGCTTCGTATCCTATATCTGAGTCTGTAGCGTGATAAGACACCTTATGGAATTCCCGTTCCTCTATTCGGGTCCCTGAAACTCCAAAATTACCGATAGTTACGGTCTTTTAAACTGGAGTCTTTTCCTGTGTACGAATCTCTACATAATTCTCGCATTATGACTCCGATTACCCTCCAGTCAGCTTCGTATTCTATATCTGAGTCTGTAGCATGATAAGTCACCTTATGGCCTTCCCGTTCCTCTATTCGGGTCCCTGAAACTCCAAAATTACCGATAGTTACGGTCTTTTAAACTGGAGTGTTTTCCTGTGTACGAATCTCTACATAATTCTCGCATTATGATTCCGATTACCCTCCAGTCAGCTTCGTATCCTATATCTGAGTCTGTAGCATGACAAGACACTTATGGCCTTCTTGTTCCTCCCTTCGGGTCCCTGAAACTCCAAAAGTACCGATAATTACGGTCTTTTAAACTGGAGTCGTTTCCTGTGTACGAATCTCTACATAATTCTTGCATTCTATTACACTCCAGTCATCTTCGTTTCCTATATTTGAGTCTGTAGCATGATAAGACACCTTATGGCCTTCCCGCTCCTCCATTCGGGTCCCTGAAACTCCAAAAGTACCGATAATTACGGTCTCATAAACTTGAATCTTTTCCTGTGTACGAATCTCTACATAATTCTCGCATTATGACTCCGATTACCCTCCAGTCAGCTTCGTATCCTATATCTGAGTCTGTAGCATGATAAGACACCTTATGGCCTTCCCGTTCCTCCATTCGTGTCCCTGAAACTCCAAAAGTACCGATAGTTACGGTCTCATAACTAGAATCTTTTCCTGTGTACGAATCTTTACATAATTCTCGCATTATGACTCCGATTACCCTCCAGTCAGCTTCGTATCCTATATCTGAGTCTGTAGCATGATAAGACACCATATGGCCTTCCCGTTCCTCCATTCGGGTCCCTGAAACTCCAAAAGTACCGATAATTACGGTCTCATAAACTGGAATCTTTTCCTGTGTATGAATCTCAACACAATTCTCGCATTTTGACTCAGATTACCCTCCAGTCATCTTCGTATCCTATATCTGAGTCTGTAGCATGATAAGACACCTTATGGCATTCCCGTTCCTCCATTCGGGTCCCTGAAACTCCAAAATTACCGATAGTTACGGTATTTTAAACTGGAGTCTTTTCCTGTGTACGAATCTTTACATAATTCTCGCATTATGACTCCGATTACCCTCCAGTCAGCTTCGTATCCTATATCGGAGTCCGTAGCATCACAAGACACTTATGGCCTTCTCGTTCCTCCCTTCGGGTCCCTGAAACTCCAAATGTACCTATAATTACGGTCTGATAAACTTGAATCTTTTCCTGTGTACGAATCTCTACATAATTCTCGCATTATGACTCCGATTACCCTCCATTCAGCTTCGTATCCTATATCTGAATCTGTCGCATGATAAGACACCTTATGGCTTTCCCGTTCCTCCATTCGTGTCCCTGAAACTCCAAAAGTACCGATAGTTACGTTCTCATAAACTGGAATCTTTTCCTGTGTATGAATCTCTACATAATTCTCGTATTATGACTCCGATTACCCTCCAGTCAGCTTTGTATCCTATATCTGAGTCTGTAGCATGATAAGACACCTTATGGCCTTCCCGTTCCTCTATTCGGGTTCCTGAAACTCCAAAATTACCGATAGTTGCGTTATCATAAACTGGAATCTTTTCCTGTGTACAAATCTCTACATAATTCTCGCATTATGACTCAGATTAACCTCCGGTCAGCTTCGTATCCTATATCTGAGTCTGTAGCATGATAAGACAACTTATGGCCTTCCCATTCCTCCATTCGGGTCCCTGAAACTCCAAAAGTACCGATAATTACGGTCTCATAAACTTGAATCTTTTCCTGTGTACGAATCTCTACATAATTCTCGCATTATGACTCAGATTAACCTCCGGTCATCTTCGTATCCTATATCTGAGTCTGTAGCATGATAAGACACCTTATGGCCTTCCCGTTCCTCTGTTCGGGTCCCTGAAACTCCAAAATTACCGATAGTTACGGTCTTTTAAACTGGAGTCTTTTCCTGTGTACGAATCTCTACATAATTCTCGCATTATGATTCCGATTACCCTCCAGTCAGCTTCGTATCCTATATCTGAGTCTGTAGCATGACAAGACACTTATGGCCTTCTTATTCCTCCCTTCGGGTTCCTGAAACTCCAAAAGTACCGATAATTACGGTCTGATAAACTTGAATCTTTTCCTGTGTACGAATCTCTACATAATTCTCGCATTATGATTCCGATTACCCTCCAGTCAGCTTCGTATCCTATATCTGAGTCTGTAGCATGATAAGACACCTTATGGCCTTCCCGTTCCTCCATTCGGGTCCCTGAAACTCCAAAAGTACCGATACTTACGGTCTCATAAACTGGAATCTTTTCCTTTGTACGAATCTCTACATAATTCTCGTATTATGACTCCGATTACCCTCCAGTCAGCTTCGTATCCTATATCTGAGTCTGTAGCGTGATAAGACACCTTATGGCATTCCCGTTCCTCTATTCGGGTCCCTGAAACTCCAAAATTACCGATAGTTACGGTCTTTTAAACTGGAGTCTTTTCCTGTGTACGAATCTCTACATAATTCTCGCATTATGACTCCGATTACCCTCCAGTCAGCTTCGTATCCTATATCTGAGTCTGTAGCATGATAAGACACCTTATGGCCTTCCCGTTCCTCCATTCGGGTCCTTGAAACTCCAAAAGTACCGATAATTACGGTCTCATAAACTGGAATCTTTTCCTTTGTACGAATCTCTACATAATTCTCGTATTATGACTCCGATTACCCTCCAGTCAGCTTCGTATCCTATATCTGAGTCTGTAGCGTGATAAGACACCTTATGGAATTCCCGTTCCTCTATTCGGGTCCCTGAAACTCCAAAATTACCGATAGTTACGGTCTTTTAAACTGGAGTCTTTTCCTGTGTACGAATCTCTACATAATTCTCGCATTATGACTCCGATTACCCTCCAGTCAGCTTCGTATTCTATATCTGAGTCTGTAGCATGATAAGTCACCTTATGGCCTTCCCGTTCCTCTATTCGGGTCCCTGAAACTCCAAAATTACCGATAGTTACGGTCTTTTAAACTGGAGTGTTTTCCTGTGTACGAATCTCTACATAATTCTCGCATTATGATTCCGATTACCCTCCAGTCAGCTTCGTATCCTATATCTGAGTCTGTAGCATGACAAGAAACTTATGGCCTTCTTGTTCCTCCCTTCGGGTCCCTGAAACTCCAAAAGTACCGATAATTACGGTCTTTTAAACTGGAGTCGTTTCCTGTGTACGAATCTCTACATAATTCTTGCATTCTATTACACTCCAGTCATCTTCGTTTCCTATATTTGAGTCTGTAGCATGATAAGACACCTTATGGCCTTCCCGCTCCTCCATTCGGGTCCCTGAAACTCCAAAAGTACCGATAATTACGGTCTCATAAACTTGAATCTTTTCCTGTGTACGAATCTCTACATAATTCTCGCATTATGACTCCGATTACCCTCCAGTCAGCTTCGTATCCTATATCTGAGTCTGTAGCATGATAAGACACCTTATGGCCTTCCCGTTCCTCCATTCGTGTCCCTGAAACTCCAAAAGTACCGATAGTTACGGTCTCATAACTAGAATCTTTTCCTGTGTACGAATCTTTACATAATTCTCGCATTATGACTCCGATTACCCTCTAGTCAGCTTCGTATCCTATATCTGAGTCTGTAGCATGATAAGACACCATATGGCCTTCCCGTTCCTCCATTCGGGTCCCTGAAACTCCAAAAGTACCGATAATTACGGTCTCATAAACTGGAATCTTTTCCTGTGTATGAATCTCAACACAATTCTCGCATTTTGACTCAGATTACCCTCCAGTCATCTTCGTATCCTATATCTGAGTCTGTAGCATGATAAGACACCTTATGGCATTCCCGTTCCTCCATTCGGGTCCCTGAAACTCCAAAATTACCGATAGTTACGGTATTTTAAACTGGAGTCTTTTCCTGTGTACGAATCTTTACATAATTCTCGCATTATGACTCCGATTACCCTCCAGTCAGCTTCGTATCCTATATCGGAGTCCGTAGCATCACAAGACACTTATGGCCTTCTCGTTCCTCCCTTCGGGTCCCTGAAACTCCAAATGTACCTATAATTACGGTCTGATAAACTTGAATCTTTTCCTGTGTACGAATCTCTACATAATTCTCGCATTATGACTCCGATTACCCTCCATTCAGCTTCGTATCCTATATCTGAATCTGTCGCATGATAAGACACCTTATGGCTTTCCCGTTCCTCCATTCGTGTCCCTGAAACTCCAAAAGTACCGATAGTTACGTTCTCATAAACTGGAATCTTTTCCTGTGTATGAATCTCTACATAATTCTCGTATTATGACTCCGATTACCCTCCAGTCAGCTTTGTATCCTATATCTGAGTCTGTAGCATGATAAGACACCTTATGGCCTTCCCGTTCCTCTATTCGGGTTCCTGAAACTCCAAAATTACCGATAGTTGCGTTATCATAAACTGGAATCTTTTCCTGTGTACAAATCTCTACATAATTCTCGCATTATGACTCAGATTAACCTCCGGTCAGCTTCGTATCCTATATCTGAGTCTGTAGCATGATAAGACAACTTATGGCCTTCCCATTCCTCCATTCGGGTCCCTGAAACTCCAAAAGTACCGATAATTACGGTCTCATAAACTTGAATCTTTTCCTGTGTACGAATCTCTACATAATTCTCGCATTATGACTCAGATTAACCTCCGGTCATCTTCGTATCCTATATCTGAGTCTGTAGCATGATAAGACACCTTATGGCCTTCCCGTTCCTCTGTTCGGGTCCCTGAAACTCCAAAATTACCGATAGTTACGGTCTTTTAAACTGGAGTCTTTTCCTGTGTACGAATCTCTACATAATTCTCGCATTATGATTCCGATTACCCTCCAGTCAGCTTCGTATCCTATATCTGAGTCTGTAGCATGACAAGACACTTATGGCCTTCTTATTCCTCCCTTCGGGTTCCTGAAACTCCAAAAGTACCGATAATTACGGTCTGATAAACTTGAATCTTTTCCTGTGTACGAATCTCTACATAATTCTCGCATTATGATTCCGATTACCCTCCAGTCAGCTTCGTATCCTATATCTGAGTCTGTAGCATGATAAGACACCTTATGGCCTTCCCGTTCCTCCATTCGGGTCCCTGAAACTCCAAAAGTACCGATACTTACGGTCTCATAAACTGGAATCTTTTCCTTTGTACGAATCTCTACATAATTCTCGTATTATGACTCCGATTACCCTCCAGTCAGCTTCGTATCCTATATCTGAGTCTGTAGCGTGATAAGACACCTTATGGCATTCCCGTTCCTCTATTCGGGTCCCTGAAACTCCAAAATTACCGATAGTTACGGTCTTTTAAACTGGAGTCTTTTCCTGTGTACGAATCTCTACATAATTCTCGCATTATGACTCCGATTACCCTCCAGTCAGCTTCGTATCCTATATCTGAGTCTGTAGCATGATAAGACACCTTATGGCCTTCCCGTTCCTCCATTCGGGTCCTTGAAACTCCAAAAGTACCGATAATTACGGTCTCATAAACTGGAATCTTTTCCTTTGTACGAATCTCTACATAATTCTCGTATTATGACTCCGATTACCCTCCAGTCAGCTTCGTATCCTATATCTGAGCCTGTAGCGTAATAAGACACCTTATGGCATTCCCGTTCCTCTATTCGGGTCCCTGAAACTCCAAAATTACCGATACTTACGGTCTTTTAAACTGGAGTCGTTTCCTGTGTACGAATCTCTACATAATTCTTGCATTCTATTACACTCCAGTCATCTTCGTTTCCTATATTTGAGTCTGTAGCATGATAAGACACCTTATGGCCTTCCCGTTCCTCCATTCGGGTCCCTGAAACTCCAAAAGTACCGATAATTACGGTCTCATAAACTCAAATCTTTTCCTGTGTACGAATCTCTACATA
Source organism: Ambrosia artemisiifolia (assembly GCA_032199755.1). Lineage (NCBI taxonomy): Eukaryota > Viridiplantae > Streptophyta > Magnoliopsida > Asterales > Asteraceae > Ambrosia > Ambrosia artemisiifolia. The sequence goes on from CM063521.1 coordinate 27,055,127, forward strand.
ATGCTCGCGTTATGACTCCGATTACCCTCCAGTCAGCTTCGTATCCTATATCTGAGTATGTAGCATGATAAGACACCTTATGGCCTTCCGGTTCCTCCATTCGGGTCCCTGAAACTCCAAAATTACCGATAGTTACGGTCTTTTACACTGGAGTCTTTTCCTGTGTACGAATCTCTACATAATTCTCGCATTATGATTCCGATTACCCTCCGGTCAGCTTCGTATCCTATGTCTGAGTCTGTAGCATGACAAGACACTAATGGCCTTCTTGTTCCTCCCTTCGGGTCCCTGAAACTCCAAAATTATCGATAATTACGGTCTGATAAACTTGAATCTTTTCCTGTGTACGAATCTCTACATAATTCTCGCATTATGATTCCGATTACCGTCCAGTCAGCTTCGTATCCTATATCTGAGTCTGTAGCATGATAAGACACCTTATTGCCTTCCCGTTCCTCCATTCGGGTCTCTGAAACTCCAAAAGTACCGATAATTACGGTCTCATAAACTGGAATCTTTTCCTTTGTACGAATCTCTACATAATTCTCGTATTATGACTCCGATTACCCTCCCGTCAGCTTCGTATCCTATATCTGAGTCTGTAGCGTGATAAGACACCTTATGGCATTCCCGTTCCTCTATTCGGGTCCCTGAAACTCCAAAATTACCGATAGTTACGGTCTTTTAAACTGGAGTCGTTTCCTGTGTACGAATCTCTACATAATTCTTGCATTCTATTACACTCCAGTCATCTTCGTTTCATATATTTGAGTCTGTAGCATGATAAGACACCTTATGGCCTTCCCGTTCCTCCATTCGGGTCCCTGAAACTCCAAAAGTACCGATAATTACGGTCTCATAAACTGAAATCTTTTCCTGTGTACGAATCTCTACATAATGCTCGCATTATGACTCCGATTACCCTCCAGTCTGCTTCGTATCCTATATCTGAGTATGTAGCATGATAAGACACCTTATGGCCTTCCGGTTCCTCCATTCGGGTCCCTGAAACTCCAAAATTACCGATAGTTACGGTCTTTTACACTGGAGTCTTTTCCTGTGTACGAATCTCTACATAATTCTCGCATTATGATTCCGATTACCCTCCGGTCAGCTTCGTATCCTATATCTGAGTCTGTAGCATGATAAGACAACTTATGGCCTTCACATTCCTCCATTCGGGTCCCTGAAACTCCAAAAGTACCGATAATTACGGTCTCATAAACTTGAATCTTTTCCTGTGTACGAATCTCTACATAATTCTCGCATTATGACTCCGATTACCCTCCAGTCAGCTTCGTATCCTATATCTGAGTCTGTAGCATGATAAGACACCTTATGGCCTTCCCGTTCCTCCATTCGTGTCCCTGAAACTCCAAAAGTACCGATAGTTAAGGTCTCATAACTAGAATCTTTTCCTGTGTACGAATCTTTACATAATTCTCGCATTATGACTCCGATTACCCTCCAGTCAGCTTCGTATCCTATATCTGAGTCTGTAGCATGATAAGACACCATATGGCCTTCCCGTTCCTCCATTCGGGTCCTTGAAACTCCAAAAGTACCGATAATTACGGTCTCATAAACTGGAATCTTTTCCTGTGTACGAATCTCAACATAGTTCTCGCATTATGACTCAGATTACCCTCCAGTCATCTTCGTATCCTATATCTGAGTCTGTAGCATGATAAGACACCTTATGGCATTCCCGTTCCTCCATTCGGGTCCCTGAAACTCCAAAATTACCGATAGTTACGGTATTTTAAACTGGAGTCTTTTCCTGTGTACGAATCTTTACATAATTCTCGCATTATGACTCCGATTACCATCCAGTCAGCTTCGTATCCTATATCTGAGTCCCTAGCATGACAAGACACTTATGGCCATCTCGTTCCTCCCTTCGGGTCCCTGAAACTCCAAAAGTACCGATAATTACGGTCTGATAAACTTGAATCTTTTCCTGTGTACGAATCTCTACATAATTCTCGCATTATGACTCCGATTACCCTCCAGTCAGCTTCGTATCCTATATCTTAATCTGTAGCATGATAAGACACCTTATGGCCTTCCCGTTCCTCCATTCGTGTCCCTGAAACTCCAAAAGTACCGATAGTTACGTTCTCATAAACTGGAATCTTTTCCTGTGTACGAATCTCTACATAATTCTCGTATTATGACTCCGATTACCCTCCAGTCAGCTTCGTATCCTATATCTGAGTCTGTAGCATGATAAGACACCTTATGGCCTTCCCGTTCCTCTATTCGGGTTCCTGAAACTCCAAAATTACCGATAGTTACGTTATCATAAACTGGAATCTTTTCCTGTGTATGAATCTCTACATAATTCTCGCATTATGACTCAGATTAACCTCCGGTCATCTTCGTATCCTATATCTGAGTCTGTAGCATGATAAGACACCTTATGGCCTTCCCGTTCCTCTATTCGGGTCCCTGAAACTCCAAAATTACCGATAGTTACGGTCTTTTAAACTGGAGTCTTTTCCTGTGTACGAATCTCTACATAATTCTCGCATTATGATTCCGATTACCCTCCAGTCAGCTTCGTATCCTATATCTGAGTCTGTAGCATGACAAGACACTTATGGCCTTCTTGTTCCTCCCTTCGGGTCCCTGAAACTCCAAAAGTACCGATAATTACGGTCTGATAAACTTGAATCTTTTCCTGTGTACGAATCTCTACATAATTCTCGCATTATGATTCCGATTACCCTCCAGTCAGCTTCGTATCCTATATCTGAGTCTGTAGCATGATAAGACACCTTATGGCCTTCCCGTTCCTCCATTCGGGTCCCTGACACTCCAAAAGTACCGATAATTACGGTCTCATAAACTGGAATCTTTTCCTTTGTACGAATCTCTACATAATTCTCGTATTATGACTCCGATTACCCTCCAGTCAGCTTCGTATCCTATATCTGAGTCTGTAGCATGATAAGACACCTTATGGCATTCTCGTTCCTCTATTCGGGTCCCTGAAACTCCAAAATTACCGATAGTTACGGTCTTTTAAACTGGAGTCTTTTCCTGTGTACGAATCTCTACATAATTCTCGCATTATGATTTCGATTACCCTCCAGTTAGCTTCGTATCCTATATCTGAGTCTGTAGCATGACAAGACACTTATGGCCTTCTTGTTCCTCCCTTTGGGTCCCTGAAACTCCAAAAGTACCGATAATTACGGTCTGATAAACTTGAATCTTTTCCTGTGTACGAATCTCTACATAATTCTCGCATTATGATTCCGATTACCCTCCAGTCAGCTTCGTATCCTATATCTGAGTCTGTAGCATGATAAGACACCTTATGGCCTTCCCGTTCCTCCATTCGGGTCCCTGAAACTCCAAAAGTACCGATAATTACGGTCTCATAAACTGAAATCTTTTCCTGTGTACGAATCTCTACATAATGCTCGCATTATGACTCCGATTACCCTCCAGTCAGCTTCGTATCCTATATCTGAGTATGTAGCATGATAAGACACCTTATGGCCTTCCCGTTCCTCTATTCGGGTTCCTGAAACTCCAAAATTACCGATAGTTGCGTTATCATAAACTGGAATCTTTTCCTGTGTACAAATCTCTACATAATTCTCGCATTATGACTCAGATTAACCTCCGGTCAGCTTCGTATCCTATATCTGAGTCTGTAGCATGATAAGACAACTTATGGCCTTCCCATTCCTCCATTCGGGTCCCTGAAACTCCAAAAGTACCGATAATTACGGTCTCATAAACTTGAATCTTTTCCTGTGTACGAATCTCTACATAATTCTCGCATTATGACTCAGATTAACCTCCGGTCATCTTCGTATCCTATATCTGAGTCTGTAGCATGATAAGACACCTTATGGCCTTCCCGTTCCTCTGTTCGGGTCCCTGAAACTCCAAAATTACCGATAGTTACGGTCTTTTAAACTGGAGTCTTTTCCTGTGTACGAATCTCTACATAATTCTCGCATTATGATTCCGATTACCCTCCAGTCAGCTTCGTATCCTATATCTGAGTCTGTAGCATGACAAGACACTTATGGCCTTCTTATTCCTCCCTTCGGGTTCCTGAAACTCCAAAAGTACCGATAATTACGGTCTGATAAACTTGAATCTTTTCCTGTGTACGAATCTCTACATAATTCTCGCATTATGATTCCGATTACCCTCCAGTCAGCTTCGTATCCTATATCTGAGTCTGTAGCATGATAAGACACCTTATGGCCTTCCCGTTCCTCCATTCGGGTCCCTGAAACTCCAAAAGTACCGATACTTACGGTCTCATAAACTGGAATCTTTTCCTTTGTACGAATCTCTACATAATTCTCGTATTATGACTCCGATTACCCTCCAGTCAGCTTCGTATCCTATATCTGAGTCTGTAGCGTGATAAGACACCTTATGGCATTCCCGTTCCTCTATTCGGGTCCCTGAAACTCCAAAATTACCGATAGTTACGGTCTTTTAAACTGGAGTCTTTTCCTGTGTACGAATCTCTACATAATTCTCGCATTATGACTCCGATTACCCTCCAGTCAGCTTCGTATCCTATATCTGAGTCTGTAGCATGATAAGACACCTTATGGCCTTCCCGTTCCTCCATTCGGGTCCTTGAAACTCCAAAAGTACCGATAATTACGGTCTCATAAACTGGAATCTTTTCCTTTGTACGAATCTCTACATAATTCTCGTATTATGACTCCGATTACCCTCCAGTCAGCTTCGTATCCTATATCTGAGCCTGTAGCGTAATAAGACACCTTATGGCATTCCCGTTCCTCTATTCGGGTCCCTGAAACTCCAAAATTACCGATACTTACGGTCTTTTAAACTGGAGTCGTTTCCTGTGTACGAATCTCTACATAATTCTTGCATTCTATTACACTCCAGTCATCTTCGTTTCCTATATTTGAGTCTGTAGCATGATAAGACACCTTATGGCCTTCCCGTTCCTCCATTCGGGTCCCTGAAACTCCAAAAGTACCGATAATTACGGTCTCATAAACTCAAATCTTTTCCTGTGTACGAATCTCTACATAATGCTCGCGTTATGACTCCGATTACCCTCCAGTCAGCTTCGTATCCTATATCTGAGTATGTAGCATGATAAGACACCTTATGGCCTTCCGGTTCCTCCATTCGGGTCCCTGAAACTCCAAAATTACCGATAGTTACGGTCTTTTACACTGGAGTCTTTTCCTGTGTACGAATCTCTACATAATTCTCGCATTATGATTCCGATTACCCTCCGGTCAGCTTCGTATCCTATGTCTGAGTCTGTAGCATGACAAGACACTAATGGCCTTCTTGTTCCTCCCTTCGGGTCCCTGAAACTCCAAAATTATCGATAATTACGGTCTGATAAACTTGAATCTTTTCCTGTGTACGAATCTCTACATAATTCTCGCATTATGATTCCGATTACCGTCCAGTCAGCTTCGTATCCTATATCTGAGTCTGTAGCATGATAAGACACCTTATTGCCTTCCCGTTCCTCCATTCGGGTCTCTGAAACTCCAAAAGTACCGATAATTACGGTCTCATAAACTGGAATCTTTTCCTTTGTACGAATCTCTACATAATTCTCGTATTATGACTCCGATTACCCTCCCGTCAGCTTCGTATCCTATATCTGAGTCTGTAGCGTGATAAGACACCTTATGGCATTCCCGTTCCTCTATTCGGGTCCCTGAAACTCCAAAATTACCGATAGTTACGGTCTTTTAAACTGGAGTCGTTTCCTGTGTACGAATCTCTACATAATTCTTGCATTCTATTACACTCCAGTCATCTTCGTTTCATATATTTGAGTCTGTAGCATGATAAGACACCTTATGGCCTTCCCGTTCCTCCATTCGGGTCCCTGAAACTCCAAAAGTACCGATAATTACGGTCTCATAAACTGAAATCTTTTCCTGTGTACGAATCTCTACATAATGCTCGCATTATGACTCCGATTACCCTCCAGTCTGCTTCGTATCCTATATCTGAGTATGTAGCATGATAAGACACCTTATGGCCTTCCGGTTCCTCCATTCGGGTCCCTGAAACTCCAAAATTACCGATAGTTACGGTCTTTTACACTGGAGTCTTTTCCTGTGTACGAATCTCTACATAATTCTCGCATTATGATTCCGATTACCCTCCGGTCAGCTTCGTATCCTATATCTGAGTCTGTAGCATGATAAGACAACTTATGGCCTTCACATTCCTCCATTCGGGTCCCTGAAACTCCAAAAGTACCGATAATTACGGTCTCATAAACTTGAATCTTTTCCTGTGTACGAATCTCTACATAATTCTCGCATTATGACTCCGATTACCCTCCAGTCAGCTTCGTATCCTATATCTGAGTCTGTAGCATGATAAGACACCTTATGGCCTTCCCGTTCCTCCATTCGTGTCCCTGAAACTCCAAAAGTACCGATAGTTAAGGTCTCATAACTAGAATCTTTTCCTGTGTACGAATCTTTACATAATTCTCGCATTATGACTCCGATTACCCTCCAGTCAGCTTCGTATCCTATATCTGAGTCTGTAGCATGATAAGACACCATATGGCCTTCCCGTTCCTCCATTCGGGTCCTTGAAACTCCAAAAGTACCGATAATTACGGTCTCATAAACTGGAATCTTTTCCTGTGTACGAATCTCAACATAGTTCTCGCATTATGACTCAGATTACCCTCCAGTCATCTTCGTATCCTATATCTGAGTCTGTAGCATGATAAGACACCTTATGGCATTCCCGTTCCTCCATTCGGGTCCCTGAAACTCCAAAATTACCGATAGTTACGGTATTTTAAACTGGAGTCTTTTCCTGTGTACGAATCTTTACATAATTCTCGCATTATGACTCCGATTACCATCCAGTCAGCTTCGTATCCTATATCTGAGTCCCTAGCATGACAAGACACTTATGGCCATCTCGTTCCTCCCTTCGGGTCCCTGAAACTCCAAAAGTACCGATAATTACGGTCTGATAAACTTGAATCTTTTCCTGTGTACGAATCTCTACATAATTCTCGCATTATGACTCCGATTACCCTCCAGTCAGCTTCGTATCCTATATCTTAATCTGTAGCATGATAAGACACCTTATGGCCTTCCCGTTCCTCCATTCGTGTCCCTGAAACTCCAAAAGTACCGATAGTTACGTTCTCATAAACTGGAATCTTTTCCTGTGTACGAATCTCTACATAATTCTCGTATTATGACTCCGATTACCCTCCAGTCAGCTTCGTATCCTATATCTGAGTCTGTAGCATGATAAGACACCTTATGGCCTTCCCGTTCCTCTATTCGGGTTCCTGAAACTCCAAAATTACCGATAGTTACGTTATCATAAACTGGAATCTTTTCCTGTGTATGAATCTCTACATAATTCTCGCATTATGACTCAGATTAACCTCCGGTCATCTTCGTATCCTATATCTGAGTCTGTAGCATGATAAGACACCTTATGGCCTTCCCGTTCCTCTATTCGGGTCCCTGAAACTCCAAAATTACCGATAGTTACGGTCTTTTAAACTGGAGTCTTTTCCTGTGTACGAATCTCTACATAATTCTCGCATTATGATTCCGATTACCCTCCAGTCAGCTTCGTATCCTATATCTGAGTCTGTAGCATGACAAGACACTTATGGCCTTCTTGTTCCTCCCTTCGGGTCCCTGAAACTCCAAAAGTACCGATAATTACGGTCTGATAAACTTGAATCTTTTCCTGTGTACGAATCTCTACATAATTCTCGCATTATGATTCCGATTACCCTCCAGTCAGCTTCGTATCCTATATCTGAGTCTGTAGCATGATAAGACACCTTATGGCCTTCCCGTTCCTCCATTCGGGTCCCTGACACTCCAAAAGTACCGATAATTACGGTCTCATAAACTGGAATCTTTTCCTTTGTACGAATCTCTACATAATTCTCGTATTATGACTCCGATTACCCTCCAGTCAGCTTCGTATCCTATATCTGAGTCTGTAGCATGATAAGACACCTTATGGCATTCTCGTTCCTCTATTCGGGTCCCTGAAACTCCAAAATTACCGATAGTTACGGTCTTTTAAACTGGAGTCTTTTCCTGTGTACGAATCTCTACATAATTCTCGCATTATGATTTCGATTACCCTCCAGTTAGCTTCGTATCCTATATCTGAGTCTGTAGCATGACAAGACACTTATGGCCTTCTTGTTCCTCCCTTTGGGTCCCTGAAACTCCAAAAGTACCGATAATTACGGTCTGATAAACTTGAATCTTTTCCTGTGTACGAATCTCTACATAATTCTCGCATTATGATTCCGATTACCCTCCAGTCAGCTTCGTATCCTATATCTGAGTCTGTAGCATGATAAGACACCTTATGGCCTTCCCGTTCCTCCATTCGGGTCCCTGAAACTCCAAAAGTACCGATAATTACGGTCTCATAAACTGAAATCTTTTCCTGTGTACGAATCTCTACATAATGCTCGCATTATGACTCCGATTACCCTCCAGTCAGCTTCGTATCCTATATCTGAGTATGTAGCATGATAAGACACCTTATGGCCTTCCGGTTCCTCCATTCGGGTCCCTGAAACTCCAAAATTACCGATAGTTACGGTCTTTTACACTGGAGTCTTTTCCTGTGTACGAATCTCTACATAATTCTCGCATTATGATTCCGATTACCCTCCGGTCAGCTTCGTATCCTATATCTGAGTCTGTAGCATGATAAGACAACTTATGGCCTTCACATTCCTCCATTCGGGTCCCTGAAACTCCAAAAGTACCGATAATTACGGTCTCATAAACTTGAATCTTTTCCTGTGTACGAATCTCTACATAATTCTCGCATTATGACTCCGATTACCCTCCAGTCAGCTTCGTATCCTATATCTGAGTCTGTAGCATGATAAGACACCTTATGGCCTTCCCGTTCCTCCATTCGTGTCCCTGAAACTCCAAAAGTACCGATAGTTACGGTCTCATAACTAGAATCTTTTCCTGTGTACGAATCTTTACATAATTCTCGCATTATGACTCCGATTACCCTCCAGTCAGCTTCGTATCCTATATCTGAGTCTGTAGCATGATAAGACACCATATGGCCTTCCCGTTCCTCCATTCGGGTCCTTGAAACTCCAAAAGTACCGATAATTATGGTCTCATAAACTGGAATCTTTTCCTGTGTACGAATCTCAACATAATTCTCGCATTATGACTCAGATTACCCTCCAGTCATCTTCGTATCCTATATCTGAGTCTGTAGCATGATAAGACACCTTATGGCATTCCCGTTCCTCCATTCGGGTCCCTGAAACTCCAAAATTACCGATAGTTACGGTATTTTAAACTGGAGTCTTTTCCTGTGTACGAATCTTTACATAATTCTCGCATTATGACTCCGATTACCATCCAGTCAGCTTCGTATCCTATATCTGAGTCCCTAGCATGACAAGACACTTATGGCCATCTCGTTCCTCCCTTCGGGTCCCTGAAACTCCAAAAGTACCGATAATTACGGTCTGATAAACTTGAATCTTTTCCTGTGTACGAATCTCTACATAATTCTCGCATTATGACTCCGATTACCCTCCAGTCAGCTTCGTATCCTATATCTTAATCTGTAGCATGATAAGACACCTTATGGCCTTCCCGTTCCTCCATTCGTGTCCCTGAAACTCCAAAAGTACCGATAGTTACGTTCTCATAAACTGGAATCTTTTCCTGTGTACGAATCTCTACATAATTCTCGTATTATGACTCCGATTACCCTCCAGTCAGCTTCGTATCCTATATCTGAGTCTGTAGCATGATAAGACACCTTATGGCCTTCCCGTTCCTCTATTCGGGTTCCTGAAACTCCAAAATTACCGATAGTTACGTTATCATAAACTGGAATCTTTTCCTGTGTATGAATCTCTACATAATTCTCGCATTATGACTCAGATTAACCTCCGGTCATCTTCGTATCCTATATCTGAGTCTGTAGCATGATAAGACACCTTATGGCCTTCCCGTTCCTCTATTCGGGTCCCTGAAACTCCAAAATTACCGATAGTTACGGTCTTTTAAACTGGAGTCTTTTCCTGTGTACGAATCTCTACATAATTCTCGCATTATGATTCCGATTACCCTCCAGTCAGCTTCGTATCCTATATCTGAGTCTGTAGCATGACAAGACACTTATGGCCTTCTTGTTCCTCCCTTCGGGTCCCTGAAACTCCAAAAGTACCGATAATTACGGTCTGATAAACTTGAATCTTTTCCTGTGTACGAATCTCTACATAATTCTCGCATTATGATTCCGATTACCCTCCAGTCAGCTTCGTATCCTATATCTGAGTCTGTAGCATGATAAGACACCTTATGGCCTTCCCGTTCCTCCATTCGTGTCCCTGAAACTCCAAAAGTACCGATAGTTACGGTCTCATAACTAGAATCTTTTCCTGTGTACGAATCTTTACATAATTCTCGCATTATGACTCCGATTACCCTCCAGTCAGCTTCGTATCCTATATCTGAGTCTGTAGCATGATAAGACACCATATGGCCTTCCCGTTCCTCCATTCGGGTCCTTGAAACTCCAAAAGTACCGATAATTACGGTCTCATAAACTGGAATCTTTTCCTGTGTACGAATCTCAACATAATTCTCGCATTATGACTCAGATTACCCTCCAGTCATCTTCGTATCCTATATCTGAGTCTGTAGCATGATAAGACACCTTATGGCATTCCCGTTCCTCCATTCGGGTCCCTGAAACTCCAAAATTACCGATAGTTACGGTATTTTAAACTGGAGTCTTTTCCTGTGTACGAATCTTTACATAATTCTCGCATTATGACTCCGATTACCATCCAGTCAGCTTCGTATCCTATATCTGAGTCCCTAGCATGACAAGACACTTATGGCCATCTCGTTCCTCCCTTCGGGTCCCTGAAACTCCAAAAGTACCGATAATTACGGTCTGATAAACTTGAATCTTTTCCTGTGTACGAATCTCTACATAATTCTCGTATTATGACTCCGATTACCCTCCAGTCAGCTTCGTATCCTATATCTGAGTCTGTAGCATGATAAGACACCTTATGGCATTCCCGTTCCTCTATTCGGGTCCCTGAAACTCCAAAATTACCGATAGTTACGGTCTTTTAAACTGGAGTCTTTTCCTGTGTACGAATCTCTACTTAATTCTCGCATTATGATTTCGATTACCCTCCAGTTAGCTTCGTATCCTATATCTGAGTCTGTAGCATGACAAGACACTTATGGCCTTCTTGTTCCTCCCTTTGGGTCCCTGAAACTCCAAAAGTACCGATAATTACGGTCTGATAAACTTGAATCTTTTCCTGTGTACGAATCTCTACATAATTCTCGCATTATGATTCCGATTACCCTCCAGTCAGCTTCGTATCCTATATCTGAGTCTGTAGCATGATAAGACACCTTATGGCCTTCCCGTTCCTCCATTCGGGTCCCTGAAACTCCAAAAGTACCGATAATTACGGTCTCATAAACTGGAATCTTTTCCTTTGTACGAATCTCTACATAATTCTCGTATTATGACTCCGATTACCCTCCAGTCAGCTTCGTATCCTATATCTGAGTCTGTAGCGTGATAAGACACCTTATGGCATTCCCGTTCCTCTATTCGGGTCCCTGAAACTCCAAAATTACCGATAGTTACGGTCTTTTAAACTGGAGTCTTTTCCTGTGTACGAATCTCTACATAATTCTCGCATTATGATTTCGATTACCCTCCAGTCAGCTTCGTATCCTGTATCTGAGTCTGTAGCATGACAAGACACTTATGGCCTTCTTGTTCCTCCCTATGGGTCCCTGAAACTCCAAAAGTACCGATAATTACGGTCTGATAAACTTGAATCTTTTCCTGTGTACGAATCTCTACATAATTCTCGCATTATGATTCCGATTACCCTCCAGTCAGCTTCGTATCCTATATCTGAGTCTGTAGCATGATAAGACACCTTATGGCCTTCCCGTTCCTCCATTCGGGTCCCTGAAACTCCAAAAGTACCGATAATTACGGTCTCATAAACTGAAATCTTTTCCTGTGTACGAATCTCTACATAATGCTCGCATTATGACTCCGATTACCCTCCAGTCAGCTTCGTATCCTATATCTGAGTATGTAGCATGATAAGACACCTTATGGCCTTCCGGTTCCTCCATTCGGGTCCCTGAAACTCCAAAATTACCGATAGTTACGGTCTTTTACACTGGAGTCTTTTCCTGTGTACGAATCTCTACATAATTCTCGCATTATGATTCCGATTACCCTCCGGTCAGCTTCGTATCCTATATCTGAGTCTGTAGCATGATAAGACAACTTATGGCCTTCACATTCCTCCATTCGGGTCCCTGAAACTCCAAAAGTACCGATAATTACGGTCTCATAAACTTGAATCTTTTCCTGTGTACGAATCTCTACATAATTCTCGCATTATGACTCCGATTACCCTCCAGTCAGCTTCGTATCCTATATCTGAGTCTGTAGCATGATAAGACACCTTATGGCCTTCCCGTTCCTCCATTCGTGTCCCTGAAACTCCAAAAGTACCGATAGTTACGGTCTCATAACTAGAATCTTTTCCTGTGTACGAATCTTTACATAATTCTCGCATTATGACTCCGATTACCCTCCAGTCAGCTTCGTATCCTATATCTGAGTCTGTAGCATGATAAGACACCATATGGCCTTCCCGTTCCTCCATTCGGGTCCTTGAAACTCCAAAAGTACCGATAATTATGGTCTCATAAACTGGAATCTTTTCCTGTGTACGAATCTCAACATAATTCTCGCATTATGACTCAGATTACCCTCCAGTCATCTTCGTATCCTATATCTGAGTCTGTAGCATGATAAGACACCTTATGGCATTCCCGTTCCTCCATTCGGGTCCCTGAAACTCCAAAATTACCGATAGTTACGGTATTTTAAACTGGAGTCTTTTCCTGTGTACGAATCTTTACATAATTCTCGCATTATGACTCCGATTACCATCCAGTCAGCTTCGTATCCTATATCTGAGTCCCTAGCATGACAAGACACTTATGGCCATCTCGTTCCTCCCTTCGGGTCCCTGAAACTCCAAAAGTACCGATAATTACGGTCTGATAAACTTGAATCTTTTCCTGTGTACGAATCTCTACATAATTCTCGCATTATGACTCCGATTACCCTCCAGTCAGCTTCGTATCCTATATCTTAATCTGTAGCATGATAAGACACCTTATGGCCTTCCCGTTCCTCCATTCGTGTCCCTGAAACTCCAAAAGTACCGATAGTTACGTTCTCATAAACTGGAATCTTTTCCTGTGTACGAATCTCTACATAATTCTCGTATTATGACTCCGATTACCCTCCAGTCAGCTTCGTATCCTATATCTGAGTCTGTAGCATGATAAGACACCTTATGGCCTTCCCGTTCCTCTATTCGGGTTCCTGAAACTCCAAAATTACCGATAGTTACGTTATCATAAACTGGAATCTTTTCCTGTGTATGAATCTCTACATAATTCTCGCATTATGACTCAGATTAACCTCCGGTCATCTTCGTATCCTATATCTGAGTCTGTAGCATGATAAGACACCTTATGGCCTTCCCGTTCCTCTATTCGGGTCCCTGAAACTCCAAAATTACCGATAGTTACGGTCTTTTAAACTGGAGTCTTTTCCTGTGTACGAATCTCTACATAATTCTCGCATTATGATTCCGATTACCCTCCAGTCAGCTTCGTATCCTATATCTGAGTCTGTAGCATGACAAGACACTTATGGCCTTCTTGTTCCTCCCTTCGGGTCCCTGAAACTCCAAAAGTACCGATAATTACGGTCTGATAAACTTGAATCTTTTCCTGTGTACGAATCTCTACATAATTCTCGCATTATGATTCCGATTACCCTCCAGTCAGCTTCGTATCCTATATCTGAGTCTGTAGCATGATAAGACACCTTATGGCCTTCCCGTTCCTCCATTCGTGTCCCTGAAACTCCAAAAGTACCGATAGTTACGGTCTCATAACTAGAATCTTTTCCTGTGTACGAATCTTTACATAATTCTCGCATTATGACTCCGATTACCCTCCAGTCAGCTTCGTATCCTATATCTGAGTCTGTAGCATGATAAGACACCATATGGCCTTCCCGTTCCTCCATTCGGGTCCTTGAAACTCCAAAAGTACCGATAATTACGGTCTCATAAACTGGAATCTTTTCCTGTGTACGAATCTCAACATAATTCTCGCATTATGACTCAGATTACCCTCCAGTCATCTTCGTATCCTATATCTGAGTCTGTAGCATGATAAGACACCTTATGGCATTCCCGTTCCTCCATTCGGGTCCCTGAAACTCCAAAATTACCGATAGTTACGGTATTTTAAACTGGAGTCTTTTCCTGTGTACGAATCTTTACATAATTCTCGCATTATGACTCCGATTACCATCCAGTCAGCTTCGTATCCTATATCTGAGTCCCTAGCATGACAAGACACTTATGGCCATCTCGTTCCTCCCTTCGGGTCCCTGAAACTCCAAAAGTACCGATAATTACGGTCTGATAAACTTGAATCTTTTCCTGTGTACGAATCTCTACATAATTCTCGTATTATGACTCCGATTACCCTCCAGTCAGCTTCGTATCCTATATCTGAGTCTGTAGCATGATAAGACACCTTATGGCATTCCCGTTCCTCTATTCGGGTCCCTGAAACTCCAAAATTACCGATAGTTACGGTCTTTTAAACTGGAGTCTTTTCCTGTGTACGAATCTCTACTTAATTCTCGCATTATGATTTCGATTACCCTCCAGTTAGCTTCGTATCCTATATCTGAGTCTGTAGCATGACAAGACACTTATGGCCTTCTTGTTCCTCCCTTTGGGTCCCTGAAACTCCAAAAGTACCGATAATTACGGTCTGATAAACTTGAATCTTTTCCTGTGTACGAATCTCTACATAATTCTCGCATTATGATTCCGATTACCCTCCAGTCAGCTTCGTATCCTATATCTGAGTCTGTAGCATGATAAGACACCTTATGGCCTTCCCGTTCCTCCATTCGGGTCCCTGAAACTCCAAAAGTACCGATAATTACGGTCTCATAAACTGGAATCTTTTCCTTTGTACGAATCTCTACATAATTCTCGTATTATGACTCCGATTACCCTCCAGTCAGCTTCGTATCCTATATCTGAGTCTGTAGCGTGATAAGACACCTTATGGCATTCCCGTTCCTCTATTCGGGTCCCTGAAACTCCAAAATTACCGATAGTTACGGTCTTTTAAACTGGAGTCTTTTCCTGTGTACGAATCTCTACATAATTCTCGCATTATGATTTCGATTACCCTCCAGTCAGCTTCGTATCCTGTATCTGAGTCTGTAGCATGACAAGACACTTATGGCCTTCTTGTTCCTCCCTATGGGTCCCTGAAACTCCAAAAGTACCGATAATTACGGTCTGATAAACTTGAATCTTTTCCTGTGTACGAATCTCTACATAATTCTCGCATTATGATTCCGATTACCCTCCAGTCAGCTTCGTATCCTATATCTGAGTCTGTAGCATGATAAGACACCTTATGGCCTTCCCGTTCCTCCATTCGGGTCCCTGAAACTCCAAAAGTACCGATAATGACGGTCTCATAAACTGGAATCTTTTCCTTTGTACGAATCTCTACATAATTCTCGTATTATGACTCCGATTACCCTCCAGTCAGCTTCGTATCCTATATCTGAGTCTGTAGCGTGATAAGACACCTTATGGCATTCCCGTTCCTCTATTCCGGTCCCTGAAACTCCAAAATTACCGATAGTTACGGTCTTTTAAACTGGAGCCTTTTCCTGTGTACGAATCTCTACATAATTCTCGCATTATGACTCCGATTACCCTCCAGTCAGCTTCGTATTCTATATTTGAGTCTGTAGCATGATAAGAGACCTTATGGCCTTCCCGTTCCTCCATTCGGGTCCCTGAAACTCCAAAATTACCGATAGTTACGGTCTTTTAAACTGGAGTCGTTTCCTGTGTACGAATCTCTACATAATTCTTGCATTCTATTACACTCCAGTCATCTTCGTTTCCTATATTTGAGTCTGTAGCATGATAAGACACCTTATGGCCTTCCCGTTCCTCCATTCGGGTCCCTGAAACTCCAAAAGTACCGATAATTACGGTCTCATAAACTGAAATCTTTTCCTGTGTACGAATCTCTACATAATGCTCGCATTATGACTCCGATTACCCTCCAGTCAGCTTCGTATCCTATATCTGAGTATGTAGCATGATAAGACAACTTATGGCCTTCCGGTTCCTCCATTCGGGTCCCTGAAACTCCAAAATTACCTATAGTTACGGTCTTTTAAACTGGAGTCGTTTCCTGTGTACGAATCTCTACATAATTCTTGCATTCTATTACACTCCAGTCATCTTCGTTTCCTATATTTGAGTCTGTAGCATGATAAGACACCTTATGGCCTTCCCGTTCCTCTATTCGGGTCCCTGAAACTCCAAAATTACCGATAGTTACGGTCTTTTAAACTGGAGTCTTTTCCTGTGTACGAATCTCTACATAATGCTCGCATTATGATTCCGATTACCCTCCAGTCAGCTTCGTATCCTATATCTGAGTCTGTAGCATGACAAGACACTTATGGCCTTCTTGTTCCTCCATTCGGGTCCCTGAAACTCCAAAATTACCGATAGTTACGGTCTGATAAACTTGAATCTTTTCCTGTGTACGAATCTCTACATAATTCTCGCATTATGATTCCGATTACCCTCCAGTCAGCTTCGTATCCTATATCTGAGTCTGTAGCATGATAAGACACCTTATGGCCTTCCCGTTCCTCCATTCGGGTCCCTGACACTCCAAAAGTACCGATAATTACGGTCTCATAAACTGGAATCTTTTCCTTTGTACGAATCTCTACATAATTCTCGTATTATGACTCCGATTACCCTCCAGTCAGCTTCGTATCCTATATCTGAGTCTGTAGCATGATAAGACACCTTATGGCATTCCCGTTCCTCTATTCGGGTCCCTGAAACTCCAAAATTACCGATAGTTACGGTCTTTTAAACTGGAGTCTTTTCCTGTGTACGAATCTCTACATAATTCTCGCATTATGATTTCGATTACCCTCCAGTCAGCTTCGTATCCTATATCTGAGTCTGTAGCATGACAAGACACTTATGGCCTTCTTGTTCCTCCCTTTGGGTCCCTGAAACTCCAAAAGTACCGATAATTACGGTCTGATAAACTTGAATCTTTTCCTGTGTACGAATCTCTACATAATTCTCGCATTATGATTCCGATTACCCTCCAGTCAGCTTCGTATCCTACATCTGAGTCTGTAGCATGATAAGACACCTTATGGCCTTCCCGTTCCTCCATTCGGCTCCCTGAATCTCCAAAAGTACCGATAATTACGGTCTCATAAACTGGAATCTTTTCCTTTGTACGAATCTCTACATAATTCTCGTATTATGACTCCGATTACCCTCCAGTCAGCTTCGTATCCTATATCTGAGTCTGTAGCGTGATAAGACACCTTATGGCATTCCCGTTCCTCTATTCGGGTCCCTGAATCTCCAAAATTACCGATAGTTACGGTCTTTTAAACTGGAGTCTTTTCCTGTGTACGAATCTCTACATAATTCTCGCATTATGACTCCGATTACCCTCCAGTCAGCTTCGTATTCTATATCTGAGTCTGTAGCATGATAAGGGACCTTATGGCCTTCCCGTTCCTCCATTCGGGTCCCTGAAACTCGAAAATTACCGATAGTTACGGTCTTTTAAACTGGAGTCGTTTCCTGTGTACGAATCTCTACATAATTCTTGCATTCTATTACACTCCAGTCATCTTTGTTTCCTATATTTGAGTCTGTAGCATGATAAGACACCTTATGGCCTTCCCGTTCCTCCATTCGGGTCCCTGAAACTCCAAAAGTACCGATAATTACGGTCTCATAAACTGAAATCTTTTCCTGTGTAAGAATCTCTACATAATGCTCGCATTATGACTCCGATTACCCTCCAGTCAGCTTCGTATCCTATATCTGAGTATGTAGCATGATAAGACACCTTATGGCCTTCCGGTTCCTCCATTCGGGTCCCTGAAACTCCAAAATTACCGATAGTTACGGTCTTTTACACTGGAGTCTTTTCCATTGTACGAATCTCTACATAATTCTCGCATTATGAATCCGATTACCCTCCGGTCAGCTTCGTATCCTATATCTGAGTCTGTTGCATGATAAGACAACTTATGGCCTTCCCATTCCTCCATTCGGGTCCCTGAAACTCCAAAAGTACCGATAATTACGGTCTCATAAACTTGAATCTTTTCCTGTGTACGAATCTCTACATAATTCTCGCATTATGACTCCGATTACCCTCCAGTCAGCTTCGTATCCTATATCTGAGTCTGTAGCATGATAAGACATCTTATGGCCTTCCCGTTCCTCCATTCGTGTCCCTGAAACTCCAAAAGTACCAATAGTTACGGTCTCATAACTAGAATCTTTTCCTGTGTACGAATCTTTACATAATTCTCGCATTATGACTCCGATTACCCTCCAGTCAGCTTCGTATCCTATATCTGAGTCTGTAGCATGATAAGACACCATATGGCCTTCTCGTTCCTCCATTCGGGTCCTTGAAACTCCAAAAGTACCGATAAATACGGTCTCATAAACTGGAATCTTTTCCTGTGTACGAATCTCAACATAATTCTCGCATTATGACTCAGATTACCCTCCAGTCATCTTCGTATCCTATATCTGAGTCTGTAGCATGATAAGACACCTTATGGAATTCCCGTTCCTCCATTCGGGTCCCTGAAACTCCAAAATTACCGATAGTTACGGTATTTTAAACTGGAGTCTTTTCCTGTGTACGAATCTTTACATAATTCTCGCATTATGACTCCGATTACCCTCCAGTCAGCTTCGTAACCTATATCTGAGTCCCTAGCATGACAAGACACTTATGGCCTTCTCGTTCCTCCCTTCGGGTCCCTGAAAATCCAAAAGTACCGATAATTACGGTCTGATAAACTGGAATCTTTTCCTTTGTACGAATCTCTACATAATTCTCGTATTATGACTCCGATTACCCTCCAGTCAGCTTCGTATCCTATATCTGAGTCTGTAGCATGATAAGACACCTTATGGCATTCCCGTTCCTCTATTCGGGTCCCTGAAACTCCAAAATTACCGATAGTTACGGTCTTTTAAACTGGAGTCTTTTCCTGTGTACGAATCTCTACATAATTCTCGCATTATGATTTCGATTACCCTCCAGTCAGCTTCGTATCCTATATCTGAGTCTGTAGCATGACAAGACACTTATGGCCTTCTTGTTCCTCCCTTTGGGTCCCTGAAACTCCAAAAGTACCGATAATTACGGTCTGATAAACTTGAATCTTTTCCTGTGTACGAATCTCTACATAATTCTCGCATTATGATTCCGATTACCCTCCAGTCAGCTTCGTATCCTACATCTGAGTCTGTAGCATGATAAGACACCTTATGGCCTTCCCGTTCCTCCATTCGGCTCCCTGAATCTCCAAAAGTACCGATAATTACGGTCTCATAAACTGGAATCTTTTCCTTTGTACGAATCTCTACATAATTCTCGTATTATGACTCCGATTACCCTCCAGTCAGCTTCGTATCCTATATCTGAGTCTGTAGCGTGATAAGACACCTTATGGCATTCCCGTTCCTCTATTCGGGTCCCTGAATCTCCAAAATTACCGATAGTTACGGTCTTTTAAACTGGAGTCTTTTCCTGTGTACGAATCTCTACATAATTCTCGCATTATGACTCCGATTACCCTCCAGTCAGCTTCGTATTCTATATCTGAGTCTGTAGCATGATAAGGGACCTTATGGCCTTCCCGTTCCTCCATTCGGGTCCCTGAAACTCGAAAATTACCGATAGTTACGGTCTTTTAAACTGGAGTCGTTTCCTGTGTACGAATCTCTACATAATTCTTGCATTCTATTACACTCCAGTCATCTTCGTTTCCTATATTTGAGTCTGTAGCATGATAAGACACCTTATGGCCTTCCCGTTCCTCCATTCGGGTCCCTGAAACTCCAAAAGTACCGATAATTACGGTCTCATAAACTGAAATCTTTTCCTGTGTAAGAATCTCTACATAATGCTCGCATTATGACTCCGATTACCCTCCAGTCAGCTTCGTATCCTATATCTGAGTATGTAGCATGATAAGACACCTTATGGCCTTCCGGTTCCTCCATTCGGGTCCCTGAAACTCCAAAATTACCGATAGTTACGGTCTTTTACACTGGAGTCTTTTCCATTGTACGAATCTCTACATAATTCTCGCATTATGAATCCGATTACCCTCCGGTCAGCTTCGTATCCTATATCTGAGTCTGTTGCATGATAAGACAACTTATGGCCTTCCCATTCCTCCATTCGGGTCCCTGAAACTCCAAAAGTACCGATAATTACGGTCTCATAAACTTGAATCTTTTCCTGTGTACGAATCTCTACATAATTCTCGCATTATGACTCCGATTACCCTCCAGTCAGCTTCGTATCCTATATCTGAGTCTGTAGCATGATAAGACATCTTATGGCCTTCCCGTTCCTCCATTCGTGTCCCTGAAACTCCAAAAGTACCAATAGTTACGGTCTCATAACTAGAATCTTTTCCTGTGTACGAATCTTTACATAATTCTCGCATTATGACTCCGATTACCCTCCAGTCAGCTTCGTATCCTATATCTGAGTCTGTAGCATGATAAGACACCATATGGCCTTCTCGTTCCTCCATTCGGGTCCTTGAAACTCCAAAAGTACCGATAAATACGGTCTCATAAACTGGAATCTTTTCCTGTGTACGAATCTCAACATAATTCTCGCATTATGACTCAGATTACCCTCCAGTCATCTTCGTATCCTATATCTGAGTCTGTAGCATGATAAGACACCTTATGGAATTCCCGTTCCTCCATTCGGGTCCCTGAAACTCCAAAATTACCGATAGTTACGGTATTTTAAACTGGAGTCTTTTCCTGTGTACGAATCTTTACATAATTCTCGCATTATGACTCCGATTACCCTCCAGTCAGCTTCGTAACCTATATCTGAGTCCCTAGCATGACAAGACACTTATGGCCTTCTCGTTCCTCCATTCGGGTCCCTGAAACTCCAAAATTACCGATAGTTACGGTCTTTTAAACTGGAGTCGTTTCCTGTGTACGAATCTCTACATAATTCTTGCATTCTATTACACTCCAGTCATCTTCGTTTCCTATATTTGAGTCTGTAGCATGATAAGACACCTTATGGCCTTCCCGTTCCTCCATTCGGGTCCCTGAAACTCCAAAAGTACCGATAATTACGGTCTCATAAACTGAAATCTTTTCCTGTGTACGAATCTCTACATAATGCTCGCATTATGACTCCGATTACCCTCCAGTCAGCTTCGTATCCTATATCTGAGTATGTAGCATGATAAGACAACTTATGGCCTTCCGGTTCCTCCATTCGGGTCCCTGAAACTCCAAAATTACCTATAGTTACGGTCTTTTAAACTGGAGTCGTTTCCTGTGTACGAATCTCTACATAATTCTTGCATTCTATTACACTCCAGTCATCTTCGTTTCCTATATTTGAGTCTGTAGCATGATAAGACACCTTATGGCCTTCCCGTTCCTCTATTCGGGTCCCTGAAACTCCAAAATTACCGATAGTTACGGTCTTTTAAACTGGAGTCTTTTCCTGTGTACGAATCTCTACATAATGCTCGCATTATGATTCCGATTACCCTCCAGTCAGCTTCGTATCCTATATCTGAGTCTGTAGCATGACAAGACACTTATGGCCTTCTTGTTCCTCCATTCGGGTCCCTGAAACTCCAAAATTACCGATAGTTACGGTCTGATAAACTTGAATCTTTTCCTGTGTACGAATCTCTACATAATTCTCGCATTATGATTCCGATTACCCTCCAGTCAGCTTCGTATCCTATATCTGAGTCTGTAGCATGATAAGACACCTTATGGCCTTCCCGTTCCTCCATTCGGGTCCCTGACACTCCAAAAGTACCGATAATTACGGTCTCATAAACTGGAATCTTTTCCTTTGTACGAATCTCTACATAATTCTCGTATTATGACTCCGATTACCCTCCAGTCAGCTTCGTATCCTATATCTGAGTCTGTAGCATGATAAGACACCTTATGGCATTCCCGTTCCTCTATTCGGGTCCCTGAAACTCCAAAATTACCGATAGTTACGGTCTTTTAAACTGGAGTCTTTTCCTGTGTACGAATCTCTACATAATTCTCGCATTATGATTTCGATTACCCTCCAGTCAGCTTCGTATCCTATATCTGAGTCTGTAGCATGACAAGACACTTATGGCCTTCTTGTTCCTCCCTTTGGGTCCCTGAAACTCCAAAAGTACCGATAATTACGGTCTGATAAACTTGAATCTTTTCCTGTGTACGAATCTCTACATAATTCTCGCATTATGATTCCGATTACCCTCCAGTCAGCTTCGTATCCTACATCTGAGTCTGTAGCATGATAAGACACCTTATGGCCTTCCCGTTCCTCCATTCGGCTCCCTGAATCTCCAAAAGTACCGATAATTACGGTCTCATAAACTGGAATCTTTTCCTTTGTACGAATCTCTACATAATTCTCGTATTATGACTCCGATTACCCTCCAGTCAGCTTCGTATCCTATATCTGAGTCTGTAGCGTGATAAGACACCTTATGGCATTCCCGTTCCTCTATTCGGGTCCCTGAATCTCCAAAATTACCGATAGTTACGGTCTTTTAAACTGGAGTCTTTTCCTGTGTACGAATCTCTACATAATTCTCGCATTATGACTCCGATTACCCTCAAGTCAGCTTCGTATTCTATATCTGAGTCTGTAGCATGATAAGGGACCTTATGGCCTTCCCGTTCCTCCATTCGGGTCCCTGAAACTCGAAAATTACCGATAGTTACGGTCTTTTAAACTGGAGTCGTTTCCTGTGTACGAATCTCTACATAATTCTTGCATTCTATTACACTCCAGTCATCTTCGTTTCCTATATTTGAGTCTGTAGCATGATAAGACACCTTATGGCCTTCCCGTTCCTCCATTCGGGTCCCTGAAACTCCAAAAGTACCGATAATTACGGTCTCATAAACTGAAATCTTTTCCTGTGTAAGAATCTCTACATAATGCTCGCATTATGACTCCGATTACCCTCCAGTCAGCTTCGTATCCTATATCTGAGTATGTAGCATGATAAGACACCTTATGGCCTTCCGGTTCCTCCATTCGGGTCCCTGAAACTCCAAAATTACCGATAGTTACGGTCTTTTACACTGGAGTCTTTTCCATTGTACGAATCTCTACATAATTCTCGCATTATGAATCCGATTACCCTCCGGTCAGCTTCGTATCCTATATCTGAGTCTGTTGCATGATAAGACAACTTATGGCCTTCCCATTCCTCCATTCGGGTCCCTGAAACTCCAAAAGTACCGATAATTACGGTCTCATAAACTTGAATCTTTTCCTGTGTACGAATCTCTACATAATTCTCGCATTATGACTCCGATTACCCTCCAGTCAGCTTCGTATCCTATATCTGAGTCTGTAGCATGATAAGACATCTTATGGCCTTCCCGTTCCTCCATTCGTGTCCCTGAAACTCCAAAAGTACCAATAGTTACGGTCTCATAACTAGAATCTTTTCCTGTGTACGAATCTTTACATAATTCTCGCATTATGACTCCGATTACCCTCCAGTCAGCTTCGTATCCTATATCTGAGTCTGTAGCATGATAAGACACCATATGGCCTTCTCGTTCCTCCATTCGGGTCCTTGAAACTCCAAAAGTACCGATAAATACGGTCTCATAAACTGGAATCTTTTCCTGTGTACGAATCTCAACATAATTCTCGCATTATGACTCAGATTACCCTCCAGTCATCTTCGTATCCTATATCTGAGTCTGTAGCATGATAAGACACCTTATGGAATTCCCGTTCCTCCATTCGGGTCCCTGAAACTCCAAAATTACCGATAGTTACGGTATTTTAAACTGGAGTCTTTTCCTGTGTACGAATCTTTACATAATTCTCGCATTATGACTCCGATTACCCTCCAGTCAGCTTCGTAACCTATATCTGAGTCCCTAGCATGACAAGACACTTATGGCCTTCTCGTTCCTCCCTTCGGGTCCCTGAAAATCCAAAAGTACCGATAATTACGGTCTGATAAACTTGAATCTTTTCCTGTGTACGAATCTCTACATAATTCTCGCATTATGACTCCGATTACCCTCCAGTCAGCTTCGTATCCTATATCTGAATCTGTAGCATGATAAGACACCTTATGGCCTTCCCGTTCCTCCATTCGTGTCCCTGAAACTCCAAAAGTACCGATAGTTACGTTCTCATAAACTAGAATCTTTTCCTGTGTACGAATCTCTACATAACTCTCGTATTATGACTCCGATTACCCTCCAGTCAGCTTCGTATCCTATGTCTAAGTCTGTTGCATAATAAGACACCTTATGGCCTTCCCGTTCCTCTATTCGGGTTCCTGAAACTCCAAAATTACCGATAGTTACGTTATCATAAACTGGAATCTTTTCCTGTGTACGAATCTCTACATAATTCTCGCATTATGACTCAGATTAACCTCCGGTCATCTTCGTATCCTATATCTGAGTCTGTAGCCTGATAAGACACCTTATGGCCTTCCCGTTCCTCTATTCGGGTCCCTGAAACTCCAAAATTACCGATAGTTACGGTCTTTTAAACTGGAGTCTTTTCCTGTGTACGAATCTCTACATAATTCTCGCATTATGATTCCGATTACCCTCCAGTCAGCTTCGTATCCTATATCTGAGTCTGTAGCACGATAAGACACCTTATGGCCTTCCCGTTCCTCCATTCGGGTCCCTGACACTCCAAAAGTACCGATAATTACGGTCTCATAAACTGGAATCTTTTCCTTTGTACGAATCTCTACATAATTTTCGTATTATGACTCCGATTACCCTCCAGTCAGCTTCGTATCCTATATCTGAGTCTGTAGCGTGATAAGACACCTTATGGCATTCCCGTTCCTCTATTCGAGTCCCTGAAACTCCAAAATTACCGATAGTTACGGTCTTTTAAACTGGAGTCGTTTCCTGTGTACGAATCTCTACATAATTCTTGCATTCTATTACACTCCAGTCATCTTCGTTTCCTATATTTGAGTCTGTAGCATGATAAGACACCTTATGGCCTTCCCGTTCCTCCATTCGGGTCCCTGAAACTCCAAAAGTACCGATAATTACGGTCTCATAAACTGAAATCTTTTCCTGTGTACGAATCTCTACATAATGCTCGCATTATGACTCCGATTACCCTCCAGTCAGCTTCGTATCCTATATCTGAGTATGTAGCATGATAAGACACCTTATGGCCTTCCGGTTCCTCCATTCGGGTCCCTGAAACTCCAAAATTACCGATAGTTACGGTCTTTTACACTGGGGTCTTTTCCATTGTACGAATCTCTACATAATTCTCGCATTATGATTCCGATTACCCTCCGGTCAGCTTCGTATCCTATATCTGAGTCTGTAGCATGATAAGACAACTTATGGCCTTCCCATTCCTCCATTCGGGTCCCTGAAACTCCAAAAGTACCGATAATTACGGTCTCATAAACTTGAATCTTTTCCTGTGTACGAATCTCTACATAATTCTCGCATTATGACTCCGATTACCCTCCAGTCAGCTTCGTATCCTATATCTGAGTCTGTAGCATGATAAGACATCTTATGGCCTTCCCGTTCCTCCATTCGTGTCCCTGAAACTCCAAAAGTACCGATAGTTACGGTCTCATAACTAGAATCTTTTCCTGTGTACGAATCTTTACATAATTCTCGCATTATGACTCCGATTACCCTCCAGTCAGCTTCGTATCCTATATCTGAGTCTGTAGCATGATAAGACACCATATGGCCTTCCCGTTCCTCCATTCGGGTCCTTGAAACTCCAAAAGTACCGATAATTACGGTCTCATAAACTGGAATCTTTTCCTGTGTACGAATCTCAACATAATTCTCGCATTATGACTCAGATTACCCTCCAGTCATCTTCGTATCCTATATCTGAGTCTGTAGCATGATAAGACACCTTATGGAATTCCCGTTCCTCCATTCGGGTCCCTGAAACTCCAAAATTACCGATAGTTACGGTATTTTAAACTGGAGTCTTTTCCTGTGTACGAATCTTTACATAATTCTCGCATTATGACTCCGATTACCCTCCAGTCAGCTTCGTATCCTATATCTGAGTCCCTAGCATGACAAGACACTTATGGCCTTCTCGTTCCTCCCTTTGGGTCCCTGAAACTCCAAAAGTACCGATAATTACGGTCTGATAAACTTGAATCTTTTCCTGTGTACGAATCTCTACATAATTCTCGCATTATGATTCCGATTACCCTCCAGTCAGCTTCGTATCCTATTTCTGAGTCTGTAGCATGATAAGACACCTTATGGCCTTCCCGTTCCTCCATTCGGGTCCCTGAAACTCCAAAAGTACCGATAATTACGGTCTCATAAACTGGAATCTTTTCCTTTGTACGAATCTCTACATAATTCTCGTATTATGACTCCGATTACCCTCTAGTCAGCTTCGTATCCTATATCTGAGTCTGTAACGTGATAAGACACCTTATGGCATTCCCGTTCCTCTATTCGGGTCCCTGAAACTCCAAAATTACCGATAGTAACGGTCTTTTAAACTGGAGTCTTTTCCTGTGTACGAATCTCTACATAATTCTCGCATTATGACTCCGATTACCCTCCAGTCAGCTTCGTATTCTATATCTGAGTCTGTAGCATGATAAGAGACCTTATGGCATTCCCGTTCCT
Organism: Ambrosia artemisiifolia; assembly: GCA_032199755.1. Taxonomy (NCBI): domain Eukaryota; kingdom Viridiplantae; phylum Streptophyta; class Magnoliopsida; order Asterales; family Asteraceae; genus Ambrosia; species Ambrosia artemisiifolia. Next base: position 27,082,077 of record CM063521.1, read on the forward strand.
CCATTCGGGTCCCTGAAACTCCAAAATTACCGATAGTTACGGTCTTTTAAACTGGAGTCGTTTCCTGTGTACGAATCTCTAAATAATTCTTGCATTCTATTACACTCCAGTCATCTTCGTTTCCTATATTTGAGTCTGTAGCATGATAAGACACCTTATGGCCTTCCCGTTCCTCCATTCGGGTCCCTGAAACTCCAAAAGTACCGATAATTACGGTCTCATAAACTGAAATCTTTTCCTGTGTACGAATCTCTACATAATGCTCGCATTATGACACCGATTACCCTCCAGTCAGCTTCGTATCCTATGTCTAAGTCTGTTGCATGATAAGACACCTTATGGCCTTCCCATTCCTCTATTCGGGTTCCTGAAACTCCAAAATTACCGATAGTTACGTTATCATAAACTGGAATCTTTTCCTGTGTACGAATCTCTACATAATTCTCGCATTATGACTCAGATTAACCTCCGGTCATCTTCGTATCCTATATCTGAGTCTGTAGCCTGATAAGACACCTTATGGCCTTCCCGTTCCTCTATTCGGGTCCCTGAAACTCCAAAATTACCGATAGTTACGGTCTTTTAAACTGGAGTCTTTTCCTGTGTACGAATCTCTACATAATTCTCGCATTATGATTCCGATTACCCTCCAGTCAGCTTCGTATCCTATATCTGAGTCTGTAGCACGATAAGACACCTTATGGCCTTCCCGTTCCTCCATTCGGGTCCCTGACACTCCAAAAGTACCGATAATTACGGTCTCATAAACTGGAATCTTTCCCTTTGTACGAATCTCTACATAATTCTCGTATTATGACTCCGATTACCCTCCAGTCAGCTTCGTATCCTATATCTGAGTCTGTAGCATGATAAGACACCTTATGGCATTACCGTTCCTCTATTCGGGTCCCTGAAACTCCAAAATTACCGATAGTTACGGTCTTTTAAACTGGAGTCTTTTCCTGTGTACGAATCTCTACATAATTCTCGCATTATGACCCCGATTACCCTCCAGTCAGCTTCGTATTCTATATCTGAGTCTGTAGCATGATAAGAGACCTTATGGCCTTCCCGTTCCTCCATTCGGGTCCCTGAAACTCCAAAATTACCGATAGTTACGGTCTTTTAAACTGGAGCCGTTTCCTGTGTATGAATCTCTACATAATTCTTGCATTCTATTACACTCCAGTCATCTTCGTTTCCTATATTTGAGTCTGTAGCATGATAAGACACCTTATGGCCTTCCCGTTCCTCCATTCGGGTCCCTGAAACTCCAAAAGTACCGATAATTACGGTCTCATAAACTGAAATCTTTTCCTGTGTACGAATCTCTACATAATGCTCGCATTATGACTCCGATTACCCTCCAGTCAGCTTCGTATCCTATATCTGAGTCTGTAACGTGATAAGACACCTTATGGCATTCCCGTTCCTCTATTCGGGTCCCTGAAACTCCAAAATTACCGATAGTAACGGTCTTTTAAACTGGAGTCTTTTCCTGTGTACGAATCTCTACATAATTCTCGCATTATGACTCCGATTACCCTCCAGTCAGCTTCGTATTCTATATCTGAGTCTGTAGCATGATAAGAGACCTTATGGCATTCCCGTTCCTCCATTCGGGTCCCTGAAACTCCAAAATTACCGATAGTTACGGTCTTTTAAACTGGAGTCGTTTCCTGTGTACGAATCTCTAAATAATTCTTGCATTCTATTACACTCCAGTCATCTTCGTTTCCTATATTTGAGTCTGTAGCATGATAAGACACCTTATGGCCTTCCCGTTCCTCCATTCGGGTCCCTGAAACTCCAAAAGTACCGATAATTACGGTCTCATAAACTGAAATCTTTTCCTGTGTACGAATCTCTACATAATGCTCGCATTATGACTCCGATTACCCTCCAGTCAGCTTCGTATCCTATGTCTAAGTCTGTTGCATGATAAGACACCTTATGGCCTTCCCATTCCTCTATTCGGGTTCCTGAAACTCCAAAATTACCGATAGTTACGTTATCATAAACTGGAATCTTTTCCTGTGTACGAATCTCTACATAATTCTCGCATTATGACTCAGATTAACCTCCGGTCATCTTCGTATCCTATATCTGAGTCTGTAGCCTGATAAGACACCTTATGGCCTTCCCGTTCCTCTATTCGGGTCCCTGAAACTCCAAAATTACCGATAGTTACGGTCTTTTAAACTGGAGTCTTTTCCTGTGTACGAATCTCTACATAATTCTCGCATTATGATTCCGATTACCCTCCAGTCAGCTTCGTATCCTATATCTGAGTCTGTAGCACGATAAGACACCTTATGGCCTTCCCGTTCCTCCATTCGGGTCCCTGACACTCCAAAAGTACCGATAATTACGGTCTCATAAACTGGAATCTTTCCCTTTGTACGAATCTCTACATAATTCTCGTATTATGACTCCGATTACCCTCCAGTGAGCTTCGTATCCTATATCTGAGTCTGTAGCATGATAAGACACCTTATGGCATTACCGTTCCTCTATTCGGGTCCCTGAAACTCCAAAATTACCGATAGTTACGGTCTTTTAAACTGGAGTCTTTTCCTGTGTACGAATCTCTACATAATTCTCGCATTATGACCCCGATTACCCTCCAGTCAGCTTCGTATTCTATATCTGAGTCTGTAGCATGATAAGAGACCTTATGGCCTTCCCGTTCCTCCATTCGGGTCCCTGAAACTCCAAAATTACCGATAGTTACGGTCTTTTAAACTGGAGTCGTTTCCTGTGTACGAATCTCTACATAATTCTTGCATTCTATTACACTCCAGTCATCTTCGTTTCCTATATTTGAGTCTGTAGCATGATAAGACACCTTATGGCCTTCCCGTTCCTCCATTCGGGTCCCTGAAACTCCAAAAGTACCGATAATTACGGTCTCATAAACTGAAATCTTTTCCTGTGTACGAATCTCTACATAATGCTCGCATTATGACTCCGATTACCCTCCAGTCAGCTTCGTATCCTATATCTGAGTATGTAGCATGATAAGACACCTTATGGCCTTCCGGTTCCTCCATTCGGGTCCCTGAAACTCCAAAATTACCGATAGTTACGGTCTTTTACACTGGAGTCTTTTCCATTGTACGAATCTCTACATAATTCTCGCATTATGATTCCGATTACCCTCCGGTCAGCTTCGTATCCTATATCTGAGTCTGTAGCATGATAAGACAACTTATGGCCTTCCCATTCCTCCATTCGGGTCCCTGAAACTCCAAAAGTACCGATAATTACGGTCTCATAAACTTGAATCTTTTCCTGTGTACGAATCTCTACATAATTCTCGCATTATGACTCCGATTACCCTCCAGTCAGCTTCGTATCCTATATCTGAGTCTGTAGCATGATAAGACATCTTATGGCCTTCCCGTTCCTCCATTCGTGTCCCTGAAACTCCAAAAGTACCGATAGTTACGGTCTCATAACTAGAATCTTTTCCTGTGTACGAATCTTTACATAATTCTCGCATTATGACTCCGATTACCCTCCAGTCAGCTTCGTATCCTATATCTGAGTCTGTAGCATGATAAGACACCATATGGCCTTCCCGTTCCTCCATTCGGGTCCTTGAAACTCCAAAAGTACCGATAATTACGGTCTCATAAACTAGAATCTTTTCCTGTGTACGAATCTCAACATAATTCTCGCATTATGACTCAGATTACCCTCCAGTCATCTTCGTATCCTATATCTGAGTCTGTAGCATGATAAGACACCTTATGGAATTCCCGTTCCTCCATTCGGGTCCCTGAAACTCCAAAATTACCGATAGTTACGGTATTTTAAACTGGAGTCTTTTCCTGTGTACGAATCTTTACATAATTCTCGCATTATGACTCCGATTACCCTCCAGTCAGCTTCGTATCCTATATCTGAGTCCCTAGCATGACAAGACACTTATGGCCTTCTCGTTCCTCCCTTCGGGTCCCTGAAAATCCAAAAGTACCGATAATTACGGTCTGATAAACTTGAATCTTTTCTTGTGTACGAATCTCTACATAATTCTCGCATTATGACTCCGATTACCCTCCAGTCAGCTTCGTATCCTATATCTGAATCTGTAGCATGATAAGACACCTTATGGCCTTCCCGTTCCTCCATTCGTGTCCCTGAAACTCCAAAAGTACCGATAGTTACGTTCTCATAAACTAGAATCTTTTCCTGTGTACGAATCTCTACATAATTCTCGTATTATGACTCCGATTACCCTCCAGTCAGCTTCGTATCCTATGTCTAAGTCTATTGCATGATAAGACACCTTATGGCCTTCCCGTTCCTCTATTCGGGTTCCTGAACTCCAAAATTACCGATAGTTACGTTATCATAAACTGGAATCTTTTCCTGTGTACGAATCTCTACAAAATTCTCGCATTATGACTCAGATTAACCTCCGGTCATCTTCGTATCCTATATCTGAGTCTGTAGCCTGATAAGACACCTTATGGCCTTCCCGTTCCTCTATTCGGGTCCCTGAAACTCCAAAATTACCGATAGTTACGGTCTTTTAAACTGGAGTCGTTTCCTGTGTACGAATCTCTACATAATTCTTGCATTCTATTACACTCCAGTCAGCTTCGTTTCCTATATCTGAGTCTGTAGCATGACAAGACACTTATGGCCTTCTTGTTCCTCCCTTCGGGTCCCTGAAACTCCAAAAGTACCGATAATTACGGTCTGATAAACTTGAATCTTTTCCTGTGTACGAATCTCTACATAATTCTCGCATTATGATTCCGATTACCCTCCAGTCAGCTTCGTATCCTATATCTGAGTCTGTAGCATGATAAGACACCTTATGGCCTTCCCGTTCCTCCATTCGGGTCCCTGAAACTCCAAAAGTACCGATAATTACGGTCTCATAAACTGGAATCTTTTCCTTTGTACGAATCTCTACATAATTCTCGTATTATGACTCCGATTACCCTCCAGTCAGCTTCGTATCCTATATCTGAGTCTGTAGCGTGATAAGACACCTTATGGCATTCCCGTTCCTCTATTCGGGTCCCTGAAACTCCAAAATTACCGATAGTTACGGTCTTTTAAACTGGAGTCGTTTCCTGTGTACGAATCTCTACATAATTCTTGCATTCTATTACACTCCAGTCATCTTCGTTTCCTATATTTGAGTCTGTAGCATGATAAGACACCTTATGGCCTTCCCGTTCCTCCATTCGGGTCCCTGAAACTCCAAAAGTACCGATAATTACGGTCTCATAAACTGAAATCTTTTCCTGTGTACGAATCTCTACATAATCCTCGCATTATGACTCCGATTACCCTCCAGTCAGCTTCGTATCCTATATCTGAGTATGTAGCATGATAAGACACCTTATGGCCTTCCGGTTCCTCCATTCGGGTCCCTGAAACTCCAAAATTACCGATAGTTACGGTCTTTTACACTGGAGTCTTTTCCTGTGTACGAATCTCTACATAATTCTCGCATTATGATTCCGATTACCCTCCGGTCAGCTTCGTATCCTATGTCTGAGTCTGTAGCATGACAAGACACTTATGGCCTTCTTGTTCCTCCCTTCGGGTCCCTGAAACTCCAAAATTACCGATAATTACGGTCTGATAAACTTGAATCTTTTCCTGTGTACGAATCTCTACATAATTCTCGCATTATGATTCCGATTACCGTCCAGTCAGCTTCGTATCCTATATCTGAGTCTGTAGCATGATAAGACACCTTATGGCCTTCCCGTTCCTCCATTCGGGTCCCTAAAACTCCAAAAGTACCGATAATTACGGTCTCATAAACTGGAATCTTTTCCTTTGTACGAATCTCTACATAATTCTCGTATTATGACTCCGATTACCCTCCAGTCAGATTCGTATCCTATATCTGAGTCTGTAGCGTGATAAGACACCTTATGGCATTCCCGTTCCTCTATTCGGGTCCCTGAAACTCCAAAATTACCGATAGTTACGGTCTTTTAAACTGGAGTCGTTTCCTGTGTACGAATCTCTACATAATTCTTGCATTCTATTACACTCCAGTCATCTTCGTTTCGTATATTTGAGTCTGTAGCATGATAAGACACCTTATGGCCTTCCCGTTCCTCCATTCGGGTCCCTGAAACTCCAAAAGTACCGATAATTACGGTCTCATAAACTGAAATCTTTTCCTGTGTACGAATCTCTACATAATGCTCGCATTATGACTCCGATTACCCTCCAGTCAGCTTCGTATCATATATCTGAGTATGTAGCATGATAAGACACCTTATGGCCTTCCGGTTCCTCCATTCGGGTCCCTGAAACTCCAAAATTACCGATAGTTACGGTCTTTTACACTGGAGTCTTTTCCTGTGTACGAATCTCTACATAATTCTCGCATTATGATTCCGATTACCCTCCGGTCAGCTTCGTATCCTATATCTGAGTCTGTAGCATGATAAGACAACTTATGGCCTTACCATTCCTCCATTCGGGTCCCTGAAACTCCAAAAGTACCGATAATTACGGTCTCATAAACTTGAATCTTTTCCTGTGTACGAATCTCTACATAATTCTCGCATTATGACTCCGATTACCCTCCAGTCAGCTTCGTATCCTATATCTGAGTCTGTAGCATGATAAGACACCTTATGGCCTTCCCGTTCCTCCATTCGTGTCCCTGAAACTCCAAAATTACTGATAATTACGGTCTCATAAACTTGAATCTTTTCCTGTGTACGAATCTCTACATAATTCTCGCATTATGACTCCGATTACCCTCCAGTCAGCTTCGTATCCTATATCTGAGTCTGTAGCATGATAAGACACCTTATGGCCTTCCCGTTCCTCCATTTGGGTCCCTGAAAATCCAAAAGTACCGATAATTACGGTCTCATAAACTGGAATCTTTTCCTGTGTACGAATCTCTACATAATTCTCGCATTATGACTCAGATTACCCTCCAGTCATCTTCGTATCCTATATATGAGTCTGTAGCATGATAAGACACCTTATGGCATTCCCGTTCCTCCATTCGGGTCCCTGAAATTCCAAAATTACCGATAGTTACGGTATTTTAAACTGGAGTCTTTTCCTGTGTACGAATCTTTACATAATTCTCGCATTCTATTACACTCCAGTCATCTTCGTTTCCTATATTAGAGTCTGTAGCATGATAAGACACCTTATGGCCTTCCCGTTCCTCCATTCGGGTCCCTGAAACTCCAAAAGTACCGATAATTACGGTCTCATAAACTGAAATCTTTTCCTGTGTACGAATCTCTACATAATGCTCGCATTATGACTCCGATTACCCTCCAGTCAGCTTCGTATCCTATATCTGAGTATGTAGCATGATAAGACACCTTATGGCCTTCCGGTTCCTCCATTCGGGTCCCTGAAACTCCAAAACTACCGATAGTTACGGTCTTTTATACTGGAGTCTTTTCCTGTGTACGAATCTCTACATAATTCTCGCATTATGACTCCGATTACCCTCCAGTCAGCTTCGTATCCTATATCTGATTCTGTAGCATGATAAGACACCTTATGGCCTTCCCGTTCCTCCATTCGTGTCCCTGAAACTCCAAAAGTACCGATAGTTACGGTCTCATAACTAGAATCTTTTCCTGTGTACGAATCTTTACATATTTCTCGCATTATGACTCCGATTACCCTCCAGTCAGCTTCGTATCCTATATCTAAGTCTGTAGCATGATAAGACACCATATGGCCTTCCCGTTCTTCCATTTGGGTCCCTGAAACTCCAAAAGTATCGATAATTACGGTCTCATAAACTGGAATCTTTTCCTGTGTACGAATCTCTACATAATTCTCGCATTATGACTCAGATTACCCTCCAGTCATCTTCGTATCCTATATCTGAGTCTGTAGCATGATAAGACACCTTATGGCATTCCCGTTCCTCCATTCGGGTCCCTGAAATTCCAAAATTACCGATAGTTACGGTATTTTAAACTGGAGTCTTTTCCTGTGTACGAATCTTTACATAATTCTCGCATTATGACTCCGATTACCCTCCAGTCAGCATCGTATCCTATATCTGAGTCCGTAGCATGACAAGACACTTATGGCATTCTCGTTCCTCCCTTCGTGTCCCTGAAACTCCAAATGTACCTATAATGACGGTTTGATAAACTTGAATCTTTACCTGTGTACGAATCTCTACATAATTCTCGCATTACGTCTCCGATTACCCTCCAGTCACCTTCCTATCCTATATCTGAATCTGTAGCATGATAAGACACCTTATGGCCTTCCCGTTCCTCCATTCGTGTCCCTGAAACTCCAAAAGTACCGATAGTTACGTTCTCATAAACTGGAATCTTTTCCTGTGTACGAATCTCTACATAATTCTCGTATTATGACTCCGATTACCCTCCAGTCAGCTTTGTATCCTATATCTGAGTCTGTAGCATGATAAGACACCTTATGGCCTTCCCGTTCCTCTATTCGGGTTCCTGAAACTCCAAAATTACCGATAGTTACGTTATCATAAACTGGAATCTTTTCCTGTGTACGAATCTCTACATAATTCTCGCATTATGACTCAGATTAACCTCCAGTCATCTTCGTATCCTATATCTGAGTCTGTAGCATGATAAGACACCTTATGGCCTTCCCATTCCACTATTCGGTCCCTGAAACTCCAAAATTAACGATAGTTACGGTCTTTTAAACTGGAGTCTTTTCCTGTGTACGAATCTCTACATAATTCTCGCATTATGATTCCGATTACCCTCCAGTCAGCTTCGTATCCTATATCTGAGTCTGTAGCATGACAAGACTCTTATGGCCTTCTCGTTCCTCCCTTCGGGTCCCTGAAACTCCAAAAGTACCGATAATTACGGTCTGATAAACTTGAATATTTTCCTGTGTACGAATCTCTACATAATTCTCGCATTATGACTCCGATTACCCTCCAGTCAGCTTCGTATCCTATATCTGAGTCATTAACGTGATAAGACACCTTATGGCCTTCCCGTTCCTCCATTCGGGTCCCTGAAACTCCAAAATTACCGATAGTTACGTTATCATAAACTGGAATCTTTTCCTTTGTACGAATCTCTACATACTTCTCGCATTATGACTCAGATTAACCTCTAGTCATCTTCGTATCCTATATCTGAGTCCGTAGCATGATAAGACACCTTATGGCCTTCCCGTTCCTCCATTCGGGTCCCTAAAACTCCAAAATTACCAATAGTTACGGTCTTTTAAACTGGAGTCTTTTCCTGTGTACGAATCTCTACATAATTCTCGCATTATGATTCCGATTACCCTCCAGTCAGCTTCGTATCTTATATCTGAGTCTGTAGCATGACAAGACACTTATGGCCTTCTCGTTCCTCCCTTCGGGTCCCTGAAACTCCAAAAGTACCGATAATTACGGTCTGATAAACTTGAATCTTTTCCTGTGTATGAATCTCTACATAGTTCTCGCATTATGACTTAGATTACCCTCCAGTGAGTTTCGTATCCTATATCTGAATCTGTAGCATGATAAGACATCTTATGGCCTTCCCGTTCCTCCATCCGTGTCCCTGAAACTCCAAAAGTACCGATAGTTACGTTCTCATAAACTGGAATCTTTTCCTGTGTACGAATCTCTACATAATTCTCGCATTATGACTCAGATTAACCTCCAGTCATCTTCGTATCCTATATCTGAGTCTGTAGCATGATAAGACACCTTATGGCCTTCCCGTTCCTCCATTCGGGTCCCTGAAACTTCAAAATTACCGATAGTTACGGTCTTTTAAACTGGAGTCTTTTCCTGTGTACGAATCTCTACATAATTCTCGCATTATGATTCCGATTACCCTCCAGTCAGCTTCGTATCCTATATCTGAGTCTGTAGCATGACAAGACACTTATGGCCTTTTCGTTCCTCCCTTCGGGTCCCTGAAACTCCAAAAGTACCGATAATTACAGTCTGATAAACTTGAATCTTTTCCTGTGTACGAATCTCTACATAATTCTCGCATTATGACTCCGATTACCCTCCAGTCAGCTTCGTATCCTATATTGAGTCTGTAGCATGATAAGACACCTTATGGCCTTCCCGTTCCTCCATTCGGGACCCTGAAACTCCAAAAGTACCGATAATTACGGTCTCATAAACTGGAATCTTTTCTTGCGTACGAATCTCTACATAATTCTCATATTATGACTCCGATTACCGTCCAGTCAGCTTCGTATCCTATATCTGAGTCATTAACGTGATAAGACACCTTATGGCCTTCCCGTTCCTCCATTCGGGTCCCTGAAACTCAAAAATTACCGATAGTTACGGTCTTTTAAACTGGAGTCTTTTCCTGTGTACGAATCTCTATATAATTCTCGCATTATGACTCCGATTACCCTCCAGTCAGCTTCGTATCCTATATCTGAGTCTGTAGCATGATAAGACACCATATGGCCTTCCCGTTCCTCCATTCGGGTCCCTGAAACTCCAAAAGTACCGATAATTACGGTCTCATAAACTGGAATCTTTTCCTGTGTACGAGACTCTACATAATTCTCGCATTATGACTCAGATTACCCTCCAGTCATCTTTGTATCCTATATCCGAGTCTGTAGCATGATAAGACACCTTATGGCATTCTCGTTCCTCCATTCGGGTCCCTGAAACTCCAAAATTACCGATAGTTACGGTATTTTAAACTGGAGTCTTTTCCTGTGTACGAATCTTTACATAATTCTCGCATTATGACTTCGATTACCCTCCAGTCAGCTTCGTATCCTATATCTGAGTCCGTAGCATGACAAGACACTTATGGCCTTCTCGTTCCTCCCTTTGGGTCCCTGAAACTCCAAATGTACCTATAATTACGGTCTGATAAACTTGAATCTTTTCCTGTGTACGAATCTCTACATAATTCTCGCATTATGACTCCGATTACCCTCCAGTCAGCTTCGTATCCTATATCTGAATCTGTAGCATGATAAGACACCTTATGGCCTTCCCGTTCCTCCATTCGTGTCCCTGAAACTCCAAAAGTACCGATAGTTACGTTCTCATAAACTGGAATCTTTTCCTGTGTACGAATCTCTACATAATTCTCGTATTATGACTCCGATTACCCTCCAGTCAGCTTTGTATCCTATATCTGAGTCTGTAGCATGATAAGACACATTATGGCCTTCCCGTTCCATTATTCGGGTTCCTGAAACTCCAAAATTACCGATAGTTACGTTATCATAAACTGGAATCTTTTCCTTTGTACGAATCTCTACATACTTCTCGCATTATGACTCAGATTAACCTCCAATCATCTTCGTATCCTATAACTGAGTCTGTAGCTTGATAAGACACCTTATGGCCTTCCCGTTCCTCTATTCGGGTCCCTGAAACTCCAAAATTACCGATAGTTACGGTCTTTTAAACTGGAGTCTTTTCCTGTGTACGAATCTCTACATAATTCTCGCATTATGATTCCGATTACCCTCCAGTCAGCTTCGTATCCTATATCTGAGTCTGTAGCATGACAAGACACTTATGGCCTTCTCGTTCCTCCCTTCGGGTCCCTGAAACTCCAAAAGTACCGATAATTACGGTCTGATAAACTTGAATCTTTTCCTGTGTACGAATCTCTACATAATTCTCGCATTATGACTCCGATTACCCTCCAGTCAGCTTCGTATCCTATATTGAGTCTGTAGCATGATAAGACACCTTATGGCCTTCCCATTCCTCCATTCGGGTCCCTGAAACTCCAAAAGTACCGATAATTACGGTCTCATAAACTGGAATCTTTTCCTGTGTACGAATCTCTACATAATTCTCATATTTTGACTCCGATTACCCTCCAGTCAGCTTCGTATCCTATATCTGAGTCATTAACGTGATAAGACACCTTATGGCCTTCCCGTTCCTCCATTCGGGTCCCTGAAACTCAAAAATTACCGATAGTTACGGTCTTTTAAACTGGAGTCTTTTCCTGTGTACGAATCTCTATATAATTCTCGCATTATGACTCCGATTACCTTCCAGTCAGCTTCGTATCCTATATCTGAGTCTGTAGCATGATAAGACACCTTATGGCCTTCCCGTTCCTCCATTCGGGTCCCTGAAACTCCAAAATTACCGATAGTTACGGTCTTTTAAACTGGAGTCTTTTCCTGTGTACGAATCTCTACATAATTGTCGCATTATGACTCCAATTACCCTCCAGTCAGCTTCGTATCCTATCTCTGAGTCTGTAGCATGATAAGACACCTTATGGCCTTCCCGTTCCTCCATTCGGGTCCCTGAAACTCCAAAATTACCGATAGTTACGGTCTTTTAAACTGGAGTCATTTCCTGTGTACGAATCTCTACATAAATCTTGCATTCTATTACACTCCAGTCATCTTCGTATCCTATATTTGAGTCTGTAGCATGATAAGACACCTTATGACCTTCCCGTTCCTCCATTCGGGTCCCTGAAACTCCAAAAGTACCGATAATTACGGTCTCATAAACTGAAATCTTTTCCTGTGTACGAATCTCTGAATAATGCTCGCATTATGACTCCGATTACCCTCCAGTCAGCTTTGTATCCTATATCTGAGTCTGTAGCATGATAAGACACCTTATGGCCTTCCGGTTCCTCCATTCGGGTCCCTGAAACTCCAAAATTACCGATAGTTACGGTCTTTTACACTGGAGTCTTTTCCTATGTACGAATCTCTACATAATTCTCGCATTATGATTCCGATTACCCTCCGGTCAGCTTCGTATCCTATATCTGAGTCTGTAGCATGATAAGACAACATATGGCCTTCCTGTTCCTCCATTCGGGTCCCTGAAACTCCAAAAGTACCGATAATTACGGTCTCATAAACTTGAATCTTTTCCTGTGTACGAATCTCTACGTAATTCTCGCATTATGACTTCGATTACCCTCCAGTCAGCTTCGTATCCTATATCTGAGTCTGTAGCATGATAAGACACCTTATGGCCTTCCCGTTCCTCCATTCGTGTCCCTGAAACTCCAAAAGTACCGATAGTTACGGTCTCATAACTGGAATCTTTTCCTGTGTACGAATCTTTAAATAATTCTCGCATTATGACTCCGATAACCCTCCAGTCAGCTTCGTATCCTATATCTGAGTCTGTAGCATGATAAGACACCATATGGCCTTCGCGTTCCTCCATTCGGGTCCCTGAAACTCCAAAAGTACCGATAATTACGGTCTCTTAAACTGGAATCTTATCCTGTGTACAAATCTCTACATAATTCTCGCATTGTGACTCAGATTACCCTCCAGTCATCTTCGTATCCTATATCTGAGTCTGTAGCATGATAAGACACCTTATGGCATTCCCGTTCCTCCAATCGGGTCCCTGAAACTCCAAAAATACTGATAGTTACGGTATTTTAAACTGGAGTCTTTTCCTGTGTACGAATCTTTACATAATTCTCGCATTATGACTCCGATTACCCTCCAGTCAGCTTCGTATCCTATATCTGAGTCCGTAGCATGACAAGACACTTATGGGCTTCTCGTTCCTCCCTTCGGGTCCCTGAAACTCCAAATGTACCTATAATTACGGTCTTATAAACTTGAATCTTTTCCTGTGTACGAATCTCTACATAATTCTCGCATTATGACTCCGATTACCCTCCAGTCAGCTTCGTATCCTATATCTGAGTCATTAACGTGATAAGACACCTTATGGCCTTCCCGTTCCTCCATTCGGGTCCCTGAAACTCAAAAATTACCGATAGTTACGGTCTTTTAAACTGGAGTCTTTTCCTGTGTACGAATCTCTATATAATTCTCGCATTATGACTCCGATTACCCTCCAGTCAGCTTCGTATCCTATATCTGAGTCTGTAGCATGATAAGACACCTTATGGCCTTCCCGTTCCTCCATTCGGGTCCCTGAAACTCCAAAATTACCGATAGTTACGGTCTTTTAAACTGGAGTCTTTTCCTGTGTACGAATCTCTACATAATTGTCGCATTATGACTCCAATTACCCTCCAGTCAGCTTCGTATCCTATCTCTGAGTCTGTAGCATGATAAGACACCTTATGGCCTTCCCGTTCCTCCATTCGGGTCCCTGAAACTCCAAAATTACCGATAGTTACGGTCTTTTAAACTGGAGTCGTTTCCTGTGTACGAATCTCTACATAAATCTTGCATTCTATTACACTCCAGTCATCTTCGTATCCTATATTTGAGTCTGTAGCATGATAAGACACCTTATGACCTTCCCGTTCCTCCATTCGGGTCCCTGAAACTCCAAAAGTACCGATAATTACGGTCTCATAAACTGAAATCTTTTCCTGTGTACGAATCTCTACATAATGCTCGCATTATGATTCCGATTACCCTCCGGTCAGCTTCGTATCCTATATCTGAGTCTGTAGCATGATAAGACAACATATGGCCTTCCTGTTCCTCCATTCGGGTCCCTGAAACTCCAAAAGTACCGATAATTACGGTCTCATAAACTTGAATCTTTTCCTATGTACGAATCTCTGCGTAATTCTCGCATTATGACTCCGATTACCCTCCAGTCAGCTTCGTATCCTATATCTGAGTCTGTAGCATGATAAGACACCTTATGGCCTTCCCGTTCCTCCATTCGTGTCCCTGAAACTCCAAAAGTACCGATAGTTACGGTCTCATAACTGGAATCTTTTCCTGTGTACGAATCTTTAAATAATTCTCGCATTATGACTCCGATAACCCTCCAGTCAGCTTCGTATCCTATATCTGAGTCTGTAGCATGATAAGACACCATATGGCCTTCGCGTTCCTCCATTCGGGTCCCTGAAACTCCAAAAGTACCGATAATTACGGTCTCTTAAACTGGAATCTTATCCTGTGTACGAATCTCTACATAATTCTCGCATTGTGACTCAGATTACCCTCCAGTCATCTTCGTATCCTATATCTGAGTCTGTAGCATGATAAGACACCTTATGGCATTCCCGTTCCTCCAATCGGGTCCCTGAAACTCCAAAATTACCGATAGTTACGGTATTTTAAACTGGAGTCTTTTCCTGTGTACGAATCTTTACATAATTCTCGCATTATGACTCCGATTTCCCTCCAGTCAGCTTCGTATCCTATATCTGAGTCCGTAGCATGACAAGACACTTATGGCCTTCTCGTTCCTCCCTTCGGGTCCCTGAAACTCCAAATGTACCTATAATTACGGTCTGATAAACTTGAATCTTTTCCTGTGTACGAATCTCTACATAATTCTCGCATTATGACTCCGATTACCCTCCAGTCAGCTTCGTATCCTATATCTGAATCTGTAGCATGATAAGACACCTTATGGCCTTCCCGTTCCTCCATTCGTGTCCCTGAAACTCCAAAAGTACCGATAGTTACGTTCTCATAAACTGGAATCTTTTCCTGTGTACGAATCTCTACATAATTCTCGTATTATGACTCCGATTACCCTCCAGTCAGCTTTGTATCCTATATCTGAGTCTGTAGCATGATAAGACACCTTATGGTCTTCCCGTTCCTCTATTCGGGTTCCTGAAACTCAAAAATTACCGATAGTCACGTTATCATAAACTGGAATCTTTTCCTTTGTACGAATCTCTACATACTTCTCGCATTATTACTTAGATTAACCTCCAGTCATCTTCGTATCCTATAACTGAGTCTGTAGCATGATAAGACACCTTATGGCCTTCCCGTTCCTCTATTCGGGTCCCTGAAACTCCAAATGTACCTATAATTACGGTCTGATAAACTTGAATCTTTTCCTGTGTACGAATCTCTACATAATTCTCGCATTATGACTCCGATTACCCTCCAGTCAGCTTCGTATCTTATATCTGAGTCTGTAGCATGACAAGACACTTATGGCCTTCTCGTTCCTCCCTTCGGGTCCCTGAAACTCCAAAAGTACCGATAATTACGGTCTGATAAACTTGAATCTTTTCCTGTGTACGAATCTCTACATAATTCTCGCATTATGACTTAGATTACCCTCCAGTCAGTTTCGTATCCTATATCTGAATCTGTAGCATGATAAGACACCTTATGGCCTTCCCGTTCCTCCATTCGTGTCCCTGAAACTCCAAAAGTACCGATAATTACGGTCTCATAAACTGAAATCTTTTCCTATGTACGAATCTCTACATAATGCTCGCATTATGACTCCGATTACCCTCCAGTCAGCTTCGTATCCTATATCTGAGTCTGTAGCATGATAAGACACCTTATGGCCTTCCGGTTCCTCCATTCGGGTCCCTGAAACTCCAAAATTACCGATAGTTACGGTCTTTTACACTGGAGTCTTTTCCTATGTACGAATCTCTACATAATTCTCGCATTATGATTCCGATTACCCTCTGGTCAGCTTCGTATCCTATATCTGAGTCTGTAGCATGATAAGACAACATATGGCCTTCCTGTTCCTCCATTCGGGTCCCTGAAACTCCAAAAGTACGGATAATTACGGTCTGATAAACTTGAATCTTTTCCTGTGTACGAATCTCAACATAATTCTCATATTATGACTCCGATTACCCTCCAGTCAGCTTCGTATCCTATATCTGAGTCAGTAACGTGATAAGACACCTTATGGCCTTCCCGTTCCTCTATTCGGGTCCCTGAAACTCCAAAATTACCGATAGTTACAGTCTTTTAAACTGGAGTCTTTTCATGTGTACGAATCTCTACATAATTGTCGCATTATGACTCCGATTACCCTCCAGTCAGCTTCGTATCCTATCTCTGAGTCTGTAGCATGATAAGACACCTTATGGCCTTCCCGTTTCTCCATTCGGGTCCCTGAAACTCCAAAATTACCGATAGTTACGGTCCTTTAAACTAGAGTCGTTTCCTTTGTATGAATCTCTACATAATTCTTGCATTCTATTACACTCCAGTCATCTTCGTATCCTATATTTGAGTCTGTAGCATGATAAGACACCTTATGACCTTCCCGTTCCTCCATTCGGGTCCCTGAAACTCCAAAAGTACCGATAATTACGGTCTCATAAACTGAAATCTTTTCCTATGTACGAATCTCTACATAATGCTCGCATTATGACTCCGATTACCCTCCAGTCAGCTTCGTATCCTATATCTGAGTCTGTAGCATGATAAGACACCTTATGGCCTTCCGGTTCCTCCATTCGGGTCCCTGAAACTCCAAAATTACCGATAGTTACGGTCTTTTACACTGGAGTTTTTTCCTATGTACGAATCTCTACATAATTCTCGCATTATGATTCCGATTACCCTCCGGTCAGCTTCGTATCCTATATCTGAGTCTGTAGCATGATAAGACAACATATGGCCTTCCTGTTCCTCAATTCGTGTCCCTGAAACTCCAAAAGTACCGATAGTTACGGTCTCATAACTGGAATCTTTTCCTGTGTACGAATCTTTAAATAATTCTCGCATTATGACTCCGATAACCCTCCAGTCAGCTTCGTATCCTATATCTGAGTCTGTAGCATGATAAGACACCATATGGCCTTCGCGTTCTCCATTCGGGTCCCTGAAACTCCAAGAGTACCGATAATTACGGTCTCATAAACTGGAATCTTATCCTGTGTACGAATCTCTACATAATTCTCGCATTATGACTCAGATTACCCTCCAGTCATCTTCGTATCCTATATCTGAGTCTGTAGCATGATAAGACACCTTATGGCATTCCCGTTCCTCCATTCGGGTCCCTGAAACTCCAAAATTACCGATAGTTACGGTATTTTAAACTGGAGTCTTTTCCTGTGTACGAATCTTTACATAATTCTCGCATTATGACTCCGATTACCCTCCAGTCAGCTTCGTATCCTATATCTGAGTCTGTAACATGACAAGACACTTATGGCCTTCTCGTTCCTCCCTTCGGGTCCCTGAAACTACAAAAGTACCGATAATTACGGTCTGATAAACTTGAATCTTTTCCTGTGTACGAATCTCTACATGATTCTGGCGTTATGACTCCGATTACCCTCCAGTCAGCTTCGTATCCTATATCTGAATCTGTAGCATGATACGACAACTTATGGCCTTCCGGTTCCTCCATTCGTGTCCCTGAAACTCCAAAAGTACCGATAGTTACGTTCTCATAAACTAGAATCTTTTCCTGTGTACGAATCTCTACATAATTCTCGCATTATGACTCAGATTAACCTCCAGTCATCTTCGTATCCTATATCTGAGTCTGTAGCATGATAAGACACCTTATGGCCTTCCCGTTCCTCCATTCGAGTCCCTGAAACTCCAAAATTACCGATAGTTACGGTTTTAAACTGGAGTCTTTTCCTGTGTACGAATCTCTACATAATTCTCGCATTATGATTCCGATTACCCTCCAGTCAGCTTCGTATCCTATATCTGAGTCTGTAGCATGACAAGACATTTATGGCCTTCTCGTTCCTCCCTTCGGGTCCCTGAAACTCCAAAAGTACCGATAATTACGGTCTGATAAACTTGAATCTTTTCCTGTGTACGAATCTCTACATAATTCTCGCATTATGACTCTGATTACCCTCCTGTCAGCTTCGTATCCTATATCTGAGTCTGTAGCATGATAAGACACCTTTTGGTCTTCCCGTTCCTCCATTCGGGTCCCTGAAACTCCAAAAGTACCGATAATTACGGTCTCATAAACTGGAATCTTTTCCTGTGTACGAATCTCTACATAATTCTCATATTATGACTCCGATTACCCTCCAGTCATCTTCGTATCCTATATTTGAGTCAGTAGCGTGATAAGACACCTAATGGCCTTCCCGTTCCTCTATTCGGGTCCCTGAAACTCCAAAATTACCGATAGTTACGGTCTTTTAAACTGGAGTCTTTTCCTGTGTATGAATCTCTACATAATTCTCGCATTTTGACTCCGATTACCCTGCAGTCAGCTTTGTATCCTATATCTGAGTTTGTAGCATGATAAGACACCTTATGGCTTTCCTGTTCCTCCATTCGGGTCCCTAAAACTCCAAAATTACCGATAGTTACGGTCTTTTAAACTGGAGTCGTTTCCTGTGTACGAATCTCTACATAATTCTTGCATTCTATTACACTCCAGTCATCTTCGTATCCTATATTTGAGTCCGTAGCATGATAAGACACCTTATGGCCTTCCCGTTCCTCCATTCGGGTCCCTAAAACTCCAAAAGTACCGATAATTACGGTCTCATAAACTGAAATCTTTTCCTGTGTACGAATCTCTACATAATGCTCGCATTATGACTCCGATTACCCTCCAGTCAGCTTCGTATCCTATATCTGAGTCTGTAGCATGATAAGACACCTTATGGCCTTCCGGTTCCTCTATTCGGGTCCCTGAAACTCCAAAATTACCGATAGTTACGGTCTTTTACACTGGAGTCTTTTCCTATGTACGAATCTCTACATAATTCTCGCATTATGATTCCGATTACCCTCCGGTCAGCTTCGTATCCTATATCTGAGTCTGTAGCATGATAAGACAACATATGGCCTTCCTGTTCCTCCATTCGGGTCCCTGAAACTCCAAAAGTACGGATAATTACGGTCTGATAAACTTGAATCTTTTCCTGTGTACGAATCTCAACATAATTCTCATATTATGACTCCGATTACCCTCCAGTCAGCTTCGTATCCTATATCTGAGTCAGTAACGTGATAAGACACCTTATGGCCTTCCCGTTCCTCTATTCGGGTCCCTGAAACTCCAAAATTACCGATAGTTACGGTCTTTTAAACTGGAGTCTTTTCATGTGTACGAATCTCTACATAATTGTCGCATTATGACTCCGATTACCCTCCAGTCAGCTTCGTATCCTATCTCTGAGTCTGTAGCATGATAAGACACCTTATGGCTTTCCTGTTCCTCCATTCGGGTCCCTGAAACTCCAAAATTACCGATAGTTACGGTCTTTTAAACTGGAGTCGTTTCCTGTGTACGAATCTCTACATAATTCTTGCATTCTATTACACTCCAGTCATCTTCGTATCCTATATTTGAGTCCGTAGCATGATAAGACACCTTATGGCCTTCCCGTTCCTCCATTCGGGTCCCTAAAACTCCAAAAGTACCGATAATTACGGTCTCATAAACTGAAATCTTTTCCTGTGTACGAATCTCTACATAATGCTCGCATTATGACTCCGATTACCCTCCAGTCAGCTTCGTATCCTATATCTGAGTCTGTAGCATGATAAGACACCTTATGGCCTTCCGGTTCCTCCATTCGGGTCCCTGAAACTCCAAAATTACCGATAGTTACGGTCTTTTACACTGGAGTCTTTTCCTATGTACGAATCTCTACATAATTCTCGCATTATGATTCCGATTACCCTCCGGTCAGCTTCGTATCCTATATCTGAGTCTGTAGCATGATAAGACAACATATGGCCTTCCTGTTCCTCCATTCGGGTCCCTGAAACTCCAAAAGTACGGATAATTACGGTCTGATAAACTTGAATCTTTTCCTGTGTACGAATCTCAACATAATTCTCATATTATGACTCCGATTACCCTCCAGTCAGCTTCGTATCCTATATCTGAGTCAGTAACGTGATAAGACTCCAAAATTACCTTATGGCCTTCCCGTTCCTCTATTCGGGTCCCTGAAACTCCAAAATTACCGATAGTTACGGTCTTTTAAACTGGAGTCTTTTCATGTGTACGAATCTCTACATAATTGTCGCATTATGACTCCGATTACCCTCCAGTCAGCTTCGTATCCTATCTCTGAGTCTGTAGCATGA
Organism: Ambrosia artemisiifolia; assembly: GCA_032199755.1. Taxonomy (NCBI): domain Eukaryota; kingdom Viridiplantae; phylum Streptophyta; class Magnoliopsida; order Asterales; family Asteraceae; genus Ambrosia; species Ambrosia artemisiifolia. The sequence continues at coordinate 27,102,756 of CM063521.1, forward strand.
TAAGACACCTTATGGCCTTCCCCTTTCTCCATTCGGGTCCCTGAAACTCCAAAATTACCGATAGTTACGGTCCTTTAAACTAGAGTCGTTTCCTTTGTATGAATCTCTACATAATTCTTGCATTCTATTACACTCCAGTCATCTTCGTATCCTATATTTGAGTCTGTAGCATGATAAGACACCTTATGACCTTCCCGTTCCTCCATTCGGGTCCCTGAAACTCCAAAAGTACCGATAATTACGGTCTCATAAACTGAAATCTTTTCCTATGTACGAATCTCTACATAATGCTCGCATTATGACTCCGATTACCCTCGAGTCAGCTTCGTATCCTATATCTGAGTCTGTAGCATGATAAGACACCTTATGGCCTTCCGGTTCCTCCATTCGGGTCCCTGAAACTCCAAAATTACCGATAGTTACGGTCTTTTACACTGGAGTCTTTTCCTATGTACGAATCTCTACATAATTCTCGCATTATGATTCCGATTACCCTCCGGTCAGCTTCGTATCCTATATCTGAGTCTGTAGCATGATAACACAACTTATGGCCTCCTGTTCCTCCATTCGGGTCCCTGAAACTCCAAAAGTACCGATAAATACGGTCTAATAAACTCGAATCTTTTCCTGTGTACGAATCTCTACATAATTCTCGCATTATGACTCCGATTACCCTCCAGTCAGCTTGGTATCCTATATCTGAGTCTGTAGCATGATAAGACATCTTATGGCCTTCCCGTTCCTCCATTCGGGTCCCTGAAACTCCAAAAGTACCGATAATTACGGTCTCATAAACTGGAATCTTTTCTTGTGAACGAATCTCTACATAATTCTCGTATTATGACTCTGATTACCCTCCAGTCAGCTTCGTATCCTATATCTGAGTCTGTAGCGTGATAAGACACCTTATGGCCTTCCCGTTCCTCTATTCGGGTCCCTGAAACTCCAAAATTACCGATAGTTCCGGTCTTTTAAACTGGAGTCTTTTCCTGTGTACGAATCTCTACATAATGCTCGCATTATGACTCCGATTACCCTCTAGTCAGCTTCGTATCCTATATGTCTGTAGCATGATAACACACCTTATGGCCTTCCGGTTCCTCCATTCGGGTCCCTGAAACTCAAAAATTACCGATAGTTACGGTCTTTTACACTGGAGTCTTTTCCTGTGTACGAATCTCTATATAATTCTCGCATTATGACTCCGATTACCCTCCAGTCAGCTTCGTATCCTATATCCGAGTCTGTAGAAGGATAAGACACCTTATGGCCTTCCCGTTCCTTCATTCGGGTCCTTGAAACTCCAAAATTGCCGATAGTTACGGTGTTTTAAACTGGAGTCTTTTCCTGTGTACGAATCTCTAGATAATTCTCGCATTATGATTCCGATTACCCTCCCGTCAGCTTCGTATCCTATATCTGAGTCTGTAGCATGATAAGACACCTTATGGCCTTCCCGTTCCTCCATTCGGGTCCCTGAAACTCCAAAATTACCGATAGTTACGGTCTTTTAAACTGGAGTCTTTTCCTGTGTACGAATCTCTATATAATTCTCGCATTATGACTCCGATTACCCTCCAGTCAGATTCGTATCCTATATCTGAGTCTGTAGCATGATAAGACACATTATAGCCTTCCCGTTCCTCCATTCGGGTCCCTGAAACTCAAAAAGTACCGATAATTACGGTCTCATAAACTTGAATCTTTTCCTGTGTATGAATCTCTACATAATTCTCGCATTATGACTCCGATTACACTCCAGTCAGCTTCGTATCCTATATCTGAGTCTGTAGCATGACAAGACACCTTATGGCCTTCCCGTTCCTCCATTCGGGTCCCTGAAACTCCAAAATTACCGATAGTTACGGACTTTTACACTGGAGTCTTTTCCTGTGTACGAATCTCTACATAATTCTCGCATTATGATTCCGATTACCCTCTGGTCAGCTTCGTATCCTATATCTAAGTCTGTTGCATGATAAGACACCTTATGGCCTTCCCGTTCCTCCATTCGGGTCCCTGAAAATCCAAAATTACCGATTGTTACGGTCTTTTAAACTGGAGTCTTTTCCTGTGTACGAATCTCTATACAATTCTCGCATTATGACTCCGATTACCCTCCAGTCAGCTTCGTATCCTATATCTGAGTCTGTAGAATGATAAGACACCTTATGGCCTTCCCGTTCCTTCATTCGGGTCCTTGAAACTCCAAAATTGCCGATAGTTACGGTGTTTTAAACTGGAGTCTTTTCCTGTGTACGAATCTCTACATAATTCTCGCATTATGATTCCGATTACCCTCCCGTCAGCTTCGTATCCTATATCTGAGTCTGTAGCATGATAAGACACCTTATGGCCTTCCCGTTCCTCCATTCGGGTTCCTGAAACTCCAAAATTACCGATAGTTACGGTCTTTTAAACTGGAGTCTTTTCCTGTGTACGAATCTCTATATAATTCTCGCATTATGACTCCGATTACCCTCCAGTCAGCTTCGTATCCTATATCTGAGTCTGTAGCATGATAAGACACATTATAGCCTTCCCGTTCCTCCATTCGGGTCCCTGAAACTCAAAAAGTACCGATAATTACGGTCTCATAAACTTGAATCTTTTTCTGTGTATGAATCTCTACATAATTCTCGCATTATGACTCCGATTACACTCCAGTCAGCTTCGTATCCTATATCTGAGTCTGTAGCATGATAAGACACCTTATGGCCTTCCCGTTCCTCCATTCGGGTCCCTGAAACTCCAAAATTACCGATAGTTACGGTCTTTTACACTGGAGTCTTTTCCTTTGTACGAATCTCTACATAATTCTCGCATTATGATTCCGATTACCCTCCGGTCTGCTTCGTATCCTATATCTAAGTCAGTTGCATGATAAGACACCTTATGGCCTTCCCGTTCCTCCATTCGGGTCCCTGAAAATCCAAAATTACCGATTGTTACGGTCTTTTAAACTGGAGTCTTTTCCTGTGTACGAATCTCAAAATAATTCTCGCATTATGACTCCGATTACCCTCCAGTTAGCTTCGTATCCTATATCTGAGTCTGTAGAATGATAAGACACCTTATGGCCTTCCCGTTCCTTCATTCGGGACCTTGAAACTCCAAAATTGCCGATAGTTACGGTGTTTTAAACTGGAGTCTTTTCCTGTGTACGAATCTCTACATAATTCTCGCATTATGATTCCGATTACCCTCCCGTCAGCTTCGTATCCTATATCAGAGTCTGTAGCATGATAAGACACCTTATGGCCTTCCCGTTCCTCCATTCGGGTCCCTGAAACTCCAAAATTACCGATAGTTACGGTCTTTTAAACTGGAGTCTTTTCCTGTGTACGAATCTCTATATAATTCTCGCATTATGACTCCGATTAGCCTCCAGTCAGCTTCGTATCCTATATCTGAGTCTGTAGCATGATAAGACACATTATAGCCTTCCCGTTCCTCCATTCGGGTCCCTGAAACTCAAAAAGTACCGATAATTACGGTCTCATAAACTTGAATCTTTTCCTGTGTATGAATCTCTACATAATTCTCGCATTATGACTCCGATTACACTCCAGTCAGCTTCGTATCCTATATCTGAGTCTGTAGCATGATAAGACACCTTATGGCCTTCCCGTTCCTCCATTCGGGTCACTGAAACTCCAAAATTACCGATAGTTACTGTTTTTTAAACTGGAGTCTTTTCCTGTGTACGAATCTCTACATAATTCTCGCATTATGACTCCGATTACCCTCCAGTCAGCATCGTATCCTATATCTGAGTCTGTAGCATGATAAGACACCTTATGGCCTTCCCGTTCCTCTATTCGGGTCACTGAAACTCAAAAATTACCGATAGTTACGGTCTTTTAAACTGGAGTCTTTTCCTGTGTACGAATATCTATATAATTCTCGCATTATGACTCCGATTACCCTCCAGTCAGCTTCGTATCCTATATCTGAGTCTGTAGCATGATAAGACACCCTATGGCCTTCCCGTTCCTCCATTCGTGTCCCTGAAACTCCAAAATTACCGATAGTTACGGTCTTTTAAACTGGAGTCTTTTCCTGTGTACAAATCTATACATAATTCTCGCATTATGACTCAGATTACCCTCCAGTCAGCTTCGTATCCTATATCTGAGTCTGTATCATGATAAGACACATTATGGCCTTCCCGTTCCTCCATTCGGGTCCCTGAAACTCCAAAATTACCGATAGTTACGTTCTTTTAAACTGGAGTCTTTTCCTGTGTACGAATCTCTACATAATTCTCGCATTATGACTCCGATTACCCTCCAGTTAGCTTCGTATCCTATATCTGAGTCTGTAGCATGATAAGACACCTTATGGCCTTCCCGTTCCTCCATTCGGGTCCCTGAAACTTGTTGATGCACTTTCTGTGGACGTCACTGTCGAATAGTCTAGGGTTGAGTCTTAGTATTGTATTACATGAGATTGTGGTGTTCCATAAGGGCATTTTATGGATCTGACGCATTTGTAAAATATAGGACAATACACAAAGCCAGGTTCGACCTCTATACAAGGGGCGAATGTGGAAGTTTTCCACATTCGACCATTACAAAGGGGCGAATGTGGAAATACTCCACCTTCGACCTTCACTAAGGGGCGAAAGTGGCTCTGAGTGTTGGACTATAAATAGCAATCTCATGTGTTGGTTTTCATTTGTAGATTTGAGTTTGTGCTTAGAATGCTCTCAAGGGGGAGGTCATGCCCGACCTCCCCCGGCCACGAGATAGATGTTTATCCTACTGATGACAGGGTCTGTAACCGTTTCTGTAGTAATACAAATCTGTGATGACTTTGTTATCGTTAATTTCTGTCTCGTCTCGAATCTCCCGTCTGAAACTGAGTTGTTTATGTGTGATCGATCCACGAATTCGGTTTCTAACTGGATTCTCAGATACGAAACTGACTGGAGGGTAATCAAAGTCATAGTGCAGGAAATACGTAGAGGTTCATACACAGGAAAAGACTCCAGTTTAAAACATCGTAACTATAGGTACTTTTGGAGTTTCAGGGATACGGATGGAGTAATGGGAAGGTCATAAGGTATCTTATCATGCTATATACTCAGATAAAGGATACGAAACCGACCAAATGGTAATCTACCTCACGATGTGACAATTACGTAGAGATTCGTACACAGGAAAAGACTCCAGTTTAAAAGACAGTAACTATAGGTACTTTTGGAGTTTTAGGGACCCGAATGGAGGAACGGGAACGCCATAAGGTGGCTTATCATGCTACAGACTCAGATAAAGGATACGAAGCTGACTGGAGGGTAATCGCAGTCATAATGCGAGAATTATGTAGAGCTTCTTCGTACACAGAAAAAGACTCATGTTTAAAAGACCGTAACTATCGGTTATTTTGGAGTTTCAGGGACCCGAATCGAGGAACGGCTAGGCCCTAAGGTGTCTTATCATGCTACAGACTTAGGTAAAGGATACGAAACTGACCGGGCAGTAATCGGACTCACGATGCGACAATTACGTAGAGATTCGTACACAGGAAAAGACTCATGTTTAAGAGACCGTAACTATAGGTACTTTTGGAGTTTCAGGGAAACGAATGGAGGAACGGGAAGGTCATAAGGTATCTTATCATGCTACAGAATAAGATAAAGGATAACAAACTGACCGGATGGTAATCGGCCTCACGGTGTGACAATTATGTAGAGATTCGTACACAGGAAAAGACTCCAGTCTAAAAGACAGTAACCATAGGTACGTTTAGAGTTTCAGGGACCCGAATGGAGGAACGGGAAGGCCATAAGGTGTCTTATCATCCTACAGACTCAGATAAAGGATATGAAGCTGACTGAAGTGTAATCGAAGTCATAATGCGAGAATTATGTAGAGATTTGTACACAGGAAAAGATACAAAAGATCGTAACTATCGTTACTTTTGGAGTTTCAAGGACCCGAATGGAGGAACGGGAAGACAATAACCTGTCTTATCGTGCTACAGACGCAGATAAACGATACGAAACCGACAGGAGGGTAATTGAAGTCATAATGCAAGAATTACGTAGAGGTTCGTACACAGGAAAAGACTGTAGTTTAAAACATCGTAACTATTGGCACTTTGGGAGTTTCAGGGATACGAATGGAGGAATGGGAAAGTCATAAGTTATCTTTTCATGCTACATACTCAGATAAAGGATACGAAACTGACCGGATGGTAATTGGGCTCACGATGTGACAATTTCGTAGAGATTCGTACAAAGGAAAAGACTCTAGTTTAAAAGACCGTAACTATAGGTACTTTTGGAGTTTCAGGAACCCGAATGGAGGAACGGGAACGCTATAAGGTGGCTTTTCATGCTACAGACTCAGATAAAGGATACGAAGCTGACTGGAGGGTAATTGGAGTCATAATGCGAGAATTATGTAGGGCTTCGTACGTAGAAAAAGAGTCATGTTTAAAAGACCGTAACTATCGATAATATTTGAGTTTCAAGGACCCGAATGGAGGAACGGGAAGTCCTTAAGGTGTCTTATCATGCTACACACTCAGATAAATGATACGAAACTGACCGGACAGTAATTGGACTCACGATGCGACAATTACGTAGAGATTCGTACACAGGAAAAGACTCCAGTATAAGAGACCATAAATATCAGTAATTCTGGAGTTTCAGGGACCCGAATGGAGGAATGGGAAGGTCATAAGGTATCTTATCATGCTACAAACTCAGATAAAGGATAAAAAACTGACCGGATGGTAATCGGCCTCACGGTGTGACAATTATGTAGAGATTCGTACACAGGAAAAGACTCCAGTTTAAAAGACCGTTACTATAGGTACGTTTGGAGTTTCAGGGACCCAAATGGAGGAACGGGAAGGCCATAAGGTGTCTAATCATCCTACAGACTCAGATAAAGGATATGAAGCTGACTGCAGGGTAATCGAAGTCATAATGCGAGAATTATGTAGAGATTTGTACACAGGAAAAGATATAAGTTTAAAAGACCGTAACTATCGTTACTTTTGGAGTTTCAGGGACCCGAATGGAGGAACGGCAAGGCAATAGGCTATCTTATCGTGCTACAGACGCAAATAAATGATACGAAACCGACTAGAGGGTAATCAAAGTCATAATGCAAGAATGACGTAGAGGTTCGTACACAGGAAAAGACTCTAGTTTAAAACATCGTAACTATAGGCACTTTTGGAGTTTCAGGGATGCGAATGGAGGAATGGGAAAGTCATAAGTTATCTTATCATGCTACATACTCAGATAAAGGATATGAAACTGATCGGATAGTAATCGGGCTCACGATGTGATAATTTCGTAGAGATTCGTACACAGGAAAAGACTCTAGTTTAAAAGACTGTAACTATGGGTACTTTTGGAGTTTTAGGGACCCGAATGGTGGAACGGGAATGCCTTAAGGTGGCTTATCATGCTACTGACTTAGATAAAGGATAAGAAGCTGACTGGAGGGTAATCGCAGTCATAATGCGAGAATTATGTAGAGCTTTGTACACAGAAAAAGGCTCATGTTTAAAAGACCGTAACTATTGGTAATTTTGGAGTTTCTGGGACCCGAATGGAGGAACAGGAAGGTCCTAAGTTGTCTTATCATGCTACAGACTCAGATAAAGGATACGAAACTGACCGGACAGTAATCGGACACACGATGCGACAATTACGTTAGATTCGTACACAGGAAAACACTCCAGTTTCAAAGAGCGTAACTATAGGTACTTTTGGAGTTTCAGGGACCCGAATAGAGGAAGGAGAACGCCATAAGGTGTCTTATCATGCTACAGACTCAGATAAAGGATACGAAACTGACGGACAGTAATCGGACTCACGATGCGACAATTACGTAGAGATTCGGACACAGGAAAAGACTCAAGTTTAAGAGACCGTAACTATAAGTACTTTTGGAGTTTCAGGGACCCGAATAGAGGAATGGGAACGGCATAAGGTGGCTTATCATGCTACAGACTCAGATAAAGTATGCGAAGCGGACTGGAGGGTAATCGGAGCCATAATGCGAGAATTATGTAGAGCTTCGTACGCCGAAAAAGACTCATGTTTAAAAGACCGTAACTATCGGTAATTTTTGAGTTTTAGGGACCCGAATGGAGGAGGGGAAGGCCTTAAGGTGTCTTATCATTCTACAGACTCATATAAATGATACGAAACTGACCAGACAGTAATTGGACTCACAATGCGACAATTACGTAGAGATTCGTACACAGGAAAAGACTCCAGTTTAAGAGACCGTAACTATAGGTACTTTTGGAGTTTCAGGGACATGATTGGAGGAATGGGAAAGTCATAAGGTATCTTATCATGCTACAGACTCAGATAAAGGATAAGAAACTAACCGGATGGTAATCGGCCTCACGATGTGACAATTATGTAGAGATTCGTACACAGGAAAATAGTCTAGTTTAAAAGACCGTCATTATAGGTACGTTTGGATTTTCAGGGACCCGAATGGAGGAACGGGACGGCTATAAGGTGTCTTATCATCCTACAGACTCAGATAAAGGATATGAAGCTGACTGAAGGGTAATCGGAGTCATAATGCGAGAATTATGTAGAGATTTGCACACAGGAAAAGATACAAGTTTAAAAGACCGTAACTATCGGTACTTTTGGAGTTTCAGGAACCCGAATGGATGAACGGGAAGGCAATAAGGTGTCTTATCGTGCTGCAGACGCCGATAAAGGATACAAAACTGACTGGAGGGTAATCGAAGTCATAATGCAAGAATTACATAGAGGTTCGTACACAGGAAAAGACTCCAGTTTAAAACATCGTAACTATAGGTACTTTTGGAGTTTCAGGGATACGGATGGAGGAATGGGAAGGTCATAAAGTATCTTATCATGCTATATACTCAGATAAAGGATACGAAACTGACCGGATGGTAATCTTCCTCACGATGTGACGATTACGTAGAGATTCGTACACAGGAAAAGACTCCAGTTTAAAAGACAGTAACTATAGGTACGTTTGGAGTTTCAGGGACTCGAATAGAGGAACGGGAAGGCCATATGGTTTCTTATCATCCTACAGACTCAGATAAAGGATATGAAGCTGACTGGAGGGTAATCGGAGTCATAATGCGAGAATTATGTAGAGATTTGTACACAGGAAAAAATACCAGTTTAAAAGAACGTAACTATCGGTACTTTTGGAGTTTCAGGGACACGAATGGAGGAACGGGAAGGTCATATGGTATCTTATCATGCTGCATACTCAGATAAAGGATACGAAACTGACCGGATGGTAATCGGACTCACGATGTGCCAATTACGTAGAGATTCGTACACAAGAAAAGACTCCAGTTTAAAAGACCGTAACTATAGGTACTTTTGGAGTTTCAGGGAGCCGAATGGAGGAACGGGAAGGCCATAAGGTGTATTATCATGCTACAGACTCAGATAAAGGATACGAAGCTGACTGGAGGGTAATCGAAGTCATAATGCGAGAATTATGTAGAGCTTCGTACACAGAAAAAGCCTCATGTTTAAATGACCGTAACTATCGGTAATTTTGGAGTTTCAGGGACCCGAATAGAGGAACGGCAAGGCCCTAAGGAGTCTTATGATGCTACAGACTCAGGTAAAGGATACGAAGCTGACTGGAGGGTAATCAAAGTCATAATGCGAGAATTATGTAGATATTCGTACACAGGAAAAGACTACAGTTTAAAAGATCGTAACTATAGGTACTTTTGGAGTTTCAGGGATACGAATGGAGGAATGGGAAGGTCATAAGGTAGCTTATCATGCTACATACTCAGATAATGGATACGAAACTGACCGGATGTTAATCGACCTCACGATGTGACAATTACGTAGAGATTCATACACAGGAAAAGACTCCAGTTTAAAAGACCGTAACTATAGGTACTTTTGGAGTTTCAGGGACCCGAATGGAGGAACGGGAAGGCCATAAGGTGTCTTATCATGCTACAGACTCAGATAAAGGATATGAAGCTGACTGGAGGGTAAACGAAGTCATAATGTGAGAATTATGTAGAGATTCGTACACAGGAAAAGATACCAGTTTAAAACACCGTAACTATCGGTACTTTTGGAGTTTCAGGGACCCGAATGAAGGAACGGGAACACAATAAGGTGTCTTATCATGCCACATACTCAGATAAAGTATTCGAAACTGTCCGGATGGTAATCGACCTCACGATGTGACAATTACGTAGAGATTCATACACAGGAAAAGACTCCAGTTTAAAAGACCGTAACTATAGTTTTTTTTGGAGTTTCAGGGACCCGAATGGAGGAATGGGAAGGCCATAATGTGTCATATCATGCTACAGACTCAGCTAAAGGATACGAAGCTGACTGGTGGGTAATCGAAGTCATAATGCGAGAATTATGTAGAGATTCGTACACAGGAAAAGATACCAGTTTCAAAGTCCGTAACTATCGGTACTTTTGGAGTTTCAAGGACCCGAATGGAGGAACGGGAAGGCAATAAGGTGTCATATCAAGCTACAGATGCATATAAAGGATACGAAACTGACTGGAGGGTAATCGGAGACATAATGCAAGAATTACGTAGAGATTCGTACAAAGGAAAAGACTCCAGTTTAAAAGACCGTAACTATAGGTACTTTTGGAGTTTCAGGAACCCGAATGGAGGAACGCGAACGCCATAAGGTGGCTTATCATGCTACAGACTTAGATAAAGGATACGAACTGACTGTAGGGTAATCGCAGTCACAATGCGAGAATTAAGTAGAGCTTCGTACATAGAAAAAGACTCATGTTTATAAGACCGTAACCATCGGTAATTTTGGAGTTTTAGGGACCCGAATGGAGGAACAGGAAGGCCCTAAGGTGTCTTATCATGCTACAAACTCAGACAAAGGATACGAAACTGACCGGATAGTAATCGGACTCGCGATGCGACAATTACGTAGAGATTCGTACACAGGAAAAGACTTCAGTTTAAGAAATCGTAACTATAGGTACTTTTGGAGTTTCAGGGACACGAATGGAGGAATGGGAAGGTCATAAGGTATCTTATCATGATAATAATTTAGATAAAGGATAAGAAACTGACCGGATGGTAATCGGCCTCACGATGTGACAATTACGTAGAGATTCGTACACAGGAAAAGACTCCAGTTTAAAAGACCGTCATTATAGGTACGTTTGGAGTTTCAGGGACCCGAATGGAGGAACGGGACGGCTATAAGGTGTCTTATCATCCTACAGACTCAGATAAAGGATATGAAGCTGACTGAAGGGTAATCGGAGTCATAATGGGAGAATTATGTAGAGATTTGCACACAGGAAAAGATACAAGTTTAAAAGACCGTAACTATCGGTACTTTTGGAGTTTCAGGGACCCGAATGGAGGAACGGGAAGGCAATAAGGTGTCTTATCGTGCTGCAGACGCAGATAAAGGATACGAAACTGACTGGAGGGTAATCGAAGTCATAATGCAAGAATTACGTAGAGGTTCGTACACAGGAAAAGACTCCAGTTTAAAACATCGTAACTATAGGTACTTTTGGAGTTTCAGGGATACGGATGGAGGAATGGGAAGGTCATAAAGTATCTTATCATGCTATATACTCAGATAAAGGATACGAAACTGACCGGATGGTAATCTTCCTCACGATGTGACGATTACGTAGAGATTCGTACACAGGAAAAGACTCCAGTTTAAAAGACAGTAACTATAGGTACGTTTGGAGTTTCAGGGACTCGAATAGAGGAACGGGAAGGCCATATGGTGTCTTATCATCCTACAGACTCAGATAAAGGATATGAAGCTGACTGGAGGGTAATCGGAGTCATAATGCGAGAATTATGTAGAGATTTGTACACAGGAAAAAATACCAGTTTAAAAGAACGTAACTATCGGTACTTTTGGAGTTTCAGGGACACGAATGGAGGAACGGGAAGGCAATAAGGTGTCTTATCATGCTACAGACGCAGATAAAGGATACAAAACTGACTGGAAGGTAATCGAAGTCATAATGCAAGAATTACGTAGAGGGTTCGTACACAGGAAAAGATTCCACTGTAAAAGATCGTAACTATAGGTACTTTTCGAATTTCAGGGATACGAATGGAGGAATGGAAAGGTCATAAGGTATCTTATCATGCTACATACTCAGATAAAGGATACGAAACTGACCGGATGGTAATCGGACTCACGATGTGACAATTACGTAGAGATTCGTACACAAGAAAAGACTCTAGTTTAAAAGACCGTAACTATAGGTACTTTTGGAGTTTCAGGGACCCGAATGGAGGAACGGGAAGGCCATAAGGTGTCTTATCATGCTACAGACTCAGATAAAGGATACGAAGCTGACTGGAGGGTAATCGAAGTCATAATGCCAGAATTATGTAGAGCTTCGTACACAGAAAAAGACTCATGTTTAAAAGACCGTAACTATCTTCGGGTCCCTGAAACTCCAAAATTACCGATAGTTACGGTCTTTTAAACTGGAGTCTTTTCCTGTGTACGAATCTCTACATAATTCTCGCATTATGACTCCGATTACCCTCCAGTCAGCTTCGTATTCTATATCTGAGTCTGTAGCATGATAAGACACCTTATGGCCTTCCCGTTCCTCTATTTGGGTCCCTGAAACTCCAAAATTACCGATAGTTACGGTCTTTTAAACTGGAGTCTTTTCCTGTGTACGAATCTCTACATAATTCTCGCATTATGATTCCGATTACCCTCCAGTCAGCTTCGTATCCTATATCTGAGTCTGTAGCGTGATAAGACACCTTATGGCCTTCCCGTTCCTCTACTCGGGTCCCTGAAACTCCAAAATTACCGATAGTTACGGTCTTTTAAACTGGAGTCTTTTCCTGTTTACGAATCTCTACATAATTCTCGCATTATGACTCCGATTACCCTCCAGTCAGCTTCGTATTCTATATCTGAGTCTGTAGCATTTTAAGAGACCTTATGGCCTTCCCGTTCCACCATTCGGGTCCCTGAAACTCCAAAATTACCGATAGTTACGGTCTTTTAAACTGGAGTCGTTTCCTGTGTACGAATCTCTACATAATTCTTGCATTCTATTACACTCCAGTCATCTTCGTTTCCTATATTTGAGTATGTAGCATGATAAGACACCTTATGGCCTTCCCGTTCCTCCATTCGGGTCCCTGAAACTCCAAAAGTACCGATAATTACGGTCTCATAAACTGAAATCTTTTGCTGTGTACGAATCTCTACATAATGCTCGCATTATGACTCCAATTACCCTCCAGTCAGCTTCGTATCCTATATCTGAGTATGTAGCATGATAAGACACCTTATGGCCTTCCGGTTCCTCCATTCGGGTCCCTGAAACTCCAAAATTACCGATAGTTACGGTCTTTTACACTGGAGTCTTTTCTTGTGTACGAATCTCTACATAATTCTCGCATTATGATTCCGATTACCCTCCGGTCAGCTTCGTATCCTATATCTGAGTCTGTAGCATGATAAGACAACTTATGGCCTTCCCGTTCCTCCATTCGGGTCCCTAAAACTCCAAAAGTACCGATAATTACGGTCTCATAAACTTGAATCTTTTCCTGTGTACGAATCTCTACATAATTCTCGCATTATGACTCCAATTACCCTCCAGTCAGCTTCGTATCCTATATCTGAGTCTGTAGCATGATAAGACACCTTATGGCCTTTCCGTTCCTCCATTCGTGTCCCTGAAACTCCAAAAGTACCGATAGTTACGGTCTCATAACTAGAATCTTTTCCTGTGTACGAATCTTTACATAATTCTCGCATTATGACTCCGATTACCCTCCAGTCAGCTTCGTATCCTATATCTGAGTCTGTAGCATGATAAGACACCATATGGCCTTCCCGTTCCTCCATTCGGGTCCCTGAAACTCCAAAAGTACCGATAATTACGGTCTCATAAACTGGAATCTTTTCCTGTGTACGAATCTCTACATAATTCTCGCATTATGACTCAGATTACCCTCCAATCATCTTCGTATAATATATCTGAGTCTGTAGCATGATAAGACACCTTATGGCATTCCCGTTCCTCCATTCGGGTCCCTGAAACTCCAAAATTACCAATAGTTACAGTATTTTAAACTGGAGTCTTTTCCTATGTACGAATCTTTACATAATTCTCGCATTATGACTCCGATTACCCTCCAGTCAGCTTCGTATCTTATATCTGAGTCCTTAGCATGACAAGACACTTATGGCCTTCTCTTTCCTCCCTTCGGGTCCCTGAAACTCCAAAAGTACCGATAATTACGGTCTGATAAACTTGAATCTTTTCCTGTGTACGAATCTCTACATAATTCTCGCATTATGACTCCGATTACCCTCCAGTCAGCTTCGTATCCTATATCTGAATCTGTAGCATGATAAGACACCTTATGGCCTTCCCGTTCCTCCATTCGTGTCCCTGAAACTCCAAAAGTACCGATAGTTACGTTCTCATAAACTGGAATCTTTTCCTGTGTACGAATCTCTACATAATTCTCGTATTATGACTCCGATTACCCTCCAGTCAGCTTCGTATCCTATATCTGAGTCTGTAGCATGATAAGACACCTTATGGCCTTCACGTTCCTCTATTCGGGTTCCTGAAACTCCAAAATTACCGATAGTTACGTTATCATAAACTGGAATCTTTTCCTGTGTACGAATCTCTACATAATTCTCGCATTATGACTCAGATTAACCTCCGATCATCTTCGTATCCTATATCTGAGTCTGTAGCATGATAAGACACCTTATGGCCTTCCCGTTCCTCTATTCGGGTCCCTGAAACTCCAAAATTACCGATAGTTACGGTCTTTTAAACTGGAGTCTTTTCCTGTGTACGAATCTCTACATAATTCTCGCATTATGACTCAGATTAACCTCCGATCATCTTCGTATCCTATATCTGAGTCTGTAGCATGATAAGACACCTTATGGCCTTCCCGTTCCTCTATTCGGGTCCCTGAAACTCCAAAATTACCGATAGTTACGGTCTTTTAAACTGGAGTCTTTTCCTGTGTACGAATCTCTACATAATTCTCGCATTATGACTCCGATTACCCTCCAGTCAGCTTCGTATTCTATATCTGAGTCTGTAGCATGATAAGACACCTTATGGCCTTCCCGTTCCTCTATTTGGGTCCCTGAAACTCCAAAATTACCGATAGTTACGGTCTTTTAAACTGGAGTCTTTTCCTGTGTACGAATCTCTACATAATTCTCGCATTATGATTCCGATTACCCTCCAGTCAGCTTCGTATCCTATATCTGAGTCTGTAGCATGATAAGACACCTTATGGCCTTCCCGTTCCTCTATTCGGGACCCTGAAACTCCAAAAGTACCGATAATTACGGTCTCATAAACTGAAATCTTTTCCTGTGTACGAATCTCTACATAATGCTCGCATTATGACTCCGATTACCCTCCAGTCAGCTTCGTATCGTATATCTGAGTTTGTAGCATGATAAGACACCTTATGGCCTTCCGGTTCCTCCATTCGTGTCCCTGAAACTCCAAAATTACCGATAGTTATGGTCTTTTACACTGGAGTCTTTTCCTGTGTACGAATCTCTACATAATTCTCGCATTATGACTCCGATTACCCTCCAGTCAGCTTCGTATCCTATATCTAAGTCTGTAGCATGATAAGACACCTTATGTTCTTCCCGTTCCTCCATTCGTGTCCCTGAAACTCCAAAAGTACCGATAGTTACGGTCTCATAACTGGAATCTTTTCCTGTGTACGAATCTTTACATAATTCTCGCATTATGACTCCGATTACCCTCCAGTCAGCTTCGTATCCTATATCT
Organism: Ambrosia artemisiifolia; assembly: GCA_032199755.1. Lineage (NCBI taxonomy): Eukaryota > Viridiplantae > Streptophyta > Magnoliopsida > Asterales > Asteraceae > Ambrosia > Ambrosia artemisiifolia. The sequence continues at coordinate 27,118,570 of CM063521.1, forward strand.
GAGTCTGTAGCATGACAAGACACTTTTGGCCTTCCCGTTCCTCCATTCGGGTCCCTGAAACTCCAAAAGTACCGATAATTACGGTCTCATAAACTGGAATCTTTTCCTGTGTACGAATCTCTACATAATTCTCGCATTATGACTCCGATTACCCTCCAATCAGCTTTGTATCCTATATCTGAGTCTGTCGCATGATAAAACACCTTATGGCCTTCCCGTTCCTCCCTTCGGGTCCCTGAAACTCCAAAAGTACCGATAATTACGGTCTCATAAACTGGAATCTTTTCCTGTGTACGAATCTCTACATAATTCTCGTATTATGACTCGGATTACCCTCCAGTCAGCTTCGTATCCTATATCCGAGTCTGTAGCGTGATAAGACACCTTATGGCCTTCCCGTTCCTCTACTCGGGTCCCTGAAACTCCAAAATTACCGATAGTTACGGTCTTTTAAACTGGAGTCTTTTCCTGTTTACGAATCTCTACATAATTCTCGCATTATGACTCCGATTACCCTCCAGTCAGCTTCGTATTCTATATCTGAGTCTGTAGCATTTTAAGAGACCTTATGGCCTTCCCGTTCCTCCATTCGGGTCCCTGAAACTCCAAAATTACCGATAGTTACGGTCTTTTAAACTGGAGTCGTTTCCTGTGTACGAATCTCTACATAATTCTTGCATTCTATTACACTCCAGTCATCTTCGTTTCCTATATTTGAGTATGTAGCATGATAAGACACCTTATGGCCTTCCCGTTCCTCCATTCGGGTCCCTGAAACTCCAAAAGTACCGATAATTACGGTCTCATAAACTGAAATCTTTTGCTGTGTACGAATCTCTACATAATGCTCGCATTATGACTCCAATTACCCTCCAGTCAGCTTCGTATCCTATATCTGAGTATGTAGCATGATAAGACACCTTATGGCCTTCCGGTTCCTCCATTCGGGTCCCTGAAACTCCAAAATTACCGATAGTTACGGTCTTTTACACTGGAGTCTTTTCTTGTGTACGAATCTCTACATAATTCTCGCATTATGATTCCGATTACCCTCCGGTCAGCTTCGTATCCTATATCTGAGTCTGTAGCATGATAAGACAACTTATGGCCTTCCCGTTCCTCCATTCGGGTCCCTAAAACTCCAAAAGTACCGATAATTACGGTCTCATAAACTTGAATCTTTTCCTGTGTACGAATCTCTACATAATTCTCGCATTATGACTCCAATTACCCTCCAGTCAGCTTCGTATCCTATATCTGAGTCTGTAGCATGATAAGACACCTTATGGCCTTTCCGTTCCTCCATTCGTGTCCCTGAAACTCCAAAAGTACCGATAGTTACGGTCTCATAACTAGAATCTTTTCCTGTGTACGAATCTTTACATAATTCTCGCATTATGACTCCGATTACCCTCCAGTCAGCTTCGTGTCCTATATCTGAGTCTGTAGCATGATAAGACACCATATGGTCTTCCCGTTCCTCCATTCGGGTCCCTGAAACTCCAAAAGTACCGATAATTACGGTCTCATAAACTGGAATCTTTTCCTGTGTACGAATCTCTACATAATTCTCGCATTATGACTCAGATTACCCTCCAGTCATCTTCGTATAATATATCTGAGTCTGTAGCATTATAAGACACCTTATGGCATTCCCGTTCCTCCATTCGGGTCCCTGAAACTCCAAAATTACCGATAGTTACGGTATTTTAAACTGGAGTCTTTTCCTATGTACGAATCTTTACATAATTCTCGCATTATGACTCCGATTACCCTCCAGTCAGCTTCGTATCCTATATCTGAGTCCCTTGCATGACAAGACACTTATGGCCTTCTCGTTCCTCCCTTCGGGTCCCTGAAACTCCAAAAGTACCGATAATTACGGTCTGATAAACTTGAATCTTTTCCTGTGTACGAATCTCTACATAATTCTCGCATTATGACTCCGATTACCCTCCAGTCAGCATCGTATCCTATATCTGAATCTGTAGCATGATAAGACACCTTATGGCCTTCCCGTTCCTCCATTCGTGTCCCTGAAACTCCAAAACTACCGATAGTTACGTTCTCATAAACTGGAATCTTTTCCTGTGTACGAATCTCTACATAATTCTCGTATTATGACTCCGATTACCCTCCAGTCAGCTTCGTATCCTATATCTGAGTCTGTAGCGTGATAAGACACCTTATGGCATTCCCGTTCCTCTATTCGGGTCCCTGAAACTCCAAAATTACCGATAGTTACGGTCTTTTAAACTGGAGTCTTTTCCTGTGTACGAATCTCTACATAATTCTCGCATTATGACTCCGATTACCCTCCAGTCAGCTTCGTATTCTATATCTGAGTCTGTAGCATGATAAGAGACCTTATGGCCTTCCCGTTCCTCCATTCGGGTCCCTGAAACTCCAAAATTACCGATAGTTACGGTCTTTTAAACTGGAGTCGTTTCCTATGTACGAATCTCTACATAATTCTTGCATTCTATTACACTCCAGTCATCTTCGTTTCCTATATTTGAGTCTGTAGCATGATAAGACACCTTATGGCCTTCCCGTTCCTCCATTCGGGTCCCTGAAACTCCAAAAGTACCGATAATTACGGTCTCATAAACTGAAATCTTTTCCTGTGTACGAATCTCTACATAATGCTCGCATTATGACTCCGATTACCCTCCAGTCAGCTTCGTATCCTATATCTGAGTATGTAGCATGATAAGACACCTTATGGCCTTCCGGGTCCTACATTCGGGTCCCTGAAACTCCAAAATTACCGATAGTTACGGTCTTTTACACTGGAGTCTTTTCCTGTGTACGAATCTCTACATAATTCTCGCATTAAAATTCCGATTACCCTCCGGTCAGCTTCGTATCCTATATCTGAGTCTGTAGCATGATAAGACAACTTATGGCCTTCCCATTCCTCCATTCGGGTCCCTGAAACTCCAAAAGTACCGATAATTACGGTCTCATAAACTTGAATCTTTTCCTGTGTACGAATCTCTACATAATTCTCGCATTATGACTCCGATTACCCTCCAGTCAGCTTCGTATCCTATATCTGAGTCTGTAGCATGATAAGACACCTTATGGCCTTCCCGTTCCTCCATTCGTGTCCCTGAAACTCCAAAAGTACCGATAGTTACGGTCTCATAACTAGAATCTTTTCCTGTGTACGAATCTTTACATAATTCTCGCATTATGACTCCGATTACCCTCCAGTCAGCTTCGTATCCTATATCTGAGTCTATAGCATGATAAGACACCATATGGCCTTCCCGTTCCTCCATTCGGGTCCTTGAAACTCCAAAAGTACCGATAATTACGGTCTCATAAACTGGAATCTTTTCCTGTGTACGAATCTCAACATAATTCTCGCATTATGACGCAGATTACCCTCCAGTCATCTTCGTATCCTATATCTGAGTCTGTAGCATGATAAGACACCTTATGGCATTCCCGTTCCTCCATTCGGGTCCCTGAAACTCCAAAATTACCGATAGTTACGGTATTTTAAACTGGAGTCTTTTCCTGTGTACGAATCTTTACATAATTCTCGCATTATGACTCCGATTACCCTCCAGTCAGCTTCGTATCCTATATCTGAGTCCCTAGCATGACAAGACACTTATGGCCTTCTCGTTCCTCCCTTCGGGTCCCTGAAACTCCAAAAGTACCGATAATTACGGTCTGATAAACTTGAATCTTTTCCTGTACGAATCTCTACATAATTCTCGCATTATGACTCCGATTACCCTCCAGTCAGATTCGTATCCTATATCTGAATCTGTAGCATGATAAGACACCTTATGGCCTTCCCGTTCCTCCATCCGTGTCCCTGAAACTCCAAAAGTACCGATAGTTACGTTCTCATAAACTAGAATCTTTTCCTGTGTACGAATCTCTACATAATTCTCGTATTATGACTCCGATTACCCTCCAGTCAGCTTCGTATCCTATGTCTGAGTCTGTTGCATGATAAGACACCTTATGGCCTTCCCGTTCCTCTATTCGGGTTCCTGAAACTCCAAAATTACCGATAGTTACGTTATCATAAACTGGAATCTTTTCCTGTGTAAGAATCTCTACATAATTCTCGCATTATGACTCAGATTAACCTCCGGTCATCTTCGTATCCTATATCTGAGTCTGTAGCCTGATAAGACACCTTATGGCCTTCCCGTTCCTCCATTCGGGTCCCTGAAACTCCAAAATTACCGATAGTTACGGTCTTTTAAACTGGAGTCTTTTCCTGTGTACGAATCTCTACATAATTCTAGCATTATGATTCCGATTACCCTCCAGTCAGCTTCGTATCCTATATCTGAGTCTGTAGCATGATAAGACACCTTATGGCCTTCCCGTTCCTCCATTCGGGTCCCTGACACTCCAAAAGTACCGATAATTACGGTCTCATAAACTGGAATCTTTTCCTTTGTACGAATCTCTACATAATTCTCGTATTATGACTCCGATTACCCTCCAGTCAGCTTCGTATCCTATATCTGAGTCTGTAGCATGATAAGACACCTTATGGCATTCCCGTTCCTCTATTCGGGTCCCTGAAACTCCAAAATTACCGATAGTTACGGTCTTTTAAACTGGAGTCTTTTCCTGTGTACGAATCTCTACATAATTCTCGCATTATGATTTCGATTACCCTCCAGTCAGCTTCGTATCCTATATCTGAGTCTGTAGCATGACAAGACACTTATGGCCTTCTTGTTCCTCCCTTTGGGTCCCTGAAACTCCAAAAGTACCGATAATTACGGTCTGATAAACTTGAATCTTTTCCTGTGTACGAATCTCTACATAATTCTCGCATTATGATTAGGGCTGTTCATGAGCCGAACCGAGCCGAGCTAGGTCAAGCTCGCGCTCGGCTTGGTTTTAAACCGAGCCGGCTCGGCTCGGCTCGGATTTAAAACCGAGCTGAAAATCAAAGCTCAAGCTCGGCTTGGTTTTAAACCGAGCCGGCTCGGCTCGGCTTTGTTTGGCTCGAATTTAAAAAGAAAAAAGAAAAATTGGCTTTCAAAATTCAATAATCTAAATATTATTCAATAGTTTACAATAACACATTAAAATAAGCTCAACCTAATACATTACAAGCTATAATCAAGTTCAAAAAATACAAAATAAATCTTACATTTCAACGAAATACAGTATAAGTTCATCAGCATACGAACTAACCCCCTAAATATGCAATATATTCCCCAACTTTTTTAATAATTTTATAGTATATTATATGTATATAACAAAATATATTCAAAATTAGAACTATCCGAGCCAAACCGAGCCAGCTTGGCGCGTTACGAACCGAGCCGAGCTAGGCTCACTTTCCAACCGATCCGAGCCGGCTCGGCTCAGTTTCAAACCGAGCCATATCGAGCGAGCTTTTTTCGAGCTAAATCCGAGCGAGCTTCGAGCGAGCTCCGAGCCACGAGCTTTTTGGACAGCCCTAATTATGATTCCGATTACCCTCCAGTCAGCTTCGTATCCTATATCTGAGTCTGTAGCATGATAAGACACCTTATGGCCTTCCCGTTCCTCCATTCGGGTCCCTGAAACTCCAAAAGTACCGATAATTACGGTCTCATAAACTGGAATCTTTTCCTTTGTACGAATCTCAACATAATTCTCGTATTATGACTCCGATTACCCTCCAGTCAGCTTCGTATCCTATATCTGAGTCTGTAGCGTGATAAGACACCTTATGGCATTCCCGTTCCTCTATTCGGGTCCCTGAAACTCCAAAATTACCGATAGTTACGGTCTTTTAAACTGGAGTCTTTTCCTGTGTACGAATCTCTACATAATTCTCGCATTATGACTCCGATTACCCTCCAGTCAGCTTCGTATTCTATATCTGAGTCTGTAGCATGATAAGAGACCTTATGGCTTTCCCGTTCCTCCATTCGGGTCCCTGAAACTCCAAAATTACCGATAGTTACGGTCTTTTAAACTGGAGTCGTTTCCTGTGTACGAATCTCTACATAATTCTTGCATTCTATTACACTCCAGTCATCTTCGTTTCCTATATTTGAGTCTGTAGCATGATAAGACACCTTATGGCCTTCCCGTTCCTCCATTCGGGTCCCTGAAACTCCAAAAGTACCGATAATTACGGTCTCATAAACTGAAATCTTTTCCTGTGTACGAATCTCTACATAATGCTCGCATTATGACTCCGATTACCCTCCAGTCAGCTTCGTATCCTATATCTGAGTATGTAGCATGATAAGACACATTATGGCCTTCCGGGTCCTCCATTCGGGTCCCTGAAACTCCAAAATTACCGATAGTTACGGTCTTTTACACTGGAGTCTTTTCCTGTGTACGAATCTCTACATAATTCTCGCATTATGACTCCGATTACCCTCCGGTCAGCTTCGTATCCTATATCTGAGTCTGTAGCATGATAAGACAACTTATGGCCTTCCCATTCCTCCATTCGGGTCCCTGAAACTCCAAAAGTACCGATAATTATGGTCTCATAAACTTGAATCTTTTCCTGTGTACGAATCTCTACATAATTCTCGCATTATGACTCCGATTACCCTCCAGTCAGCTTCGTATCCTATATCTGAGTCTGTAGCATGATAAGTCACCTTATGGCCTTCCCGTTCCTCCATTCGTGTCCCTGAAACTCCAAAAGTACCGATAGTTACGGTCTCATAACTAGAATCTTTTCCTGTGTACGAATCTTTACATAATTCTCGCATTATGACTCCGATTACCCTCCAGTCAGCTTTGTATCCTATATCTGAGTCTGTAGCATGATAAGACACCATATGGCCTTCCCGTTCCTCCATTCGGGTCCTTGAAACTCCAAAAGTACCGATAATTACGGTCTCATAAACTGGAATCTTTTCCTGTGTACGAATCTCAACATAATTCTCGCATTATGACTCAGATTACCCTCCAGTCATCTTCGTATCCTATATCTGAGTCTGTAGCATGATAAGACACCTTATGGCATTCCCGTTCCTCCATTCGGGTCCCTGAAACTCCAAAATTACCGATAGTTACGGTATTTTAAACTGGAGTCTTTTCCTGTGTACGAATCTTTACATAATTCTCGCATTATGACTCCGATTACCATCCAGTCAGCTTCGTATCCTATATCTGAGTCCCTAGCATGACAAGACACTTATGGCCTTCTCGTTCCTCCCTTCGGGTCCCTGAAACTCCAAAAGTACCGATAATTACGGTCTGATAAACTTGAATCTTTTCCTGTGTACGAATCTCTACATAATTCTCGCATTATGACTCCGATTACCCTCCAGTCAGCTTCGTATCCTATATCTTAATCTGTAGCATGATAAGACACCTTATGGCCCTCCCGTTCCTCTATTCCGGTCCCTGAAACTCCAAAATTACCGATAGTTACGGTCTTTTAAACTTGAGTCTTTTCCTGTGTACGAATCTCTACATAATTCTCGCATTATGATTCCGATTACCCTCCGGTCAGCTTCGTATCCTATATCTGAGTCTATAGCATGATAAGACACCATATGGCCTTCCCGTTCCTCCATTCGGGTCCTTGAAACTCCAAAAGTACCGATAATTACGGTCTCATAAACTGGAATCTTTTCCTGTGTACGAATCTCAACATAATTCTCGCATTATGACTCAGATTACCCTCCAGTCATCTTCGTATCCTATATCTGAGTCTGTAGCATGATAAGACACCTTATGGCATTCCCGTTCCTCCATTCGGGTCCCTGAAACTCCAAAATTACCGATAGTTACGGTATTTTAAACTGGAGTCTTTTCCTGTGTACGAATCTTTACATAATTCTCGCATTATGACTCCGATTACCATCCAGTCAGCTTCGTATCCTATATCTGAGTCCCTAGCATGACAAGACACTTATGGCCTTCTCGTTCCTCCCTTCGGGTCCCTGAAACTCCAAAAGTACCGATAATTACGGTCTGATAAACTTGAATCTTTTCCTGTGTACGAATCTCTACATAATTCTCGCATTATGACTCCGATTACCCTCCAGTCAGCTTCGTATCCTATATCTTAATCTGTAGCATGATAAGACACCTTATGGCCCTCCCGTTCCTCTATTCCGGTCCCTGAAACTCCAAAATTACCGATAGTTACGGTCTTTTAAACTTGAGTCTTTTCCTGTGTACGAATCTCTACATAATTCTCGCATTATGATTCCGATTACCCTCCGGTCAGCTTCGTATCCTATATCTGAGTCTGTAGCATGATAAGAGACCTTATGGCCTTCCCGTTCCTCCATTCGGGTCCCTGAAACTCCAAAATTACCGATAGTTACGGTCTTTTAAACTGGAGTCGTTTCCTGTGTACGAATCTCTACATAATTCTTGCATTCTATTACACTCCAGTCATCTTCGTTTCCTATATTTGAGTCTGTAGCATGTTAAGACACCTTATGAACTTCCCGTTCCTCCATTCGTGTCCCTGAAACTCCAAAAGTACCGATAGTTACGGTCTTACAACTAGAATCTTTTCCTGTGTACGAATCTTTACATAATTCTCGCATTATGACTCCGATTACCCTCCAGTCAGCTTCGTATCCTATATCTGAGTCTATAGCATGATAAGACACCATATGGCCTTCCCGTTCCTCCATTCGGGTCCTTGAAACTCCAAAAGTACCGATAATTACGGTCTCATAAACTGGAATCTTTTCCTGTGTACGAATCTCAACATAATTCTCGCATTATGACGCAGATTACCCTCCAGTCATCTTCGTATCCTATATCTGAGTCTGTAGCATGATAAGACACCTTATGGCATTCCCGTTCCTCCATTCGGGTCCCTGAAACTCCAAAATTACCGATAGTTACGGTATTTTAAACTGGAGTCTTTTCCTGTGTACGAATCTTTACATAATTCTCGCATTATGACTCCGATTACCCTCCAGTCAGCTTCGTATCCTATATCTGAGTCCCTAGCATGACAAGACACTTATGGCCTTCTCGTTCCTCCCTTCGGGCCCCTGAAACTCCAAAAGTACCGATAATTACGGTCTGATAAACTTGAATCTTTTCCTGTGTACGAATCTCTACATAATTCTCGCATTATGACTCCGATTACCCTCCAGTCAGCTTCGTATCCTATATCTGAATCTGTAGCATGATAAGACACCTTATGGCCTTCCCGTTCCTCCATTCGTGTCCCTGAAACTCCAAAAGTACCGATAGTTACGTTCTCATAAACTAGAATCTTTTCCTGTGTACGAATCTCTACATAATTCTCGTATTATGAGTCCGATTACCCTCCAGTCAGCTTCGTATCCTAGTTCTGAGTCTGTTTCATGATAAGACACCTTATGGCCTTCCCGTTCCTCTATTCGGGTTCCTGAAACTCCAAAATTACCGATAGTTACGTTATCATAAACTGGAATCTTTTCCTGTGTACGAATCTCTACATAATTCTCGCATTATGACTCAGATTAACCTCCGGTCATCTTCGTATCCTATATCTGAGTCTGTAGCCTGATAAGACACCTTATGGCCTTCCCGTTCCTCTATTCGGGTCCCTGAAACTCCAAAATTACCGATAGTTACGGTCTTTTAAACTGGAGTCTTTTCCTGTGTACGAATCTCTACATAATTCTAGCATTATGATTCCGATTACCCTCCAGTCAGCTTCGTATCCTATATCTGAGTCTGTAGCATGATAAGACACCTTATGGCCTTCCCGTTCCTCCATTCGGGTCCCTGACACTCCAAAAGTACCGATAATTACGGTCTCATAAACTGGAATCTTTTCCTTTGTACGAATCTCTACATAATTCTCGTATTATGACTCCGATTACCCTCCAGTCAGCTTCGTATTCTATATCTGAGTCTGTAGCATGATAAGACACCTTATGGCATTCCCGTTCCTCTATTCGGGTCCCTGAAACTCCAAAATTACCGAAAGTTACGGTCTTTTAAACTGGAGTCTTTTCCTGTGTACGAATCTCTACATAATTCTCGCATTATGATTTCGATTACCCTCCAGTCAGCTTCGTATCCTATATCTGAGTCTGTAGCCTGACAAGACACTTATGGCCTTCTTGTTCCTCCCTTTGGGTCCCTGAAACTCCAAAAGTACCGATAATTACGGTCTGATAAACTTGAATCTTTTCCTGTGTACGAATCTCTACATAATTCTCGCATTATGATTCCGATTACCCTCCAGTCAGCTTCGTATCCTATATCTGAGTCTGTAGCATGATAAGACACCTTATGGCCTTCCCGTTCCTCCATTCGGGTCCCTGAAACTCCAAAAGTACCGATAATTACGGTCTCATAAACTGGAATCTTTTCCTTTGTACGAATCTCTACATAATTCTCATATTATGACTCCGATTACCCTCCAGTCAGCTTCGTATCCTATATCTGAGTCTTTAGCGTGATAAGACACCTTATGGCATTCCCGTTCCTCTATTCGGGTCCCTGAAACTCCAAAATTACCGATAGTTACGGTCTTTTAAACTGGAGTCTTTTCCTGTGTACGAATCTCTACATAATTCTCGCATTATGACTCCGATTACCCTCCAGTCAGCTTCGTATTCTATATCTGAGTCTGTAGCATGATAAGAGACCTTATGGCCTTCCCGTTCCTCCATTCGGGTCCCTGAAACTCCAAAATTACCGATAGTTACGGTCTTTTAAACTGGAGTCGTTTCCTGTGTACGAATCTCTACATAATTCTTGCATTCTATTACACTCCAGTCATCTTCGTTTCCTATATTTGAGTCTGTAGCATGATAAGACACCTTATGGCCTTCCCGTTCCTCCATTCGGGTCCCTGAAACTCCAAAAGTACCGATAATTACGTCTCATAAACTGAAATCTTTTCCTGTGTACGAATCTCTACATAATGCTCGCATTATGACTCCGATTACCCTCCAGTCAGCTTCGTATCCTATATCTGAGTATGTAGCATGATAAGACACCATATGACCTTCCGGTTCCTCCATTCGGGTCCCTGAAACTCCAAAATTACCGATAGTTACGGTCTTTTACACTGGAGTCTTTTCCTGTGTACGAATCTCTACATAATTCTCGCATTATGATTCCGATTACCCTCCGGTCAGCTTCGTATCCTATATCTGAGTCTGTAGCATGATAAGACAACTTATGGCCTTCCCATTCCTCCATTCGGGTCCCTGAAACTCCAAAAGTACGGATAATTACGGTCTCATAAACTTGAATCTTTTCCTGTGTACGAATCTCTACATAATTCTCGCATTATGACTCCGATTACCCTCCAGTCAGCTTCGTATACTATATCTGAGTCTGTAGCATGATAAGACACCTTATGGCCTTCCCGTTCCTCCATTCGTGTCCCTGAAACTCCAAAAGTACCGATAGTTACGGTCTCATAAACTGGAATCTTTTCCTGTGTACGAATCTCAACATAATTCTCGCATTATGACTCAGATTACCCTCCAGTCATCTTCGTATCCTATATCTGAGTCTGTAGCATGATAAGACACCTTATGGCATTCCCGTTCCTCCATTCGGGTCCCTGAAACTCCAAAATTACCGATAGTTACGGTATTTTAAACTGGAGTCTTTTCCTGTGTACGAATCTTTACATAATTCTCGCATTATGACTCCGATTACCCTCCAGTCAGCTTCGTATCCTATATCTGAGTCCCTAGCATGACAAGACATTTATGGCCTTCTCGTTCCTCCCTTCGGGTCCCTGAAACTCCAAAAGTACCGATAATTACGGTCTGATAAACTTGAATCTTTTCCTGTGTACGAATCCCTACATAATTCTCGCATTATGACTCCGATTACCCTCCAGTCAGCTTCGTATCCTATATCTGAATCTGTAGCATGATAAGACACCTTATGGCCTTCCCGTTCCTCCATTCGTGTCCCTGAAACTCCAAAAGTACCGATAGTTACGTTCTCATAAACTAGAATCTTTTCCTGTGTACGAATCTCTACATAATTCTCGTATTATGACTCCGATTACCCTCCAGTTAGCTTCGTATCCTATGTCTGAGTCTGTTGCATGATAAGACACCTTATGGCCTTCCCTTTCCTCTATTCGGGTCCCTGAAACTCCAAAAGTACCGATAATTACGGTCTGATAAACTTGAATCTTTTCCTGTGTACGAATCTCTACATAATTCTCGCATTATGATTTCGATTACCCTCCAGTCAGCTTCGTATCCTATATCTGAGTCTGTAGCATGATAAGACACCTTATGACCTTCCCGTTCCTCCATTCGGGTCCCTGAAACTTCCAAAGTACCGATAATTACGGTCTCATAAACTGGAATCTTTTCCTTTGTACGAATCTCTACATAATTCTCGTATTTTGACTCCGATTACCCTCCAGTCAGTTTCGTATCCTATATCTGAGTCTGTAGCGTGATAAGACACCTTATGGCATTCCCGTTCCCCTATTCGGGTCCCTGAAACTCCAAAATTACCGATAGTTACGGTCTTTTAAACTAGAGTCTTTTCCTGTGTACGAATCTCTACATAATTCTCGCATTATGACTCCGATTACCCTCCAGTCAGCTTCGTATTCTATATCTGAGTCTGTAGCATGATAAGAGACCTTATGGCCTTCCCGTTCCTCGATTCGGGTCCCTGAAACTCCAAAATTACCGATAGTTACGGTCTTTTAAACTGGAGTCGTTTCCTGTGTACGAATCTCTACATAATTCTTGCATTCTATTACACTCCAGTCATCTTTGTTTCCTATATTTGAGTCTGTAGCATGATAAGACACCTTATGGCCTTCCCGTTCCTCCATTCGGGTCCCTAAAACTCCAAAAGTGCCGATAATTACGGTCTCATAAACTGAAATCTTTTCCTGTGTACGAATCTCTACATAATGCTCGCATTATGACTCCGATTACCCTCCAGTCAGCTTCGTATCCTATATCTGAGTATGTAGCATGATAAGACACCTTATGGCCTTCCGGTTCCTCCATTCGGGCCCCTGAAACTCCAAAATTACCGATAGTTACGGTCTTTTACACTGGAGTCTTTTCCTGTGTACGAATCTCTACATAATTCTCGCATTATGATTCCGATTACCCTCCGGTCAGCTTCGTATCCTATATCTGAGTCTGTAGCAAGATAAGACAACTTATGGCCTTCCCATTCCTCCATTCGGGTCCCTGAAACTCCAAAAGTACCGATAATTACGGTCTCATAAACATGAATCTTTTCCGGTGTACGAATCTTTGCATAATTCTCGCATTATGACTCCGATTACCCTCCAGTCAGCTTCGTATCCTATATCTGAGTCTGTAGCATGATAAGACACCTTATGGCCTTCCCGTTCCTCCATTCGTGTCCCTGAAACTCCAAAAGTACCGATAGTTACGGTCTCATAACTAGAATCTTTTCCTGTGTACGAATCTTTACATAATTCTCGTATTATGACTCCGATTACCCTCCAGTCAGCTTCGTATCCTATATCTGAGTCTGTAGTGTGATAAGACACCTTATGGCATTCCCGTTCCTCTATTCGGGTCCCTGAAACTCCAAAATTACCGATAGTTACGGTCTTTTAAACTGGAGTCTTTTCCTGTGTACGAATCTCTACATAATTCTCACATTATGACTCCGATTACCCTCCAGTCAGCTTCGTATTCTATATCTGAGTCTATAGCATGATAAGAGACCTTATGGCCTTCCCGTTCCTCCATTCGGGTCCCTGAAACTCCAAAATTACCGATAGTTACGGTCTTTTAAACTGGAGTCGTTTCCTGTGTACGAATCTCTACATAATTCTTGCATTCTATTACACTCCAGTCATCTTCGTTTCCTATATTTGAGTCTGAGCATGATAAGACACCTTATGGCCTTCCCGTTCCTCCATTCGGGTCCCTGAAACTCCAAAAGTACCGATAATTACGGTCTCATAAACTGAAATCTTTTCCTGTGTACGAATCTCTACATAATGCTCGCATTATGACTCCGATTACCCTCCAGTCAGCTTCGTATCCTATATCTGAGTATGTAGCATGATAAGACACCTTATGGCCTTCCGGTTCCTCCATTCGGGTCCCTGAAACTCCAAAATTACCGATAGTTACGGTCTTTTACACTGGAGTCTTTTCTTGTGTACGAATCTCTACATAATTCTCGCATTATGATTCCGATTACCCTCCGGTCAGCTTCGTATCCTATATCTGAGTCTGTAGCATGATAAGACAACTTATGGCCTTCCCATTCCTCCATTCGGGTCCCTGAAACTCCAAAAGTACCGATAATTACGGTATTTTAAACTGGAGTCTTTTCCTGTGTACGAATCTTTACATAATTCTCGCATTATGACTCCGATTACCCTCCAGTCAGCTTCGTATCCTATATCTGAGTCCCTAGCATGACAAGACACTTATGGCCTTCTCGTTCCTCCCTTCGGGTCCCTGAAACTCCAAAAGTACCGATAATTACGGCTTGATAAACTTGAATCTTTTCCTATGTACGAATCTCTACATAATTCTCGCATTATGACTCCGATTACCCTCCAGTCAGCTTCGTATCCTATATCTGAATCTGTAGCATGATAAGACACCTTATGGCCTTCCCGTTCCTCCATTCGTGTCCCTGAAACTCCAAAAGTACCGATAGTTACGTTCTCATAAACTAGAATCTTTTCCTGTGTACGAATCTCTACATAATTCTCGTATTATGACTCCGATTACCCTCCAGTCAGCTTCGTATCCAATGTCTGAGTCTGTTGCATGATAAGACACCTTATGGCCTTCCCGTTCCTCTATTCGGGTTCCTGAAACTCCAAAATTACCGATAGTTACGTTATCATAAACTGGAATCTTTTCCTGTGTACGAATCTCTACATAATTCTCGCATTATGACTCAGATTAACCTCCGGTCATCTTCGTATCCTATATCTGAGTCTGTAGCCTGATAAGACACCTTATGGCCTTCCCGTTCCTCTATTCGGGTCCCTGAAACTCCAAAATTACCGATAGTTACGGTCTTTTAAACTGGAGTCTTTTCCTGTGTACGAATCTCTACATAATTCTCGCAATATGATTCCGCTTACCCTCCAGTCAGCTTCGTATCCTATATCTGAGTCTGTAGCATGACAAGACACTTATGGCCTTCTTGTTCCTTCCTTCGGGTCCCTGAAACTCCAAAAGTACCGATAATTACGGTCTGCTAAACTTGAATCTTTTCCTGTGTACGAATCTCTACATAATTCTCGCATTATGATTCCGATTACCCTCCAGTCAGCTTCGTATCCTATATCTGAGTCTGTAGCATGATAAGACACCTTATGGCCTTCCCGTTCCTCCATTCGGGTCCCTGAAACTCCAAAAGTACCGATAATTACGGTCTCATAAACTGGAATCTTTTCCTTTGTACGAATCTCTACATAATTCTCGTATTATGACTCCGATTACCCTCCAGTCAGCTTCGTATCCTATATCTGCGTCTGTAGCGTGATAAGACACCTTATGGCATTCCCGTTCCTCTATTCGGGTCCCTGAAACTCCAAAATTACCGATAGTTACGGTCTTTTAAACTGGAGTCTTTTCCTGTGTACGAATCTCTACATAATTCTCGCATTATGACTCCGATTACCCTCCAGTCAGCTTCGTATTCTATATCTGAGTCTGTAGCATGATAAGACCTTATGGCCTTCCCGTTCCTCCATTCGGGTCCCTGAAACTCCAAAATTACCGATAGTTACGGTCTTTTACACTGGAGTCTTTTCCTGTGTATGAATCTCTACATAATTCTCGCATTATGATTCCGATTACCCTCCGGTCAGATTCGTATCCTATATCTGAGTCTGTAGCATGACAAGACATTTATGGCCTTCTTGTTCCTCCCTTCGGGTCCCTGAAACTCCAAAATTACCGATAGTTACGGTCTTTTAAACTGGAGTCGTTTCCTGTGTACGAATCTCTACTATTACACTCCAGTCATCTTCGTTTCCTATATTTGAGTCTGTAGCATGATAAGACACCTTATGGCGTTCCCGTTCCTCCATTCGGGTCCCTGAAACTCCAAAAGTACCGATAATTACGGTCTCATAAACTGAAATCTTTTCCTGTGTACGAATCTCTACATAATGCTCGCATTATGACTCCGATTACCCTCCAGTCAGCTTCGTATCCTATATCTGAGTATGTAGCATGATAAGACACCTTATGGCCTTCCGGTTCCTCCATTCGGGTCCCTGAAACTCCAAAATTACCGATAGTTACGGTCTTTTACACTGGAGTCTTTTCCTGTGTACGAATCTCTACATAATGCTCGCATTATGACTCCGATTACCCTCCAGTCAGCTTCGTATCCTATATCTGAGTATGTAGCATGATAAGACACCTTATGGCCTTCCGGTTCCTCCATTCGGGTCCCTGAAACTCCAAAATTACCGATAGTTACGGTCTTTTACACTGGAGTTTTTTCCTGTGTACGAATCTCTACATAATTCTCGCATTATGACTCCGATTACCCTCCAGCCAGCTTCGTATCCTATATCTGAGTATGTAGCATGATAAGACACCTTATGGCCTTCCGGTTCCTCCATTCGGGTCCCTGAAACTCCAAAATTACCGATAGTTACGGTCTTTTACACTGTAGTCTTTTCCTGTGTATGAATCTCTACATAATTCTCGCATTATGATTCCGATTACCCTCCGGTCAGCTTCGTATCCTATATCTGAGTCTGTAGCATGACAAGACACTTATGGCCTTCTTGTTCCTCCCTTCGGGTCCCTGAAACTCCAAAAGTACCGATAATTACGGTCTGATAAACTTGAATCTTTTCCTGTGTACGAATCTCTACATAATTCTCGCATTATGATTCCGATAACCCTCCAGTCAGCTTCGTATCCTATATCTGAGTCTGTAGCATGATAAGACACCTTATGGCCTTCCCGTTCCTCCATTCGGGTCCCTGAAACTCCAAAAGTACCGATAATTACGGTCTCATAAACTGGAATCTTTTCCTTTGTACGAATCTCTACATAATTCTCGTATTATGACTCCGATTACCCTCCAGTCAGCTTCGTATCCTATATCTGAGTCTGTAGCGTGATAAGACACCTTATGGCATTCCCGTTCCTCTATTCAGGTCCCTGAAACTCCAAAATTACCGATAGTTACGGTCTTTTAAACTGGAGTCGTTTCCTGTGTACGAATCTCTACATAATTCTTGCATTCTATTACACTCCAGTCATCTTCGTTTCCTATATTTGAGTCTGTAGCATGATAAGACACCTTATGGCCTTCCCGTTCCTCCATTCGGGTCCCTGAAACTCCAAAAGTACCGATAATTACGGTCTCATAAACTGAAATCTTTTCCTGTGTACGAATCTCTACATAATGCTCGCATTATGACTCCGATTACCCTCCAGTCAGCTTCGTATCCTATATCTGAGTATGTAGCATGATAAGACACCTTATGGCCTTCCGGTTCCTCCATTCGGGTCCCTGAAACTCCAAAATTACCGATAGTTACGGTCTTTTACACTGGAGTCTTTTCCTGTGTACGAATCTCTACATAATTCTCGCATTATGATTCCGATTACCCTCCGGTCAGCTTCGTATCCTATATCTGAGTCTGTAGCATGATAAGACAACTTATGGCCTTCCCATTCCTCCATTCGGGTCCCTGAAACTCCAAAAGTACCGATAATTACGGTCTCATAAACTTGAATCTTTTCCTGTGTACGAATCTCTACATAATTCTCGCATTATGACTCCGATTACCCTCCAGTCAGCTTCGTATCCTATATCTGAGTCTGTAGCATGATAAGACACCTTATGGCCTTCCCGTTCCTCCATTCGGGTCCCTGAAACTCCAAAAGTACCGATAATTACGGTCTCATAAACTGGAATCTTTTCCTTTGTACGAATCTCTACATAATTCTCGTATTATGACTCCGATTACCCTCCAGTCAGCTTCGTATCCTATATCTGAGTCTGTAGCGTGATAAGACACCTTATGGCATTCCCGTTCCTCTATTCGGGTCCCTGAAACTCCAAAATTACCGATAGTTACGGTCTTTTAAACTGGAGTCTTTTCCTGTGTACGAATCTCTACATAATTCTCGCATTATGACTCCGATTACCCTCCAGTCAGCTTCGTATTCTATATCTGAGTCTGTAGCATGATAAGTCACCTTATGGCCTTCCCGTTCCTCCATTCGGGTCCCTGAAACTCCAAAATTACCGATAGTTACGGTCTTTTACATTGGAGTCTTTTCCTGTGTATGAATCTCTACATAATTCTCGCATTATGATTCCGATTACCCTCCGGTCAGATTCGTATCCTATATCTGAGTCTGTAGCATGACAAGACACTTATGGCCTTCTTGTTCCTCCCTTCGGGTCCCTGAAACTCCAAAAGTACCGATAATTACGGTCTGATAAACTTGAATCTTTTCCTGTGTACGAATCTCTACATAATTCTCGCATTATGATTCCGATTACCCTCCAGTCAGCTTCGTATCCTATATCTGAGTCTGTAGCATGATAAGACACCTTATGGCCTTCCCGTTCCTCCATTCGGACCCTGAAACTCCAAAAGTACCGATAATTACGGTCTCATAAACTGGAATCTTTTCCTTTGTACGAATCTCTACATAATTCTCGTATTATGACTCCGATTACCCTCCAGTCAGCTTCGTATCCTATATCTGAGTCTGTAGCGTGATAAGACACCTTATGGCATTCCCGTTCCTCTATTCGGGTCCCTGAAACTCCAAAATTACCGATAGTTACGGTCTTTTACACTGGAGTCGTTTCTTGTGTACGAATCTCTACATAATTCTCGCATTATGATTCCGATTACCCTCCGGTCAGCTTCGTATCCTATATCTGAGTCTGTAGCAAGATAAGACAACTTATGGCCTTCCCATTCCTCCATTCGGGTCCCTGAAACTCCAAAAGTACCGATAATTACGGTCTCATAAACATGAATCTTTTCCTGTGTACGAATCTCTACATAATTCTCGCATTATGACTCCGATTACCCTCCAGTCAGCTTCGTATCCTATATCTGAGTCTGTAGCATGATAAGACACCTTATGGCCTTCCCGTTCCTCCATTCGTGTCCCTGAAACTCCAAAAGTACCGATAGTTACGGTCTCATAACTAGAATCTTTTCCTGTGTACGAATCTTTACATAATTCTCGTATTATGACTCCGATTACCCTCCAGTCAGCTTCGTATCCTATATCTGAGTCTGTAGCGTGATAAGACACCTTATGGCATTCCCGTTCCTCTATTCGGGTCCCTGAAACTCCAAAATTACCGATAGTTACGGTCTTTTAAACTGGAGTTTTTTCCTGTGTACGAATCTCTACATAATTCTCACATTATGACTCCGATTACCCTCCAGTCAGCTTCGTATTCTATATCTGAGTCTATAGCATGATAAGAGACCTTATGGCCTTCCCGTTCCTCCATTCGGGTCCCTGAAACTCCAAAATTACCGATAGTTACGGTCTTTTAAACTGGAGTCGTTTCCTGTGTACGAATCTCTACATAATTCTTGCATTCTATTACACTCCAGTCATCTTCGTTTCCTATATTTGAGTCTGTAGCATGATAAGACACCTTATGGCCTTCCCGTTCCTCCATTCGGGTCCCTGAAACTCCAAAAGTACCGATAATTACGGTCTCATAAACTGAAATCTTTTCCTGTGTACGAATCTCTACATAATGCTCGCATTATGACTCCGATTACCCTCCAGTCAGCTTCGTATCCTATATCTGAGTATGTAGCATGATAAGACACCTTATGGCCTTCCGGTTCCTCCATTCGGGTCCCTGAAACTCCAAAATTACCGATAGTTACGGTCTTTTACACTGGAGTCTTTTCTTGTGTACGAATCTCTACATAATTCTCGCATTATGATTCCGATTACCCTCCGGTCAGCTTCGTATCCTATATCTGAGTCTGTAGCATGATAAGACAACTTATGGCCTTCCCATTCCTCCATTCGGGTCCCTGAAACTCCAAAAGTACCGATAATTACGGTATTTTAAACTGGAGTCTTTTCCTGTGTACGAATCTTTACATAATTCTCGCATTATGACTCCGATTACCCTCCAGTCAGCTTCGTATCCTATATCTGAGTCCCTAGCATGACAAGACACTTATGGCCTTCTCGTTCCTCCCTTCGGGTCCCTGAAACTCCAAAAGTACCGATAATTACGGCTTGATAAACTTGAATCTTTTCCTGTGTACGAATCTCTACATAATTCTCGCATTATGACTCCGATTACCCTCCAGTCAGCTTCGTATCCTATATCTGAATCTGTAGCATGATAAGACACCTTATGGCCTTCCCGTTCCTCCATTCGTGTCCCTGAAACTCCAAAAGTACCGATAGTTACGTTCTCATAAACTAGAATCTTTTCCTGTGTACGAATCTCTACATAATTCTCGTATTATGACTCCGATTACCCTCCAGTCAGCTTCGTATCCAATGTCTGAGTCTGTTGCATGATAAGACACCTTATGGCCTTCCCGTTCCTCTATTCGGGTTCCTGAAACTCCAAAATTACCGATAGTTACGTTATCATAAACTGGAATCTTTTCCTGTGTACGAATCTCTACATAATTCTCGCATTATGACTCAGATTAACCTCCGGTCATCTTCGTATCCTATATCTGAGTCTGTAGCCTGATAAGACACCTTATGGCCTTCCCGTTCCTCTATTCGGGTCCCTGAAACTCCAAAATTACCGATAGTTACGGTCTTTTAAACTGGAGTCTTTTCCTGTGTACGAATCTCTACATAATTCTCGCAATATGATTCCGCTTACCCTCCAGTCAGCTTCGTATCCTATATCTGAGTCTGTAGCATGACAAAACACTTATGGCCTTCTTGTTCCTTCCTTCGGGTCCCTGAAACTCCAAAAGTACCGATAATTACGGTCTGATAAACTTGAATCTTTTCCTGTGTACGAATCTCTACATAATTCTCGCATTATGATTCCGATTACCCTCCAGTCAGCTTCGTATCCTATATCTGAGTCTGTAGCATGATAAGACACCTTATGGCCTTCCCGTTCCTCCATTCGGGTCCCTGAAACTCCAAAAGTACCGATAATTACGGTCTCATAAACTGGAATCTTTTCCTTTGTACGAATCTCTACATAATTCTCGTATTATGACTCCGATTACCCTCCAGTCAGCTTCGTATCCTATATCTGAGTCTGTAGCGTGATAAGACACCTTATGGCATTCCCGTTCCTCTATTCGGGTCCCTGAAACTCCAAAATTACCGATAGTTACGGTCTTTTAAACTGGAGTCTTTTCCTGTGTACGAATCTCTACATAATTCTCGCATTATGACTCCGATTACCCTCCAGTCAGCTTCGTATTCTATATCTGAGTCTGTAGCATGATAAGACCTTATGGCCTTCCCGTTCCTCCATTCGGGTCCCTGAAACTCCAAAATTACCGATAGTTACGGTCTTTTACACTGGAGTCTTTTCCTGTGTATGAATCTCTACATAATTCTCGCATTATGATTCCGATTACCCTCCGGTCAGATTCGTATCCTATATCTGAGTCTGTAGCATGACAAGACATTTATGGCCTTCTTGTTCCTCCCTTCGGGTCCCTGAAACTCCAAAATTACCGATAGTTACGGTCTTTTAAACTGGAGTCGTTTCCTGTGTACGAATCTCTACATAATGCTCGCATTATGACTCCGATTACCCTCCAGTCAGCTTCGTATCCTATATCTGAGTATGTAGCATGATAAGACACCTTATGGCCTTCCGGTTCCTCCATTCGGGTCCCTGAAACTCCAAAATTACCGATAGTTACGGTCTTTTACACTGGAGTCTTTTCTTGTGTACGAATCTCTACATAATTCTCGCATTATGATTCCGATTACCCTCCGGTCAGCTTCGTATCCTATATCTGAGTCTGTAGCATGATAAGACAACTTATGGCCTTCCCATTCCTCCATTCGGGTCCCTGAAACTCCAAAAGTACCGATAATTACGGTATTTTAAACTGGAGTCTTTTCCTGTGTACGAATCTTTACATAATTCTCGCATTATGACTCCGATTACCCTCCAGTCAGCTTCGTATCCTATATCTGAGTCCCTAGCATGACAAGACACTTATGGCCTTCTCGTTCCTCCCTTCGGGTCCCTGAAACTCCAAAAGTACCGATAATTACGGCTTGATAAACTTGAATCTTTTCCTGTGTACGAATCTCTACATAATTCTCGCATTATGACTCCGATTACCCTCCAGTCAGCTTCGTATCCTATATCTGAATCTGTAGCATGATAAGACACCTTATGGCCTTCCCGTTCCTCCATTCGTGTCCCTGAAACTCCAAAAGTACCGATAGTTACGTTCTCATAAACTAAAATCTTTTCCTGTGTACGAATCTCTACATAATTCTCGTATTATGACTCCGATTACCCTCCAGTCAGCTTCGTATCCAATGTCTGAGTCTGTTGCATGATAAGACACCTTATGGCCTTCCCGTTCCTCTATTCGGGTTCCTGAAACTCCAAAATTACCGATAGTTACGTTATCATAAACTGGAATCTTTTCCTGTGTACGAATCTCTACATAATTCTCGCATTATGACTCAGATTAACCTCCGGTCAGCTTCGTATCCTATATCTGAGTATGTAGCATGATAAGACACCTTATGGCCTTCCGGTTCCTCCATTCGGGTCCCTGAAACTCCAAAATTACCGATAGTTACGGTCTTTTACACTGGAGTCTTTTCCTGTGTACGAATCTCTACATAATGCTCGCATTATGACTCCGATTACCCTCCAGTCAGCTTCGTATCCTATATCTGAGTATGTAGCATGATAAGACACCTTATGGCCTTCCGGTTCCTCCATTCGGGTCCCTGAAACTCCAAAATTACCGATAGTTACGGTCTTTTACACTGGAGTTTTTTCCTGTGTACGAATCTCTACATAATTCTCGCATTATGACTCCGATTACCCTCCAGTCAGCTTCGTATCCTATATCTGAGTATGTAGCATGATAAGACACCTTATGGCCTTCCGGTTCCTCCATTCGGGTCCCTGAAACTCCAAAATTACCGATAGTTACGGTCTTTTACACTGTAGTCTTTTCCTGTGTATGAATCTCTACATAATTCTCGCATTATGATTCCGATTACCCTCCGGTCAGCTTCGTATCCTATATCTGAGTCTGTAGCATGACAAGACACTTATGGCCTTCTTGTTCCTCCCTTCGGGTCCCTGAAACTCCAAAAGTACCGATAATTACGGTCTGATAAACTTGAATCTTTTCCTGTGTACGAATCTCTACATAATTCTCGCATTATGATTCCGATAACCCTCCAGTCAGCTTCGTATCCTATATCTGAGTCTGTAGCATGATAAGACACCTTATGGCCTTCCCGTTCCTCCATTCGGGTCCCTGAAACTCCAAAAGTACCGATAATTACGGTCTCATAAACTGGAATCTTTTCCTTTGTACGAATCTCTACATAATTCTCGTATTATGACTCCGATTACCCTGCAGTCAGCTTCGTATCCTATATCTGAGTCTGTAGCGTGATAAGACACCTTATGGCATTCCCGTTCCTCTATTCAGGTCCCTGAAACTCCAAAATTACCGATAGTTACGGTCTTTTAAACTGGAGTCGTTTCCTGTGTACGAATCTCTACATAATTCTTGCATTCTATTACACTCCAGTCATCTTCGTTTCCTATATTTGAGTCTGTAGCATGATAAGACACCTTATGGCCTTCCCGTTCCTCCATTCGGGTCCCTGAAACTCCAAAAGTACCGATAATTACGGTCTCATAAACTGAAATCTTTTCCTGTGTACGAATCTCTACATAATGCTCGCATTATGACTCCGATTACCCTCCAGTCAGCTTCGTATCCTATATCTGAGTATGTAGCATGATAAGACACCTTATGGCCTTCCGGTTCCTCCATTCGGGTCCCTGAAACTCCAAAATTACCGATAGTTACGGTCTTTTACACTGGAGTCTTTTCCTGTGTACGAATCTCTACATAATTCTCGCATTATGATTCCGATTACCCTCCGGTCAGCTTCGTATCCTATATCTGAGTCTGTAGCATGATAAGACAACTTATGGCCTTCCCATTCCTCCATTCGGGTCCCTGAAACTCCAAAAGTACCGATAATTACGGTCTCATAAACTTGAATCTTTTCCTGTGTACGAATCTCTACATAATTCTCGCATTATGACTCCGATTACCCTCCAGTCAGCTTCGTATCCTATATCTGAGTCTGTAGCATGATAAGACACCTTATGGCCTTCCCGTTCCTCCATTCGGGTCCCTGAAACTCCAAAAGTACCGATAATTACGGTCTCATAAACTGGAATCTTTTCCTTTGTACGAATCTCTACATAATTCTCGTATTATGACTCCGATTACCCTCCAGTCAGCTTCGTATCCTATATCTGAGTCTGTAGCGTGATAAGACACCTTATGGCATTCCCGTTCCTCTATTCGGGTCCCTGAAACTCCAAAATTACCGATAGTTACGGTCTTTTAAACTGGAGTCTTTTCCTGTGTACGAATCTCTACATAATTCTCGCATTATGACTCCGATTACCCTCCAGTCAGCTTCGTATTCTATATCTGAGTCTGTAGCATGATAAGTCACCTTATGGCCTTCCCGTTCCTCCATTCGGGTCCCTGAAACTCCAAAATTACCGATAGTTACGGTCTTTTACATTGGAGTCTTTTCCTGTGTATGAATCTCTACATAATTCTCGCATTATGATTCCGATTACCCTCCGGTCAGATTCGTATCCTATATCTGAGTCTGTAGCATGACAAGACACTTATGGCCTTCTTGTTCCTCCCTTCGGGTCCCTGAAACTCCAAAAGTACCGATAATTACGGTCTGATAAACTTGAATCTTTTCCTGTGTACGAATCTCTACATAATTTTCGCATTATGATTCCGATTACCCTCCAGTCAGCTTCATATCATATATCTGAGTCTGTAGCATGACAAGACACCTTATGGCCTTCTTGTTCCTCCCTTCGGGTCCCTGAAACTCCAAAAGTACCGATAATTACGGTCTGATAAACTTGAATCATTTCCTGTGTACGAATCTCTACATAATTCTCGCATTATGATTCCGATAACCCTCCAGTCAGCTTCGTATCCTATATCTGAGTCTGTAGCATGATAAGACACCTTATGGCCTTCCCGTTCCTCCATTCGGGTCCCTGAAACTCCAAAAGTACCGATAATTACGGTCTTTTACACTGGAGTCTTTTCCTGTGTACGAATCTCTACATAATGCTCGCATTATGACTCCGATTACCCTCCAGTCAGCTTCGTATCCTATATCTGAGTATGTAGCATGATAAGACACCTTATGGCCTTCCGGTTCCTCCATTCGGGTCCCTGAAACTCCAAAATTACCGATAGTTACGGTCTTTTACACTGGAGTTTTTTCCTGTGTACGAATCTCTACATAATTCTCGCATTATGACTCCGATTACCCTCCAGTCAGCTTCGTATCCTATATCTGAGTATGTAGCATGATAAGACACCTTATGGCCTTCCGGTTCCTCCATTCGGGTCCCTGAAACTCCAAAATTACCGATAGTTACGGTCTTTTACATTGGAGTCTTTTCCTGTGTATGAATCTCTACATAATTCTCGCATTATGATTCCGATTACCCTCCGGTCAGATTCGTATCCTATATCTGAGTCTGTAGCATGACAAGACACTTATGGCCTTCTTGTTCCTCCCTTCGGGTCCCTGAAACTCCAAAAGTACCGATAATTACGGTCTGATAAACTTGAATCTTTTCCTGTGTACGAATCTCTACATAATTTTCGCATTATGATTCCGATTACCCTCCAGTCAGCTTCGTATCCTATATCTGAGTCTGTAGCATGACAAGACACTTATGGCCTTCTTGTTCCTCCCTTCGGGTCCCTGAAACTCCAAAAGTACCGATAATTACGGTCTGATAAACTTGAATCTTTTCCTGTGTACGAATCTCTACATAATTTTCGCATTATGATTCCGATTACCCTCCAGTCAGCTTCGTATCCTATATCTGAGTCTGTAGCATGATAAGACACCTTATGGCCTTCCCGTTCCTCCATTCGGGTCCCTGAAACTCCAAAAGTACCGATAATTACGGTCTCATAAACTGGAATCTTTTCCTTTGTACGAATCTCTACATAATTCTCGTATTATGACTCCGATTACCCTGCAGTCAGCTTCGTATCCTATATCTGAGTCTGTAGCGTGATAAGACACCTTATGGCATTCCCGTTCCTCTATTCAGGTCCCTGAAACTCCAAAATTACCGATAGTTACGGTCTTTTAAACTGGAGTCGTTTCCTGTGTACGAATCTCTACATAATTCTTGCATTCTATTACACTCCAGTCATCTTCGTTTCCTATATTTGAGTCTGTAGCATGATAAGACACCTTATGGCCTTCCCGTTCCTCCATTCGGGTCCCTGAAACTCCAAAAGTACCGATAATTACGGTCTCATAAACTGAAATCTTTTCCTGTGTACGAATCTCTACATAATGCTCGCATTATGACTCCGATTACCCTCCAGTCAGCTTCGTATCCTATATCTGAGTATGTAGCATGATAAGACACCTTATGGCCTTCCGGTTCCTCCATTCGGGTCCCTGAAACTCCAAAATTACCGATAGTTACGGTCTTTTACACTGGAGTCTTTTCCTGTGTACGAATCTCTACATAATTCTCGCATTATGATTCCGATTACCCTCCGGTCAGCTTCGTATCCTATATCTGAGTCTGTGGCATGATAAGACAACTTATGGCCTTCCCATTCCTCCATTCGGGTCCCTGAAACTCCAAAAGTACCGATAATTACGGTCTCATAAACTTGAATCTTTTCCTGTGTACGAATCTCTACATAATTCTCGCATTATGACTCCGATTACCCTCCAGTCAGCTTCGTATCCTATATCTGAGTCTGTAGCATGATAAGACACCTTATGGCCTTCCCGTTCCTCCATTCGGGTCCCTGAAACTCCAAAAGTACCGATAAATACGGTCTCATAAACTGGAATCTTTTCCTTTGTACGAATCTCTACATAATTCTCGTATTATGACTCCGATTACCCTCCAGTCAGCTTCGTATCCTATATCTGAGTCTGTAGCGTGATAAGACACCTTATGGCATTCCCGTTCCTCTATTCGGGTCCCTGAAACTCCAAAATTACCGATAGTTACGGTCTTTTAAACTGGAGTCTTTTCCTGTGTACGAATCTCTACATAATTCTCGCATTATGACTCCGATTACCCTCCAGTCAGCTTCGTATTCTATATCTGAGTCTGTAGCATGATAAGTCACCTTATGGCCTTCCCGTTCCTCCATTCGGGTCCCTGAAACTCCAAAATTACCGATAGTTACGGTCTTTTACATTGGAGTCTTTTCCTGTGTATGAATCTCTACATAATTCTCGCATTATGATTCCGATTACCCTCCGGTCAGATTCGTATCCTATATCTGAGTCTGTAGCATGACAAGACACTTATGGCCTTCTTGTTCCTCCCTTCGGGTCCCTGAAACTCCAAAAGTACCGATAATTACGGTCTGATAAACTTGAATCTTTTCCTGTGTACGAATCTCTACATAATTTTCGCATTATGATTCCGATTACCCTCCAGTCAGCTTCGTATCCTATATCTGAGTCTGTAGCATGACAAGACACTTATGGCCTTCTTGTTCCTCCCTTCGGGTCCCTGAAACTCCAAAAGTACCGATAATTACGGTCTGATAAACTTGAATCTTTTCCTGTGTACGAATCTCTACATAATTTTCGCATTATGATTCCGATTACCCTCCAGTCAGCTTCGTATCCTATATCTGAGTCTGTAGCATGATAAGACACCTTATGGCCTTCCCGTTCCTCCATTCGGGTCCCTGAAACTCCAAAAGTACCGATAATTACGGTCTCATAAACTGGAATCTTTTCCTTTGTACGAATCTCTACATAATTCTCGTATTATGACTCCGATTACCCTCCAGTCAGCTTCGTATCCTATATCTGAGTCTGTAGCGTGATAAGACACCTTATGGCATTCCCGTTCCTCTATTCAGGTCCCTGAAACTCCAAAATTACCGATAGTTACGGTCTTTTAAACTGGAGTCGTTTCCTGTGTACGAATCTCTACATAATTCTTGCATTCTATTACACTCCAGTCATCTTCGTTTCCTATATTTGAGTCTGTAGCATGATAAGACACCTTATGGCCTTCCCGTTCCTCCATTCGGGTCCCTGAAACTCCAAAAGTACCGATAATTACGGTCTCATAAACTGAAATCTTTTCCTGTGTACGAATCTCTACATAATGCTCGCATTATGACTCCGATTACCCTCCAGTCAGCTTCGTATCCTATATCTGAGTATGTAGCATGATAAGACACCTTATGGCCTTCCGGTTCCTCCATTCGGGTCCCTGAAACTCCAAAATTACCGATAGTTACGGTCTTTTACACTGGAGTCTTTTCCTGTGTACGAATCTCTACATAATTCTCGCATTATGATTCCGATTACCCTCCGGTCAGCTTCGTATCCTATATCTGAGTCTGTAGCATGATAAGACAACTTATGGCCTTCCCATTCCTCCATTCGGGTCCCTGAAACTCCAAAAGTACCGATAATTACGGTCTCATAAACTTGAATCTTTTCCTGTGTACGAATCTCTACATAATTCTCGCATTATGACTCCGATTACCCTCCAGTCAGCTTCGTATCCTATATCTGAGTCTGTAGCATGATAAGACACCTTATGGCCTTCCCGTTCCTCCATTCGGGTCCCTGAAACTCCAAAAGTACCGATAATTACGGTCTCATAAACTGGAATCTTTTCCTTTGTACGAATCTCTACATAATTCTCGTATTATGACTCCGATTACCCTCCAGTCAGCTTCGTATCCTATATCTGAGTCTGTAGCGTGATAAGACACCTTATGGCATTCCCGTTCCTCTATTCGGGTCCCTGAAACTCCAAAATTACCGATAGTTACGGTCTTTTAAACTGGAGTCTTTTCCTGTGTACGAATCTCTACATAATTCTCGCATTATGACTCCGATTACCCTCCAGTCAGCTTCGTATTCTATATCTGAGTCTGTAGCATGATAAGTCACCTTATGGCCTTCCCGTTCCTCCATTCGGGTCCCTGAAACTCCAAAATTACCGATAGTTACGGTCTTTTACATTGGAGTCTTTTCCTGTGTATGAATCTCTACATAATTCTCGCATTATGATTCCGATTACCCTCCGGTCAGATTCGTATCCTATATCTGAGTCTGTAGCATGACAAGACACTTATGGCCTTCTTGTTCCTCCCTTCGGGTCCCTGAAACTCCAAAAGTACCGATAATTACGGTCTGATAAACTTGAATCTTTTCCTGTGTACGAATCTCTACATAATTTTCGCATTATGATTCCGATTACCCTCCAGTCAGCTTCGTATCCTATATCTGAGTCTGTAGCATGATAAGACACCTTATGGCCTTCCCGTTCCTCCATTCGGGTCCCTGAAACTCCAAAAGTACCGATAATTACGGTCTCATAAACTGGAATCTTTTCCTTTGTACGAATCTCTACATAATTCTCGTATTATGACTCCGATTACCCTCCAGTCAGCTTCGTATCCTATATCTGAGTCTGTAGCGTGATAAGACACCTTATGGCATTCCCGTTCCTCTATTCAGGTCCCTGAAACTCCAAAATTACCGATAGTTACGGTCTTTTAAACTGGAGTCGTTTCCTGTGTACGAATCTCTACATAATTCTTGCATTCTATTACACTCCAGTCATCTTCGTTTCCTATATTTGAGTCTGTAGCATGATAAGACACCTTATGGCCTTCCCGTTCCTCCATTCGGGTCCCTGAAACTCCAAAAGTACCGATAATTACGGTCTCATAAACTGAAATCTTTTCCTGTGTACGAATCTCTACATAATGCTCGCATTATGACTCCGATTACCCTCCAGTCAGCTTCGTATCCTATATCTGAGTATGTAGCATGATAAGACACCTTATGGCCTTCCGGTTCCCTCCATTCGGGTCCCTGAAACTCCAAAATTACCGATAGTTACGGTCTTTTACACTGGAGTCTTTTCCTGTGTACGAATCTCTACATAATTCTCGCATTATGATTCCGATTACCCTCCGGTCAGCTTCGTATCCTATATCTGAGTCTGTAGCATGATAAGACAACTTATGGCCTTCCCATTCCTCCATTCGGGTCCCTGAAACTCCAAAAGTACCGATAATTACGGTCTCATAAACTTGAATCTTTTCCTGTGTACGAATCTCTACATAATTCTCGCATTATGACTCCGATTACCCTCCAGTCAGCTTCGTATCCTATATCTGAGTCTGTAGCATGATAAGACACCTTATGGCCTTCCCGTTCCTCATTCGGGTCCCTGAAACTCCAAAAGTACCGATAATTACGGTCTCATAAACTGGAATCTTTTCCTTTGTACGAATCTCTACATAATTCTCGTATTATGACTTCGATTACCCTCCAGTCAGCTTCGTATCCTATATCTGAGTCTGTAGCGTGATAAGACACCTTATGGCATTCCCGTTCCTCTATTCGGGTCCCTGAAACTCCAAAATTACCGATAGTTACGGTCTTTTAAACTGGAGTCTTTTCCTGTGTACGAATCTCTACATAATTCTCGCATTATGACTCCGATTACCCTCCAGTCAGCTTCGTATTCTATATCTGAGTCTGTAGCATGATAAGTCACCTTATGGCCTTCCCGTTCCTCCATTCGGGTCCCTGAAACTCCAAAATTACCGATAGTTACGGTCTTTTACATTGGAGTCTTTTCCTGTGTATGAATCTCTACATAATTCTCGCATTATGATTCCGATTACCCTCCGGTCAGATTCGTATCCTATATCTGAGTCTGTAGCATGACAAGACACTTATGGCCTTCTTGTTCCTCCCTTCGGGTCCCTGAAACTCCAAAAGTACCGATAATTACGGTCTGATAAACTTGAATCTTTTCCTGTGTACGAATCTCTACATAATTTTCGCATTATGATTCCGATTACCCTCCAGTCAGCTTCGTATCCTATATCTGAGTCTGTAGCATGATAAGACACCTTATGGCCTTCCCGTTCCTCCATTCGGGTCCCTGAAACTCCAAAAGTACCGATAATTACGGTCTCATAAACTGGAATCTTTTCCTTTGTACGAATCTCTACATAATTCTCGTATTATGACTCCGATTACCCTCCAGTCAGCTTCGTATCCTATATCTGAGTCTGTAGCGTGATAAGACACCTTATGGCATTCCCGTTCCTCTATTCAGGTCCCTGAAACTCCAAAATTACCGATAGTTCCGGTCTTTTAAACTGGAGTCGTTTCCTGTGTACGAATCTCTACATAATTCTTGCATTCTATTACACTCCAGTCATCTTCGTTTCCTATATTTGAGTCTGTAGCATGATAAGACACCTTATGGCCTTCCCGTTCCTCCATTCGGGTCCCTGAAACTCCAAAAGTACCGATAATTACGGTCTCATAAACTGAAATCTTTTCCTGTGTACGAATCTCTACATAATGCTCGCATTATGACTCCGATTACCCTCCAGTCAGCTTCGTATCCTATATCTGAGTATGTAGCATGATAAGACACCTTATGGCCTTCCGGTTCCTCCATTCGGGTCCCTGAAACTCCAAAATTACCGATAGTTACGGTCTTTTACACTGGAGTCTTTTCCTGTGTACGAATCTCTACATAATTCTCGCATTATGATTCCGATTACCCTCCGGTCAGCTTCGTATCCTATATCTGAGTCTGTAGCATGATAAGACAACTTATGGCCTTCCCATTCCTCCATTCGGGTCCCTGAAACTCCAAAAGTACCGATAATTACGGTCTCATAAACTTGAATCTTTTCCTGTGTACGA
The DNA here is from genome assembly GCA_032199755.1 of Ambrosia artemisiifolia. Classification (NCBI taxonomy): domain Eukaryota; kingdom Viridiplantae; phylum Streptophyta; class Magnoliopsida; order Asterales; family Asteraceae; genus Ambrosia; species Ambrosia artemisiifolia. The sequence goes on from CM063521.1 coordinate 27,150,477, forward strand.
ATCTCTACATAATTCTCGCATTATGACTCCGATTACCCTCCAGTCAGCTTCGTATCCTATATCTGAGTCTGTAGCATGATAAGACACCTTATGGCCTTCCCGTTCCTCCATTCGGGTCCCTGAAACTCCAAAAGTACCGATAATTACGGTCTCATAAACTGGAATCTTTTCCTTTGTACGAATCTCTACATAATTCTCGTATTATGACTTCGATTACCCTCCAGTCAGCTTCGTATCCTATATCTGAGTCTGTAGCGTGATAAGACACCTTATGGCATTCCCGTTCCTCTATTCGGGTCCCTGAAACTCCAAAATTACCGATAGTTACGGTCTTTTAAACTGGAGTCTTTTCCTGTGTACGAATCTCTACATAATTCTCGCATTATGACTCCGATTACCCTCCAGTCAGCTTCGTATTCTATATCTGAGTCTGTAGCATGATAAGTCACCTTATGGCCTTCCCGTTCCTCCATTCGGGTCCCTGAAACTCCAAAATTACCGATAGTTACGGTCTTTTACATTGGAGTCTTTTCCTGTGTATGAATCTCTACATAATTCTCGCATTATGATTCCGATTACCCTCCGGTCAGATTCGTATCCTATATCTGAGTCTGTAGCATGACAAGACACTTATGGCCTTCTTGTTCCTCCCTTCGGGTCCCTGAAACTCCAAAAGTACCGATAATTACGGTCTGATAAACTTGAATCTTTTCCTGTGTACGAATCTCTACATAATTCTCGCATTATGATTCCGATTACCCTCCAGTCAGCTTCGTATCCTATATCTGAGTCTGTAGCATGATAAGACACCTTATGGCCTTCCCGTTCCTCCATTCGGGACCCTGAAACTCCAAAAGTACCGATAATTACGGTCTCATAAACTGGAATCTTTTCCTTTGTACGAATCTCTACATAATTCTCGTATTATGACTCCGATTACCCTCCAGTCAGCTTCGTATCCTATATCTGAGTCTGTAGCGTGATAAGACACCTTATGGCATTCCCGTTCCTCTATTCGGGTCCCTGAAACTCCAAAATTACCGATAGTTACGGTCTTTTACACTGGAGTCGTTTCCTGTGTACGAATCTCTACATAATGCTCGCATTATGACTCCGATTACCCTCCAGTCAGCTTCGTATCCTATATCTGAGTATGTAGCATGATAAGACACCTTATGGCCTTCCGGTTCCTCCATTCGGGTCCCTGAAACTCCAAAATTACCGATAGTTACGGTCTTTTACACTGGAGTCTTTTCCTGTGTACGAATCTCTACATAATTCTCGCATTATGACTCCGATTACCCTCCAGTCAGCTTCGTATCCTATATCTGAGTATGTAGCATGATAAGACACCTTATGGCCTTCCGGTTCCTCCATTCGGGTCCCTGAAACTCCAAAATTACCGATAGTTACGGTCTTTTACACTGGAGTCTTTTCCTGTGTATGAATCTCTACATAATTCTCGCATTATGATTCCGATTACCCTCCGGTCAGCTTCGTATCCTATATCTGAGTCTGTAGCATGACAAGACACTTATGGCCTTCTTGTTCCTCCCTTCGGGTCCCTGAAACTCCAAAACTACCGATAATTACGGTCTGATAAAAACTTGAATCTTTTCCTGTGTACGAATCTCTACATAATTCTCGCATTATGATTCCGATTACCCTCCAGTCAGCTTCGTATCCTATATCTGAGTCTGTAGCATGATAAGACACCTTATGGCCTTCCCGTTCCTCCATTCGGGTCCCTGAAACTCCAAAAGTACCGATAATTACGGTCTCATAAACTGGAATCTTTTCCTTTGTACGAATCTCTACATAATTCTCGTATTATGACTCCGATTACCCTCCAGTCAGCTTCGTATCCTATATCTGATTCTGTAGCGTGATAAGACACCTTATGGCATTCCCGTTCCTCTATTCAGGTCCCTGAAACTCCAAAATTACCGATAGTTACGGTCTTTTAAACTGGAGTCGTTTCCTGTGTACGAATCTCTACATAATTCTTGCATTCTATTACACTCCAGTCATCTTCGTTTCCTATATTTGAGTCTGTAGCATGATAAGACACCTTATGGCCTTCCCGTTCCTCCATTCGGGTCCCTGAAACTCCAAAAGTACCGATAATTACGGTCTCATAAACTGAAATCTTTTCCTGTGTACGAATCTCTACATAATGCTCGCATTATGACTCCGATTACCCTCCAGTCAGCTTCGTATCCTATATCTGAGTATGTAGCATGATAAGACACCTTATGGCCTTCCGGTTCCTCCATTCGGGTCCCTGAAACTCCAAAATTACCGATAGTTACGGTCTTTTACACTGGAGTCTTTTCCTGTGTACGAATCTCTACATAATTCTCGCATTATGATTCCGATTACCCTCCGGTCAGATTCGTATCCTATATCTGAGTCTGTAGCATGACAAGACACTTATGGCCTTCTTGTTCCTCCATTCGGGTCCCTGAAACTCCAAAAGTACCGATAATTACGGTCTCATAAACTGAAATCTTTTCCTGTGTACGAATCTCTACATAATTCTCGCATTATGACTCCGATTACCCTCCAGTCAGCTTCGTATCCTATATCTGAGTCTGTAGCATGATAAGACACCTTATGGCCTTCCCGTTCCTCCATTCGGGTCCCTGAAACTCCAAAAGTACCGATAATTACGGTCTCATAAACTGGAATCTTTTCCTTTGTACGAATCTCTACATAATTCTCGTATTATGACTTCGATTACCCTCCAGTCAGCTTCGTATCCTATATCTGAGTCTGTAGCGTGATAAGACACCTTATGGCATTCCCGTTCCTCTATTCGGGTCCCTGAAACTCCAAAATTACCGATAGTTACGGTCTTTTAAACTGGAGTCTTTTCCTGTGTACGAATCTCTACATAATTCTCGCATTATGACTCCGATTACCCTCCAGTCAGCTTCGTATTCTATATCTGAGTCTGTAGCATGATAAGTCACCTTATGGCCTTCCCGTTCCTCCATTCGGGTCCCTGAAACTCCAAAATTACCGATAGTTACGGTCTTTTACATTGGAGTCTTTTCCTGTGTATGAATCTCTACATAATTCTCGCATTATGATTCCGATTACCCTCCGGTCAGATTCGTATCCTATATCTGAGTCTGTAGCATGACAAGACACTTATGGCCTTCTTGTTCCTCCCTTCGGGTCCCTGAAACTCCAAAAGTACCGATAATTACGGTCTGATAAACTTGAATCTTTTCCTGTGTACGAATCTCTACATAATTCTCGCATTATGATTCCGATTACCCTCCAGTCAGCTTCGTATCCTATATCTGAGTCTGTAGCATGATAAGACACCTTATGGCCTTCCCGTTCCTCCATTCGGGACCCTGAAACTCCAAAAGTACCGATAATTACGGTCTCATAAACTGGAATCTTTTCCTTTGTACGAATCTCTACATAATTCTCGTATTATGACTCCGATTACCCTCCAGTCAGCTTCGTATCCTATATCTGAGTCTGTAGCGTGATAAGACACCTTATGGCATTCCCGTTCCTCTATTCGGGTCCCTGAAACTCCAAAATTACCGATAGTTACGGTCTTTTACACTGGAGTCGTTTCCTGTGTACGAATCTCTACATAATGCTCGCATTATGACTCCGATTACCCTCCAGTCAGCTTCGTATCCTATATCTGAGTATGTAGCATGATAAGACACCTTATGGCCTTCCGGTTCCTCCATTCGGGTCCCTGAAACTCCAAAATTACCGATAGTTACGGTCTTTTACACTGGAGTCTTTTCCTGTGTACGAATCTCTACATAATTCTCGCATTATGACTCCGATTACCCTCCAGTCAGCTTCGTATCCTATATCTGAGTATGTAGCATGATAAGACACCTTATGGCCTTCCGGTTCCTCCATTCGGGTCCCTGAAACTCCAAAATTACCGATAGTTACGGTCTTTTACACTGGAGTCTTTTCCTGTGTATGAATCTCTACATAATTCTCGCATTATGATTCCGATTACCCTCCGGTCAGCTTCGTATCCTATATCTGAGTCTGTAGCATGACAAGACACTTATGGCCTTCTTGTTCCTCCCTTCGGGTCCCTGAAACTCCAAAACTACCGATAATTACGGTCTGATAAAAACTTGAATCTTTTCCTGTGTACGAATCTCTACATAATTCTCGCATTATGATTCCGATTACCCTCCAGTCAGCTTCGTATCCTATATCTGAGTCTGTAGCATGATAAGACACCTTATGGCCTTCCCGTTCCTCCATTCGGGTCCCTGAAACTCCAAAAGTACCGATAATTACGGTCTCATAAACTGGAATCTTTTCCTTTGTACGAATCTCTACATAATTCTCGTATTATGACTCCGATTACCCTCCAGTCAGCTTCGTATCCTATATCTGATTCTGTAGCGTGATAAGACACCTTATGGCATTCCCGTTCCTCTATTCAGGTCCCTGAAACTCCAAAATTACCGATAGTTACGGTCTTTTAAACTGGAGTCGTTTCCTGTGTACGAATCTCTACATAATTCTTGCATTCTATTACACTCCAGTCATCTTCGTTTCCTATATTTGAGTCTGTAGCATGATAAGACACCTTATGGCCTTCCCGTTCCTCCATTCGGGTCCCTGAAACTCCAAAAGTACCGATAATTACGGTCTCATAAACTGAAATCTTTTCCTGTGTACGAATCTCTACATAATGCTCGCATTATGACTCCGATTACCCTCCAGTCAGCTTCGTATTCTATATCTGAGTCTGTAGCATGATAAGTCACCTTATGGCCTTCCCGTTCCTCCATTCGGGTCCCTGAAACTCCAAAATTACCGATAGTTACGGTCTTTTACATTGGAGTCTTTTCCTGTGTATGAATCTCTACATAATTCTCGCATTATGATTCCGATTACCCTCCGGTCAGATTCGTATCCTATATCTGAGTCTGTAGCATGACAAGACACTTATGGCCTTCTTGTTCCTCCATTCGGGTCCCTGAAACTCCAAAAGTACCGATAATTACGGTCTCATAAACTGAAATCTTTTCCTGTGTACGAATCTCTACATAATGCTCGCATTATGACTCCGATTACCCTCCAGTCAGCTTCGTATCCTATATCTGAGTATGTAGCATGATAAGACACCTTATGGCCTTCCCGCTCCTCCATTCGGGTCCCTGAAACTCCAAAAGTACCGATAATTACGGTCTCATAAACTTGAATCTTTTCCTGTGTACGAATCTCTACATAATTCTCGCATTATGACTCCGATTACCCTCCAGTCAGCTTCGTATCCTATATCTGAGTCTGTAGCATGATAAGACACCTTATGGCCTTCCCGTTCCTCCATTCGTGTCCCTGAAACTCCAAAAGTACCGATAGTTACGGTCTCATAACTAGAATCTTTTCCTGTGTACGAATCTTTACATAATTCTCGCATTATGACTCCGATTACCCTCCAGTCAGCTTCGTATCCTATATCTGAGTCTGTAGCATGATAAGACACCATATGGCCTTCCCGTTCCTCCATTCGGGTCCCTGAAACTCCAAAAGTACCGATAATTACGGTCTCATAAACTGGAATCTTTTCCTGTGTATGAATCTCAACATAATTCTCGCATTTTGACTCAGATTACCCTCCAGTCATCTTCGTATCCTATATCTGAGTCTGTAGCATGATAAGACACCTTATGGCATTCCCGTTCCTCCATTCGGGTCCCTGAAACTCCAAAATTACCGATAGTTACGGTATTTTAAACTGGAGTCTTTTCCTGTGTACGAATCTTTACATAATTCTCGCATTATGACTCCGATTACCCTCCAGTCAGCTTCGTATCCTATATCGGAGTCCGTAGCATCACAAGACACTTATGGCCTTCTCGTTCCTCCCTTCGGGTCCCTGAAACTCCAAATGTACCTATAATTACGGTCTGATAAACTTGAATCTTTTCCTGTGTACGAATCTCTACATAATTCTCGCATTATGACTCCGATTACCCTCCATTCAGCTTCGTATCCTATATCTGAATCTGTCGCATGATAAGACACCTTATGGCTTTCCCGTTCCTCCATTCGTGTCCCTGAAACTCCAAAAGTACCGATAGTTACGTTCTCATAAACTGGAATCTTTTCCTGTGTATGAATCTCTACATAATTCTCGTATTATGACTCCGATTACCCTCCAGTCAGCTTTGTATCCTATATCTGAGTCTGTAGCATGATAAGACACCTTATGGCCTTCCCGTTCCTCTATTCGGGTTCCTGAAACTCCAAAATTACCGATAGTTGCGTTATCATAAACTGGAATCTTTTCCTGTGTACAAATCTCTACATAATTCTCGCATTATGACTCAGATTAACCTCCGGTCAGCTTCGTATCCTATATCTGAGTCTGTAGCATGATGAGACAACTTATGGCCTTCCCATTCCTCCATTCGGGTCCCTGAAACTCCAAAAGTACCGATAATTACGGTCTCATAAACTTGAATCTTTTCCTGTGTACGAATCTCTACATAATTCTCGCATTATGACTCAGATTAACCTCCGGTCATCTTCGTATCCTATATCTGAGTCTGTAGCATGATAAGACACCTTATGGCCTTCCCGTTCCTCTGTTCGGGTCCCTGAAACTCCAAAATTACCGATAGTTACGGTCTTTTAAACTGGAGTCTTTTCCTGTGTACGAATCTCTACATAATTCTCGCATTATGATTCCGATTACCCTCCAGTCAGCTTCGTATCCTATATCTGAGTCTGTAGCATGACAAGACACTTATGGCCTTCTTATTCCTCCCTTCGGGTTCATGAAACTCCAAAAGTACCGATAATTACGGTCTGATAAACTTGAATCTTTTCCTGTGTACGAATCTCTACATAATTCTCGCATTATGATTCCGATTACCCTCCAGTCAGCTTCGTATCCTATATCTGAGTCTGTAGCATGATAAGACACCTTATGGCCTTCCCGTTCCTCCATTCGGGTCCCTGAAACTCCAAAAGTACCGATACTTACGGTCTCATAAACTGGAATCTTTTCCTTTGTACGAATCTCTACATAATTCTCGTATTATGACTCCGATTACCCTCCAGTCAGCTTCGTATCCTATATCTGAGTCTGTAGCGTGATAAGACACCTTATGGCATTCCCGTTCCTCTATTCGGGTCCCTGAAACTCCAAAATTACCGATAGTTACGGTCTTTTAAACTGGAGTCTTTTCCTGTGTACGAATCTCTACATAATTCTCGCATTATGACTCCGATTACCCTCCAGTCAGCTTCGTATCCTATATCTGAGTCTGTAGCATGATAAGACACCTTATGGCCTTCCCGTTCCTCCATTCGGGTCCTTGAAACTCCAAAAGTACCGATAATTACGGTCTCATAAACTGGAATCTTTTCCTTTGTACGAATCTCTACATAATTCTCGTATTATGACTCCGATTACCCTCCAGTCAGCTTCGTATCCTATATCTGAGTCTGTAGCGTGATAAGACACCTTATGGAATTCCCGTTCCTCTATTCGGGTCCCTGAAACTCCAAAATTACCGATAGTTACGGTCTTTTAAACTGGAGTCTTTTCCTGTGTACGAATCTCTACATAATTCTCGCATTATGACTCCGATTACCCTCCAGTCAGCTTCGTATTCTATATCTGAGTCTGTAGCATGATAAGTCACCTTATGGCCTTCCCGTTCCTCTATTCGGGTCCCTGAAACTCCAAAATTACCGATAGTTACGGTCTTTTAAACTGGAGTGTTTTCCTGTGTACGAATCTCTACATAATTCTCGCATTATGATTCCGATTACCCTCCAGTCAGCTTCGTATCCTATATCTGAGTCTGTAGCATGACAAGACACTTATGGCCTTCTTGTTCCTCCCTTCGGGTCCCTGAAACTCCAAAAGTACCGATAATTACGGTCTTTTAAACTGGAGTCGTTTCCTGTGTACGAATCTCTACATAATTCTTGCATTCTATTACACTCCAGTCATCTTCGTTTCCTATATTTGAGTCTGTAGCATGATAAGACACCTTATGGCCTTCCCGCTCCTCCATTCGGGTCCCTGAAACTCCAAAAGTACCGATAATTACGGTCTCATAAACTTGAATCTTTTCCTGTGTACGAATCTCTACATAATTCTCGCATTATGACTCCGATTACCCTCCAGTCAGCTTCGTATCCTATATCTGAGTCTGTAGCATGATAAGACACCTTATGGCCTTCCCGTTCCTCCATTCGTGTCCCTGAAACTCCAAAAGTACCGATAGTTACGGTCTCATAACTAGAATCTTTTCCTGTGTACGAATCTTTACATAATTCTCGCATTATGACTCCGATTACCCTCCAGTCAGCTTCGTATCCTATATCTGAGTCTGTAGCATGATAAGACACCATATGGCCTTCCCGTTCCTCCATTCGGGTCCCTGAAACTCCAAAAGTACCGATAATTACGGTCTCATAAACTGGAATCTTTTCCTGTGTATGAATCTCAACACAATTCTCGCATTTTGACTCAGATTACCCTCCAGTCATCTTCGTATCCTATATCTGAGTCTGTAGCATGATAAGACACCTTATGGCATTCCCGTTCCTCCATTCGGGTCCCTGAAACTCCAAAATTACCGATAGTTACGGTATTTTAAACTGGAGTCTTTTCCTGTGTACGAATCTTTACATAATTCTCGCATTATGACTCCGATTACCCTCCAGTCAGCTTCGTATCCTATATCGGAGTCCGTAGCATCACAAGACACTTATGGCCTTCTCGTTCCTCCCTTCGGGTCCCTGAAACTCCAAATGTACCTATAATTACGGTCTGATAAACTTGAATCTTTTCCTGTGTACGAATCTCTACATAATTCTCGCATTATGACTCCGATTACCCTCCATTCAGCTTCGTATCCTATATCTGAATCTGTCGCATGATAAGACACCTTATGGCTTTCCCGTTCCTCCATTCGTGTCCCTGAAACTCCAAAAGTACCGATAGTTACGTTCTCATAAACTGGAATCTTTTCCTGTGTATGAATCTCTACATAATTCTCGTATTATGACTCCGATTACCCTCCAGTCAGCTTTGTATCCTATATCTGAGTCTGTAGCATGATAAGACACCTTATGGCCTTCCCGTTCCTCTATTCGGGTTCCTGAAACTCCAAAATTACCGATAGTTGCGTTATCATAAACTGGAATCTTTTCCTGTGTACAAATCTCTACATAATTCTCGCATTATGACTCAGATTAACCTCCGGTCAGCTTCGTATCCTATATCTGAGTCTGTAGCATGATAAGACAACTTATGGCCTTCCCATTCCTCCATTCGGGTCCCTGAAACTCCAAAAGTACCGATAATTACGGTCTCATAAACTTGAATCTTTTCCTGTGTACGAATCTCTACATAATTCTCGCATTATGACTCAGATTAACCTCCGGTCATCTTCGTATCCTATATCTGAGTCTGTAGCATGATAAGACACCTTATGGCCTTCCCGTTCCTCTGTTCGGGTCCCTGAAACTCCAAAATTACCGATAGTTACGGTCTTTTAAACTGGAGTCTTTTCCTGTGTACGAATCTCTACATAATTCTCGCATTATGATTCCGATTACCCTCCAGTCAGCTTCGTATCCTATATCTGAGTCTGTAGCATGACAAGACACTTATGGCCTTCTTATTCCTCCCTTCGGGTTCCTGAAACTCCAAAAGTACCGATAATTACGGTCTGATAAACTTGAATCTTTTCCTGTGTACGAATCTCTACATAATTCTCGCATTATGATTCCGATTACCCTCCAGTCAGCTTCGTATCCTATATCTGAGTCTGTAGCATGATAAGACACCTTATGGCCTTCCCGTTCCTCCATTCGGGTCCCTGAAACTCCAAAAGTACCGATACTTACGGTCTCATAAACTGGAATCTTTTCCTTTGTACGAATCTCTACATAATTCTCGTATTATGACTCCGATTACCCTCCAGTCAGCTTCGTATCCTATATCTGAGTCTGTAGCGTGATAAGACACCTTATGGCATTCCCGTTCCTCTATTCGGGTCCCTGAAACTCCAAAATTACCGATAGTTACGGTCTTTTAAACTGGAGTCTTTTCCTGTGTACGAATCTCTACATAATTCTCGCATTATGACTCCGATTACCCTCCAGTCAGCTTCGTATCCTATATCTGAGTCTGTAGCATGATAAGACACCTTATGGCCTTCCCGTTCCTCCATTCGGGTCCTTGAAACTCCAAAAGTACCGATAATTACGGTCTCATAAACTGGAATCTTTTCCTTTGTACGAATCTCTACATAATTCTCGTATTATGACTCCGATTACCCTCCAGTCAGCTTCGTATCCTATATCTGAGTCTGTAGCGTGATAAGACACCTTATGGAATTCCCGTTCCTCTATTCGGGTCCCTGAAACTCCAAAATTACCGATAGTTACGGTCTTTTAAACTGGAGTCTTTTCCTGTGTACGAATCTCTACATAATTCTCGCATTATGACTCCGATTACCCTCCAGTCAGCTTCGTATTCTATATCTGAGTCTGTAGCATGATAAGTCACCTTATGGCCTTCCCGTTCCTCTATTCGGGTCCCTGAAACTCCAAAATTACCGATAGTTACGGTCTTTTAAACTGGAGTGTTTTCCTGTGTACGAATCTCTACATAATTCTCGCATTATGATTCCGATTACCCTCCAGTCAGCTTCGTATCCTATATCTGAGTCTGTAGCATGACAAGAAACTTATGGCCTTCTTGTTCCTCCCTTCGGGTCCCTGAAACTCCAAAAGTACCGATAATTACGGTCTTTTAAACTGGAGTCGTTTCCTGTGTACGAATCTCTACATAATTCTTGCATTCTATTACACTCCAGTCATCTTCGTTTCCTATATTTGAGTCTGTAGCATGATAAGACACCTTATGGCCTTCCCGCTCCTCCATTCGGGTCCCTGAAACTCCAAAAGTACCGATAATTACGGTCTCATAAACTTGAATCTTTTCCTGTGTACGAATCTCTACATAATTCTCGCATTATGACTCCGATTACCCTCCAGTCAGCTTCGTATCCTATATCTGAGTCTGTAGCATGATAAGACACCTTATGGCCTTCCCGTTCCTCCATTCGTGTCCCTGAAACTCCAAAAGTACCGATAGTTACGGTCTCATAACTAGAATCTTTTCCTGTGTACGAATCTTTACATAATTCTCGCATTATGACTCCGATTACCCTCTAGTCAGCTTCGTATCCTATATCTGAGTCTGTAGCATGATAAGACACCATATGGCCTTCCCGTTCCTCCATTCGGGTCCCTGAAACTCCAAAAGTACCGATAATTACGGTCTCATAAACTGGAATCTTTTCCTGTGTATGAATCTCAACACAATTCTCGCATTTTGACTCAGATTACCCTCCAGTCATCTTCGTATCCTATATCTGAGTCTGTAGCATGATAAGACACCTTATGGCATTCCCGTTCCTCCATTCGGGTCCCTGAAACTCCAAAATTACCGATAGTTACGGTATTTTAAACTGGAGTCTTTTCCTGTGTACGAATCTTTACATAATTCTCGCATTATGACTCCGATTACCCTCCAGTCAGCTTCGTATCCTATATCGGAGTCCGTAGCATCACAAGACACTTATGGCCTTCTCGTTCCTCCCTTCGGGTCCCTGAAACTCCAAATGTACCTATAATTACGGTCTGATAAACTTGAATCTTTTCCTGTGTACGAATCTCTACATAATTCTCGCATTATGACTCCGATTACCCTCCATTCAGCTTCGTATCCTATATCTGAATCTGTCGCATGATAAGACACCTTATGGCTTTCCCGTTCCTCCATTCGTGTCCCTGAAACTCCAAAAGTACCGATAGTTACGTTCTCATAAACTGGAATCTTTTCCTGTGTATGAATCTCTACATAATTCTCGTATTATGACTCCGATTACCCTCCAGTCAGCTTTGTATCCTATATCTGAGTCTGTAGCATGATAAGACACCTTATGGCCTTCCCGTTCCTCTATTCGGGTTCCTGAAACTCCAAAATTACCGATAGTTGCGTTATCATAAACTGGAATCTTTTCCTGTGTACAAATCTCTACATAATTCTCGCATTATGACTCAGATTAACCTCCGGTCAGCTTCGTATCCTATATCTGAGTCTGTAGCATGATAAGACAACTTATGGCCTTCCCATTCCTCCATTCGGGTCCCTGAAACTCCAAAAGTACCGATAATTACGGTCTCATAAACTTGAATCTTTTCCTGTGTACGAATCTCTACATAATTCTCGCATTATGACTCAGATTAACCTCCGGTCATCTTCGTATCCTATATCTGAGTCTGTAGCATGATAAGACACCTTATGGCCTTCCCGTTCCTCTGTTCGGGTCCCTGAAACTCCAAAATTACCGATAGTTACGGTCTTTTAAACTGGAGTCTTTTCCTGTGTACGAATCTCTACATAATTCTCGCATTATGATTCCGATTACCCTCCAGTCAGCTTCGTATCCTATATCTGAGTCTGTAGCATGACAAGACACTTATGGCCTTCTTATTCCTCCCTTCGGGTTCCTGAAACTCCAAAAGTACCGATAATTACGGTCTGATAAACTTGAATCTTTTCCTGTGTACGAATCTCTACATAATTCTCGCATTATGATTCCGATTACCCTCCAGTCAGCTTCGTATCCTATATCTGAGTCTGTAGCATGATAAGACACCTTATGGCCTTCCCGTTCCTCCATTCGGGTCCCTGAAACTCCAAAAGTACCGATACTTACGGTCTCATAAACTGGAATCTTTTCCTTTGTACGAATCTCTACATAATTCTCGTATTATGACTCCGATTACCCTCCAGTCAGCTTCGTATCCTATATCTGAGTCTGTAGCGTGATAAGACACCTTATGGCATTCCCGTTCCTCTATTCGGGTCCCTGAAACTCCAAAATTACCGATAGTTACGGTCTTTTAAACTGGAGTCTTTTCCTGTGTACGAATCTCTACATAATTCTCGCATTATGACTCCGATTACCCTCCAGTCAGCTTCGTATCCTATATCTGAGTCTGTAGCATGATAAGACACCTTATGGCCTTCCCGTTCCTCCATTCGGGTCCTTGAAACTCCAAAAGTACCGATAATTACGGTCTCATAAACTGGAATCTTTTCCTTTGTACGAATCTCTACATAATTCTCGTATTATGACTCCGATTACCCTCCAGTCAGCTTCGTATCCTATATCTGAGCCTGTAGCGTAATAAGACACCTTATGGCATTCCCGTTCCTCTATTCGGGTCCCTGAAACTCCAAAATTACCGATACTTACGGTCTTTTAAACTGGAGTCGTTTCCTGTGTACGAATCTCTACATAATTCTTGCATTCTATTACACTCCAGTCATCTTCGTTTCCTATATTTGAGTCTGTAGCATGATAAGACACCTTATGGCCTTCCCGTTCCTCCATTCGGGTCCCTGAAACTCCAAAAGTACCGATAATTACGGTCTCATAAACTCAAATCTTTTCCTGTGTACGAATCTCTACATAATGCTCGCGTTATGACTCCGATTACCCTCCAGTCAGCTTCGTATCCTATATCTGAGTATGTAGCATGATAAGACACCTTATGGCCTTCCGGTTCCTCCATTCGGGTCCCTGAAACTCCAAAATTACCGATAGTTACGGTCTTTTACACTGGAGTCTTTTCCTGTGTACGAATCTCTACATAATTCTCGCATTATGATTCCGATTACCCTCCGGTCAGCTTCGTATCCTATGTCTGAGTCTGTAGCATGACAAGACACTAATGGCCTTCTTGTTCCTCCCTTCGGGTCCCTGAAACTCCAAAATTATCGATAATTACGGTCTGATAAACTTGAATCTTTTCCTGTGTACGAATCTCTACATAATTCTCGCATTATGATTCCGATTACCGTCCAGTCAGCTTCGTATCCTATATCTGAGTCTGTAGCATGATAAGACACCTTATTGCCTTCCCGTTCCTCCATTCGGGTCTCTGAAACTCCAAAAGTACCGATAATTACGGTCTCATAAACTGGAATCTTTTCCTTTGTACGAATCTCTACATAATTCTCGTATTATGACTCCGATTACCCTCCCGTCAGCTTCGTATCCTATATCTGAGTCTGTAGCGTGATAAGACACCTTATGGCATTCCCGTTCCTCTATTCGGGTCCCTGAAACTCCAAAATTACCGATAGTTACGGTCTTTTAAACTGGAGTCGTTTCCTGTGTACGAATCTCTACATAATTCTTGCATTCTATTACACTCCAGTCATCTTCGTTTCATATATTTGAGTCTGTAGCATGATAAGACACCTTATGGCCTTCCCGTTCCTCCATTCGGGTCCCTGAAACTCCAAAAGTACCGATAATTACGGTCTCATAAACTGAAATCTTTTCCTGTGTACGAATCTCTACATAATGCTCGCATTATGACTCCGATTACCCTCCAGTCTGCTTCGTATCCTATATCTGAGTATGTAGCATGATAAGACACCTTATGGCCTTCCGGTTCCTCCATTCGGGTCCCTGAAACTCCAAAATTACCGATAGTTACGGTCTTTTACACTGGAGTCTTTTCCTGTGTACGAATCTCTACATAATTCTCGCATTATGATTCCGATTACCCTCCGGTCAGCTTCGTATCCTATATCTGAGTCTGTAGCATGATAAGACAACTTATGGCCTTCACATTCCTCCATTCGGGTCCCTGAAACTCCAAAAGTACCGATAATTACGGTCTCATAAACTTGAATCTTTTCCTGTGTACGAATCTCTACATAATTCTCGCATTATGACTCCGATTACCCTCCAGTCAGCTTCGTATCCTATATCTGAGTCTGTAGCATGATAAGACACCTTATGGCCTTCCCGTTCCTCCATTCGTGTCCCTGAAACTCCAAAAGTACCGATAGTTAAGGTCTCATAACTAGAATCTTTTCCTGTGTACGAATCTTTACATAATTCTCGCATTATGACTCCGATTACCCTCCAGTCAGCTTCGTATCCTATATCTGAGTCTGTAGCATGATAAGACACCATATGGCCTTCCCGTTCCTCCATTCGGGTCCTTGAAACTCCAAAAGTACCGATAATTACGGTCTCATAAACTGGAATCTTTTCCTGTGTACGAATCTCAACATAGTTCTCGCATTATGACTCAGATTACCCTCCAGTCATCTTCGTATCCTATATCTGAGTCTGTAGCATGATAAGACACCTTATGGCATTCCCGTTCCTCCATTCGGGTCCCTGAAACTCCAAAATTACCGATAGTTACGGTATTTTAAACTGGAGTCTTTTCCTGTGTACGAATCTTTACATAATTCTCGCATTATGACTCCGATTACCATCCAGTCAGCTTCGTATCCTATATCTGAGTCCCTAGCATGACAAGACACTTATGGCCATCTCGTTCCTCCCTTCGGGTCCCTGAAACTCCAAAAGTACCGATAATTACGGTCTGATAAACTTGAATCTTTTCCTGTGTACGAATCTCTACATAATTCTCGCATTATGACTCCGATTACCCTCCAGTCAGCTTCGTATCCTATATCTTAATCTGTAGCATGATAAGACACCTTATGGCCTTCCCGTTCCTCCATTCGTGTCCCTGAAACTCCAAAAGTACCGATAGTTACGTTCTCATAAACTGGAATCTTTTCCTGTGTACGAATCTCTACATAATTCTCGTATTATGACTCCGATTACCCTCCAGTCAGCTTCGTATCCTATATCTGAGTCTGTAGCATGATAAGACACCTTATGGCCTTCCCGTTCCTCTATTCGGGTTCCTGAAACTCCAAAATTACCGATAGTTACGTTATCATAAACTGGAATCTTTTCCTGTGTATGAATCTCTACATAATTCTCGCATTATGACTCAGATTAACCTCCGGTCATCTTCGTATCCTATATCTGAGTCTGTAGCATGATAAGACACCTTATGGCCTTCCCGTTCCTCTATTCGGGTCCCTGAAACTCCAAAATTACCGATAGTTACGGTCTTTTAAACTGGAGTCTTTTCCTGTGTACGAATCTCTACATAATTCTCGCATTATGATTCCGATTACCCTCCAGTCAGCTTCGTATCCTATATCTGAGTCTGTAGCATGACAAGACACTTATGGCCTTCTTGTTCCTCCCTTCGGGTCCCTGAAACTCCAAAAGTACCGATAATTACGGTCTGATAAACTTGAATCTTTTCCTGTGTACGAATCTCTACATAATTCTCGCATTATGATTCCGATTACCCTCCAGTCAGCTTCGTATCCTATATCTGAGTCTGTAGCATGATAAGACACCTTATGGCCTTCCCGTTCCTCCATTCGGGTCCCTGACACTCCAAAAGTACCGATAATTACGGTCTCATAAACTGGAATCTTTTCCTTTGTACGAATCTCTACATAATTCTCGTATTATGACTCCGATTACCCTCCAGTCAGCTTCGTATCCTATATCTGAGTCTGTAGCATGATAAGACACCTTATGGCATTCTCGTTCCTCTATTCGGGTCCCTGAAACTCCAAAATTACCGATAGTTACGGTCTTTTAAACTGGAGTCTTTTCCTGTGTACGAATCTCTACATAATTCTCGCATTATGATTTCGATTACCCTCCAGTTAGCTTCGTATCCTATATCTGAGTCTGTAGCATGACAAGACACTTATGGCCTTCTTGTTCCTCCCTTTGGGTCCCTGAAACTCCAAAAGTACCGATAATTACGGTCTGATAAACTTGAATCTTTTCCTGTGTACGAATCTCTACATAATTCTCGCATTATGATTCCGATTACCCTCCAGTCAGCTTCGTATCCTATATCTGAGTCTGTAGCATGATAAGACACCTTATGGCCTTCCCGTTCCTCCATTCGGGTCCCTGAAACTCCAAAAGTACCGATAATTACGGTCTCATAAACTGAAATCTTTTCCTGTGTACGAATCTCTACATAATGCTCGCATTATGACTCCGATTACCCTCCAGTCAGCTTCGTATCCTATATCTGAGTATGTAGCATGATAAGACACCTTATGGCCTTCCCGTTCCTCTATTCGGGTTCCTGAAACTCCAAAATTACCGATAGTTGCGTTATCATAAACTGGAATCTTTTCCTGTGTACAAATCTCTACATAATTCTCGCATTATGACTCAGATTAACCTCCGGTCAGCTTCGTATCCTATATCTGAGTCTGTAGCATGATAAGACAACTTATGGCCTTCCCATTCCTCCATTCGGGTCCCTGAAACTCCAAAAGTACCGATAATTACGGTCTCATAAACTTGAATCTTTTCCTGTGTACGAATCTCTACATAATTCTCGCATTATGACTCAGATTAACCTCCGGTCATCTTCGTATCCTATATCTGAGTCTGTAGCATGATAAGACACCTTATGGCCTTCCCGTTCCTCTGTTCGGGTCCCTGAAACTCCAAAATTACCGATAGTTACGGTCTTTTAAACTGGAGTCTTTTCCTGTGTACGAATCTCTACATAATTCTCGCATTATGATTCCGATTACCCTCCAGTCAGCTTCGTATCCTATATCTGAGTCTGTAGCATGACAAGACACTTATGGCCTTCTTATTCCTCCCTTCGGGTTCCTGAAACTCCAAAAGTACCGATAATTACGGTCTGATAAACTTGAATCTTTTCCTGTGTACGAATCTCTACATAATTCTCGCATTATGATTCCGATTACCCTCCAGTCAGCTTCGTATCCTATATCTGAGTCTGTAGCATGATAAGACACCTTATGGCCTTCCCGTTCCTCCATTCGGGTCCCTGAAACTCCAAAAGTACCGATACTTACGGTCTCATAAACTGGAATCTTTTCCTTTGTACGAATCTCTACATAATTCTCGTATTATGACTCCGATTACCCTCCAGTCAGCTTCGTATCCTATATCTGAGTCTGTAGCGTGATAAGACACCTTATGGCATTCCCGTTCCTCTATTCGGGTCCCTGAAACTCCAAAATTACCGATAGTTACGGTCTTTTAAACTGGAGTCTTTTCCTGTGTACGAATCTCTACATAATTCTCGCATTATGACTCCGATTACCCTCCAGTCAGCTTCGTATCCTATATCTGAGTCTGTAGCATGATAAGACACCTTATGGCCTTCCCGTTCCTCCATTCGGGTCCTTGAAACTCCAAAAGTACCGATAATTACGGTCTCATAAACTGGAATCTTTTCCTTTGTACGAATCTCTACATAATTCTCGTATTATGACTCCGATTACCCTCCAGTCAGCTTCGTATCCTATATCTGAGCCTGTAGCGTAATAAGACACCTTATGGCATTCCCGTTCCTCTATTCGGGTCCCTGAAACTCCAAAATTACCGATACTTACGGTCTTTTAAACTGGAGTCGTTTCCTGTGTACGAATCTCTACATAATTCTTGCATTCTATTACACTCCAGTCATCTTCGTTTCCTATATTTGAGTCTGTAGCATGATAAGACACCTTATGGCCTTCCCGTTCCTCCATTCGGGTCCCTGAAACTCCAAAAGTACCGATAATTACGGTCTCATAAACTCAAATCTTTTCCTGTGTACGAATCTCTACATAATGCTCGCGTTATGACTCCGATTACCCTCCAGTCAGCTTCGTATCCTATATCTGAGTATGTAGCATGATAAGACACCTTATGGCCTTCCGGTTCCTCCATTCGGGTCCCTGAAACTCCAAAATTACCGATAGTTACGGTCTTTTACACTGGAGTCTTTTCCTGTGTACGAATCTCTACATAATTCTCGCATTATGATTCCGATTACCCTCCGGTCAGCTTCGTATCCTATGTCTGAGTCTGTAGCATGACAAGACACTAATGGCCTTCTTGTTCCTCCCTTCGGGTCCCTGAAACTCCAAAATTATCGATAATTACGGTCTGATAAACTTGAATCTTTTCCTGTGTACGAATCTCTACATAATTCTCGCATTATGATTCCGATTACCGTCCAGTCAGCTTCGTATCCTATATCTGAGTCTGTAGCATGATAAGACACCTTATTGCCTTCCCGTTCCTCCATTCGGGTCTCTGAAACTCCAAAAGTACCGATAATTACGGTCTCATAAACTGGAATCTTTTCCTTTGTACGAATCTCTACATAATTCTCGTATTATGACTCCGATTACCCTCCCGTCAGCTTCGTATCCTATATCTGAGTCTGTAGCGTGATAAGACACCTTATGGCATTCCCGTTCCTCTATTCGGGTCCCTGAAACTCCAAAATTACCGATAGTTACGGTCTTTTAAACTGGAGTCGTTTCCTGTGTACGAATCTCTACATAATTCTTGCATTCTATTACACTCCAGTCATCTTCGTTTCATATATTTGAGTCTGTAGCATGATAAGACACCTTATGGCCTTCCCGTTCCTCCATTCGGGTCCCTGAAACTCCAAAAGTACCGATAATTACGGTCTCATAAACTGAAATCTTTTCCTGTGTACGAATCTCTACATAATGCTCGCATTATGACTCCGATTACCCTCCAGTCTGCTTCGTATCCTATATCTGAGTATGTAGCATGATAAGACACCTTATGGCCTTCCGGTTCCTCCATTCGGGTCCCTGAAACTCCAAAATTACCGATAGTTACGGTCTTTTACACTGGAGTCTTTTCCTGTGTACGAATCTCTACATAATTCTCGCATTATGATTCCGATTACCCTCCGGTCAGCTTCGTATCCTATATCTGAGTCTGTAGCATGATAAGACAACTTATGGCCTTCACATTCCTCCATTCGGGTCCCTGAAACTCCAAAAGTACCGATAATTACGGTCTCATAAACTTGAATCTTTTCCTGTGTACGAATCTCTACATAATTCTCGCATTATGACTCCGATTACCCTCCAGTCAGCTTCGTATCCTATATCTGAGTCTGTAGCATGATAAGACACCTTATGGCCTTCCCGTTCCTCCATTCGTGTCCCTGAAACTCCAAAAGTACCGATAGTTAAGGTCTCATAACTAGAATCTTTTCCTGTGTACGAATCTTTACATAATTCTCGCATTATGACTCCGATTACCCTCCAGTCAGCTTCGTATCCTATATCTGAGTCTGTAGCATGATAAGACACCATATGGCCTTCCCGTTCCTCCATTCGGGTCCTTGAAACTCCAAAAGTACCGATAATTACGGTCTCATAAACTGGAATCTTTTCCTGTGTACGAATCTCAACATAGTTCTCGCATTATGACTCAGATTACCCTCCAGTCATCTTCGTATCCTATATCTGAGTCTGTAGCATGATAAGACACCTTATGGCATTCCCGTTCCTCCATTCGGGTCCCTGAAACTCCAAAATTACCGATAGTTACGGTATTTTAAACTGGAGTCTTTTCCTGTGTACGAATCTTTACATAATTCTCGCATTATGACTCCGATTACCATCCAGTCAGCTTCGTATCCTATATCTGAGTCCCTAGCATGACAAGACACTTATGGCCATCTCGTTCCTCCCTTCGGGTCCCTGAAACTCCAAAAGTACCGATAATTACGGTCTGATAAACTTGAATCTTTTCCTGTGTACGAATCTCTACATAATTCTCGCATTATGACTCCGATTACCCTCCAGTCAGCTTCGTATCCTATATCTTAATCTGTAGCATGATAAGACACCTTATGGCCTTCCCGTTCCTCCATTCGTGTCCCTGAAACTCCAAAAGTACCGATAGTTACGTTCTCATAAACTGGAATCTTTTCCTGTGTACGAATCTCTACATAATTCTCGTATTATGACTCCGATTACCCTCCAGTCAGCTTCGTATCCTATATCTGAGTCTGTAGCATGATAAGACACCTTATGGCCTTCCCGTTCCTCTATTCGGGTTCCTGAAACTCCAAAATTACCGATAGTTACGTTATCATAAACTGGAATCTTTTCCTGTGTATGAATCTCTACATAATTCTCGCATTATGACTCAGATTAACCTCCGGTCATCTTCGTATCCTATATCTGAGTCTGTAGCATGATAAGACACCTTATGGCCTTCCCGTTCCTCTATTCGGGTCCCTGAAACTCCAAAATTACCGATAGTTACGGTCTTTTAAACTGGAGTCTTTTCCTGTGTACGAATCTCTACATAATTCTCGCATTATGATTCCGATTACCCTCCAGTCAGCTTCGTATCCTATATCTGAGTCTGTAGCATGACAAGACACTTATGGCCTTCTTGTTCCTCCCTTCGGGTCCCTGAAACTCCAAAAGTACCGATAATTACGGTCTGATAAACTTGAATCTTTTCCTGTGTACGAATCTCTACATAATTCTCGCATTATGATTCCGATTACCCTCCAGTCAGCTTCGTATCCTATATCTGAGTCTGTAGCATGATAAGACACCTTATGGCCTTCCCGTTCCTCCATTCGGGTCCCTGACACTCCAAAAGTACCGATAATTACGGTCTCATAAACTGGAATCTTTTCCTTTGTACGAATCTCTACATAATTCTCGTATTATGACTCCGATTACCCTCCAGTCAGCTTCGTATCCTATATCTGAGTCTGTAGCATGATAAGACACCTTATGGCATTCTCGTTCCTCTATTCGGGTCCCTGAAACTCCAAAATTACCGATAGTTACGGTCTTTTAAACTGGAGTCTTTTCCTGTGTACGAATCTCTACATAATTCTCGCATTATGATTTCGATTACCCTCCAGTTAGCTTCGTATCCTATATCTGAGTCTGTAGCATGACAAGACACTTATGGCCTTCTTGTTCCTCCCTTTGGGTCCCTGAAACTCCAAAAGTACCGATAATTACGGTCTGATAAACTTGAATCTTTTCCTGTGTACGAATCTCTACATAATTCTCGCATTATGATTCCGATTACCCTCCAGTCAGCTTCGTATCCTATATCTGAGTCTGTAGCATGATAAGACACCTTATGGCCTTCCCGTTCCTCCATTCGGGTCCCTGAAACTCCAAAAGTACCGATAATTACGGTCTCATAAACTGAAATCTTTTCCTGTGTACGAATCTCTACATAATGCTCGCATTATGACTCCGATTACCCTCCAGTCAGCTTCGTATCCTATATCTGAGTATGTAGCATGATAAGACACCTTATGGCCTTCCGGTTCCTCCATTCGGGTCCCTGAAACTCCAAAATTACCGATAGTTACGGTCTTTTACACTGGAGTCTTTTCCTGTGTACGAATCTCTACATAATTCTCGCATTATGATTCCGATTACCCTCCGGTCAGCTTCGTATCCTATATCTGAGTCTGTAGCATGATAAGACAACTTATGGCCTTCACATTCCTCCATTCGGGTCCCTGAAACTCCAAAAGTACCGATAATTACGGTCTCATAAACTTGAATCTTTTCCTGTGTACGAATCTCTACATAATTCTCGCATTATGACTCCGATTACCCTCCAGTCAGCTTCGTATCCTATATCTGAGTCTGTAGCATGATAAGACACCTTATGGCCTTCCCGTTCCTCCATTCGTGTCCCTGAAACTCCAAAAGTACCGATAGTTACGGTCTCATAACTAGAATCTTTTCCTGTGTACGAATCTTTACATAATTCTCGCATTATGACTCCGATTACCCTCCAGTCAGCTTCGTATCCTATATCTGAGTCTGTAGCATGATAAGACACCATATGGCCTTCCCGTTCCTCCATTCGGGTCCTTGAAACTCCAAAAGTACCGATAATTATGGTCTCATAAACTGGAATCTTTTCCTGTGTACGAATCTCAACATAATTCTCGCATTATGACTCAGATTACCCTCCAGTCATCTTCGTATCCTATATCTGAGTCTGTAGCATGATAAGACACCTTATGGCATTCCCGTTCCTCCATTCGGGTCCCTGAAACTCCAAAATTACCGATAGTTACGGTATTTTAAACTGGAGTCTTTTCCTGTGTACGAATCTTTACATAATTCTCGCATTATGACTCCGATTACCATCCAGTCAGCTTCGTATCCTATATCTGAGTCCCTAGCATGACAAGACACTTATGGCCATCTCGTTCCTCCCTTCGGGTCCCTGAAACTCCAAAAGTACCGATAATTACGGTCTGATAAACTTGAATCTTTTCCTGTGTACGAATCTCTACATAATTCTCGCATTATGACTCCGATTACCCTCCAGTCAGCTTCGTATCCTATATCTTAATCTGTAGCATGATAAGACACCTTATGGCCTTCCCGTTCCTCCATTCGTGTCCCTGAAACTCCAAAAGTACCGATAGTTACGTTCTCATAAACTGGAATCTTTTCCTGTGTACGAATCTCTACATAATTCTCGTATTATGACTCCGATTACCCTCCAGTCAGCTTCGTATCCTATATCTGAGTCTGTAGCATGATAAGACACCTTATGGCCTTCCCGTTCCTCTATTCGGGTTCCTGAAACTCCAAAATTACCGATAGTTACGTTATCATAAACTGGAATCTTTTCCTGTGTATGAATCTCTACATAATTCTCGCATTATGACTCAGATTAACCTCCGGTCATCTTCGTATCCTATATCTGAGTCTGTAGCATGATAAGACACCTTATGGCCTTCCCGTTCCTCTATTCGGGTCCCTGAAACTCCAAAATTACCGATAGTTACGGTCTTTTAAACTGGAGTCTTTTCCTGTGTACGAATCTCTACATAATTCTCGCATTATGATTCCGATTACCCTCCAGTCAGCTTCGTATCCTATATCTGAGTCTGTAGCATGACAAGACACTTATGGCCTTCTTGTTCCTCCCTTCGGGTCCCTGAAACTCCAAAAGTACCGATAATTACGGTCTGATAAACTTGAATCTTTTCCTGTGTACGAATCTCTACATAATTCTCGCATTATGATTCCGATTACCCTCCAGTCAGCTTCGTATCCTATATCTGAGTCTGTAGCATGATAAGACACCTTATGGCCTTCCCGTTCCTCCATTCGTGTCCCTGAAACTCCAAAAGTACCGATAGTTACGGTCTCATAACTAGAATCTTTTCCTGTGTACGAATCTTTACATAATTCTCGCATTATGACTCCGATTACCCTCCAGTCAGCTTCGTATCCTATATCTGAGTCTGTAGCATGATAAGACACCATATGGCCTTCCCGTTCCTCCATTCGGGTCCTTGAAACTCCAAAAGTACCGATAATTACGGTCTCATAAACTGGAATCTTTTCCTGTGTACGAATCTCAACATAATTCTCGCATTATGACTCAGATTACCCTCCAGTCATCTTCGTATCCTATATCTGAGTCTGTAGCATGATAAGACACCTTATGGCATTCCCGTTCCTCCATTCGGGTCCCTGAAACTCCAAAATTACCGATAGTTACGGTATTTTAAACTGGAGTCTTTTCCTGTGTACGAATCTTTACATAATTCTCGCATTATGACTCCGATTACCATCCAGTCAGCTTCGTATCCTATATCTGAGTCCCTAGCATGACAAGACACTTATGGCCATCTCGTTCCTCCCTTCGGGTCCCTGAAACTCCAAAAGTACCGATAATTACGGTCTGATAAACTTGAATCTTTTCCTGT
Source organism: Ambrosia artemisiifolia (assembly GCA_032199755.1). NCBI lineage: Eukaryota > Viridiplantae > Streptophyta > Magnoliopsida > Asterales > Asteraceae > Ambrosia > Ambrosia artemisiifolia. The sequence continues at coordinate 27,175,002 of CM063521.1, forward strand.
GTACGAATCTCTACATAATTCTCGTATTATGACTCCGATTACCCTCCAGTCAGCTTCGTATCCTATATCTGAGTCTGTAGCATGATAAGACACCTTATGGCATTCCCGTTCCTCTATTCGGGTCCCTGAAACTCCAAAATTACCGATAGTTACGGTCTTTTAAACTGGAGTCTTTTCCTGTGTACGAATCTCTACTTAATTCTCGCATTATGATTTCGATTACCCTCCAGTTAGCTTCGTATCCTATATCTGAGTCTGTAGCATGACAAGACACTTATGGCCTTCTTGTTCCTCCCTTTGGGTCCCTGAAACTCCAAAAGTACCGATAATTACGGTCTGATAAACTTGAATCTTTTCCTGTGTACGAATCTCTACATAATTCTCGCATTATGATTCCGATTACCCTCCAGTCAGCTTCGTATCCTATATCTGAGTCTGTAGCATGATAAGACACCTTATGGCCTTCCCGTTCCTCCATTCGGGTCCCTGAAACTCCAAAAGTACCGATAATTACGGTCTCATAAACTGGAATCTTTTCCTTTGTACGAATCTCTACATAATTCTCGTATTATGACTCCGATTACCCTCCAGTCAGCTTCGTATCCTATATCTGAGTCTGTAGCGTGATAAGACACCTTATGGCATTCCCGTTCCTCTATTCGGGTCCCTGAAACTCCAAAATTACCGATAGTTACGGTCTTTTAAACTGGAGTCTTTTCCTGTGTACGAATCTCTACATAATTCTCGCATTATGATTTCGATTACCCTCCAGTCAGCTTCGTATCCTGTATCTGAGTCTGTAGCATGACAAGACACTTATGGCCTTCTTGTTCCTCCCTATGGGTCCCTGAAACTCCAAAAGTACCGATAATTACGGTCTGATAAACTTGAATCTTTTCCTGTGTACGAATCTCTACATAATTCTCGCATTATGATTCCGATTACCCTCCAGTCAGCTTCGTATCCTATATCTGAGTCTGTAGCATGATAAGACACCTTATGGCCTTCCCGTTCCTCCATTCGGGTCCCTGAAACTCCAAAAGTACCGATAATTACGGTCTCATAAACTGAAATCTTTTCCTGTGTACGAATCTCTACATAATGCTCGCATTATGACTCCGATTACCCTCCAGTCAGCTTCGTATCCTATATCTGAGTATGTAGCATGATAAGACACCTTATGGCCTTCCGGTTCCTCCATTCGGGTCCCTGAAACTCCAAAATTACCGATAGTTACGGTCTTTTACACTGGAGTCTTTTCCTGTGTACGAATCTCTACATAATTCTCGCATTATGATTCCGATTACCCTCCGGTCAGCTTCGTATCCTATATCTGAGTCTGTAGCATGATAAGACAACTTATGGCCTTCACATTCCTCCATTCGGGTCCCTGAAACTCCAAAAGTACCGATAATTACGGTCTCATAAACTTGAATCTTTTCCTGTGTACGAATCTCTACATAATTCTCGCATTATGACTCCGATTACCCTCCAGTCAGCTTCGTATCCTATATCTGAGTCTGTAGCATGATAAGACACCTTATGGCCTTCCCGTTCCTCCATTCGTGTCCCTGAAACTCCAAAAGTACCGATAGTTACGGTCTCATAACTAGAATCTTTTCCTGTGTACGAATCTTTACATAATTCTCGCATTATGACTCCGATTACCCTCCAGTCAGCTTCGTATCCTATATCTGAGTCTGTAGCATGATAAGACACCATATGGCCTTCCCGTTCCTCCATTCGGGTCCTTGAAACTCCAAAAGTACCGATAATTATGGTCTCATAAACTGGAATCTTTTCCTGTGTACGAATCTCAACATAATTCTCGCATTATGACTCAGATTACCCTCCAGTCATCTTCGTATCCTATATCTGAGTCTGTAGCATGATAAGACACCTTATGGCATTCCCGTTCCTCCATTCGGGTCCCTGAAACTCCAAAATTACCGATAGTTACGGTATTTTAAACTGGAGTCTTTTCCTGTGTACGAATCTTTACATAATTCTCGCATTATGACTCCGATTACCATCCAGTCAGCTTCGTATCCTATATCTGAGTCCCTAGCATGACAAGACACTTATGGCCATCTCGTTCCTCCCTTCGGGTCCCTGAAACTCCAAAAGTACCGATAATTACGGTCTGATAAACTTGAATCTTTTCCTGTGTACGAATCTCTACATAATTCTCGCATTATGACTCCGATTACCCTCCAGTCAGCTTCGTATCCTATATCTTAATCTGTAGCATGATAAGACACCTTATGGCCTTCCCGTTCCTCCATTCGTGTCCCTGAAACTCCAAAAGTACCGATAGTTACGTTCTCATAAACTGGAATCTTTTCCTGTGTACGAATCTCTACATAATTCTCGTATTATGACTCCGATTACCCTCCAGTCAGCTTCGTATCCTATATCTGAGTCTGTAGCATGATAAGACACCTTATGGCCTTCCCGTTCCTCTATTCGGGTTCCTGAAACTCCAAAATTACCGATAGTTACGTTATCATAAACTGGAATCTTTTCCTGTGTATGAATCTCTACATAATTCTCGCATTATGACTCAGATTAACCTCCGGTCATCTTCGTATCCTATATCTGAGTCTGTAGCATGATAAGACACCTTATGGCCTTCCCGTTCCTCTATTCGGGTCCCTGAAACTCCAAAATTACCGATAGTTACGGTCTTTTAAACTGGAGTCTTTTCCTGTGTACGAATCTCTACATAATTCTCGCATTATGATTCCGATTACCCTCCAGTCAGCTTCGTATCCTATATCTGAGTCTGTAGCATGACAAGACACTTATGGCCTTCTTGTTCCTCCCTTCGGGTCCCTGAAACTCCAAAAGTACCGATAATTACGGTCTGATAAACTTGAATCTTTTCCTGTGTACGAATCTCTACATAATTCTCGCATTATGATTCCGATTACCCTCCAGTCAGCTTCGTATCCTATATCTGAGTCTGTAGCATGATAAGACACCTTATGGCCTTCCCGTTCCTCCATTCGTGTCCCTGAAACTCCAAAAGTACCGATAGTTACGGTCTCATAACTAGAATCTTTTCCTGTGTACGAATCTTTACATAATTCTCGCATTATGACTCCGATTACCCTCCAGTCAGCTTCGTATCCTATATCTGAGTCTGTAGCATGATAAGACACCATATGGCCTTCCCGTTCCTCCATTCGGGTCCTTGAAACTCCAAAAGTACCGATAATTACGGTCTCATAAACTGGAATCTTTTCCTGTGTACGAATCTCAACATAATTCTCGCATTATGACTCAGATTACCCTCCAGTCATCTTCGTATCCTATATCTGAGTCTGTAGCATGATAAGACACCTTATGGCATTCCCGTTCCTCCATTCGGGTCCCTGAAACTCCAAAATTACCGATAGTTACGGTATTTTAAACTGGAGTCTTTTCCTGTGTACGAATCTTTACATAATTCTCGCATTATGACTCCGATTACCATCCAGTCAGCTTCGTATCCTATATCTGAGTCCCTAGCATGACAAGACACTTATGGCCATCTCGTTCCTCCCTTCGGGTCCCTGAAACTCCAAAAGTACCGATAATTACGGTCTGATAAACTTGAATCTTTTCCTGTGTACGAATCTCTACATAATTCTCGTATTATGACTCCGATTACCCTCCAGTCAGCTTCGTATCCTATATCTGAGTCTGTAGCATGATAAGACACCTTATGGCATTCCCGTTCCTCTATTCGGGTCCCTGAAACTCCAAAATTACCGATAGTTACGGTCTTTTAAACTGGAGTCTTTTCCTGTGTACGAATCTCTACTTAATTCTCGCATTATGATTTCGATTACCCTCCAGTTAGCTTCGTATCCTATATCTGAGTCTGTAGCATGACAAGACACTTATGGCCTTCTTGTTCCTCCCTTTGGGTCCCTGAAACTCCAAAAGTACCGATAATTACGGTCTGATAAACTTGAATCTTTTCCTGTGTACGAATCTCTACATAATTCTCGCATTATGATTCCGATTACCCTCCAGTCAGCTTCGTATCCTATATCTGAGTCTGTAGCATGATAAGACACCTTATGGCCTTCCCGTTCCTCCATTCGGGTCCCTGAAACTCCAAAAGTACCGATAATTACGGTCTCATAAACTGGAATCTTTTCCTTTGTACGAATCTCTACATAATTCTCGTATTATGACTCCGATTACCCTCCAGTCAGCTTCGTATCCTATATCTGAGTCTGTAGCGTGATAAGACACCTTATGGCATTCCCGTTCCTCTATTCGGGTCCCTGAAACTCCAAAATTACCGATAGTTACGGTCTTTTAAACTGGAGTCTTTTCCTGTGTACGAATCTCTACATAATTCTCGCATTATGATTTCGATTACCCTCCAGTCAGCTTCGTATCCTGTATCTGAGTCTGTAGCATGACAAGACACTTATGGCCTTCTTGTTCCTCCCTATGGGTCCCTGAAACTCCAAAAGTACCGATAATTACGGTCTGATAAACTTGAATCTTTTCCTGTGTACGAATCTCTACATAATTCTCGCATTATGATTCCGATTACCCTCCAGTCAGCTTCGTATCCTATATCTGAGTCTGTAGCATGATAAGACACCTTATGGCCTTCCCGTTCCTCCATTCGGGTCCCTGAAACTCCAAAAGTACCGATAATGACGGTCTCATAAACTGGAATCTTTTCCTTTGTACGAATCTCTACATAATTCTCGTATTATGACTCCGATTACCCTCCAGTCAGCTTCGTATCCTATATCTGAGTCTGTAGCGTGATAAGACACCTTATGGCATTCCCGTTCCTCTATTCCGGTCCCTGAAACTCCAAAATTACCGATAGTTACGGTCTTTTAAACTGGAGCCTTTTCCTGTGTACGAATCTCTACATAATTCTCGCATTATGACTCCGATTACCCTCCAGTCAGCTTCGTATTCTATATTTGAGTCTGTAGCATGATAAGAGACCTTATGGCCTTCCCGTTCCTCCATTCGGGTCCCTGAAACTCCAAAATTACCGATAGTTACGGTCTTTTAAACTGGAGTCGTTTCCTGTGTACGAATCTCTACATAATTCTTGCATTCTATTACACTCCAGTCATCTTCGTTTCCTATATTTGAGTCTGTAGCATGATAAGACACCTTATGGCCTTCCCGTTCCTCCATTCGGGTCCCTGAAACTCCAAAAGTACCGATAATTACGGTCTCATAAACTGAAATCTTTTCCTGTGTACGAATCTCTACATAATGCTCGCATTATGACTCCGATTACCCTCCAGTCAGCTTCGTATCCTATATCTGAGTATGTAGCATGATAAGACAACTTATGGCCTTCCGGTTCCTCCATTCGGGTCCCTGAAACTCCAAAATTACCTATAGTTACGGTCTTTTAAACTGGAGTCGTTTCCTGTGTACGAATCTCTACATAATTCTTGCATTCTATTACACTCCAGTCATCTTCGTTTCCTATATTTGAGTCTGTAGCATGATAAGACACCTTATGGCCTTCCCGTTCCTCTATTCGGGTCCCTGAAACTCCAAAATTACCGATAGTTACGGTCTTTTAAACTGGAGTCTTTTCCTGTGTACGAATCTCTACATAATGCTCGCATTATGATTCCGATTACCCTCCAGTCAGCTTCGTATCCTATATCTGAGTCTGTAGCATGACAAGACACTTATGGCCTTCTTGTTCCTCCATTCGGGTCCCTGAAACTCCAAAATTACCGATAGTTACGGTCTGATAAACTTGAATCTTTTCCTGTGTACGAATCTCTACATAATTCTCGCATTATGATTCCGATTACCCTCCAGTCAGCTTCGTATCCTATATCTGAGTCTGTAGCATGATAAGACACCTTATGGCCTTCCCGTTCCTCCATTCGGGTCCCTGACACTCCAAAAGTACCGATAATTACGGTCTCATAAACTGGAATCTTTTCCTTTGTACGAATCTCTACATAATTCTCGTATTATGACTCCGATTACCCTCCAGTCAGCTTCGTATCCTATATCTGAGTCTGTAGCATGATAAGACACCTTATGGCATTCCCGTTCCTCTATTCGGGTCCCTGAAACTCCAAAATTACCGATAGTTACGGTCTTTTAAACTGGAGTCTTTTCCTGTGTACGAATCTCTACATAATTCTCGCATTATGATTTCGATTACCCTCCAGTCAGCTTCGTATCCTATATCTGAGTCTGTAGCATGACAAGACACTTATGGCCTTCTTGTTCCTCCCTTTGGGTCCCTGAAACTCCAAAAGTACCGATAATTACGGTCTGATAAACTTGAATCTTTTCCTGTGTACGAATCTCTACATAATTCTCGCATTATGATTCCGATTACCCTCCAGTCAGCTTCGTATCCTACATCTGAGTCTGTAGCATGATAAGACACCTTATGGCCTTCCCGTTCCTCCATTCGGCTCCCTGAATCTCCAAAAGTACCGATAATTACGGTCTCATAAACTGGAATCTTTTCCTTTGTACGAATCTCTACATAATTCTCGTATTATGACTCCGATTACCCTCCAGTCAGCTTCGTATCCTATATCTGAGTCTGTAGCGTGATAAGACACCTTATGGCATTCCCGTTCCTCTATTCGGGTCCCTGAATCTCCAAAATTACCGATAGTTACGGTCTTTTAAACTGGAGTCTTTTCCTGTGTACGAATCTCTACATAATTCTCGCATTATGACTCCGATTACCCTCCAGTCAGCTTCGTATTCTATATCTGAGTCTGTAGCATGATAAGGGACCTTATGGCCTTCCCGTTCCTCCATTCGGGTCCCTGAAACTCGAAAATTACCGATAGTTACGGTCTTTTAAACTGGAGTCGTTTCCTGTGTACGAATCTCTACATAATTCTTGCATTCTATTACACTCCAGTCATCTTTGTTTCCTATATTTGAGTCTGTAGCATGATAAGACACCTTATGGCCTTCCCGTTCCTCCATTCGGGTCCCTGAAACTCCAAAAGTACCGATAATTACGGTCTCATAAACTGAAATCTTTTCCTGTGTAAGAATCTCTACATAATGCTCGCATTATGACTCCGATTACCCTCCAGTCAGCTTCGTATCCTATATCTGAGTATGTAGCATGATAAGACACCTTATGGCCTTCCGGTTCCTCCATTCGGGTCCCTGAAACTCCAAAATTACCGATAGTTACGGTCTTTTACACTGGAGTCTTTTCCATTGTACGAATCTCTACATAATTCTCGCATTATGAATCCGATTACCCTCCGGTCAGCTTCGTATCCTATATCTGAGTCTGTTGCATGATAAGACAACTTATGGCCTTCCCATTCCTCCATTCGGGTCCCTGAAACTCCAAAAGTACCGATAATTACGGTCTCATAAACTTGAATCTTTTCCTGTGTACGAATCTCTACATAATTCTCGCATTATGACTCCGATTACCCTCCAGTCAGCTTCGTATCCTATATCTGAGTCTGTAGCATGATAAGACATCTTATGGCCTTCCCGTTCCTCCATTCGTGTCCCTGAAACTCCAAAAGTACCAATAGTTACGGTCTCATAACTAGAATCTTTTCCTGTGTACGAATCTTTACATAATTCTCGCATTATGACTCCGATTACCCTCCAGTCAGCTTCGTATCCTATATCTGAGTCTGTAGCATGATAAGACACCATATGGCCTTCTCGTTCCTCCATTCGGGTCCTTGAAACTCCAAAAGTACCGATAAATACGGTCTCATAAACTGGAATCTTTTCCTGTGTACGAATCTCAACATAATTCTCGCATTATGACTCAGATTACCCTCCAGTCATCTTCGTATCCTATATCTGAGTCTGTAGCATGATAAGACACCTTATGGAATTCCCGTTCCTCCATTCGGGTCCCTGAAACTCCAAAATTACCGATAGTTACGGTATTTTAAACTGGAGTCTTTTCCTGTGTACGAATCTTTACATAATTCTCGCATTATGACTCCGATTACCCTCCAGTCAGCTTCGTAACCTATATCTGAGTCCCTAGCATGACAAGACACTTATGGCCTTCTCGTTCCTCCCTTCGGGTCCCTGAAAATCCAAAAGTACCGATAATTACGGTCTGATAAACTGGAATCTTTTCCTTTGTACGAATCTCTACATAATTCTCGTATTATGACTCCGATTACCCTCCAGTCAGCTTCGTATCCTATATCTGAGTCTGTAGCATGATAAGACACCTTATGGCATTCCCGTTCCTCTATTCGGGTCCCTGAAACTCCAAAATTACCGATAGTTACGGTCTTTTAAACTGGAGTCTTTTCCTGTGTACGAATCTCTACATAATTCTCGCATTATGATTTCGATTACCCTCCAGTCAGCTTCGTATCCTATATCTGAGTCTGTAGCATGACAAGACACTTATGGCCTTCTTGTTCCTCCCTTTGGGTCCCTGAAACTCCAAAAGTACCGATAATTACGGTCTGATAAACTTGAATCTTTTCCTGTGTACGAATCTCTACATAATTCTCGCATTATGATTCCGATTACCCTCCAGTCAGCTTCGTATCCTACATCTGAGTCTGTAGCATGATAAGACACCTTATGGCCTTCCCGTTCCTCCATTCGGCTCCCTGAATCTCCAAAAGTACCGATAATTACGGTCTCATAAACTGGAATCTTTTCCTTTGTACGAATCTCTACATAATTCTCGTATTATGACTCCGATTACCCTCCAGTCAGCTTCGTATCCTATATCTGAGTCTGTAGCGTGATAAGACACCTTATGGCATTCCCGTTCCTCTATTCGGGTCCCTGAATCTCCAAAATTACCGATAGTTACGGTCTTTTAAACTGGAGTCTTTTCCTGTGTACGAATCTCTACATAATTCTCGCATTATGACTCCGATTACCCTCCAGTCAGCTTCGTATTCTATATCTGAGTCTGTAGCATGATAAGGGACCTTATGGCCTTCCCGTTCCTCCATTCGGGTCCCTGAAACTCGAAAATTACCGATAGTTACGGTCTTTTAAACTGGAGTCGTTTCCTGTGTACGAATCTCTACATAATTCTTGCATTCTATTACACTCCAGTCATCTTCGTTTCCTATATTTGAGTCTGTAGCATGATAAGACACCTTATGGCCTTCCCGTTCCTCCATTCGGGTCCCTGAAACTCCAAAAGTACCGATAATTACGGTCTCATAAACTGAAATCTTTTCCTGTGTAAGAATCTCTACATAATGCTCGCATTATGACTCCGATTACCCTCCAGTCAGCTTCGTATCCTATATCTGAGTATGTAGCATGATAAGACACCTTATGGCCTTCCGGTTCCTCCATTCGGGTCCCTGAAACTCCAAAATTACCGATAGTTACGGTCTTTTACACTGGAGTCTTTTCCATTGTACGAATCTCTACATAATTCTCGCATTATGAATCCGATTACCCTCCGGTCAGCTTCGTATCCTATATCTGAGTCTGTTGCATGATAAGACAACTTATGGCCTTCCCATTCCTCCATTCGGGTCCCTGAAACTCCAAAAGTACCGATAATTACGGTCTCATAAACTTGAATCTTTTCCTGTGTACGAATCTCTACATAATTCTCGCATTATGACTCCGATTACCCTCCAGTCAGCTTCGTATCCTATATCTGAGTCTGTAGCATGATAAGACATCTTATGGCCTTCCCGTTCCTCCATTCGTGTCCCTGAAACTCCAAAAGTACCAATAGTTACGGTCTCATAACTAGAATCTTTTCCTGTGTACGAATCTTTACATAATTCTCGCATTATGACTCCGATTACCCTCCAGTCAGCTTCGTATCCTATATCTGAGTCTGTAGCATGATAAGACACCATATGGCCTTCTCGTTCCTCCATTCGGGTCCTTGAAACTCCAAAAGTACCGATAAATACGGTCTCATAAACTGGAATCTTTTCCTGTGTACGAATCTCAACATAATTCTCGCATTATGACTCAGATTACCCTCCAGTCATCTTCGTATCCTATATCTGAGTCTGTAGCATGATAAGACACCTTATGGAATTCCCGTTCCTCCATTCGGGTCCCTGAAACTCCAAAATTACCGATAGTTACGGTATTTTAAACTGGAGTCTTTTCCTGTGTACGAATCTTTACATAATTCTCGCATTATGACTCCGATTACCCTCCAGTCAGCTTCGTAACCTATATCTGAGTCCCTAGCATGACAAGACACTTATGGCCTTCTCGTTCCTCCATTCGGGTCCCTGAAACTCCAAAATTACCGATAGTTACGGTCTTTTAAACTGGAGTCGTTTCCTGTGTACGAATCTCTACATAATTCTTGCATTCTATTACACTCCAGTCATCTTCGTTTCCTATATTTGAGTCTGTAGCATGATAAGACACCTTATGGCCTTCCCGTTCCTCCATTCGGGTCCCTGAAACTCCAAAAGTACCGATAATTACGGTCTCATAAACTGAAATCTTTTCCTGTGTACGAATCTCTACATAATGCTCGCATTATGACTCCGATTACCCTCCAGTCAGCTTCGTATCCTATATCTGAGTATGTAGCATGATAAGACAACTTATGGCCTTCCGGTTCCTCCATTCGGGTCCCTGAAACTCCAAAATTACCTATAGTTACGGTCTTTTAAACTGGAGTCGTTTCCTGTGTACGAATCTCTACATAATTCTTGCATTCTATTACACTCCAGTCATCTTCGTTTCCTATATTTGAGTCTGTAGCATGATAAGACACCTTATGGCCTTCCCGTTCCTCTATTCGGGTCCCTGAAACTCCAAAATTACCGATAGTTACGGTCTTTTAAACTGGAGTCTTTTCCTGTGTACGAATCTCTACATAATGCTCGCATTATGATTCCGATTACCCTCCAGTCAGCTTCGTATCCTATATCTGAGTCTGTAGCATGACAAGACACTTATGGCCTTCTTGTTCCTCCATTCGGGTCCCTGAAACTCCAAAATTACCGATAGTTACGGTCTGATAAACTTGAATCTTTTCCTGTGTACGAATCTCTACATAATTCTCGCATTATGATTCCGATTACCCTCCAGTCAGCTTCGTATCCTATATCTGAGTCTGTAGCATGATAAGACACCTTATGGCCTTCCCGTTCCTCCATTCGGGTCCCTGACACTCCAAAAGTACCGATAATTACGGTCTCATAAACTGGAATCTTTTCCTTTGTACGAATCTCTACATAATTCTCGTATTATGACTCCGATTACCCTCCAGTCAGCTTCGTATCCTATATCTGAGTCTGTAGCATGATAAGACACCTTATGGCATTCCCGTTCCTCTATTCGGGTCCCTGAAACTCCAAAATTACCGATAGTTACGGTCTTTTAAACTGGAGTCTTTTCCTGTGTACGAATCTCTACATAATTCTCGCATTATGATTTCGATTACCCTCCAGTCAGCTTCGTATCCTATATCTGAGTCTGTAGCATGACAAGACACTTATGGCCTTCTTGTTCCTCCCTTTGGGTCCCTGAAACTCCAAAAGTACCGATAATTACGGTCTGATAAACTTGAATCTTTTCCTGTGTACGAATCTCTACATAATTCTCGCATTATGATTCCGATTACCCTCCAGTCAGCTTCGTATCCTACATCTGAGTCTGTAGCATGATAAGACACCTTATGGCCTTCCCGTTCCTCCATTCGGCTCCCTGAATCTCCAAAAGTACCGATAATTACGGTCTCATAAACTGGAATCTTTTCCTTTGTACGAATCTCTACATAATTCTCGTATTATGACTCCGATTACCCTCCAGTCAGCTTCGTATCCTATATCTGAGTCTGTAGCGTGATAAGACACCTTATGGCATTCCCGTTCCTCTATTCGGGTCCCTGAATCTCCAAAATTACCGATAGTTACGGTCTTTTAAACTGGAGTCTTTTCCTGTGTACGAATCTCTACATAATTCTCGCATTATGACTCCGATTACCCTCAAGTCAGCTTCGTATTCTATATCTGAGTCTGTAGCATGATAAGGGACCTTATGGCCTTCCCGTTCCTCCATTCGGGTCCCTGAAACTCGAAAATTACCGATAGTTACGGTCTTTTAAACTGGAGTCGTTTCCTGTGTACGAATCTCTACATAATTCTTGCATTCTATTACACTCCAGTCATCTTCGTTTCCTATATTTGAGTCTGTAGCATGATAAGACACCTTATGGCCTTCCCGTTCCTCCATTCGGGTCCCTGAAACTCCAAAAGTACCGATAATTACGGTCTCATAAACTGAAATCTTTTCCTGTGTAAGAATCTCTACATAATGCTCGCATTATGACTCCGATTACCCTCCAGTCAGCTTCGTATCCTATATCTGAGTATGTAGCATGATAAGACACCTTATGGCCTTCCGGTTCCTCCATTCGGGTCCCTGAAACTCCAAAATTACCGATAGTTACGGTCTTTTACACTGGAGTCTTTTCCATTGTACGAATCTCTACATAATTCTCGCATTATGAATCCGATTACCCTCCGGTCAGCTTCGTATCCTATATCTGAGTCTGTTGCATGATAAGACAACTTATGGCCTTCCCATTCCTCCATTCGGGTCCCTGAAACTCCAAAAGTACCGATAATTACGGTCTCATAAACTTGAATCTTTTCCTGTGTACGAATCTCTACATAATTCTCGCATTATGACTCCGATTACCCTCCAGTCAGCTTCGTATCCTATATCTGAGTCTGTAGCATGATAAGACATCTTATGGCCTTCCCGTTCCTCCATTCGTGTCCCTGAAACTCCAAAAGTACCAATAGTTACGGTCTCATAACTAGAATCTTTTCCTGTGTACGAATCTTTACATAATTCTCGCATTATGACTCCGATTACCCTCCAGTCAGCTTCGTATCCTATATCTGAGTCTGTAGCATGATAAGACACCATATGGCCTTCTCGTTCCTCCATTCGGGTCCTTGAAACTCCAAAAGTACCGATAAATACGGTCTCATAAACTGGAATCTTTTCCTGTGTACGAATCTCAACATAATTCTCGCATTATGACTCAGATTACCCTCCAGTCATCTTCGTATCCTATATCTGAGTCTGTAGCATGATAAGACACCTTATGGAATTCCCGTTCCTCCATTCGGGTCCCTGAAACTCCAAAATTACCGATAGTTACGGTATTTTAAACTGGAGTCTTTTCCTGTGTACGAATCTTTACATAATTCTCGCATTATGACTCCGATTACCCTCCAGTCAGCTTCGTAACCTATATCTGAGTCCCTAGCATGACAAGACACTTATGGCCTTCTCGTTCCTCCCTTCGGGTCCCTGAAAATCCAAAAGTACCGATAATTACGGTCTGATAAACTTGAATCTTTTCCTGTGTACGAATCTCTACATAATTCTCGCATTATGACTCCGATTACCCTCCAGTCAGCTTCGTATCCTATATCTGAATCTGTAGCATGATAAGACACCTTATGGCCTTCCCGTTCCTCCATTCGTGTCCCTGAAACTCCAAAAGTACCGATAGTTACGTTCTCATAAACTAGAATCTTTTCCTGTGTACGAATCTCTACATAACTCTCGTATTATGACTCCGATTACCCTCCAGTCAGCTTCGTATCCTATGTCTAAGTCTGTTGCATAATAAGACACCTTATGGCCTTCCCGTTCCTCTATTCGGGTTCCTGAAACTCCAAAATTACCGATAGTTACGTTATCATAAACTGGAATCTTTTCCTGTGTACGAATCTCTACATAATTCTCGCATTATGACTCAGATTAACCTCCGGTCATCTTCGTATCCTATATCTGAGTCTGTAGCCTGATAAGACACCTTATGGCCTTCCCGTTCCTCTATTCGGGTCCCTGAAACTCCAAAATTACCGATAGTTACGGTCTTTTAAACTGGAGTCTTTTCCTGTGTACGAATCTCTACATAATTCTCGCATTATGATTCCGATTACCCTCCAGTCAGCTTCGTATCCTATATCTGAGTCTGTAGCACGATAAGACACCTTATGGCCTTCCCGTTCCTCCATTCGGGTCCCTGACACTCCAAAAGTACCGATAATTACGGTCTCATAAACTGGAATCTTTTCCTTTGTACGAATCTCTACATAATTTTCGTATTATGACTCCGATTACCCTCCAGTCAGCTTCGTATCCTATATCTGAGTCTGTAGCGTGATAAGACACCTTATGGCATTCCCGTTCCTCTATTCGAGTCCCTGAAACTCCAAAATTACCGATAGTTACGGTCTTTTAAACTGGAGTCGTTTCCTGTGTACGAATCTCTACATAATTCTTGCATTCTATTACACTCCAGTCATCTTCGTTTCCTATATTTGAGTCTGTAGCATGATAAGACACCTTATGGCCTTCCCGTTCCTCCATTCGGGTCCCTGAAACTCCAAAAGTACCGATAATTACGGTCTCATAAACTGAAATCTTTTCCTGTGTACGAATCTCTACATAATGCTCGCATTATGACTCCGATTACCCTCCAGTCAGCTTCGTATCCTATATCTGAGTATGTAGCATGATAAGACACCTTATGGCCTTCCGGTTCCTCCATTCGGGTCCCTGAAACTCCAAAATTACCGATAGTTACGGTCTTTTACACTGGGGTCTTTTCCATTGTACGAATCTCTACATAATTCTCGCATTATGATTCCGATTACCCTCCGGTCAGCTTCGTATCCTATATCTGAGTCTGTAGCATGATAAGACAACTTATGGCCTTCCCATTCCTCCATTCGGGTCCCTGAAACTCCAAAAGTACCGATAATTACGGTCTCATAAACTTGAATCTTTTCCTGTGTACGAATCTCTACATAATTCTCGCATTATGACTCCGATTACCCTCCAGTCAGCTTCGTATCCTATATCTGAGTCTGTAGCATGATAAGACATCTTATGGCCTTCCCGTTCCTCCATTCGTGTCCCTGAAACTCCAAAAGTACCGATAGTTACGGTCTCATAACTAGAATCTTTTCCTGTGTACGAATCTTTACATAATTCTCGCATTATGACTCCGATTACCCTCCAGTCAGCTTCGTATCCTATATCTGAGTCTGTAGCATGATAAGACACCATATGGCCTTCCCGTTCCTCCATTCGGGTCCTTGAAACTCCAAAAGTACCGATAATTACGGTCTCATAAACTGGAATCTTTTCCTGTGTACGAATCTCAACATAATTCTCGCATTATGACTCAGATTACCCTCCAGTCATCTTCGTATCCTATATCTGAGTCTGTAGCATGATAAGACACCTTATGGAATTCCCGTTCCTCCATTCGGGTCCCTGAAACTCCAAAATTACCGATAGTTACGGTATTTTAAACTGGAGTCTTTTCCTGTGTACGAATCTTTACATAATTCTCGCATTATGACTCCGATTACCCTCCAGTCAGCTTCGTATCCTATATCTGAGTCCCTAGCATGACAAGACACTTATGGCCTTCTCGTTCCTCCCTTTGGGTCCCTGAAACTCCAAAAGTACCGATAATTACGGTCTGATAAACTTGAATCTTTTCCTGTGTACGAATCTCTACATAATTCTCGCATTATGATTCCGATTACCCTCCAGTCAGCTTCGTATCCTATTTCTGAGTCTGTAGCATGATAAGACACCTTATGGCCTTCCCGTTCCTCCATTCGGGTCCCTGAAACTCCAAAAGTACCGATAATTACGGTCTCATAAACTGGAATCTTTTCCTTTGTACGAATCTCTACATAATTCTCGTATTATGACTCCGATTACCCTCTAGTCAGCTTCGTATCCTATATCTGAGTCTGTAACGTGATAAGACACCTTATGGCATTCCCGTTCCTCTATTCGGGTCCCTGAAACTCCAAAATTACCGATAGTAACGGTCTTTTAAACTGGAGTCTTTTCCTGTGTACGAATCTCTACATAATTCTCGCATTATGACTCCGATTACCCTCCAGTCAGCTTCGTATTCTATATCTGAGTCTGTAGCATGATAAGAGACCTTATGGCATTCCCGTTCCTCCATTCGGGTCCCTGAAACTCCAAAATTACCGATAGTTACGGTCTTTTAAACTGGAGTCGTTTCCTGTGTACGAATCTCTAAATAATTCTTGCATTCTATTACACTCCAGTCATCTTCGTTTCCTATATTTGAGTCTGTAGCATGATAAGACACCTTATGGCCTTCCCGTTCCTCCATTCGGGTCCCTGAAACTCCAAAAGTACCGATAATTACGGTCTCATAAACTGAAATCTTTTCCTGTGTACGAATCTCTACATAATGCTCGCATTATGACACCGATTACCCTCCAGTCAGCTTCGTATCCTATGTCTAAGTCTGTTGCATGATAAGACACCTTATGGCCTTCCCATTCCTCTATTCGGGTTCCTGAAACTCCAAAATTACCGATAGTTACGTTATCATAAACTGGAATCTTTTCCTGTGTACGAATCTCTACATAATTCTCGCATTATGACTCAGATTAACCTCCGGTCATCTTCGTATCCTATATCTGAGTCTGTAGCCTGATAAGACACCTTATGGCCTTCCCGTTCCTCTATTCGGGTCCCTGAAACTCCAAAATTACCGATAGTTACGGTCTTTTAAACTGGAGTCTTTTCCTGTGTACGAATCTCTACATAATTCTCGCATTATGATTCCGATTACCCTCCAGTCAGCTTCGTATCCTATATCTGAGTCTGTAGCACGATAAGACACCTTATGGCCTTCCCGTTCCTCCATTCGGGTCCCTGACACTCCAAAAGTACCGATAATTACGGTCTCATAAACTGGAATCTTTCCCTTTGTACGAATCTCTACATAATTCTCGTATTATGACTCCGATTACCCTCCAGTCAGCTTCGTATCCTATATCTGAGTCTGTAGCATGATAAGACACCTTATGGCATTACCGTTCCTCTATTCGGGTCCCTGAAACTCCAAAATTACCGATAGTTACGGTCTTTTAAACTGGAGTCTTTTCCTGTGTACGAATCTCTACATAATTCTCGCATTATGACCCCGATTACCCTCCAGTCAGCTTCGTATTCTATATCTGAGTCTGTAGCATGATAAGAGACCTTATGGCCTTCCCGTTCCTCCATTCGGGTCCCTGAAACTCCAAAATTACCGATAGTTACGGTCTTTTAAACTGGAGCCGTTTCCTGTGTATGAATCTCTACATAATTCTTGCATTCTATTACACTCCAGTCATCTTCGTTTCCTATATTTGAGTCTGTAGCATGATAAGACACCTTATGGCCTTCCCGTTCCTCCATTCGGGTCCCTGAAACTCCAAAAGTACCGATAATTACGGTCTCATAAACTGAAATCTTTTCCTGTGTACGAATCTCTACATAATGCTCGCATTATGACTCCGATTACCCTCCAGTCAGCTTCGTATCCTATATCTGAGTCTGTAACGTGATAAGACACCTTATGGCATTCCCGTTCCTCTATTCGGGTCCCTGAAACTCCAAAATTACCGATAGTAACGGTCTTTTAAACTGGAGTCTTTTCCTGTGTACGAATCTCTACATAATTCTCGCATTATGACTCCGATTACCCTCCAGTCAGCTTCGTATTCTATATCTGAGTCTGTAGCATGATAAGAGACCTTATGGCATTCCCGTTCCTCCATTCGGGTCCCTGAAACTCCAAAATTACCGATAGTTACGGTCTTTTAAACTGGAGTCGTTTCCTGTGTACGAATCTCTAAATAATTCTTGCATTCTATTACACTCCAGTCATCTTCGTTTCCTATATTTGAGTCTGTAGCATGATAAGACACCTTATGGCCTTCCCGTTCCTCCATTCGGGTCCCTGAAACTCCAAAAGTACCGATAATTACGGTCTCATAAACTGAAATCTTTTCCTGTGTACGAATCTCTACATAATGCTCGCATTATGACTCCGATTACCCTCCAGTCAGCTTCGTATCCTATGTCTAAGTCTGTTGCATGATAAGACACCTTATGGCCTTCCCATTCCTCTATTCGGGTTCCTGAAACTCCAAAATTACCGATAGTTACGTTATCATAAACTGGAATCTTTTCCTGTGTACGAATCTCTACATAATTCTCGCATTATGACTCAGATTAACCTCCGGTCATCTTCGTATCCTATATCTGAGTCTGTAGCCTGATAAGACACCTTATGGCCTTCCCGTTCCTCTATTCGGGTCCCTGAAACTCCAAAATTACCGATAGTTACGGTCTTTTAAACTGGAGTCTTTTCCTGTGTACGAATCTCTACATAATTCTCGCATTATGATTCCGATTACCCTCCAGTCAGCTTCGTATCCTATATCTGAGTCTGTAGCACGATAAGACACCTTATGGCCTTCCCGTTCCTCCATTCGGGTCCCTGACACTCCAAAAGTACCGATAATTACGGTCTCATAAACTGGAATCTTTCCCTTTGTACGAATCTCTACATAATTCTCGTATTATGACTCCGATTACCCTCCAGTGAGCTTCGTATCCTATATCTGAGTCTGTAGCATGATAAGACACCTTATGGCATTACCGTTCCTCTATTCGGGTCCCTGAAACTCCAAAATTACCGATAGTTACGGTCTTTTAAACTGGAGTCTTTTCCTGTGTACGAATCTCTACATAATTCTCGCATTATGACCCCGATTACCCTCCAGTCAGCTTCGTATTCTATATCTGAGTCTGTAGCATGATAAGAGACCTTATGGCCTTCCCGTTCCTCCATTCGGGTCCCTGAAACTCCAAAATTACCGATAGTTACGGTCTTTTAAACTGGAGTCGTTTCCTGTGTACGAATCTCTACATAATTCTTGCATTCTATTACACTCCAGTCATCTTCGTTTCCTATATTTGAGTCTGTAGCATGATAAGACACCTTATGGCCTTCCCGTTCCTCCATTCGGGTCCCTGAAACTCCAAAAGTACCGATAATTACGGTCTCATAAACTGAAATCTTTTCCTGTGTACGAATCTCTACATAATGCTCGCATTATGACTCCGATTACCCTCCAGTCAGCTTCGTATCCTATATCTGAGTATGTAGCATGATAAGACACCTTATGGCCTTCCGGTTCCTCCATTCGGGTCCCTGAAACTCCAAAATTACCGATAGTTACGGTCTTTTACACTGGAGTCTTTTCCATTGTACGAATCTCTACATAATTCTCGCATTATGATTCCGATTACCCTCCGGTCAGCTTCGTATCCTATATCTGAGTCTGTAGCATGATAAGACAACTTATGGCCTTCCCATTCCTCCATTCGGGTCCCTGAAACTCCAAAAGTACCGATAATTACGGTCTCATAAACTTGAATCTTTTCCTGTGTACGAATCTCTACATAATTCTCGCATTATGACTCCGATTACCCTCCAGTCAGCTTCGTATCCTATATCTGAGTCTGTAGCATGATAAGACATCTTATGGCCTTCCCGTTCCTCCATTCGTGTCCCTGAAACTCCAAAAGTACCGATAGTTACGGTCTCATAACTAGAATCTTTTCCTGTGTACGAATCTTTACATAATTCTCGCATTATGACTCCGATTACCCTCCAGTCAGCTTCGTATCCTATATCTGAGTCTGTAGCATGATAAGACACCATATGGCCTTCCCGTTCCTCCATTCGGGTCCTTGAAACTCCAAAAGTACCGATAATTACGGTCTCATAAACTAGAATCTTTTCCTGTGTACGAATCTCAACATAATTCTCGCATTATGACTCAGATTACCCTCCAGTCATCTTCGTATCCTATATCTGAGTCTGTAGCATGATAAGACACCTTATGGAATTCCCGTTCCTCCATTCGGGTCCCTGAAACTCCAAAATTACCGATAGTTACGGTATTTTAAACTGGAGTCTTTTCCTGTGTACGAATCTTTACATAATTCTCGCATTATGACTCCGATTACCCTCCAGTCAGCTTCGTATCCTATATCTGAGTCCCTAGCATGACAAGACACTTATGGCCTTCTCGTTCCTCCCTTCGGGTCCCTGAAAATCCAAAAGTACCGATAATTACGGTCTGATAAACTTGAATCTTTTCTTGTGTACGAATCTCTACATAATTCTCGCATTATGACTCCGATTACCCTCCAGTCAGCTTCGTATCCTATATCTGAATCTGTAGCATGATAAGACACCTTATGGCCTTCCCGTTCCTCCATTCGTGTCCCTGAAACTCCAAAAGTACCGATAGTTACGTTCTCATAAACTAGAATCTTTTCCTGTGTACGAATCTCTACATAATTCTCGTATTATGACTCCGATTACCCTCCAGTCAGCTTCGTATCCTATGTCTAAGTCTATTGCATGATAAGACACCTTATGGCCTTCCCGTTCCTCTATTCGGGTTCCTGAACTCCAAAATTACCGATAGTTACGTTATCATAAACTGGAATCTTTTCCTGTGTACGAATCTCTACAAAATTCTCGCATTATGACTCAGATTAACCTCCGGTCATCTTCGTATCCTATATCTGAGTCTGTAGCCTGATAAGACACCTTATGGCCTTCCCGTTCCTCTATTCGGGTCCCTGAAACTCCAAAATTACCGATAGTTACGGTCTTTTAAACTGGAGTCGTTTCCTGTGTACGAATCTCTACATAATTCTTGCATTCTATTACACTCCAGTCAGCTTCGTTTCCTATATCTGAGTCTGTAGCATGACAAGACACTTATGGCCTTCTTGTTCCTCCCTTCGGGTCCCTGAAACTCCAAAAGTACCGATAATTACGGTCTGATAAACTTGAATCTTTTCCTGTGTACGAATCTCTACATAATTCTCGCATTATGATTCCGATTACCCTCCAGTCAGCTTCGTATCCTATATCTGAGTCTGTAGCATGATAAGACACCTTATGGCCTTCCCGTTCCTCCATTCGGGTCCCTGAAACTCCAAAAGTACCGATAATTACGGTCTCATAAACTGGAATCTTTTCCTTTGTACGAATCTCTACATAATTCTCGTATTATGACTCCGATTACCCTCCAGTCAGCTTCGTATCCTATATCTGAGTCTGTAGCGTGATAAGACACCTTATGGCATTCCCGTTCCTCTATTCGGGTCCCTGAAACTCCAAAATTACCGATAGTTACGGTCTTTTAAACTGGAGTCGTTTCCTGTGTACGAATCTCTACATAATTCTTGCATTCTATTACACTCCAGTCATCTTCGTTTCCTATATTTGAGTCTGTAGCATGATAAGACACCTTATGGCCTTCCCGTTCCTCCATTCGGGTCCCTGAAACTCCAAAAGTACCGATAATTACGGTCTCATAAACTGAAATCTTTTCCTGTGTACGAATCTCTACATAATCCTCGCATTATGACTCCGATTACCCTCCAGTCAGCTTCGTATCCTATATCTGAGTATGTAGCATGATAAGACACCTTATGGCCTTCCGGTTCCTCCATTCGGGTCCCTGAAACTCCAAAATTACCGATAGTTACGGTCTTTTACACTGGAGTCTTTTCCTGTGTACGAATCTCTACATAATTCTCGCATTATGATTCCGATTACCCTCCGGTCAGCTTCGTATCCTATGTCTGAGTCTGTAGCATGACAAGACACTTATGGCCTTCTTGTTCCTCCCTTCGGGTCCCTGAAACTCCAAAATTACCGATAATTACGGTCTGATAAACTTGAATCTTTTCCTGTGTACGAATCTCTACATAATTCTCGCATTATGATTCCGATTACCGTCCAGTCAGCTTCGTATCCTATATCTGAGTCTGTAGCATGATAAGACACCTTATGGCCTTCCCGTTCCTCCATTCGGGTCCCTAAAACTCCAAAAGTACCGATAATTACGGTCTCATAAACTGGAATCTTTTCCTTTGTACGAATCTCTACATAATTCTCGTATTATGACTCCGATTACCCTCCAGTCAGATTCGTATCCTATATCTGAGTCTGTAGCGTGATAAGACACCTTATGGCATTCCCGTTCCTCTATTCGGGTCCCTGAAACTCCAAAATTACCGATAGTTACGGTCTTTTAAACTGGAGTCGTTTCCTGTGTACGAATCTCTACATAATTCTTGCATTCTATTACACTCCAGTCATCTTCGTTTCGTATATTTGAGTCTGTAGCATGATAAGACACCTTATGGCCTTCCCGTTCCTCCATTCGGGTCCCTGAAACTCCAAAAGTACCGATAATTACGGTCTCATAAACTGAAATCTTTTCCTGTGTACGAATCTCTACATAATGCTCGCATTATGACTCCGATTACCCTCCAGTCAGCTTCGTATCATATATCTGAGTATGTAGCATGATAAGACACCTTATGGCCTTCCGGTTCCTCCATTCGGGTCCCTGAAACTCCAAAATTACCGATAGTTACGGTCTTTTACACTGGAGTCTTTTCCTGTGTACGAATCTCTACATAATTCTCGCATTATGATTCCGATTACCCTCCGGTCAGCTTCGTATCCTATATCTGAGTCTGTAGCATGATAAGACAACTTATGGCCTTACCATTCCTCCATTCGGGTCCCTGAAACTCCAAAAGTACCGATAATTACGGTCTCATAAACTTGAATCTTTTCCTGTGTACGAATCTCTACATAATTCTCGCATTATGACTCCGATTACCCTCCAGTCAGCTTCGTATCCTATATCTGAGTCTGTAGCATGATAAGACACCTTATGGCCTTCCCGTTCCTCCATTCGTGTCCCTGAAACTCCAAAATTACTGATAATTACGGTCTCATAAACTTGAATCTTTTCCTGTGTACGAATCTCTACATAATTCTCGCATTATGACTCCGATTACCCTCCAGTCAGCTTCGTATCCTATATCTGAGTCTGTAGCATGATAAGACACCTTATGGCCTTCCCGTTCCTCCATTTGGGTCCCTGAAAATCCAAAAGTACCGATAATTACGGTCTCATAAACTGGAATCTTTTCCTGTGTACGAATCTCTACATAATTCTCGCATTATGACTCAGATTACCCTCCAGTCATCTTCGTATCCTATATATGAGTCTGTAGCATGATAAGACACCTTATGGCATTCCCGTTCCTCCATTCGGGTCCCTGAAATTCCAAAATTACCGATAGTTACGGTATTTTAAACTGGAGTCTTTTCCTGTGTACGAATCTTTACATAATTCTCGCATTCTATTACACTCCAGTCATCTTCGTTTCCTATATTAGAGTCTGTAGCATGATAAGACACCTTATGGCCTTCCCGTTCCTCCATTCGGGTCCCTGAAACTCCAAAAGTACCGATAATTACGGTCTCATAAACTGAAATCTTTTCCTGTGTACGAATCTCTACATAATGCTCGCATTATGACTCCGATTACCCTCCAGTCAGCTTCGTATCCTATATCTGAGTATGTAGCATGATAAGACACCTTATGGCCTTCCGGTTCCTCCATTCGGGTCCCTGAAACTCCAAAACTACCGATAGTTACGGTCTTTTATACTGGAGTCTTTTCCTGTGTACGAATCTCTACATAATTCTCGCATTATGACTCCGATTACCCTCCAGTCAGCTTCGTATCCTATATCTGATTCTGTAGCATGATAAGACACCTTATGGCCTTCCCGTTCCTCCATTCGTGTCCCTGAAACTCCAAAAGTACCGATAGTTACGGTCTCATAACTAGAATCTTTTCCTGTGTACGAATCTTTACATATTTCTCGCATTATGACTCCGATTACCCTCCAGTCAGCTTCGTATCCTATATCTAAGTCTGTAGCATGATAAGACACCATATGGCCTTCCCGTTCTTCCATTTGGGTCCCTGAAACTCCAAAAGTATCGATAATTACGGTCTCATAAACTGGAATCTTTTCCTGTGTACGAATCTCTACATAATTCTCGCATTATGACTCAGATTACCCTCCAGTCATCTTCGTATCCTATATCTGAGTCTGTAGCATGATAAGACACCTTATGGCATTCCCGTTCCTCCATTCGGGTCCCTGAAATTCCAAAATTACCGATAGTTACGGTATTTTAAACTGGAGTCTTTTCCTGTGTACGAATCTTTACATAATTCTCGCATTATGACTCCGATTACCCTCCAGTCAGCATCGTATCCTATATCTGAGTCCGTAGCATGACAAGACACTTATGGCATTCTCGTTCCTCCCTTCGTGTCCCTGAAACTCCAAATGTACCTATAATGACGGTTTGATAAACTTGAATCTTTACCTGTGTACGAATCTCTACATAATTCTCGCATTACGTCTCCGATTACCCTCCAGTCACCTTCCTATCCTATATCTGAATCTGTAGCATGATAAGACACCTTATGGCCTTCCCGTTCCTCCATTCGTGTCCCTGAAACTCCAAAAGTACCGATAGTTACGTTCTCATAAACTGGAATCTTTTCCTGTGTACGAATCTCTACATAATTCTCGTATTATGACTCCGATTACCCTCCAGTCAGCTTTGTATCCTATATCTGAGTCTGTAGCATGATAAGACACCTTATGGCCTTCCCGTTCCTCTATTCGGGTTCCTGAAACTCCAAAATTACCGATAGTTACGTTATCATAAACTGGAATCTTTTCCTGTGTACGAATCTCTACATAATTCTCGCATTATGACTCAGATTAACCTCCAGTCATCTTCGTATCCTATATCTGAGTCTGTAGCATGATAAGACACCTTATGGCCTTCCCATTCCACTATTCGGTCCCTGAAACTCCAAAATTAACGATAGTTACGGTCTTTTAAACTGGAGTCTTTTCCTGTGTACGAATCTCTACATAATTCTCGCATTATGATTCCGATTACCCTCCAGTCAGCTTCGTATCCTATATCTGAGTCTGTAGCATGACAAGACTCTTATGGCCTTCTCGTTCCTCCCTTCGGGTCCCTGAAACTCCAAAAGTACCGATAATTACGGTCTGATAAACTTGAATATTTTCCTGTGTACGAATCTCTACATAATTCTCGCATTATGACTCCGATTACCCTCCAGTCAGCTTCGTATCCTATATCTGAGTCATTAACGTGATAAGACACCTTATGGCCTTCCCGTTCCTCCATTCGGGTCCCTGAAACTCCAAAATTACCGATAGTTACGTTATCATAAACTGGAATCTTTTCCTTTGTACGAATCTCTACATACTTCTCGCATTATGACTCAGATTAACCTCTAGTCATCTTCGTATCCTATATCTGAGTCCGTAGCATGATAAGACACCTTATGGCCTTCCCGTTCCTCCATTCGGGTCCCTAAAACTCCAAAATTACCAATAGTTACGGTCTTTTAAACTGGAGTCTTTTCCTGTGTACGAATCTCTACATAATTCTCGCATTATGATTCCGATTACCCTCCAGTCAGCTTCGTATCTTATATCTGAGTCTGTAGCATGACAAGACACTTATGGCCTTCTCGTTCCTCCCTTCGGGTCCCTGAAACTCCAAAAGTACCGATAATTACGGTCTGATAAACTTGAATCTTTTCCTGTGTATGAATCTCTACATAGTTCTCGCATTATGACTTAGATTACCCTCCAGTGAGTTTCGTATCCTATATCTGAATCTGTAGCATGATAAGACATCTTATGGCCTTCCCGTTCCTCCATCCGTGTCCCTGAAACTCCAAAAGTACCGATAGTTACGTTCTCATAAACTGGAATCTTTTCCTGTGTACGAATCTCTACATAATTCTCGCATTATGACTCAGATTAACCTCCAGTCATCTTCGTATCCTATATCTGAGTCTGTAGCATGATAAGACACCTTATGGCCTTCCCGTTCCTCCATTCGGGTCCCTGAAACTTCAAAATTACCGATAGTTACGGTCTTTTAAACTGGAGTCTTTTCCTGTGTACGAATCTCTACATAATTCTCGCATTATGATTCCGATTACCCTCCAGTCAGCTTCGTATCCTATATCTGAGTCTGTAGCATGACAAGACACTTATGGCCTTTTCGTTCCTCCCTTCGGGTCCCTGAAACTCCAAAAGTACCGATAATTACAGTCTGATAAACTTGAATCTTTTCCTGTGTACGAATCTCTACATAATTCTCGCATTATGACTCCGATTACCCTCCAGTCAGCTTCGTATCCTATATTGAGTCTGTAGCATGATAAGACACCTTATGGCCTTCCCGTTCCTCCATTCGGGACCCTGAAACTCCAAAAGTACCGATAATTACGGTCTCATAAACTGGAATCTTTTCTTGCGTACGAATCTCTACATAATTCTCATATTATGACTCCGATTACCGTCCAGTCAGCTTCGTATCCTATATCTGAGTCATTAACGTGATAAGACACCTTATGGCCTTCCCGTTCCTCCATTCGGGTCCCTGAAACTCAAAAATTACCGATAGTTACGGTCTTTTAAACTGGAGTCTTTTCCTGTGTACGAATCTCTATATAATTCTCGCATTATGACTCCGATTACCCTCCAGTCAGCTTCGTATCCTATATCTGAGTCTGTAGCATGATAAGACACCATATGGCCTTCCCGTTCCTCCATTCGGGTCCCTGAAACTCCAAAAGTACCGATAATTACGGTCTCATAAACTGGAATCTTTTCCTGTGTACGAGACTCTACATAATTCTCGCATTATGACTCAGATTACCCTCCAGTCATCTTTGTATCCTATATCCGAGTCTGTAGCATGATAAGACACCTTATGGCATTCTCGTTCCTCCATTCGGGTCCCTGAAACTCCAAAATTACCGATAGTTACGGTATTTTAAACTGGAGTCTTTTCCTGTGTACGAATCTTTACATAATTCTCGCATTATGACTTCGATTACCCTCCAGTCAGCTTCGTATCCTATATCTGAGTCCGTAGCATGACAAGACACTTATGGCCTTCTCGTTCCTCCCTTTGGGTCCCTGAAACTCCAAATGTACCTATAATTACGGTCTGATAAACTTGAATCTTTTCCTGTGTACGAATCTCTACATAATTCTCGCATTATGACTCCGATTACCCTCCAGTCAGCTTCGTATCCTATATCTGAATCTGTAGCATGATAAGACACCTTATGGCCTTCCCGTTCCTCCATTCGTGTCCCTGAAACTCCAAAAGTACCGATAGTTACGTTCTCATAAACTGGAATCTTTTCCTGTGTACGAATCTCTACATAATTCTCGTATTATGACTCCGATTACCCTCCAGTCAGCTTTGTATCCTATATCTGAGTCTGTAGCATGATAAGACACATTATGGCCTTCCCGTTCCATTATTCGGGTTCCTGAAACTCCAAAATTACCGATAGTTACGTTATCATAAACTGGAATCTTTTCCTTTGTACGAATCTCTACATACTTCTCGCATTATGACTCAGATTAACCTCCAATCATCTTCGTATCCTATAACTGAGTCTGTAGCTTGATAAGACACCTTATGGCCTTCCCGTTCCTCTATTCGGGTCCCTGAAACTCCAAAATTACCGATAGTTACGGTCTTTTAAACTGGAGTCTTTTCCTGTGTACGAATCTCTACATAATTCTCGCATTATGATTCCGATTACCCTCCAGTCAGCTTCGTATCCTATATCTGAGTCTGTAGCATGACAAGACACTTATGGCCTTCTCGTTCCTCCCTTCGGGTCCCTGAAACTCCAAAAGTACCGATAATTACGGTCTGATAAACTTGAATCTTTTCCTGTGTACGAATCTCTACATAATTCTCGCATTATGACTCCGATTACCCTCCAGTCAGCTTCGTATCCTATATTGAGTCTGTAGCATGATAAGACACCTTATGGCCTTCCCATTCCTCCATTCGGGTCCCTGAAACTCCAAAAGTACCGATAATTACGGTCTCATAAACTGGAATCTTTTCCTGTGTACGAATCTCTACATAATTCTCATATTTTGACTCCGATTACCCTCCAGTCAGCTTCGTATCCTATATCTGAGTCATTAACGTGATAAGACACCTTATGGCCTTCCCGTTCCTCCATTCGGGTCCCTGAAACTCAAAAATTACCGATAGTTACGGTCTTTTAAACTGGAGTCTTTTCCTGTGTACGAATCTCTATATAATTCTCGCATTATGACTCCGATTACCTTCCAGTCAGCTTCGTATCCTATATCTGAGTCTGTAGCATGATAAGACACCTTATGGCCTTCCCGTTCCTCCATTCGGGTCCCTGAAACTCCAAAATTACCGATAGTTACGGTCTTTTAAACTGGAGTCTTTTCCTGTGTACGAATCTCTACATAATTGTCGCATTATGACTCCAATTACCCTCCAGTCAGCTTCGTATCCTATCTCTGAGTCTGTAGCATGATAAGACACCTTATGGCCTTCCCGTTCCTCCATTCGGGTCCCTGAAACTCCAAAATTACCGATAGTTACGGTCTTTTAAACTGGAGTCATTTCCTGTGTACGAATCTCTACATAAATCTTGCATTCTATTACACTCCAGTCATCTTCGTATCCTATATTTGAGTCTGTAGCATGATAAGACACCTTATGACCTTCCCGTTCCTCCATTCGGGTCCCTGAAACTCCAAAAGTACCGATAATTACGGTCTCATAAACTGAAATCTTTTCCTGTGTACGAATCTCTGAATAATGCTCGCATTATGACTCCGATTACCCTCCAGTCAGCTTTGTATCCTATATCTGAGTCTGTAGCATGATAAGACACCTTATGGCCTTCCGGTTCCTCCATTCGGGTCCCTGAAACTCCAAAATTACCGATAGTTACGGTCTTTTACACTGGAGTCTTTTCCTATGTACGAATCTCTACATAATTCTCGCATTATGATTCCGATTACCCTCCGGTCAGCTTCGTATCCTATATCTGAGTCTGTAGCATGATAAGACAACATATGGCCTTCCTGTTCCTCCATTCGGGTCCCTGAAACTCCAAAAGTACCGATAATTACGGTCTCATAAACTTGAATCTTTTCCTGTGTACGAATCTCTACGTAATTCTCGCATTATGACTTCGATTACCCTCCAGTCAGCTTCGTATCCTATATCTGAGTCTGTAGCATGATAAGACACCTTATGGCCTTCCCGTTCCTCCATTCGTGTCCCTGAAACTCCAAAAGTACCGATAGTTACGGTCTCATAACTGGAATCTTTTCCTGTGTACGAATCTTTAAATAATTCTCGCATTATGACTCCGATAACCCTCCAGTCAGCTTCGTATCCTATATCTGAGTCTGTAGCATGATAAGACACCATATGGCCTTCGCGTTCCTCCATTCGGGTCCCTGAAACTCCAAAAGTACCGATAATTACGGTCTCTTAAACTGGAATCTTATCCTGTGTACAAATCTCTACATAATTCTCGCATTGTGACTCAGATTACCCTCCAGTCATCTTCGTATCCTATATCTGAGTCTGTAGCATGATAAGACACCTTATGGCATTCCCGTTCCTCCAATCGGGTCCCTGAAACTCCAAAAATACTGATAGTTACGGTATTTTAAACTGGAGTCTTTTCCTGTGTACGAATCTTTACATAATTCTCGCATTATGACTCCGATTACCCTCCAGTCAGCTTCGTATCCTATATCTGAGTCCGTAGCATGACAAGACACTTATGGGCTTCTCGTTCCTCCCTTCGGGTCCCTGAAACTCCAAATGTACCTATAATTACGGTCTTATAAACTTGAATCTTTTCCTGTGTACGAATCTCTACATAATTCTCGCATTATGACTCCGATTACCCTCCAGTCAGCTTCGTATCCTATATCTGAGTCATTAACGTGATAAGACACCTTATGGCCTTCCCGTTCCTCCATTCGGGTCCCTGAAACTCAAAAATTACCGATAGTTACGGTCTTTTAAACTGGAGTCTTTTCCTGTGTACGAATCTCTATATAATTCTCGCATTATGACTCCGATTACCCTCCAGTCAGCTTCGTATCCTATATCTGAGTCTGTAGCATGATAAGACACCTTATGGCCTTCCCGTTCCTCCATTCGGGTCCCTGAAACTCCAAAATTACCGATAGTTACGGTCTTTTAAACTGGAGTCTTTTCCTGTGTACGAATCTCTACATAATTGTCGCATTATGACTCCAATTACCCTCCAGTCAGCTTCGTATCCTATCTCTGAGTCTGTAGCATGATAAGACACCTTATGGCCTTCCCGTTCCTCCATTCGGGTCCCTGAAACTCCAAAATTACCGATAGTTACGGTCTTTTAAACTGGAGTCGTTTCCTGTGTACGAATCTCTACATAAATCTTGCATTCTATTACACTCCAGTCATCTTCGTATCCTATATTTGAGTCTGTAGCATGATAAGACACCTTATGACCTTCCCGTTCCTCCATTCGGGTCCCTGAAACTCCAAAAGTACCGATAATTACGGTCTCATAAACTGAAATCTTTTCCTGTGTACGAATCTCTACATAATGCTCGCATTATGATTCCGATTACCCTCCGGTCAGCTTCGTATCCTATATCTGAGTCTGTAGCATGATAAGACAACATATGGCCTTCCTGTTCCTCCATTCGGGTCCCTGAAACTCCAAAAGTACCGATAATTACGGTCTCATAAACTTGAATCTTTTCCTATGTACGAATCTCTGCGTAATTCTCGCATTATGACTCCGATTACCCTCCAGTCAGCTTCGTATCCTATATCTGAGTCTGTAGCATGATAAGACACCTTATGGCCTTCCCGTTCCTCCATTCGTGTCCCTGAAACTCCAAAAGTACCGATAGTTACGGTCTCATAACTGGAATCTTTTCCTGTGTACGAATCTTTAAATAATTCTCGCATTATGACTCCGATAACCCTCCAGTCAGCTTCGTATCCTATATCTGAGTCTGTAGCATGATAAGACACCATATGGCCTTCGCGTTCCTCCATTCGGGTCCCTGAAACTCCAAAAGTACCGATAATTACGGTCTCTTAAACTGGAATCTTATCCTGTGTACGAATCTCTACATAATTCTCGCATTGTGACTCAGATTACCCTCCAGTCATCTTCGTATCCTATATCTGAGTCTGTAGCATGATAAGACACCTTATGGCATTCCCGTTCCTCCAATCGGGTCCCTGAAACTCCAAAATTACCGATAGTTACGGTATTTTAAACTGGAGTCTTTTCCTGTGTACGAATCTTTACATAATTCTCGCATTATGACTCCGATTTCCCTCCAGTCAGCTTCGTATCCTATATCTGAGTCCGTAGCATGACAAGACACTTATGGCCTTCTCGTTCCTCCCTTCGGGTCCCTGAAACTCCAAATGTACCTATAATTACGGTCTGATAAACTTGAATCTTTTCCTGTGTACGAATCTCTACATAATTCTCGCATTATGACTCCGATTACCCTCCAGTCAGCTTCGTATCCTATATCTGAATCTGTAGCATGATAAGACACCTTATGGCCTTCCCGTTCCTCCATTCGTGTCCCTGAAACTCCAAAAGTACCGATAGTTACGTTCTCATAAACTGGAATCTTTTCCTGTGTACGAATCTCTACATAATTCTCGTATTATGACTCCGATTACCCTCCAGTCAGCTTTGTATCCTATATCTGAGTCTGTAGCATGATAAGACACCTTATGGTCTTCCCGTTCCTCTATTCGGGTTCCTGAAACTCAAAAATTACCGATAGTCACGTTATCATAAACTGGAATCTTTTCCTTTGTACGAATCTCTACATACTTCTCGCATTATTACTTAGATTAACCTCCAGTCATCTTCGTATCCTATAACTGAGTCTGTAGCATGATAAGACACCTTATGGCCTTCCCGTTCCTCTATTCGGGTCCCTGAAACTCCAAATGTACCTATAATTACGGTCTGATAAACTTGAATCTTTTCCTGTGTACGAATCTCTACATAATTCTCGCATTATGACTCCGATTACCCTCCAGTCAGCTTCGTATCTTATATCTGAGTCTGTAGCATGACAAGACACTTATGGCCTTCTCGTTCCTCCCTTCGGGTCCCTGAAACTCCAAAAGTACCGATAATTACGGTCTGATAAACTTGAATCTTTTCCTGTGTACGAATCTCTACATAATTCTCGCATTATGACTTAGATTACCCTCCAGTCAGTTTCGTATCCTATATCTGAATCTGTAGCATGATAAGACACCTTATGGCCTTCCCGTTCCTCCATTCGTGTCCCTGAAACTCCAAAAGTACCGATAATTACGGTCTCATAAACTGAAATCTTTTCCTATGTACGAATCTCTACATAATGCTCGCATTATGACTCCGATTACCCTCCAGTCAGCTTCGTATCCTATATCTGAGTCTGTAGCATGATAAGACACCTTATGGCCTTCCGGTTCCTCCATTCGGGTCCCTGAAACTCCAAAATTACCGATAGTTACGGTCTTTTACACTGGAGTCTTTTCCTATGTACGAATCTCTACATAATTCTCGCATTATGATTCCGATTACCCTCTGGTCAGCTTCGTATCCTATATCTGAGTCTGTAGCATGATAAGACAACATATGGCCTTCCTGTTCCTCCATTCGGGTCCCTGAAACTCCAAAAGTACGGATAATTACGGTCTGATAAACTTGAATCTTTTCCTGTGTACGAATCTCAACATAATTCTCATATTATGACTCCGATTACCCTCCAGTCAGCTTCGTATCCTATATCTGAGTCAGTAACGTGATAAGACACCTTATGGCCTTCCCGTTCCTCTATTCGGGTCCCTGAAACTCCAAAATTACCGATAGTTACAGTCTTTTAAACTGGAGTCTTTTCATGTGTACGAATCTCTACATAATTGTCGCATTATGACTCCGATTACCCTCCAGTCAGCTTCGTATCCTATCTCTGAGTCTGTAGCATGATAAGACACCTTATGGCCTTCCCGTTTCTCCATTCGGGTCCCTGAAACTCCAAAATTACCGATAGTTACGGTCCTTTAAACTAGAGTCGTTTCCTTTGTATGAATCTCTACATAATTCTTGCATTCTATTACACTCCAGTCATCTTCGTATCCTATATTTGAGTCTGTAGCATGATAAGACACCTTATGACCTTCCCGTTCCTCCATTCGGGTCCCTGAAACTCCAAAAGTACCGATAATTACGGTCTCATAAACTGAAATCTTTTCCTATGTACGAATCTCTACATAATGCTCGCATTATGACTCCGATTACCCTCCAGTCAGCTTCGTATCCTATATCTGAGTCTGTAGCATGATAAGACACCTTATGGCCTTCCGGTTCCTCCATTCGGGTCCCTGAAACTCCAAAATTACCGATAGTTACGGTCTTTTACACTGGAGTTTTTTCCTATGTACGAATCTCTACATAATTCTCGCATTATGATTCCGATTACCCTCCGGTCAGCTTCGTATCCTATATCTGAGTCTGTAGCATGATAAGACAACATATGGCCTTCCTGTTCCTCAATTCGTGTCCCTGAAACTCCAAAAGTACCGATAGTTACGGTCTCATAACTGGAATCTTTTCCTGTGTACGAATCTTTAAATAATTCTCGCATTATGACTCCGATAACCCTCCAGTCAGCTTCGTATCCTATATCTGAGTCTGTAGCATGATAAGACACCATATGGCCTTCGCGTTCTCCATTCGGGTCCCTGAAACTCCAAGAGTACCGATAATTACGGTCTCATAAACTGGAATCTTATCCTGTGTACGAATCTCTACATAATTCTCGCATTATGACTCAGATTACCCTCCAGTCATCTTCGTATCCTATATCTGAGTCTGTAGCATGATAAGACACCTTATGGCATTCCCGTTCCTCCATTCGGGTCCCTGAAACTCCAAAATTACCGATAGTTACGGTATTTTAAACTGGAGTCTTTTCCTGTGTACGAATCTTTACATAATTCTCGCATTATGACTCCGATTACCCTCCAGTCAGCTTCGTATCCTATATCTGAGTCTGTAACATGACAAGACACTTATGGCCTTCTCGTTCCTCCCTTCGGGTCCCTGAAACTACAAAAGTACCGATAATTACGGTCTGATAAACTTGAATCTTTTCCTGTGTACGAATCTCTACATGATTCTGGCGTTATGACTCCGATTACCCTCCAGTCAGCTTCGTATCCTATATCTGAATCTGTAGCATGATACGACAACTTATGGCCTTCCGGTTCCTCCATTCGTGTCCCTGAAACTCCAAAAGTACCGATAGTTACGTTCTCATAAACTAGAATCTTTTCCTGTGTACGAATCTCTACATAATTCTCGCATTATGACTCAGATTAACCTCCAGTCATCTTCGTATCCTATATCTGAGTCTGTAGCATGATAAGACACCTTATGGCCTTCCCGTTCCTCCATTCGAGTCCCTGAAACTCCAAAATTACCGATAGTTACGGTTTTAAACTGGAGTCTTTTCCTGTGTACGAATCTCTACATAATTCTCGCATTATGATTCCGATTACCCTCCAGTCAGCTTCGTATCCTATATCTGAGTCTGTAGCATGACAAGACATTTATGGCCTTCTCGTTCCTCCCTTCGGGTCCCTGAAACTCCAAAAGTACCGATAATTACGGTCTGATAAACTTGAATCTTTTCCTGTGTACGAATCTCTACATAATTCTCGCATTATGACTCTGATTACCCTCCTGTCAGCTTCGTATCCTATATCTGAGTCTGTAGCATGATAAGACACCTTTTGGTCTTCCCGTTCCTCCATTCGGGTCCCTGAAACTCCAAAAGTACCGATAATTACGGTCTCATAAACTGGAATCTTTTCCTGTGTACGAAT
This sequence comes from Ambrosia artemisiifolia, assembly GCA_032199755.1. Classification (NCBI taxonomy): domain Eukaryota; kingdom Viridiplantae; phylum Streptophyta; class Magnoliopsida; order Asterales; family Asteraceae; genus Ambrosia; species Ambrosia artemisiifolia. The sequence continues at coordinate 27,209,581 of CM063521.1, forward strand.
CTCTACATAATTCTCATATTATGACTCCGATTACCCTCCAGTCATCTTCGTATCCTATATTTGAGTCAGTAGCGTGATAAGACACCTAATGGCCTTCCCGTTCCTCTATTCGGGTCCCTGAAACTCCAAAATTACCGATAGTTACGGTCTTTTAAACTGGAGTCTTTTCCTGTGTATGAATCTCTACATAATTCTCGCATTTTGACTCCGATTACCCTGCAGTCAGCTTTGTATCCTATATCTGAGTTTGTAGCATGATAAGACACCTTATGGCTTTCCTGTTCCTCCATTCGGGTCCCTAAAACTCCAAAATTACCGATAGTTACGGTCTTTTAAACTGGAGTCGTTTCCTGTGTACGAATCTCTACATAATTCTTGCATTCTATTACACTCCAGTCATCTTCGTATCCTATATTTGAGTCCGTAGCATGATAAGACACCTTATGGCCTTCCCGTTCCTCCATTCGGGTCCCTAAAACTCCAAAAGTACCGATAATTACGGTCTCATAAACTGAAATCTTTTCCTGTGTACGAATCTCTACATAATGCTCGCATTATGACTCCGATTACCCTCCAGTCAGCTTCGTATCCTATATCTGAGTCTGTAGCATGATAAGACACCTTATGGCCTTCCGGTTCCTCTATTCGGGTCCCTGAAACTCCAAAATTACCGATAGTTACGGTCTTTTACACTGGAGTCTTTTCCTATGTACGAATCTCTACATAATTCTCGCATTATGATTCCGATTACCCTCCGGTCAGCTTCGTATCCTATATCTGAGTCTGTAGCATGATAAGACAACATATGGCCTTCCTGTTCCTCCATTCGGGTCCCTGAAACTCCAAAAGTACGGATAATTACGGTCTGATAAACTTGAATCTTTTCCTGTGTACGAATCTCAACATAATTCTCATATTATGACTCCGATTACCCTCCAGTCAGCTTCGTATCCTATATCTGAGTCAGTAACGTGATAAGACACCTTATGGCCTTCCCGTTCCTCTATTCGGGTCCCTGAAACTCCAAAATTACCGATAGTTACGGTCTTTTAAACTGGAGTCTTTTCATGTGTACGAATCTCTACATAATTGTCGCATTATGACTCCGATTACCCTCCAGTCAGCTTCGTATCCTATCTCTGAGTCTGTAGCATGATAAGACACCTTATGGCTTTCCTGTTCCTCCATTCGGGTCCCTGAAACTCCAAAATTACCGATAGTTACGGTCTTTTAAACTGGAGTCGTTTCCTGTGTACGAATCTCTACATAATTCTTGCATTCTATTACACTCCAGTCATCTTCGTATCCTATATTTGAGTCCGTAGCATGATAAGACACCTTATGGCCTTCCCGTTCCTCCATTCGGGTCCCTAAAACTCCAAAAGTACCGATAATTACGGTCTCATAAACTGAAATCTTTTCCTGTGTACGAATCTCTACATAATGCTCGCATTATGACTCCGATTACCCTCCAGTCAGCTTCGTATCCTATATCTGAGTCTGTAGCATGATAAGACACCTTATGGCCTTCCGGTTCCTCCATTCGGGTCCCTGAAACTCCAAAATTACCGATAGTTACGGTCTTTTACACTGGAGTCTTTTCCTATGTACGAATCTCTACATAATTCTCGCATTATGATTCCGATTACCCTCCGGTCAGCTTCGTATCCTATATCTGAGTCTGTAGCATGATAAGACAACATATGGCCTTCCTGTTCCTCCATTCGGGTCCCTGAAACTCCAAAAGTACGGATAATTACGGTCTGATAAACTTGAATCTTTTCCTGTGTACGAATCTCAACATAATTCTCATATTATGACTCCGATTACCCTCCAGTCAGCTTCGTATCCTATATCTGAGTCAGTAACGTGATAAGACTCCAAAATTACCTTATGGCCTTCCCGTTCCTCTATTCGGGTCCCTGAAACTCCAAAATTACCGATAGTTACGGTCTTTTAAACTGGAGTCTTTTCATGTGTACGAATCTCTACATAATTGTCGCATTATGACTCCGATTACCCTCCAGTCAGCTTCGTATCCTATCTCTGAGTCTGTAGCATGATAAGACACCTTATGGCCTTCCCCTTTCTCCATTCGGGTCCCTGAAACTCCAAAATTACCGATAGTTACGGTCCTTTAAACTAGAGTCGTTTCCTTTGTATGAATCTCTACATAATTCTTGCATTCTATTACACTCCAGTCATCTTCGTATCCTATATTTGAGTCTGTAGCATGATAAGACACCTTATGACCTTCCCGTTCCTCCATTCGGGTCCCTGAAACTCCAAAAGTACCGATAATTACGGTCTCATAAACTGAAATCTTTTCCTATGTACGAATCTCTACATAATGCTCGCATTATGACTCCGATTACCCTCGAGTCAGCTTCGTATCCTATATCTGAGTCTGTAGCATGATAAGACACCTTATGGCCTTCCGGTTCCTCCATTCGGGTCCCTGAAACTCCAAAATTACCGATAGTTACGGTCTTTTACACTGGAGTCTTTTCCTATGTACGAATCTCTACATAATTCTCGCATTATGATTCCGATTACCCTCCGGTCAGCTTCGTATCCTATATCTGAGTCTGTAGCATGATAACACAACTTATGGCCTCCTGTTCCTCCATTCGGGTCCCTGAAACTCCAAAAGTACCGATAAATACGGTCTAATAAACTCGAATCTTTTCCTGTGTACGAATCTCTACATAATTCTCGCATTATGACTCCGATTACCCTCCAGTCAGCTTGGTATCCTATATCTGAGTCTGTAGCATGATAAGACATCTTATGGCCTTCCCGTTCCTCCATTCGGGTCCCTGAAACTCCAAAAGTACCGATAATTACGGTCTCATAAACTGGAATCTTTTCTTGTGAACGAATCTCTACATAATTCTCGTATTATGACTCTGATTACCCTCCAGTCAGCTTCGTATCCTATATCTGAGTCTGTAGCGTGATAAGACACCTTATGGCCTTCCCGTTCCTCTATTCGGGTCCCTGAAACTCCAAAATTACCGATAGTTCCGGTCTTTTAAACTGGAGTCTTTTCCTGTGTACGAATCTCTACATAATGCTCGCATTATGACTCCGATTACCCTCTAGTCAGCTTCGTATCCTATATGTCTGTAGCATGATAACACACCTTATGGCCTTCCGGTTCCTCCATTCGGGTCCCTGAAACTCAAAAATTACCGATAGTTACGGTCTTTTACACTGGAGTCTTTTCCTGTGTACGAATCTCTATATAATTCTCGCATTATGACTCCGATTACCCTCCAGTCAGCTTCGTATCCTATATCCGAGTCTGTAGAAGGATAAGACACCTTATGGCCTTCCCGTTCCTTCATTCGGGTCCTTGAAACTCCAAAATTGCCGATAGTTACGGTGTTTTAAACTGGAGTCTTTTCCTGTGTACGAATCTCTAGATAATTCTCGCATTATGATTCCGATTACCCTCCCGTCAGCTTCGTATCCTATATCTGAGTCTGTAGCATGATAAGACACCTTATGGCCTTCCCGTTCCTCCATTCGGGTCCCTGAAACTCCAAAATTACCGATAGTTACGGTCTTTTAAACTGGAGTCTTTTCCTGTGTACGAATCTCTATATAATTCTCGCATTATGACTCCGATTACCCTCCAGTCAGATTCGTATCCTATATCTGAGTCTGTAGCATGATAAGACACATTATAGCCTTCCCGTTCCTCCATTCGGGTCCCTGAAACTCAAAAAGTACCGATAATTACGGTCTCATAAACTTGAATCTTTTCCTGTGTATGAATCTCTACATAATTCTCGCATTATGACTCCGATTACACTCCAGTCAGCTTCGTATCCTATATCTGAGTCTGTAGCATGACAAGACACCTTATGGCCTTCCCGTTCCTCCATTCGGGTCCCTGAAACTCCAAAATTACCGATAGTTACGGACTTTTACACTGGAGTCTTTTCCTGTGTACGAATCTCTACATAATTCTCGCATTATGATTCCGATTACCCTCTGGTCAGCTTCGTATCCTATATCTAAGTCTGTTGCATGATAAGACACCTTATGGCCTTCCCGTTCCTCCATTCGGGTCCCTGAAAATCCAAAATTACCGATTGTTACGGTCTTTTAAACTGGAGTCTTTTCCTGTGTACGAATCTCTATACAATTCTCGCATTATGACTCCGATTACCCTCCAGTCAGCTTCGTATCCTATATCTGAGTCTGTAGAATGATAAGACACCTTATGGCCTTCCCGTTCCTTCATTCGGGTCCTTGAAACTCCAAAATTGCCGATAGTTACGGTGTTTTAAACTGGAGTCTTTTCCTGTGTACGAATCTCTACATAATTCTCGCATTATGATTCCGATTACCCTCCCGTCAGCTTCGTATCCTATATCTGAGTCTGTAGCATGATAAGACACCTTATGGCCTTCCCGTTCCTCCATTCGGGTTCCTGAAACTCCAAAATTACCGATAGTTACGGTCTTTTAAACTGGAGTCTTTTCCTGTGTACGAATCTCTATATAATTCTCGCATTATGACTCCGATTACCCTCCAGTCAGCTTCGTATCCTATATCTGAGTCTGTAGCATGATAAGACACATTATAGCCTTCCCGTTCCTCCATTCGGGTCCCTGAAACTCAAAAAGTACCGATAATTACGGTCTCATAAACTTGAATCTTTTTCTGTGTATGAATCTCTACATAATTCTCGCATTATGACTCCGATTACACTCCAGTCAGCTTCGTATCCTATATCTGAGTCTGTAGCATGATAAGACACCTTATGGCCTTCCCGTTCCTCCATTCGGGTCCCTGAAACTCCAAAATTACCGATAGTTACGGTCTTTTACACTGGAGTCTTTTCCTTTGTACGAATCTCTACATAATTCTCGCATTATGATTCCGATTACCCTCCGGTCTGCTTCGTATCCTATATCTAAGTCAGTTGCATGATAAGACACCTTATGGCCTTCCCGTTCCTCCATTCGGGTCCCTGAAAATCCAAAATTACCGATTGTTACGGTCTTTTAAACTGGAGTCTTTTCCTGTGTACGAATCTCAAAATAATTCTCGCATTATGACTCCGATTACCCTCCAGTTAGCTTCGTATCCTATATCTGAGTCTGTAGAATGATAAGACACCTTATGGCCTTCCCGTTCCTTCATTCGGGACCTTGAAACTCCAAAATTGCCGATAGTTACGGTGTTTTAAACTGGAGTCTTTTCCTGTGTACGAATCTCTACATAATTCTCGCATTATGATTCCGATTACCCTCCCGTCAGCTTCGTATCCTATATCAGAGTCTGTAGCATGATAAGACACCTTATGGCCTTCCCGTTCCTCCATTCGGGTCCCTGAAACTCCAAAATTACCGATAGTTACGGTCTTTTAAACTGGAGTCTTTTCCTGTGTACGAATCTCTATATAATTCTCGCATTATGACTCCGATTAGCCTCCAGTCAGCTTCGTATCCTATATCTGAGTCTGTAGCATGATAAGACACATTATAGCCTTCCCGTTCCTCCATTCGGGTCCCTGAAACTCAAAAAGTACCGATAATTACGGTCTCATAAACTTGAATCTTTTCCTGTGTATGAATCTCTACATAATTCTCGCATTATGACTCCGATTACACTCCAGTCAGCTTCGTATCCTATATCTGAGTCTGTAGCATGATAAGACACCTTATGGCCTTCCCGTTCCTCCATTCGGGTCACTGAAACTCCAAAATTACCGATAGTTACTGTTTTTTAAACTGGAGTCTTTTCCTGTGTACGAATCTCTACATAATTCTCGCATTATGACTCCGATTACCCTCCAGTCAGCATCGTATCCTATATCTGAGTCTGTAGCATGATAAGACACCTTATGGCCTTCCCGTTCCTCTATTCGGGTCACTGAAACTCAAAAATTACCGATAGTTACGGTCTTTTAAACTGGAGTCTTTTCCTGTGTACGAATATCTATATAATTCTCGCATTATGACTCCGATTACCCTCCAGTCAGCTTCGTATCCTATATCTGAGTCTGTAGCATGATAAGACACCCTATGGCCTTCCCGTTCCTCCATTCGTGTCCCTGAAACTCCAAAATTACCGATAGTTACGGTCTTTTAAACTGGAGTCTTTTCCTGTGTACAAATCTATACATAATTCTCGCATTATGACTCAGATTACCCTCCAGTCAGCTTCGTATCCTATATCTGAGTCTGTATCATGATAAGACACATTATGGCCTTCCCGTTCCTCCATTCGGGTCCCTGAAACTCCAAAATTACCGATAGTTACGTTCTTTTAAACTGGAGTCTTTTCCTGTGTACGAATCTCTACATAATTCTCGCATTATGACTCCGATTACCCTCCAGTTAGCTTCGTATCCTATATCTGAGTCTGTAGCATGATAAGACACCTTATGGCCTTCCCGTTCCTCCATTCGGGTCCCTGAAACTTGTTGATGCACTTTCTGTGGACGTCACTGTCGAATAGTCTAGGGTTGAGTCTTAGTATTGTATTACATGAGATTGTGGTGTTCCATAAGGGCATTTTATGGATCTGACGCATTTGTAAAATATAGGACAATACACAAAGCCAGGTTCGACCTCTATACAAGGGGCGAATGTGGAAGTTTTCCACATTCGACCATTACAAAGGGGCGAATGTGGAAATACTCCACCTTCGACCTTCACTAAGGGGCGAAAGTGGCTCTGAGTGTTGGACTATAAATAGCAATCTCATGTGTTGGTTTTCATTTGTAGATTTGAGTTTGTGCTTAGAATGCTCTCAAGGGGGAGGTCATGCCCGACCTCCCCCGGCCACGAGATAGATGTTTATCCTACTGATGACAGGGTCTGTAACCGTTTCTGTAGTAATACAAATCTGTGATGACTTTGTTATCGTTAATTTCTGTCTCGTCTCGAATCTCCCGTCTGAAACTGAGTTGTTTATGTGTGATCGATCCACGAATTCGGTTTCTAACTGGATTCTCAGATACGAAACTGACTGGAGGGTAATCAAAGTCATAGTGCAGGAAATACGTAGAGGTTCATACACAGGAAAAGACTCCAGTTTAAAACATCGTAACTATAGGTACTTTTGGAGTTTCAGGGATACGGATGGAGTAATGGGAAGGTCATAAGGTATCTTATCATGCTATATACTCAGATAAAGGATACGAAACCGACCAAATGGTAATCTACCTCACGATGTGACAATTACGTAGAGATTCGTACACAGGAAAAGACTCCAGTTTAAAAGACAGTAACTATAGGTACTTTTGGAGTTTTAGGGACCCGAATGGAGGAACGGGAACGCCATAAGGTGGCTTATCATGCTACAGACTCAGATAAAGGATACGAAGCTGACTGGAGGGTAATCGCAGTCATAATGCGAGAATTATGTAGAGCTTCTTCGTACACAGAAAAAGACTCATGTTTAAAAGACCGTAACTATCGGTTATTTTGGAGTTTCAGGGACCCGAATCGAGGAACGGCTAGGCCCTAAGGTGTCTTATCATGCTACAGACTTAGGTAAAGGATACGAAACTGACCGGGCAGTAATCGGACTCACGATGCGACAATTACGTAGAGATTCGTACACAGGAAAAGACTCATGTTTAAGAGACCGTAACTATAGGTACTTTTGGAGTTTCAGGGAAACGAATGGAGGAACGGGAAGGTCATAAGGTATCTTATCATGCTACAGAATAAGATAAAGGATAACAAACTGACCGGATGGTAATCGGCCTCACGGTGTGACAATTATGTAGAGATTCGTACACAGGAAAAGACTCCAGTCTAAAAGACAGTAACCATAGGTACGTTTAGAGTTTCAGGGACCCGAATGGAGGAACGGGAAGGCCATAAGGTGTCTTATCATCCTACAGACTCAGATAAAGGATATGAAGCTGACTGAAGTGTAATCGAAGTCATAATGCGAGAATTATGTAGAGATTTGTACACAGGAAAAGATACAAAAGATCGTAACTATCGTTACTTTTGGAGTTTCAAGGACCCGAATGGAGGAACGGGAAGACAATAACCTGTCTTATCGTGCTACAGACGCAGATAAACGATACGAAACCGACAGGAGGGTAATTGAAGTCATAATGCAAGAATTACGTAGAGGTTCGTACACAGGAAAAGACTGTAGTTTAAAACATCGTAACTATTGGCACTTTGGGAGTTTCAGGGATACGAATGGAGGAATGGGAAAGTCATAAGTTATCTTTTCATGCTACATACTCAGATAAAGGATACGAAACTGACCGGATGGTAATTGGGCTCACGATGTGACAATTTCGTAGAGATTCGTACAAAGGAAAAGACTCTAGTTTAAAAGACCGTAACTATAGGTACTTTTGGAGTTTCAGGAACCCGAATGGAGGAACGGGAACGCTATAAGGTGGCTTTTCATGCTACAGACTCAGATAAAGGATACGAAGCTGACTGGAGGGTAATTGGAGTCATAATGCGAGAATTATGTAGGGCTTCGTACGTAGAAAAAGAGTCATGTTTAAAAGACCGTAACTATCGATAATATTTGAGTTTCAAGGACCCGAATGGAGGAACGGGAAGTCCTTAAGGTGTCTTATCATGCTACACACTCAGATAAATGATACGAAACTGACCGGACAGTAATTGGACTCACGATGCGACAATTACGTAGAGATTCGTACACAGGAAAAGACTCCAGTATAAGAGACCATAAATATCAGTAATTCTGGAGTTTCAGGGACCCGAATGGAGGAATGGGAAGGTCATAAGGTATCTTATCATGCTACAAACTCAGATAAAGGATAAAAAACTGACCGGATGGTAATCGGCCTCACGGTGTGACAATTATGTAGAGATTCGTACACAGGAAAAGACTCCAGTTTAAAAGACCGTTACTATAGGTACGTTTGGAGTTTCAGGGACCCAAATGGAGGAACGGGAAGGCCATAAGGTGTCTAATCATCCTACAGACTCAGATAAAGGATATGAAGCTGACTGCAGGGTAATCGAAGTCATAATGCGAGAATTATGTAGAGATTTGTACACAGGAAAAGATATAAGTTTAAAAGACCGTAACTATCGTTACTTTTGGAGTTTCAGGGACCCGAATGGAGGAACGGCAAGGCAATAGGCTATCTTATCGTGCTACAGACGCAAATAAATGATACGAAACCGACTAGAGGGTAATCAAAGTCATAATGCAAGAATGACGTAGAGGTTCGTACACAGGAAAAGACTCTAGTTTAAAACATCGTAACTATAGGCACTTTTGGAGTTTCAGGGATGCGAATGGAGGAATGGGAAAGTCATAAGTTATCTTATCATGCTACATACTCAGATAAAGGATATGAAACTGATCGGATAGTAATCGGGCTCACGATGTGATAATTTCGTAGAGATTCGTACACAGGAAAAGACTCTAGTTTAAAAGACTGTAACTATGGGTACTTTTGGAGTTTTAGGGACCCGAATGGTGGAACGGGAATGCCTTAAGGTGGCTTATCATGCTACTGACTTAGATAAAGGATAAGAAGCTGACTGGAGGGTAATCGCAGTCATAATGCGAGAATTATGTAGAGCTTTGTACACAGAAAAAGGCTCATGTTTAAAAGACCGTAACTATTGGTAATTTTGGAGTTTCTGGGACCCGAATGGAGGAACAGGAAGGTCCTAAGTTGTCTTATCATGCTACAGACTCAGATAAAGGATACGAAACTGACCGGACAGTAATCGGACACACGATGCGACAATTACGTTAGATTCGTACACAGGAAAACACTCCAGTTTCAAAGAGCGTAACTATAGGTACTTTTGGAGTTTCAGGGACCCGAATAGAGGAAGGAGAACGCCATAAGGTGTCTTATCATGCTACAGACTCAGATAAAGGATACGAAACTGACGGACAGTAATCGGACTCACGATGCGACAATTACGTAGAGATTCGGACACAGGAAAAGACTCAAGTTTAAGAGACCGTAACTATAAGTACTTTTGGAGTTTCAGGGACCCGAATAGAGGAATGGGAACGGCATAAGGTGGCTTATCATGCTACAGACTCAGATAAAGTATGCGAAGCGGACTGGAGGGTAATCGGAGCCATAATGCGAGAATTATGTAGAGCTTCGTACGCCGAAAAAGACTCATGTTTAAAAGACCGTAACTATCGGTAATTTTTGAGTTTTAGGGACCCGAATGGAGGAGGGGAAGGCCTTAAGGTGTCTTATCATTCTACAGACTCATATAAATGATACGAAACTGACCAGACAGTAATTGGACTCACAATGCGACAATTACGTAGAGATTCGTACACAGGAAAAGACTCCAGTTTAAGAGACCGTAACTATAGGTACTTTTGGAGTTTCAGGGACATGATTGGAGGAATGGGAAAGTCATAAGGTATCTTATCATGCTACAGACTCAGATAAAGGATAAGAAACTAACCGGATGGTAATCGGCCTCACGATGTGACAATTATGTAGAGATTCGTACACAGGAAAATAGTCTAGTTTAAAAGACCGTCATTATAGGTACGTTTGGATTTTCAGGGACCCGAATGGAGGAACGGGACGGCTATAAGGTGTCTTATCATCCTACAGACTCAGATAAAGGATATGAAGCTGACTGAAGGGTAATCGGAGTCATAATGCGAGAATTATGTAGAGATTTGCACACAGGAAAAGATACAAGTTTAAAAGACCGTAACTATCGGTACTTTTGGAGTTTCAGGAACCCGAATGGATGAACGGGAAGGCAATAAGGTGTCTTATCGTGCTGCAGACGCCGATAAAGGATACAAAACTGACTGGAGGGTAATCGAAGTCATAATGCAAGAATTACATAGAGGTTCGTACACAGGAAAAGACTCCAGTTTAAAACATCGTAACTATAGGTACTTTTGGAGTTTCAGGGATACGGATGGAGGAATGGGAAGGTCATAAAGTATCTTATCATGCTATATACTCAGATAAAGGATACGAAACTGACCGGATGGTAATCTTCCTCACGATGTGACGATTACGTAGAGATTCGTACACAGGAAAAGACTCCAGTTTAAAAGACAGTAACTATAGGTACGTTTGGAGTTTCAGGGACTCGAATAGAGGAACGGGAAGGCCATATGGTTTCTTATCATCCTACAGACTCAGATAAAGGATATGAAGCTGACTGGAGGGTAATCGGAGTCATAATGCGAGAATTATGTAGAGATTTGTACACAGGAAAAAATACCAGTTTAAAAGAACGTAACTATCGGTACTTTTGGAGTTTCAGGGACACGAATGGAGGAACGGGAAGGTCATATGGTATCTTATCATGCTGCATACTCAGATAAAGGATACGAAACTGACCGGATGGTAATCGGACTCACGATGTGCCAATTACGTAGAGATTCGTACACAAGAAAAGACTCCAGTTTAAAAGACCGTAACTATAGGTACTTTTGGAGTTTCAGGGAGCCGAATGGAGGAACGGGAAGGCCATAAGGTGTATTATCATGCTACAGACTCAGATAAAGGATACGAAGCTGACTGGAGGGTAATCGAAGTCATAATGCGAGAATTATGTAGAGCTTCGTACACAGAAAAAGCCTCATGTTTAAATGACCGTAACTATCGGTAATTTTGGAGTTTCAGGGACCCGAATAGAGGAACGGCAAGGCCCTAAGGAGTCTTATGATGCTACAGACTCAGGTAAAGGATACGAAGCTGACTGGAGGGTAATCAAAGTCATAATGCGAGAATTATGTAGATATTCGTACACAGGAAAAGACTACAGTTTAAAAGATCGTAACTATAGGTACTTTTGGAGTTTCAGGGATACGAATGGAGGAATGGGAAGGTCATAAGGTAGCTTATCATGCTACATACTCAGATAATGGATACGAAACTGACCGGATGTTAATCGACCTCACGATGTGACAATTACGTAGAGATTCATACACAGGAAAAGACTCCAGTTTAAAAGACCGTAACTATAGGTACTTTTGGAGTTTCAGGGACCCGAATGGAGGAACGGGAAGGCCATAAGGTGTCTTATCATGCTACAGACTCAGATAAAGGATATGAAGCTGACTGGAGGGTAAACGAAGTCATAATGTGAGAATTATGTAGAGATTCGTACACAGGAAAAGATACCAGTTTAAAACACCGTAACTATCGGTACTTTTGGAGTTTCAGGGACCCGAATGAAGGAACGGGAACACAATAAGGTGTCTTATCATGCCACATACTCAGATAAAGTATTCGAAACTGTCCGGATGGTAATCGACCTCACGATGTGACAATTACGTAGAGATTCATACACAGGAAAAGACTCCAGTTTAAAAGACCGTAACTATAGTTTTTTTTGGAGTTTCAGGGACCCGAATGGAGGAATGGGAAGGCCATAATGTGTCATATCATGCTACAGACTCAGCTAAAGGATACGAAGCTGACTGGTGGGTAATCGAAGTCATAATGCGAGAATTATGTAGAGATTCGTACACAGGAAAAGATACCAGTTTCAAAGTCCGTAACTATCGGTACTTTTGGAGTTTCAAGGACCCGAATGGAGGAACGGGAAGGCAATAAGGTGTCATATCAAGCTACAGATGCATATAAAGGATACGAAACTGACTGGAGGGTAATCGGAGACATAATGCAAGAATTACGTAGAGATTCGTACAAAGGAAAAGACTCCAGTTTAAAAGACCGTAACTATAGGTACTTTTGGAGTTTCAGGAACCCGAATGGAGGAACGCGAACGCCATAAGGTGGCTTATCATGCTACAGACTTAGATAAAGGATACGAACTGACTGTAGGGTAATCGCAGTCACAATGCGAGAATTAAGTAGAGCTTCGTACATAGAAAAAGACTCATGTTTATAAGACCGTAACCATCGGTAATTTTGGAGTTTTAGGGACCCGAATGGAGGAACAGGAAGGCCCTAAGGTGTCTTATCATGCTACAAACTCAGACAAAGGATACGAAACTGACCGGATAGTAATCGGACTCGCGATGCGACAATTACGTAGAGATTCGTACACAGGAAAAGACTTCAGTTTAAGAAATCGTAACTATAGGTACTTTTGGAGTTTCAGGGACACGAATGGAGGAATGGGAAGGTCATAAGGTATCTTATCATGATAATAATTTAGATAAAGGATAAGAAACTGACCGGATGGTAATCGGCCTCACGATGTGACAATTACGTAGAGATTCGTACACAGGAAAAGACTCCAGTTTAAAAGACCGTCATTATAGGTACGTTTGGAGTTTCAGGGACCCGAATGGAGGAACGGGACGGCTATAAGGTGTCTTATCATCCTACAGACTCAGATAAAGGATATGAAGCTGACTGAAGGGTAATCGGAGTCATAATGGGAGAATTATGTAGAGATTTGCACACAGGAAAAGATACAAGTTTAAAAGACCGTAACTATCGGTACTTTTGGAGTTTCAGGGACCCGAATGGAGGAACGGGAAGGCAATAAGGTGTCTTATCGTGCTGCAGACGCAGATAAAGGATACGAAACTGACTGGAGGGTAATCGAAGTCATAATGCAAGAATTACGTAGAGGTTCGTACACAGGAAAAGACTCCAGTTTAAAACATCGTAACTATAGGTACTTTTGGAGTTTCAGGGATACGGATGGAGGAATGGGAAGGTCATAAAGTATCTTATCATGCTATATACTCAGATAAAGGATACGAAACTGACCGGATGGTAATCTTCCTCACGATGTGACGATTACGTAGAGATTCGTACACAGGAAAAGACTCCAGTTTAAAAGACAGTAACTATAGGTACGTTTGGAGTTTCAGGGACTCGAATAGAGGAACGGGAAGGCCATATGGTGTCTTATCATCCTACAGACTCAGATAAAGGATATGAAGCTGACTGGAGGGTAATCGGAGTCATAATGCGAGAATTATGTAGAGATTTGTACACAGGAAAAAATACCAGTTTAAAAGAACGTAACTATCGGTACTTTTGGAGTTTCAGGGACACGAATGGAGGAACGGGAAGGCAATAAGGTGTCTTATCATGCTACAGACGCAGATAAAGGATACAAAACTGACTGGAAGGTAATCGAAGTCATAATGCAAGAATTACGTAGAGGGTTCGTACACAGGAAAAGATTCCACTGTAAAAGATCGTAACTATAGGTACTTTTCGAATTTCAGGGATACGAATGGAGGAATGGAAAGGTCATAAGGTATCTTATCATGCTACATACTCAGATAAAGGATACGAAACTGACCGGATGGTAATCGGACTCACGATGTGACAATTACGTAGAGATTCGTACACAAGAAAAGACTCTAGTTTAAAAGACCGTAACTATAGGTACTTTTGGAGTTTCAGGGACCCGAATGGAGGAACGGGAAGGCCATAAGGTGTCTTATCATGCTACAGACTCAGATAAAGGATACGAAGCTGACTGGAGGGTAATCGAAGTCATAATGCCAGAATTATGTAGAGCTTCGTACACAGAAAAAGACTCATGTTTAAAAGACCGTAACTATCGGGAATTTTGGAGTTTCAGGGACCTGAATGGAGGAACGGCAAGGCCCTAAGGAGTCTTATGATGCTACAGACTCAGGTAAAGGATACGAAGATGTCTGGAGGGTAATCAAAGTCATAATGCGAGAATTATGTAGATATTCGTACACAGGAAAAGACTACAGTTTAATAGATCGTAACTATAGGTACTTTTGGAGTTTCAGGGATACGAATGGAGGAATGGGAAGGTCATAAGGTAGCTTATCATGCTACATACTCCGATAATGGATACGAAACTGACCGGATGTTAATCGACCTCACGATGTGACAATTACGTAGAGATTCATACACAGGAAAAGACTCCAGTTTAAAAGACCGTAACTATAGGTACTTTTGGAGTTTCATGGACCCGAATGGAGGAACGGGAAGGCCATAAGGTGTCTTATCATGCTACAGACTCAGATAAAGGATATGAAGCTGACTGGAGGGTAATCGAAGTCATAATGTGAGAATTACGTAGAGATTCGTACACAGGAAAAGATACCAGTTTAAAACACCGTAACTATCGGTACTTTTGGAGTTTCAGGGACCCGAATGAAGGAACGGGAACACAATAAGGTGTCTTATCATGCCACATACTCAGATAAAGTATTCGAAACTGTCGGGATGGTAATCGACCTCACGATGTGACCATTACGTAGAGATTCATACACAGGAAAAGACTCCAGTTTAAAAGACCGTAACTATAGTTACTTTTGGAGTTTCAGGGACCCGAATGGAGGAATGGGAAGGCCATAATGTGTCATATCATGCTACAGACTCAGCTAAAGTATACGAAGCTGACTGGAGGGTAATCGAAGTCATAATGCGAGAATTATGTAGAGATTCGTACACAGGAAAAGACTCAAGTTTAAAAGACCGTAACTATCGGCAATTTTGGAGTTTCAGGGACCCGAATGGAGGACCGGAAGGCCATAAGGTGTCTTATCATGCTACAGACTAAGATAAAGGATACGAAGCTGACTGGAGGGTAATTGAAGTCATAATGCGAGCATTAGGTAGAGATTTGTACACAGGAAAAGATACCAGTTTAAAAGACCTTAACTATCGGTACTTTTGGAGTTTCAGTTACCCGAATGGAGGAACGGGAAGGCAATAAGGTGTCTTATCATGCTATAGACGCAGATAAAGGATATGAAACTGACTGGAGGGTAATCGAAGTCATAAATCAAGAATTACGTAGAGGTTCATACACAGGAAAGGACTCCAGTTTAAAAGATCGTAACTATAGGTATTTTTGGAGTTTCAAGGATACGAATGGAGGAGCGGGAAGGTCATAAGGTATCTTATCATGCTACGGACTCAGATTAAGGATACGAAACTGACCGGATGGTAATCGCCCTCACGATGTGACAATTACTTAGAGATTCGTACACTGGAAAAGACTCCAGTTTAAAAGACCGTAACTATAGGTACTTTTGGAGTTTCAAGGACCCGAATGGAGGACCGGGAAGGTCATAAGGTATCTTATCATGCTACAGACTCAGATAAGGGATACAAAACTGACCGGATGGTAATCGACCTCACAATGTGAGAATTACGTAGAGATTCATACACAGGAAAAGACTCCAGTTTAAAAGACCGTAACTATACCTACTTTTGGAGTATCAGGGACCCGAATGGAGGAACGAGATTCAAGTTTATGAGACCCTAATTATAGGTACTTTTGGAGTTTCAGGGAACCGAATGGAGGAACGGGAAGGCCATAAGGTGTCTTATCATGCTACAGACTCAGATATAGGATACGAAGCTGACTGGAGGGTAATCGGAGTCATAATGCGAGAATTATGAAGAGATTCGTACACAGGAAAAGACTCCAGTTTAAAAGACCGTAACTATCGGTAATTTTGGAGTTTCAGCGAGCCGAATGGAGGAACGGGAAGGCCATAAGGTGTCTTATCATGCTAGAGATTCAGATATAGGATAGGAAGCTGACTGGAGGGTAATCGGAGTCATAATGCGAGAATTATGTAGAGATTCGTACACAGTAAAAGATACCTGTTTAAAAGACCGTAACTATAGGTACCTTTGGAGTTTGAGGGACACGAATGGAGTAACGGGAAGGCCCTAAGGTGTCTTATCATGCTATAGACTCAAATAAAGGATACGAAACTAACCGGACAGTAATCGGACTCACGATGCGACAATTCCGTAGAGATTCGTACATAGGAAAAGACAGTAAAAATAGGTACTTTTGGAGTTTCAGGGACCCGAGTGGACGAACGGGAACGCCAAAAGGTGGCTTATCATGATACAGACTCAGATATAGGATACGAAGCTGACTGGAGTGTAATCGGAGTCATAATGCGAGAATTATGTAGAGATTCATACACTAGAAAAGTTTCCAGTTTATAAGACCGTAATTATCGGTGCTTTTTGAGTTCCAGGGACCCGAATGGAGGAACGGGAAGGCCATAAGGTGTCTTATCATGCTACAGACTCAGATATAGGATACGAAGCTGACTGGAGGGTAATCGGAGTCATAATGCGAGAATTATGTAGAGATTCGTACATAGGAAAAGACTCCAGTTTAAAAGACCGTAACTATCGGTAATTTTGGAGTTTCAGGGACCCGAATGGAGGAACGGGAAGGCCATAAGGTGTCTTATCATGCTACAGACTCAGATATAGGATACAAAGCTGACTGGAGTGTAATCGGAGTCATAATGCGAGAATTATGTAGAGATTCATACACTAGAAAAGATTCCAGTTTATAAGACCATAATTATCGGTACTTTTTGAGTTTCAGGGACCCAAATGGAGGAACGGGAAGGCCATAAGGTGTCTTATCATGCTACAGACTCGGATATAGGATACGAAGCTGACTGGAGGGTAATCGGAGTCATAATGCGAGAATTATGTAGAGATTCGTACACAGGAAAAGACTCCAGTTTAAAAGACCGTAACTATCGGTAATTTTGGAGTTTCACGGACCCGAATGGAGGAACGGGAAGGCCATAAGGTGTCTTATCATGCTACAGACTCAGATATATGATACGAAGCTGACTGGAGTGTAATCGGAGTCATAATGCGAGAATTATGTAGAGATTCATACACAGGAAAAGATTCCAGTTTATGAGACCGTAATTATCGGTACTTTTTGAGTTCCAGGGACCCGAATGGAGGAACGGGAAGGCCATAAGGTGTCTTATCATGATACAGACTCAGATATCGGATACGAAGCTGACTGGAGGGTAATCAGAGTCGTAATGCGAGAATTATGTAGAGATTCGTACACAGGAAAAGAATCAAGTTTATGAGACCGTAATTATAGGTACTTTTGTAGTTTCAGGGACCCGAATGGAGGAACGGGAAGGCCATAAGGTGTTTTATCATGATACAGACTCAGATATAGGATACGAAGCTGACTGGAGGGTAATCGGAGTCATAATGCGAGAAATATGTATGGATTCGTACACAGGAAAAGACTCCAGTTTAAAAGACCGTAACTATCGGTAATTTTGGAGTTTCAGGGACCCGAATGGAGGAACGGGAAGGCCATAAGGTGTCTTATCATGCTACAGACTCAGATATAGGATACGAAGCTGACTGGAGTGTAATCAGAGTCATAATGCGAGAATTATGTAGAGATTCATACACAGGAAAAGATTCCAGTTTATGAGACCATAATTATCGGTACTTTTTGAGTTTCAGGGACCCGAATGGAGGAACGGGAAAGCCATAATGTGTCTTATCATGCTACAGACTCAGATATAGGATACGAAGCTGACTGGAGGGTAATCGGATTCATAATGCGAGAATTATATAGAGATTCGTAAAAAGGAAAAGACTCCAGTTTAAAAGACCGTAACTGTCGGTAATTTTGGAGTTTCAGGGACCGAAATGGAGGAATGGGAAGGCCATAAGGTGTCTTATCATGCTACAAACTCAGATATAGGATACGAAGCTGACTGGAAGGTAATCGGAGTCATAATGCGAGAATTATGTAGAGATTCGTACACAAGAAAAGACTCTAGTTTAAAAGACCGTAACTATCGGTAATTTTGGAGTTTCAGGGACACGAATGGAGGAACGGGAAGGCCATAAAGTTTCTTATCATGCTACAGACTCAGATATAGGATACGAAGCTGACTGGAGGGTAATCTGAGTCATAATGCGAGAATTATGTAGAGATTCGTACACAAGAAAAGATTCCAGTTTATGAGACCGTAACTATCGGTACTTTTGGAGTTTCAGGGTCCCGAATAGAGGAACGGGAAGCCCATAAGGTGTTTTATCATGCTACAGACTCAGATATAGGATACGAAGCTGACTGGAGGGTAATCGGAGTCATAATGCGAGAATTATGTAGAGATTCGTACACAGGAAAAGATTCAAGTTTATGAGACCGTAATTATCAGTACTTTTGGAGTTTTAAGGACCCGAATGGAGGAACGGAAAGGCCATAAGGTGTCTTATCATGCTACAGACTCAAATATAGGATACGAATCTGACTGGAGGGTAATCGGAGTCATAATGCGAGAATTATGTAGAGATTCGTACACAGGAAAAGACTCCAGTTTAAAAGACCGTAACTATCGGTAATTTTGGAGTTTCAGGGACCCGAATGGAGGAACGGGAAGGCCATAAGGTGTCTTAACATGCTACAAACTCAAATATAGGATACGAAGCTGACTGGAGGGTAATCGGAGTCATAATGCGAGAATTACATAGAGATTCGTAACTATGGGTAATTTTGGAGTTTCAGGGACCGGAATGGAGGAACGGGAAGGCCATAAGGTGTCTTATCATGCTACAGACTCAGATATTGGATACGAAGCTGACTGGAGTGTAATCGGAGTCATAATGCGAGAATTATGTAGAGATTCATACACAGGAAAAGATTCTAGTTTATGAGACCGTAATTATCGGTACTTTTTGAGTTCCAGGGACCCGAATGGAGGAATGGGAAGGCCATAAGGTGTCTTATCATGCTACAGACTCAGATATCGGATACGAAGCTGACTGGAGGGTAATCAGAGTCGTAATGCGAGAATTATGTAGAGATTCGTACACAGGAAAAGATTCAAGTTTATGAGACCGTAATTATAGTTACTTTTGGAGTTTCAATGACCCGAATGGAGGAACGGGAAGGCCATAAGGTGTCTTATCATGCTACAGACTCAGATATTGGATACGAAGTTGACTGGAGGGTAATCGGAGTCATAATGCGAGAATTATGTAGAGATTCGTACACAAGAAAAGATTCCAGTTTATGAGACCGTAACTATCGGTACTTTTGGAGTTTCAGGGACCCGCATGGAGGAATGGGAAGGCCATATGGTGTTTTATCATGCTACAGACTCAGATATAGGATACGAAGCTGACTGGAGGGTAATCGGAGTCATAATGCTTGAATTATGTAGAGATTCGTACACAGGAAAAGATTCAAGTTTATGAGACCGTAATTATCAGTACTTTTGTAGTTTTATTGACCCGAATGGAGGAACGGGAAGGCCATAAGGTGTCTTATCACGCTACAGATTCAAATATAGGATACGAATCTGACTGGAGGGTAATCGGAGTCATAATGCGAGAATTATGTAGAGATTCGAACACAGGAAAAGACTCCAGTTTAAAAGACCGTAACTATCGGTAATTTTTGAGTTTCAGGGACCCGAATGGAGGAACGGGAAGGCCATAAGGTGTCTTATCATGCTACAGACTCAGATATAGGATACGAAGCTGACTGGAGGGTAATCGGAGTCATAATGCGAGAATTATGTAGAGATTCGTACAGAGGAAAAGACTCCAGTTTAAAAGACAGTAACTATCGGTAATTTTGGAGTTTCAGGGACCCGAATGGAGGAACGGGGAGGCCATAAGGTGTCTTATCATGCTACTGACTCAGATATAGGATACGAAGCTGACTGGAGTGTAATCGGAGTCATAATGCGAGAATTATGTAGAGATTCATACACAGGAAAAGATTCCAGTTTATGAGACCGTAATTATCGGTACATTTTGAGTTTCAGGGACCCGAATGGAAGAACGGGAAGGCCATAATGTGTCTTATCATGCTACAGACTCAGATATAGGATACGAAGCTGACTGGAGGGTAATCGGAGTCATAATGCGAGAATTATATAGAGATTCGTAACTATGGGTAATTTTGGAGTTTCAGGGACCGGAATGGAGGAACGGGAAGGCCATAAGGTGTCTTATCATGCTACAGACTTAGATATTGGATACGAAGCTGACTGGAGTGTAATCGGAGTCATAATGCGAGAATTATGTAGAGATTCATACACAGGAAAAGATTCTAGTTTATGAGACCGTAATTATCGGTACTTTTTGAGTTCCAGGGACCCGAATGGAGGAATGGGAAGGCCATAAGGTGTCTTATCATGCTACAGACTCAGATATCGGATACGAAGCTGACTGGAGGGTAATCAGAGTCGTAATGCGAGAATTATGTAGAGATTCGTACACAGGAAAAGATTCAAGTTTATGAGACCGTAATTATAGTTACTTTTGGAGTTTCAATGACCCGAATGGAGGAACGGGAAGGCCATAAGGTGTCTTATCATGCTACAGACTCAGATATTGGATACGAAGTTGACTGGAGGGTAATCGGAGTCATAATGCGAGAATTATGTAGAGATTCGTACACAAGAAATGATTCCAGTTTATGAGACCGTAACTATCGGTACTTTTGGAGTTTCAGGGACCCGCATGGAGGAATGGGAAGGCCATATGGTGTTTTATCATGCTACAGACTCAGATATAGGATACGAAGCTGACTGGAGGGTAATCGGAGTCATAATGCTTGAATTATGTAGAGATTCGTACACAGGAAAAGATTCAAGTTTATGAGACCGTAATTATCAGTACTTTTGTAGTTTTATTGACCTGAATGGAGGAACGGGAAGGCCATAAGGTGTCTTATCACGCTACAGATTCAAATATAGGATACGAATCTGACTGGAGGGTAATCGGAGTCATAATGCGAGAATTATGTAGAGATTCGAACACAGGAAAAGACTCCAGTTTAAAAGACCGTAACTATCGGTAATTTTTGAGTTTCAGGGACCCGAATGGAGGAACGGGAAGGCCATAAGGTGTCTTATCATGCTACAGACTCAGATATAGGATACGAAGCTGACTGGAGGGTAATCGGAGTCATAATGCGAGAATTATGTAGAGATTCGTACAGAGGAAAAGACTCCAGTTTAAAAGACAGTAACTATCGGTAATTTTGGAGTTTCAGGGACCCGAATGGAGGAACGGGGAGGCCATAAGGTGTCTTATCATGCTACAGACTCAGATATAGGATACGAAGCTGACTGGAGTGTAATAGGAGTCATGATGCCTGAATTATGTAAAGATTCGTACACAGGAAAAGATTCAAGTTTATGAGACCGTAATTATCGGTACTTTTGGAGTTTCAGGGACCCGAATGGAGGAACGGGAAGGCCATAAGGTGTCTTATCATGCTACAGACTCAGATATTAGATACGAAGTTGACTGGAGGGTAATCTGAGTCATAATGCGAGAATTATGTATAGATTCGTACACAGAAAAAGATTCCAGTTTATGAGAGCGTAACTATCGGTACTTTTGGAATTTCAGGGACCCAAATGGAGGAACGGCAAGGCCATAAGATGTCTTATCATGCTACAGACTTTGATATAGGATACGAAGCTGACTGGAAGGTAATCAGAGTCATAATGCGAGAATTATGTAGAGATTCGTACACAAGAAAAGACTCCAGTTTAAAAGAACGTAACTATCGGTAATTTTGGAGTTTTAGGGACACGAATGGAGGAACGGGAAGGCCATAAAGTGTCTTATCATGCTACAGACTCAGATATAGGATACGAAGCTGACTGGAGGGTAATCTGAGTCATAATGCGAGAATTATGTAGAGATTCGTACATAAGAAAAGATTCCAGTTTATGAGACCGTAACTATCGGTCCTTTTGGAGTTTCAGGGACCCGCATGGAGGAATGGGAAGGCCATATGGTGTTTTATCATGCTACAGACTCAGATATAGGATACGAAGCTGACTGGAGGGTAATCGGAGTCATAATGCGAGAATTATGTAGAGATTCGTACACAGGAAAAGATTCAAGTTTGTGAGACCGTAATTATCAGTACTTTTGGAGTTTTAAGGACCCGAATAGAGGAACGGGAAGGCCATAAGGTGTCTTATCATGCTACAGACTCAGATATAGGATACGAAGCTGTCTGGAGTGTAATCGGAGTCATAATGCGAGAATTATGTAGAGATTCATACACAGGAAAAGATTCCAGTTTATGAGACCGTAATTATCGGTACTTTTTTAGTTTCAGGGACCCGAATGGAGGAACGGAAGGCCATAATGTGTTTTATCATGCTACAGACTCAGATATAGGATACGAAGCTGACTGGAGGGTAATCGGAGTCATAATGCGAGAATTATGTAGAGATTCGTACACAGGAAAAGACTCCAGTTTAAAAGACCGTAACTATCGGTAATTTTGGAGTTTCAGGGACCCGAATGGAGGAACGGGAAGGCCATAAGGTGTCTTATCATGCTACAAACTCAAATATAGGATACAAAGCTGACTGGAGTGTAATAGGAGTCATGATACCTGAATTATGTAAAGATTCGTACACAGGAAAAGATTCAAGTTTATGAGACCGTAATTATCGGTACTTTTGGAGTTTCAGGGACCCGAATGGAGGAACGGGAAGGCCATAAGGTGTCTTATCATGCTACAGACTCACATATAGGATACAAAGCTGACTGGAGGGTAATCGGAGTCATAATGCGAGAATTATGTAGAGATTCGTACACAGAAAAAGACTCCAGTTTAAAAGACAGTAACTATCGGTAATTTTGGAGTTTCAGGGACCCGAATGGAGGAACGGGAAGGCCATAAGGTGTCTTATCATGCTACAGACTCAGATATAGGATACGAAGCTGACTGGAGGGTAATCGGAGTCATAATGCAAGAATTATGTAGAGATTCGTACACAGGAAAAGATTCCAGTTTATGAGACCGTAACTATCGGTACTTTTGGAGTTTCAGGGACCCGAATGGAGGAACGGGAAGGCCATAAGGTGTCTTATCATGCTACAGACTCAGATATAGGATACGAAGCTGACTGGAGGGTAATCGGAATCATAATGCGAGAATTATGTAGAGATTCGTACACAGGAAAAGACTCAAGTTTAAAAGACCGTAACTATCGGGAATTTTGGAGTTTCAGAGACCCGAATGGAGGACCGGGAGGCCATAAGGTGTCTTATCATGCTACAGACTCAGATATTGGATACGAAGCTGACTGGAGGGTAATCGGAGTCATAATGCAAGAATTATGTAGAGATTCGTACACAGGAAAAGACTCCAGTTTAAAAGACAGTAACTATCGGTAATTTTGGAGTTTCAGGGACCCGAATGGAGGAACGGGAAGGCCATAAGGTGTCTTATCATGCTACAGACTCAGATATAGGATACGAAGCTGACTGGAGTGTAATCGGAGTCATAATGCGAGAATTATGTAGAGATTCATACACAGGAAAAGATTCCAGTTTATGAGACCGTAATTATCGGTACTTTTTTAGTTTCAGGGACCCGAATGGAGGAACGGGAAGGCCATAAGGTGTCTTATCATGCTACAGACCCAGATATACGATACGAAGCTGACTGGAGGGTAATCGGAGTCATAATGCGAGAATTATATAGAGATTCGTACACAGGAAAAGACTCCAGTTTAAAAGACCATAACTATCGGTAATTTTGGAGTTTCACGGACCCGAATGGAGGAACGGGAAG
Source organism: Ambrosia artemisiifolia (assembly GCA_032199755.1). Lineage (NCBI taxonomy): Eukaryota > Viridiplantae > Streptophyta > Magnoliopsida > Asterales > Asteraceae > Ambrosia > Ambrosia artemisiifolia. Next base: position 27,233,877 of record CM063521.1, read on the forward strand.
GCCATAAGGTGTCTTATCATGCTACAGACTCAGATATTGGATACGAAGGTGACGGGAGGGTAATCGGAATCATAATGCGAGAATTATGTAGAGATTTGTACACAGGAAAAGACTCCAGTTTAAAAGACCGTAACTATCGGTACTTTTGGAGTTTCAGGGACCCGCATGGAGGAATGGGAAGGCCATATGGTGTTTTATCATGCTACAGACTCAGATATAGGATACGAAGCTGACTGGAGTGTAATAGGAGTCATGATGCCTGAATTATGTAAAGATTCGTACACAGGAAAAGATTCAAGTTCATGAGACCGTAATTATCGGTACTTTTGGAGTTTCAGGGACCCGAATGGAGGAACGGGAAGGCCATAAGGTGTCTTATCATGCTACAGACTCAGATATTGGATACGAAGTTGACTGGAGGGTAATCTGAGTCATAATGCGAGAATTATGTATAGATTCGTACACAGAAAAAGATTCCAGTTTATGAGAGCGTAACTATCGGTACTTTTGGAATTTCAGGGACCCGAATGGAGGAACGGGAAGGCCATAAGATGTCTTATCATGCTACAGACTCAGATATAGGATACGAAGCTGACTGGAAGGTAATCAGAGTCATAATGCGGGAATTATGTAGAGATTCGTACACAAGAAAAGACTCCAGTTTAAAAGACCGTAACTATCGGTAATTTTGGAGTTTTAGGGACACGAATGGAGGAACGGGAAGGCCATAAAGTGTCTTATCATGCTACAGACTCAGATATAGGATACGAAGCTGACTGGAGGGTAATCTGAGTCATAATGCGAGAATTATGTAGAGATTCGTACACAAGAAAAGATTCCAGTTTATGAGACCGTAACTATCGGTACTTTTGGAGTTTCAGGGACCCGCATGGAGGAATGGGAAGGCCATATGGTGTTTTATCATGCTACAGACTCAGATATAGGATACGAAGCTGACTGGAGGGTAATCGGAGTCATAATGCGAGAATTATGTAGAGATTCGTACACAGGAAAAGATTCAAGTTTATGAGACCGTAATTATCAGTACTTTTGGAGTTTTAAGGACCCGAATGGAGGAACGGGAAGGCCATAAGGTGTCTTATCATGCTACAGACTCAAATATAGGATACGAATCTGACTGGAGGGTAATCGGAGTCATAATGCGAGAATTATGTAGAGATTCGTACACAGGAAAAGACTTCAGTTTAAAAGACCGTAACTATCGGTAATTTTGGAGTTTCAGGGACCCGAATGGAGGAACGGAAAGGCCATAAGGTGTCTTATCATGCTACAAACTCAAATATAGGATACGAAGCTGACTGGATTGTAATAGGAGTCATGATGCCTGAATTATGTAGAGATTCGTACACAGGAAAAGATTCAAGTTTATGAGACCGTAATTATCAGTACGTTTGGAGTTTCAGGGACCCGAATGGAGGAACGGGAAGGCCATAAGGTGTCTTATCATGCTACAGACTCAGATATAGGATACAAAGCTGACTGGAGGGTAATCTGAGTCATAATGCGAGAATTATGTAGAGATTCGTACACAGGAAAAGATTCAAGTTTATGAGACCGTAATTATCAGTACTTTTGGAGTTTTAAGGACCCGAATAGAGGAACGGGAAGGCCATAAGGTGTCTTATCATGCTACAGACTCAGATATAGGATACGAAGCTGTCTGGAGTGTAATCGGAGTCATAATGCGAGAATTATGTAGAGATTCATACACAGGAAAAGATTCCAGTTTATGAGACCGTAATTATCGGTACTTTTTTAGTTTCAGGGACCCGAATGGAGGAACGGAAGGCCATAATGTGTCTTATCATGCTACAGACTCAGATATAGGATACGAAGCTGACTGGAGGGTAATCGGAGTCATAATGCGAGAATTACGTAGAGATTCGTACACAGGAAAAGACTCCAGTTTAAAAGACCGTAACTATCGGTAATTTTTGAGTTTCAGGGACCCGAATGGAGGAACGGGAAGGCCATAAGGTGTCTTATCATGCTACAAACTCAAATATAGGATACAAAGCTGACTGGAGTGTAATAGGAGTCATGATACCTGAATTATGTAAAGATTCGTACACAGGAAAAGATTCAAGTATATGAGACCGTAATTATCGGTACTTTTGGAGTTTCAGGGACTCGAATGGAGGAACGGGAAGGCCATAAGGTGTCTTATCATGCTACAGACTCAGATATAGGATACAAAGCTGACTGGAGGGTAATCGGAGTCATAATGCGAGAATTATGTAGAGATTCGTACACAGAAAAAGACTCCAGTTTAAAAGACAGTAACTATCGGTAATTTTGGAGTTTCAGGGACCCGAATGGAGGAACGGGAAGGCCATAAGGTGTCTTATCATGCTACAAACTCAAATATAGGATACAAAGCTGACTGGAGTGTAATAGGAGTCATGATACCTGAATTATGTAAAGATTCGTACACAGGAAAAGATTCAAGTTTATGAGTCCGTAATTATCGGTACTTTTGGAGTTTCAGGGACCCGAATGGAGGAATGGGAAGGCCATAAGGTGTCTTATCATGCTACAGACTCAGATATAGGATACAAAGCTGACTGGAGGGTAATCGGAGTCATAATGCGAGAATTATGTAGAGATTCGTACACAGAAAAAGACTCCAGTTTAAAAGACAGTAACTATCGGTAATTTTGGAGTTTCAGGGACCCGAATGGAGGAACGGGAAGGCCTTAAGGTGTCTTATCATGCTACAGACTCAGATATAGGATACGAAGCTGACTGGAGGGTAATCGGAGTCATAATGCAAGAATTATGTAGAGATTCATACACAGGAAAAGATTCCAGTTTATGAGACCGTAATTATCGGTACTTTTTTAGTTTCAGGGACCCGAATGGAGGAACGGAAGGCCATAATGTGTTTTATCATGCTACAGACTCAGATATAGGATACGAAGCTGACTGGAGGGTAATCGGAGTCATAATGCGAGAATTATGTAGAGATTCGTACACAGGAAAAGACTCCAGTTTAAAAGACCGTAACTATCGGTAATTTTGGAGTTTCAGGGACCCGAATGGAGGAACGGGAAGGCCATAAGGTGTCTTATCATGCTACAAACTCAAATATAGGATACAAAGCTGACTGGAGTGTAATAGGAGTCATGATACCTGAATTATGTAAAGATTCGTACACAGGAAAAGATTCAAGTTTATGAGACCGTAATTATCGGTACTTTTGGAGTTTCAGGGACCCGAATGGAGGAACGGGAAGGCCATAAGGTGTCTTATCATGCTAAAGACTCAGATATAGGATACAAAGCTGACTGAAGGGTAATCGGAGTCATAATGCGAGAATTATGTAGAGATTCGTACACAGAAAAAGACTCCAGTTTAAAAGACAGTAACTATCGGTAATTTTGGAGTTTCAGGGACCCGAATGGAGGAACGGGAAGGCCATAAGGTGTCTTATCATGCTACAGACTCAGATAGAGGATACGAAGCTGACTGGAGGGTAATCGGAGTCATAATGCAAGAATTATGTAGAGATTCGTACACAGGAAAAGATTCCAGTTAATGAGACCGTAACTATCGGTACTTTTGGAGTTTCAGGGACCCGAATGGAGGAACGGGAAGGCCATAAGGTGTCTTATCATGCTACAGACTCAGATATAGGATACGAAGCTGACTGGAGGGTAATCGGAATCATAATTCGAGAATTATGTAGAGATTCGTACACAGGAAAAGACTCAAGTTTAAAAGACCGTAACTATCGGGAATTTTGGAGTTTCAGGGACCCGAATGGAGGAACGGGAAGGCCATAAGGTGTCTTATCATGCTACAGACTCAGATATAGGATACGAAGCTGACTGGAGTGTAATCGGAGTCATAATGCGAGAATTATGTAGAGATTCATACACAGGAAAAGATTCCAGTTTATGAGACCGTAATTATCGGTACTTTTTTAGTTTCAGGGACCCGAATGGAGGAACGGAAGGCCATAATGTGTCTTATCATGCTACAGACCCAGATATAGGATACGAAGCTGACTGGAGGGTAATCGGAGTCATAATGCGAGAATTATATAGAGATTCGTACACAGGAAAAGACTCCAGTTTAAAAGACCATAACTATCGGTAATTTTGGAGTTTCACGGACCCGAATGGAGGAACGGGAAGGCCATAAGGTGTCTTATCATGCTACAGACTCAGATATTGGATACGAAGGTGACTGGAGGGTAATCGGAATCATAATGCGAGAATTATGTAGAGATTCGTACACAGGAAAAGACTCCAGTTTAAAAGACCGTAACTATTGGTACTTTTGGAGTTTCAGGGACCCGCATGGAGGAATGGGAAGGCCATATGGTGTTTTATCATGCTACAGACTCAGATATAGGATACGAAGCTGACTGGAGTGTAATAGGAGTCATGATGCCTGAATTATGTAAAGATTCGTACACAGGAAAAGATTCAAGTTCATGAGACCGTAATTATCGGTACTTTTGGAGTTTCAGGGACCCGAATGGAGGAACGGGAAGGCCATAAGGTGTCTTATCAAGCTACAGACTCAGATATAGGATACGAAGCTGACTGGAGGGTAATCGGAGTCATAATGCGAGAGTTATGTAGAGATTCGTACACTGGAAAAGATTCCAGTTTATGAGACCGTGATTATCTGTACTTTTGGAGTTTCAGGGACCCGAATGGAGGAACGGGAAGGCCATAAGGTGTCTTATCATGCTACAGACTCAGATATAGGATATGAAGCTAACTGGAGGGTAATCGGAGTCATAATGCGAGACTTATGTAGAGATTCGTACACAGGAAAAGATTCCAGTTTATGAGACCGTAACTATCGGTAATTTTGGAGTTTCAGGGACCCGAAAGGAGGAACGGGAAGGCCATAAGGTGTCTTATCATGCTACAGACTCAGATATAGGATACGAAGCTGACTGGAGGGTAATCGGAATCATAATGCGAGAAATATGTAGAGATTCGTACACAGGAAAAGACTCCAGTTTAAAAGACCGTAACTATCGGCAATTTTGGAGTTTCAGGGACCCGAATGGAGGACCGGAAGGCCATAAGGTGTCTTATCATGCTACAGACTCAGATATAGGATACGAAGCTGACTGGAGGGTAATCGGAGTCATAATGCGAGAGTTATGTAGAGATTCGTACACTGGAAAAGATTCTAGTTTATGAGACCGTGATTATCGGTACTTTTGGAGTTTCAGGGACCCGAATGGAGGAACGGGAAGGCCATAAGGTGTCTTATCATGCTACAGACTTAGATATAGGATACGAATCTGACTGGAGGGTAATCGGAGTCATAATGCGAGAATTATGTATAGATTCGTACACATGAAAAGACTCCAGTTTAAAAGACCGTAACTATCGGTAATTTTTGAGTTTCAAGGACCCGAATGGAGGAACGGGAAGGCCATAAGGTGTCTTATCATGCTACAAACTCAGATATAGGATACGAAGCTGACTGGAGGGTAATCGGAGTCATAATGCGAGAATTATATAGAGATTCGTACACAGGAAAAGACTCCAGTTTAAAAGACCGTAACTATCGGTAATTTTTGAGTTTCAGGGACCCGAATGGAGGAACGGGAAGGCCATAAGGTGTCTTATCATGCTACAGACTCAGATATAGGATACGAAGCTGACTGGAGTGTAATCGGAGTCATAATGCGAGACTTATGTAGAGATTCATCCACAGGAAAAGATTCCAGTTTATGAGACCGTAATTATCGGTACTTTTTTAGTTTCAGGGACCCGAATGGAGGAACGGGAAGGCCATAATGTGTCTTATCATGCTACAGACTCAGATATAGGATACGAAGCTGACTGGATGGTAATCGGAGTCATAATGCGAGAATAATATAGAGATTCGTACACTGGAAAGACTCCAGTTTAAAAGACCGTAACTATCGGTAATTTTTGAGTTTCAGGGACCCGAATGGAGGAAAGGGAAGGCCATAAGGTGTCTTATCATGCTACAGACTCAGATATAGGATACGAAGGTGACGGGAGGGTAATCGGAATCATAATGCGAGAATTATGTAGAGATTCGTACACAGGAAAAGACTCCAGTTTAAAAGACCGTAACTATCGGCAATTTTGGAGTTTCAGGGACCCGAATGGAGGAACGGGAAGGCCATAAGGTGTCTTATCATGCTACAAACTCAAATATAGGATACGAAGCTGACTGGAGTGTAATAGGAGTCATGATGCCTGAATTATGTAAATATTCGTACACAGGAAAAGATTCAAGTTTATGAGACCGTAATTATCGGTACTTTTGGAGTTTCAGGGACCCGAATGGAGGAACGGGAAGGCCATAAGGTGTCTTATCTTGCTACAGACTCAGATATAGGATCCAAAGCTGACTGGAGGGTAATCTGAGTCATAATGCGAGAATTATGTAGAGATTCGTACACAGGAAAAGATTCAAGTTTATGAGACCGTAAATATCGGTACTTTTGGAGTTTCAGGGACCCGAATGGAGGAACGGGAAGGCCATATGGTGTCTTATCATGCTACAGACTCAGATATAGGATACGAAGCTGACTGGAGGGTAATCGGAGTCATAATGCGAGAATTATGTAGAGATTCGTACACAGGAAAAGATTCCAGTTTATGAGACCGTAACTATCGGAACTTTTGGAGTTTCAGGGACCCGAATGGAGAAACGGGAAGGCCATAAGGTGTCTTATCATGCTACAGACTCAGATATAGGATATGAAGCTGACTGGAGGGTAATCGGAATCATAATGCGAGAATTATGTAGAGATTCGTACACAGGAAAAGACTCCAGTTTAAAAGACCGTAACTATCGGCAATTTTGGAGTTTCAGGGACCCGAATGGAGAACCGGAAGGCCATAAGGTGTCTTATCATGCTACAGACTCAGATATAGAATACGAAGCTGACTGGAGGGTAATCGGAGTCATAATGCGAGAGTTATGTAGAGATTCGTACACTGGAAAAGATTCCAGTTTATGAGACCTTGATTATCGGTACTTTTGGAGTTTCAGGGACCCGAATGAAAGAACGGGAAGGCCATAATGTCTTATCATGCTACAAACTCAAATATAGGATACGAAGCTGACTGGAGTGTAATAGGAGTCATGATACCTTAATTATGTAAAGATTCGTACACAGGAAAAGATTCAAGTTTATGAGACCGTAATTATCGGTACTTTTGGAGTTTCAGGGACCCGAATGGAGGAACGGGAAGGCCATAAGGTGTCTTATCATGCTACAGACTCAGATATAGGATACGAAGTTGACTGGAGTGTAATCGGAGTCATAATGCGAGACTTATGTAGAGATTCATCCACAGGAAAAGATTCCAGTTTATGAGACCGTAATTATCGGTACTTTTTTAGTTTCAGGGACCCGAATGGAGGAACGGGAAGGCCATAATGTGTCTTATCATGCTACAGACTCAGATATAGGATACGAAGCTGACTGGATGGTAATCGGAGTCATAATGCGAGAATAATATAGAGATTCGTACACTGGAAAAGACTCCAGTTTAAAAGACCGTAACTATCGGTAATTTTGGAGTTTCAGGGACCCGAATGGAGGAATGGGAAGGCCATAAGGTGTCTTATCATGCTACAGACTCAGATATAGGATACGAAGGTGACGGGAGGGTAATCGGAATCATAATGCGAGAATTATGTAGAGATTCGTACATAGGAAAAGACTCCAGTTTAAAAGACCGTAACTATCGGCAATTTTGGAGTTTCAGGGACCCGAATGGAGGAACGGGAAGGCCATAAGGTGTCTTATCATGCTACAAACTCAAATATAGGATACGAAGCTGACTGGAGTGTAATAGGAGTCATGATGCCTGAATTATGTAAATATTCGTACACAGGAAAAGATTCAAGTTTATGAGACCGTAATTATCGGTACTTTTGGAGTTTCAGGGACCCGAATGGAGGAACGGGAATGCCATAAGGTGTCTTATCTTGCTACAGACTCAGATATAGGATCCAAAGCTGACTGGAGGGTAATCTGAGTCATAATGCGAGAATTATGTAGAGATTCGTACACAGGAAAAGATTCAAGTTTATGAGACCGTTAATATCGGTACTTTTGGAGTTTCAGGGACCCGAATGGAGAAACGGGAAGGCCATAAGGTGTCTTATCATGCTACAGACTCAGATATAGAATACGAAGCTGACTGGAGGGTAATCGGAGTCATAATGCGAGAGTTATGTAGAGATTCGTACACTGGAAAAGATTCCAGTTTATGAGACCTTGATTATCGGTACTTTTGGAGTTTCAGGGACCCGAATGAAAGAACGGGAAGGCCATAATGTCTTATCATGCTACAAACTCAAATATAGGATACGAAGCTGACTGGAGTGTAATAGGAGTCATGATACCTGAATTATGTAAAGATTCATACACAGGAAAAGATTCAAGTTTATGAGACCGTAATTATCGGTACTTTTGGAGTTTCAGGGACCCGAATGGAGGAACGGGAAGGCCATAAGGTGTCTTATCATGCTACAGACTCAGATATAGGATACAAAGCTGACTGGAGGGTAATCGGAGTCATAATGCGAGAATTATGTAGAGATTCGTACACAGGAAAAGACTCCAGTTTAAAAGACAGTAACTATCGGTAATTTTGGAGTTTCAGGGACCCGAATGGAGGAACGGGAAGGCCAAAAGGTGTGTTATCATGCTACAGACTCAGATATAGGATACGAAGCTGACTGGAGGGTAATCGGAGTCATAATGCAAGAATTAGGTAGAGATTCGTACACAGGAAAAGATTCCAGTTTATGAGACCGTAACTATCGGTAATTTTGGAGTTTCAGGGACCCGAATGGAGGAACGGGAAGGCCATAAGGTGTCTTATCATGCTACAGACTCAGATATAGGATACGAAGGTGACGGGAGGGTAATCGGAATCATAATGCGAGAATTATGTAGAGATTCGTACACAGGAAAAGACTCCAGTTTAAAAGACCGTAACTATCGGCAATTTTGGAGTTTAAGTGACCCGAATGGAGGAACGGGAAGGCCATAAGGTGTCTTATCATGCTACAAACTCAAATATAGGATACGAAGCTGACTGGAGTGTAATAGGAGTCATGATGCCTGAATTATGTAAAGATTCGTACACAGGAAAAGATTCAAGTTTATGAGACCGTAATTATCGGTACTTTTGGAGTTTCAGGGACCCGAATGGAGGAACGGGAAGGCCATAAGGTGTCTTATCATGCTACAGACTCAGATATAGAATCCAAAGCTGACTGGAGGGTAATCTGAGTCATAATGCGAGAATTATGTAGAGATTCGTACACAGGAAAAGATTCAAGTTTATGAGACCGTTAATATCGGTACTTTTGGAGTTTCAGGGACCCGAATGGAGGAACGGGAAGGCCATAAGGTGTCTTATCATGCTACAGACTCAGATATAGGATACGAAGCTGACTGGAGGGTAATCGGAATCATAATGCGAGAATTATGTAGAGATTCGTACACAGGAAAAGACTCCAGTTTAAAAGACCGTAACTATCGGCAATTTTGGAGTTTCAGGGACCCGAATGGAGAACCGGAAGGCCATAAGGTGTCTTATCATGCTACAGACTCAGATATAGGATACGAAGCTGACTGGAGGGTAATCGGTGTCATAATGCGAGAGTTATGTAGAGATTCGTACACTGGAAAAGATTCCAGTTTATGACACCTTGATTATCAGTACTTTTGTAGTTTCAGGGACCCGAATGGAGGAACGGGAAGGCCAAAAGGTGTCTTATCATGCTACAGACTCAGATATAGGATACCAAGCTGACTAGAGGGTAATCGGAGTCATAATGCAAGAATTATGTAGAGATTCGTACACAGGAAAAGATTCCAGTTTATGAGACCGTAACTATCTGTAATTTTGGAGTTTCAGGGACCCGAATGGAGGAACGGGAAGGCCATAAGGTGTCTTATCATGCTACAGACTCAGATATAGGATACGAAGCTGACGGGAGGGTAATCGGAATCATAATGCGAGAATTATGTAGATATTCGTACACAGGAAAAGATTCAAGTTTATGAGACCGTAATTATCGTTACTTTTGGAGTTTCAGGGACCCGAATGGAGGAACGGGAAGGCCATAATGTGTCTTATCATGCTACAGACTCAGATATAGAATCCAAAGCTGACTGGAGGGTAATCTGAGTCATAATGCGAGAATTATGTAGAGATTCGTACACAGGAAAAGATTCAAGTTTATGAGACCGTAAATATCGGTACTTTTGGAGTTTCAGGGACCCGAATGGAGGAACGGGAAGGCCATATGGTGTCTTATCATGCTACAGACTCAGATATAGGATACGAAGCTGACTGGAGGGTAATCGGAGTCATAATGCAAGAATTATGTAGAGATTCGTACACAGGAAAAGATTCCAGTTTATGAGACCGTAACTATCGGTACTTTTGGAGTTTCAGGGACCCGAATGAAAGAACGGGAAGGCCATAATGTCTTATCATGCTACAAACTCAAATATAGGATACGAAGCTGACTGGAGTGTAATAGGAGTCATGATACCTGAATTATGTAAAGATTCATACACAGGAAAAGATTCAAGTTTATGAGACCGTAATTATCGGTACTTTTGGAGTTTCAGGGACCCGAATGGAGGAACGGGAAGGCCATAAGGTGTCTTATCATGCTACAGACTCAGATATAGGATACAAAGCTGACTGGAGGGTAATCGGAGTCATAATGCGAGAATTATGTAGAGATTCGTACACAGGAAAAGACTCCAGTTTAAAAGACAGTAACTATCGGTACTTTTGGAGTTTCAGGGACCCGAATGGAGGAACGGGAATGCCAAAAGATGTCTTATCATGCTACAGACTCAGATATAGGATACGAAGCTGACTGGAGGGTAATCGGAGTCATAATGCAAGAATTATGTAGAGATTCGTACACAGGAAAAGATTCCAGTTTATGAGACCGTAACTATCGGTAATTTTGGAGTTTCAGGGACCTGAATGGAGGAACGGGAAGGCCATAAGGTGTCTTATCATGCTACAGACTCAGATATAGGATACGAAGGTGACGGGAGGGTAATCGGAATCATAATGCGAGAATTATGTAGAGATTCGTACACAGGAAAAGACTCTAGTTTAAAAGACCGTAACTATCGGCAATTTTGGAGTTTAAGGGACCCGAATGGAGGAACGGGAAGGCCATAAGGTGTCTTATCATGCTACAAACTCAAATATAGGATACGAAGCTGACTGGAGTGTAATAGGAGTCATGATGCCTGAATTATGTAAAGATTCGTACACAGGAAAAGATTCAAGTTTATGAGACCGTAATTATCGGTACTTTTGGAGTTTCAGGGACCCGAATGGAGGAACGGGAAGGCCATAAGGTGTCTTATCATGCTACAGACTCAGATATAGAATCCAAAGCTGACTGGAGGGTAATCTGAGTCATAATGCGAGAATTATGTAGAGATTCGTACACAGGAAAAGATTCAAGTTTATGAGACCGTTAATATCGGTACTTTTGGAGTTTCAGGGACCCGAATGGAGGAACGGGAAGGCCATAAGGTGTCTTATCATGCTACAGACTCAGATATAGGATACGAAGCTGACTGGAGGGTAATCGGAATCATAATGCGAGAATTATGTAGAGATTCGTACACAGGAAAAGACTCCAGTTTAAAAGACCGTAACTATCGGCAATTTTGGAGTTTCAGGGACCCGAATGGAGAACCGGAAGGCCATAAGGTGTCTTATCATGCTACAGACTCAGATATAGGATACGAAGCTGACTGGAGGGTAATCGGTGTCATAATGCGAGAGTTATGTAGAGATTCGTACACTGGAAAAGATTCCAGTTTATGACACCTTGATTATCAGTACTTTTGTAGTTTCAGGGACCCGAATGGAGGAACGGGAAGGCCAAAAGGTGTCTTATCATGCTACAGACTCAGATATAGGATACCAAGCTGACTAGAGGGTAATCGGAGTCATAATGCAAGAATTATGTAGAGATTCGTACACAGGAAAAGATTCCAGTTTATGAGACCGTAACTATATGTAATTTTGGAGTTTCAGGGACCCGAATGGAGGAACGGGAAGGCCATAAGGTGTCTTATCATGCTACAGACTCAGATATAGGATACGAAGCTGACGGGAGGGTAATCGGAATCATAATGCGAGAATTATGTAGATATTCGTACACAGGAAAAGATTCAAGTTTATGAGACCGTAATTATCGTTACTTTTGGAGTTTCAGGGACCCGAATGGAGGAACGGGAAGGCCATAATGTGTCTTATCATGCTACAGACTCAGATATAGAATCCAAAGCTGACTGGAGGGTAATCTGAGTCATAATGCGAGAATTATGTAGAGATTCGTACACAGGAAAAGATTCAAGTTTATGAGACCGTAAATATCGGTACTTTTGGAGTTTCAGGGACCCGAATGGAGGAACGGGAAGGCCATATGGTGTCTTATCATGCTACAGACTCAGATATAGGATACGAAGCTGACTGGAGGGTAATCGGAGTCATAATGCAAGAATTATGTAGAGATTCGTACACAGGAAAAGATTCCAGTTTATGAGACCGTAACTATCGGTACTTTTGGAGTTTCAGGGACCCGAATGGAGAAACGGGAAGGCCATAAGGTGTCTTATCATGCTACAGACTCAGATATAGGATATGAAGCTGACTGGAGGGTAATCGGAATCATAATGCGAGAATTATGTAGAGATTCGTACACAGGAAAAGACTCCAGTTTAAAAGACCGTAACTATCGGCAATTTTGGAGTTTCAGGGACCCGAATGGAGAACCCGAGGGCCATAAGGTGTCTTATCATGCTACAGACTCAGATATAGAATACGAAGCTGACTGGAGGGTAATCGGTGTCATAATGCGAGAGTTATGTAGAGATTCGTACACTGGAAAAGATTCCAGTTTATGACACCTTGATTATCAGTACTTTTGGAGTTTCAGGGACCCGAATGGAGGAACGGGAAGGCCAAAAGGTGTCTTATCACGCTAAGGTGTCTTATCATGCTACAGACTCAGATATAGAATACGAAGCTGACTGGAGGGTAATCGGTGTCATAATGCGAGAGTTATGTAGAGATTCGTACACTGGAAAAGATTCCAGATTATGACACCTTGATTATCAGTACGTTTGGAGTTTCAGGGACCCGAATGGAAGAATGGGAAGGCCATAAGGTGTCTTATCATGCGCCAGACTCAGATATAGGATACCAAGCTGACTGGAGGGTAATCGGAGTCATAATGCGAGAACTATGTAGAGATTCGTACACAGGACAACACTCCAGTTTAAAAGAACGTAACTATCGGTAATTTTGGAGTTTCAGGGACCCGAATGGAGGAACGGGAAGGCCATAATGTGTCTTATCATGCTACAGACTCAGATATAGGATACGAAGCTGACTGGAGGGTAATCTGAGTCATAATGCGAGAATTATGTATAGATTCGTACACAGGAAAAGACTCCAGTTTAAAAGACCGTAACTATCGGTAATTTTGGAGTTTCAGGGACCCGAATGGAGGAACGGGAAGGCCATAGGGTGTCTTATCATGCTACAGACTCAGATATAGGATACGAAGCTGACTGGAGGGTAATCGGTGTCATAATGCAAGAATTATGTATAGATTCGTACACAGGAAAAGATTCCAGTTTATGAGACCGTAACTATCGGTACTTTTGGAGTTTCAGGGACCCGAATGGAGAAACGGGAAGGCCATAAGGTGTCTTATCATGCTACAGACTCAGATATAGGATATGAAGCTGACTGGAGGGTAATCGGAATCATAATGCGAGAATTATGTAGAGATTCGTACACAGGAAAAGACTCCAGTTTAAAAGACCGTAACTATCGGCAATTTTGGAGTTTCAGGGACCCGAATGGAGGACCGAAAGGCCATAAGGTGTCTTATCATGCTACAGACTCAGATATAGAATACGAAGCTGACTGGAGGGTAATCGGTGTCATAATGCGAGAGTTATGTAGAGATTCGTACACTGGAAAAGATTCCAGTTTATGACACCTTGATTATCAGTACTTTTGGAGTTTCAGGGACCCGAATGGAAGAACGGGAAGGCCATAAGGTGTCTTATCATGCGTCAGACTCAGATATAGGATACCAAGCTGACTGGAAGGTAATCGGAGTCATAATGCGAGAATTATGTAGAGATTCGTACACAGGAAAAGACTCCAGTTTAAAAGAACGTAACTATCGGTAATTTTGGAGTTTCAGGGACCCGAATGGAGGAACGGGAAGGCCATAATGTGTCTTATCATGCTACAGACTCAGATATAGGATACGAGCTGACTGGAGGGTAATCTGAGTCATAATGCGAGAATTATGTATAGATTCGTACACAGGAAAAGACTCCAGTTTAAAAGACCGTAACTATCGGTAATTTTGGAGTTTCAAGGACCCGAATGGAGGAACGGGAAGGCCATACGGTGTCTTATAATGCTACAGCTCAGATATAGGATACGAAGCTGACTGGAGGGTAATCGGAGTCATAATGCGAGAATTATATAGAGATTCGTACACAGGAAAAGACTCCAGCTTAAAAGACCGTAACTATCGGTAATTTTTGAGTTTCAGTGACCCGAATAGAGGAACGAGAAGGCCATAAGGTGTCTTATCATGCTACAGACTCAGATATAGGATACGATGCTAACTGGAGGGTAATCGGAGTCATAATGCGAGAATTATGTAGAGATTCGTACACAGGAAAAGACTCCAGTTTAAAAGACAGTAACTATCGGTAATTTTGGAGTTTCATGGACCCGAATGGAGGAACGGGAAGGCCATAAGGTGTCTTATCATGCTATAGACTCAGATATAGGATACGAAGCTGACTGGAGTGTAATCGGAGTCATAATGCCAGAATTATGTAGAGATTCATACACAGGAAAAGATTCCAGTTTATGAGACCGTAATTATCGGTACTTTTTGAGTTTTAGGGAACCGAATGGAGGAACGGGAAGGCTATAATGTGTCTTATCATGCTACAGACTCAGATATAGGATACAAAGCTGACTGGAGGGTAATCGGAGTCATAATGCGAGAATTATATAGAGATTCGTACACAGGAAAAGACTCCAGTTTAAAAGACCGTAACTATCGGTAATTTTGGAGTTTCAGGGACCCGAATGGAGGAACGGGAAGGCCATAAGGTGTCTTATCATGCTACAGACTCAGATATAGGATACGAAGCTGACGGGAGGGTAATCGGAATCATAATGCGAGAATTATGTAGAGATTCGTACACAGGAAAAGACTCCAGTTTAAAACACCGTAACTATCGGCAATTTTGGAGTTTCAAGGACCCGAATTAAGGAACGGGAAGGCCATAAGGTGTCTTATCATGCTACTGACTCAGATATAGGATACGAAGCTGACTGGAGGGTAATCAGAGTCATAATGCGAGAATTATATAGAGATTCGTACACAGGAAAAGACTCCAGTTTAAAAGACCGTAACTATCGGTAATTTTTGAGTTTTAGTGACCCGAATAGAGGAACGGGAAGGCCATAAGGTGTATTATCATGCTACAGACTCAGATATGGATACGATGCTGACTGGAGGGTAATCGGAGTCATAATGCGAGAATTATGTAGAGATTCGTACACAGGAAAAGACTCCAGTTTAAAAGAAAGTAACTATCGGTAATTTTGGAGTTTCAGGGACCCGAATGGAGGAACAGGAAGGCCATAAGGTGTCTTATCATGCTACAGACTCAGATATAGGATACGAAGCTGACTGGAGTCTAATCGGAGTCATAATGCCAGAATTATGTAGAGATTCATACACAGGAAAAGATTCCAGTTTATGAGACCGTAATTATCGGTACTTTTTGAGTTTCAGGGACCCGAATGGGGGAAAGGGAAGGCTACAATGTGTCTTATCATGCTACAGACTCAGATATAGGATACGAAGCTGACTGGAGGGTAATCGGAGTCATAATGCGAGAATTATATAGAGATTCGTACACAGGAAAAGACTCCAGTTTAAAAGACCGTAACTATCGGTAATTTTGGAGTTTCAGGGACCCGAATGGAGGAACGGGAAGGCCATAAGGTGTTTTATCATGCTACAGACTCAGATATAGGATACGAAGCTGACGGGAGGGTAATCGGAATCATAATGCGAGAATTATGTAGAGATTCGTACACAGGAAAAGACTCCAGTTTAAAACACCGTAACTATCGGCAATTTTGGAGTTTCAAGGACCCGAATTAAGGAACGGGAAGGCCATAAGGTGTCTTATCATGCTACAGACTCAGATATAGGATACGAAGCTGACTGGAGGGTAATCAGAGTCATAATGCGAGAATTATATAGAGATTCGTACACAGGAAAAGACTCCAGTTTAAAAGACCGTAACTATCGGTAATTTTTGAGTTTTAGTGACCCGAATAGAGGAACGGGAAGGCCATAAGGTGTATTATCATGCTACAGACTCAGATATGGATACGATGCTGACTGGAGGGTAATCGGAGTCATAATGCGAGAATTATGTAGAGATTCGTACACAGGAAAAGACTCCAGTTTAAAAGAAAGTAACTATCGGTAATTTTGGAGTTTCAGGGACCCGAATGGAGGAACAGGAAGGCCATAAGGTGTCTTATCATGCTACAGACTCAGATATAGGATACGAAGCTGACTGGAGTGTAATCGGAGTCATAATGCCAGAATTATGTAGAGATTCATACACAGGAAAAGATTCCAGTTTATGAGACCGTAATTATCGGTACTTTTTGAGTTTCAGGGACCCGAATGGAGGAAAGGGAAGGCTACAATGTGTCTTATCATGCTACAGACTCAGATATAGGATACGAAGCTGACTGGAGGGTAATCGGAGTCATAATGCGAGAATTATATAGAGATTCGTACACAGGAAAAGACTCCAGTTTAAAAGACCGTAACTATCGGTAATTTTGGAGTTTCAGGGACCCGAATAGAGGAACGGGAAGGCCATAAGGTGTCTTATCATGCTACAGACTCAGCTATAGGATACGAAGCTGACGGGAGGGTAATCGGAATCATAATGCGAGAATTATGTAGAGATTCGTACACAGGAAAAGACTCCAGTTTAAAACACAGTAACTATCGGCAATTTTGGAGTTTCAAGGACCCGAATGAAGGAACGGGAAGGCCATAAGGTGTCTTATCATGCTACAGACTCAGATATAGGATACGAAGCTGACTGGAGGGTAATCGGAGTCATAATGCGGGAATTATATAGAGATTCGTACACAGGAAAAGACTCCAGTTTAAAAGATCGTAACAATCGGTAATTTTGGAGTTTCAGGGACCCGAATGGAGGAACGGGAAGGCCATAAGGTGTCTTATCATGCAACAAACTTAGAAACAGGAAAATCAGCCTCAGTAGCCTTAAAAAGATCCTTCAATAATTGCTCAGTCTTCTTTGCAACCTCTTCTTCAGATAATTCCCTAACTTTACAGCCCTCAAAATCATGACCAAACACTTTGCAAGCAGAACATCTTTTCACTTTCATTTGATACTCAACCTTAACCTGCTTGATAAAAGCAGGATTTCCAGCATCCTCTGGATAATATGCATTAACATAATCTGGCATAGTTCTATCAGCTTTTACCTCCACTAGGACTCTAGCAAATCCAGCTCTACCCTCCTTTTTAGAACACCTACCTGTTATAACCCTATCCAACATTATAGGATTCCCAATACAACTAACCATACTACAAATACTTTCACGATTCCATAATTCCATTGCCATATTTGGTATAGTGACCCAAATAGGAATAGAATAAGGTTCCACCTTGTCCAGATTAATTCCCACTTCCCACTTTTTGATACATAAGGGTATACCATTAATCAACCATGGCCCTTGGTGAATAGCCTCTACATTCTCACTTCAGACTTAAAACTTAAAAAAGAACACCCCATTCCCATTAGTAGAAATCTCCACTAATCCAAACTTCTTCCACATCCTGAACAAATTATATTTCACCATTCCCAAGGACAAGTTTTGCCCCACAAAATAACCATACAAATAATTCTTATAAACAGCTTTGGCCTCTACTAATTTCTCAGGCCTAATAACAGCCACCACCTCTCCTGTCTCTAACACTTTAGGAGGATAATAAGCCACTTTAGTATTCAACACTTCATTAGACTGCTCCTTAGTTATCTCAGCAAAAGAGAAGCTCTTCATTTTCTGTCCTACATTCCTCTCTCCAGCCTTATTAGCAGCAAATTCAACATTGTCCTTCAACTCAACGGTATTCAGTATAGACTTAGGCAAAGGTTTTAAATTACCTATGAAAGTCAGATCTTCTTTAGTAACCATGTAAGAGCTTAATTCATCAGATTTCTTCTGTATTAACTTCTTCATCGAGGGACTTTTAACTTGCCCCTCCAAGGCATTTTCACAGTAGTTTCAGCCTTCTTAATAGATCCTTCCTTTTCAACCTCCATATTATTATTATTATCAACATTAATAGTACCATTCACATTCTCCACATATTTCTCCTTAGAATCAGCCTTAGCCTTAGCTTTAGCTTTAGCCTTAGCCACTTCTTTAAGAATCAAATCACTCTTCCCACCTTGTAGAATAACCCCATTATCATCCACATCCAAACCACCACCCTTACCTGGACTGAATTCAAAATCCTGAGTAGTCACAGATAACTTCAACCTTAGATCCCCCATACTACCATTATCAGTCTCATCACCCTTCTTTCCCACAAGTAGCTTTACAAACTTGTTACTAGGCTGAGCCCCCTCTGTCACACTTAGAACCTCCTTAGAATTAACAACATCAGGCAACACCTCATCTTCATTAGGACAACAACCATCCTTCCTTACTCTCACATAGCTCTTCTCATCCCAAAGAGTTTTAGTAGACTTAACTTTAGCACCCTCGTTCATTATATATCTCTTCTTCCTCTTGTTCATGAATACAAACTGAGCATCCACACCACATTCAAACACAATAGAGTTCACATCCAGCTGAGGGAACTTAGCACACTTACTGCCCTTCTCAACCAAACCATCCTTCCCAATAGTTTTGCCAGTCACATAATCCCCATACACCCTTTTACCCAAAAAATTAGCAATAATACGAAGGATTCTACCATACTGCCCCTTTAAACTATTAACAAAGCTTAATTGTTTCCCCTCAACCTCCATGTCCACCAATGAATTAACCAGATCTATTTCCCCAATACCAGCCAACTTAACCAGCTCAAGTTGTTCATTAATCAATCTCTCCTTCCACTTATCCCCAAACATAACCATCATAAAACTCACAATTTCCACACTAAACAAAATGGAATCAGTACGACCATTAAAACTACGAGTGAGAATTACCTGTTTATCAACCAATTTCATACGACTAAATCAGCGTTCATCCTTAACTTCAGCATCAGCTACCTCATAATCCAAATCAGCGTTCATCGAATCTAACTCAACCACCAACGTATCAGGTGCAGCTGCCGGAGGTGGATCTGTTAACACCGTATTAACAAACAAGCTCATAGGTCGTGCACTGTGAGGATTCTGACACCTACAAAGCTGTCGGAACAGTGAACCACGGCGAGAAGAAACGAAAGGGAAGGGTTAAGAGAGGCGGGAAGGAAAACAAAGGGATGGAACAGTACAATCACCGCCTAAAGAGAGAGAAAAAAAGCTTCGTATCCTTTATCTGAGTCTGTAGCATGATAAGACAACTTTTGGCCTTCCCGTTCCTCCATTAGGGTCCCTGAAACTCCAAAAGTACCGATAGTTACAGTCTGATAAACTGGAATCTTTTCCTGTGTACGAAACTCTACATAATTCTCGCATTATGACTCCGATTACCCTCCAGTCAGCTGCGTATCCTTTATCTGAGTCTGTAGCATGATAAGACACCTTATGGCCTTCATGTTCCTCCATTCGTGTCCCTGAAACTTCAAAAGTACCGATAGTTACGGTCTCATAAACTGGAATCTTTTCCTGTGTATGAATCTCTACATAATTCTCGCATTATGACACCGATTATCCTCTAGTCAGCTTTGTATCCTTTATCTGAGTCTGTATCATGATAAGACACCTTATGGCCTCCCCGTTCCTCCATTCGGGTCCCTAAAACTCCAAAATTACCGATAGTTATGGTCTTTTAAACTGGAGTCTTTACCTGTGTACGAATCTCTACATAATTCTCGCATTATGACTCCGATTACCCTCCAGTCAGCTTTGTATCCTTTATTTGGTCTGTAGCATGATAAGACACCTTATGACCTTCCCGTTCCTCCATTCAGGTCCCTGAAACTCCAAAATTACCGATAGTTACATTCTTTTAAACTTTAGTCTTTTGCTGTGTACGAATCTCTACATAATTGTCGCATTATGACTCCTATTACACTCCAGGCAGCTTCGTATCCTTTATCTGAGTCTGTAGCATGATAAGACACCTTTTGGCCTTCCCGTTCCTCCATTAGGGTCCCTGAAACTCCAAAAGTACCGATAGTTACGGTCTGATAAACTGGAATCTTTTCCTGTGTACCAAACTCTACATAATTCTCGCATTACGACTCCGATTACCCTCTAGTCAGTTGCGTATCCTTTATCTGAGCATGTAGCTTGATTAGACACCTTATGGCCTTCCCGTTCCTCCATTCGAGTCCCTGAAACTCCAAAAGTACCGATAGTTACAGTCTCATAAACTGGAATCTTTTCCTGTGTGCGAATCTCTACTTTGGGTCCTTGAAACTCCAAAATTACCAATAGTTACGATCTTTTAAACTGGAGTCTTTACCTGTGTACGAATCTCTCCATTATTCTCGCATTATGACTCTGATTACCCTCCAGTCAGCTTCGTATCCTTTATCTGAGTCTGTATCATGATAAGACACCTTATGGCCTTCCCGTTCCTCCATTCGGGTCCCTGAAACTCCAATATTTCCAATAGTTTCGGTCTTTTAAACTGGAGTCTCTTTCTGTGTACGAATCTCTACAGAATTCTCGCATTATGACTCCGATTAACCTCCAGTCAGCTTCGTGTCCTATAACTAAGTCTGTAGCATGAAAAGACACCTTATGGCCTTCCCGTTCCTCCATTCGGGTCCCTGAAACTCCAAAATTACCAATTGTTACGCTCTTAAACTGGAGTCTTTTCCTGTGTATAAATCTCTACGTAATTGTCGCATCGTGAGTCCGATTATCGTCCGGTCAGTTTCTTATCTTTTATCTAAGTTTGTAGCATTATAAGACACCTTATGGCCTTCCTGTTCCTCCATTCAGGTCCCTGAAACTCGAAAATTACCGATAGTTATGGTCTTTTAAACTGAAATCTTTTCCTGTGTACGGATCTCTACATAATTCTCGCATTATGACTCCGATAACCCTCCAGTCGGCTTCGTATCCTTTATTTGAGTCTGTAGCATGATAAGACACCTTATGGCCTTCCCGTTCCTCCATTCGGGTCCCTGAAACTCCAAAAGTACCGATAGTTACGATCTTATAAACTGAAATCTTATTCTGTGTACGAATCTCTACATAATTCTCGCATTATGACTTCGATTACCCTCCAGTCAACTTTTTATCCCTTATCTTAGTCTATAGCAGCATAAGACACCTTATGGCCTTCCCGTTCCTCCATTCGGGTCCTTAAAACTCCAAAAGTACTGATAGTTACGGTCTTTAAAATTGGAGCCTTTTGCAGTGTACGAATCTCTATGTAATTGTCGGATCGTGAGTCTGATTACCGTCCGGTAACTATCCTATCCTTTGTGTGAGTCTGTAACATGATAAGACACCTTATGGCCTTCCCGTTCCTAAATTCTGGTCCCTGAAACTCCAAAATTACCGATAGTTACGGTCTTTAAACTCGCATCGTGAGTCCGATTATCGTCCAGTCAGTTTCTTATATTTTATCTAAGTTTGTAGCATTATAAAACACCTTATGCCCTTCCCGTTCCTCCATTCAGGTCCCTGAAACTCGAAAATTACCGATAGTTACGGTCTTTTAAACTGGAATCTTTTCCTGTTTACGAATCTCTACATTATACTCGCATTATGACTCCGATTAACCTCCAGTCAGCTTCGCATCCTTTATCTGAGTCTGTATCATGATAAGAGACCTTATGGCCTTCCTGTTCCTCCATTCGGGTCCCTGAAACTCCAAAAGTACCTATAGTTAGGGTCTTTTAAACTGGAGTCTTTTCTTGTGTACGAATCTCTACGTAATTCTTGCAATATGACTCCGATTACCCTCCAGTCTGCTTCGTATCCTTTATCTGCGTCTGTAGCATGATAAGACACCTTATGGCCTTCCCGTTCCTCCATTCGGGTCCCTGAAACCCCAAAGGTACGGATAGTTACGGTCTCTTAAACTGGAGTCTTGTCATGTGTACGAATCTCTACCTAATTGCGGCATTGGGAGTCCGATTACCATCCAGTCATTTTCTTATCCTTTATCTGAGTCTGTAGCATGATAAGACACCATATGGCCTTCCGGTTCCTCCATTCGAGACCCTGAAACTCCAAAATTATCGATAGTTACGGTCTTTTAAACTGGAATCTTTTCCTGTGTACGAATCGCTACTTAATTCTCGCATTATGACTCTGATGACCCTCCAGTCAGCTTCGTATCCTTTATCTGAGTATGTAGCATGATAAGACAACTTATAGCCTTCCCGTTCCTCCATTCGGGTCCCTGAAACTCCAAAATTACTTATAGTTAGGGTCTTTTAAAATGGAGTCTTTTCATGTGTACGAATCTCTACGTAATTCTTGTAATATGACTCTGATTACTCTCCAGTTAGCTTCGTATTCTTTATCTGGGTCTGTAGCATGATAAGACGCCTCACGGGCTTCCGGTTTCTCCATTTTGGTCCCTGAAACTCCAAAATTCAAGATAGTTACGGTCTCTTAAACTGGTGTCTTTTCCTGTGTAAGATACCTTATGACCTTCCTGGTCCTCCATTCGTGTGCCTGGAACTCCAGAAGTACCGATAGTTACAGTATTTTAAATTAGAAGCTTTTCCTATGTACGAATCTATACGTAATTCTCGAATTATGACTCTGATTACCCTCCATTCAGCTTCGTATCCTTTATCTGAGTCTGTAGATAGATAAGACACATTATGGCCTTCCCGTTCCTCCATTCAGGTCCTTGAAACTCTACAAACTCAGATAAAGGAGGAACGGGAAAGCCATAAGGTTTCTTATCATGCTACAAACTCAGATAAAGGATACGAAGCTGACTGGAGGGTAATCGGAGTCGGGATGCCGCTAGTAACCAACGAATGGCAAGAGATCCATGAATCGGGATCCTGATGCATATAGATACAAATGGTCCACTGGGAGCAATAATTTCCAGGAACATTTGGAACATTTCGTTTCTGAGCAGAAGAATGAGCCGGCGACTCATAGGCAGTGGCTTGGTTAAGGGAACCCACCGAATAAAATTAACTGAAAAGGGGAATCATTCTATAGAACATCCTTTTTTATTTAATAACATTTAATAACACGTCGTAATACCACTTAATATTCAAACCTCGCGGCCAGACTTCAAAAAAATTTCCAATAATTAGAATTTGAATGGAGGAACGGGAAGGTCATAAGGTATCTTATCATGCTACAGACTCAGATAAATCATAAGAAACTGACCGGATGGCAATCGGCCTCACGATTTGACAATTACGTAGAGATTCGTACACAGGGAAAGACTCAAGTTTAAAAGACCGTAACTATAGGTACTTTTGGAGTTTCTAGGACCCGAATGAAGGTACAGGAACTTCATAAGGTGGCTTATCATACTACAGATTTAAATAAAGGATACGAAGCTGACTGGAGGGTAATCGGAGTCATAATGCGAGAATTATGTAGAGATTCGTACACATAAAAAGACTCATGTTTAAAAGACCGTAACTATCGCTAATTTTGGAGTTTTGGGGACCCGAATGGAGGAACGGGAAGGCCTGAAGGTGTCCTATTGTGCTACAAACTCAGATAAAGGATACGAAACTGACCGGAAAGTAATCGGACTCACGATGCCACAAATACGTAGAGATTCGTACACAGGAAAAGTCACCTGTTTAAGAGACCGTAAATATCGGTAATTTTGGAGTTTCAGGAACCCGAATGGAGGAACGGGATGGCCATAAGGTGTCTTATCATGCTACAGACTCATATAAAGGATACGAAACATACCAGACGGTAATCGGACCCACGATGCGATAATTACGTAGCGATTCGTACACAAGAAAGGAATCCAGTTTAAAAAAACCGTAACTATAGGTACTTTTGGAGTTTCAGGGACCCGAAAGGAGGAACGGAAGGCCATAAGGTGTCTTATCATCCTACAGACTCAGATAAAGGATACGAAGCTGACTAGAGGGTAATCGGAGTCATAATGCGGGAATTATGTAGAGATTCGTACACAGGAAAATATACCAGTTTAAAAGACCGTAACTATCGGTACTTTTGGAGTTTCAGGGACCCGAATGGAGGAACACGAAGGCAATAAGGTGTCATATCATGCTACAGACACAGATAAAGGATACGAAACTGACTGGAGGGTAATCGGAGTCATAATGCAAGAATTACGTAGAGATTGGTACTTAGGAAAAGACTCCAGTTTAAAAGATAGTAACTATAGGTACTTTTGGAGTTTCAGGAACCCGAATGGAGGAACGGGAAGGCCATAAGGTGTCTTATCATGCTACAGACTCAGAAAAAGGACACAAAGCTGACTGGAGGGTAATCGGAGTCATAATGCGAGAATTATGTAGAGCTTCGTACACAGGAAAAGATACATGTGTAAAAGACCGTAACTATCGGTAATTTTGGAGTTTCAGGGACCTGAATGGAGGAACAAGAAGGCAATAAGGTGTCTTATCATGCTACAGACGCAGATAAAGGATACGAAAATGACTGGAGGGTAATCGGAGTCATAATGCAAGAATTACATAGAGATTCGTACACAGGAAAAGACTCCAGAATAAAAGATCGTTACTATAGGTACCTTTGGAGTTTCAGGGATACGAATGGAGGAACAGGAAGGTTATAAGGTATCTTATCATGCTACAGACTCAGATAAAGGATACGAAACTGATCGGACAGTAATCGGACTCATGATGCGACAATTACGTAGATATTCGTGCACAGGAAAAGACTCCAGTTTAAAAGACCGTAACTATAGGTACTTTTGGAGTTTCAGGGACAAGAATGGAGGAACGGGAAGGTCCTAAGGTATCTTATCAAGCTACAGACTCAGATAAAGGATAAGAAACTGACCAGATGGAAATCGGCCTCACGATGTGACAATTACATAGAGATTCGAACACAAGAAAAGACTCCAGTTTAAAAGACCGTAACTATAGGTACTTTTAGAGTTTCAGCGACCCGAATGGAGGAACGGGAAGGCATATGGTGTCTTATCATGCTATAGACTCAGATAAAGGATACGAAGCTGACTCGAGGGTAATCGGAGTCATAATGTGAGAATTATGTAGAGATTCATACACACAAAAAGATACCAGTTTAAAAGACCGTAACTATCGGTACTTTTGGAGTTTCAGGGACCTGAATGGAGGAACAAAAAGGCAATAAGGTGTCTTATCATGCTACAGACGCAGATAAAGGATACGAAAATGACTGGAGGGTAATCGGAGTCATAATGCAAGAATTACATAGAGATTCGTACACAGGAAAAGACTCTAGAATAAAAGATCGTTACTATAGGTACCTTTGGAGTTTAAGGGATACGAATGGAGGAACAGGAAGGTCATAAGGTATCTTATAATGCTACATACTCAGATAAAGGATACGAAACTGATCGGATGGTAATCGACCTCACGATGTGACAATTACGTAGAGATTCTTACACAGGAATAGACTCCAGTTTAAAAGACCGTAACTATAGGTACTTTTGGAATTTTAGGGACCCGAATGGAGGAACGGGAACACCATAAGGTGGCTCATCTTGTTACAGACTCATATAAAGGATACAAAGCTGTCTGAAGGGTAATTAGAATCATAATGCGAGAATTATGTAGAGATTCGTACACAGAAAAAGACTCATGTTTAAAAGACCGTAACTATCGGAAATTTTGGAGTCTCGGCGAGCCGAATGGAGGAACAGGAAAGCCCTAAGGTGTCTTCTCATATTACAGACTCAGATAAAGGATACGAAACTGACCGGACAGTAATCGGACTCACGATGCGACAATTACGTAGATATTCATGCACAGGAAAAGACTCCAGTTTAAGTGACCGTAACTATAGGTACTTATGGAGTTTCATGGACAAGAATGGAGGAACGGGAAGGTCATAAGGTATCTTATCAAGCTACAGACTCAGATAAAGGAAAAGAAACTGACCGGATGGTAATCGGCCTGACGATGTGACAATTACATAGAGATTCGTACCAAGGAAAAGACTCCAGTTTTAAACACCGTAACTATAGGTACCTTTGGAGTTTAAGGGACACGAATGGAGGAACGGGAAGGTCATAAGGTATCTTATGATGCTACAGACAAATATAAGGATAAGAAACTGACTGGATGGTAATCAGCCTCACAATGTGACAATTAGGTAGAGATTCGTACACAGGAAAAAACTCCAGTTTAAAAGATCGTAACTATAGGTACTTTTGGAATTTTAGGTACCCGAATGGAGGAACGGGAACACCATAAGGTGGCTCATCATGTTACAGACTCATATAAAGGATACAAAGCTGCCTGAAGGGTAATCAGAGTCATAATGCGAGAATTATGTAGAGATTCGTACACAGAAAAAGACTCATGTTTGAAAGACCGTAACTATCGGAAATTTTGGGGTCTCGGGGAGCCTAATGGAGGAACGGGAAGGCCCTAAGGTGTCTTATCATGCTACAGACTCAGATAAAGGATACGAAACTGACCGGACAGTAATCAGACTCACGATGCGACAATTACGTAGATATTCATGCACAGGAAAAGACTCCAGTTTAAGAGACCGTAACTATAGGTACTTTTGGAGTTTCAGGGACAAGAATGGAGGAACGGGAAGGTCATAAGGTATCTTATCAAGCTACAGACTCAGATAAAGGAAAAGAAACTGACCGGATGGTAATCGGCCTCACGATGTGACAATTACATAGAGATTCGTACCAAGGAAAAGACTCCAGTTTAAAAGACCGTAACTATAGGTACTATTGGAGTTTCAGGGACCCGAATTGAGGAACGGGAAGGCTATAAGGTGTCATATCATGCTACGGACTCAAAAAAAGGATACGAAGCTGACTCAAGGGTAATCGGAGTCATAATGCGAGAATTATGTAGAGATTCATAGACAGGAAAAGATACAAGTTTAAAAGACCGTAACTATCGGTACTTTTGGAGTTTCAGGGACCCGAATGGAGGAACAAGAAGGCAATAAGGTGTCTTATCATGCTACATACACAGATAAAGGATACGAAACTGACTGGAGGGTAATCGGAGTCATAATGCAAGAATTACATAGAGATTCGTACACAGGAAAAGACTCCAGTTTAAAACATCGTTACTATAGGTACCTTTGGAGTTTCAGGGATACGAATGGAGGAACAGGAAGGTCATAAGGTATCTTATAATTCTACATACTCAGATAAAGGATACGAAACTGACCGGATGGTAATCGACCTAAGGATGTGACAATTACGTAGAGATTCGTACACAGGAATAGACTCCAGTTTAAAAGACCGTAACTATAGGTACTTTTGGAGTTTCAGGGACCCGAATGGAGGAACGGGAATGCCTTAAGGTGGCTTATCATGCTACAGACTCAGATAAATGATATGAAGCTAACTGGAGGGTAATCGGAGTCATAATGCGAGGATTATGTAGAGCTTCGTACACATAAAAAGACTCATGTTTTAAAGACCGTAACTATCGGTAATTTTGGAATTCCAGGGACCCGAATGGAGGAACGGGAAGTCCCTATAGTTTCTTATCATGCTACAGACTCAGATAAAGGATACACAACTAGCCGGACTGTAATCGGACTCACGATGCGACAATTGCGTAGAGATTCGTACACAGGAACAGACTCTAGTTTAAGAGACCGTAACTATAGGTACTTTTGGGGTTTTAGGGACATGAATGGAGGAACGGGAAGGTCATAAGGTCTCTTATCATGCTACATACTCAGATAAATCATAAGAAACTGTCCGGATGGCAATCGGCCTCACGATTTGACAATTACGTAGAGATTCGTACACAGGGAAAGACTCCAGTTTAAAAGACCGTAACTATATGTACTTTTGGAGTTTCTGGGACCCAAATGAACGTACAGGAACTTCATAAGGTGGCTTATCATACTACAGACTTAAATAAAGGATACGAAGCTGACTGGAGGGTAATCGGATTCATAATGCGAGAATTATGTAGAGATTCGTATACTAGTAAAAGACTCATGTTTAAAAGACCGTAACTATCGGTAATTTTGGAGTTTTGGGGACCCAAATAGAGGAACGGGAACGCCTGAAGGTGTCCTATTGTGCTACAGACTCAGATAAAGGATACGAAACTGACCGGAAAGTAATCGGACTCACGATGCCACAAATACGTAGAGATTCGTACACAGGAAAAGACACCAGTTTAAGAGACCGTAAATATCGGTAATTTTGGAGTTTCAGGAACCCGAATGGAGGAACGGGAAGGCCATAAGGTGTCTTATCATGCCATAAGGTGTATTATCTTCCAAAGACCTTCTTACCATTCAACATCTCACACCTGAACAAGGATCTCTCACTGAGCAACAAAGATGTACTCTTACTACCCGGATGACAGCAGAAATCTAGAGGATACTAAAAGAGAGAAAGAATCAACAATAAAGATTGGATAAGGTTTTGGCTTCATCAATCCCGGGGGAGATTGTTGGGACAAAGAGGATTGAAGAAACCACCTTTTGATAACCTTAGTCCAAATCATATCTGCTTAAGTATAGAAGAAACTGCTGAAGAAGAAATCAGAAGTACTGAAGAAGAAAATAGCAAAGTACTGAAGAGTTAATCATCAGAAGTTCTGAAGTCTAACCAGACACTACACTGAAGAACTACTTAAGACAAACTACTCATCAGCAGTTTGTCACTCATCAGCACTTTGATATCAGAAGCTTCTAACCGACTTAGACTTCAATAGTTTTAGTATTATATTGTTTTGTTAAAGTCTTGATTCAAGTTTCAATGTACAGACTGTTGTAACCGTATCTTAAGCTTAGTATCTTAGCTAAATATCTTAGATTACTTCAGACAATAGTTTTGTATGTTGGTCTATAAATAGATGAGTTTGTTCATCTATTTTAGATATGTGATTTACTTTGAAATTAATTGTAAACCTTCGAGGCTATTAATTTATAATCCATTTCACATCTGAGAAACATAAACTGCATTTACTGCTTTATACTTGAACTGTTTTATTGTTTCTCATTAACTGCTCAGTCAAGGGGGAGTGATAACTCCTTTTAAAAGTGATCTTTTAATCTTAAAACACTTATTATTCCGCTGCTTAATAACTCTCATATAAATCTGTAAACACATAAGTGTTCACTAAAAGAGGCCACTGATCCAACAATTGGTATCAGAGCACTGGTTAATCTGATCAAATATCAAACTAACAAATTGAGAATCAGACACAGGCTCTTATTGATATCCAAATAAAGGATTAAAAGGCTCACTTTTTCATCCATCACTTTAAAGAAGCATTGACAAATCTAAACTTCTTAAAAATGGACCCTTATAATACTGGATCTGCCAACAAACCTCCTATGTTAGTCAGAAATGAATATAACATATGGTCAAAGAGGTTGGCACACACTATTTCTCAAACCAACACTGGTTGTTGGAGGTCTGTAGTTTTTGGACCTCACAGACTAGTTATTTCTGATCCAGAGGGAAAAACTGAGAGACCAAAAGACCCAAAAGACTACACTGAAGAAGATTTCCAAAAATTTGAGCTAGATGCAAAAGCTTTCTCTATGTTGGCTATGGCTCTCCCAAATGAAATATATGTTGGGCTTTTACATTGTGAAAGTGCCAAAGAGCTGTGGGATTGCCTAAAAGAACAGTTTGCAGGAACTGAAGAGGTGATAGCCAACACCAGAGAAATCCTGGCTCAACAATATGAAACTTTTGCACACATAGATGGTGAAACTTTAACACAACAGTTTGAAAGATTTTCTTCACTCATCTCTGAGTTAAAAATAAACAATCAGACCTATTCAAATGCATCTATGTTACATAGATTTTTAAGGTCTTTACCTTCTAAATGGGAAACTTATTCTATAGTCCTCAGAACAAGTTCAGATTTTAACACCCTAAACCTAACAAGGTTACATGGAAAATTACTAACTTTTGAAAGAGAAATCAGTCAAAAGAAAAAGTTACAAGAATCTGGTAAAACTGCTGATGACTATACTCCAGGTAGCACAACCTTATTAGGACATGACTCACCATCCTGTTCTAATAATTTTGGATCTTTTGACCACATTGACATAACTGCTGGGATCTCATCAGATGGATCTTTCCCAGCTTATGACAATGAAGAACTAAGTCAAACTGCTGACAACATGTGTTTCATCATGGATGATTTAAAATATTTTAGCAGTGATGACTTAGAAGAAATGGAGATCTTACACCAACTGGCCTTGTTAAGCATTAAAACTAACAAATTTTACAAAAGGTCAGGAAGGAAATTTCCAGGACTTAACAATTCAACAAAAGTTGGGACACTTTGCTAGAGAGTGTAGAAGCTCTAGCTACAACCAACCCATGTCTGGAAATCAATTTAACCCCTCTTATAATAGGAATAATGGAACTCAAGGGAGTGCTCATTTTGTACAGGCACAAGCTCCACAAGTTCAATATGTGCCACAAGTACAATATGTCCAGATGCCTGCTCAACAACAACAGCAGCTTATGCCTCCTTTTCCAACTGCTCAACAACCTGCACAAACTCAACAACCCCCTCAGCAACAAAGTTTATTTACATCAGGGTATGTTGACTGGAGCAGTCTTCCTTATGACACATCTGAATGCAGTCAAGATGCAAACAATAAAGTCTATGATGTCAACTGGGGAGAACCTGATAATGGCAGAAAGAACTTTGCCTTAATGGCTTTTGAAGGATATTCTTCCAATTCTGCTCTCACTCAGGTTTCACAACAATCTCTTTTAAAGCTTTGCTCTAAATCTTGCAAAGAATCTTTTGCTTTAATAAGAGAAACAAATGTGCATTTACAAGGCAAATCCAATGATATGGAAAGAAAATACACCCAAATGAAGTGTGATTTAGAAAGAAAAATTGCTTTAAAAAATAAAGAAATTTCTAAATTGACTGATAAATCCATAGAAACCCAAACACAAATTAAAACAATGATAGACAACCTAGGAAATGTCAGACAAGAGCTTGCTGACACCAAGGTTGATTGTGAAAAATGGGTTGAGTCTTGTAAAGGGTACCAAATGCTGCTTAACAAACAAACTGCAGCAAATGTTAAGTTTGGCATTGGGTATACCCACACTGAATCACCAACAGATTTCACCCACAAAACTGATAATGATGGGAAGAAATTGATTCAAACTTTCGATATGGAGGAATGCACATCCTACCATCAGAACTTTCTCAAAAAGGAAAGTACTGCAGAAGTTAAAACAACTGACAATAAGCCATCAGTAGTTTCAACTACATCAGGAGTTGAGATCCTGAAAACTGCTGATGACCTATTTCAAAATGCAGAGATTGTCAGTAAATTGCCTTCAAACTCTCTTGACTTATCTAAAAAGAAAGAGAAGGCAAAAGCATGTGAAATATGTGGTCTGTTTAACCACATAACTGAACTTTGTAGATATAGAAAGGCAAATCAGTTAAATAAGAAAAGACAACAACTGATTGTGGGAAAACAGATAAAGCAAAATTTTGAAAATACTTTCTTTCCCAACAAACAACAATCAAACAAAAACATTTCTCAGAAGAAGTTTTTATCTCAACAAAAGTCTTCTTCTCAAAGTTCATCTTCAGAAGTTACACCTAACTCATCAGTAGTTTCACAAACTACTGAAGTTAAAGATTTGATAAATTTGGTTAAACTTTTGATGACCAAAGTTGATGGTGGACACCAAAAAGAACCCACCATTGTTCTTAATGACAAATCCATTGCCAAAAAGACATGGATTTCAAAAATTGGTCCACAACAAGCTGCACCTGTTCTCAAGAGCAAACCCAAAGCCAAATTGGCTTGGGTTGCCAAATCTAACTAATTTGCTATCTTGTGCAGAGGGACTCCAGAGGTTTGAATAGCATATGGTATGTTGATAGTGGAGGCTCAATGCACATGACTGGATGCAGATACCTGATAAACAATTTTATCAGTCAAAGAGAAGGATCTGTGTCCTTTGGGAACAATGCCAAGGGATATGTGCTAGGATATGGCAATGTATCCTCGGGCAAAATGCAGTTTGACAAGGTCAATCTGGTTGAAAACCTTGAGTACAACTTGCTGAGTGTCTCACAAATGTGTGACAAAGGATATTCTTCCCTTTTCAGCAAGACAGCATGCAAGATCATATCACCAGAAGTCCAGAAGTTGATAGAGAAGATCTTAGAAGATCATACTTTGCTGATTGCCAAAAGATGTGGCAATGTCTATGCAGTGGACATTGAAAAAGACAAAGTGTTGAACAAAACTGCCTGTTTCTTCTCAAAGGCATCAACTTCAGAAAATGATCTCTGGCACAGGAGACTTGGCCATGTGAACTTTAAAACCATCAATAAAGTCACTAAAATGGGCTTGGTCAGGGGTCTACCTTTGAAGGAATATCAGTGTAAAGAACACTGTGTTTCCTGTCTTAAAGGTAAACAGCATAAGTCCTCCTATAAGTCTATTGAAGAATCTAAAACAACTGCATGTCTTCAACTACTCCATATGGACTTATTTGGACCAGTCAAGATTATGAGCCTTGGTAAGAAGAAGTACTGCTTGGTCATCATTGATGACTACTCAAGATTTACATGGGTCTTCTTCTTATATTCCAAGGATGAGGCAGCTGAAATCATCAAGTTCTTCATTCTACAAGTTGAGAAGCAATATTCTCTTTCTGTCAAAGTCATCAGGAGTGACAATGGGACAGACTTCAGGAACAAAACTCTGGATGAATTCTGTTTGTCTAAAGGGATTGTTAGACAATTCAGCATTCCCAGAACTCCTGAACAAAATAGTGTGGTAGAAAGGAAGAACAGAACCTTAATAGAAGCAGCTAGAACAATGTTAGCTGATTCAGGCCTACCTTTGTATTTTTGGGCTGAAGCAATCAACACAGCCTGTTATGTTCAGAATAGAGTTCTTATCAACAAGAGACATACCAAGACTGCCTATGAAATTCTTCATGGCATAAAGCCCCTTATCTCCTTCTTCAGGGCTTTTGGATGTCAATGTTTTATCCTCAACATCAAAGACTCTATCTCAAAATTTGCTGCAAAAGTTGATACAGGTTATTTTCTTGGTTATTCTCCTTTGAGAAAAGCTTATAAAGTTTTTAATTCAAGAACCAAGATAGTTGA
Organism: Ambrosia artemisiifolia; assembly: GCA_032199755.1. Taxonomy (NCBI): domain Eukaryota; kingdom Viridiplantae; phylum Streptophyta; class Magnoliopsida; order Asterales; family Asteraceae; genus Ambrosia; species Ambrosia artemisiifolia. The sequence goes on from CM063521.1 coordinate 27,267,462, forward strand.
AGAAACACTGAATGTCAAGTTCAATGAATCAAAACACATTCTTATTCCAGCAAATCCTGCTGAATTGTTTGATCTTGACAACTTTCATTTCGGACCTGAAAAGACTGTTGAATCATCCAAACCTCCTCAAAATGGTTTTCAAGGATTTGAAGATGATAGTCCTACACCATGGACTCCAAACACAGTCAGAAGATCAACTTTTAAACCTTCAGAAGTTTCAAAAGCTTCAACTTCAGGAACTACTGATGAACAATTTGAAAGTACTGATTCAGCTGAACCTAAAACTCCTGAACCTCAAACAACAGCTGAACCAGATATTATCAATCTCAGTGGTTTATTTGAAGAAACAGTAGAGCCATCCTCAAGTACAGGTCTACAACAACTGATTGAACACAAGGATCATCCATTGGATCAAATCATGGGTGATATTGCTTCAGGGGTACTTACAAGAAACCAGCTTTCCAACTTTTGCTTTTTCTCAGCATTCATTTCTCAGTTGGAACCAAAGAAATATCAAGAAGCCCTCAAAGACAACAATTGGGTGCAAGCAATGCAAGAAGAGTTGCTTCAGTTCAAGAAACAACAGGTTTGGGAAATCTGTCCCTTACCTCAAAACAAGCAAGCAATTGGTACAAGATGGGTCTTCAGAAACAAATCAGATGAAGCTGGTATGATCATCAAGAACAAAGCAAGATTGGTGGTACAAGGTTATTCTCAAGAGGAAGGAATTGATTATGATGAAACCTTTGCACCAGTTGCAAGACTTGAAGCTATCAGGTTATTTTTAGCTTATGCAATTTCCAACAACATTAAAGTTTATCAAATGGATGTCAAGAGTGCATTTTTGTATGGAAAAATAAAAGAAGAAGTGTATGTCTGTCAACCTCCAGGGTTTGAGGATCCTTCTCATCCTGATTGGGTTTACAGACTTGACAAAGCTCTTTATGGGCTAAAACAGGCTCCAAGAGCCTGGTATGAAACACTTTCAAACTTTTTACTTAAGAATCACTTCTCAAGGGGATCCATTGATAAAACTCTTTTCATAAAACATGTTGGAAATCATGTCTTACTTGTTCAAATTTATGTTGATGATATCATATTTGGTTCAACAAACTCAAAACTGTGTGAAGAATTCAAGAAACTCATGCAATCAAAATTTGAAATGAGTACAATGGGAGAATTGCAGTACTTTTTGGGACTGCAAATCAAGCAACAATCAAATGGAACATTTATACATCAATCAAAATATGTTAAAGAATTATTAAACAAATTTTCTTTACAAGACTGTAAATCATGTTCCACTCCCATGACACCAATCACACAAGTTGAACCAGATGATCAAGGGAAACAAATTGATCAAACCATGTATAGATGTATGATAGGTTCTCTTTTGTATTTAACTGCTTCTAGACCAGATATTATGTTCTCAACTTGTGTCTGTGCTAGATACCAATCTGCACCAAGAGAATCACACCTAATTGCAGTCAAAAGAATCTTCAGATATCTGAAAGGAACTCCTACTTTAGGAATTTGGTATCCTGCTTCAAGCAATACCAAGTTAACAGCTTTTTCAGATAGTGACTATGCAGGGTGTAAAATGTCAAGAAAATCAACATCTGGTGGTTGTCAATTTTTAGGAAACTGTCTGGTGTCCTGGCAATCAAAGAAACAAACATCTGTGGCAACTTCAACAGCTGAAGCTGAATACATTGCTGCTGCAAGTTGTACTTCATAGATACAATGGCTCCAATATCAACTGCTTGATTATGGAATCAAAGAGACCAAGACTCCACTTTTAGTAGACAGCAAATCTGCCATTAGCATCATTCAAAATCCTGTTCAGTTTTCAAAGACTAAACATATTGAAATCAGGTATCATTTCATAAGAGATTGCTATGAAAAAGGCAAGATTGAGGTGAAACATGTCACAACTGCTAATCAAATAGCTGACATATTCACCAAACCCCTTGACTCAACAACTTTTCAGAGGTTAGTATCCATGCTTGGAATGTTAAATTTGGAAGAAAGTCTGTAAGTGTTTCACTTTTTAGTTCTGCACATATTTTATTTTTCACTTACATACTTATCTGTCACAAACCTCTGATGAACAATTTTTTAGAAAGAGAAACTACTGATGAACATCAAAATGGGAAATTTTTAAAATGGAAGTAACTACTGATGATAATCAGAAGTTACTTAAGTGTTTTGAAAGTCATTCTCATCAGCTGTTTCAAACAAAACCACTGTTTGAAACTACTGAAGAAATGAACAAAACCACTGATGAAGAAACCTTCTTCATCAGCAGTTTCATTAAAAAGGGTAAAACAAACTTTTCACTCATCAGAAGTTTGACCTAGTCGGTTAAAAACTTCTGATAAATACCTTTTTCAAACACTTATCCATTCAAAAAGCAAAATTCCCTCTCTCTCTCTCAAAGCACAACCAAAACCCCCTCTCTAACCTAAAAACACTGTTCGATCAAAACATCCATGGCTCTCGTTTTAAAACAGGGACATAATCAAAGAGGCTACTTTGAAAAAGATGAAGCTTGGTCCCAATATGATGAGATCATTGATCTTATCATCAAATCCCAATATTATGAAGCTTTCACCATTGATCCTCCCATACATGAAGAAACTCTCAATGAGTTCTGGGCTAATACAGAGACGATGACTGTTAATAATGAAGTGATTTCCCTCAAATCATCCATAAAAGGGAAACTGATGGCCATATCACCAGAAACTCTAAGCATAAGACTTGGTTTGAAGGATTCTGATGCTCCCGAGCACATCTCAAATTCTGATATTCATCTTACCATGACAGAATGTGGCTATCAAGGTACTTTGGCACAAGCTACAGTTTATAAGAAATATTTTGATCCAAAATATAAACTGTTATTTCATTATATCATTATGTGCTTGAGTCCTAAAACTGGATCTATTGATCAGATGCCTTCAACTTTTCAACCTATTTTTCATTCAATAATAAATGAAACACCTTTCAAGGCATCAAAATTGTTTTTCAATGAGTTGGTTCTGCACCATCAAAATGACAAAAAGAAGTTTTTACTGTACCCAAGATTTGTTATGCAGTGCATAATCAAAGAACTTGGTAAGGGAGTACTTGTGGGTGAGTCAACAACTTTAAATCCACTGACTTCACAAGTATTCTCAAGGCACAATAAACCAGCACTTTTGCTAGAAGATGACCAAAGAGAAGAACAACCAATCCCTGAGGAATCCACATCTTCCAAACCCAAAACAAAGAAGTCTAAAAAGCCTAAACAACAAAAACAAAAACCAACCAAATCAAAGAAAAAGACAGTTCAGGAAGTGGAGATCCCTGAAACTGCTGATGTGCAATCTGCACTTGATAAGGAAGTGGCTGAAACATCCTCTCAGCACACACCTTCTCCACCTCCAAAGAGAAAACCTGTTACAGTCTTTTTTCAAAGAAAAAGATTTAAAAAGGCTGTAACTACTGACCCATCCTTTCAAACTGCTGACCCTGAACCAGAACAAACTACTGAACACCAACCCCTTACAACTACTGAACCTGAACCCTCACATACAACCATTGAAATAGCCCAACTTCTCTCAGGACTAAAAGGATCCCATCCAACACATGTCACTCCCCCAGCAACACATCAAATTGGGGAGATGCCTTCAGTACTTGACATGGATGTGGACCTTGTTAGCCCAAACCAGGGAGATGAGGATGGACCAGAGTTTATAAGCCCAAACTTAGAAACTCTTGGTACTTTTGAGGCTGCTACTACTCATTTATCACCCAGTGGTGAACCTGAGGACAGTAGTAACATAAATAAGACCTCAAATTTGGCAACTACTGATGAAGGCTTAATGCCTGAAGTAGGAAAACCTCAGTTCCAAGAAAAAGAGGTTCATGAGAAGACTAGTTTGGAGCTAGCTCATGATATAACTGATCCTGCCCTCTCTGAGGACACTATCAGGGATTCAGATGATTCCATTAGTTTGGATGATGAATCAAACATTCCACAAAAAGAATTGACGGTTGTTGTTGAAGATCCTGCATCTAAGGTCTCCAAGCTCAAGAAGCTGGTCACCAAGGATCAGGTTAAAGACCACTTAGCCCAACATTCCCCAAAAGTGGCATCTTCAGAAAAATCTGAAGATCACCCAAAAACACACCCTTCACAAAAACAACCTACCCAATTCACTGGGCTTTCAAGCATAGACCTGAACCAGCTATGCAGCCCAGATGGTCCCCTGTTTCAGACAATGAAGGAAATTATAACTGCTCAACTCAAGACTTTTACAACTGCTTGGGAGTTGAAAGCAAACAACCAATTTGGGTTGATTAACTCAAGACTTGTAGAGCTGAACAAAAAGATGGATCAAACTCAAGATCAGCTTGCAAAATTGTCTGCTGCAACTTCTCACTCTCTAAGGCTTCCAGAAGTGGATGAAGCCAAAAAGGGGGAGAAGATTAAGGAACCAACACCTGAAGTCTCTATTAGAGAAAATCCTGAAGCTGAAAAGACTACTCAAAGACCAGGAAAAGAGATCTTACAGGAGATCACATCATCTAAGGCAACTGAAGAAACTGCTGATCCTATTTCTCAAACTACTGAAGACAATCCTTCAGTAGTTGTGATTCCAGTTAACCCATCAGAAGTTTCATCTTCCAAACCAACACAAGGACAGTCTTCAAAGGCACCTGAAAGAGAACCAGCTTCTATTCCTAAGCCAACTACAACTTCAACAACTGTTTTGAACCATACTCCTATTGCCATGTCTAAAGAATTATTGGAGAAGAGTTTGAAAGAGGCACAAAAGAAGGCTAAGGAAGACAAAGTGTGGAATAGCCTAGAAGCTAGAGATGATCTGAACTATCAAGAGAAATTAGTCAAGTATCAAGAGAAGCTTGATGAACTTGAAGCAGAAGAGAGAGCACTTGAAGCTGCTGCTGAAGAAGACAAAAGAGCACAGCTAATTGCATTCATTACCAAGAACTCCAAATCCAAACAAGTCTCTCTAAAAAGGCTCTCTACTGAAGAACTTACAAGAAGAGCTCAACTGTTATCTGATAGGTTGGCTACTGAAAAAGAGAGAAAAGCCAAAAGAGCAGAGATAGTAGAAGAACTTGTAGCAAATGGCTATGGTTCAAAGGCCTCAGTCTCAAAATGGAAAGAACAAACTCTGTATGAAACATACAAGAAGTTTAAGGCCAGCAAAGCTGCAGAGCCAGAAAGATTTGAAACTCTTGAAGTCCAACCAACTTCAATCATTAGGAGATCTTCTGGTGCACTAAGAAAGCCAGCTGCAAAAAGAAAAGCAGAGGGAGAACCCACTGTGAAGACTGATTTCAAGATGGTACTCTTGGAAGGGAATCAGTTGGTTCATGGTGATTTTGATGTAGAAGAAAAACCCTTGCTAACACAATTCAGAGATCGTGCTACTTATGCCTATCAACTACAACAATCCATTCAAGAGAAAACACATACAAGAGTTGTAACAGAACATCACTTACCCAACATTCCTATTCAAAGTGGTGTTGACTTTCAAGGTAGTCAAGAATCTCACCTGAGAGTCACTGAAATAGAAGATATTCCCCAATCATCCTCAGGCTTACCCCAGGAAACAGGCTTGGTTTCCCATGCCTCTGACTTTGACAGGTCAAAGGTAAATATCATCAAATGGTCATTTACTGATTCTAACTCAGTATTAGTGACCAGGAGAGATCGTTCAAGTAAGGTCTACAAAAACTCAAAGGAGTTGAGTGTATTATCTTCCAAAGACCTTCTTACCATTCAACATCTCACACCTGAACAAGGATCTCTCACTGAGCAACAAAGAAGTACTCTTACTACCCGGATGACAGCAGAAATCTGGAGGATACTAAAAGAGAGAAAGAATCAACAATAAAGATTGGATAAGGTTTTGGCTTCATCAATCCAGGGGGAGATTGTTGGGACAAAGAGGATTGAAGAAACCACCTTTTGATAACCTTAGTCCAAATCATATCTGCTTAAGTATAGAAGAAACTGCTGAAGAAGAAATCAGAATTACTGAAGAAGAAAGTAGCAAAGTACTGAAGAGTTAATCATCAGAAGTTCTGAAGTCTAACCAGACACTACACTGAAGAACTACTGAAGACAAACTACTCATCAGCAGTTTGTCATTCATCAGCACTTTGATATCAGAAGCTTCTAACCGACTTAGACTTCAGTAGTTTTAGTATTATATTGTTTTGTTAAAGTCTTGATTCAAGTTTCAATGTACAGACTGTTGTAACCTTATCTTAAGCTTAGTATCTTAGCTAAATATCTTAGATTACTTCAGACAACAGTTTTGTATGTTGGTCTATAAATAGATGAGTTTGTTCATCTATTTTAGATATGTGATTTACTTTGAAATTAATTGAAAACCTTCGAGGCTTTTAACTTATAATCCATTTCACATCTGAGAAACATAAACTGCATTTACTGCTTTATACTTGAACTGTTTTATTGTTTCTCATTAACTGCTCAGTCAAGGGGGAGTGATAACTCCTCTTAAAAGTGATCTTTTAATCTTAAAACACTTATTATTCCTCTGCTTAATAACTCTCATATAAATCTGTAAACACATAAGTGTTCACTAAAAGAGGCCACTGATCCAACAAGAAAAGACTCCAGTTTAAAAGATCGTTACTGTAGGTACCTTTGGAGTTTCAGGGATACGAATGGAGGAACAGGAAGGTCATAAGGTATCTTATAATGCTACATACTCAGATAAAGGATACGAAACTGATCGGATGGTAATCGACCTCACGATGTGACAATTACGTAGAGATTCGTACACAGGAATAGACTCCAGTTTAAAAGACCGTAACTATAGGTACTTTTGGAATTTTAGGGACCCAAATGGAGGAACGGGAACACCATAAGGTGGCTCATCATGTTACAGACTCATATAATGGATACAAAGCTGTCTGAAGGGTAATCAGAGTCATAATGCGAGAATTATGTAGAGATTCATACACAGAAAAAGACTCATGTTTAAAAGACCGTAACTATCAGAGAGTTTGGAGTCTCGGGGAGCCTAATGGAGGAACGGGAAGGCCCTAAGGTGTCTTATCATATAACAGACTCAGATAAAGGATACGAAACTGACCGGACAGTAATCGAACTCACGATGCGACAATTACGTAGATATTCATGCACAGGAAAAGACTCCAATTTAAGAGACCGTAACTATAGGCACTTTTGGAGTTTCATGGACAAGAATGGAGGAACGGAAAAGTCATATGGGATCTTATCAAGCTACTGACTCAGGTAAAGGAAAAGAAACTGACCGGATGGTAATCGGCCTCACGATGTGACAATTACATAGAGATTCGTACCAAGGAAAAGACTCCAGTTTAAGAGACCGTAACTATAGGTACCTTTGGAGTTTCAGGGACACGAATGGAGGAACGCGAAGGTCATAATATCTTATGATGCTACAGACAAATATAAAGGATAAGAAACGGACTGGATGGTAATCGGCCTCACAATGTGACAATTAGGTAGAGATTCGTACACAGGAAAAGACTCTAGTTTAAAAGACCGTAACTATAGGTACTTTTGGAATTTTAGGGACCCGAATGGAGGAACGGGAACACCATAAGGTGGCTCATCATGTTACAGACTCATATAAAGGATACAAAGCTGCCTGAAGGGTATTCAGAGTCATCATGCTAGAATTATGTATAGATTCGTACATAGAAAAAGACTCAAGTTTAAAAGAACGTAACTATCGGAAATTTTGGAGTCTCGGGCAGCCTAATGGAGGAACGGGAAGGCCATAAGGTGTCTTATCATCCTACAGACTCAGATAAAGGATACGAAGCTGACTAGAGGGTAATCGGAGTCATAATGCGAGAATTATGTAGAGATTCGTACACAGGAAAAGATACCAGTTTAAAAGACCGTACCTATCGGTACTTTTGGAGTTTCAGGGACCCGAATGGAGGAACGCGAAGGCAATAAGGTGTCTTATCATGCTACAGACACAGATAAAGGATACAAAACTGACTGGAGGGTAATCGGAGTCATAATACAAGAATTACGTAGAGATTCGTACTCAGGGAAAGACTCCAGTTTAAAAGATCGTAACTATAGGTACTTTTGGGGTTTCAGGAACCCGAATGGAGGAACGGGATGGCCATAAGGTGTCTTATCATGCTACAGACTCAGATAAAGGACACAAAGCTGACTGGCGGGTAATCGGAGTCATAATGCGAGAATTATGTAGAGCTTCGTACACAGGAAAAGATACCTGTGTAAAAGACCTTAACTATCGGTAATTTTGGAGTCTCAGGGAGCCTAATGGAGGAACGGGAAGGCCCTAAGGTGTCTTATCATGCTACAGACTCAGATAAAGGATACGAAACTGACCGGGCAGTAATCGGACTCATTATGCGACAATTACGTAAATATTCGTGCACAGGAAAAGACTCCAGTTTAAGAGACCGTAACTATAGGTACTTTTGGAGTTTCACGGACAAGAATGGAGGAACGGGAAGGTCATAAGGTATCTTATCAAGCTACAGACTCAGATAAAGGATAAGAAACTGACTGGATGGAAATCGGCCAGACGATGTGACAATTACATAGAGATTCGTACACAGGAAAAGACTCTAGTTTAAAAGACCGTAACTATAGGTACTTTTGGAGTTTCTGTGACCCGAATGGAGGAACGAGAAGGCCATATGGTGTTTTATCATGCTACAGACTCAGATAAAGGATACGAAGCTGACTCGAGGGTAATCGGAGTCATAATGTGAGAATTATGTAGAGATTCATACACACGAAAAGATACCAATTTAAAAGACCGTAACTATCGGTACTTTTGGAGTTTCAGGGACCTGAAAAGAGGAACAAGAAGGCAATAAGGTGTCTTATCATGCTACAGACACAGATAAAGGATACGAAACTGACTGGAGGGAAATTGGAGTCATAATGCAAGAATTACATAGAGATTCGTACACAGGAAAAGACTCCAGTTTAAAAGATTGTTACCGTAGGTACCCTTGGAGTTTCAGGGATACGAATGGAGGAACAGGAAGGTCATAAGGTATCTTATAATGCTACATACTCAGATAAAGGATACGAAACTGATCGGATGGTAATCGACCTCACGATGTGACAATTACGTAGAGATTCGTACACAGGAATAGACTCCAGTTTAAAAGACTGTAACTATAGGTACTTTTGGAATTTTAGGGACCCGAATGGAGGAACGGGAACACCATAAGGTGGCTCATCATGTTACAGACTCATATAAAGGATACAAAGCTGTCTGAAGGGTAATCAGAGTCATAATGCGAGAATTATGTAGAGATTCGTACACAGAAAAAGACTCATGTTTAAAAGACCGTAACTATCGGAAATTTTGGAGTCTCGGGGAGCCTAATGGAGGAACGGGAAGGCCCTAAAGTGTCTTATCATATTACAGACTCAGATAAAGGTTACGAAACTGACCGGACAGTAATCGGACTCATGATGCGACAATTACGTAGATATTCATGCACAGGAAAACACTCCAGTTTAAGAGACCGTAACTATAGGTACTTTTGGAGTTTCATGGACAAGAATGGAGGAACGGAAAAGTCATAAGGTATCTTATCAAGCTACAGACTCAGGTAAAGGAAAAGAAACTGACCGAATGGTAATCGGCCTCACGATGTGACAATTACATAGAGATTCGTACCAAGGAAAAGACTCCAGTTTAAGAGACCGTAACTATAGGTACCTTTGGAGTTTCAGGGACACGAATAGAGGAACTCTAAGGTCATAATATCTTATGTTGCTACAGACAAATATAAAGGATAAGAAACTGACTGGATGGTAATCGGCCTCACAATGTGACAATTAGGTAGAGATTCGTGCACAGGAAAAGACTCTAGTTTAAAAGACCGTAACAATAGGTACTTTTGGAATTTTAGGGACCCAAAAGGAGGAACGGGAAGGCCATAAGGTGTCTTATCATCCAACAGACTCAGATAAAGGATACGAAGCTGACTAGAGGGTAATCGGAGTCATAATGCGAGAATTATGTAGAGATTCGTACACAGGAAAAGATACCAGTTTAAAAGACCGTACCTATCGGTACTTTTGGAGTTTCAGGGACCCGAATGGAGGAACACGAAGGCAATAAGGTGTCTTATCATGCTACAGACACAGATAAAGGATATGAAACTGACTGGAGGGTAATCGGAGTCATAATGCAAGAATTACGTAGAGATTCGTACTCAGGGAAAGACTCCAGTTTATAAGATCGTAACTATAGGTACTTTTGGAGTTTTAGGGACCCGAAAGGAGGAACGGGAAAGCCATAAGGTGTCTTATCATGCTACAGACTCAGATAAAGGACACAAAGCTGACTGGCGGGTAATCGGAGTCATAATGCGAGAATTATGTAGAACTTCGTACACAGGAAAAGATACCTGTGTAAAAGACCGTAACTATCGGTAATTTTGGAGTCTCAGGGAGCCTAATGGAGGAACGGGAAGGCCCTAAGGTGTCTTATCATGCTACAGACTCAGATAAAGGATACGAAACTGACCGGACAGTAATCGGACTCATGATGCGACAATTACGTAGATATTCGTGCACAGGAAAAGACTCCAGTTTAAGAGACCATAACTATAGGTACTTTTGGAGTTTCATGGACAAGAATGGAGGAACGGGAAGGTCATAAGGTATCTTATCAAGCTACAGACTCAGATAAAGGATAAGAAACTGACCGGATGGAAATCGACCTCACGATGTGACAATTACATAGAGATTCGTACACAGGAAAAGACTCTAGTTTAAAAGACCGTAACTATAGGTACTTTTGGAGTTTCTGTGACCCGAATGGAGGAACGAGAAGGCCATATGGTGTTTTATCATGCTACAGACTCAGATAAAGGATACGAAGCTGACTCGAGGGTAATCGGAGTCATAATGTGAGAATTATGTAGAGATTCATATACACGAAAAGATACCAATTTAAAAGACCGTAACTATCGGTACTTTTGGAGTTTCAGGGACCTGAAAAGAGGAACAAGAAGGCAATAAGGTGTCTTATCACGCTACAGACGCAGATAAAGGATACGAAACTGACTGGAGGATAATCGGAGTCATAATGCAAGAATTACATAGAGATTCGTACACAAGAAAAGACTCCAGTTTAAAAGATCGTTACTGTAGGTACCTTTGGAGTTTCAGGGATACGAATGGAGGAACAGGAAGGTCATAAGGTATCTTATAATGCTACATACTCAGATAAAGGATACGAAACTGATCGGATGGCAATCGACCTCACGATGTGACAATTACGTAGAGATTCGTACACAGGAATAGACTCCAGTTTAAAAGACCGTAACTATAGGTACTTTTGGAATTTTAGGGACTCGAATGGAGGAACGGGAACACCATAAGGTGGCCCATCATGTTACAGACTCATATAATGGATACAAAGCTGTCTGAAGGGTAATCAGAGTCATAATGCGAGAATTATGTAGAGATTCGTACACAGAAAAAGACTCATGTTTAAAAGACCGTAACTATCGGAAATTTTGGAGTCTCGGGGAGCCTAATGGAGGAACGGGAAGGCCCTAAGGTGTCTTATCATATAACAGACTCAGATAAAGGATACGAAACTGACCGGACAGTAATCGAACTCACGATGCGACAATTACGTAGATATTCATGCACAGGAAAAGACTCCAATTTAAGAGACCGTAACTATAGGTACTTTTGGAGTTTCATGGACAAGAATGGAGGAACGGAAAAGTCATAAGGGATCTTATCAAGCTACAGACTCAGGTAAAGGAAAAGAAACTGACCGAATGGTAATCGGCCTCACGATGTGACAATTACATAGAGATTCGTGCCAAGGAAAAGACTCCAGTTTAAGAGACCGTAACTAACAGACTCAAATAAAGGATGCGAAGCTGACTCAAGGGTAATCGGAGTCATAATGCGAGAATTATGTAGAGATTCATACACAGGAAAAGATACCAGTTTAAAAGACCGTAACTATCGGTACTTTTGGAGTTTCAAGGACCCGAATGGAGGAACAAGAAGGCAATAAGGTGTCTAATCATGCTACAGACGCAGATAAAGGATACGAAACTGACTGGAGGGTAATCGGAGTCATAATGCAAGAATTGCATAGAGATTCGTACACAGGAAAAGACTCCAGTTTAAAAGATTGTTACTATAGGTACCTTTGGAGTTTCAGGGATACTAATGGAGGAACAGGAAGGTCATAAGGTATCTTATAATGCTACATACTCAGATAAATGATACGAAACTCACCGGATGGTAATCGACCTCACGATGTGACAATTACGTAGAGATTCGTACACAGGAATAGACTCCATTTTAAAAGACCGTAACTATAGGTACTGTTGGAGTTTCAGGGACCCGAATGGAGGAACGGGAACGCCTTAAGTTGGCTTATCATGCTACAGACTCAGATAAATGATACGAAGCTGACTGGAGGGTAATCAGAGTCATAATGCGAGGATTATGTAGAGCTTCGTACACAGAAAATGACTCATGTTTAAAAGACCGATTCAAGTCCCTGAAACTCCAAAAGTACCGATAGTTACGGCCTTTTAAACTGGAATCTTATCCTGTGTACGAATCTCTACATAATTCTTGCATTATGACTCTGATTTCCCTGTAGTCAACTTCGTATCCTTTATCTTAGTCTATAGCATCATAAGACACCTTATGGCCTTCCCGTTCCTCCATTCGGGTCTCTAAAACTCCATATGTACCGATAGTTACGGTCTTTTAAACTGGAGTCTTTTGCAGTGCACGAATCTCTATGTAATTGTCGGATCGTGAGTCAGATTACCGTCCGATCACTTTCCTATCCTTTATCTGAGTCTGTAGTATGATAAGACACCTTATGGCCTTCCCGTTCCTAAATTCGGGTCCCTGAAACTCCAAAATTACCAATAGTTACGGTATTTTAAACTGGAGTCTTTACTTGTGTACGGATATCTACATTATTCTCGCATTATGACTCCGATTACCCTCCAGTCAGCTTCGTATCCTTTATCTGAGTCTGTATCATGATAAGACACCTTATGGCCTTCCTGTTCCTCCATTCAGGTCCCTGAAATTCCAACATTCCTGATAGTTTCGGTCTTTTAAACTGGAGTCTCTTTCTGTGTACGAATCTCTACAGAATTCTCGCATTATGACTCCGATTAATCTCCAGTCAATTTCGTATCGTATATCTAAGTCTGTAGCATGATAAGACACCTTATGGCCTTCCCGTTCCTACATCCGGGTCCCTGAAACTCCAAAATTACCAATAGTTACGTCTTTTAAACTAGAGTCTTTTCCTGTGTACGAATCTCTACATAATTGTCGCATCGTGAGTCCGATTACCGTCCGGTGAGTTTCTTATACTTTATCTAAGTCTGTAGCATTATAAGACACCTTATGGCCTTCCCGTTCCTCCATTTAGATCCCTGAAACTTCAAAATTACCGATAGTTACGGTCTTTTAAACTAGAATCTTTTCCTGTGTACGAATCTCTATATAATTCTCGCATTATGACTCCTATTACCCTCCAGTCGGCTTCGTATCCTTTATCTGAGTCTGTAGCATGATAAGACACCTTTTTTTTGGAAAAAGGGAAAACCCCGGCAAACATTTATTATCAAAAAAGGAGTACAAGAAAAAGACTGACCAAGACCCGGGACATAAACCCAAGATCTTAAATTAGCCCAAAAAGAAACAAACAAAAAACATAGTATCCGGGCCAATCTATACAAATAATCCTAAGCCCAACAAAAATATAAAAAGTCCAACAAAGGCCAATAACATAAACCAAAAACAAACACAAATAACCGCAAATCCAGACTTTAAACCATAAGCTCCATCCTAATCGGCTCAATAAGTCAACTCGGTCTATCGTCAGCCCAGCTCCCATAAGCCAAATATCTAGAACCAAGAATATAACACAGTAGCCCAAAACATTCCAAGCAGACCATCGTCCCTCTTCAAAGCCCAGTATCATAGCATTCCAAGCCCACACCCTACAGCCCATTATCCATTTAAAAACCCAGCCCACCTTAAAACATATTCTAAGAATATTGGCACTATATTTCCACAACCCACATCGCCCCTCACTACCCTGCTTAACTAACAACCAGATCCAACCACCATATATAAACCAATACACAAACCCACATCTCCCTTGACCCATAATCACCCCAATATCCCCATTCCATTTCATACTACTTCTCAACCCATTTCCATACCCAAATATGCAAACCAGCCAAAACCAAATCCCATCTCCTAACATCTCATTTGCACACCAGTTCATATATATACCATAATCTTCCCAACAAACACTAACTCACTTATCCATTTACCAACAACAATCCCCATCACTAGAAAAAATAGAATCTTCCAAAGCCACCATGCCAAACTTTTAAAAGGCAACTGAATCAGACCTCCAAATCCCAATCTAAGAACCATATTCAAACTGGAAACTCTTAAACAATGCACTATGCCTTCCCAAAACTCAAGCTGAAATGTTCCTAAACTGCCCCATATATACCATGAGAAGACAGTAGGGATTTTGATTTTATTACAAAGTAATACTATCAAAAGCAGCCTAGTTTGAAACAAAACTGCAACTAAATGGTACAAAAAAGGCCTGTAAACTTTAAAAGCCTCCATCATAGTAATGGTTTTACTAGACCCTTTTATACCATTAATTCCCCACTTCTTTATAGGAAGTAAGAAACAGAAACCATCACACACATACTAGAGCCACACCTTAAAGCTGCACCAGACTTGAACAAAGCTGACCAGCCACTTATTAACACCCATAACTAACTCCTTAACTCTGTTGACCCATATACTCCAACACCAATAGGCAGTAAGAAAAATCCCATATTCTTCTAACCTTATCCTCCCATTTCATCACATTGTTACTCCAATTCTGCAAGATCTTCATAAAAATGACATTTCTGCCCCTGCAACCATACCCCTCCTTTTGATAAATATTTCCATCTTTTAACAACCCCATACCATCCCTTTGAGATTCTAACCCATATCTACAGCACCTAACAACCTCAACTATCCACCTCCATATCACCACAACCCAACCCATCGAACCCAGCCCCAGACAGGTCCCAAATGGGACAGACACACATGACTCAAGACACCAAAAGCAAGAAAAAAGGTTTAAAAAGATTACCAAAACAATCTATTGGGTATCCATGTTGCTGCACAGATCTAGAAAATAAAAACCAACTAAGAGAAATAATGTCCTATAAACAGCAACATGATCCATCCTTATATCTCCCAGGTGAACACTCCCCAAGTATTTATAAAAATGTAAATACCCTTTCCAGAACGCAGAACTGAACCAGAGTGTCAAAAGTGGACCAAAATCTCTGATCAGTGACATGACCCAAAAATATTTCAGAATCCCACCCTCCCCATCCCCAAACCCAGACAAGAAGCTTCAAGCAGAAAAGAAATGAAACCAGATATCTACCCCACATGTTTTAAGTCTCCATAAAACTCTTTGTTCCCATAATGTCCCACCCCCCTGAGCAAATGCTCAAAAATGCACACACACAGGCTAAACACACCAAAAAACACACACAAAATAATATGGTTCATATACCACTGCCAAGTGCTAGAAAGAATAAAAAATAAAAGGAAGGGGAATAATGTCCTAAGGCCAGTGTTATAGTGCCTCATTATCTCTCCAGGTTGAATGCAAATCTCTTGCAAATAAATTCCTAAACTCAACCAGGCTGGGGTAACAGTAGACCATAAAGCTAAAGAGATACTAATATGGCTGCAAATTCCTAAATCCTTAAATTGTAAACACAAAAATAACCACACGGGTGCATGAAAGACACACCTTTTAACACAGAAAAGGAAGGTACTACTTCTAAGGTTGACTACCCAAGGCTTTATCCAGTTCCTTATACCACCTTGATTATCCAATAACCCCCCACCCCAACTCCAAGTGGAGTAAAAAGATTCAAGACTCAAAAGCAAGAAAAGGCTAAAAAGTAACAAACAATCCAAGGTTCCAAGGCCATATCTGGTACTAAAAAAGAAGAAAAACAAAAGAAACAACAGGAACCTAAAGACATGACCTTGATCCATCCTTATATCTCCCATTTTCAGTCTCATTCCAAGACTACAAGAACCTAATCCCATATCATATATAGCAGAATTGATACCAGGTTTATAAATAAACCAAAGTAACAACAGATCAGAAAAAAAATAGGATTATAAACAAACCAGAATAACCTCAGCACATAACCACCTTTACAAGGCATACCCCTATTAAGACACCACTCAGGACACACTGAAAGATTATAAAGAAGCCTCAAAGGCCAGAGCCCTACCCCAAGCTGAACAAAACACCTTATAACTCCCAAATGCCCAAAAAGCCCCAACCCCATTTCTTAATAAATTCCATATACAAATTACCCACACCTACTTTATACCACCCCATTCCCAACAGATTACCAGTCCATTGATTAATCAAATTAAACCAAAAAACCTTCATCATAAAACAACACCCATCCCATAAAACCTCCCTCACACCCCAAAACCATAAAAAGACAATTAAAAATAACATTGGGAAACCTGTTTGAGAGGATCCTTCCATACCACCTTAAAACCCCACATCCTGCTGAATCTGACACTGCTAACAGAAGCCTGAATCCTCAATCCCAGCAACCTAAGCCTTACCGCTTCTCTGATAATAGCACATAAAGCTTCAGCAGATTTAACTTCCTTCCTAAAAATCCTAGTGTTCCTCTCTTGCCATATAAAATAAACCATAGCAGCCAAAACTAGCCTCTGAATAATACTTCTAGCTGACTTCCCCAAATGAGCAGAAGATAAGATTTGCACACAATCCATCAGCCTAGCAGGAATATTCTCCAACCCAGCCATCTCCTTCATTCCCTCCCAAACCAAGGCTGAATAAGGACATTCAAAGAACAAATGATTATGACTATCCCTCATCTTCCCACAAAAGGCACATAAGAGACTATCCCTTGCATCCCAATTAAGTAACCTATCCTGAGTAAGAAGCCTTTGTTGGCAAGCCAGCCAGAAAATAAAAGCATGCCTAGGAATAGATTGGCTAAACCACACCACTTTAGCCCATGGCACCTCATCCCTTTGCAAACTCAAATCCTTAAAAACAATCCTTGTTTCAAAAGACACAAGAGTTTCCTCTTTAGTCTTCCAAAAGACATAGTCCTTCTTCCCCTCTACCAGCAAAGGAGGTCTCATCTGAAAAAGACAAGGAAACTTGCTATTCCACTCCACTGGCCAAGCCCAATTCCCATTACTAATAACTTTAGACACTGTAGAAGTAAGAGATAAACCACCCCTATAAATATCCCTAGGAGAAATAAAGGAGCACAAAGGACTTAAGGGGCACCAATTATCATACCAAACAGAAGTAGATTGACCATCCCCTATACTTTTCAAACAGTGAGCCCAAATAAATTCCTTATTATCCAATAAGCTCTTCCAACTCCAACAAGCCTCACCCTTTTTAAAGAAACCCCAAAAGCTCAACCCTTTTAACCTAAACATTCTAATCCACCTAGTCCATATTGTATCCTTCCCTGAAATTAAATTCCAGATATGCCTGGCCAAAAGAGCTTTATTTTGAACTTTTAAAGACTTTATACCAAGCCCTCCCTGACTCTTGGGACAACAAACAGATTCCCAGGACACTCTAACCTTACCCTTAGTAGAGTCAGATTGGGTCCACAAAAACCTATTCATAATCCTCTCAATATCATCTATGACACCACTAGGCAGTAAGAACACAGAAGCCCAATAAATATGAAGAGAAGACAAAACAGACTTTATAAGTTGTAATCTTCCGGCAAAAGAAAGAGATTTATTCTTCCAATCATCCACCCTTTTCCTCACCTTCTCCACTAAAACCAAGCAATTCTTAGAATACAGTTTTTTGGACAATAAAGGAACTCCTAAGTATCTCACAAGAGGAACTCCCACTTTGAAAGGAAGTAAAGCTTTCAATCTTTCTTGCACAGGAACAGAAACATTCCCAAAGTACATAGTACTTTTACTCAAATTGGGAATGAGACCAGACACTGAGCTAAACTCCTCCAAAGCCTCCTTTACCATCCTCATAGAAGCAGCATCAGCATGAGAAAAAACTAATAAATCATCTGCAAAACAAACATGGGTCAGATTTAATTCTTTACAACACCAATGGTATTTAAAATTTCCACTTTCAGCAATTATTCTGTCAAAGATGAGCTTCAGAACCTGCATCACAATGGTAAACAAATATGGGGACATAGGATCTCCCTGCCTTAAACCTTTCTTACCCTTGAAATATCCAAACATATCACCATTAACATTAATAGAGTATGCAGCAGATCTAATGCATGTCATAATCCACTAAATCATACAAGGGTGAAATCCAAAGTTCACCAAGCAGGCCTCCAAAAAATCATGATTTACTGTATCATAAGCCTTCTGAAGATCAATCTTCAAAGCAACCCTAGGGGCTCTAACCTTCCTATGATAGTTTCTTAGAAGTTCTTGGGTAAGTAAGATATTATCACTAATCTGCCTACCAGGAATAAAGGCACTTTGACACTCATTAACAATCAAATCCAAAGAACCCTTAATCCCTTCACAAATGATCTTAGTTATGCACTTATAAAGCACATTACAACAAGCTATAGGTCTGAATTCAGTAACACACCTAGGATTGGAGCATTTAGGGACCAAAGAGATAATGGTAGCATTCACCTCCTTTAACAACTTCCCATTATAGAAAAACTCCTTAATAGCACAACACAGTTCATCCCCAATAATAGGCCAAGCAGATCTAAAAAACTTAGAAGAATATCCATCAGGCCTAGGGACTTTATCAATATCAATATCAAAAATAGCCTTCCTGATTTCTTCATTAGACACCTCCCTAACCATCTGATCTGCCACCTCTCTAGGCAGCTTAGCTGTAAAAAGAGCATTAGGATCCCTTATAGCAGTAACCTCACTATTACTCCCCATAAACCCTTCAAAATGTCTCACAAAGACATTACCAACCTCCTCTCCCTCAAAAAAAGACCCATCCTTGTCTAAAACAGAATTAATTGTATTCCTACTCAATCTTCCCTTAATGGCCTTATGAAAATAAGAAATATTCTGGTCCCCAGCCCTCAACCACTCAACTTTAGCCTTCTGTTTTAAAAATAACTCTTCATCCATAGAGGCTTTTTTAAGGGCATTGACAAGAATAATCTCCTCCTCTCTCAACTCAGGATTATGTGGGTCCTCCACAACAGCAGTCTGAACCTTACCTAACTCCAAAGAGATGGATTTAACCTTTTCAGTAAGATCCCCCTGCATCTTTCCAAGCTTCCTAAGAGGTTTCTTCAGCTTCTTTAGCTTAGACACAACAGAGAACATAGCACAACCCTGCACAAAACACTTCTAGTTAGATTCAAAAATAGGTAAAAACTGAGGCTTACCTGCAAGATGATTCATAAACTTGAAAGGCCTTGGCTTCCAAGGCAGATGACCCCTCAAAGAAATAAAACCAGGGGCATGATCAGAGTGGAAGAAAGGAAGAAATGAAGCAACCAATCCAGAGAAAACATTTAAAAAGGAGTTATTACTCATCATTCTATCTAATTTCTTCAACAGCCCAGTAGTTTTCCCAGGACACTTATTCCATGTAAACTTCAACCCTGAAGAAGGAATATCATCCACACCAATATTCTGACAGCACTCCCTAAAATCTACAATAGCAGAAGACACATTTGAGCACCCCATAGACCTCTCAAAAGGATCCAAAATGACATTAAAGTCACCCATTATAAGCCAAGGATCATCCTGAGTAGAATACCAAACTTTTGCAAGTCCTGCCACAACACTTTCCTTTGACAACTCCTAGTTGACCCATATAAGAAAGAACAGAAAAAAATTAGGAGAACCATTCAAAGGTTTCACTAAACAGTGAATAACCTGAGAAGTAACCTCAATAATCATAATATCAACAACATTTGGCTTCCAACCTACAAGGATTCTCACCCAACTAGCACAGTATTCCCTATTAGAAAACCAATGCCAGTTATCAAAACTTTATTACACACCTGCCGAAGATTTTGGCCTTTAACATGACTTTCCAGCAAACAACATAACCCAATCTCCTTATCATTCAAAACATTCATAACCTGATTCTGATTGGAATGCTTCATCAAACCTCTCACATTCCACGATAAAATATTTAGATTTTGAGTAATTATTGAGAACCAGAATTAGCAAGAGAGGAGGACAATACCTGACCCTCCTCTGAATGACCATAACCATCTAGCTTAATAAATTCAGCAGTCTCATCATCCTCTGAGAGCACCTCATTATTCTCAGTCTCCAAAATAATATCCTCCACCCCAATATAATCCAGACCATCTGCAAAATCATACTTAAAACACATTTGAATAAAAAACTGTGTCTGCCCAAATTCCCATTCCAAAACTTGGTCCTTAGAAGGAGTAACCCTGTTATTAACATAAAACATCACATCATCAATTTGCTGCTGAGATAACTCAATATGGTTATCCTCTATAACAGTACTCCTAGTACCCAAATTAGCACCAGATGGGTAAGGTGAAGCATGGGTACCCTCACCTTTTTTAACAGGTTTAACCTCAGGCAAAGGAGCAGAAAAAGGGATAGGTGGGGGTGAAGAAGGTCTTCTGTTAAGAGGTTTATGGCTTAAAGAAGAGGGACCATTTGTTGGGTTAGAATTAGAAAGAGTAGGGGAATTATCAGAAGAGGAAACAGGATGGACAGAAGAGTTCTTAACAAAAGAAGAACCAGAAGATTTAGGAACCACTCTAGCCTTTTCTTTAGCAGAAGATGCCTCAAATCCCAAATCAGCAGAAGAATTAACTTCCATCAGATCCACAACTTCCAAAAGATCAAACCTATTCTTCACTTCCAAACCAGTAACTTCCTGGGATTTCTTCTTACCCTTGTTAGCCTTCCGAACTTTCTGTTGATACTGAACTTTACCAATTTTAGCACTACTATCCAAATCCAATACAACATCCTTCTTACTCCCTAAAGTAGAAGCCCCAACAGTCCCAGACTTCCTCTTTTCCTGTTCCAATTCATATTCAATAGTAGCCTGCTTATTTTTAAAGGCTTTAATTCTTTCTTGTAACTTGATCTCCTTATTAGCACCCTTATCCCCCATCATATTTCTTTGCCTCAAATTACCCCCACCATAACTACCATTCCCACCTTTAGCCTGGCCATTAGACCTGGAAGTATTCCTAGCTGCCATACTCTTATTCCATACCCTCTGGTAGCCTTCCTCATCAACAGAGCCCTTCTTTCCAGGATCCCCCATCTCACTATTCATATTAATGTCCTTAACCTGCTGCCTAGCCTGCTTCTCGTCCTCAGATAATACTCTAACAGTGCAAGCTTCAAAAGAGTGTCCAAATACCTTACAAGAGGAACATTTATCAGGAATTTTCTAATACTCAACCACAACTTCAGCCACCTTAGAAATATAACCTTCCTCCTCAGGATAAAAGGCTCTAAAAACCTTTGGAAGAAGATCAATAGCTTCAATTTCAATCAATATTCTGGCAAACCCAACCTTCACCTCATTATTCAGGCATTTATCCACAGTGATATTATCAAACAACAAAGGCTTGCCTATACAGCTAGCCAATTCACATAAACCCTCAACATTCCAAAGTTCCATAGGGACCTCTTTAAACAAGACCCAAACTGGAACCTTAGAAGGTTCCTGCTTCACTATGGAGCAGCCCATTTCCCATTTGTGTAACACCAAAGGGATCCCATTTACCACCCAAGGCCTAGCATTTAAAGCTTCAACCATACCTTCCTCTTTAGAGAACTTAAAATAAAATATGTCCTTACCATTAGTAGATATATCTTCAATACCAAACTTCTTCCACATTTTAAAAATATTAAACCTAACCCAAGCTAATGAGCAAAAGGACCCAACAAAATACCCATACAAATGCTTCAAATAAATCTTCCTAACCTTTTCCACAAACTCCTTTTTAATCATCACAACTTTTTCCCCATTTTCCAAAGTAACAGGAGGACAATACACTATCTGATTATTAACCAAAGCAACCTTTTCTCCCTTAACAGCACTAGCATAAGAATATTTACCTTGAGTAACATCCTGATGCAAGACAGTATTAACAGAATACTTTGAAGCTTCTGTAGAGGCCCTGAATACCATCAATTTAGCTGGAGCAGCCCCCAAAATAGAAGACTTCTCTAAGACCTACTTATTCTTCTTAATTAAATCTTCCTCCTTCTTTTCCATAACCTCCTTAGCTTTAATCAGCCCCAAAACTAATTCCCTCATTCTAAGCAGCTTCTTCTTATTATTATCTCTTAACTCTTTTGCAGAAAAATCAGAATTGAGAAAAGCAAGCTTCCTTACTGAATTAAACTCACTTTCCCAAGGATCAAACCTCAACCCATTCTTAGTTTCATATCCCATAGAATATACTTCAGTCCTTCCCCACTTCTTAAGGGTAGTAAGTTCCCTATGAATCTGATCAATAGACATCTCATCAACAGGAACACTACTAACCTTATCATAACCCCACCCATTCTAAAAACAGGCATCTCAGGAACCATAAAATCCTTCTTGAATTCAAACAACTTTTTAGAGCTTTTATTTCTAGAAATTAGAATCTTCATAATCTTCCTCCCTTCATCAGTGACAGTTAACTGTTTCTTTGGCACTACCACAGGATCAGGTAAGCAATGCCTCAGTTTTTTAGGGACAATTAATTCACCAATCAAGGTCTCACCACCACCACTACAATCACTTAAGTCACTAGACACCTTCTCTTTATACACCACCTTCCTTTTAAGCAGACTCAACAGAGTTCTGTCAGATAAGACATCATAAAAATTGATATCCCCAACCTCCTTAAACTGATTGTTAACCCACCTACTCAATGCATTAACAATATTAAAGTCAAACTCAAAAACTTCCTCTACACAGCACACAACCACCTCAATAAATTTCATATGATAGTATTTATGAAAAGCCACCAGACCTTCAACAGAATCAGCCAACTTCAATCTCTGAGCTAAGTCCTCACTCAACTCCCTAAAAAACTGAGGTTCAAATTTTAACAAACACCCCTTAGAAGCATACTTATCAATGTCATTCCCACACTCCATCACAGCATCAACAATCTCCTTCCTACCTATCTCACCACCATTCTCAGGAGACAACATAACATCAGTACAAGCAATCCTCAAACTAGCAAGTTCATGCTTCTCATAAGCCATGACAACAAACTTAATAAACGCTACACATTCCTTACTCAACTGAAAGTCAAAACAAGCCCCAATAGAACCAGTAACATTATCATTATTAATAACTTTCCACAGCATATCCCCAAACCTTAACTCAAAACTCAGATTCATGATATTCATGGCAAAAAAAACAGTTCATAGCAGGAACAAAGGCACTATTATCAAAGGATCTGTTAATAAGTACCTGAATAGCATCATCAATAGTTGAACCAGTAACTACACCATGAACAGAGCCATAGAATTGCCAGTTAACCATCCTATCCTTAATTCCAACAAATCGTTCATCCTTCAGCTCACTCCTCACATTAGTAGTACGAGATTGAATCAAATGATTTCGCCAAACAAACATGAAGGAGGCTAAATTAGACGAGGATCTCTTCTCAAAATCCAAACCAGTAAAACTAGGGTTCAGCGGAGGATTAGGCAACACAGGCGAAAATTCAGAGGTCATAGATCGATTATGAGAAGGAATAGAGGTTTGCTGAGCATCAATCACCATATTCAGATCAGTATTACACAACAACATGGACGAATCTCGAGAAAACGAAGGAATCAGTGGGTTTTGAGAAACCCTAGCTTCATTCAACAAAACCTGTCCAGAATCGAAAATATCTGGTGGCTTTGCCTCAAGCAGGGAACAATCAGACACAGAACTCATTGATTTGTAAACAAAATCAATGAATTAAAAGCAAAAAAGAAGATGAAATAAATGGAACAGTGCAGAAAAATCAAATCGCCAAAAGAGGGAAAACTCTAGAGAGAGAAAATCAATCATGATAAGACACCTTATGGCCTTCCCGTTCCTCCATTCGGGTTCCTCCATTCGGGTCCATGAAACTCCAAAAGTACCGATAGTTACGATATTTTAAATTGAAATCCTATCCTGTGTACGAATCTCTACATAATTCTCGCATTATGACTCCGATTACCCTCCAGTCAACTTCGTATCCTTTATCGTAGTCTATAGCATCATAAGACACCTTATGGCCCTCCCGTTCCTCCATTCGGGTCCTTAAAACTCCAAAAGTACCGATAGTTACGGTCTTACTGGAGTCTTTTGAAGTGTATGAATCTCTATGTAATTGTCGGATCATGAGTCTGATTACCATCCGGTCACTTTCCTATCCTTTATCTGAGTCTGTAGCTTGATAAGACACCTTATGGCCTTCCCGTTCCTAAATTCGGGTCCCTGAAACTCCAAAATTACCGATAGTTACGGTCTTTTAAACTGGAGTCTTTACATGTGTACAAATCTCTACATTATTCTCGCATCATGACTCCGATTACCCTCCAGCCAGTTTCGTATCCTTTATCTGAGTCTGTATCATGATAAGACACCTTATGGCCTTCCCAATCCTCCATTCGGGTCCCTGAAACTCCAACATTCCCGATAGTTTCGGTCTTTTAAACTGTAGTCTTTTTCTAAGTACGAATCTCTTCAGAATTCTCGCATTATGACTCTGATAAACATCCGGTCAGCTTCGTATCTGATATCTAAGTCTGTAGCATGATAAGACACCTTATGGCCTTCCCGTTCCTCCATTCTGGTCCCTGAAACTCCAAAATTACCGATAGTTACGTCTCTTAAAGTGTAGTCTTTTCCTGTGTACGAATCTCTACGTAATTGTCGCATCGTGAGTCCGATTACCGTCCGGTTAGTTTCTTATCCTTTATCTAAGTCTGCAGCATTATAAGACACCTTATGGCCATCCCATTCCTCCATTCAGGTCCCTGAAACTCCAAAATTACCGATAGTTATGGTCTTTTTAACTGGAATCTTTTCTTGTGTATGAATCTCTACATAATTCTCGCATTATGACTCCGATTACCCTCCATACGGCTTCGTATCCTTTATCTGAGTATGTAGCATGATAAGACACCTTATGGCCTTCCCGTTCCTCCATTTGGGTCCCTGAAACTCCAAAAGTATCGATAGTCACGGTCTTTTAAACTAGAGTCTTTTCCTGTGTACGAATCTATTCGTAGTTGTCGCATCGTGAGTCTGATTAACTTCTAGTTAGTTTCGTATCTTATATCTGAGTCTGTAGCATGATAATATTCCTTATGACCTTCCCGTTCCTCCATTCGGGTCCCTGAAACTCCAAAAGTACCGATAGTTACGGTCTTTTAAACTAGAGTCTTTTCCTATGTATGAATCTATACGTAATTGTCGCATCGTGAGTCTGATTACCTTCCAGTCAGTTTCGTATCTTTTATCTGAGTCTGTAGCATGATAAGATTCCTTATGACCTTTTGGTTCCTTCATTCGTGACCCTGAAACTCCAAAAGTACCTATAGTTACGGTCTTTTAAACTGGAGCTTTTTCCTGTGTACGAATATATACATAATTTTTGTAATATAACTCCAATTACCCTCTAGTCAGCTTCGTATCCTTTATCTGCGTCTGTAGCATGATAAGACACCTTATGGCCTTCCCGTTCCTCCATTCGGGTCCCTGAAACTCCAAAATTACCGATAGTTATGGTGTTTTTAACTGGAATCTTTTCCTGTGTACGAATCTCTACATAATTCTTGCATTATGACTCCGATTACCCTCTAGTCGGCTTCGTATCCTATGTACGAATCTCTATGTAATTGTCGCATCGTGAGTCTGATTACCGTCCGGTTAGTTTCTTATCCTTTATCTGAGTCTGTAGCTTGATAAGACACCATATGGTCTTCCGGTTCCTTCATTCGGGATGCTGAACTCCAAAATTATCGATAGTTACGGTCTTTTAAACTTGAATCTTTTCCTGTGTACGAATTTCTGCATAATTTTCGCATTATGATTTCGATTACCCTCTAGTCAACGTCGTATCCTGTAGCATGATAAGACACCTTATGGCCTTCCCGTTCCTCCATTCAAGTCCCTGAAACTCCAAAAGTACCGATTGTTACGATCCTTTAAATTGGAATCTTATCATGTGTATGAATCTCTACATAATTCTCGCATTATGACTCCGATTACCCTCCAGTCAACTTCGTATTCTTTATCTTAGTCTATAGCATCATAAGACACCTTATGGCCTTCCCGTTCCTCCATTCGGGTCCCTAAAACTCCAAAAGTACCGATAGTTACGCTCTTTTAAACTGGAGTCTTTTGCAGTGTACGAATCTGTATGTAATTTTCGGATCGTGAGTCTGATTACCGTCCGGTCACTTTCCTATCCTTTATCTGAGTCTGTAGCATGATAAGACATCTGAAATACGGCAAAAGGAAGGAAAATCCATGGACCGACCCCATCATCTCCACCCCAAAGACTGGTTGGAACGGATATTTAATAGAAAGTTTGATACTTCTTACTTTCCGATTCAATCTGCTATGAAGATATGAATAAAAAATCCGAAAGTTATTCTTTGTGGCGATAATACCAAAATATCAAGTTGGCTCAGTCATCTTTATCTTGATCCTTATGGGCCTCTTGACATCTCTCTTCCCTGCTTATGGACCCGAACCTGGGTGATCTATCCATGACCAGGATGAAGCTTGGGTGAAACTAAGTGGAGGTCCGAACCGACTGTGGAGGTTCGAGTCCTCTTCAAGGCATAATATTGAGAATGCTCATTGAATGAGCAATTCAATAAGAGAGCTCGGATCGACAGTTATTGTATGAGGTCTACCCAGTGCTAGATGCAGAGGCGCAACCCTGTTCAATAAGTGGAACGCATTAGCTGTCCGCTCTCAGGTTGGGCAGTAAGGGTCGGAGAAGGGCGGTCAGGAAAAAAGAAGTAACTCTACTTTTTGATAATAGTTCTTAATTATTCAATTTCAAAAGGGCAGAGTTAAGACAGATCAAACTAAAGATATTAAGCATAATAGACATTTTTTTCGTCGAGATAATTGCATTTTGATTGAGTTATTTATATAAGGAAAAATGAAGAAAGTAAGGTAGACTTTTGTTTCATTTCTTCTGCAATAATAACAAACACTTCTTTGATTATGGATCTACTACCAGAAATTCAATGCGTAATCTCAGCATTCAATGTGTTCGATTCCCGCTATCCGCCCAAAATCAAAATGAAGTCATTTATTTAATATCTAAAATTCTAAATTAAAATGCTAAAGGATTTGGTATAGTTAGTCATCATAGTGTAGTGATTAATAAGGTATGCTAATAAGGTATTTCGCCGGAAAAAGGAGAAAAAGGATTAAAATCAGGAAATGGGGCGAGCCGGATTTCTCACGGCTATTCGGCTTACGGTGGATACCTAGGCACCCAGAGACGAGGAAGGGCGTGGATGAACCCAATCCGGAATATGAACCATAAAAGAAAACACCTACTAAACCGATCACAAGAATACCAGCTCCCTGAAACTCCAAAAGTACCTATAGTTACGGTCTCTTAAACTAGAGTCTGTTCCTGTGTACGAATCTCTACGCAATTGTTGCATCGTGAGTCCGATTACAGTCCGGCTAGTTTTGTATCGTTTATCTGAGTCTGTAGCATGATAAGAAACAATAGGGACTTCCCGTTCCTCCATCCGGGTCCCTGGAATTCCAAAATTATCGATAGTTACGGTCTTTTAAACATGAGTCTTTTTCGGTGTACGAAGCTCTACATAATTCTCGCATTATGACTCCGATTACCCTCCAATCAGCTTCGTATCCTTTTATCTGAGCCTATAGCATGATAAGCCACCTTATGGCGTTCCCGTTCCTCCATTCGGGTCCCTGAAACTCCAAAAGTACCTATAGTTACGGTCTTTTAAACTTGAGTCTTTTCCAGTGTACGAATCTCTACGTAATTGTCACATCGTGAGGTCGATTACCATATGGTCAGTTTCGTATCCTTTATCTGAGTATGTAGCATGATAAGATACCTTATGACATTCCCGTTCCTCCGTTCGTATCCCTGAAACTCCAAAGGTTAGTTACGATCTTTAAAACTGGAGTCTTTTTCTGTGTACGAATCTCTACGTACTTCTTGCATTATGACTCCGATTACCCTCCAGTCAATTTCGATTCCTTTATCTGCGTTTGTATCATGATAAGACACCTTATTGACTTCCCGTTCCTCCATTCGGGTCCCTAAAACACCAAAATTACCAATAGTTACGGTCTTTTAACCATGTATCTTTTCCTGTGTACGAAGCTCTACATAATTCTCGCATTATGACTTCGATTACCCTCCAGTCAGCATCGTATCCTTTATCTGAGTCTGTAGCATGATAAGCCACCTTATGGCGTTCCCGTTCCTCCATTCGGGTCCCTGAAACTCCAAAAGTACATATAGTTACGGTCTTTTAAACTGAAGTCTTTTCCAGTGTACGAATCTCTACGTAATTGTCACATCGTGAGGTCGATTACCATCCGGTCAGTTTCGTATCCTTTATCTGAGTATGTAGCATGATAAGATACCTTATGACATTCCCGTTCCTCCGTTCGTATCCCTGAAACTCCAAAGGTACCTATAGTTACGATCTTTAAAACTGGAGTCTTTTTCTGTGTACGAATCTCTACGTACTTCTTGCATTATGACTCCGATTACCCTCCAGTCAGTTTCGTATCCTTTATCTGCATCTGTAGCTAGATAAGACACCTTATTGCCTTCCCGTTCCTCCATTCGGGTCCCTGAAACTCCAAAAGTACCGATAGTTACGGTCTTTTAAACTGGTATCTTTTCTTGTGTATGAATCTCTACATAATTCTCGCATTATGACTCCGATTACCCTCGAGTCAGCTTCGTATCCTTTATCTGAGTCTGTAGCATGATAAGACACCTTATGGCCTTCCCGTTCCATAATTTGGGTCCCTGAAACTCCAAAAGTACCTATAGTTACGGTCTTTTAAACTGGAGTCTTTTCCTGTGTACGAATCTCTATGTAATTGTCACATCGTGAGGCCGATTACCACCCGGTCAGTTTCTTATCCTTTATCTGAGTCTGTAGCTTGATAAGATACCTTATGACCTTCCCGTTCCTCCATTCGTGCCCCTTAAACTCCAAAAGTACCTATAGTTACGGTCTCTTAAAATGGGGTCTTTTCCTGTGTACGAATATCTACGTAATTGTCGCATCGTGCGTCCGATTACTGTCCGGTCAGTTTCGTATCCTTTATCTGAGTCTGTAACGTGATAAGACACCTTAGGGCCTTCCCGTTCCTCCATTAGGCTCCCCGAGACTCCAATATTACCGATAGTTACGGTCTTTTAAACAGGTATCTTTTCCTGTGTACGAAGCTCTACATAATTCTCGGATTATGACTCCGATTACCCTCCAGTCAGGTTCTTATCCTTTATCTGAGTCTGTAGCATGATAAGCCACCTTATGGCGTTCCCGTTCCTCCATTCGGGACCCTGAAACTCTAAAAGTACCGATAGTTACGGTCTTTTAAGCTGGTATCTTTTCCTGTGTACGAATCTCTATATATTCTCGCATTATGACTCTGATTACCCTCTAGTCAGCTTCGTATCTTTTATCTGAGTCTGTAGGATGATAAAACACCTTATGGCCTTCCCGTTCCTCCATTCGGATCCTTGAAACTCCAAAAGTACCTATAGTTACGGTCTTTTAAACTGATGTCTTTTCAAGTGTACGAATCTCTACGTAATTGTCACATCGTGAGGCCAATTACCATCCGGACAGTTTCTTATCCTTTATCTGAGTCTGTAGCATGATAAGATACCTTATGACCTTCCCATTCCTCCATTCATATCCCTGAAACTGCAAAGGTACCTATAGTTACGATCTTTTAAACTGGAATCTTTTTCTGTGTACGAATCTCTACGTAATTGTCGCATCGTGAGTCCGATTACTGTCCGGTCAGTTTCGTATCCTTTAGCTGAGTCTGTAGCATGATAAGAAACCTTAGGGCCTTCCCGTTCCTCCATTCGGGTCCCTGAAACTCCAAAATTATCGATAGTTACAGTCTTTTAAACATGAGTCTTTTTCTGTGTACGAAGCTCTACATAATTCTCGCATTATGACTCCGATTACCCTCCAGTCAGCTTCGTATCCTTTATCTGAGTCTGTAGCATGATAAGCCACCTTATGGCGTTCCCGTTCCTCTATTCTGGTCCCTGAAACTCCTAAAGTACCTATAGTTACGGTCTTTTAAACTGGAGTCTTTTCCTGTGTACGAATCTCTACGTAATTGTCACATCATGAGGCCGATTACCATCCGGTCAGTTTTGTATCCTTTATCTATGTATGTAGTGAGAGTCCGGTTAGGAACCAGGAACCAAACTCGTGGATCGTATACGCGTAAACAACTCGGTTTCAGACGGGGAATTCGAGACGAGACAGAAATTAACGATAACAACGTAATCTCATATTCGTATTACTACAGAAACGGTTACAGACACTGTCATCAGTAGGATAAACATCTATCTCGTGGCCGGGGGAGGTCGGGCATGACCTCCCCCATTCAAAGTACAAACTCAAATCAGCAAATGAACAATACCACATGAGATTGCTATTTATAGTCCAATACACCAGTTCCACGTTCACCCCTTTATGATGGTCGAATGTGGAGTATTTCCACATTCGCCCATTTGTGTTGGTCGAATGTGGAGTATTTCCACATTCGCCCATTTGTGTTGGTCGAATGTGGAAAACTTCCACATTCGCCCAGTGTATATAGGTCGAACCTGGCATGGTATATTGTCCTATATTTTACAAATGCGTCAGATCCATAAAATGCCCTTATGGATCACCACAATCTCATGTAACTCATTACTAAGACTCAACCCTAGTCTTATTCGACAGTGACGTCCACAGAAAGTGCATCAACATGTAGCATGATTAGATACCTTATGAACTTCCCGTTCGTCCATTCGTACCCCTAAAACTCCAAAGGTACCTATAGTTACGATCTTTTAAACTGGAATCTTTTTCTGTGTACGAATCTCTACGTAATTCTTGCATTAGGACTCCGATTACCCTCCAGTCAGTTTCGTATCCTTTATCTGTGTCTGTAGCATGATAAGACACCTTATTGACTACACATTCCTCCATTCGGGTCCTTGAAACTCCAAAAGTACCAATAGTTACGGTCATTTAAACAGGTATCTTTTCCTGTGTACGAAGCTCTACATAATTCTCGCATTATGACTCCAATTACCCTCCAGTCAGCTTCGTATCCTTTATCTGAGTTTGTAGCATGATAAGCCACCTTATGGCGTTCCCGATCCTCCATTCGGGTCCCTGAAAATCCAAAAGTAGCTATAGTTACGTTCTTTTAAACTAGAGTCTTTTCTAGTGTACGAATCTCTACGTAATTGTCACATCGTGAGGTCGATTACCATCCAGTCACTTTCATATCCTTTATCTGAGTATGTAGCATGATAAGATTCCTTATGACCTTCCCGTTCCTCCATTCATATCCCTGAAACTCCAAAGGTACCTATAGTTATGATCTTTTAAACTGGAGTTTTTTCCTGTGTACGAATCTCTACGTAATTCTTGCATTATGACTCCGATTACCCTCCAGTCAGTTTCGTATCCTTTATCTATGTCTGTAGCATGATAAGACACCTTATTGCCTTCCCGTTCCTCCATTCGGCTCCCTGAAACTCCAAAAGTACCGATAGTTACGGTCTTTTAAACAGGTATCTTTTCCTGTGTTCGAAGCTCTACATAATTCTCCCATTATGACTCCAATTACCCTCCAGTCAACTTCGTATCGTTTATCTGAGTCGGTAGCATGATAAGCCAACTTATGGCGTTCCCGATCCTCCATTCGGGTCCCTGAAAATCCAAAAGTACCTGAAGTTACGTTCTTTCAAACTAGAGTCTTTTCCAGTGTACGAATCTCTACGTAATTGTCACATCGTGAGGTCGATTAACATCCGGTCACTTTCATATCCTTTATCTCAGTATGTAGCATGATAAGATACTTTATGACCTTCCCGTTCCTCCATTCGTATCCCTGAAACTCCAAAGGTACCTATTGTTACGATCTTTTAAACTTGAGTCTTTTTCTGTGTACGAATCTCTACGTAATTCTTGCATTATGACTCCGATTACCCTCCAGTCAGTTTCGTATCCTTTATCTGCGTCTGTAGCATGATAAGACACCTTATTTCCTTCCCGTTCCTCCATTCGGGTCCCTGAAACTCCAAAAGTACCGATAGTTACGGTCTTTTAAACTGGTATCTTTTCCTGTGTATGAATCTCTACATAATTCTCGCATTATGACTCTGATTAGGCTTGAGTCAGCTTCGTATCTTTTATCTGAGTCTGTAGCATGATAAGACACCTTATGGCCTTCCCGTTCCTCCATTCGGGTCCCTAAAACTCCAAAAGTACCTATAGTTACGTTCTTTTAAACTGGAGATTTTTCCTGTGTACGAATCTCTATGTAATTGTTACATCGTGAGGCAGATTACCATCCGGACAGTTTGTTATACTTTATCCGAGTCTTTAGCTTGATAAGATACCTTATGACCTTCCCGTTCCTCCATTCGTGTCCCTAAAACTCCAAAGGTACCTATAGATACGATGTTTTAAACTGGTGTCTTTTCCTGTGTACGAATCTGTACGTAATTCTTGCATTATGAATCCGATTACCCTCCAGTCAGTTTCATATCCTTTATGTGCGTCGGTAGCATGATAAGACACTTTATTGCCTTCCCGTTCCTCCATTCGGGTCCCTGAAACTCTAAAAGTACCGATAGTTGCGGTCTTTTAAACTGGTATCTTTTCCTGTGTATGAATCTCTACATAATTCTCGCATTAAACGCCAACTGCACTCACAGGCGCATCAGCAGAAGCTTTAGTATCTAGAAACCTATAAGTATGGGCACGAGGCGCCATCTTCCAACGACCACGAACGCTGGACTCCTTGGAAGGCCGTATAGTATGAACTAACTCCTCCCAAGATTCAGACGACTCATCATCGGAAATAATAAGAGGAATGTTCTCACCAGAGGCGCGGAAGTGCGTAGGAGGATTCTCCAGCTGAGGCATGTAAAACCTGCCTGCCAGCTCTTCGACTATGGACACGCGCCCTACCGGCGGCGTCCTCCACCCCAACTTCGCCTTCGCCTTCTCCCGCAGCTCAAACGCTTGAAACTTCATCATCCCTGAAAAATCAAGTGTACCAACATTACGCGCAGGGAAAAAGGAAAAACAATTATAGTTAAGCATTTCATGAACGACCCTTACAGATACCTTCATCCAAGACATAGGGCTCCCGCCCAGCAACCAGCTTCAAATGGCTCAGTCCAAGAAGCACCAACATCTCCTCGGGGCAATTAGTCATATCAAACCCGGTGGCATTTGCAGTTAGATGAGTAAACCACTCCTCATTCTTATAACCCGGGATGACATCATAAGTGGGCAGATCATGGCACTCCCCAAGGACCTTCCATGGCATCTCAACTGGAACCACTCCGCGCTTAATGTAGAAAAACTTTTCTTTCCAGTCGTGCATCGACTTCGGCGCGTTAGTCCCCATGGCTTGCACCTTGGGTCGCGGAGAGAAACTGAACCAGGCTCTTCATCACATAGAAAACATTAAACCGATCGAAGGTCGGTTCAATGTCGAGCGCTCGACAGCAGGCCTCGAAGTGCACCAATCTCAACATCCCATAGGGAGTGAGTTGGGTCAGATGAATACTGTAGGCGACCAGGGTGTCCACCTGGAATTTGGTTGGTGGAAGCCGGAACCCACACTTGGAGAAGACAGCACCATAAAGGGCGATCTTACCCTTCGGGTTTTGCAGGGCCGTCTTCCCAGATTCCGGCAACTCAGGCTCCCAAGCCGGATCAAACTCCATGTCGCGAGTAAGATCCTCGAAACTGGACGAAGACGACTTCACAGTGGTACTCTCCATCGTCTTCTTGGTCTTCTCTGTAGCAGCCTCAGTCGTATCCACTGGAGGTTGAGAAGATTCAGACATTTCGCCGATGATTGCTTTTTGAATACTTTGATCAGAGACAGTTAAACAGACCGGAGAAGATAAACTTTTTGTGAGAAAGTGAGGAGAGAGAAGGAAAAACAATATATATATATACCCATCGCATTTAATGCGATGGGTGACAGCTGGAATCATCGAAAAGAGAAATGGAACAGATGAGCATCCCAGATTCAGCCACGTCGTCCAGTCGCCAATAAGCCGTTAAACTCGCGCGCGTGAGCTCCCACGCGCCTGACACAAAGGGCTAGTGGACTGACAAAAAGGGTCAGTTTTTCCTCGGAAGTGACTGATGACAGACATGCTGCCTGCCACCTGACATGGTCACCAAGTACCTCGAGTTCCACAACAATCACTTCAACAATTAATGTGCAACTTTTTTCAAACAAACTCGGCGCAGTAAATTCCAATCATAAGCATTTAAGGACGCGCATTAATGACAAGTGAAAATTGTTGCCACGTCACCACCCGGCGCTAGGTTGATGTAAAACGTAAAATACGTTCTCCGCGTGACTCCTTTTCAGGATCATGTATGACACGTCATCACCCGGCGCTAGGTTGACGTAAAACGTAAAATACGTTCTCCGCATGACTCCTTTTCAGGATCATGTATGACACGTCATCACCCGGCGCTAGGTTGACGTAAAACGTAAAATACGTTCTCCGCATGACTCCTTTTCAGGATCATGTATGACACGTCATCACCCGGCGCTAGGTTGACGTAAAACGTAAAATACGTTCTCCGCATGACTCCTTTTCAGGATCATGTATGACACGTCATCACCCGGCGCTAGGTTGACGTAAAACGTAAAATACGTTCTCCGTATGACTCCTTTTCAGGATCATGTATGACACGTCATCACCCGGCGCTAGGTTGACATAAAACGTAAAATACGTTCTCTGGATGACTCCTTTTCTGGATCATGTATGACACGTCATCACCCGGCGCTAGGTTGACGTAAAACGTAAAATACGTTCTCCGCATGACTCCTTTTCAGGATCATGTATGACCACGTCATCACCCGGCGCTAGGTTGACGTAAAATGTAAAATACGTTCTCCGCATGACTCCTTTTCAGGATCATGTATGACACGTCATCACCCGGCGCTAGGTTGACGTAAAATGTAAAATACGTTCTCCGCATGACTCCTTTTCAGGATCATGTATGACACGTCATCACCCGGCGCTAGGTTGACGTAAAACGTAAAATACGTTCTCCGCATGGCTCCTTTACAGGATCATGTATGACACGTCATCACCCGGCGCTAGGACAACAAAACACGTAAAATGCATTCTCCACATAGCTCCTTTTCAGGACTATGTATGACACATCATTTGCCCTGCGCAGGCTTGGTGTAACACGCAAATACATCTTCCATGTGATCTCTTTTCAGAATCATATACGACACGTCATGGCCTTGTGCAGGCTTGACGTAACACGTAAGTACGTTCTCCGCACGGTCCCTTATCAGGGTCGTGTATGACATGACATGGCCATGCACAGGCCTGACATTACACGTACATACGTTTTCCGCATGCCTCCTGTTTAGGACCATGTATGACATATTTTCAACCCTCGCCGTCAGGCAGACGTTAAATTGTGATCACGAGTTATAATGGAAGCCTATTACAAAACAAGGCCAGCAGTAACAGGTGACTTGTCACCAGCAGTACACAGATGAGTCAAGCACTCCATTCGCTCTTTATTCAAAGCAAGAGAAGCACTAGACTGGGGGGACTTGAAGGGGTAGGGTACCAAATCAGTAAGTTGATAGGTAAACCTACGCGAAATAAACGCTGGAAGACAAAGAGAAGCACTCTCAAAGGCCGACCGCGCATCGCCTGAAGAAGCGCTGGAAGACAAAGATCATCACAGAGATCACAAGAACCATACGCGCGCATTTGATTCAGAATACGCGCAGAGGTTCCAGCAGGACACAAAGGCCCTTGTGCCTGGTAAGGTCACAGTGGAAGACAGGCAACAGTGGAAGACAGACGATATTGGCCGACAGGAAATAATAGGCACAGAACACCAGAATATTCTCCACTAACTAAGGGCGCGTGAACTCACCCATACTTCCGCACATAAAACACTGTGCTGTCGGATCTGTGTTCCCCACGTTCCAGCAGGGCGAGGGCACATCAGCTCTCCTCTAATCTGGGCGGCGCCACGTCAGCTCTCCATAAATCTCTACAGTCCTTTATAAAGAAGACCTCGACTTATGGAAAAGAGACACACAGTCATCACGAGAAGAACAAGCTTAACACAAAGAGAATACTCACGATCAATACTTGTATCATCATTGTTGTTCCTTTGTCTTGTAGTTCCTCATATCATAATAAAGATATCTCCTTGCCCCGTGGACGTAGATCAACTTGGATCGAACTACGTAAATCTTGTGTCTTTCTTACATTTACATACTTGCATTTATACTATACCCAAGTCCTGTCAAAGTCATACAGTGTGAGCAAAGGATTATACATTGTACTAAGCATACGTAACATCACTAGATATTATCTGACTCGTCAGTTAATATTGGGTTGAGACTATTGTTTCTTCAACACCTTAAGATTTGTTTCCAACTCCAAGAATCAGAGTTAAGCCAGATTCCACTCCACCCAAACAGATTTCTTATTATTCAAAATATTCCAAATATGCTTAGCCATTAAAGCAATATTCCTCTCTTTAAGTGCTGAAATACCCAAACCACCCTGCTCTTTACTAAAGCACAACTCTTCCCAAGCCACCCTTGTTTGTAGTCACCTTGACACCATAAAAAACCTCTACACAATCTCTCAACATCATTGTTAATGTTCTCAGGCAAGATAAAAAGAGAAGCCCAGTAAACAGTAACTGAGGACAATACAGCTTTTAAAAGCTGCAACCTACCAGCATAGGACAGATGATGTTTAGAGAGACTTGTCACAAAATAATGTAGCAAAAAAACCACATAGCATTTAATGAATAACCGGAAAACAACAGATTATAAAGCAAACGTTTTTTTTATTTGAAAACATTGGCATATGTAACAAATAGTATATGTTAGTGCATAATGTGCGACTAGTGCTTTGGATTGCGAATGAAAGTTGTTTGATTTAAATCGTAGGGGCGAAAGTGGAAAAACATAGGGTCGAATGTATTAAGGTTGGGACGAAGGAAGATAGTAGAGGTCAAACTTGAAGACTGAAGTTAAATGTGTTTGGTTCGTATTGTTGTTAAGGGCGAAGGTGGAAGATCTGTCACATTCGACCTCACGCTGAGGGCGAATGTGCAGGTCTATATAAACTTGATTTTCATTTTACTTTGTAGCTTTTGCCATTTTGAGTCTTGTGTTCAGTCTAGGTTTTCTCTCTAGAGTTTGATCAGTGTTAAGGTGTTTTATTGACTTGTAACTTGAATTGTAAAGATCAAAACAAGTTTAATTAATGAAAATGGAGATTGAAAAGGTGAATTTGATTGTTTGATTCGTTAACAATCATTTTGTAACTGATCTAGGGTTTCCGCACCTAGTTTGGTAGACTTGTATGATCAACTAAACTGTTTTTGACAAAACGATCCTCCTACAAAGTGGTATCAGAGCTATAGCGATCATACAACTACAATTTGATAGTTTTTGAACTGATTTGGACCTAAAATTGATCAAAAATTTTCTGTATTCAATTAACAATGGTTTTTGATGAAAATTGAAGGATTTGGATTAGATTTCATGAATAAAATCAAGTTTATCATTCATTAAAGTTGTTCCAAATCAATTCCGAAGCAAAACCTGATTAACATCATCAAAATTCATCAACTTTTGAAAAATGGGATCAAAATTAACTGATTCAAAGAATAACCGTTTTTCAAATGTGTAAGGTCGAACCTAGAGAGAAAGGGTCGAATGTGAGTTTTTAGAGGGTCGAACCTAGATATTACAGGTCGAAAGTGAAAATTTTGGGTCGAACCTAGAAGTTGTTAGTTTTATGTTTTCACATTCGATATAATTTTGTACATTCGACCTAACGTAAGGTCGAAAGTGAGTTAGTGTCTGGTCGAAAGTGAGTTAGTTCATTTATATTTCTACATTCGTGTCATCCTGTTGGGTCGAACCTGGTAGATTTCCACTTTCGTACCCTCGATTATTCAGAAAAGGTCGAACGTAGAAACTGTTTGAAATTTTCTAAGTGTTTTTCATTTCCAACTTCCTAGACGATATGTGGGGATATCCGACAACACCTAGACCTGGTACAACACAACAACAACACGTTACCATGGACCCTTGGACTGTAGCTGCTCAAAAGTCAAACACTGAACCATCTCAACCGATCAATTATATGGCTATGACTAGTTCGATTCCACATAATGGTGAAAGATTATTGGGGTGTAGCAGCAGCACACTCTCATACCACTAATGCTATATCTACTCTAATAAATGATTTATCTTCAGGAAGTGGAAATCGTCCACCGAAGCTGATGGAGATGATAGAGTACAGTTAATGGCAGAAAAAGTTCAAGATTCATTTGGAAGGAATGGGACTAGAAGGTACTGAGGCGTGGCAAATGATTGCTATGGGATATGTAGCACCGTGTTTGGAGAATACAGGTGAAGTAATTCCACTTGAAGAATTGAAGGATGATGAAAAGAAAAGTTCGTTGTTGAGAAGAAAGCTTTCTCACAACTAACCCAAGCTATAACCACTGATTTGTTACACCAATTTGGATCATGTAACACATCCAAACAGCTTTGGGACATGTTGAAACTTAGACATGATGGTAATGAGAAAACGAGGATGTTGAGAAAGGAAGAGCTAAGGAAAGAATTTGAAAATTTTAGCTATGTTGGGAATGAAACATTGAAGGAGTTAGTTCCAAGATATAGTCATCTGTTAACTGAATTGTCAAACTATGACATCAACATTCCAATGAATAAGTTGGTGGATAAGTTTGCAGATTCTTTACCACCATATTGGGATCAACACATTGAGGTACTGAAAGAAAAAGATGCTTATCAGTATTGGACAATTCAAGATCTTGTTCAGAAGCTTGAGAATAAAGAATTAAAGGAGAAGAGAAAAGATAAAAGATCTCAGTTCCCACAGAATCCAGAATTATATCAAGCTACCTCTTCCTCATCAATGTCCAGTTCAAGTGTTGGTGGGAATGGTGTTCCACACATTGCTTGTGTTTCAAGTGTTGAACCACCGAGACAACCGATAAACTATATGGCACAAACATCTGTTCCAAATGTTGTTGAACCACCGAGACAACAGATTGACTATATGGCACAAACATCTAATTACCCAACAAACACTTGAATTCCATCTCCAATGTCTACCGCTTGTTATTCATCTAACATGAACACACCTCAACAACAACCATACATTCCTACAATGCTTCAAACCTCATCGAATTCTAGACCAATAGTGTTGGAAACATCCAACATGAACAATGTTACAGTTGAAGTTGCACAGCAACATATTGCATTGGTTTCTGCAATGGTTGCTTCTTATAATGGACTGGTGGCTAGTCAAATCTGGAACAACAATTTGACCAATGAAGAATATGCCCAGATTGATAAAGAAGAAATGGAGTTAATTGACATACAATGGGCATTTACTAGTGTGATGAGATGGGCAACATAATTCATTGAGAAGATAGGAAGAACAGATTTGGCTACTAACCCTAACACCACGTATGGTTTCAACAAAGCTAAAGTCACATGTTTCAATTGTGGTTAAAGAGGTCATTTTAAAAGGGAGTGTACTCAACCACCTAAGCAAGGTAACAAAAACCCCTTCAATTCCAATTATCAAAACAGACAGTCACAAAACCAGGTTTCCTATCAAAACCAAAACTACAACAACTATCAACAATAAAATAATTTTCCAAAACCGACAAAATACCTCTCCAAATAACAACTCTAGACAAACACCCACAACAAACCAAACCCAAAACCAATCTACATCTAACCCAACAAGAACTATTATTCCTATTACAACACCAAATAGCTAACCACAAACTGAAAATCAAAATCAGGCTTTGGTAATTCAAAAGGACGAGGGTTATGACTGGAATTCTATGCAGTTAGGTGTTGAGGAGATAACCAGTGGGAATGTTGCTTGTATAGCTAAAGTTGTGGACTTAGAGGAGTCGGTGGTAGTTAATGAAGTTTTGGAAACTGAGGAGATATCGGAAGTGGTGGCTAAGAAAGTAATTGAAGAGGAGATGATTACTGAGGTTGAGAAGACTGAAACTGAGATTACTGAGCAGGTTTCGGGAACTATTATTGATTCTGTTACCGATGTTTCTAACAAATCAGAATCTGTTTATTTTGACTCAGAAAGCGAATTAAATTCAGAGGCTAGTATCAATTCTTTGGATGAAGACATCGAACATTTACTTGCTGAAGCTGACTTTCTAATGACAAAGAAGTCATGTATTGTTGACGATGCTTTGACCAAGATTGATTACTCAAGATTCCTTGCTGGAAAGGAGGCACATTTTGCTTTAATGGCGATGACAGATCCTCCAAAGGTAAGTTCTGATTCTACAACTGATATGAAAAGTGATAAATAATGTGGAACTTGTGATAGATTGACAGAGGAAAACAGGCATCTAAAAGTACAACTTGAGAGTTCTGTTATCAAATTTCAATCTTATCATAAGGAAGCACATGATTTTGCCAAAGCACTTGATGAGTACCAAAAGGACATTTCTGACTTAAAGAAAACTCTTTCATTAAAACAACATGCTATTAAAAATTACATAAATGAAATTGAAGGAACTAAGTTGGAAATGGCCACCATTAAGTGTTTAGCTGAGAAGGTCAACAAGAAATTGGAAAGTTATAAGCACATTGCTTATGTTGTTGATCACATCATAGACGAACCTTCACAATCCAAGTGTACAAATTACAAGTCTGTACCGTCTCCCGTGTTATTTTAAAACCATAATTTGCATTCAGTAACACCGGAGAGTTTGGTAAAATCGGATTCTACATCAGACAATGAATCTAATACTTATAGTATTGGAGATTCAAACTCTGATGTAAGACCGATTCTTGGATTAAATGATGAAGGTGTAACTGCTGAAACTGATGATTCTGATAATGAAGATGAGAAACCTAAGTAGGTTAGTGATATTCCTTCGGAAAATCACATAATCACAAACGAACCAAGAACATCTTTTCAGGTTTCTCATCCTCAGAAAACTCTTGTAAAATCAAATTAATCAGTTGTGAAAAATGAAACACATTCAGTTGACAAACCGGTTAAGGTTTTCTATCGGATGGAAGGATCTGATAAGATAATCTCAGATGAAGAGTATCCAATACAATTTGTTAACTATTCTAAAATTGATAAAATCTGGCAAGAGAGTACCATTTGGTTCCCGAAACACGAAAGGAAAAATGATATTCCACCAGAACTTTTGAAGAAATTGTATTGTGATAACTCGTAAGAACCGAAGGTTCATGTCACTGAATTTGTTAAACCAAAAGAGAAGGTTAACGGATTTCAAGAACCGGCTTAGTCAAAGGACTTTGCTCCTGAGAGTTTAAGACAAAATTGTGTGAAAGATCAATTTCCGGATAAGACTTTCGCTAAACCGAATTCTCAGAATGCTTTCGAGGAATATCGTGCGTGTTTCAAGTGCATGAGAGAGGGCATTTACTTGCTCACTGCCCGTATGTGAGACATAAAAGGCATGAAGTTGAGATGAGGCAATCTTATAGAATGTCGGTTGATGATTATAGTTTTCCACAAAGACATTTTGTTCCTCAACCAGCACCGTTTTACAATCAAAACAATTTTTATCGAAGGAGGGATAGCCGTCAATTTTCTTATGATCGTCGAAAGCGGATTACTATGGAAAAATCTTTGAAGAAACCTATGGTGAACTCAACTGTTGATAAACAAAAGGTTTCTCCAAAACCTGATGTTAAATCTTCAGTTGGACCTGTCTCTGTTAAATCAGAGAAGGTAACTAAGAAAGTTTCATTCAAGAACGATTCTAAGAAACCGGCTCAGACCCCAAAATCTCAGATCAAGATTCTAAAATGTTCAGAACAATTTTGGTCACCTAAGGGTTTTCCAGGTGCTTCTACCTGAAAGACTAATGAAAAATCTCAAAGTGAAAAAGGTTTGATAGATCAGAAAAAGGTCGATTCAAAGCCTAATGTTTCTGTTAATGAATCTTCATATCTATTGTTCAAAGACCCAAGACCAAGCAGGCTTGGGTCCCCAAAAGAACTAATGATTTTCTTGATATGTGCAGGAAACTCCAGCTGGCCCTGTTAGCAGTCTCTGGATTGTTGACAGTGGAGCTTCAGGCCACATGACTGGCGATCTAGCGCTGCTATTTGATGTAAAGAATATTAATGGAGGCTATGTAGCGTTTGCTGGTAATAAGGGAGGTTACATTACTATGGAGGGAAGTGTTAGTAATGGGGTAGTGAGTTTTGAACGGATTTCCTATGTGAAGCAAATTGATTACAATCTGTTAAGTGTGAGTCAAATCTGCGACAAACAGTTTTCTGTGCACTTTGACGACAAATCTTGTTATATCCTCAAACCAGGCTTTGTTATTCCAAAAGAGTGGATCATGTTAAAGGCACCTAGAGTGAATAACCTTTACATTCTTGATATGTCGAAAGCGATGACAACTCAGGGCCAAGTTACGTGTTTCCTATCAAAGGCTACGGAAAAAGAATCTATTATGTGGCACAGGAGGATGGGACACTTTCACCTCAGAAAAATGAACCACTTGTTGAAGAATGGGCTTGTCGAAGGCGTTAATGTCAAACATTTTCATCTAAACGACAAGTGTGTAAGCTGAAAGAAGGGCAAACAGCACAAATAGTCCCGTAAGCCAAAGAAAGTAAACTCTGTTGAAATGCCACTTGAACGTTTGCATATGGACCTATTCGGACCTGTCAAACAGAAGAGTCATGTCAGAGAGCTTTATTGTCTTGTGGTTACCGATGATTATTCCAGATTCTCATGGGTGATGTGCTTACAACATAAAAGTGACACGTTTGACAACTTGAAAGTTCTATTCACCCGATTGGAAAATGTCTACAATTTGAAGATTAAAAGAATTCGGAGTGATAATGGGACGGAGTTCAAAAATGCACAGATGGATGGTCTTTGTGAAGATAAATGAATTCATCATGAATATTCTGCTCCGTATACTCCACAACAGAACGGTGTCGCTGAAAGAAAAAACAGGACTCTAATCGAAACGGCAAGAACAATGCTCGCGGATTCCAACCT
Organism: Ambrosia artemisiifolia; assembly: GCA_032199755.1. NCBI lineage: Eukaryota > Viridiplantae > Streptophyta > Magnoliopsida > Asterales > Asteraceae > Ambrosia > Ambrosia artemisiifolia. Next base: position 27,310,971 of record CM063521.1, read on the forward strand.
TCTAGTAATGTTCTGGAATGAGGCTATCTATGCAGCTTGTTATACTTTGAATTGTGTTTTAACAGTAAAGAAGTTTGGCAAAACTTCTTATGAGCTGTTGAACAGACGAAAGCCGAATTTTGAGTATCTAGAACCATTTGGGACTCCATGTACGATGTTGAATCCAGGTGAAAAGTTTAGTCCGAAAGCTGAAGAGGGCTACTTTGTTGGATATGCAACCCCGCTCAAACGGGTATTCAACAAAAGCACTCGACAGATGGAGGAGTGGGCAAATGTTGAGGTTCAACGATATACTCAGAACGTACAAGGAGCTGGTCCTGACTGGATGTTTGATTACAAAGACTTCTTTGAATCATTCAATCTAGATAACTTGGTTGAAGAGGCTGTTTTAAGACTTTATTACGAGTGTGAAAACATAGTGACCTCACCGTTAGTGCGTCCGATCACAGTAAATACAACAACAGCTTCTGATGATACCAACATTCCTGTAGCTGAAGAAGAAGTTTTCTAGATCACGCAACAGAGACACCATCAGTGAACCCAAATCCAGATGTTGCTTCATCGTCTAATACGGGTAATGATCTGGATTCAGTGGAAAATCTGACTACTCAGATGGGAGTTACAGTACCTGATCATCCGGAATCTCGGATTCATCGTATTCACCCGATCGAGCAAGTTATTGGTGATCCTGGATGCAGTGTCATGACTAGAGGACAACTTCGTAGTGCAAATTCACCGGAAAATCTTGGCGCTTTAGCTTTATATGCAAAAATTTAAAACTCTGGTTGTCAGAATGATTTGTCCTTTGCCTGTTATGTTTCGCAGGTTGTACCGCGGACTTACAAGGATGCTCTTTTGGAAGAAGCTTGGGTAGAGGCGATGCAAGAAGAGTTGTTGCAGTTTCAGAAACTGGGTGTCTGGACACTTACAGATTTACCTCCGGGAAGGAAGAAGATAGGAACCAAATGGGTTTTCAAATGCAAGAAAGATGATAGAGAAATAGTGAGAAACAAAGCTCGGTTGGTAGTTCAAGGTTTTCATCATTTTGAAGAAATTGACTACAATGAGATCTATGCACCTGTGGCACGTATAGAAGCTATCTGTATGTTTCTAGTGTTTGCCTCTTACAAGAAATTCAAGGTGTATCAAATGGATGTCAAGAGCGCGTTTCTATACGGTGTGGTCAAGGAAGAGGTATACGTCGGTCAACCTCCAGGCTTTGAAGATCCTATCCACCGGGATAAGGTTTACCTTCTCAACAAAGCACTTTACGGGTTGCACCAGTATCCACGCCAATGGTATGAGATGCTAAGCACGAACCTGCTACCCAAAGGATTCAAACGAGGCTTGGTAGATTGCACACTGTTCACCAAACGAATAGGTGATGACTTGCTTCTCGTCCAGATCTATGTAGATGATATTATTTTTGGATCTACTAACGAATTTTTGTGCAGAGAATTTGAAAAAGTAATGCAGGAAAAGTTCGAGATGAGTGCGATGGGAGAAATGCAGTTTTTCCTAGGCTTGCAGGTGGATCAAAGACCAACAGGCATCTTTATCCATCAAACCAAATACGTTTCTGAAATCTTGAGCCGGTTCCAGATGGAAGATTCGAAGCCGATGGATACCCCAATTCAACCTAATCACGAGATTGGAGTTGACGCTAAGGGGGAGCTGACAGACCCATTTACATACAGAGCAATCGTCGGATCTCTGATGTATCTCACTGCATCAAGACCAGATATAATGTTCGCTACATGTCTCTGCGCATGATTTCAATCGAAGCTGAAACAGAGTCATCTTACAGCTGTCAAGCGAATCCTAAGATATCTGAAGGGTTGTCCGTCGAGAGGACTTTGGTATCCTAATGATGATAATTTTGACTGTGTTGCTTTTAGTGATGCAGATTGGGGCGGTTGTGACAAGGACAGCAAATCCACATCGGCTGGATGTCAATTCTTAGGGAGCAGGCTCGTGACCTGGCAGTAAAAAGCGAACATCCGTAGCACTATCTACCTGCGAAGCAGAATATGTAGCAGCCTCTAGTTGTTGCTCACAGGTTCTCTGGATTCAGCAGCAGATGGTTGATTACGGTTTGCAATTTCTAAAAACCCCTATTCACTGTGACAACGAAACTGCAATTGCATTAACTAATGACACAGTCAATCACTCAAAAGCTAAGCACATCCGGATTAAGTATCACTTTATCCGTGATTGCTATGCAAAAGAGTTGATTGATATGGTCAAAATCCACACTGATTATCAACGGGCGGATCTTTTTACCAAAGCTTTTGATACATCCAGATTTGAATATCTTTTAAAAGCTAATGGTATTAAAGAAAAACAAGACTGATCATCACCTTGGTTTATCACTTTTTGTTTTTAAATTTTTAAGTTTTTACTGTTTTTCAGAAAAATCCAAAAACCCAAAAATATGGTTTACATTTTAAGGGGAGTCTTTATTCAGAAAAACCAAAAACATTGAAAAAAATCCAAAAAGCCATAAAAATAGAAAAACCCAAAATGATTTCTAGGAGTAAAAGTGGAAATGATAGTACATCAGTGAGGATCTGACACATGCTAAAGAAATGTAGTGCAATATGAGGCGAGTGTTGATTTGTGTGATGTACTGATAGGCTTTGTAGACTTATTAATGTGTGCCTTAGTGATACAAACATAACGAACTACTCGCCAGTGGCTGAACACCTCATGGGCATATGGTCTTAGTACCGTAATTTCTTTTGATAGGGTTGCCAAAATCTGAGTTTCGGGTCGTTATGAAAATTGTTATCCGGGGTATTCTGATTGGTCTTCTGTCGTATTTATTTACGGACCTAGATTCAATCAGAATATTTGCTAAAAGAGTTTTAATGCCAAAACCTAAAAGTTACCGAATTGAGGCACTTAATGTATATTCTTGATCAAAGATCATTGATTGCATCGTATCAATTCACTTATGAAAATATGTGATTGATATCAGCCTCAACCTGGTATATATGCACATCTTACTTTGCTGCATTAATTTGCTGACCTGTACACCTTTGTGCTGTATATCTTGTAACAAAACGGATAACATTGGCATAATCACGCGTTACGCCGAAGCTTTGCTGCATTAATTTGCTGACCTGTACACCTTTGTGCTGTATATTTTACTGTCGCTCCTTCGGTGGGTCGAATGTGGGATTTTGGTTACATTCGTACCCTATAAATGGTCGAATGTAAGTGTTCCTGTGTACAAATGTACATTCGAGCCTTATTTTCACATTCGGGTCTTTAAGTAGGGACGAATGTGGAAATAGTGTTACATTCGTCTGGTATATTAGGTCGAATGTGGCTTCTTATATATATTAGTTCTCCTTTCATTCCAAAATTTTCAAAAATTTCTGAAATACCAACACCTTGTTTCCCTTGTTTTTCTGATCTTGGATTATCATTCCCTGATTGATTCTAATCATTTTCATACCAAAATTGCATGTATTGGACTAAGAACGAAGTTAGACTTAGGGTTTTTATAGTCGAACCCCTGTTTTAGACTGTTGGATCATTTGACCTTGATATTAACCTAAATTGATGCTTGGATTCTAGTTTTCAATGATTTTAGGGGGAGAATAAGCCATAATCTAGGAGTTATACACATTAACTGATTCAATTTAATGGTTAAAACCGGTTTAAACCTAGATTGTAATTAAAAATCATCTAACACTGTTTAACAATATCAATTGATTAATGAAATGGGTTAGTCGAACATATTAGATGCCAATTGAATCAAATGCACATGTTAAAACAGCCTGGATTGCAAAGTTGATGTTGTGGTCTTAGAACAGGTACATTCGACCCAACAAAGAGGGTCGAAAGTGGCTCTTGAGGTCGAATGTAACGTGTTTTAAGGGACGAAAGTGGAAGGTTAGGGCGAAAGTGGAATGTTGTCTATGAAATTCCACATTCGTACCAGTTTTTCACATTCGGCCTTCAAGTTTTTCACATTCGTACCCTCGATGGGGCGAATGTAGAGATTCGAAAACCAAAATTTCAAATTTTGTCGATTTTGTTCGTTTTTAACAAATTTTCAATGTGTCGTTTTTGCAGAAATACAAATGGCTGAACAGGAAGATGTGGAAGTTCCTGTTCCAGAAGAATTACCATTCGGGTATGCTCATAACTGTTGTGCATTCATAGGGGATGTGGAGAAATATGTTGAATTTTCTGGAATAATTGACTTTCTTAGAAGATGCAAAGTTGTATACGCTTTGGCAACCCTGCTATTATTTACAAGGATCATCAGGAGGATTTCTGGAGAAATGCTCGATATGATTTATGGGAAAACAAGACTGCAATTGTTAGCAAAATCTAGGGGGAGCTTGCTATTATCTCACATAGGATGATATTAGAGAAGCTTTGAAGCTAACTGACGAACCAACTGATCCAAGAAATACAACGGACCTATAACTGATGGAGCATTGAATAAAGGAAAGTTGTGTCCACAATCAAATATCTTGCCCATGTTATCATTCATGTGTTTGGATCTGTTAGCAGTGGATTTGATGTAATGAGGAAAAGCATCAGCTCAATGATGGTTGCTTTGGTGCTCAACAAATTATTCAATGTGTCGGGAATGATTCTGGATCATATGCTTGAACAGTTGAAAGGTTTGAAGTCGAAGAAGTTTCTGATGTACCCAAGATTCCTACAAATGATATTTGACATAAAATATCCTATCCTGAGGAAAGATCCTACAAAGATTCTAGCAGTGGATTTGATGTCATGAGAAAAAGCATCAGTTCATTAATGGTTGCTTTAGTGTTGAATAAACCATTCAATGTGTCGGGAATGATTCTGGATCACATGCTTGAACAGTTGAAGGGCTTGAAGTCAAAGAAGTTCCTTATGTATCCAAGATTCCTGCAGATGATATTTGATTTGAAGTATCCAAACCTGAGGAAAGATCCTACAAAGATTATAGCTCAAGATCACATGAACTTGAAAACATTGATCAGAATGAAAGGATATAAGGGTGTTCCAGATAATGAGAGACCACCTCACAAGAACTTGTTTGGACACTTGATCAATCCAGGATATGAAGATCCAGGTGAAGATGAAGCAAGACACTCAAAACAATAATTCTGATAATGATGATCCATTGGTACATGTTAGTCCTGATATGAAGAGAAAAAGACAAGTAGTGAAAGCTGGAGCCAAAGGGAAGGGCAAGGCAAAGGTCGTTGAAGTTGAACCTACTGAGAAACAAACAAAGAGGAAGAAAAGTATTGCTAAGAAGGGTACTATGCTTGTGGATGAAGAATCCATTAATTCTGAGGAGACAGAAGAAGATGAGAGATGGTATTCGGCAGATGAAACTGTTAAGACCTCCAAGCCCAAGGCCACTGTGGCTGGAGAGTCTGAAAGTTTAAACAGGACGATTGAAGAAGAAGGTCCTATAGATTTGGAAGGTGGAGAAGGAGATCTTGGACTGGGTGCTAAAGATTTCAATGGTTCTCCTGTGGTTGGTGAGAAACAGAAGAAACCCAGACATAAAACAATGTCCAATAGAGAAAAAAAGGATACTCTCAAGAGTAGAAGAGAGAAAGAGGTTGAATTGTTACTGAAAGGGAAGAAAGTTCCTGATGTTGGCACTTCATCAAAGGTTTCTCTACTCCAGAACCTAAGAAGCAAAAGAAAACTCATAAAGCTGCTACAAAGTCATCTCCTGATTTCAATACTTCATTGCAGAATGTTTTGAATATGTTTCAAAAGAAACAGAAAACTCCTGAAGCTGAATCGTCAATTCCTGAAGTTTCTGTTTCAAGTGATATTATGGAGATTGTGAATAAAAGATTTGAATATATGATGAAGATTATCAATGCACAACAAGCTGAGATGAATGAATTTAAGAAGAATGAGAAGACAATGTTACAGATTGTTGTGGCTTCCAAAGAAAATCAAGATGAGTTGGAAAAGCAACTGAAAGTGCTGCAAGAAGAAAAAGAAGAAATTGAAGCACGCAGCAAAAGAAATACAAGAAGGATTGATTCTATTAGAGACGAGAATAAGAAAATGAGTAAGGAATACAAGAGGATGAGCAAATTAATAGAGAAATTATATAATCAAGCTCCTCAACTCAAAGAAGGTGAAGAGGAAGAGGAGGAAGAGGAAGAACAAGTTGATTATGAGGATTCACCAGACGAAAGTGATGATGATGAATCAGATGATGGTTCTGATGATGATGATGCAGGTGGTGAATCTAGTAAGAAAAAGAATGATGATGAGAAGAGTAGTAGCTCAGATGATGATGGTGATGCTAGTAAGTATAGTTTTGAAGAGAGAGTGAGTAAGAAAGGAACTGAATATCAATCTAGTTCCAAGAAGAAGTCTGGAGAAAATGTGGATGATGATGATGATATCTTTTGGAATGAAAAGATAAGATCTCTGTCTGATGATGATAAGAAACTGTACAGAGAAATTTTTAACAAACAAGTCTGGACTGTTGAGTTTACTGGAAAGTTTCCAGAGATATTTGAAGCTGAGGATATTCCAGAGTTAGAATATAATGATCCAGATCTTAAAGAAGGAGAAGTGTCAGGTGTTGTGGCAAAAGAGATTCTTGAAGGAATTGCGCAGCAAGTTGGTAAGACACTTGAGGAGACCATGAATGAACAGGTGATTCCTGACATACCTAAAAAGGATGTAGGAAGTCATTCTGATGAAAAGTTATTTGAGAAAGAAGAAATTGAGATAGAAGATATCACTCACGAAGAATATCCTGTGTATTACAGAGATACAAGTGATGAAGTTTTCCCAGAATTAACTGAAGTGAATTTAAAAGAAGCTGAATACAAAGCTCAAAAGAAAAGTAATGAGTTTGTGAAGAATGTCTTTCGAGAAGGAAATCATAAACCAACAACTGAACAAGATGATAGTTTAAAGACTAGACTGAAGAATTTGAAAGAAATGGATGCAAAAAGACCAAAACCTGAAGCACAAGGTGGATTCTACAGGTTTCATAACCAACTATTCAAAGGCAAAGCCTTAGGTTTGAAATATCTTAGACAGTTGAGATGCATAGCTGTGAAATGGGAGAATGGAATTCTGTACTTCTACAGATTCCATGATATTCAAACTCTACCGTTGTGGCAACCGGAAAAATTTTTCTTTTCTTTTAGCTTTCGTTTTCGGGCAATTTTCGGGACGAAAATTCTTTCAACAGGGGGATGATGTGACACCCGGCAAACTTCGGTTAACAATTCTTAGTGAATCAATAAGTCTACCTTAGCGAATCGTGCATACATTACATAACTGAGTCAGTTGAGTCTTGGGGATGGTTCCGGGAACCATCGGGAGTCATTGCAATGATCCTCGGGATCATTGGGAGTCGGTCTATAAACGTGTGTACAAGGATTGGTGATTTGTAGAATCGCCAGGTTTTAACGCACACACGCAAGTCTTGAGTCCCGTGAATTGGTGAACGAGTGTGAATGTGTTAGTTATCATGCATTATGTGTTTACAATCATTATGTAACTTGTCGGTATGTGAATACGTGCTTATATGTGTTAAAATAGTGTTTAACGCGCTAAAAACCCAAATCAGGCTGAAGGGGGGCGAGTAGGACCCCATAGGGGGCGATTAGGAGCCCTAATCGCCTGCAAAGTGGCCCAAATCGCATGCTAGGGGGCGATTAGGCCTATCCATGTGGCCTAATCGCGTGTAACAAATCCCTAATCGCCTGATGAAGCACTGACGACTAGAAACGCCTATAAATACCACCCTTGTGTTGCAAAACATCATTTTAGAAACCCTAGCACACCCCAAAGCCATTACACACTATATCCAACCTCTGTAACTCGTTTTTGATCAAGAAACCACCTTTACAAGATCTTACACCTTTCTTTGCTAAAATCCAAGGTGTGTTCTTCTTCCCAAACCTTGTTAATGATAATGTTTTACTCCCTAGAGGTCTAGACCTGGTTTCTAAGTAATTGTGTCTTTGAATACTTGTTAAAAACAGATTATAAATGAACCACACCTTCATGCTTGTTCTATGTTGTGTTATTATGAAAAGATGAGATTTTTGATATTAAAACTTGTTTGTTTTCATATGTGTGATATGTTTCTGACTTAAATGAATCATTAGGATGATTGTCTATGAATTTGGGAGCTTATGGTTGTGTTTTGATGATATTTGCTATTTTGACCCGTTTGGATGATTTTGGGAGATTTAATGAGACTTAGTAAGTTTTGATGATTCTAGAGGATTAGGGTTTGCTCTAGGATGATGCTAGAACAGTAGGAAAGAATTAGACAACGTTGTTATGTGATGAAATCTGGGTATTTGCTATTTAGGGTAAGTTCTGCATAATTGATGTGATGTTTACATGATGAATATGTTATTTTGGGAAAATGCTTGCATTCGGGGCTGTTAGAGAGATGATAAATTGGGGGTTTTTACTTGGGATAGCTTGGTAATTGATTTGGGTTTGATATTGGGTGTTTCCATTTGTTTCGGATCTGATATGGAGGATTAAACGCGCGAAAAAGTGGCAACGACCTGCAGGGGGCGATTAGGATTCCTAATCGCCTGATACAGGGGCGATTAGGCCTAATCACGTGCACCAGCATGCGATTAGAAGTCCTAATCGCATGGTTGACCAATCCTATCTACGTGTTGACTTTCCTAATTGCTTGTTGATTCCTATCCATGTGTTTGAAATCCTAATTGCATGTTTGACCATCCTATCCACGTGTTGACTTTCCTAATTACATGTTTTGGTTCCTATCCACGTGTTTGAAATCCTAATTGCATGTTTGACCATCCTATCCACGTGTTGACTTTCCGAATTGCATGCTTGATTCCTATCCATGTGTTTGACCATCCTAATTGCTAGTTGACTTTCCTAATTGCATGTTTGGTTCCTATCCACGTGTTTGACCATCCTAATTGTTAGTTGACCATCCTAATTGCCTGGTTGACCATCCTAATTGCTAGTTGACTTTCCTAATTGCATGTTTGATGTCTAATCACGTGATTAGCTGATTTAAGCATAGTTTGACATCCCGAACATGAAATGACACCTAGGAACATGATAGGAACCTCGTGACATGTCTAATAACCGGGTAACACGCGTGTGGACTCGTATATGCAATATATAAACTATATGTTGACTTTGGTGAACTGTTATGCGTATTAGGTGCATGTTTGCTTGTGATTGCATGATTTCTCATTCTTAGCTAACACGTGTGTTGTCGGGCCACCAATGGGATGTCGGGTCTTGTCTGTGGGGTCAAAGTAACAGTCAAACGTGTTTTCAAAACGTACTTGGTCATGGTCTGGACACTTGGGGACTATTTGACCCGTGGGTCAATGGTTCGGGTACTCATATGCATTCAATGATAGGTTGCCGATACTAGGGCTGTCATTTGCATTGTCTGTGGTTTATTAAGAAGAACGCAACCTAAGGTGAGTTCACGACCCCTCTTTTACACACTTTTCTTTCGGGGGAGAAACATGCCACACGTTTTAACAATACAACGCTTTTGAAAACACAACGTTTATGATTAAAACTCGCAACGCTTTTGGAAACGCAACACTTATGTTATAAACTCGCAACGCTTTTGAAAACGCAACACTTATGTTATAAACTCGCAACGCTTTTGGAAACGCAACGATTATGTATTAAACTTTTTGTTTACTATACGATGAAACAATGAAGTCCCTGGGGGAACCATGAATATGTGGGTATACATAACGAGGGAAATATGGATAGATCTATTGGGCCTGACAAACCCCACCCGTCGGCTCGGAGCCGGGCGGGTGCATATTGTCTCTATTTGAGCAACACAAGCAACTCAAACACGGGCAGCAACGCAAGAAACGCTTGTCAGTAATGGTTTCAGCAACACAATCGTAGTAGTAAGAAACGCTTATTGATTTGTTGAATGTATTTATGATTTGGTGTCTTTGTGATGAAACTCTTAATTCGTGGAAACGCTTTGAAAACTTAAAACCTGTGAACTCACCAGCATTATATGTTGACGTATTATGGTTTCTCAGGTCGCTAGGTAGCAGCATTGGACTTAGGCGCACGGAGTCTCACTTGGCGTCTAGGATTCTAGTCTCATGTCTTTCATGTTTTCAGACTTCATCTACTTTTGTTTAAGTTGTAATCAAATTTTAAAAGCTTCCGCTGTCGGATTGTGTTGACAAATTAAAAGTTTTTGGTTTACGTATTTTATCATATAGTGTTGTTTATTGTGACCGTTGACTTGGATCCTGGTGTGTCACGCACCTCGCGGTAAAACCCCGCATGTGGAATTTGAGGGTGTGACAGATTGGTATCAGAGCCAATGGTTATAGTGAACTAGGACTGCATGTAGAGTCTAGTCTATAGCTAAGTCTTGCACACACTAGACGGTCACATACATATGAGTCGAGTCTTTTGATAAACATACTAACCTTGTCGGGGTGTCGGTATCCTCATCAAACAGTACTAGATTGCCCATCTTATCTTTGGTTATTTCTATCTCTGCTCTATCATTCCCTTCGGGATCAAGTGTTGTGGTACACCTCTAAGTGATGGGTCACTTAGGGATTCTCTTGAGTTGGTTATTTCTTTTGAATTGCGGGTATCGGGTGAATTGAAGTTCAGGCTTGAAGCACACCTAGAGGACTATGTAGAGCAATTTATCATTTCGGGTGCACACGAAATCATAAGTTGAAATGCATGGAAGACCTGGTGAATTTCGTGTTTGGATCAATGGTCATGCCGGAACCCAATCCTTGTCTCCTTTTGATTTCTTATGGTTATGCGTTGGTGACAGATCCGAGTGTTTTGTTCTTATTCTTGTTTCGGCAGAAGATGTCGGGAAGTCATGGTGTTCGTAATGGTGGCGAGGGTCGTGACAACAACAACATAACCCGAGAAGAGCTGAACAATTTGATCTTGCTGCTTTCCAGTCCGCTCAGCATGGCCTAGGTGGGAACGTCGACAATCAACAACCTCCTCCACCGCCGCCTCCCCTCGGTTAGCAGGTGTGTACTTTCAAGGTGTTCATGGAGCGCGAGCCCCACATCTCTGGTGGGATTGAGAGCAACAAAAGGAAATGAGGGAGTGTAGCAAGGAATTCAACTCCAGATCAGCCTCATCAGATAAAGAAGTATGGAGCAGTCGGGTCGTCGTCAGGGCAGAAACGGAGTGGGTATACTGGGAAGCTCCCGAAGTGCAACCAGTGTGGATTTCATCATGTGGGCGGTTGTGATAAGTTTCGCTGCCATCGGTATCAACGAGTTGGTCATCATGCTAACGATTGCAGGGTCGCTCTACAGCCGCAACCAATTCAGACTGCTGTTCCTACTCCAGCTCCCCTAGGGAGGAGAGTTTGTTACAACTGTGGGGAAATGGGGCATTTCAAGCGAGATTGCCCAAAGTTGAATCAAGCCAAAGCAAAGGCTACAGGTGATGGTGGAAACAACGAAGGTGGTGGTCGAACTGCTCGTACTGATGTCATTGGTGCATGGGAGAACCAGGCAGATGCTGATGTTGCTACTGGTATGTTCCTTTCTTGCGAATCGTCATGCTTTGGGTTCATTTTGAATTCCACACCGTTAGATGTTTCGTATCCATTAAGCATTATCTGTGGTTAGACTTCGTATCGTGGATTCGTCGGTATGTGGTCGGAGACCTGGAGATACTACTTGGACGGTACCAGGAGTGTCGTTTATACCGATCACAAGGGTCTCCAGCGCGTCTTTGATCAGGAGGGATTAGTCTTGTGGCAAGCTGTAGCATTTGTTTCGCGCTATCTGTTTTCTTATAGTCCTTAATTGGGGTTTTCAATTCGTCTAGAGTTTCGTATAGTGTTCCGTGTGCGTGTAATACTTCTTGTCTTTCGAATTCGTTACGGTCCACGTGTGGACCTAGGTTCTTGTGGGATCAAAGGGACTAGATGGAATCTAGGGAATTTCATCCGTCATTTAGGTGCGTGCTTGGGTTAACACTCATTACTGTTGAAGCTAAGCAGATCTCGGGACGAGATCTCTTTCAACAGGGAGATGATGTGGCAACCGGAAAAATTTTTCTTTTCTTTTTGCTTCCTTTTCGGTTTCGGGCAATTTTCGGGACGAAAATTCTTTCAACAGGGGGATGATGTGACACCCGGCAAACTTCGGTTAACAATTCTTAGTGAATCAATAAGTCTACCTTAGCGAATCGTGCATACATTACATAACTGGGTCAGTTGAGTCTTGGGGATGGTTCCGGGAACCATCGGGAGTCATTGCAATGATCCTCGGGGTCATTGGCAGTCGGTCAAAAAACGTGTGTACAAGGATTGGTGATTTGTAGAATCGTCGGGTTTTAACGCACACACGCAAGTCTTGAGTCCCGGTAATTGGTGAACGAGTGTGAACGTGTTAGTTATCATGCATTATGTGTTTACAATCATTATGTGACTTGTCGGTATGTGAATACGTGCTTATATGTGTTAAAATAGTGTTTAACGGGCTAAAAACCCAAATCAGGCTGAAGGGGGGGGGGGGGGGGGCGATTAGGACCCCATAGGGGGCGATTAGGAGCCCTAATCGCCTGCAAAGTGGCCCTAATCGCATGCTAGGGGGCGATTAGGCCTATCCATGTGGCCTAATCGCGTGTAAGAGATCCCTAATTTCCTGATGCAGCACTGACGACTAGAAACGCCTATAAATAGCACCCTTGTGTTGCAAAAAATCATTTTAGAAACCCTAGCACACCCCAAAGCCATTACACACTATATCCAACCTCTGTAACTCGTTTTTGATCAAGAAACCACCTTTACAAGATCTTACACCTTTCTTTGTTAAAATCCAAGGTGTGTTCTTCTTCCCAAACCTTGTTAATGATAATGTTTTACTCCCTAGAGGTCCCGACCTGGTTTCTAAGTAATTGTGTCTATGAAGACTTGTTAAAAACAAATTATAAATGAACCCACACCTTCATGCTTGTTCTATGTTGTGTTATTATGCAAAGATGAGATTTTTGATATTAAAACTTGATTGTTTTCATATGTGTGATATGTTTCTGACATAAATGAATCATTAGGATGTTTGTCTATGAATTTGGGAGCTTATGGTTGTGTTTTGATGATGTTTGCTATTTTGACCCGTTTGGATGATTTTGGGAGATTTAATGAGACCTAGTAAGTTTTGATGATTCTAGAGAATTAGGGTTTGCTCTAGGATGATGCTAGAACAGTAGGAAAGGATTATACAACGTTGTTATGTGATGAAATCTCAGTATTTCCTATTTAGGGTAAGTTCTGCATGATTGATGTGATGTTTACATGATGAATATGCTATTTTGGGAGAATGCTTGCATTCGGGGCTATTAGAGAGATGATAAAATGGGGGTTTTTGCTTGGAGTAGCTTGGTAATTGATTTGGGTTTGATATTGGGTGTTTCCACTTGTTTCGGATCTGATCTGGAGGATTAAACACGCAAAAAAGTGGCAACGACCTGCAGGGGGCGATTAGGATTCCTAATCGCCTGATACAGGGGCGATTAGGCCTAATCACGTGCACCAGCATGCGATTAGAAGCCCTAATCGCATGGTTGACCAAGCCTATCCATGTGTTGACTTTCCTAATTGCATGCTGATTCCTATCCATGTGTTTGAAATCCTAATTGCATGTTTGACCATCCTATCCACGTGTTGACTTTCCTAATTACATGTTTTGGTTCCTATCCACGTGTTTGAAATCCTAATTGCATGTTTGACCATCCTATCCACGTGTTGACTTCCCTAATTGCATGCTTGATTCCTATCCATATGTTTGACCATCCTGATTGCCAGTTGACTTTCCTAATTGCATGTTTGGTTTCTATCCATGTGTTTGACCATCCTAATTGTTAGTTGACCATCCTAATTGCCTGGTTGACCATCCTAATTGCTAGTTGACTTTCCTAATTGCATGTTTGATGTCTAATCACGTGATTAGCTGATTTAAGCATAGTTTGACATCCCGAACATGAAATGACACCTAGGAACATGATAGGAACCCCGTGACATGTGTAATAACCGGGTAACACGCGTGTGGACTCGTAGATGCAATATATGAACTATATGTTGACTTTGGTGAACTGTTATGTGTATTAGGTGCATGTTTGCTTGTGATTGCATGATTTCTCATTCTTAGCTAACACGTGAGTTGTTGGGTCACCAATGGGATGTCGGGTCTTGTCTGTGGGGTCAAAGTAACAGTCAAACGTGTTTTCAAAACATACTTGGTCATGGTCTGGACACTTGGGGACTATTTGACCCGCGGGTCAATGGTTCGGGTACTCATATGCATTCATTATAGGTTGCCGATACTAGGGCTGTCATTTGCATTGTCTGTGGTTTATTAAGTAGAACGCAACCTAAGGTGAGTTCACGGCCCCTCTTTTACACACTTTTCTTTCGGGGGAGAAACATGCCACACGTTTTAACAATACAACGCTTTTGAAAACACAACGTTTATGATTAAAACTCGCAACGCTTTTGAAAATGCAACGCTTATGTTATAAACTCGCAACGCTTCTGGAAACGCAACGCTTATGTTATAAACTCGCAACGCTTCTGGAAACGCAACGCTTATGTTATAAACTCGCAACGCTTCTGGAAACGCAACACTTATGTTATAAACTCGCAACGCTTTTGAAAACGCAACACTTATGTTATAAACTCGCAACGCTTTTGAAAACGCAACGCTTATGTATAAACTCGCAACGCTTTTGGAAACGCAACGATTATGTATTAAACTTTTTGTTTACTATACGATGAAACAAGGAAGTCCCTGGGGGAAACCATGAATATGTGGGTATACATAACGGGGGAAATATGGATAGATCTATTGGGCCTGACAAACCCCACCCGTCGGCTCGGAGCCGGGCGGGTGCATATTGTCTCTATTTGAGCAACACAAGCAACTCAAACACGGGCAGCAACGCAAGAAAAGCTTGTCAGTAATGGTTTCAGCAACACAATCGTAGTAGTAAGAAACGCTTATTGATTTGTTGAATGTATTTATGATTTGGTGTCTTTGTGACGAAACTCTTAATTCGCGGAAACGCTTTGAAAACTTAAAACCTGTGAACTCACCAGCATTATATGTTGACGTATTATGGTTTCTCAGGTCGCTAGGTAGCAGCATTGGACTTAGGCGCACGGAGTCTCACTTGGCGTCTAGGAATTTGAGGGTGTGACAACCGTACTGGGCGGTGAGAGACGTATGCAGATTCACAATGTCTGGTGCTTCAGCAAATAATGAGGTAGTTGGTTGGTTTGCTGATAAGCTGTCTTGGGAAAGTAGAACAAAGTGGAGTATGTTTAAACCACAGTATCCCAAGAGAAAGGTACACAAAGAGATTGATCCTAAAACAGGTTTGAAGAAGATGACTTTGAAATACAAACCTCCGACTGTGATGAAGAAGATTCCACTAATGCCAATCAAACAGAATTTTAGTTCTGAGTTTGTGATGTGGTATTATGATTGGAGAACGGCAGAAGCGGTGATAGTGTTGAAGGATGGAAAGAATGGTTATAAGAAGATTCATGTATTTGGTCCGATGTGGATCATTAACTGTGCTTTTGAAGACATCATCATGCTGTACTACAATCCGATTTATTGTGAACCGAAGGATGCAGATCAAGCTAGAAATTATCAACAAGTTATGGGAGTTTGTTTTGCATATGACATCAATTCAGGTAGTAATCTGGAGAAGAAACTGGGGAAGAAAGTAAATATGAATGAAGTGCCGAAACATTCGACCAACGAAAGCTTGAGCCGAAATGTCTAAAGATCAAAGGAAACAACTTAGATTGAAGTTAATGAACAAAGGAATGGATGAAGAGCGAAGGCAATCCAAGCAATAGTCGAGGGGGAGTTTGTTAGTGCATAATGTGCGACTAGTGCTTTGGATTGCGAATAAAAGTTGTTTTGATTAAAATCGTAGGGGCGAAAGTGGAAAAACATAGGGTCGAATGTATAAAGGTTGGGACAAAGGAAGATAGTAGAGGTCGAACCTGAAGACTGAAGTGAAATGTGTTTGGTTCGTATTGTTGTTAAGGGCGAAGGTGGAAGATCTGTCACATTCAACCTCACGCTGAGGGCGAATGTGCACCTATATAAACTTGATTTTCATTTTACTTTGTAACTTTTGCCATTTTGAGTCTTGTGTTCAGTCTAGGTTTTCTCTCTAGAGTTTGATCAGTGTTAAGGTGTTTTATTGACTTGTAACTTGAATTGTAAAGATCAAAACAAGTTTAATTAATGAAAATGGAGATTGAAAAGGTGAATTTGATTGTTTAATTCGTTAACTATCATTTTGTAACTGATCTAGGGTTTCCGCACCTAGATTGGTAGACTTGTATGATCAACTAAAATGTTTTTGACAAAACGATCCTCCTACAAAGGGTTGAGAATCCGGTAGGAACCGAATTCACGGATCGAATAAGCGAATACAACTCGGTTTCAGACGGAAGATTCGAGACGAGACAGAAACATACGATAACAATGTCATCACAGATTCGTAT
Source organism: Ambrosia artemisiifolia (assembly GCA_032199755.1). Taxonomy (NCBI): domain Eukaryota; kingdom Viridiplantae; phylum Streptophyta; class Magnoliopsida; order Asterales; family Asteraceae; genus Ambrosia; species Ambrosia artemisiifolia. Next base: position 27,327,508 of record CM063521.1, read on the forward strand.
TACATCAGAAACGGTTACAGACACTATCATCAGTAGGATAAACATCTATCTCAGGGCCGGGGGAGGTCAGGCATGACCTTCCCCTTGAGAGCATTCAAAGCACAAACTCAAAATCTTAAAAAATGAAAACCAACACATGAGATTGCTATTTATAGTCCAAAACATAAATCTACATTCGCCCCCTTGAGGAGGTCGAACCTGCAGGTTCGCCCCTTGTAGGGTTCGAACCAAAACTTTATGTTTTGGCCTACATTTACAAATGCATAAAATCCATAAAATGCCCTTATGGATCAACACAATCTCATGTAATACAATACAAGACTCAACCCTAGTCTACTCGACAGTGACGTCCACATAAAGTGCATCAACAGTATAAGATGGTCATTGTTTGAGGTCCTTTTGGGCTCCAAAGTAGCCTCAAATTGACTAAACACCATCTCCTGAAATAGTATGATCAATCCTTCTATCGTGTCTACATTGAGTTGACATATACCAAATGTGACATTAGGTTGACATATTGCTAATGTCCTAAATATGAATTTCATTAATAATCTAACTATGTACCTATAGTTAGACTTTAATAGGTTAACCAAAACCGTACATAACTAATAAAATTCCTTGTATATCAAGTAAAGCAAGAAAAATATAAATAATATGTATGTGTGTTTTGGTAACTTATTTTACCATGACACAAGTAGCCTTATAAAACATATGAAAAAATACTTAAACATCACGCAAAAAAACCAAGTAAAAACATCACAACGGACATGTTTAATTCTATATATATACACACATACATATTTATGCACATACATAAACCATAGTTTCCCCCGTTCATATATATTATAATGCAATTTTTTTAATGATGTTTATCAGACCCCAACAAATAGAACGCTTATGTTACCAAAGGGTGTACACCACCTATTTTATCCACATATAATTGTTTATTTATATTCTTCAAGATACTTATATATTTTATTTTTTTTTGTAAAACATTTATTTGGAAAATTACAATAATCCTAATTACCAAAATCTAGTAAATAGTGTATAGTATTCTGTCACACCCCGACTTTTCCCCTGGTCGGTTGTGACGTTTGGTGCCTTTGCCAACGCAGCGGAAAGATGCATCTAAGACTCTGGTTCCCTGAACGCCAATTCTAACCCTCTAGAATCCCCGATCCCAACTGTCACCTACTCCAACCGTGCCGTTCCCAAAGTTTACACCTGAAAGACATACTTAAAAGGGTCAACATAAAGTTGGTGAGTTCATAAGTTTTGCAAAAAGGTTACCAAATGTTCCAAGAATGTTACCGAGAGATACCAAGTTCAACGTGTCCATACTATGTTAAATGTAAACCAAAGTACGCTAGCTAGGCGTATGTTTTATTACTACTACGATTGGAAAACCATTACTAACTCGCAAACCAGATGTTGTGCCCGAATAGTAAACCTGTTCCTGTTTGAGACAATATGCACCCGCCCGGCGCTCCATGCCGACGGGTGGGGTTGGTCACTCCCAATAGCGCTATTCACATTTCCCCGTTGTGCAAACCAGCACATTCATGGTCCCCCCCGGGACTTCCAAAGATCGTATAGTAAACCGTTTGAAAACCCATAGTATGACAGTTGTTACCAAATAGTTGTTTAACACATGTTTTCTCCCCCAAAAAGTGAAAACCAAGTAAAGTGGGGCCGTAAACTCACACAACCCGTTCCATTTTCCAAAACTTTGTTTCGTTTTAAGTTCCTCAGTTTTTCATAACAGAAGCATGTCTTCCCCCCGAAAACATTTACAAAAACAGTAAAGAGTGGGGTATGAACTCACCTTAATGTCCATGCTAAGCTAGCAAACAAGCCTGAAACCTCGACCGACTTCCTCGTGCCCTAATTACCAACAAAGGACACCTTAACAGTCTATCACACATAAGCCTAGCTTATTAACCAACACGAGTCTCAAAACGTTTCAACTCGACGAACCGATCATGACTTATCTTAATTCAGGTATTACATGGCACCCAAGTTGCACACTTGTCGCTATCCGTATGTAACCAAGTTGGACTAACACCCTGAAACGTATAATTATCCTGAATCCTAGCTCGTCTCGTAATCCGTATAAATGTGTGTCCAGTATACTTACTTTTAGGAAAAATGCTCTTTAAGAAATACATGTTTAGTTATTAAAACCGATTAATAACAATTGTTACTTTATCTCAAATATTGTTTGAAAACCATCTTTATTGTCACAATTAGTTAGTCTTTGAAAACACTTTGATTTTGTATATAATACACTTGTCCAAAACACTTAGGAGAATTTACTTATAGAAATAATAGCAGTTCGTTACGCTTTGAGTTTATAAAAATTCGGGCAGAGTTTCCTCTGTTTTTGTACCAACCAGACAACACCCGTTGTCTACAATTTTCCCCAAAATCAACTTACAAACACAAGTTATCAAATCCTTTAATCCACATTTCCGATTCACGAGACTATACGTTCCGACATCTATCTACACGTAATTATATAAATATATATATACCAATATATATATATATATATAACATAGTCCGACAATATAGTCCAATGTTATTTAGTTTGATGTCCGAAATCATAAGTCACGTCAAGTTAACTGTTTACCAAATCGTTCGATATATATAGTTACCGTTTGTTATTGTTCGGTCCGTTCGCGAGTCAAAACTATTTCATCCATATCAATATATTTATAAATTTATAACATTCATAAACATAATTATATTTACAAATATATAAATTTATAAACATACGATATCTATAATTAATAATAAATACGAATTAAGGTATACCAAATTGTACGCGCGTAACCCGGAACCGCCTCGAACGTCGCGCTGACCGAATTGACTACACGTAAACCGGACCCAACCATGACCAAGTCTGACCATCTTTGCTGCAGTTGACCGGGTTTGACCGAACCCGAAAACTTACCAACTAACTACCCGATTCCAACCGTGACTCGAATCCTTGACTTTGGCGGACCACATATGAACCGAACCCAATCTGACCCAGCTCCTGACCTGAACCGGGAACCACCGAGAACCAGCAACCAAACCCGGACCAAGCCACCATCGCTCATCTGCACAACCACCATCTGCCTCCACTGCTGCCATGACCGAGCACAACCACCTCCGACCCTGCCTACTGTCAGGCCAGAAGCCACCGCCGCCGCAACCTGCTTCGTTTTCAGCAACCACCACACAAAACCACCACCATCACTAAGACCATCTGTCAACCCTAACCCGAACCCTTCACCATCACCTATCACCCTCATGGACCACCCTCAACCACGAACCACCATAATCACCATCGGAGGCCACCGCCACAGGGCTCCTAACCGAATAACCACCCCATTCCCAACCCGACACCCCTGCTGCTACCTGTCGAGACTGAACAGACAAGAACTCCATCTTCAATCGGATTGTAACCACCACTCATTTCGACTCAAATGACACCCCAACAACCTGTTCTTGGGCTATGAAACCACCACGCCGCCTCCACCAAGTCCGGTGGAGGTCGGCCGCTGCCAAAGAGGGGTGAGGGAGGGAGAGACGAGCGGGGAGAGAGAGAGAGACAGGCTAGGGAGAGTGTTTGTGTGTTAGAGTTCTAGAGAGAGAGAAGTGTAGGGTTTCTAGAGAGAGAGTATGGTTGGCGGCTGACAAAATGAGGAAGGAGAAGATGAAAGTTGCCTTTTATAGTTAGGGTTAAAGCTAGGTAGGTGAACACCGCGTATCGAACCCGTTTTAAACGAAAAACGTCTCGGTTTTATTTTTAGGCCCGATAATTAATTATAAAAAGTAGTCGGTTTTGTTCGAAATACAAAACCGAGCATAACTATAATTATTTTCGACGTCCGACGCGTGTTTTCAGAACACGCGCTTAAATCGCGTTAATTAAATCGGTCGCAGTTCCCGTTGTTAAAACGATCCGTAAACTTCCGAAATTTAATAATTAGCAATATTTGAAATAAATATTTATTTATTTGTTTTAAATCATGAAGTCACGTCAGTGTAGATCGGAAATTGCCGGGTGTCACATATTCATTATCTAGTTTCTTATATACAACAAATGTATACATAGCGTTGTTGAAATTTTACTTAATAAAAACCAATGAGTCTCAACTATAAGCAAATATAAGATTTTGTTTTCTTTCTGTAAAGCGGACTTAAAATGTTATATATTTTGTAATTTCATTTCCCCTATCTTATGCTCAACACTAGAATAAATGTTTATAAACATCCAAACTTACACCATAAATAATTCAGAAATTGAGAGATGTATTTTTAAGAGCAAAAGTTAGTAACGATATGCGTTTTTACAAGATGAGCATTATGAAAGTGACTAACCCAAAGCAATAAAACCAAGAATATTTTAAACGCTATAAACAATTCAAGATACCAGTAATAAATTGCATGTGTTAAAGTAATTCAATGTAACTAGTTACTAAATAACGTAAACTAATAATAAATAGTAATTAATATTGATTCATTAATTTGTCATTAGTAGTTCAAAAAACCAATTATGAATAGCATATGTTAAAATACTAAGGTGTTAGTACATGATGTCCCTAGGCTATTATACATTGTTATTGGACGGTTTCTAGGGTGTTTGGGTGCATTTATACGTAATTTGGGGCTTGAAGGTTCTTACATGCGATTAGGAAGCTCAAGGGGCGATTAGCTTGGCTAATCGCCTGTATGGCATGCGATTAGGGCCCTAATCGCCTGTCGTGCATGTGGTATAGCTGCCTAATTGCCTGATGTCATGCACACGTGTTGTGGGACTATATAAGGACCTAATGATTGCCCTAATCATCAGTTGTCACATCACACAGCCCCCAAACACCCTTCCCAAGGTCTGAGAGATTGTTTTCGTGTCTGTAACACCCGAGCTCTGTTTATAAGATAATCGAATCAATTTTTTGACTAGTTTATGTGTGTGTTGATATCTCGTTACTATTATTTCATTGTCTTTTCATTATCTAGACCTGTTTGGAGGATTCCGCACTCCGAATAAGCAAACTCGTGATTGTCGGTTGACCCGTTAGTCGATCCTACAAGTGGTATCAGAGCCGAGGCTCTTGTCACGAGTGTTTAGATATTAAAACGAATCTAAACAGGTGGCTTTTGTTACCAAAAGATTGTTGTTTTATCTAAAACCTGTTAGAAAACTTTGAAACTTCAGGTTTTTCATAAAAACATAGTTTTTCAAAATCTAAGTGTGTTTTTACGGATTAAAACGTGCGTTTTTTATTGGGTTTTGTTCTAAAACTGTTTTGGAATCATTTCTAATCATTTTGGGATTAAATACAACGTTTTTGATAAGCTTTTGAGGCTAAAATGGGTGTTTTTTGTGAAAAAGTTCGTTACAGACCTGCAACACGCGATTAGACATTAAAACGTGCGATTAGAGTCCCTAATCGTATGCTACAGTACGCGAGTACAGTTGCCTATTGCGTGATTCAGCCTAATCGTGTCTTTTCTCTCTAATCGTGTGGTTCAGCCTAATAGCCTGACTATCACTTCAAACCCTAATCGTGTCAATCATAATCGTGTCTTGCATCACGCGATTAGATACTAATCGTGTATCATGTTATCTAATCGTGTGGTTTGTGATCTTTGAAACCCTAATCGCCAGTTTGTTCTCCTACTCGCCTGATTACTGTCTAACCGCGTGTGTTTACTAGTGATTAGGCATAATCGTTCAAAAATCACACAATTACAATCCCTAATCGTGTGTTCAGTGCTGTTAATCAATTTTTGACCATTTGTTGACCGCTTTTCAAAACCGAGACATATGGAAAATCCGTGGGGTCATCTTAACCAACCGAGACAACAGTACAACCAATCCATGAACAACCAGATGAATGTACCGACTAATCCTTGGCAATACTCGGCCGAGCCCAACGCTCAAAGGATGCAACAATCGCAGATGCAAGCGAATGTTGCCGGACCAAATCCTTGGGCGCTTGCTGCTCAACAGCAGGCCCAGCAACAGGTTATGCAGACAAATCCATGGGCACTCGCTGCTGCAGCTACTCAACAGACGCATCATCTATCATCAGTTCTACTCAGTGATCTTGAAACCGGCAGTTCCAATAGAGCACCGAAACTTCAATACATGGCAGATTACCATAGCTGGAAGGGCAGGTTTAAGACACACGTAGAAGGTATTGATGGGCTAGTATGGTCTGCGATTGAGAACGGGTATAAAAGGCCAACGGTTGAGAATTCGGATATTCCGATTCCTTTGGATGATATGAACGAAGAGCAGAGGAGAAGGTACAACTAGGAGAAGAAAGCAATTGCGGCTTTGATGCAAGCTTAACCAAAGGACATTCTGCACCAATTTGCACAGTGTACAACTTCGCAGATGCTTTGGTTAGCTCTTGCAGAGAGGAATGAGGGTAACTCAAAGACAAGGAAGATCAAGACCGATCAGTTGAAAAAGGAGTTTGAGAATTTCACAGCTTTTGGGAATGAGTCACTGCGGGATCTGACTGCCAGATATTATCACTTGATGTCAGAGATGTATCAATATGGGATTATTTATACATCTGCAAAATTGGTTGAAAGACTTTCTGATGCACTTCCAACACATTGGCATCAATGGCTCGATATTCTGAAGTCGAACAACGCATATCAAACAATGACCGTAAATGAGTTTGTGGCAGAGCTGGAGAACAAGGAGATTGAGGAGATCAGAAGATCCAACAGAATGCTTATTCCTCAGAATCCAAGCATATACTATGGAACTGCTCCTCAAGAAACCAGTGTGGGAGGATCCAAACCACAAACAACTTTTGTGGTTAATCCGGATCCAGTCTATGCTTTTGACAACTATGGACCCCCACCTGATGTTTCTCCACCAGTTTATCCGATGACTCAGTTCAACCAGTATCCTTTGAATTATAATACGTTAAATTGCGGTGTTAATCCTTATTCTCATCTTGCAGCACCAACTCAGACAACTTCAAACCATGGTGGATCATCTTCATCTGGTTTTGGAAGTTCAGGATATGGAAACTATGGTGCTTCTACTTCAAGTCAAAGTGGATATCGGACAAATCCAATCGCCGAGCAATTAAACACTTCGGCGTTTGACAAGGTCACTGTAGAGCTAGCACAAGAACATATGGCTCTATTGTCTACCTTAGTCAACTCCTATAGTGGTTTAGTTGCTGGACAGATCGGGAATCCTCATCTTACCCAAGAGGATTATGCCCAGATCGACAAGGATGACATGGATTTGATCGACATCCAATGGCATTTTGCAAGTGTGGTGAGGAGAGCAAAGGAGTACATGGACAGAATCGGAAGGAAGGATGTGCTGATCAACAACAATACCAAATTTGGTTTTGATAAGACAAGGGTCACTTGCTACAATTGTGGCACAAAATGGCACTTTGCAAGAGAATGTGACCGACCCAAACAGCATGGGAATCGGAATTCATTCAACAACAACCGGGGCTATCAAAATCAGAGACAGCAAGCTCAGACACAACCAAACTTAAATGCTGAACGAGCTCTTGTTCCAGTAAAAAACCAGAGGCATCCTGACAACAATAATCAAGGACAAGCCCTGGTGATTCAAAGTGATGAAGGTTTCAACTGGAACCATTTGATTACTGGAGAGAATGCTCAACAGGGTGGTGCTGCATGCTTTGCTCAACAAGTCCCTGAAGAAGAGGTTGAGGTTGAAGATTGTTCAGGTCCCTCAGAGATGGTTGCTCCTGAATCCAACCTATCTGATTGTGACTCTGACTGTGATTCTGATGAGGTGTTTGAGTTAGAAGATATGTTAGCTGAAGCTGATGAATTGATTAGTAAGAGATCATTCTTGGTGGATGCTGATTGTAAAAGAACAACTTTGGTGGATTCTTCGGAGCTGAGAAGAGTGCGGCTCACTATGCTTTAATGGCCATAACAGAATCGTCCAGCAAGGTAAGTTCTTCTTCTAATTCAAAACCTGCATGTGTTGAATGTGATAAGCTTAAGTACAGAATTGAAACATTGACTGATGAAATTCTGAACTTGAAAGCTGATTACAATTCCTGTCTGAGATCCAATGATGCCTTTAGAGCAAGTTATAGAGAGCTCAAAAGGGCCATTGAGAATCTTCAGAAGGAAAGTCCTGAGCAAGATCAGCTTAGATTCAGAATCAAAGAATTAACTGATGAGAATCTGAATCTGAAAGCTGATGTGGGTCCTTTACGAAGGTCAAATGATGCTTTGAAACTTAAAGAGAAAAATTTTCTAAGCACAGTTGAAAACTATAAAAAGGATGTTTCTGAATTATCCAAAACTCTTGCTAACAAACAGATTGCCATAAACAATTATATTAATGAGTTAGAGGATACTAAGAAGCATCTAGCCATCGTAAAGTGTGACTATGAGAAAATCAAGAAGAAACTTGAAAGTTACTTAAACTGCAAGTATGTTCTTGATCACATAGTGGACCCCTCAGAGAAAAAGAATTCCACTAGCCCTCTGTATGCACAACGTCCATCTCCTGTGAGGTTTGAGAATCATCATTATGATATTCTGCCAAAGGAGGAGTTTGTGGACATTGCTGCAATTGGAGCAAAGGCTGCTGAATCACGACCTTTGGAAGTGAAACCAGTGGTTAAGGCAAGTGAAATTATTGACAATGTGAGCGTCTGTGATACTGATGTATCAGACGATGAGCTTGAGGATCAGCAGAGTGCACCTGCAAAAGGCATTGAGATTCCTCCAGGTAATGTGATAATTACTACTGAAACACCAGAGGAAGCTCAGGCCATGGTGAAACCTGCTGATAAAAGTGTGAAGGTATTTTATACCATAAAAGGAGGCAATAAGAAGATCTATGCTAATGAGGAGTTCCCACTTAGGTTTGTTTCACCCGGCATGGTAGATAAAATATGGTAAGAATCTGTAATTACCATGGAAAAAGAAACCTGGGGTAAAGATGATCAGGGTAAGGGTAAACAACCTAAGAAAAACCAAAAGAAAAATCAAAAGGGTAGTAATGGGTAATCCTCAGCTCAAGCTCAGCAGAAACCTCCTAAGAAGCATGTTACCCAGTTTGTTAGATCTTCGGGCAATGAGGTGGATAACTATCCTGAGACAGATTGGCAAAAAGAATGCCTCAAGGATCAAAAGAACAAAAACACCTTTGCTACAAGATCTAAGAAAAGGGGTAAGGATGCAAATGCTCCATCTTTTGAGGAGTACAGATCCTGTCACAAATGTGGGGAACGTGGGCATTTAGTTGCTGCGTGTCCCACTTTGAGACAAAAGAGGATCGAGGTAGAGAGTGCTCCTAGTTCAAGCAAGACCAAAAGGTCTGTCTCCCCACCATTGACTGAAAAGCAATTGGGGAAACGACCAATTTTTGATGAAAGAAACAAAATTGTTATGAACCAAAAGCATGTGAGTGGTAGGGGTCCTCAGTTTAGGGGGATCCCAGTTCCAACTAAGACTGATTCAGCACCAAAGCCACAAGCTAAGGCTGCTGATAAGTCTAAGGGAAACCCCAAAACTGAATCGCGTGCAGTTAAGTCTGAAGCGATTCCAAAACCTGTTTCTCCAAAGGCTTCAGAGACTGAACCTTCTAGCCCTAAAGCGAAGAAGAAGTCCAAGTCAAAGAAACCTGAACAGGTTTGGAGACCCAAATCACCCACAAAATCTGAAGTATTCTCTATTTCAAGCTTAAATACTGCAGGACCATCGGAAGCAACACCAACTCCTTCTTGAAAGTGGGTTGACTTTCCGACTTTTGACCAAGATGGTAGACCCAAGACCGTGAAGGCTTGGGTCCCCCTTAACCACTAAACTTTGAATGTTGTGCAGGGAGCTTCACAGGGCCTTATTTGCAGTCTCTAGATTGTTGATAGTGGAGCTTCTGGGCACATGACGGGCGACTTATCCCTGCTTTTTGACATCAAGAATATCAACGGGGGGTATGTTGCTTTTGCTGGTAACAAAGGGGGTTATATTTCCAAAGAAGGCAGTATGAGCAATGGAATCATAAGCTTTGAAAATATAAGCTACGTGAAGCAAATAGACCACAACTTGCTGAGTGTTTCGCAGATATGTGACAAGAAGTTCACAGTATTCTTTGATGACAATGCATGCTTCATTCTGAAACCTGGATTTAAGATTCCGAAGAATTGGGTAATGATTTCAGCTCAAAGGGTAAACAATTTGTATGTCCTGGATATGAGTCAAGCTATTACAGCTCAGGGCCAAGTCACTTGTTTTCTGTCAAAGGCGACTGAGAAGGAAACCATCATGTGGCACAGGCGTATGGGTCACATCCACTTGAGGAAGATGAACTATCTTGTTCATAATCAACTTGTGGATGGTGTCTCGGTCAAGAATTCCCATCTAAATGACGACTGTGTTTCATGCAAGAAGGGTAAGAAAAAAAAGAAATCTCACAAGCCTAAGAAGATCAACTCAGTCAGTGTTCCACTTGAACGGTTGCATATGGATTTATTTGGTCCTATCAACTGCAAAAGTAAGAATGGGGACTTATACTGTCTGGTAGTTACAAATGACTTCTCCAGATTCTCTTGGGTGATCTGCATGAAACAGAAAAGTGAGACCTTCGAAATCCTGAAGAACCTGTTCACCAAGCTTGAAAATGTATATCAACTGAAGATCCGCAGGATTCGCTGTGATTATGGAACAGAATTCAAGAATCATGCTATGGAGTCATTATGTGCTAAAAAGGGTATCCATCATGAGTTTACAGCACCTTATACTCCTCAGCAAAACGGGGTTGGAGAAAGAAAGAATCGAACTCTTATTGAAGCGGCCAGAACAATGCTAGCAGACTCGAACCTTCCTGTGTTCTTCTGGAACGAGACGGTTCACTGCGCGTGTTACACTCTAAAGAGGGTTCTTACGGTGAAGAAGCATGGTAAGACTTATTACGAATTGCTGAACCGGAGGAAACCGAACTTAGAGTTTCTGGAACCATTTGGAGCTCCATGCACCATGTTACATCCCGATGGGAAGTTTGGTGCAAAGGCAGAAGAAGGTTTCTTTGTTGGATACAGTAGTCCTAACAAGAGGGTATACAACAAAAGAACCAATTGCGTTGAAGAGTGGCTTAATGTCGATGTTCAACTTAGATACTGTCGTAAATGATGCTATTGCACAGATGTATTACGAGTGTGAAAACGCAGTCAGCTCACCCCTGATGCGTTCGATCGTCGTAAATACACCAGCAGCATCAGATGCCTCAACATCTATGGGTAACCCTGGTAAAACCGCAGCTGTAGAAGTCGATGAAGTCTTTCAGGAAGCGTCGGCAGAGGTTCTAGAATCTTCTTCAGATGAGGAATTTGCAGAGTCTTAAGAAACACTTACTGAAGAACGGGTTGGTAATGGTGAATCTACCACTACAGCCCCAGTTATTCCCCCCTGGAAATGATCAAGCTGGTCCTTCATCTACTGCAGCTCCACAGATTGGTCTGCAGATTGATCTTACGCGGTTTAATGTGCAACCCGCTGCTTCCAATAATTCGAGTGCTGCAGAGACTACTTTATCGAATAATTTGGAGAATCTCAATCTGCGTTCGGATGATCCAGTACCGGCACATCCGGAATCTCGGATTCACGATACTCATCCAATGCAGAATGTGATTGGTGATCCAACTAGCCGAGTCATGACACGTGGTCAACTCAGGAATGCTAGTTCAAGTGACAATGTTGGCACCCTGGCCCTATATTCAGATATCAGAAAAGCAGGTCATCAGAACGATTGGTCCTTCGCTCTCTATGTGTCACAACAAGAACCAAGATCTGTGCAAGAGGCATTGAGGGAAGAACCATGGATCAAAGCTATACAAACCGAACTTCAGCAGTTCCAAAAGTTAGGAGTGTGGGACTTAGTTGACTTACCTCCTGGCTGCAAGAAAATTGGAACAAAGTGGGTCTATAAGTGTAAACGGAATGACCGCGGGGTGGTTATTCGAAACAAGGCGTCGCTTAGTTGTTTTCGGCTTCCGTCAAATCGAAGGAATAGATTACAACGAAGTATACGCTCCAGTTGCTCGCCTTGAAGCTATCCGGATCTTCTTGGCTTATGCTTCGTACAAACGGTTCTAGGTGTATCAAATGGACGTGAAAAGTGCTTTTCTGTATGGTATTGTGAAGGAAGAGGTGTATGTTTCACAGCCTCCGGGGTTTAAAGATCCGTTGCATCGAGAAAAGGTCTACAAGTTGAATAAAGCTTTGTACGGTCTTCATCAAGCTCTGAGAGAATGGTATCAAATGCTTAGCAGCTATTTGATCTCCAATGGGTTCAACCGTGGACTCGTGGACTGCACCTTATTCACCAAGGAAAAGGATGGTGACCGTCTGCTGGTACAAGTTTATGTTGATGATATTATTTTTGGGCTACTAATGAAGTTTTGTGCAGGGAATTTGAAAAGTTAATGCAGGACAAATTCGAGATGAGCTAGATGGGGGAGATGCAATTCTTTCTTGGACTACAAGTAGATCAACTAGAGTCGGGGATCTTCATCCACCAGACCAAATATGTTGCTGACATCTTGAGCTGGTTCCAGATGGAAGACTCTACTGCTGTAGCCACCCCTATTCAAACCAGTCACGGGATTGGACCGGATGAGAAAGGACAAGCCGTTGATTCGTTTCTTTATCGAGCAATGATTGGGTCGTTGATGTACCTCACAGCTTCAAGACCTGATATAATGTTTGCAACATGCCTGCTGTCAAGATACCAGTCCAGGCCGAAACAGTCCCATCTGATTGCTGTGAAGAGGATCTTATGTTATCTAAAGGGTTGTCCGACCAAAGGTCTATGGTACCCTAATGACGATAAGTTTGACCTCGTCGCTTTTAGTAATGCTGACTATGGCGGATGCAAGAAAGACGCAAAATCCACATCGGCTGGATGCTAGTTTTTGGGAGGACGATTAGTCTCGTGGCAATGCAAGAAGCAAGCCTCAGTGTCCTTATCCACTTGTGAGTCGGAATACATAGCTGCCTCCAGCTGTTGCTCCCAGGTTCTTTGGATACAACAACAAATGAGAGACTACGGTTTGCAATTTCTTAACACTCCCGTTTACTGTGACAATGAGTCTGCCATAGCACTCGCTAAAGACTCAGTAAATCATTCTGTGGCGAAGCATATCTATGTTCGGTATCATTTCATACGTGATTGCTATGAAAAGAAACTGATAGATATGATTAAAATCCACACAGATTACCAACGTGCCGATTTATACACCAAAGCTTTTGATAGACCTCGTTTTGAGTATCTTTTGGTTTTAAATGGCATTAAAGAAAAGCAAGATTAGATCCTCATCGGTAATCGTTTTTGTATATAGTTTTTCTTCAAAAATCAGAAAAATCCAAAAATATTGTTATTTTGAAAATTTTTAGATTTTTAGGGGGAGAAATTCAGAAAAATACAAAAACATCAGAAAATGAAAAAATTAAAAAAAATGAGAAAATCAAAAATGAGATTCTTTGGTGTGACTGGGAAAATGATATTGATTCATCAGTGGACTATCTGGATTCTCATTAATTTAAAAGAATTTGGAATCGACAAGTAGCCTCTACAATGATGTGTCAGTAGGCTCAAAATCAATTCCAAGTTCGACATGGTGATATAAACTAAATTCATCTGAGAATTGTGTGGATTAACGTCTCGTGGACATATGGTCTTAGTACCGAAATTTCGTTTGATAGAATGCCAAAATCCGAGGTTTCTGGTCTTTAAGACGTTAGTACATCCGGGGTGAACTAGACGTCTCTCAGAATCAAATGGTGTGACATATGTGTCGTACGTTGGGTTCGCAGCCTGCAACTGAGGCACCTCTATGTCATGCCTGAGAAAAATCAAAAGAAAAACAAAAGAAAATAGAATAAATTCTGATAAGGAGACGTCTGGGAATCCTTAAAGAGCAAAAAGATTCGAAATGCCAAAACCCTATTCTCATTGAGAATACGCTCTAAGGTATCAAATCATATACCTAAAGCATCGTACCGATAAATCAATGTTAACGGTATTTGACTTTGAACCCTGGTTTGGATTTCACTGGTCTTTTTGCTGTAGCGTTCATACAGACCTGATCACCACTGAATCCATTCCTTGTAAATACAGATGACAACTGCTTATTCACCAGTTACGAGGAAGCTTTGTGCATGCCTTGATACGGGAATGTGTCGCGTGTGCGGGAAACACCTTTAAATCAGTCTAATATTACCTTAAATGTATCTAAAGTGCCTAGCGATAAAACTTGATTTTGAGTTTAGGTGGACAACAATATTGGCAATTGTTGTAGGATGCTTGTTGGTAATATTTTAGATCTTAAACTGATAATATGAAGGATTCCAGAATAGTCTGTGCACTGATATGATTCCCAAAACTGATGAATCTCACAAAAATAAGATAGTGTGTAGTTAGATGATCTTTTATTTTCAGTTATTTTAGGTTTTTAGCTTTAGTTATCCATTCTTGATTACCGATGCTGGAACCCTAATCCATTGTAATCTTACTTCTTCGAAAATAAATGTCGAGTTTATCAACTATGCAAGTCTTATGTTTTGCCGGGTCAAAACCGTACTTTCTCTTAAGTACCGGATGTGTAAAAATGAAAATTTTGAGAGTCACGAGTCGTAAACTATGTCACTTGTTATTTCAGGGCTTAAAATGTAAAATTGAACATGTTTCGGGTCAAAAATAGTCAATTTGGTGTTGCAGGGGCAATTTGGTTAATATATGTGAATGACCTGGGTGTAATCGCATGGTTACCATGCGATTAGACCTAATCGCATGATGATAGGGAACGATTAGACCTAATCGCCTATAAAGAACACACGGTTAGACACAATTCCTATTATATGTGGTACAGCCACTGGGTGGCAATTAGAAACATAATCGTCTGCTACAGTGATATGGGATAAGTCTAACCGCGTCCTTTTTACTAGCGATTACGCGTAATCGCCACTTCCTCTCAAGCGATTAGGATTACCTATTTATTCAACAGTTAGACTTTTTTTGTCATTTATTACACTTTGAACCCACTATTGTGCACCGATTTCCCTCCATTCCAATCTCTAAGACCCTTTGTTGCCCGTGTATTTTTTACTTTAGAATCTTGTTCTACACATCAAAGGTAACATCATTCTCAATTTTCAGCTTCTATCTCGTTGTTTTAAGGGATTAATGATCATGTTTATGTACGAAACCCTAAGTTATACAAAAACGGTTCGGGTGGGTTTATACGTGATTGTTTTGGGTTTTTCTTGATGAGGGTTGTTTAATCGGATGTTAATGATGGTGTGCAAACAAGAATCACGACCTATAACGTCCAAATTTAAAAAGGCCCAATTTTAAATTTTCAAGAACCCTAAAACGGCCGACTATAAATAAAACTCTAAAATGTTTTGAATAGCAAAAATTAAGCAAGGGTTATTGTTAGTCGCTCCATTTAGGTCCTATATCACCAAGAAAAACAACCCAAAACGACCCATTTCAAGATTTGACATGTTTGGAGCCTCAAAACCTTAAGGCGCGATTAGGCCTCCACTCGCCATCTACAGTAAGGCGGTTAGGCTCTAATCGCCTACTGTAGCTAGCGATTAGGCTCTAATCGCCTGATCTTGCTAGCGATTAGCCTGCCTAATCGCGTGCTGCAGTAGGTTCACCAAAAATGTCGAATTTTGTCCATTTTTGCTTGTTTTTGACGCCTTCTTGTTCTAATGGTCTGTTCGTGTGCAGAAACATGGATTGGGAGACATCTCATGAGAACAACTGCTGTGCATTCCTAGGTCCTATCAAGAAGGACAAGAACCGAGTGTTTGAAGGAATCATAGAGTTTCTGCGACGTTCAAGGGTTTTCCATGCAATTTATCAACCACATGCTGTATACAGAGACATTCTACGTTAATTCAATGAGTTTGCAGAGGTTGACTGCTCGGTTACTCCTGCCATTATTAAAAGTCGTGTTCAAGGAGAAACATTTATCATCACAGAAGCCTTGATCAGAGAAGAACTTCGATTTAATGATTCTCCTGACGACCCTTTCGTATTTGATTCAATCTTGATTCGGGGTGCGTTCTTAAGGATGAAGTATGCTGGTGACGTGAGGACTCAACAAATGCTGCAAAAGGGAAACTTATGTCCTCCTTTGAAGTATTTAGTTCATGTTGTGCTGAAGTGTCTGGGGCCCAGAAAGAAGACTTTTGATGCTATTAGAGATACGCTTGCGTCAGCTATTGTTGCCTTAGCGCTAAACAAGCCCTTTAATTTTTCTGGGATGATTATGCACCATCTGAAAGAGGTGATTCAGACAAAGACAACAAGCAGTCCATTCATCATATATCCCAGATTCCTTCAGTTGATTATTGATCTACAGGTTCCTAATTTGATCAAGAACGAGTCAGAAAGATACACAATCGTGAATATTGATGAAACTGAGATTAGCAGAATTCTGACTTTTAAGGGTAAAACAAGAGAACAGAGACCGCAAAACAGACGGTTATTTGGACACCTTAGCAATCCTGGGTATGATGCTCCACTAGGCAACAAGTGGAGGCATGATAACAGCGATTCTGAAGACGACATTGAAGTGCAAAGGCGCACATTTGGTGAAGGTGATCTGGTTGGACACGGTACAGCTGAATTAGGTGAGAATATTCCCGGTGGTAATCCTGAAGCCACTGCGACTCATGATGACATGTTAGAAACAGAGGTTCTAGGTGAACCAGTGCCTTCTTCTGCAGGGATTGATCAGGGATCATCCCAGGGCGACAAAGGTAAAGGTGTAGCAGAAGAAGATGCACCTGTTAGATACTGAAAGTGACGATACAAAGGATGACTCTCCTGGTACCCGTGCATGTAAAGTGTCGGAGAGAAAAGAATTTGGGAGGAAAAGAGAGCTCTAGCAGCAGATCCTACGTATGTTGTTGAAACGGACCCGGGTCTTGCTGAAATTGATACCGAATTGAGCACTCCACCCTCCAGTGTTAAAAAGAGAACTCCAAGACGGAGTAGAGGGCAGAAGAGGATGGCTAAAAGAGCTCCTGAAAAGAGTAAGAAGAAGGCAAGATTTGCAAAGCTCCCACAGGGCTTCCTTTCAGGATCTCCAGCTTCTTCTGCAGCAGCAACAACAACAGCAACAACAGCAGCAACAGCAACCACAGCAGCAGGTGTCACCACATCTGTGCATGCATCTGTAATCTTCACTGAGCCTGTCTCAGTTACAGGTGCAGCTATAGGATCCCAACTAGTTTCAAATCCAGTTGGTGACATGATTCGAAGACTTAAAGAGCAGATTCATCCATCTACTCCTACTCCTGCTAGTCAACCCACTTCATCTTATGCACCTGGCTCAAGTGAACAACTGCAGAGTCAGGTAAATTATTTAACTGCTATAGTTACTGCTCAGGCAAGGGAGAATGCAGAAATGAAGAGCAAAATGGCAACAATGGAAGAGAATGAAAGAGCCATGCTTGAATTGATCGCTGAGACGATTCGTGTGAACAAAGAACTGCAAGCTTCAAACAGATTACTTCATTTGTCAAACCAGCAGCTCACAGAATCAAACCAACAGACTGTATCAAGATTGACAGCTGTTGAGTCTCAGTACAGCCAACTGCAGCTCGCAAATGTGAACAATGAGCGCAGAATTGAAGAATACCGGGCTGAAAATAAACAACTTCAGGAAAGGGTTGACAAGCTAGCTGAGGACTATCCCAGAATCGCCGGTGCGTCCAGTTCTGGTGGTGGTTCAGGTAATGATGAAGAGGAGGATGATGATGATGAGGATGATGATGATGATGATGATGGTGATGATGATGATGGTGATGATGATGATGGTGATGATGGTGGAAATGGTGATAAAGAAGGTGGAGGAGATCCAGGTGCCACATGTGGTGGCGGATCGACTTGTGGTGGTTCTGAGCAACCCCAGAAGAAATCATCAGGCCAGGATCTTGAAGCAGGTTCTTCTGCTAAGGGGGAGTCTGTTAGTGAAGCCATTCAGAAACTCCAAGAATTCATCAAACATGGGGTGGTTCCGATTGATGTTATGGAACCTGTGAAGAATCTCTTCTTGTATGACGATTATGGGAACCCGGTCGAGTTACCGAGGTTTTTGGAGGATGAGTTGGAGGAAGGTGAAATACCTCCAGAGTTTACTGATGCAGAACTTAAAGAAATATATGGTATTGATATCGGAGAATCTTCCGATCAACGCGCATGAATACCAACTCCTGAATATGTTACTACTGATCCAAATGTTTGTGTTCCTGACATCAATGCTGACATGATGAAAGATGCAGAAGCAAAGCTGAAATAAAATCCCACTCCTATCCCCGATGAAGTACTTGATTGAACCGGGCGTGTGAAGAGATTATGTGCTACTTGGTTTAAGTCTACAGAGGAGATGAGGAAGAAGAAAGGTCCTACACAGGCATCTGCTTTCAATCGATGGTTAACCAGAATGACGGGCAAAGTGATTAGCTGGATATATGTTGAGCATGCTCGTATGTTGGGAGTGAAATAGGAACAAGGAATTCTATACTTTCAGCCTTACAAGAAGGTTCTCTCACTACCTTTCTGGTACATTCGAGACTTAATTCGTTTTGATTTTCCTTTGTACAGCGGGAACTGTGGTGCACTGTGCTCTTTCTATCGAATCTTAGAAAGAGAAAGCAGGACTGATTGGGTGACTTTCCGACCTTATTATCCCGAATCTTACAAGACAAAGAGACTCCATCCCATCACCAAGCATCCGATCTTGGAGCACAAGATCAAGCCTCCAGATACAGTATCTCACATCCCCATTCCTCCAATCGAACAGAACTTCACATCGAAGTTCTGGTTCTGGCACTACGATGCAGCTACGGCTGAAGCTGTGATCATTCTTGACAACTCTCCGAAAGGTGCAGAAAGATTAGAGTTTGGGATCCGATGTGGCTTGTGAATCTCTCAGAGAATGACATAGAGACGTTGTTCTTGTATCCCATCCCGCGCCTTAAAGACGAAGCCGAACAAGCAATGAAGTTTCAACAGGTTGTTCGTTTCTGTCATGCTAACAAAGTACATGCAGGATGTGACTGGACGAGGATCTCAAGGATCAGGACAGCGTGATTTCAAGTTCAAGATTGCTGGTGGAAGACTTGTGTTTTGTTTTCTTGTTTTGTTATGTAATTTCTATTTCAGTTTGTAATGTCTGTTGCTACTCAATACACTTGGTGTTTATGTCTTTTGTACGTATCCTAGCTTGGTCCGAGGGGGAGTCTGTTAGTACATGATGTCCCTAGGCTAGTATACATTGTTATTGGACGGTTTCTAGGGTGTTTGGGTGCATTTATACGTAATTTGGGGCTTGAAGGTTCTTACATGCGATTAGGAAGCTCAAGGGGCGATTAGCTTGGCTAATCGCCTGTATGGCATGCGATTAGGGCCCTAATCGCATGTGGTGCATGTGGTATAGCTGCCTAATTGCCTGATGTCATGCACACGTGTTGTGGGACTATATAAGGACCTAATGATTGCCCTAATCATCAGTTGTCACACCACACAGCCCCCAAACACCCTTCCCAACGTCTGAGAGATTGTTTTCGTGTCTGTAAAACCCGAGCTCTGTTTATAAGATAATCGAATCAATCTTTTGACTAGTTTATTTGTGTGTTGATATCTCGTTACTATTGTTTCATTGTCGTTTCATTATCTAGACCTGTTTGGAGGATTCCACACTCCAAATAAGCAAACTCGTGATTGTCGGTTGACCCGTTAGTCGATCCTACATAAGGTAACACAAAAAAAAAACTATTAGCTTAATCTAAATAGATTTGTGATGGAGATGAAAAAAAATATGAAGTGTTTTCTTTTCTTTTACAAGTTATTCTCAAGTTTTAATAACAGGGTTGCTTCAAGGTCCCCTGTAGATATTTGTTGGACAAAAGGTAATACCATGGAAAATCTTACTGTCTTTTTATGTTATCAAATGTTTGTTGTTTTACGTTATCTTATATATTATTTTATTTTGTTTTCTAGATGGTAAATCAAGACCCCTTATTATAAATTCTGCGCCCAACGCTTGTGTGGAAAGTCTCTGTTCCAGTGTGTGCATAAATAGTGTTCCAATTAGTGAAACATTACTTGATTATACATGTCAAGGAACCCTTTGTATTTGTTGTGTGCGAGACAACTAGCTATTTCTGACATCAGAATAAAGATGTGGCAATATATTCATCTTAATTAATCTATATTGAGACGATTTTATATCATTTATTGTGAGGGTCGTAGGATCAGAAACTATGATCAGTTGCACAATAACTCCAAATTCTAATAGATTTTAACACAAAATCATGAGATCCATGTTATTTTCACGCATCTTGTTTCTGTATATTCTTTCTATCCATATTAAGCTTCAAATATATATATATATATATATATATATATATATATATATATATACATGTATATATATATACATATACATATATGTATATACATATATATATATATACATATATATATATACATATATATATATATATATAGAGGTGAACATAAAACCCGGTTCCGGAACCGGTTCCAAGGAACCGAACCGGACCGGTTCCAGTCCCAACCCGTTTTATGCAATAACCCGTTTTATATATATTTATCAATCAATATTTTGCCGGTTCGATCGCGAGATAACAATATTTATTACTGAATCTAAAACTATTTATTTATAACTATAATCACACGAAAATAATTACAAAGGATTTTAGATATACCATCTTGTTCGCGGACAACCCGCTGACCAGATCTGACCGAGTTGACTCGGTTTGACCGGCCTGAATATGAACCCAAATATGAACTAGTCAGACGCGGCTCGAACCCGAGCACCAAGACCCGAACCAAATCCAAACACCAAGTCATAACCAAGACCAAACCCGTCACCACTTGACCCGAGCCCCGCCAGATCCGAACCCGATCTAGATCAAACCCAACCTAACTTGACTTGAACCAAAACGAGACCCGACCCGAGCCACCCTTGGTCCAAGACTCGAACTCTGGACCTGAAACGAACCAACCATAACCGAAGCAGACCAGACCAGACCAGATCTGGTCTGTCCGACCCAAGACCCGGCCCGAGTAATCCCACCAAAACCCGAACCCGATCGGACCCCAAACCAAAACCATGACCAGCACCATCGATCTGAACCACTCGTCGAGCCAGCGCCACAACCGGAACAAACCGACACCAAGAACCACCACCGTCAGAAACCACGAGCTGAAACCCGAACCAGACTCAGACCGAACACCTTAACCCAACCCGGACACTTCCTGAACCTGACCAAACCACCATCTAACGAACCGGTTCAGACCAGAAATAGACCCGATCTGGTCTGTCCGGTCCGAACCACCACCGTGCACTGCCATTCAACCACCACCTTAATAACCCTCCACCGCCCCACCCTTTCTTCTGCCCGAACGGGCTGTTGGACCACCACGCCACCGCCGCCACCAAGGGAGGTGGTCGGCCGGCTGTTAATACAAGGGAGAGGAGGGAGAGACAAGGTAGAGAGAGAGAGTGTAGCGAGGGAGATGAGAGAGTGCAGGGAGAGAGAGAGCTTGAGAGGTTTGAGAGGATCTTTTGTGTTGTTGGCTGCCTATTGTGAAGGAAAATGATGCATTTTTAACTTGGTTTGGTGGTAGGTGGGAGTAGGTGAGTCTATATCGCGTGTACGAACCCGGTTTAACGTATCGTGCTTCGGTTTTATTTTAGGCTCGATAAATAAATATGAAAGTTAGTCGGTTTTGCTCGAAATTAAAAATAATAATCCACCGAATAAAAATCTATATATTTTCGTTGTCTGACGCTTAATTTCAGAATGCGGGGTTTCGATCGTGCTTTCTTTCGTTAAAATAAACTGTTAATTTCCGAAACGTAATAATATCATTATTTATAAATAAATAATCACAAAAAAAAATATTATGACGGAAAATAAATCGAAATTTTGCGGGTTGTCACATTCTCCCCATGTTACAGGAATTTTGTCCTCAAAATTTGAGCAAGGACATCTTTAATAACTTGATAGAAGTTTGACTACAACAATAGAGTCAACGAACTTGTCAATACAATGACACAAGATAATAGTTTCAGAATCAACTGAATTCAAAGGCATTTGATAACAAACCACAAATGCTCAATCTAAGCGAGTTTCAAGAAAACACATACAATTTCAATTTCCTACACGAACAGCAAAAGTGTAGATAATAATTTTGTCAACAAATACTATTGGCGCATCTCAAATGAAGCAACTGGTGCACCAACTTTTCTATTACACGCCACAAGGTGTGTTTTAAATTTAAGACAAGTTGATTGAATATTCATTGCAATGTGCTATATCAATTCCAATCAATTCATTTCAATTAAAGTGTCGAGTGTAAAGAAACTCGTAGACGAAGTATTAAATGATTTATTGCCAACAATGACCTGATACGACAAAACTGGAATACAAGCATTACGAACAGCGTAATGATAAACAAATCGTTAATGAAATCATTGTTCGATGTGAAGCCCCACAATGGACCTTCACAAATTTATGGAATTCAAAGATATAATAGTTGACACGTATATAAAAGAGAAATACGCGTCTAGTTTTGTGAGAAAGATAAGGAATCAATCAAAAATTAAATTCCTTTACGATGAAATGTTGAAGGTCACAAACACAAACGAAGAGATATGCAAATCATACTGAATGATATAACTAAGTTCAACAATATGAACCTTAGAAGTTCAAGAAACAAGATCATCAAGATCAACTAGTTTTAAGAAGATTGAAGTCACAAATGACATGAACAGGGGAGAACTGGCAATCACGTCACTATCTCTTATTTATTTATATAAATATATTGCCATATATAACATCACAATGGATTTTCTTAGAATTATCAAGTGCCTGTAAGTTTGAAATAACGTGACGTCTACGTTATCGAAAACTTACCTCACAAGATCACCCTATTAACTCCCATCATAATTTATATCACTAGCACTTGATACATTCACATAATAACACGTATATATTATATATTACATAATATCATATTTGTCGTGTGTGCCACTTTTCCAGTGCTTTATCCGATCGCATTACAGCTTCGCAGGATCATCGGGAAAAGAGGTGTCTAATCGAGACGTCCGACGAAAATCGACTTTAACATACATAAATCGAGTCCGTAGATGCTACAATCATCCGTTTGCATGTCGATGCTACCAACTGGTCCAACTAATACATCATGTGTGCGCTTTCTCGATACGTTCAAGCTTGAGCCGATAACCATTGGCGATACGTATTATTAACGAAGCATACTTATATGTACTTTTCATAAATGCACACAGTATATAAGCAAGTAACTTGTTCCTATACCAAGAAACAATGACTCAGCTAAACTCTATGTGAATAAACACTTTGCTGTCTAAAGCGATGACTTGCTAGTCACTAGTGAGATACACCTAGCAATCATATGCTATTATCCCTTCTATATACCATTATAGAAAATACTCACTTTTCACATAGGAATAGTAACTGTTCCTTGCAATAAGGAAACGTACGCTAAGCTAGTGCAATTTAACACACTAATAGTCATGTAGCGTATTTGGCAACGGTTGGAATTTCAGTTCCTAGGCGTTCATGCTAAGTATTTTGTCTTAGAAATATTGGTCCCCAAATTCTAACACTCAGGTTAAAGCCAAGATATCTACACAGACACCTATCCTGCTAAAACCTGTGGCTCTGATACCAAACTGTCACACCCCGACTTTTCCCCTAGTCGGATGTAACATTTGGTACCCTTTGCCTCGCAGCGGAATGATGTCATCTAAGACCTTTATTCCTGAACGCCATTTCTAAACCTTCTAGGATTTCCAAATCGAAGACATCACCTATTCCAACCGTGTTGCCGCCAAAAGTTAAACCTGAAAGATATACTTAAAAATGTCAACATAAAGCTGATGAGTTCATAAGTTTTCGTAACCATAAAATGTTCGGTTCAAGTTGTATAAATACAAGTTTGTTTGCAGAATATTTATGTTATTTAAAAGTCATGCCGTGGGTAGCTAGCCCGTTTTATAGTTATTCAACAATGGTGTATGTTGTTTGCCTTCCATCATTGTCTATCAACAATGACAAGCCCAAGAAGATAGATAGTTCACACACGCACTTCCCAAGCCGTGGTGAGGTTGTCAACCTAGATAGCGCTACCAACTAGTATCCCGTGTGCCATGGTCCGGCAATTAGATTCGGTATCGTAGTGAAGGACTTTCCTTGATAGAGTTTGTTCGAATAAAACTATAGACATGATTTAAATCCAAATATTCTTAGTAACAGATCCCAACCCGGAATCTAAACAGTTTCAAGTTTCCAACCTGAATTTAGTTATCCCAAAACCCGGGATGCATGTTTTTGTGAAAGTTTAGTGAACTCATGCAACACCTTTCATTTTCCGTTTATTCATGTATAAATTTATAAAAGCATTTATAAATTTATTTGTTTTCACAGAACTTCGTTACGTTTGAAATTCATTGTTCTTCATAAAACAAGTATATCTTTCCCCCGAAAACAGTTATCAAAACAGTAAAAAGTGGGGTCATGAACTCACCTTAATTTCCTTGCTTAGCTTAGCAAATAAATTCCAAAGCCTTGACCGGCTTCCTCGTGTCCTAAATGCCATCAAAGGACACCTTAATATTCTATTGCAAATAAGCCTAGCTTATTATCCGGTTAATAGATAGCTTATCCAACTATCTAGACTAGTAGGTATTAACCCGAGTCTTAAGCGTTTTATCTCGACGAATCAATCATGACTTACATTTACTATATGCGACCTAGCACCCAAGATACTCACTTTTTACTATTCGTATATAAATCAAAATGGACTAATATTATAAAACGTATAACTTATCATGAGTCGTAGTTCATTTTGTAAATTGGATAATTGTATTTGTCTTGTATAATTACTTTAAGGAAAATACTCTTTGATAAAAATATAAGTATAGTTATCTAAAATCGATCAATAACAATCGTCGCTTATTTTCCAAAATCCGCGAGTCTTTAAAGGTTTCGAAACATAAACTTTTGTATAAATCATTCTCAAATATGTCAAGCGTTTTGTAATTCAAAACCGTTTAAATAGGGATGTTTTAGTTACCAAAATCTTTGAAGATTGACAATTGACGCTTGGTAAATAATACGTATTTGTTTTGGAAATATTGTTCGACGTTTTATCTTTAAATGTTGTAACAAATCAATTGTCGAAAACCTTGCGAGTTTGTAGAAAATACATTTGTCAAAATATTTGGAAGATTGTTATAATGAAATATACAATAAATGTCATCCCGTTTATACTTATAATTTTGTAGAAATTTCGGCAGAGTTTCCTCTGTTTTGTATAATAACCAGGCAACACAAGTCGCCTATAAATTTCCCAAAAATCAATATACAATACAAGACTTCAAATCCGTTAATTATCATACCAATTTACAAGACTTTATACGTATCGACGACTATTGTATAATTTACTTATTTATATAAAACGCAACAATATATATATATATAGATATAGTCCAATCAGTTTAGTCCGAGGTCCAATAATATCAAGTCACGCTATATATATATAGTTATCAATCAATATTTTGCCGGTTCGATCGCGAGATAACAATATTTATTACTGAATCTAAAACTATTTATTTATAACTATAATCACACGAAAATAATTACAAAGGATTTTAGATATACCATCTCGTTCGCGGACAACCCGCTGACCAGATCTGACCGAGTTGACTCGGTTTGACCGGCCTGAATATGAACCCAAATATGAACTAGTCAGACGCGGCTCGAACCCGAGCACCAAGACCCGAACCAAATCCAAACACCAAGTCATAACCAAGACCAAACCCGTCACCACTTGACCCGAGCCCCGCCAGATCCGAACCCGATCTAGATCAAACCCAAGCTAACTTGACTTGAACCAAAACGAGACCCGACCCGAGCCACCCTTGGTCCAAGACTCGAACTCTGGACCTGAAACGAACCAACCATAACCGAACCAGACCAGACCAGACCAGATCTGGTCTGTCCGACCCAAGACCCGGCCCGAGTAATCCCACCAAAACCCGAACACGATCGGACCCCAAACCAAAACCATGACCAGCACCATCGATCTGAACCACTCGTCGAGCCAGCGCCACAACCGGAACAAACCGCCACCAAGAACCACCACCGTCAGAAACCACGAGCTGAAACCCGAACCAGACTCAGACCGAACACCTTAACCCAATCCGGACACTTCCTGAACCTGACCAAACCACCATCTAACGAACCGGTTCAGACCAGAACCAGACCCGATCTGGTCTGTCCGGCCGGAACCACCACCGTTCACTGCCATTCAACCACCACCTTAATAACCCTCCGCCGCCCCACCCTTTCTTCTGCCCGAACGGGCTGTTGGACCACCACGTCGTCGCCGCCACCAAGGGAGGTGGTCGGCCGGCTGTTAATACAAGGGAGAGCAGGGAGAGACGAGGTAGAGAGAGAGAGTGTAACGAGGGAGATGAGAGAGAGTGCAGGGAGAGAGAGAGCTTGAGAGGTTTGAGAGGATCTTTTGTGTTGTTGGCTGCCAATTGTGAAGGAAAATGTGACACCCGGCAAATTTAATTATCGGGCCTAAAATAAAACCGAGACGTTTTACGTTTATACGGGTTCGATACGCGGTACGAGTCACCTACCAACAAACCCTAGGTATATATTCATCTTATTCTTCATCTTCTTCTCATTTCCCACCTAACAAAAACCCTAGCCACTCACCCTCTCTCTCTCTCTCTATAGACCCGTCTCTCTCTCTCTACTCACTCTCTGCCTCTCTCCCTCGTCTCCCTTATCTTCTCCTCGTCACAAGAGCAGCCGGCCACCACCAAGCTTGGGTGGTGGCGGCGCAACCCCAACAAACAAAAACAGCAGCGGCGCTGCATCTCAAGCCCAAATCGGGCAGAACCAGTCATGAACCGGAGGTATAGAGGGTCGGGTATTGTTCCAGACGTGGTAGTGGTTCGTGGTTGCAGCTGGTGCTCGTTTCTTGGACCGATGACGATGGTTTGGGCGGCGCTGGTCATGGTTTTGGTTATGGCTGTGGTTTTGAGCTGGTTGGTGCTCGGGTCTGTTTAGGGCTCGGGTATCGGGTCAGGTGGGTTTGGATTGGTTCGAGTGGTGGTCTTGATCGGTGGTTGTTCAAGGAAGAAGGAGGCGGCAGCGGGTTGTTGGAACTCGAAGAGGGCAGGAGCAGGGGCTGAGGTGGTTTGGTTAGGGTTCCGATCGGGTTTGGGTCTCGGGTTCGTGGTGGCTCGGTTCAGTTTAAGAAGGGGTGGCTGATGGTGGTTATTGATGGCGGCCGATGGTGGTTGTGGGTGACGGGTTTGGTGGTTAGAAGGTGGTGACGGGTTTGTTTGGTCATGAATCCTTCGGATCTGTTTTGGTGCTCGGGTTAGATGGGTTCGTGTTGGTGGTCCGGGTCTCATTTCAGATCTGGTTCGGGTTTTGGTCACTGGTCTGGTTCGTGTCTCGGTTCAACTCGGGTCTGGTTCAGATTTGTTCGTGTTCAGGTCAAGGTTTGGTCCGGTTCGTGTCTGGAAGCAGAGTCGGGTCAGATTCAGGTCCAGTTCGGGTTTCAGTCGCGGTTGCGGTCGGCTCGGTCAAATCTGGTCAACAGTCAACTCGGTTAACACGGCTTTCGAGCAGATTCCGGTTACGCGCATACGATTCGGTATAACTTGTGTTCGAGTTTACTATTTAATTATTTATTTAATTGTAGATATTATGTATTTATAAATATTGTATATTTGTAAATATTATGTATTTATGAATATTATATATTTATAAATATATTGATTCGATGAATTAGTTTTGACTCGCGAACGGACCGAATAATAATAAGCGGTAACTATATAAAATATCGAACGATTTGGTAAACGATTAACTTGACGTGACTTATGGTTTCGAACTCGGACTAAATATAATTGGACTATATTGTCGGACTATATTATATATATAATGGTATATATATATATTTATAGGATTAAGTGTATTTAGGTGTCGAAACGTATAATCTCGTGAATCGGAATTGTGGATAAAAGGACTTGGTGATTTGTGTTTGAAAGTTGATTTTGGGGAAAATTGTAGACAACGAGTGTTGTCTGGTTTATACAAAAACAGAGGAAACTCTGCCCGAATTTTTATAAAATCAAAGAGTAACGGACTGCTATTTCTATAAATAAGTTCCCTAAGTGTTTTGGACAAGTACATTTTATACAAATTGAAATACTTTTAAAGACGAGCTATGTGTAGCAATAAAGATGGTTTTCAAACAATATTTGAGATAAAGTAACAATTGTTATTAATCGATTTTAATAACTAAACATGTATTTCTTAAAGAGCATTTTTCCTAAAAGTAAGTATACTGGACACACATTTATACGGATTACGAGACGAGCTAGGATTCAGGATAATTATACGTTTCGGGGTGTTAGTCCAACTTGGTTACATACGGATAGCGACAAGCGTGCAACTTGGGTGCTATGTAATACGTGAATTAAGATTAGTCATGATCGGTTCGTCGAGTTGAAACGTTTTGAGACTCGTGTTGGTTAATAAGCTAGGCTTATGTGTGATAGACTGTTAAGGTGTCCTTTGTTGGTAATTAGGGCACGAGGAAGTCGGTCGAGGTTTCAGGCTTTGTTTGCTAGCTTAGCATGGACATTAAGGTGAGTTCATACCCCACTCTTTACTGTTTTTGTAAATGTTTTCGGGGGGAAGACATGCTTCTGTTATGAAAAAACTGAGGAACTTAAAGTGAACAAGGTTTTGGAAAATGAAACGGGTTGCGTGAGTTTACGGCCCCACTTTACTTGGTTTTCGTTTTCGGGGGAGAAAACATGTGTTAAACAACTATTTGGTAACAACTGTCATACTATGGGTTTTCAAACGGTTTACTATACGATCTTTGGAAGTCCCGGGGGGAAACCATGAATGTGCTGGTTTGCACAACGGGGAAATGTGAATAGCGCTATTGGGAGTGACCAACCCCACCCGTCGGCATGGAGCGCCGGGCGGGTGCATATTGTCTCAAACAGGAACAGGTTTACTATTCGGGCACAACATCTGGTTTGCGAGTTAGTAATGGTTTTCCAATCGTAGTAGTAATAAAACATACGCCTAGCTAGCGTACTTGGTTTACATTTAACATAGTATGGACACGTTGAACTTGGTATCTCTCGGTAACATTCTTGGAACATTTGGTAACATTTTGCAAAACTTATGAACTCACCAACTTTATGTTGACCCTTTTAAGTATGTCTTTCAGGTTTAAACTTTGGTAACGGCACGGTTGGAGTAGGTGACAGTTGGGATCGGGAATCCTAGAGGGTTAGCACTGGCGTTCAGGAAACAAGAGTCTTAGATGCATCTTTCCGCTGCGTTGGCAAAGGCACCAAACGTCACAACCGACTAGGGGAAAAGTCGGGGTGTGACAGTTTGGTATCAGAGCCATAGGTTTTAGCGAATTAGGTGTCTGGGTAGATATCTAGGCTTTAACCTGAGTTTGTTTTGAAGTTGGGACCAAAATTTCTAAGACGTAATATTTAGCATGAACGCCTAGGAACTGAAATTCCAACCGTTGCCAAGTGTGTTACATGACTTGTGTACTTCACGGGTGACTGGTGAGTCATCGCATTAGATATCAGAGAGGTTATTCACATAGGGTAGTTGAGTCATTGTTTCTTGGTATGAGAAACAATTTACTTGTTTATATACCGTGTGTATTTATGTAAAGTATATATAGTACGTATCGCCAATGGTTGTCGACTCAATCTTGGACGTATTGGGAACGCACACATGTGTCACGTTTGTTGGATGAGTTTTGCCAATGATGTTGCGAAGCTGGAATGCAGTCGGGAGAAGCACTCGGAAAGGTGGCGCACACGACAAACATTATATTATGTGATATATACGTGCTATTATGTAAATGTGACGCTTGCTTGTGATACAACTCATGATGGAGGTTAATAGGATGATCTTGTGAGGTAAATTTTCGATAACGTAGACGTCACGTTATCGCAAATCTACAGGCACTTGGTAGTTCTAAGAATTTCTATTGTGAGGGTATCTATATTGTTATGTGTTGTAAATATTTATATTTATATATATATATATAAATAGTGGATAAGTGTTGATCATTCTTTTGTTGTTGTGGACGTGATTGCCAATTCTCCCCTGTTCGTGTCATTTGTGACTTCGTTTTTCTTGAACCAGTTTAAGATCTTGATGATCTTGTTCCTTGAACTTCTAAGGTTCCTGTTTTAGAACCTAGTTATATCTTTTGGGTATGATTCACTTTTCTCTTCTTTTGTGTTTGTGGCCTTCAACATTCAATCGTAAGGGAATCTAATTTTTGTTGATTCCTTATTCTTTTCACAGAACTAGACACGTCTTTTGTACACACGTGTCAACTATTGTATGCTTGGATTCTTTAAACTTGTGAAGGTCCATTGTAGGGCTTCACATCGAACAACCGTTTCATTTATGATTTGTTTATCATTACGTTGCTCGTAATGCTTGTTTTCTAGTCTTGATATGTCAGGCCGTTGTGGGCAATGAATCTTTTGATACTTCGTCAATGAGTTTCTTTAGAGTCGATACTTCAGTTAAATCGAATTGTTGGAATTTGATACAGCACCTTGTGGTGAATTCGACTAGTGATAGTGGATGGTTTTATTTGGCTTGCCTCATTTTCATCAGTTTGTTTGTTATTGTCTTAAATCGAGACACGCCTTGCGGTGTGTAATGAAAGGTTGGCGTACTAGTTGCTTCGTTTTGATGTTGTTGTAGGCATGGATTGGTTGTCTTTGTATCGCGCTGAGATTGTTTGCTACGACAAGGTTATTCGGATTCCTCTCCCTGATGGAGAATTTCTTTCTGTGTACGGTATCAAGAGCGGTGCTCCGCTAAGTCTCATCTCCAGCATGAAAGCCCTTAAGTATCTTCGGAAGGGTTATTCGGCCAATTGCAGAGAATTGAACAAAGTGACCATCAAGAACCGTTATCCTCTTCCCCGTATTGATGATCTATTCGATCAACTCCAGGGTTCTAGCTACTACTCTAAGATTGATTTAAGGTCCGGTTATCACCAGTTACGCGTAAGGGAAGCTGACGTTGCAAAGGCTGCCTTTCGGACACGTTGTGGCCATTTTGAGTTCTTGGTCATGCCTTCGGTCTCACTAACGCACCGGCGGTTTTCATGGATTTGATGAACCGCGTTTGCAAACCGTATCTTGACAAGTTCGTCATCGTGTTTATTGATGACATCCTGATTTACTCCAAAAAAAAACAAGGCCGAACACGAGGAGCACCTGCGTTTGGTTTTGGAACTTTTGCGACGGGAACAACTTTACGCTAAGTTCTCAAAGTGTGACTTTTGGTTACGCGAAGTTCAATTCCTAGGACATGTGGTTAATGAACTAGGAATTCATGTCGATCCAGCTAAGATCGAAGCGATCAAGGACTGGGAAGCACCAAAGACGCCAACTGAGGTGCGGCAATTCCTAGGCCTTGCGGGCTACTATCGTCGTTTCATTAAGGGGTTTTCGGAGATCGCTCAACCCCTCACCACTCTTACTCAGAAAGATAGAAAATTCGACTGGGGTGAACCACAAGAGTCAGCATTCCAAGAACTGAAGTCTAAGCTTTGTTCTGCTCCTATTCTGTCCTTGCCTGAAGGCACTGACGATTTCGTTGTTTACTGTGATGCTTCTATTCGTGGTCTCGGTTGCGTGTTGATGCAACGCGAGAAAGTAATTGCATATGCTTCTCGTCAACTCAAGGTGCACGAGAGGAACTACACCACCCATGACTTGGAGTTGGGTGCAGTGGTATTCGCGTTAAAAATTTGGAGACATTACTTGTACGGTACCAAATGCACCATCTACACCGATCACAAGAGTCTCCAACATATTTTCGACCAACAACATCTGAACATACGACAGCGTCGTTGGGTTGAACTCCTGAACGACTATGATTGCGCCATTAAGTACCATCCTGGCAAGGCGAATGTGGTGGCAGACGCCTTGAGCAAAAAGGAACCAACAAACCCTCGTCGCGTTCGGGCGTTGCAGCTCACCATTCATTCCTCTCTACCTGACCAACTCCGTTCTGCTCAGTTAGAAGCTTTGAAGGAGGAAAACCTTAAAGCTGAGACTATACACGGTGCCGACAAGCACCTCGAGCGAAGGCCTGATGGCCTGCACTACTTCGCAGAACGCATATGGGTTCCTTTATTCGGGGGACTTCGGGAGCTTGTCTTAGATGAGGCTCAAAAATCCCGGTATCCCATTCATCCTGGTTCGGATAAGATGTACCAAGATTTAAAGGTGCTCTACTGGTGGCCAAACATGAGGTCGGATATAGCCTCATACGTGAGCAAATACTTGACCTGTGCTAAGGTCAAGGTGGAATACCAGAAACCGTCGGGTCTCTTGCAACAACCTGAAATTCCAGAGTGGAAATGGGAACGGATTACAATGGACTTTGTCACGAAACTACCTAAGACACCGAGCGGGTGTGATAAGATATGGGTGATTGTTGATCGGTTGACGAAATCAGCCCATTTTCTCGCCATTAAGAAGACCGACATCATGGATCGTTTGGCTCGTCTTTATCTCAAGGAAGTTGTTTCTAAGCACGGGGTGCCGGTTTCTATTATTTCGGATCGTGACTCCCACTTTACTTCTCACTTCTGGAAGTCTTTGCACAAGGCTTTGGGTACCCAGCTAGACATGAGTACAGCTTATCACCCACAGACTGACGGTCAGAGTGAACGCACGATTCAAACCCTAAAAGACATGCTTCGGGCATGTGTGATCGATTTTGGCAAAAGTTGGGAATGTCACCTACCGTTAGTAGAATTCTCTTACAACAACAGTTACCACACGAGCATCAAGGCAGCTTCGTTCGAAGCACTGTACGGGCGGAAATGCCGGTCCCCTCTTTGTTGGGCTGAGGTGGGTGAGAGTCAACTCACTGGGCTTGAGCTAGTGTACGGAATTTCGGAAAAGATCGTACAGATTCGTAACCGGTTGGCAGCGGCACGGGATCGGCAAAAGAGTTATGCCGATCAGCGTCGCAAGCCATTAGAATTCCAAGTTTATGACAAAGTACTTCTGAAAGTTTCACCGTGGAAGGGCGTCATACGCTTTGGGAAGCGTGGCAAACTTAACCCTCGGTATGTCGGACCATTTACGATCCTGGAACGGATTGGACCGGTGGCATATCGACTTGATTTACCGACGGAGCTCGGCAACGTACATAACGTCTTCCATGTGTCTAACTTAAAGAAGTGTCTGGCTAACGAGTCTCTTATTGTTCCACTGGAAGAGATCAAGGTTGATGATCGTCTTCGGATTGTGGAGGAACCTGTTGAGATTCTTGATTACAAGATTCGTAGCCTACGTCATAGCAAGATTCGCATTGTTAAGGTTCGCTGGAACTCGAACCGGGGACCAGAGTACACTTGGGAACGGGAGGATCAGATGAAGTCTAAGTATCCTCATCTTTTCCTAAGGAAGCATTCGAATCGAGATATGTTACCACTGCAGCTGAATGAATCTCGGGGCGAGATTCCTTTTAACGTGGGGATGATGTGACAACTCGGGTAAATCTCTCTCTTGGTTTCTATCTTTTGTTTGTTTCTTTTGTTACTCCTTTTGGTACTTGTGCAATTTTCGGGACGAAAATTCTTTTAACGTGGGGATGATGTGACACCCGGCAAATTTAATTATCGGGCCTAAAATAAAACCGAGACGTTTTACGTTTATACGGGTTCGATACGCGGTACGAGTCACCTACCAACAAACCCTAGGTATATATTCATCTTATTCTTCATCTTCTTCTCATTTCCCACCTAACAAAAACCCTAGCCACTCACCCTCTCTCTCTCTCTCTATAGACCCGTCTCTCTCTCTCTACTCACTCTCTGCCTCTCTCCCTCGTCTCCCTTATCTTCTCCTCGTCACAAGAGCAGCCGGCCACCACCAAGCTTGGGTGGTGGCGGCGCAACCCCAACAAACAAAAACAGCAGCGGCGCTGCATCTCAAGCCCAAATCGGGCAGAACCAGTCATGAACCGGAGGTATAGAGGGTCGGGTATTGTTCCAGACGTGGTAGTGGTTCGTGGTTGCAGCTGGTGCTCGTTTCTTGGACCGATGACGATGGTTTGGGCGGCGCTGGTCATGGTTTTGGTTATGGCTGTGGTTTTGAGCTGGTTGGTGCTCGGGTCTGTTTAGGGCTCGGGTATCGGGTCAGGTGGGTTTGGATTGGTTCGAGTGGTGGTCTTGATCGGTGGTTGTTCAAGGAAGAAGGAGGCGGCAGCGGGTTGTTGGAACTCGAAGAGGGCAGGAGCAGGGGCTGAGGTGGTTTGGTTAGGGTTCCGATCGGGTTTGGGTCTCGGGTTCGTGGTGGCTCGGTTCAGTTTAAGAAGGGGTGGCTGATGGTGGTTATTGATGGCGGCCGATGGTGGTTGTGGGTGACGGGTTTGGTGGTTAGAAGGTGGTGACGGGTTTGTTTGGTCATGAATCCTTCGGATCTGTTTTGGTGCTCGGGTTAGATGGGTTCGTGTTGGTGGTCCGGGTCTCATTTCAGATCTGGTTCGGGTTTTGGTCACTGGTCTGGTTCGTGTCTCGGTTCAACTCGGGTCTGGTTCAGATTTGTTCGTGTTCAGGTCAAGGTTTGGTCCGGTTCGTGTCTGGAAGCAGAGTCGGGTCAGATTCAGGTCCAGTTCGGGTTTCAGTCGCGGTTGCGGTCGGCTCGGTCAAATCTGGTCAACAGTCAACTCGGTTAACACGGCTTTCGAGCAGATTCCGGTTACGCGCATACGATTCGGTATAACTTGTGTTCGAGTTTACTATTTAATTATTTATTTAATTGTAGATATTATGTATTTATAAATATTGTATATTTGTAAATATTATGTATTTATGAATATTATATATTTATAAATATATTGATTCGATGAATTAGTTTTGACTCGCGAACGGACCGAATAATAATAAGCGGTAACTATATAAAATATCGAACGATTTGGTAAACGATTAACTTGACGTGACTTATGGTTTCGAACTCGGACTAAATATAATTGGACTATATTGTCGGACTATATTATATATATAATGGTATATATATATATTTATAGGATTAAGTGTATTTAGGTGTCGAAACGTATAATCTCGTGAATCGGAATTGTGGATAAAAGGACTTGGTGATTTGTGTTTGAAAGTTGATTTTGGGGAAAATTGTAGACAACGAGTGTTGTCTGGTTTATACAAAAACAGAGGAAACTCTGCCCGAATTTTTATAAAATCAAAGAGTAACGGACTGCTATTTCTATAAATAAGTTCCCTAAGTGTTTTGGACAAGTACATTTTATACAAATTGAAATACTTTTAAAGACGAGCTATGTGTAGCAATAAAGATGGTTTTCAAACAATATTTGAGATAAAGTAACAATTGTTATTAATCGATTTTAATAACTAAACATGTATTTCTTAAAGAGCATTTTTCCTAAAAGTAAGTATACTGGACACACATTTATACGGATTACGAGACGAGCTAGGATTCAGGATAATTATACGTTTCGGGGTGTTAGTCCAACTTGGTTACATACGGATAGCGACAAGCGTGCAACTTGGGTGCTATGTAATACGTGAATTAAGATTAGTCATGATCGGTTCGTCGAGTTGAAACGTTTTGAGACTCGTGTTGGTTAATAAGCTAGGCTTATGTGTGATAGACTGTTAAGGTGTCCTTTGTTGGTAATTAGGGCACGAGGAAGTCGGTCGAGGTTTCAGGCTTTGTTTGCTAGCTTAGCATGGACATTAAGGTGAGTTCATACCCCACTCTTTACTGTTTTTGTAAATGTTTTCGGGGGGAAGACATGCTTCTGTTATGAAAAAACTGAGGAACTTAAAGTGAACAAGGTTTTGGAAAATGAAACGGGTTGCGTGAGTTTACGGCCCCACTTTACTTGGTTTTCGTTTTCGGGGGAGAAAACATGTGTTAAACAACTATTTGGTAACAACTGTCATACTATGGGTTTTCAAACGGTTTACTATACGATCTTTGGAAGTCCCGGGGGGAAACCATGAATGTGCTGGTTTGCACAACGGGGAAATGTGAATAGCGCTATTGGGAGTGACCAACCCCACCCGTCGGCATGGAGCGCCGGGCGGGTGCATATTGTCTCAAACAGGAACAGGTTTACTATTCGGGCACAACATCTGGTTTGCGAGTTAGTAATGGTTTTCCAATCGTAGTAGTAATAAAACATACGCCTAGCTAGCGTACTTGGTTTACATTTAACATAGTATGGACACGTTGAACTTGGTATCTCTCGGTAACATTCTTGGAACATTTGGTAACATTTTGCAAAACTTATGAACTCACCAACTTTATGTTGACCCTTTTAAGTATGTCTTTCAGGTTTAAACTTTGGTAACGGCACGGTTGGAGTAGGTGACAGTTGGGATCGGGAATCCTAGAGGGTTAGCACTGGCGTTCAGGAAACAAGAGTCTTAGATGCATCTTTCCGCTGCGTTGGCAAAGGCACCAAACGTCACAACCGACTAGGGGAAAAGTCGGGGTGTGACAGTTTGGTATCAGAGCCATAGGTTTTAGCGAATTAGGTGTCTGGGTAGATATCTAGGCTTTAACCTGAGTTTGTTTTGAAGTTGGGACCAAAATTTCTAAGACGTAATATTTAGCATGAACGCCTAGGAACTGAAATTCCAACCGTTGCCAAGTGTGTTACATGACTTGTGTACTTCACGGGTGACTGGTGAGTCATCGCATTAGATATCAGAGAGGTTATTCACATAGGGTAGTTGAGTCATTGTTTCTTGGTATGAGAAACAATTTACTTGTTTATATACCGTGTGTATTTATGTAAAGTATATATAGTACGTATCGCCAATGGTTGTCGACTCAATCTTGGACGTATTGGGAACGCACACATGTGTCACGTTTGTTGGACGAGTTTTGCCAATGATGTTGCGAAGCTGGAATGCAGTCGGGAGAAGCACTCGGAAAGGTGGCGCACACGACAAACATTATATTATGTGATATATACGTGCTATTATGTAAATGTGACGCTTGCTTGTGATACAACTCATGATGGAGGTTAATAGGATGATCTTGTGAGGTAAATTTTCGATAACGTAGACGTCACGTTATCGCAAATCTACAGGCACTTGGTAGTTCTAAGAATTTCTATTGTGAGGGTATCTATATTGTTATGTGTTGTAAATATTTATATTTATATATATATATATAAATAGTGGATAAGTGTTGATCATTCTTTTGTTGTTGTGGACGTGATTGCCAATTCTCCCCTGTTCGTGTCATTTGTGACTTCGTTTTTCTTGAACCAGTTTAAGATCTTGATGATCTTGTTCCTTGAACTTCTAAGGTTCCTGTTTTAGAACCTAGTTATATCTTTTGGGTATGATTCACTTTTCTCTTCTTTTGTGTTTGTGGCCTTCAACATTCAATCGTAAGGGAATCTAATTTTTGTTGATTCCTTATTCTTTTCACAGAACTAGACACGTCTTTTGTACACACGTGTCAACTATTGTATGCTTGGATTCTTTAAACTTGTGAAGGTCCATTGTAGGGCTTCACATCGAACAACCGTTTCATTTATGATTTGTTTATCATTACGTTGCTCGTAATGCTTGTTTTCTAGTCTTGATATGTCAGGCCGTTGTGGGCAATGAATCTTTTGATACTTCGTCAATGAGTTTCTTTAGAGTCGATACTTCAGTTAAATCGAATTGTTGGAATTTGATACAGCACCTTGTGGTGAATTCGACTAGTGATAGTGGATGGTTTTATTTGGCTTGCCTCATTTTCATCAGTTTGTTTGTTATTGTCTTAAATCGAGACACGCCTTGCGGTGTGTAATGAAAGGTTGGCGTACTAGTTGCTTCGTTTTGATGTTGTTGTAGGCATGGATTGGTTGTCTTTGTATCGCGCTGAGATTGTTTGCTACGACAAGGTTATTCGGATTCCTCTCCCTGATGGAGAATTTCTTTCTGTGTACGGTATCAAGAGCGGTGCTCCGCTAAGTCTCATCTCCAGCATGAAAGCCCTTAAGTATCTTCGGAAGGGTTATTCGGCCAATTGCAGAGAATTGAACAAAGTGACCATCAAGAACCGTTATCCTCTTCCCCGTATTGATGATCTATTCGATCAACTCCAGGGTTCTAGCTACTACTCTAAGATTGATTTAAGGTCCGGTTATCACCAGTTACGCGTAAGGGAAGCTGACGTTGCAAAGGCTGCCTTTCGGACACGTTGTGGCCATTTTGAGTTCTTGGTCATGCCTTCGGTCTCACTAACGCACCGGCGGTTTTCATGGATTTGATGAACCGCGTTTGCAAACCGTATCTTGACAAGTTCGTCATCGTGTTTATTGATGACATCCTGATTTACTCCAAAAAAAAACAAGGCCGAACACGAGGAGCACCTGCGTTTGGTTTTGGAACTTTTGCGACGGGAACAACTTTACGCTAAGTTCTCAAAGTGTGACTTTTGGTTACGCGAAGTTCAATTCCTAGGACATGTGGTTAATGAACTAGGAATTCATGTCGATCCAGCTAAGATCGAAGCGATCAAGGACTGGGAAGCACCAAAGACGCCAACTGAGGTGCGGCAATTCCTAGGCCTTGCGGGCTACTATCGTCGTTTCATTAAGGGGTTTTCGGAGATCGCTCAACCCCTCACCACTCTTACTCAGAAAGATAGAAAATTCGACTGGGGTGAACCACAAGAGTCAGCATTCCAAGAACTGAAGTCTAAGCTTTGTTCTGCTCCTATTCTGTCCTTGCCTGAAGGCACTGACGATTTCGTTGTTTACTGTGATGCTTCTATTCGTGGTCTCGGTTGCGTGTTGATGCAACGCGAGAAAGTAATTGCATATGCTTCTCGTCAACTCAAGGTGCACGAGAGGAACTACACCACCCATGACTTGGAGTTGGGTGCAGTGGTATTCGCGTTAAAAATTTGGAGACATTACTTGTACGGTACCAAATGCACCATCTACACCGATCACAAGAGTCTCCAACATATTTTCGACCAACAACATCTGAACATACGACAGCGTCATTGGGTTGAACTCCTGAACGACTATGATTGCGCCATTAAGTACCATCCTGGCAAGGCGAATGTGGTGGCAGACGCCTTGAGCAAAAAGGAACCAACAAACCCTCGTCGCGTTCGGGCGTTGCAGCTCACCATTCATTCCTCTCTACCTGACCAACTCCGTTCTGCTCAGTTAGAAGCTTTGAAGGAGGAAAACCTTAAAGCTGAGACTATACACGGTGCCGACAAGCACCTCGAGCGAAGGCCTGATGGCCTGCACTACTTCGCAGAACGCATATGGGTTCCTTTATTCGGGGGACTTCGGGAGCTTGTCTTAGATGAGGCTCAAAAATCCCGGTATCCCATTCATCCTGGTTCGGATAAGATGTACCAAGATTTAAAGGTGCTCTACTGGTGGCCAAACATGAGGTCGGATATAGCCTCATACGTGAGCAAATACTTGACCTGTGCTAAGGTCAAGGTGGAATACCAGAAACCGTCGGGTCTCTTGCAACAACCTGAAATTCCAGAGTGGAAATGGGAACGGATTACAATGGACTTTGTCACGAAACTACCTAAGACACCGAGCGGGTGTGATAAGATATGGGTGATTGTTGATCGGTTGACGAAATCAGCCCATTTTCTCGCCATTAAGAAGACCGACATCATGGATCGTTTGGCTCGTCTTTATCTCAAGGAAGTTGTTTCTAAGCACGGGGTGCCGGTTTCTATTATTTCGGATCGTGACTCCCACTTTACTTCTCACTTCTGGAAGTCTTTGCACAAGGCTTTGGGTACCCAGCTAGACATGAGTACAGCTTATCACCCACAGACTGACGGTCAGAGTGAACGCACGATTCAAACCCTAAAAGACATGCTTCGGGCATGTGTGATCGATTTTGGCAAAAGTTGGGAATGTCACCTACCGTTAGTAGAATTCTCTTACAACAACAGTTACCACACGAGCATCAAGGCAGCTTCGTTCGAAGCACTGTACGGGCGGAAATGCCGGTCCCCTCTTTGTTGGGCTGAGGTGGGTGAGAGTCAACTCACTGGGCTTGAGCTAGTGTACGGAATTTCGGAAAAGATCGTACAGATTCGTAACCGGTTGGCAGCGGCACGGGATCGGCAAAAGAGTTATGCCGATCAGCGTCGCAAGCCATTAGAATTCCAAGTTTATGACAAAGTACTTCTGAAAGTTTCACCGTGGAAGGGCGTCATACGCTTTGGGAAGCGTGGCAAACTTAACCCTCGGTATGTCGGACCATTTACGATCCTGGAACGGATTGGACCGGTGGCATATCGACTTGATTTACCGACGGAGCTCGGCAACGTACATAACGTCTTCCATGTGTCTAACTTAAAGAAGTGTCTGGCTAACGAGTCTCTTATTGTTCCACTGGAAGAGATCAAGGTTGATGATCGTCTTCGGATTGTGGAGGAACCTGTTGAGATTCTTGATTACAAGATTCGTAGCCTACGTCATAGCAAGATTCGCATTGTTAAGGTTCGCTGGAACTCGAACCGGGGACCAGAGTACACTTGGGAACGGGAGGATCAGATGAAGTCTAAGTATCCTCATCTTTTCCTAAGGAAGCATTCGAATCGAGATATGTTACCACTGCAGCTGAATGAATCTCGGGGCGAGATTCCTTTTAACGTGGGGATGATGTGACAACTCGGGTAAATCTCTCTCTTGGTTTCTATCTTTTGTTTGTTTCTTTTGTTACTCCTTTTGGTACTTGTGCAATTTTCGGGACGAAAATTCTTTTAACGTGGGGATGATGTGACACCCGGCAAATTTAATTATCGGGCCTAAAATAAAACCGAGACGTTTTACGTTTATACGGGTTCGATACGCGGTACGAGTCACCTACCAACAAACCCTAGGTATATATTCATCTTATTCTTCATCTTCTTCTCATTTCCCACCTAACAAAAACCCTAGCCACTCACCCTCTCTCTCTCTCTCTATAGACCCGTCTCTCTCTCTCTACTCACTCTCTGCCTCTCTCCCTCGTCTCCCTTATCTTCTCCTCGTCACAAGAGCAGCCGGCCACCACCAAGCTTGGGTGGTGGCGGCGCAACCCCAACAAACAAAAACAGCAGCGGCGCTGCATCTCAAGCCCAAATCGGGCAGAACCAGTCATGAACCGGAGGTATAGAGGGTCGGGTATTGTTCCAGACGTGGTAGTGGTTCGTGGTTGCAGCTGGTGCTCGTTTCTTGGACCGATGACGATGGTTTGGGCGGCGCTGGTCATGGTTTTGGTTATGGCTGTGGTTTTGAGCTGGTTGGTGCTCGGGTCTGTTTAGGGCTCGGGTATCGGGTCAGGTGGGTTTGGATTGGTTCGAGTGGTGGTCTTGATCGGTGGTTGTTCAAGGAAGAAGGAGGCGGCAGCGGGTTGTTGGAACTCGAAGAGGGCAGGAGCAGGGGCTGAGGTGGTTTGGTTAGGGTTCCGATCGGGTTTGGGTCTCGGGTTCGTGGTGGCTCGGTTCAGTTTAAGAAGGGGTGGCTGATGGTGGTTATTGATGGCGGCCGATGGTGGTTGTGGGTGACGGGTTTGGTGGTTAGAAGGTGGTGACGGGTTTGTTTGGTCATGAATCCTTCGGATCTGTTTTGGTGCTCGGGTTAGATGGGTTCGTGTTGGTGGTCCGGGTCTCATTTCAGATCTGGTTCGGGTTTTGGTCACTGGTCTGGTTCGTGTCTCGGTTCAACTCGGGTCTGGTTCAGATTTGTTCGTGTTCAGGTCAAGGTTTGGTCCGGTTCGTGTCTGGAAGCAGAGTCGGGTCAGATTCAGGTCCAGTTCGGGTTTCAGTCGCGGTTGCGGTCGGCTCGGTCAAATCTGGTCAACAGTCAACTCGGTTAACACGGCTTTCGAGCAGATTCCGGTTACGCGCATACGATTCGGTATAACTTGTGTTCGAGTTTACTATTTAATTATTTATTTAATTGTAGATATTATGTATTTATAAATATTGTATATTTGTAAATATTATGTATTTATGAATATTATATATTTATAAATATATTGATTCGATGAATTAGTTTTGACTCGCGAACGGACCGAATAATAATAAGCGGTAACTATATAAAATATCGAACGATTTGGTAAACGATTAACTTGACGTGACTTATGGTTTCGAACTCGGACTAAATATAATTGGACTATATTGTCGGACTATATTATATATATAATGGTATATATATATATATTTATAGGATTAAGTGTATTTAGGTGTCGAAACGTATAATCTCGTGAATCGGAATTGTGGATAAAAGGACTTGGTGATTTGTGTTTGAAAGTTGATTTTGGGGAAAATTGTAGACAACGAGTGTTGTCTGGTTTATACAAAAACAGAGGAAACTCTGCCCGAATTTTTATAAAATCAAAGAGTAACGGACTGCTATTTCTATAAATAAGTTCCCTAAGTGTTTTGGACAAGTACATTTTATACAAATTGAAATACTTTTAAAGACGAGCT
This sequence comes from Ambrosia artemisiifolia, assembly GCA_032199755.1. NCBI lineage: Eukaryota > Viridiplantae > Streptophyta > Magnoliopsida > Asterales > Asteraceae > Ambrosia > Ambrosia artemisiifolia. The sequence continues at coordinate 27,370,212 of CM063521.1, forward strand.
ATGTGTAGCAATAAAGATGGTTTTCAAACAATATTTGAGATAAAGTAACAATTGTTATTAATCGATTTTAATAACTAAACATGTATTTCTTAAAGAGCATTTTTCCTAAAAGTAAGTATACTGGACACACATTTATACGGATTACGAGACGAGCTAGGATTCAGGATAATTATACGTTTCGGGGTGTTAGTCCAACTTGGTTACATACGGATAGCGACAAGCGTGCAACTTGGGTGCTATGTAATACGTGAATTAAGATTAGTCATGATCGGTTCGTCGAGTTGAAACGTTTTGAGACTCGTGTTGGTTAATAAGCTAGGCTTATGTGTGATAGACTGTTAAGGTGTCCTTTGTTGGTAATTAGGGCACGAGGAAGTCGGTCGAGGTTTCAGGCTTTGTTTGCTAGCTTAGCATGGACATTAAGGTGAGTTCATACCCCACTCTTTACTGTTTTTGTAAATGTTTTCGGGGGGAAGACATGCTTCTGTTATGAAAAAACTGAGGAACTTAAAGTGAACAAGGTTTTGGAAAATGAAACGGGTTGCGTGAGTTTACGGCCCCACTTTACTTGGTTTTCGTTTTCGGGGGAGAAAACATGTGTTAAACAACTATTTGGTAACAACTGTCATACTATGGGTTTTCAAACGGTTTACTATACGATCTTTGGAAGTCCCGGGGGGAAACCATGAATGTGCTGGTTTGCACAACGGGGAAATGTGAATAGCGCTATTGGGAGTGACCAACCCCACCCGTCGGCATGGAGCGCCGGGCGGGTGCATATTGTCTCAAACAGGAACAGGTTTACTATTCGGGCACAACATCTGGTTTGCGAGTTAGTAATGGTTTTCCAATCGTAGTAGTAATAAAACATACGCCTAGCTAGCGTACTTGGTTTACATTTAACATAGTATGGACACGTTGAACTTGGTATCTCTCGGTAACATTCTTGGAACATTTGGTAACATTTTGCAAAACTTATGAACTCACCAACTTTATGTTGACCCTTTTAAGTATGTCTTTCAGGTTTAAACTTTGGTAACGGCACGGTTGGAGTAGGTGACAGTTGGGATCGGGAATCCTAGAGGGTTAGCACTGGCGTTCAGGAAACAAGAGTCTTAGATGCATCTTTCCGCTGCGTTGGCAAAGGCACCAAACGTCACAACCGACTAGGGGAAAAGTCGGGGTGTGACAGAAAAAGATGCATTTTTAACTTGGTTTGGTGGTAGGTGGGAGTAGGTGAGTCTATATAGCGTGTACGAACCAGGTTTAACGTATCGTGCTTCGGTTTTATTTTAGGCTCGATAAATAAATATGAAAGTTAGTCGGTTTTGCTCGAAATTAAAAATAATAATCCACCGAATAAAAATCTATATATTTTCGTTGTCTGACGCTTAATTTCAGAACGCGCGTTTAAATCACGTTAAAGTTTCGTTCGTGCTTTCTTTCGTTAAAATAAACTGTTAATTTCCGAAACGTAATAATATCATTATTTATAAAAATAATCACAAAAAAAAATTATTATGACGGAAAATAAATCGAAATTTTGCGGGTTGTCACATATCCTAAAATAAAACGTTTAATTAACATCAATTTTGCACGAGAACTATTACCATTGATACTATCAATTAAATCATTTTAAATAGAAATAATTGTTTATAGATTATTCTATAACATAAGTACGTTCTTAGGAAAATTTCCCAACAATGTACGATATGTCTATAGACACTTAAAATTTTGAAAGCCAAAAGCTAGTATGTAGAATATGAAAGTGTCGTTTGAGAATTATGAATATAAGATGTAAGTGTAAAATATAAGTCATGGATAGTTGTAATGTCAATTGTTGTTACCTTACGTTTAGATCAATGAGCTATTAATTTACTACACCTAACACTTTAAGCAAATGAAACATACATTTGGGGGTGTTCAAATTGTTGTTTTCATAGATTAAAAACGCCAACAACAAAGAAAATAGCTCTTGTGAATCATATTTAGTTTTTCTTTTACTAGATGTATACTTTTTAGTAACAAACATATGATCAAGCCATTACACGGGTTACTCTCATGAACATTTTAATGCTCAAGACATCAACAAACCAACCTATAAGATCCCAAAATCGGGTGACTCCCAGGAGTTAAATCATGACATAAATGGTTTAGAGAGACTTGTCACAAAATAATGTAACAAAAAACCTCATAGCATTTAATGAATAACCGGAAAACAACAACTTATAAAGCAAACGTTTTTTTTTGGAAGTCCTTTTAGGCTCGAAAGTAGCCTCAAATTGACTAAACAAATATTATAAGATGGTCATTGTTGGAAGTCCTTTTAGGCTCGAAAGTAGCCTCAAATTGACTAAACACCAATAATAAATTGCATGTGTTAATGTAATTCAATGAAACTAGTAAATAACGTAAACTAATAATAAATAGTAATTAATATTGATTCATTAATTTGTCATTAGTAGTTCAAAAAAACCAATTATAAATAGCATATGCTAAAATACTAAGGTAACAAAAAAAAAACTATTAGCTTAATCCAAACAGATTTGTGATGGAGATGAAAAAAAATATGAAGTGTTTTCTTTTCTTTTACATGTTATTCTCAAGTTTTAATAACAGGGTTGCTTCAAGGTCCCCTGTAGATATTTGTTGGACACAAGGTAATACCATGGAATGTCTTACTGCCTTTTTATGTTATCAAATGTTTGTTGTTTTATGTTATCTTATATATTATTTTATTTTGTTTTCTAGATGGTAAATCAAGACCCCTTATTATAAATTCTGCGCCCAACGCTTGTGTGGAAAGTCTCTGTGCCAGTGTGTGCATAAATAGTGTTTCAATTAATGAAACATTACTTGATTATACATGTCAAGGAACCCTTTGTATTTGTTGTGTGCGAGACAACTAGCTATTTCTGACATCAAAATAAAGATGGTGACAATATATTCATCTTGATTAATCTATATTGAGACGAATTTATATCATTTATTGTGAGGGTCGTAGGATCAGAAACTATGATCAGTTGCACAATAACTCCAAATTCTAATAGATTTTAACATAAAATCATGAGATCCATGTTATTTTCACGCATCTTGTTTCTGTATATTCTTTCTATCCATATTAATCTTCATATATATATATATATATATGTATGTATTTATATTACATATATATATATATTATATATATATATATATATATTACATTGTCAGATCCCATTATACTATCCTAAAATAAAACGTTTAATTAACATCAATTTTACACGAGAGCTATTACCATTGATACTATCAATTAAATCATTTTAAATAGAAATAATTGCTTATAGATTATTCTATAACATAAATACGTTCTTAGGAAAATTTCCCAACAATGTATGATATGTTTATAGACACTTAAAATTTTGAAAGCCAAAAGCTAGTATATAGAATATGAAAGTGTCGTTTGAGAATTATGAATATAAGATGTAATTGTAAAATATAACTCATGGATAGTTGTAATGTCAATTGTTGTTACCTTACGTTTAAATCAATGTGCTATTAATTTACTACACCTAACACTTTAAGCAAATGAAACATACATTTGGAGGTGTTCAAATTGTTGTTTTCATAGATTAAAAACGCCAACAACAAAGAAAATAACTCTTGTGAATCATAAATTTAGTTTTTCTTTTACTAGATGTCTACTTTTTAGTAACAAACATATGATCAAGCCATTACACGGGTTACTCTCATGAACATTTTAATGCTCAAGACATCAACAAACCAACCTATAAGATCCCAAAATCGGGTGACTCCCAGGAGTTAAATCATGACATAAATGGTTTAGAGAGACTTGTCACAAAATAATGTAGCAAAAAACCTCATCGCATTTAATGAATAACCGGAAAACAACAGATTATAAATCAAACGTTTTTTTTTATTTGAAAACATTGGCATATGTAACAAATAGTATATGTTAGTGCATAATGTGTGACTGGTGCTTTGGATTGCGAATGAAAGTTGTTTTGATTAAAATCGTAGGGGCGAAAGTGGAAAAACATAGGGTCGAATGTATAAAGGTTGGGACGAAGGAAGATAGTAGAGGTCGAACCTGAAGATTGAAGTGAAATGTGTTTGTTTCGTATTGTTGTTAAGGGCGAAGGTGGAAGATCTGTCACATTCGACCTCACGCTGAGGGCGAATGTGCAGGTCTATATAAACTTGATTTTCATTTTACTTTGTAGCTTTTGCCATTTTGAGTCTTGTGTTCAGTCTAGGTTTTCTCTCTAGAGTTTGATCAGTGTTAAGGTGTTTTATTGACTTGTAACTTGAATTATAAAGATCAAAACAAGTTTAATTAATGAAAATGGAGATTGAAAAGGTGAATTTGATTGTTTGATTCGTTAACTATCATTTTGTAACTGATCTAGGGTTTTCGCACCTAGATTGGTAGACTTGTATGATCAACTAAACTGTTTTTGACAAAACGATCCTCCTACAAAGTGGTATCAGAGCTATACCGATCATACAACTACAATTTGATAGTTTTTGAACTGATTTTGGACCTAAAATTGATCAAAATTTTTCTGTTTTCAATGAACAATGGTTTTTGATGAAAATTGAAGGATTTGGATTAGATTTCATGAATAAAATCAAGTTTATCATTCATTAAAGTTGTTCCAAATCTATTACGAAGTAAAACCTGATTAACATCATCAAAATTCATCAACTTTTGAAAAATGGGATCAAAATTAACTGATTTTCAAAGAATAACCGTTTTTGAAATGTGTAAGGTCGAACCTAGATAGAAAGGGTCGAATGTGAGTTTTTAGAGGGTCGAACCTAGATTTTACAGGTCAAAAGTGAAAATTTTGGGTAGAACCTAGAAGTTGTTAGTGTTGTGTTTTCACATTCGATATAATTTTGTACATTCGACCTAACGTAAGGTCGAAGGTGAGTTAGTGTCTGGTCGAAAGTGAGTTTGTTCATTTATATTTCTACATTCGTGTCATCCTATTGGGTCGAACCTGGTAGATTTCCACTTTCGTACCCTCGATTATTCAGAAAAGGTCGAACGTAGAAACTGTTTGAAATTTTTCTAAGTGTTTCGCATTTCCAACTTCCTAGACGATATGTGGGGATATCCGACAACACCTAGACCTAGTACAACACAACAACAACACGTTACCATGGACCCTTGGACTGTAGCTGCTCAAAAGTCAAACACTCAACCATCTCAACCGATCAATTATATGGCTATGACTAGTTCGATTCCACATAATGTTGTTTCACCTCCACAACAATCAATGACTGATTATTGGGGTGTAGCAGCAGCAGCAGTACACTCTCAGACCACTAATGCTATATCTACTCTAATAAATGATTTATCTTCAGGAAGTGGAAATCGTCCACCGAAGCTGATGGAGATGAAAGAGTACAATCAATGGCAGAAAAAGTTCAACATTCATTTGGAAGGAATGGGACTAGAAGGTACCGAGGCGTGGCAAATGATTACTAAGGGATATGTAGCACCGTGTTTGGAGAATACAGGTGAAGTAGTTCCACTTGAAGAATTGAAGGATGATGAAAAGAAAAAGTTCGTTGTTGAGAAGAAAGCTTTCTCACAACTAACCGAAGCTATAACCACTGATTTGTTACACCAATTTGGATCATGTAACACATCCAAACAGCTTTGGGACATGTTGAAACTTAGACATGATGGTAATGAGAAAACGAGGATGTTGAGAAAGGAAGAGCTAAGGAAAAAATTTGAAAATTTTAGCTTTGTTGGGAATGAAACATTGAAGGAGTTAGTTCCAAGATATAGTCATCTGTTAACTGAATTGTCAAACTATGACATCAACATTCCAATGAATAAGTTGGTGGATAAGTTTGCAGATTCTTTACCACCATATTGGGATCAACACATTGAGGTACTGAAAGAAAACGATGCTTATTAGTATTGGACAATTCAAGATCTTGTTCCGAAGCTTGAGAATAAAGAATTGGAAGAGAAGAGAAAAGCTAAAAGATCTCAGTTCCCACAGAATCCAGAATTATATCATGCTACCTCTTCCTCATCAATGTCCAATTCAAGTGTTGGTGGGAATGGTGTTCCACACATTGCTTGTGTTTCAAGTGTTGAACCACCAAGACAACCGATAAACTATATGGCACAAACATCTGTTCCAAATGTTGTTGAACCACCGAGACAACAGATTAACTATGTGGCACAAACATCTAATTACCCAACAAACACTTACATTCCATCTCCAATGTCTACCGCTTGTTATTCATCTAACATGAACACACCTCAACAACAACCATACATTCCTACAATGCTTCAAACCTCATCGAATTCTAGACCAATAGTGTTGGAAACATCCAACATGAACAATGTTACAGTTGAAGTTGCACATCAACATATTGCATTGGTTTCTACAATGGTTGCTTCTTATAATGGACTGGTGGCTAGTCAAATCGGGAACAACAATTTGACCAATGAAGACTATGCCCAGATTGATAAAGAAGAAATGGAGTTAATTGACATACAATGGGCATTTGCTAGTGTGATGAGAAGGGCAACAGAATTAATTGAAAAGACAGGAAGAACAGATATGGCTACTAACCCTAACACCACATATGTTTCAACAAAGCTAAAGTCACATGTTTCAATTGTGGTGAAAGAGGTCATTTTAAAAGGGAGTGTACTCAACCACCTAAGCAATGTAACAGAAACCCCTTCAATTCCAATTATCAAAACAGACAGTCACAAAACCAAGTTTCAAAACCAAAACTACAAAAACTATCAACAACAAAATAATTTTCCAAAACCGACAAAATGTCACACCCTCAAATTCCACATGCGGGGTTTTACCGCGAGGCGCGTGACACACCAGGATCCAAGTCAACGGTCACAATAAACAACACTATATGATAAATTACGTAAACCAAAAACATTTGATTTAATAACAATAACCAACAGTGGAAGCTTTTTAGTTACAAAACAAAATCCCAAAAGTCATAACTTCAACTGATTATTCAAAAACATGAACTAAGCCTAGACGCCATGCAGACTCGTGCGCCTAGTTCCATAGATGCTACTTTAGCGACCTGAGAAAGACATGCCAAAAGTTTGTCAACATATAATGCTGGTGAGTTCACAGGTTTTCATAAAATGTTACCAAGTTCTAGCCCTGTCAATACTATGTGAAAGTACGCTAGCTAGGCGTAAGTGTTTGCTACTACTACGATTGGAAAACCATTACTGGACACGTTTAGCAAGTTTAGCACATGTTTAGCAGCCCGAATACGTTTAGCAAGTTTAGCAAGTTTGAGACAATATACACCTGCCGACTCCGAGCCGACGAGTGGGGCCGGTCACGCCCAATAGATCTATCCATATTTCCCCGTAGTGCATCACCGCACATTCATGGTTTCCCCCGGGACTTCCAAAGATCGCATAGTAACCCAAATCCAACCCATAGTATGACAATAGTTTCAAATCATTAGTTTAGCGCATGTTTTATCCCCCGAAAGCAAAAGCAGTAAAAGTGGGGCCGTGAAGTCACCTTAGGTTGCGTTATTTAAATAAGATTAAAGACAGGTTCCTGATAATCCCAACTACCGGAGATCTATCATAAAAGTGTTACCAGTGGTTAGACTAATAACCATAAGGTTATCTAGTCCCCGATTTGTCCAGACCATAACCAAGTACATTTAAAAACACGTTTGACTGTTACTTTGACCACACCGACAAGACCCGACATCCCATTGGTGACCCGACGACTCACGTGTTAGTTAAGAATGAGAAATCATGCAATCACAAGCAAACATGCACCTAACATGCATAACAGTTCACCAAAGTCAACATATAGTTCATATATTTCATATACGAGTCCACACATGTTTTACCGGGTTATTAGACATGCCACGGGGTTCCTATCATGTTCCTAGATGTCATTTCATGTTCAGGATGTCAAACTATGCTTAAATCAGCTAATCACGTGATTAGACATTAAACATGCAATTAGGAAAGTCAACTAGCAATTAGGATGGTCAACCAGGCAATTAGGATGGTCAACTAGCAATTAGGATGGTCAAACACGTGGATAGGAACCAAAACATGCAATTAGAAAAGTCAACACGTGGATAGGATGGTCAAACATGCAATTAGGATTTCAAACACATGGATAGGAATCATCATGCAATTAGGAAAATCAACACGTGGATAGGCTTGGTCAACCATGCGATTAGGGCTCCTAATCGCATGTTGGAGCACGTGGTTAGGGCTAATCGCCCGTGTATCAGGCGATTAGGATTCCTAATCGCCTCTTGTAGGGCTGTGCCACTTTTTCGCGCCTTTAATCCTCCAGATCAGATCCGAAACAAGTGGAAACACCCAATATCAAACCCAAATCAATTACCAACCTATTCCAAGCAAAAACCCCCAATTTATCATCTCTCTAACAGCCCTAATTGTTACCCTTTCCCAAAAAGGCATAATATTATGAAAACATCACATCCATTCATGCACAACTTACCCTAAATGGCAAATATCCATATTTCATCACATAACAACGTTGTCTAATCCTTTCCTACTGTTCTAGCATCATCCTAGAGCAAACCCTAATCCTCTAGAATCATCAAAACTTATTATATCTCCTTAAATCTCCCAAAATCACCCAAACGGGCCACAATAGCAAATATCATCAAAACACAACCATATGCTCCCAAATTCATAGACAATCATCCTAATGATTCATTTAAGTCAGAAACATATCAAACATATGGAAACAAACATGTTGCAATATAAAAAATCTCATCTTTGCATGATAACATAACATAGAACAAGCATAAAGGTGTGGGTTTGTTTATAATCTGTTTTTAACAAGTTTTCAAAGACACAAATTCTTAGAAACCAGGTCTGGACCTCTAGGGAGTAAAACATTATCATTAACAAGGTTTAGGAAGATGAACACACCTTAGATTTTAGCAAAGAAAGGTGTAAGATCTTGTAAAGGTTGCTTCTTGATCAAAAACGAGTTACAGAGGTTGGATATGGTATGTAATGGCTTTGGGGTGTGCTAGGGTTTCTAAAATGATGTTTTGGAACACAAGGGTGGTATTTATAGGCGTTTCTAGTCGTCAGGGCTGCAACAGGCGATTAGGAGGCTGCTGCATGCGATTAGGCCACCTAATCGCCACCTGCCCATGCGATTAGGCCATATAGCAGGCGATTAGGGCTCCTAATCGCCCCCTATATGGGCCTAATCGCCCCCTGCAGCCCCTTTTAGGTTTTTAGCGCGTTAAACACTATTTTAACACATATAAGCACGTATTCACATACCGACAAGTCACATACTGATTGTAAACACGTAATGCATGATAACTAACACTTTCACACTCGTTCACCAATTCCCGGGACTCAAGACTTGCGTGTATGCGTTAAAACCCGGTGATTCTACAAATCATCAATCCTTATACACATGGTTATGGACCGACTCCCAATGATTCCCTGAATCATTGTAACGACTCCCGATGATTCCCTGAACCTCACTGACCCAGTCAGACTCCCAATGATTCCCTGAATCATTGTAACGACTCCCGATGGTTCCCAGAACCATCAATACATGCATGACTCGCTATGGTAGACTTACTAGTTACCGATGTTACTAACCTGAGTTTGCCGGGTGTCACATCATCCCCCTGTTGAAAGAATTTTCGTCCCGAAAATTGCTCGAAGCCAAAAAGGATGAGACGAAAGAAAAGAGAAACGAAGAAAAATTTTCCGGTTTGCCACATCATCCCCCTGTTGAAAGGAATCTCGACCCGAGATTCATTTAGCAGTAGAGGCCACATGCCTAGATTCGAACGCTTCCTTAGGAAAAAAATGAGGATACTTAGCTTTCATCTGATCCTCCCGTTCCCACGTGAACTCCGGTCCACGATTTGAATTCCAACGAACCTTAACGATACGGATCTTACTTCTGCGAAGGCTACGGATCTTATAGTCCAGGATTTCCACTGGTTCCTCAACGATACGCAATTGATCATCAATCTGAATTTCCTCGAGAGGAACAACCAGAGATTCATCAGCCAAACACTTCTTATGGTTTGAGACGTGGAAGACATTATAACGCTACTGAGCTCCGCTGGCAAGTCAAGCATGTATGCTACTGGTCCAATCCGTTACAGAATTACGAACGGCCCCACATACCGAGGATTCAACTTGCCACGCTTCCCAAAGCAGATAACGCCCTTCCATGGGGAAACTTTTAACAAAACCCTGTCGCCAACCTGAAACTCAAAAGGTTTGCGACGACGATCGGCATAGCTCTTTTGACGATCCCGAGCTGCTGCCATGCGGTTACGAATCTGTACGATCTTCTCGAAAGTTTTGTACACGAGTTCCGGGCCTGTGAGCTGACTCTCACCCACTTCGGTCCAACAAAGAGGAGACCGGCATTTCCGTCCGTACAGAGCTTCGAACGGAGCTGCCTTAATGCTAGAATGGTAACTGTTGTTGTAAGAGAACTCCACCAACGGTAGGTGATTCTCCCAGCCTTTGCCGAAATCGATTACACATGCACGAAGCATGTCCTCTAGTGTTTAAATCGTCCGCTCACTCTGACCGTCAGTTTGCGGATGATAAGCCGTACTCATGTCCAACTGAGTACCCAAAGCTTTCTGCAAAGCTTTCCAGAACCGAGAAGTGAAACGGGAATCACGATCAGAGATGATCGAAACAGGCACCCCGTGCCGAGAAACCACTTCCTTCAAATAAAGACGAGCCAACCGTTCCAAACCGTCGCTCTCTTTAATAGTATGGAAATGAGCAGACTTCGTCAACCGATCGACGATCACCCAAATCATGTCACAACCGCTGGGCGACCTTGGAAGTTTGGTTATAAAGTCCATCGTGATCCGTTCCCACTTCCACTCAGGGATTTCAGGCTGTTGCAGGAGACCAGATGGCTTCTGATACTCCACCTTGACCTTAGCACAAGTCAAACACTTGCTTACATACGAGGCTACATCAGCCTTCATGTTTGGCCACCAATAAAGTATCTTCAGATCCTGATACATCTTATCGGAGCCAGGGTGAATAGAATACCGAGATTTGTGAGCTTGGTCATGAACAAGCTCCCGCAAACCCCCGAACAAAGGAACCCAAATACGTTCTGCAAAATAATGTAGGGCATCAGACCTGAGCTCGAGGTGCTTATCAGCACTGTACATGGTTTCAGCTTTAAGGTTTTCCTCCTTCAAAGCTTCTTGCTGTGCATAGCGGATTTAATCAGGTAACCCAGAATGAATGGTGAGCTGCAAAGCTCGAACGCGACGCGGTTTAGCGGATTCCTTCATGCTCAAAGCGTCTGTGAGACCAAAAGGCATGACCAAGAATTCGAAATGGCCAGCTGTCTTTGGAATATCGGCTTCCTGGACCCTCAACTAATGGTACCCCCGACCTCAAATCAATCTTCGAATAGTAGCTGGATCCCTGGAGCTGGTCAAACAAATCATCGATACGTGGAAGAGAATAACGATTCTTGATGGTCACCTTGTTCAATTCTCGGTAATCAATACACATACGCATGCTTCCGTCCTTCTTCTTGACAAACAGAATAGGGGCTCCCCACGGGGATGAACTCGGTCGGATAAAACCCTTTTCAAGCAATTCTTGAAACTGGTTGGATAATTCCTGCATCTCGGGAGGAGCAAGACGATATGGAGCTCGAGCAATAGGGGCTGCACCAGGTGCAAGATCAATACCAAACTCAACTTGCCAATACGGCGGAAGGCCAGGCAACTCTTCGGGAAATACATTAGGAAAATCGCAAACAACTGGAATATCTCCTATCTTCTTTTCTTCCTCAGGTGAGACCGAAACAAGAGCAAAATGGCAGAATACCCCTTACGAAGATACTTATAAGCTTTCATACACGAAATGATACTCAACGGGACGCCGCTCTTCTCGCCATGTACTAAGAGAAATTCTCCATCTGGTAGAGGAAGTCGAATGACTTTATCGAAACAAACGATCTCAGCATGAAACAAGGATAACCAATCCATACCCACCACAACATCAAAACTACCCAAAGATACCGGCATAAGATCGATAGGGAAGGACAAACCCGACAACCCAAGACAACATTCCTTAAAGACGTGTGTCGCCTCGATTTTCTTACCATCAGCTAACTCTATCAAGTACTTAGCTTCTAAAGGTGTAGGCATTCTATCTAGTAACTGACTAAACTCATCTGATATAAAACTCTTATCGGCCCCCGAATCAAATAAAACTGTAGCATAGCGATTATTAAGAAGAAACGTACCGGTAACTGTGTCAGGAGCCTGTCGAGCCTCGCCCGAACCGATCACGAAGGCACGAGCATTCCTACCGCCACCCCCGTTGTTCCCATTACCAGCACCATTCCTCCCTGCTTCACCCTGCTTCAGCTTGGGACAGTCACGCTTGAAATGTCCCGTCTCACCACAATTAAAACAGCCCTGCTTTCCTAGGGGTCCCCTGAGGAGCAGGAGCAGGAACAGCAGCACGAGCCTGAGTAGGCTGGAGGTTCACTCGGCAATCCTTAGCCAAGTGTCCCAATTGCTGGCACCTATGACAACGAGTTCTCTCACATGGGCCAGAGTGATGAAATCCACACTTGTTACACTTGGGGTGCTTCCCAACATACCCAGTCTGCTTCTGCCCAGCAGACGAGCCTGAGGCTTCAAACTTTTTCCCTTGGGGCTGAACTGACACTAACCCCTTCCCAACACTGTCCCACTTCCTTTTAACCCCCTCAGAATTCTTAACAGCCGTGCCTCGAGGAGGCAAAACACCCTCCGATATCTTCAGATTCGTCATCCTATGAGCAGATCGGACGACCTCTGCATAAGTGGCAAGATTGCCAGCAGCTACTAGACCTGCAATCTCCGGCACCAACCCGATAAGATAGTGCTCAATTCTCCTGAACTCCGGCGTGTGCAAATCATGGCACAACACCGCCAACTCATGCCTTCTCACAGTGTACTCTTCAACCTCTGAACCTGTCATCTTGAGGTTCCACACCTCATGTTCCAACTTCTGAACCTCGTCCCTTGGATAGTACCCATTCTTCAGCAGGCACACAAAGTCAGCCCAAGCCATGGCATAAGCTTCTCCCAATCCTAAATTTTGGGCAGTCATGTTCCACCAAGACAATGCGGGACCCATGAATGTTGCAGTCGCATACTTCACCCGATCTTCAGCCGGGCAGTTACACATCAGAAAAACCGACTCCACTTTCTCCAACCACCTGAGCAGTCCCACTGCCCCTTCAGTTCCAGAGAAATCATGTGGCTTACAGTCCTTGAACATCTTGTAAGAGCACTGGTGTGGAGGTGGGTTAACAGCAGCACCTGAATCGAGAATACAACATAAATGACAAAGAACACGACACTCGGAAGTTAGGGAAAAATGATAGAAATCAAATTACCCCCAAGAGCATTGTGTGCCGCCTGAAATGCGGTCAGTGCGATGTTCACTTGCTGCTGAAGCAACTTGTTCAGTTCCACCTGAGTCATGTTCACGTTACCACCGCCACGGCCACCACCGCCGCGACCACCAGCACGACCGATATGTGTGTGATAGTCCCAACTAGGGGCGGCCTATCATAAGATGTGTGTGAGATGTTAGACTAATAACCCGAAGGCTAACTAGTCCCCGATTGTCCAGACCATGACTAAGTACGTTTTGAAAACACGTTTGACTGTTACTTTGACCACACAGACAAGACCAGACATCCCATTGGTGACCCGACGACTCACGTGTTAGCTAAGAATGAGAAATCATGCAATCATAAGCAAACATGCATCTACTATGCATAACAGTTCACCAAAGTCAACATATAGTTCATATATCGCATATACGAGTCCGCACGCGTGTTACCAGGTTATTAGACATGCCACGGGGTTCCTATCATGTTCCTAGATGTCATTTCATGTTCGGGATGTCAAACTACCCTTATATCAGCAAATCACACGATTAGACATCAAACATGCAATTAGGAAAGTCAACTAGCAATTAGGATGGTCAACCAGGCAATTAGGATGGTCAACATGCAATTAGGATGGTCAAACACGTGGATAGGAACCAAGCATGCAATTAGGAAAGTCAACTGGCAATTAGGATGGTCAAACACATGGATAGGAATCAAGCATGCAATTAGGAAAGTCAACACGTGGATAGAATGGTCAAACATGCAATTAGGAAGGTCAACACATGGATAGGATGGTCAAACATGCAATTAGGAAGGTCACACGTGGATAGGATGGTCAAACATGCAATTAGGGTTTCAAACACATGGATACGAATCAGCATGCAATTAGGAAAGTCAACACGTGGATAGGATGGTCAAACATATGATTAGGATTCCTAATCGCATGAAAGTACACCCGATTAGGGCTAATCACCCCCTGTACCATGCGATTAGGAACCCTAATCGCCCCCTGCAGACTTTGCCACTTTTTCGCGCGTTTAATCCTCCAAATCAGATCCGAAAGAAGTGGAAACACCCAATATCAAACCCAAATCAATTACTAACCTATTCCAAGCAAAAACCCCCCAATTTATCATGTCTCTAACAGCCATAATTGTGACCATTTCCCAAAAAGGCATATTATTATGAAAACATCACATCAACTCATGCAAGACTTACCCTAAATGGCAAATATCCAGATTTCATTACATAGCAACATTGTCCAATCATTTCCTACTGTTCTAGCATCATCCTAGGGCAAACCCTCATCCTATGGAATCATCAAAACTCACTAAGTCTCCTTAAATCTCCCAAAATCATTCAAACGGGTCAAAATATCAAATATCATTAAAACACAACCATAAGCTCCCAAATTCATAGACAATCATCCTAATGTTCATTTAAGTCAGAAACATATCAAACATATGAAAACAATCATGTTTTAATATCAAAAATCTCATCTTTGCATAATAACATAACATAGAACAAGCATGAAGGTGTGGGTTCATTTATAATCTGTTTTTAATAAGTTTTCAAAGACACAAACACTTAGAAACCAGGTCTGGACCACTAGGGGGTAAAACATTATCATTAACAAGGTTTGGGAAGAAGAACACACCTTGGATTTTAACATAGAATGGTGTAAGATCTTGTAAAGGTGGTTTCTTGATCAAAAACGAGTTATAGAGGTTGGATATAGTGTGTAATGGCTTTGGGGTGTGCTAGGGTTTCTAAAATGATATTTTGCAACACAAGGGTGGTATTTATACGCGTTTCTAGTCGTCACCTATGCTGCAGGCGATTAGGAGCTGCAACACAGGGGATAGGAATCCTAATCGCATGCTACCATGCGATTAGGCCCCAAAAGGAGGCGATTAGGCTCCTAATCGCGTGGTTATCATAGGGGATAGGGTTATCAGCATAGAGGATAGGATTATCAGCATAGGGGATAGGATTATCAACATAGGGTATAGGATTTTTGGCGCGTTAAACATTATTTTAACACATATAAGCACGTATTCACATACCGACAAGTCATATAATGCATTATGTGTTTACAATCATTATGTGACTTGTCGGTATGTGAATATGTGCTTATATGTGTTAAAATAGTGTTTAACGCGCCAAAAACTGGAAACAAGCTGCAGGGGGCGATTAGCCTCTATTAGGGGGCGATTAGGAAGCCTGATCGCCTGATAGGAGGGCTAATCGCATGGAAAACAGGCGATTAGGTCTATCCACATGGCCTAATCGCGTGCAACAAACCCCTAATCGCCTGCTGCAGCTGTGACGACTAGAAACGCCTATAAATTCCACCCTTGTGTTGCAAAACATCATTTTAGAAACCCTAGCACACCCCAAAGCCATTACACACTATATCCAACCTCTGTAACTCGTTTTTTGATCAAGAAATCAACTTTACAAGATCTTACGCCATTCTTTGCTAAAATCCAAGGTGTGTTCTTCTTCCCAAACCTTGTTAATGATAGTGTTTTACTCCCTAAAGGTCCAGACCTGGTTTCTAAGTAATTGTGTCTTTGAAAACTTGTTAAAAACAGATTATAAATGAACCCACACCTTCATGCTTGTTCTATGTTGTGTTATTATGCAAAGATGAGATTTTTGATATTAAAACATGATTGTTTTCATATGTTTGATATGTTTCTTACTTAAATGAATCATTAGGATGATTGTCTATGAATTTGGGAGCTTATGGTTGTGTTTTGATGATATTTGTTATTTTGACCCGTTTGGATGATTTTGGGAGATTTAATGAGACTTAGTGAGTTTTGATGGTTCTATAGGATTAGGGTTTGCTCTAGGATGATGCTATAACAGTAGGAAAGGATTAGACAACGTTGTTATGAGATGAAATCTGGATATTTGCCATTTAGGGTAAGTTGTGCACGAATGGATGTGATGTTTTCATAA
Source organism: Ambrosia artemisiifolia (assembly GCA_032199755.1). Classification (NCBI taxonomy): domain Eukaryota; kingdom Viridiplantae; phylum Streptophyta; class Magnoliopsida; order Asterales; family Asteraceae; genus Ambrosia; species Ambrosia artemisiifolia. The sequence continues at coordinate 27,386,645 of CM063521.1, forward strand.
TATTATGCCTTTTTGGGAAAGGGTCACAATTAGGGCTGTTAGAGAGATGATAAATTGGGGGGGTTTTTGCTTGGAATAGGTTGGTAATTGATTTGGGTTTGATATTGGGTGTTTCCACTTGTTTCGGATCTGATCTGGAGGATTAAAGGCGCGAAAAAGTGGCAAAACCTGCAGAGGGCGATTAGGAATCCTAATCGCCTGGTACAGGGGCGTTTAGCCCTACTCGCATGTACTATCATGCGATTAGGAGCCCTAATCGCATGGTTGACCACCCTATCCACGTGTTGACTTTCCTAATTGCATGCTGATTCCTATCCATGTGTATGAAATCCTAATTGCATGTTTGACCATCCTATCCACGTGTTGACTTTCCTAATTGCATGTTTGGTTCCTATCCACGTGTTTGACCATCCTAATTGCCAGTTGACCATCCTAATTGCCTGGTTGACCATCCTAATTGCTAGTTGACTTTCCTAATTGCATGTTTGATGTCTAATCATGTGATTAGCTGATTTAAGTGTAGTTTGACATCCCGAACATGAAATGACATCTAGGAACATGATAAGAACCCCGTGGCATGTCTAATAACCTGGTAAAACACGTGTGGACTCGTATATGCGATATATGAACTATATGTTGACTTTGGTGAACTGCTATGCGTAGTAGGTGCATGTTTGCTTGTGATTGCATGATTTCTCATTCTTAGCTAACACGTGAGTCGTCGGGTCACCAATGGGATGTCGGGTCTTGTCTGTGTGGTCAAAGTAACAGTCAAACGTGTTTTCAAAACGTACTTGGTTATGGTCTGGACAAATCGGGGACTAGATAACCTTATGGTTATTAGTCTAACCACTGGTAACACTTTTATGATAAATCAGAAACCTGTCTTTATTCTTTATTTAAAGAACGCAACCTAAGGTGAGTTCACGGCCCCACTTTTACTGCTTTTGCTTTCGGGGGAGAAAACATGCGCTAAACTAACGATTTGAAACTTATGTCATACTATGGGTTGCTTTTGGGTTACTATGCGATCTTTGGAAGTCCTGGGGGAAACCATGAATGTGCGGGGATGCACTACGGGGGAAATATGGATAGATCTATTGGGCGTGACCGGCCCCACTCGTCGGCTAGGAGTCGGTGGGTGTATATTGTCTCGAACTGCTAAACTTGCTAAGCGTATTCGGGCTGCTAAACATGTGCTAAACTTGCTAAACGTGTCCAGTAATGGTTTTCCAATCGTAGTAATAGCAAACACTTACGCCTAGCTACCGTACTTTTACATAGTATGGACAGGGCTTGAACTTGGTAACATTTTATGAAAACCTGTGAACTCACCAGCATTATGTGTTGACAAACTTTTGGCATGTTTTTCTCAGGTCTCTAAGGTAGCATCTATGGAACTAGGCGCACGAGTCTGCATGGCGTCTAGGGCTTAGTTCACGTTTTGAATAATCAGTCAAACTTTATAACCTTTGGGATTTTGTCTTGTAATTAAAGCTTCCGATGTTGGTTTATCAAATCAAATGTTTTTGGTTTACGTACTTTATCATATAGTGTTGTTTATTGTGACCGTTGACTTGGATCCTGGTGTGTCACGCGCCTCGCGGTAAAACCCCGCATGTAGAATTTGAGGGTGTGACATCATATATATTATAATGCAATTTGTTTTTAATGATGTTTATCAGACCCCAACAGATAGAACGCTTATGTTACCAAAGGGTGTACACAACCTATTTTATCCACATATAATTATTTATTTATATTCTTCAAGATACTTATATATTTTAATTTTTTTGTAAAACATTTATTTGGAAAATTACAATAATCCTAATTACCAAAATCTAGTAAATAGTGTCTAGTATTCATTATCTAGTTTCTTATATACAACAAATGTATAAATAGCGTTGTTGAAATTTTACTTAATAAAAACCAATGAGTGTCAACTATAAACAAATATAAGATTTTGTTTTCTTTCTGTAAAGCGGACTTAAATTGTTATATATTTAGTAATTTCATTTCCCCTATCTTATGCTCACTAGAATAAATGTTAATAAACAGCCAAATTGACACCATAAATAATTCAGAAATTGAGAGTTGTATTTTTAAGAGCAAAAGTTAGTAACGATATGCGTTTTTACTAGATGAGCATTATGAAAATGACTAACCCAAAGCAATAAAACCAAGAATATTTTAAACGCTATAAACAATTCAAGATACCAATAATAAATTGCATGTGTTAAAGTAATTCAATGAAACTAGTTACTAAATCACGTAAACTAATAATAAATAGTAATTAATATTGATTCAATAATTTGTCATTAGTAGTTCAAAAAACCAATTATAAATAGCATATGCTAAAATACTAAGGTAACAAAAAAAACTATTAGCTTAATCCAAACAGATTTGTGATGGAGACGAAAAAAATATGAAGTGTTTTCTTTTGTTTTACATGTTATTCTCAAGTTTTAATAACAAGGTTGCTGCAAGGTCCCCTGTAGATATTTGTTGGACACAAGGTAATACCATGAAAAGTCTTACAGTCTTTTTATGTTATCAAATGTTTGTTATTTTACGTTATCTTATATATTATTTTGTTTTGTTTTCTAGATGGTAAATACATACCCCTTATTATAAATTCTGCGCCCCACGCTTGTGTGGAAAGTCTCGGCGCCAGTGTGTGACACCCGGAAAACTCCGGTTAATAGTCTTATCGAAGCAGTAAAGTCTACCTTAGCGAGTCATGCATACATTACATAACTGGGTTAGTTGAGTCATTGGGATGGTTCCGGGAATCATCGAGAGTCGTTACAATGATCCACGGTGTCGTTGGGAGTCGGTCCATAACCATGTGTACAAGGATTAGTAATTCGTAGTATCACCGGGTTTAACGCACACACGCAAGTCTCGAGTCCCAGGGATTGGTGAACGGATGTGAACGTGTTAGTTATCATGCATTATGTGTTTACTATCATTATATGACATGTCGGTATGTGAATACGTGCTTATATGTGTTAAAATAGTGTTTGACACGCCAAAAACCCAAACAGCTCTGTAAGGGGCGAGTAGCAGGGGGTGATTAGCCTAAATGCATGTAAATAGGGGGTGATTAGCCTAAATGCATGTAAATAGGGGGTCATTAGCCTAAATGCATGTAAATAAGGGGTGATTAGCCTAAATGCATGTAAATCGGGGGTGATTAGCCTAAATGCATGTAAATAGGGGGTGATTAGCCTAAATGCATGTAAAAAGGGGCGATTAGTCTAAATGCATGTAAAAAGGGGCGATTAGGAGGTCCTAATCGCCTGTTGCAGCCCCATAATCGCATGACCTGTTCCTGACAACTGGAAACGTGTTAGTGCATAAAGTGCGACTAGTGCTTTGGATTGTGCATCAAAGTTGTTTTGTATAATATCGAAGGGGCGAATGTGGTTTTACGTGGGGTCGAATATGAAATATAGGGGCGAATGAAGATTTAGACTAGACGAATGTAAAAGAGATTGAAGACAAGTTCCAGGTTCGAGCTAAAGTGAAGGGCGAATGTGGAAAACTTCCACATTCGACCATACGATAGGGGCGAGCCTGCAGGTCTATATAAGCTTAACATGTGTTTTGATTTGTAACTTTTGCCATTTTGTCTAGTGTTCGGTCTAGGTTTTCTCTCTAGTGCTTTGATCAGTCTTAAACTGTTTTATTATCAATTGTAAAGATAAAATCAAAGTTAATTAATGGAAATGAGAATTGAAAAGGTGAATTCGTGTGTTTGATTCGTAAAACTATCATTTTGTAACTGATCTAGGGGTTTTCGCACCTAGATTGGGACTTGTATGATCAAATCAACTGTTTTTGTTTAAAAGATCCTCACATACAAAGGGGTATCAGAGCTATACCGATCATACAACTATAATTTGATAGTTTTTGAACTGATTTAGACTCAAAATTGATCAAAATTTTTCTGTTTTCAATGAACAATGGTTTTTGATGAAAATTGAAGGATTTGGATTAGATTTCATGGATAAAATCAAGTTTATCATTCATTAAAGTTGTTCCAAATCAATTCCGAAGCAAAACCTGATTAACATCAACAAAATTCATCAACTCTTGAAAAATGGGATCAAAATTAACTGATTTTTAAAGAATAACCGTTTTTAAAATGTTAAGGGTCGAACCTAGAGAGAAAGGGTCGAACTTGAGTGTTTAGAGGGTCGAACCAAGCTTTTTCAGGTCGAAAGTGTTAATATTTGGTCGAACCTAGAGTTTATTAGTGTTGTGTTTTCACATTCGACATAATCTTGTACATTCGTCCTGTCGAGAGGTTGAAAGTGAGTTAGTTTAGGTCGAAAGTGAACTTGTGTTGGTCGAAAGTGGGTTTGTTCAGTTATACTTCTACATTCGAGTCATTTGAAGGGTCGAACCTGATAGTGTTTGTCACATTCGTCCCCCCGTATACTCAGTTTAGGTCGAAAGTAAAATCTGTTTGAAATTTTTCTAAGTGTTTCACATTTACAACTTTTTAGACGATATGTGGGGATATCAGACAACACATAGACCTAGTACAAGACAACAACAACACGTTACCATGGACCCTTGGAGTGTAGCAGCTCAAAAGTCAAACACTCAACCATCTACACCGATCAATTATATGGCTATGACAAGTTCGATTCCTCAAAATGTTGTTTCACCTTCACAACAATCAATGAATGATTATTGGGGTGTAGCAGCAGCAGCAGTACACTCTCAGACCACCAATCTATATCTACTCTAATAAATGATCTATCTTCAGGAGTGGAAATCGTCCACCGAAGCTAATGGAGATGAAAGAGTACAATCAATGGCAGAAAAAGTTCAAGATTCACTTGGAAGGAATGGGACTAGAAGGTCCTGAGGCATGGCAAATGATTGCTAAGGGATATGTAGCACAGTGTTTGGAAAATACTGGTGAAGTGATTCCTCTTGAAGACTTGAAGGATGATGAAAAGAAAAAGTTCGCTGTTGAGAAGAAAGCTTTCTCATAACTCACCCAAGCTATAACCACTGATTTGTTACACCAATTTGGTGCATGTAACACATCTAAACAGCTGTGGGATATGTTGAAGCTTAGACATGATGGTAACGAGAAAACGAGGATGTTGAGAAAGGAAGAGCTGAGGAAAGAATTTGAGAATTTCAGCTATATTGGGAATGAAACATTGAAGGAGTTAGTTCCAAGATATAGTCATCTGTTAACTGAACTGTCAGACTATGACATCAACATTCCATTGAATAAGTTGGTGGACAAGTTTGCTGATTCTTTACCACCGGATTGGGATCAACACATTGAGGTACTGAGAGAAAAAGATATCTATCAGTACTTGACAATTCAAGATCTTGTTCAGAAGCTTGAAAATAAAGAATTGGAGGAGAAGAGAAAAGTTAAAAGAGCTCAATTCCCATGAGATCCAGAGTTATACCATGCTACCTCTTCTTCATCAATGTCTAGTTCAAATATTGGTGGAAATGGTGTTCCACACATTGCTTGTGTTTCAAGTGTTGAACCACCAAGACAACCGATAAACTACATGGCACAAACATCTGTTCCAACTGTCGTTGAACCACCGAGACAACAGATTAACTATATGGCACAAACATCCAATCATCCATCAACTTATCCTCCAATGTCTACTGCTTGTTATTCATCTAACATTAACACACCTCAACAACAACCTTACATTCCTACAATGCTTCAAACCTCATCAAATGCTAGACCAATAGTGTTGGAAACCTCCAACATGAACAATGTCACAGTTGAAGTTGCTCAGCAACACATTGCATTGGTTTCTGCAATGGTTGCTTCCTATAATGGACTGGTGGCTAGTCAAATCGGTAACAACAATTTGACCAATGAAGACTATGCCCAGATTGACAAAGAAGAAATGGAGTTAATTGACATACAATGGGCATTTGCTAGTGTGATGAGAAGGGCAACAGAATTCATTGAGAAGACCGGAAGAACAAATTTGGCTACAAACCCTAACACCACATATGGCTTCAACAAAGCTAAAGTCACATGTTTCAATTGTGGTGAAAGAGGTCATTTCAAGAGGGAGTGTACTCAACCACCTAAACAGGGAAACAGAAACCCTTTCAACTCAAATTACCAAAACAGACAGTCACAAAACCAAGTTTCTTATCAAAACCAAAACCACAACAACTATCAACAACAAAATAATTTCCAAAACCGACAATATACCTCTCCAAATAACAACTCCAGACAAACACCCACAACAAACCAAACCCAAAACCAATCCACATCTAACCCAACAAGAACTATTATTCCTATAACAACACCAAATAGCCAACCACAAACTGAAAACCAAAATTAGGCTTTGGTAATTCAAAAGGATGAGGGTTATGACTGGAATTCTATGCAATTGGGGGTTGAGGAGATAACCAGTGGGAAATATCGGAAGTGGTGACTGAGAAAGTAGTTGAAGTGGTAGTTAATGTGGACTTAGAGGAGTCGGTGGTAGTTAATGAAGTGGTAAAAACTGAGGAAATATCGGAAGTGGTGACTGAGAAAGTAGTTGAAGAGGAGATGATTTATGAAGTTGAGAAGACTGAAGTTGATGTTACTGAGCATGTGTCGGGAACTATCATTGATTCAGTTACCAATTCTTTGGATAACGACATCGAACAGTTATTTGCTGAAGCTGATTTTCTAATGACAAAGAAGTCTTGCATTGTTGATGATGCTTTGACCAGGATTGATTACTCAAGATTCTTTGCTGGAAAGGAGGCACATTTTGCTTTAATGGCGATGACAGATCCTCCAAAGGTAAGTTTTGATTCTACAACTGACATGAAAAGTTATAAATACTGTGGAACTTGTGATAGATTGACAGAGGAAAACAGGCATCTCAAAGTACAACTTGAGAGTTCTGTTATCAAATGTCAATCTTATAGCAAGGAAGCACAAGATTTTGCCAAAGCACTTGATGAGTACAAACGGGACATTTTTGACTTAAAGAAAACTCTTTCATTAAAACAACATGCTATTAACAATTACATAAACGAAATTGAAGAAACTAAGTTGGAAATGGCCACCATTAAGTGTTTTGCTGAGAAGATCAACAAGAAATTAGAAAGTTATAAGCACATTGCTTATGTTGTTGATCACATCATAGATGAACCTTCACAATCCAAGTGTGCAAATTACAAAGCTGTACCGTCTCCCGTGTTATTTGAAAACCATAACTTGAATTTGGTAACACTGGAGAGTTCGGTAAAATCAGAGTCTACATCAGACAATGAATCTAATACTTCTAGTATTGGAGATCCAAACTCTGATGTAAGACCGATTCTTGGATTAAATGATGAAGGTGTCACTGCTGAAACTGATGATTCTGATAATGAAGATGAGAAACCTAAGAAGGTTAGTGATATTCCTCCGGAAAATCACATAATCACAAATGAACAAAGAACATCTGTTCAGGTTTCTCATCCTCAGAAAAGTCCTGTTAAATCAAATCAATCAGTTGAGAAAAATGTAACAAGTTCAGTTGACAAACCGGTTAAGGTTTTCTATCGGATGGAAGGATCTGATAAGATAATCTCAGATGAAGAGTATCCAATACAATTTGTTAATTATTCTAAAATTGATAAAATCTGGCATGAGAGTACCATTTGGTTCCCGAAACACGAAAGGACAAATGATATTCCACCAGAACTTTTGAAGAAATTGTATTGTGATAACTCGAAAGAACCGAAAGTTCATGTCACTGAATTTGTGAAACCAAAAGAGAAGGTTAACGCATTTCAAGAACAGGCTTACTCAAAGGACTTTGCTCCTGAGAGTTTAAGAAGAAATTGTGTGAAAGATCAATTTGCGGTTAAGACTTTCGCTAAACCAAATTCTCAGAATGTGTTTGAGGAATATCGTGCATGTTTCAAGTGCGGGGAGAGAGGGCATTTACTTGCTCACTGCCCGTACATGAGGCGTAAGAGACATGAAGTTGAGATGAGGCAATCTTATAGAATGCCGGTTGATGATCATAGTTATCCTCAAAGACATTTTGTTCCTCAACAAGCACCATTTTACAATCAAAATAATTTTTATCAAAAGAGAGATAATCGTCAATTTTTTTTTGATCGTCGAAACCGGATTGCTATGGAAAAACTTTGGAAGAAACCTATGGTAAACTCAACAGTTGATAAACAAAAGGTTCCACCAAAACCTGCTGTTAAGTCTTCAGTTGGACCTGTCTCTGTTAAATCAGAGAAGGTAACTAAGAAAGCTCCATTCAAGAATGATATTAAGAAACCGGTTGAGACTCCAAAATCTCAAATCAGGATTCTAAAACGTTCGGAACAATTTAGGTCACCTAAGGGTTCTCCAGGTGCTTCAACCTCAAAAACTAATGAAAAATCTCAAAGTGAAAAAGGTTTGATTGATCATAAAAAGGTCGATTCAAAGCCTAATGTTGTTGTTAATGAATCTTTGAAGTCTATTGTTCAAAGACCCAAGACCAAGCAGGCTTGGGTCCCCCGAAAGAACTAATGCTTTTCTTGATATGTGTAGGGAGCTCCAGCTGGCCCTGTTAGCAGTCTCTGGATTGTTGACAGTGGAGCTTCAGGCCACATGACTGTTAATCTAGCGTTGTTGTTTGATGTGAAGAATATCAATGGAGGCTATGTAGCGTTTGCTGGTAATAAGGGAGGTTACATTACTATGGAGGGAAGTGTTAGTAATGTGGTAGTGAGTTTTGAACGGATTTCCTATGTGAAGCAAATTGATTACAATCTGTTAAGTGTGAGTCAAATCTGCGACAAACAGTTTTCCGTGCATTTTGACGACAAATCTTGTTATATCCTCAAACCAGGCTTTGTTATTCCAAAAGAGTGGATCATGTTAAAGGCACCTCGACTGAATAATCTCTACATTCTTGATATGTCGAAAGCGATGACAACTCAGGGCCAAGTTACATGTTTCCTATCAAAGGCTACAGAGAAAGAATCTATTATGTGGCACAGGAGGATGGGACACATTCATCTTAGAAAGATGAACCACTTGGTGAAGAATGGACTTGTTAATGGCGTTAATGTCAAACATTTTCATCTAAACGACAAGTGTGTGTAAGCTGCAAGAAGGGCAAACAACACAAACAGTCCCATAAGCCAAAGAAAGTAAACTCTGTTGATATGCCACTTGAACGTTTGCATATGGACCTATTTGGACCTGTTAAACGGAAGACTCATGTCGGAGAGCTTTATTGTCTTGTGGTTTACTGATGATTATTCCAGATTCTCATGGGTGATATGCTTACAGCATAAAAGTTACACGTTTAACAACTTGAAAGTTCTGTTCACTCGATTGGAGAATGTCTACAATCTGAAGATTAAAAGAATTCGGAGTGATAATGGGACGGAATATAAAAATGCACAGATGGATGGTCTTTGTGAAGATAAAGGGATCCATCATGAATATTCTGCTCCGTATACCCCACAACAGAACGGTGTCGCTGAACGGAAAAACAGGACTCTAATCGAGACGGCAAGAACAATGCTTGTGGATTCCAACGTTCCAGTAATGTTCTGGAACGAGGCTATGTATGCAGCTTATTATACTTTAAATCGTGTTTTAACAGTGAAGAAGTTTGGCAAAACTTCTTATGAGCTGTTGAACAGAAGAAAGCCGAACTTGGAGTATCTAAAACCATTTGGGGCTCCGTGTACGATGTTGAATCCAGGCGAAAAGTTTAGTCCGAAAGCTGAAGAGGGATTCTTTGTTGGATATGCAACCCCGCTCAAACGGGTATTCACCAAAAGAACTCGACAGGTGGAGGAGTGGGCAAATGTTGAGGTTCAACGATATACTCAGAACGTACAAGGAACTGGTCCTGACTGGATGTTTGATTACAAAGATTTCTTTGAATCATTCAATCTAGATAACTTGGTTCAAGAGGCTGTGTTAAGACTTTATTATGAGTGTGAAAACGCAGTGACCTCACCGTTGGTGCGTCCGATCACAGTAAATACAACAGCAGCTTCTGATGATACCAACGTTCCTGTAGTAGAAGAAGAAGTTTTCCAGGAAGCTTCAACAACACTTGATTCTTCAGAATAGGAAGATGATGAAGATGTCTTTTTTTTTTTTGGTAAAGGAGACTTTGCTCCGGTACAATTTTATTTCATCAAAACAAATTACAAAAAAACGGCATTATGGGCTTTACAAAAAATAACTCTAAACTATAGCCCATAAAACCAATACAACCCAAAATACATAAACTCAAAATACAAACTTAAGCAACTTCGTTCAAACTAGCCATAATCCAAACAAACACAAAACATAGTCCAAACTAGCAGCCACATATCCACAGACTTTAATAACACATTCCAGCTCTTCTTTTCTCTACCTGATAAACTTTGACAGCCTTTGTACCAGCAACTTCTTATAGCCTTCTTAACAGCAACAATAACAAACACACTATTACCTTCAAGACTTTCCTGCACTTGTTGATTTCTGATCTTGAATTCCACTTGAGAACAGTCTTCTAACCAAGCTCGAATATCACTTCTGCCATTCCTTATACTCTTTTGATTCCAGTCCAAACCTTCTTGACCCATTCTCTTTATATTTTCCTTACCAAAATGCCAGCAAGAAACACAAAATACATACTTCCTCATAACAAAAATATGAACCCAGCCCATAGACATACCAATCCCCCCACAAGACACAAACTGACTCAAAGTACCTAAACTAAAAACAAGAAACCGGTTTAGAAAGAAATGCCAATAGTAATAGGTTCCCCATCTTTGCCAGGTTCTACAAATATAAAATTTAGGGGTGGAGGCAAATGTCCTAAAGGCAAAGATAGGCTCCATCCTTATAACTCCTAGGTTAAAGCTCTCCAATAGCTTATACATACCTATCCACCAATTCAACAAAGCTGAATTAATCCCATCTTCTAAATATGAAGAGGAGATTAACAGATCTTTCCAAAGAAAAAGACACCTAACACAATACTGAAATAAGATGGAAGGCTTTATCAGCCAGATAACTACCCTTAAGCTGAAATGAAACTTCTCTCCACAAAATAATCCCAGAATGAAACCCATCCCCATCAAATAAACTAAAAACAGACTCATAAGACTCAGAATCGAAAGAAGGCTCAACAAACTCCATACATGGAGTAGGGTTTCCCTCCATAGTTCAGTGCTACAAATGTAAAATTTGAGGGTAGAAAATAATGTCCTAAGCACTGTGAAGGTGTCCATCCTTATCTCTCCAGTGTTTTTGCTGACCCACAGCACACAAACTCCTAAACTCCCATACACATAACCAGAATTAGACCAATCCCTTAGTGATAGGAAGTGGTCTAACAGATCATTTAAACAACAAAGATAAAAAAAAATATAAAAACTTTTATTTTGAGAAAAAACAGAAGGCCCAAAGGACCAAAGAACTACCCAAACGCTGTGAAGTCTCCTTATTCCTGCAATTTCCCATTTATGATACCCCCCACCCTTATTTGGCAAGTGCCAAAAATACTGAACAGACTCAATCCAGAAATGAAAAAGGCTCAACAAGCTCCAAAAATAGAGCAGGGTTCCCCTCCACAGATCAGTTCTAGAAATATAAAAATTAGGGGAGGAAAATAGTGACCTATTCACTGTGGAGGTGTCCATCCTTATCACTCCAAAGTTTTTGCTGATCCCCAGCACATATTCTCCTAACCACCAATTCAAAGCAGCAGAATTAAACTAGATCTCATAATACAGAGAGTGATTTAACAGAGTTTTTAAGCAGAAAAACCAGTTTTGTAATTTTTGAGGCAAAACAGAAGGCCCAAAGGACCCAAGATCTACCCAAACGTACTTTAGTCTCCATATTCCTGCAAGTTCCCAATTGTGAAACCCACCCTCCCTTTTAGGCAAATGCCAGACTAGACAGACAGACTCAGACCAGAACTGAAAAAGGCTCAACAAAATAGTACAAAACCAGGTTTCTGGCCAGCAACTGGATCTAGAAAATGCAAAAAACTGAAACCAGGACAGAAACCTAAAGTTGCTGAACCAGTCCATCCTTATGTCTCCCATGTAAAGGCTTACTCCAAGCCATACCCATCCTAAAACTCCCATCAAATCAGCTGAACTGAACAGATTTTCCCAAAGAGGAATCAAATTCAGTGGAACCAAAATAAAACAAATACAAAAAGAAAACAAACTAAAGAAAGAAAAAGAAGAAGGCTTAACAGCCCAGAAGACTACCCAAGGGACAAAAGAACTCCAAACTCCATCAAACAACCCCATACCCAGAATGACCCATTTCTTTACCCACCCAGCCACTAGAACATTTACATTAACAAGACTATTATAATTATACTTCATCCCCTTCACCTCCTTATTATTTATTATAATAAACACCATAATCTTCATGATAACCTCCAAACAGCTTCAACTAAAGACCCTTTAACAGGGTCTTTAAAAGACAAACCCATTAATCTCATTCTTACTTCATCAAAAATCTGATTTATCACCATATTAGCAGATTTTCCACCTTTACTGAAAATCCTTGCATTCCTCTCTTGCCAAACAAAATACACAGTGGCAGCCACAACCAGCTTCTGAATCACATGCCACACAGAATTAGTAAATTTATTATCTTCAATGTATTTAACCAGATCATCCCAACTATCAGGAGCAAGGTCCATCTTAGCTAACAACTTCATTCTTCTCCAAACAACACTCGAGTAATCACACTCAAAAAACAAGTGGTTATGGCTATCAGGAACGGCATTACATAGCATGCATTTTAGATCATCTCTACCACTCCACATTAACATTCTGTCCTGGGTAGGCAATCTATATTTAAAAGTAAGCCAAACAATGAAGGCATGCCTTGGTATACATTGACTAAACCATACAAACGAGCCCCATTTCACCACCTGCCCTTTTCTACACAACTTATCATAAGCTGTCTTTGTAGAAAAATGAATAAGTTTTCCTCTATTATCTTTCCACAGATATTGATCCTTAACACCCACTTTCAGCACAGGCCTATCCCCATTCAGTAACCAAGGATATTTAATTTCCCAATCCTCAGGAACATTCCACCTATCATTATTCACTAAATCAGCAACCGTACTATCCCAACCCAACCCCGTATCTTTAATGTCCCTTCTATTAATAAAATTAACCAAGGGACCCTTAGGGTGCCAAGAATCAAACCAGGCACTAACCTTCTTACCATTCCCAATCTCAGCCCCATAGTTATCAATAACATACTTCCTACACCCCAGCAATTGCTTCCAAAACCAAGTATCAGAATTAGTCTCATTGACAGACCAAAAGTTTTTGCCCTGCAATTTGTAGTGGACTACCCATCTGACCCATATAGAATCCCTCCCATTCAGAATACTCCAAATATGCTTAATAATCAAAGCAACATTTCTATACCTCAGAGAAGAGATATTTAAGCCACCCTGAGATTTATCTAAACAAACATCATCCCAACATACCTTAGCAGCTCCTGGTTTGTATTCCCCACTACTCCATAAGAAACTCCTAAGCAGCCTTTCCACATCATCAGTAAGACTGCTAGGAAGAATAAATAAAGAAGACCAGTACACAGCTAAAGAAGACAACACAGACTGGACCAACTGCAACCTGCCAGCATAGGACAGGAACTTGTTCTTCCAATCTCCAGTCCTTTTTTTAATTTTCTCCAGAAGCACTTCACAATCTTTCAAGTACAACCTTTTTGAGTTTAAGGGAACTCCCAAATACTTAACAGGGAACACCCCAACCTTAAAAGGCATAAATTGAAGAATTTCAGCTATCAACTCCTCCCCCACATTTCCAAAGAAGATCTCACTTTTATTCTGATTAGGGATCAAGCCTGAACAATCACTGAATTCATCCAGAGCACTCTTCAGAATTTTTAAGGAAATCACATCAGCAGCTCCAAAAATAATCAGATCATCAGCAAAACATAAGTGGGTAAGCTTAATGGCTTCACACTTCCAATGAAACTGAAAATTGTCAGCACTTCTAATCTTCCTCATGATCATGAGATTCAAGACTTCCATAACCAAAGTAAAAAGATATGGAGATATAGGATCCCCTTGCCTTAATCCCCTTTCCCCTTTAAAGAAACCATGAAGTTCACCATTTACATTTATAGAATAGGAAACAGTTTCAAGACAGACCATGACCCATTTAATAAACTTTTCATGAAATCCAAAGTGGATAAGACATTTGTGAATAAACTCATGATCTACAGAATCATATGCTTTCTGCAGGTCAATTTTAATTGCCACTCTGGGAACACCTCTAATCCACTCATAACCCTTAATTAATTCTTGAGCAAGAAGGATGTTGTCACTTATCATTCTTCCAGGAATAAATGCACTCTGAGAATTATGAACAATCATCCCTAAAAACTCCTTCATTCTGTTACAAATGACTTTACTAATGCATTTATAAACCACATTGCAACAAGCAATTGGTCTAAATTCACTCACCTTCTTAGGACTTTTGATTTTAGGAATAACAGACACCACTGTAGCATTAAGTTCTTTCAGAATAACCCCAGATTCAAAGAATTCTCTCACAGCACTGCACACATCATTGCCTAAAATACCCCAAGAAGCTTTAAAAAATCTCATTGCACACTGTAGCATTAAGTTCTTTCTTATCCTATATCTGAGTCTGTAGCATGATAAGACACCTTGTGGCCATCCCGTTCCTCCATTCGGGCCCTGAAACTCAAACAGTACCGATAGTTACGGGCTCATAAACTGGAATATTTTCCTGTGTACGAATCTCTATATAATTCTCGCATTATGACTCCGATTACCCTCCAGTCAGCTTCGTATCCTATATCTGAGTCTGTAGCATGATAAGACACCTTATGGCCTTCCCGTTCCTCCATTCGGGTCCCTGAAACTCCAAAAGTACTGATAATTACGGTCTCATAAACTGGAATCTTTTCCTGTGTACGAATCTCCACATAATTCTCGCATTATGACTCCGATTACCCTCCAATCAGCTTTGTATCCTATATCAGAGTCTGTAGCATGATAAGACACCTTATGGCCTTTCTGTTCCTCCATTTGGGTCCCTGAAACTCCAAAATTACCGATAGTTATGGTCTTTTAAACTAGAGTCTTTTCCTGTGTACGAATCTCTACATAGTTCTCGCATCATGACTCCAATTACACTCCAGTCAGCTTCGTATCCTATATTTGAGTTGTAGCATGATAAGACACCTTATGGCCTTCCAGTTCCTCCATACGGGTCCCTAAAACTCAAAAAGTACCAATAGTTACGGTCTCATAAACTGGAATATTTTCCTGTGTACGAATCTCTAGATAATTCTCGCATTATGACTCCGATTACCCTCAAGTTAGCTTCGTATCCTATATCTAAGTCTGTAGCATGATAAGACACCTTATGGCCTTCCTGTTCCTCCATTCGGGTCCCTGAAACTCCAAAATTACCGATAGTTACGGTCTTTTAAACTGGAGTCTTTTCCTGTGTACGAATCTCTACATAATTCTCGTATGATGACTCCGGTTACACTCCAGTCGGCTTCGTATCCTATATTTGAGTCTGTAGCATGATAAGACACCTTATCGCCTTCCCGTTCCTCCATTCGGGTCCCTGAAACTAAAACAGTACCGATAGTTACGATCTAATAAACTGGAATATTTTCCTGTGAATGAATCTCTACATAATTCTCGCATTATGACTCCGATTACCCTCCAGTTAGCTTCGTATCCTATATCTGAGTCTGTAGCATGATAAGACACCTTTTGGCCTTCCCGTTCCTCCATTCGGGTTCCTGAAACTCCAAAATTACCGATAGTTACGGTCTTTTAAACTGGAGTCTTTTCTTGTGTACGAATCTCTACATAATTTTCGCATTATGACTCCGATTACCCTCCAGTCAACTACGTATCCTATATCTGAGTCTGTAGCATGATAAGACACCTTATGGCCATCCCGTTCCTCCCTTCGGGTCCCTGAAACTTCAAAAGTACCGATAATTACGGTATCATAAACTGGAATCTTTTCCTGTGTACGAATCTCTACATAATTCTCGCATGATGACACCGATTACCCTCCAGTTAGCTTCGTATCCTATATCTGAGTCTGTAGCATGATAAGACACCTTATGGCCTTCCCGTTCCTCCATTCTGGTCCCTGAAACTCCAAAATTACCGATATTTACGATCATTTAAACAGGAGTCTTTTCCTGTGTACGAATCTATGCATAATTCTCACATTATGACTCCTATTACAGTCCAGTCAGCTTCGTATCTTATATCTGAGTCTGTAGCATGATAAGACACCTTATGGCCTTCCCGTTCCTCTATTCGGGTCCCTGAAACTCCAAAAGTACCGATAATTACGGTTTCATAAACTGGAATATTTTCCTGTGTACGAATCTCTACATAATTCTCGCATTATGACTCCCATTACCCTCTAGTCAGCTTTGTATCCTTTGTCTTAGTCTGTAGCATGATAAGATACCTTATGCCCTTCCCGTTCCTCCATTCGGGTCCCTGAAACTCCAAAATTACCGATAGTTACGGTCATTTAAACAGGAGTGTTTTCCTGTGTACGAATCTATGCATAATTCTCATATTATGACTCCTATTACACTCCAGTCAGCTTCATATCCTATATCTGAGTCCGTAGCATGATAAGACACCTTATGGCCTTCCCGTTCCTCCATTCGGGTCCCTGAAACTCCAAAAGTACCGATAATTACGGTCTTTTAAACTGGAGTTTTTTCCTGTGTACGAATCTCTACATAATTCTCGCATCATGACTCCTATTACACTCCAGTCAGCTTCGTATCCTATATTTGAGTCTGTAGCATGATAAGACACCTTATGGCCTTCCTGTCCTCCACTCGGGTCCCGGAAACTCCAAAAGTACCGATAGTTACGGTCTCATAAACTGGAATCTTTTCTTGTGTACGAATCTCTACATAATTCTCGCATTATGACTCCGATTACCCTCCAGTTAGCCTCGTATCCTATATCTGAGTCTGTAGCATGATAAGAAACCTTATGGCCTTCCCGTTCCTCCATTCGGTCCATGAAACTCCAAAATTACCGATAATTACGGTCATTTAAACAAGAGTCTTTTCCTGTGTACGAATCTATGCTTAATTCTCACATTATGACTCCTATTACAGTCCAGTCAGCTTTGTATCCTTTGTCTTAGTCTGTAGCATGATAAGACACCTTATGGCCTTCCCGTTCCTACATTCGGGTCACTGAAACTCCAAAATTACCGATAGTTACGGTCATTTAAACAGGAGTCTTTTTCCTGTGTACGAATCTATGCATAATTCTCACATTATGATTCCTATTACACTCCAGTCAGCTTCGTATCCTATATCTGAGTCTGTAGCATGATAAGACACCTTATGGCCTTTCCGTTCCTCCATTCGAGTCCCTGAAACTCCAAAATTACCGATAGTTATGGTCTTTTAAACTGGAGTCTCTTCCTGTGTACGAATCTACGCATAATTCGCGCATTATGACTCCGATTACCCTCAAGTGAGCTTCATATCCTATATCTGAGTTTTTAGCATGATAAGACACCTTATGGCCTTCCCGTTCCTCCATTCGGGTCCCTGAAACTCAAAAATTACCGATAGTTACGGTCTTTTAAACTGGAGTCTTTTCTTGTGTATGAATCTCTACATAATTCTCACATTATGACTCCGATTACCCTCCAGTCAGCTTCATATCCTATATCTGAGTCTGTAGCATGATAAGACACCTTATGGCCTTCCCGTTCCTCCCTTCGGGTCCCTGAAACTTCAACAGTACCGATAATTACGATCTCATAAACTGGAATCTTTTCCTGTGTACGAATCTATACATAATACTCGCATGATGACTCCGATTACCCTCCAGTTAGCTTCGTATCCGATATCTGAGTCTGTAGCATGATAAGACACCTTATGGCCTTCCCGTTCCTCCATTCTGGTCCCTGAAACTCAAAAATTACCGATAGTTACGGTCATTTAAACATGAGTCTTTTCCTGTGTACGAATCTATGCATAACTCTCACATTATGACTCCTATTACAGTCCGGTCAGCTTCGTATCCTATATCTGAGTCTGTAGCATGATAAGACACCTTATGGCCTTCCCGTTCCTCCATTCGGGTCCCTGAAACTCCAAAAGTACCAATAATTACGGTCTCATAAACCGGAATCTTTTCCCGTGTACGAACTCTACTTAATTCTCGCATTATGACTCCGATTACCCTCCAGTTAGCTTCGTATCCTATATCTGTGTCTGTAGCATGATAAGACACCTTATGGCCTTCCCGTTCCTCCATTCGGGTCCCTAAAACTCCAAAATTACCGATAGTTACGGTCTTTTAAACTGGAGTTTTTTCCTGTGTACGAATCTCTACATAATTCTCGCATCATGACTCCTATTACACTCCAGTCAGCTTCGTATCCTATATTTGAGTCTGTAGCATGATAAGACACCTTATGCCTTCCTGTCCTCCATTCGGGTCCCGGAAATTCCAAAAGTACCGATAGTTACGGTCTCATAAACTGGAATCTTTTCCTGTGTACGAATCTCTACATAATTCTCGCATTATGACTCCGATTACCCTCCAGTCAGCTTTGTATCCTTTGTCTTAGTCTGTAGCATGATAAGATACCTTATGGCCTTCCCGTTCCTCCATTCGGGTCCCTGAAACTCCAAAATTACCGATAGTTACGGTCATTTAAACAGAAGTCTTTTCCTGTGTACGAATCTATGCATAATTCTCATATTATGACTCCTATTACACTCCAGTCAGCTTCGTATCCTATATCTGAGTCTGTAGCATGATAAGACACCTTATGGCCTTCCCGTTCCTCCATTCGGGTCCCTGAAACTCCAAAAGTACCGATAATTACGGTCTCATAAACTGGAATCTTTTCCCGTGTACGAACTCTACTTAATTCTCGCATTATGACTCCGATTACCCTCAAGTTAGCTTCGTTTCCTATATCTGAGTCTGTAGCATGATAAGACACCTTATGGCCTTCCCGTTCCTCCATTCGGGTCCCTAAAACTCCAAAATTACTGATAGTTACGGTCTTTTAAACTGGAGTTTTTTCCTGTGTACGAATCTCTACATAATTCTCGCATCATGACTCCTATTACACTCCAGTCAGCTTCGTATCCTATATTTGAGTCTGTAGCATGATAAGACACCTTATGGCCTTCCTGTCCTCCATTCGGGTCCCGGAAACTCCAAAAGTACCGATAGTTACGGTCTCATAAACTGGAATCTTTTCCTGTGTACGAATCTCTACATAATTCTCACATTATGACTCCGATTACCCTCCAGTTAGCCTTGTATCCTCTATCTGAGTCTGTAGCATGATAAGAAACCTTATGGCCTTCCCGTTCCTCAATTCGGTTCCTGAAACTCCAAAATTACCGATAGTTACGGTCATTTAAACAGGAGTCTTTTCCTGTGTACGAATCTATGCATAACTCTCACATTATGACTCCTATTACAGTCCAGTCAGCTTCGTATCCTATATCTGAGTCTGTAGCATGATAAGACACCTTATGGCCTTCCCGTTCCTCCATTCGGGTCCCTGAAACTCCAAAACTACCGATAATTACGGTCCCATAAACTGGAATATTTTCATATGTACGAATCTCTACATAGTTCTCGCATTATGACTCCCATTACCCTCCAGTCAGCTTTGTATCCTTTGTCTTAGTCTGTAGCATGATAAGATACCTTATGGCCTTCCCGTTCCTCCATTCGGGTCCCTGAAACTCCAAAATTACCGATAGTTACGGTCATTTAAACAGGAGTCTTTTCCTGTGTACGAATCTATGCATAATTCTAATATTATAACTCCTATTACACTCCAGTCAGCTTCGTATCCTATATCTGAGTCTGTAGCATGATAAGACACCTTATGGCCTTCCCGTTCCTCCATTCGGGTCCCTGAAACTCCAAAAGTACCAATAATTACGGTCTCATAAACTGGAATCTTTTCCCGTGTACGAACTCTACTTAATTCTCGCATTATGACTCCGATTACCCTCCAGTTAGCTTCGTATCCTATATCTGTGTCTGTAGCATGATAAGACACCTTATGGCCTTCCCGTTCCTCCATTCGGGTCCCTAAAACTCCAAAATTACCGATAGTTACGGTCTTTTAAACTGGAGTTTTTTCCTGTGTACGAATCTCTACATAATTCTCGCATCATGACTCCTATTACACTCCAGTCAGCTTCGTATGCTATATTTGAGTCTGTAGCATGATAAGACACCTTATGCCTTCCTGTCCTTCATTCGGGTCCCGGAAATTCCAAAAGTACCGATAGTTACGGTCTCATAAACTGGAATCTTTTCCTGTGTACGAATCTCTACATAATTCTCGCATTATGACTCCGATTACCCTCCAGTTAGCCTTCTATCCTCTATCTGAGTCTGTAGCATGATAAGAAACCTCATGGCCTTCCCGTTCCTCAATTCGGTTCCTGAAACTCCAAAATTACCGATAGTTACGGTCATTTAAACAGGAGTCTTTTCCTGTGTACGAATCTATGCATAACTCTCACATTATGACTCCTATTACAGTCCAGTCAGCTTCGTATCCTATATCTGAGTCTGTAGCATGATAAGACACCTTATGGCCTTCCCGTTCCTCCATTCGGGTCCCTGAAACTCCAAAAGTACCGATAATTACGGTCTCATAAACTGGAATATTTTCCTATGTACGAATCTCTACATAGTTCTCGCATTATGACTCCCATTACCCTCCAGTCAGCTTTGTATCCTTTGTCTTAGTCTGTAGCATGATAAGACACCTTATGGCCTTCCCGTTTCTCCATTCGGGTCCCTGAAACTCCAAAAGTACCGATAATTACGGTCTCATAAACTGGAATATTTTCCTGTGTACGAATCTCTACATAATTCTCGCATTATGACTCCCATTACCCTCCAGTCAGCTTTGTATCCATTGACTTAGTCTGTAGCATGATAAGACACCTTATGGCCTTCCCGTTCCTCCATTCGGGTCCCTGAAACTCCAAAATTACCGATAGTTACGGTCATTTAAACAGGAGTCTTTTCCTGTGTACGAATCTATGCATAATTCTCACATTATGACTCCTATTACAGTCCAGTCAGCTTCGTATCCTATATCTGAGTCTGTAGCATGATAAGACACCTTATGGCCTTCCAGTTCCTCCATTCGGGTCCCTGAAACTCCAAAAGTACCGATAATTACGGTCTCATAAACTGGAATATTTTCTTGTGTACGAATCTCTACATAATTCTCGCATTATGACTCCCATTACCCTCCAGTCAGCTTTGTATCCTTTGTCTTAGTCTGTAGCATGATTAGACACCTTATGGCCTTCCCGTTTCTCCATTCGGGTCCCTGAAACACCAAAAGTACCGATAATTACGGTCTCATAAACTAGAATCTTTTCCCGTGTACGAACACTACATAATTCTCGCATTATGACTCCGATTACCCTCTAGTTAGCTTCGTATCCTATATCTGAGTCTGTAGCATGATAAGACACCTTATTGCCTTCCCGTTCCTCTATTCGGGTCCCTGAAACTCCAAAATTATCGATAGTTACGGTCTTTGAAACTGGAGTCTTTTCCTGTGTAGGAATCTCTACATAAATCACGCATTATGACTCCTATTACCCTCCAGTCAGCTTCGTATCCTATATCTGAGTCTGTAGCATGATAAGACACCTTATGGCCTTCCCGTTCCTCCATTTAGGTCCCTGAAACTCAAAAATTACCGATAGTTACGGTCTTTTAAACTGGAGTCTTTTCCTGTGTATGAATCTCTACATAGTTCTCGCATTATGACTCCGATTACCCTCCAGTCAGCTTCGTATCCAATATCTGAGTCTATAGCAAGATAAGACACTTTATGGCCTTCCCGTTCCTCTATTCGGGTCCCTGAAACTCCAAAAGTACCGATAATTACGGTCTCATAAACTGGAATCTTTTCCTGTGTACGCATCTCTACATAATTCTCGCATTATGACTCCGATTACCCTCCAGTTAGCTTCGTATCCTATATCTAAGTCTGTAGCACGATAAGACACCTTATGGCCTTCCTGTTCCTCCATTCGGGTCCCTGAAACTCCAAAATTACCGATAGTTACGGTCTTTTATACTGGAGTCTTTTCCGGTGTACGAATCTCTACATAATTCTCGCATTATGACTCCGATTACCCTCCAGTTAGCTACGTATCCTATATCTGAGTCTGTAGCACGATAAGACACCTTATGGCCTTCCCCGTTCCTCCATTCGGGTCCTTGAAACTCCAAAATTACCGATAGTTACGGTCTTTTAAACTACAGTCTTTTCCTTTGTACGAATCTCTACATAATTCTTGCATCATGACTCCTATTACACTCCAGTCAGCTTCGTATTCTATATCTGAGTCTGTAGCATGATAAGACGCCTTATGGCCTTCCCGTTCCTCTATTCGGGTCCCTGAAACTCCAAAATTAACGATAGTTACGGTCTTTGAAACTGGAGTCTTTTCCTGTGTATGAATCTCTACATAAATCATGCATTATGACTCCTATTACCCTCCAGTCAGCTTCGTATCCTATATCTGAGTCTGTAGCATGATAAGACACCTTATGGCCTTCCCGTTCCTCTATTCGGGTCCCTGAAACTCCAAAATTATCGATAGCTTTGAAACTGGAGTCTTTTCCTGTATATGAATCTCTACATAAATCACGCATTATGACTCCTATTACCCTCCAGTCAGCTTCGTATCCTATATCTGAGTCTGTAGCATGATAAGACACCTTATGGCCTTCCCGTTCCTCCATTTGGGTCCCTGAAACTCCAAAAGTACCGATAATTACGGTCTCATAAACTGGAATCTTTTCCTGTGTACGCATCTCTACATAATTCTCGCATTATGACTCCGATTACCCTCCAGTTAGCTTCGTATCCTATATCTAAGTCTGTAGCATGATAAGACACCTTATGGCCTTCCCGTTCCTCCATTCGGGTCCCTGAAACTCAAAAATTACCGATAGTTACGGTCTTTTAAACTGGAGTCTTTTCCTGTGTATGAATCTCTACATAGTTCTCGCATTATGACTCCGATTACCCTCCAGTCTGCTTCGTATCCAATATCTGAGTCTATAGCAAGATAAGACACTTTATGGCCTTCCCGTTCCTCTATTCGGGTCCCTGAAACTCCAAAAGTACCGATAATTACGGTCTCATAAACTGGAATCTTTTCCTGTGTACGAATCTGTACATAATTCTCGCATTATGACTCCGATTACCCTCCAGTTAGCTTCGTATCCTATATCTGAGTCTGTAGCACGATAAGACACCTTATGGCCTTCCCGTTCCTCCATTCGGGTCCTTGAAACTCCAAAATAACCGATAGTTACGGTCTTTTAAACTACAGTCTTTTCCTTTGTACGAATCTCTACATAATTCTTGCATCATGACTCCTATTACACTCCAGTCAGCTTCGTATCCTATATCTGAGTCTGTAGCATGATAAGACACCTTATGGCCTTCCCGTTCCTCTATTCGGGTCCCTGAAACTTCAAAATTAACGATAGTTACAGTCTTTGAAACTGGAGTCTTTTCCTGTGTATGAATCTCTACATAAATCATGCATTATGACTCCTATTACCCTCCAGTCAGCTTCGTATCCTATATCTGAGTCTGTAGCATGATAAGACACCTAATGGCCTTCCCGTTCCTCCATTCGGGTCCCTAAAACTCCAAAATTACCGATAGTTACGGTCTTTTAAACTGGAGTTTTTTCCTGTGTACGAATCTCTACATAATTCTCGCATCATGACTCCTATTACACTCCAGTCAGCTTCGTATCCTATATTTGTGTCTGTAGCATGATAAGACACCTTATGCCTTCCTGTCCTCCATTCGGGTCCCGGAAATTCCAAAAGTACCGATAGTTACGGTCTCATAAACTGGAATCTTTTCCTGTGTACGAATCTCTACATAATTCTCGCATTATGACTCCGATTACCCTCCAGTCAGCTTTGTATCCTTTGTCTTAGTCTGTAGCATGATAAGATACCTTATGGCCTTCCCGTTCCTCCATTCGGGTCCCTGAAACTCCAAAATTACCGATAGTTACGGTCATTTAAACAGAAGTCTTTTCCTGTGTACGAATCTATGCATAATTCTCATATTATGACTCCTATTACACTCCAGTCAGCTTCGTATCCTATATCTGAGTCTGTAGCATGATAAGACACCTTATGGCCTTCCCGTTCCTCCATTCGGGTCCCTGAAACTCCAAAAGTACCGATAATTACGGTCTCATAAACTGGAATCTTTTCCCGTGTACGAACTCTACTTAATTCTCGCATTATGACTCCGATTACCCTCAAGTTAGCTTCGTATCCTATATCTGAGTCTGTAGCATGATAAGACACCTTATGGCCTTCCCGTTCCTCCATTCGGGTCCCTAAAACTCCAAAATTACTGATAGTTACGGTCTTTTAAACTGGAGTTTTTTCCTGTGTACGAATCTCTACATAATTCTCGCATCATGACTCCTATTACACTCCAGTCAGCTTCGTATCCTATATTTGAGTCTGTAGCATGATAAGACACCTTATGGCCTTCCTGTCCTCCATTCGGGTCCCGGAAACTCCAAAAGTACCGATAGTTACGGTCTCATAAACTGGAATCTTTTCCTGTGTACGAATCTCTACATAATTCTCACATTATGACTCCGATTACCCTCCAGTTAGCCTTGTATCCTCTATCTGAGTCTGTAGCATGATAAGAAACCTTATGGCCTTCCCGTTCCTCAATTCGGTTCCTGAAACTCCAAAATTACCGATAGTTACGGTCATTTAAACAGGAGTCTTTTCCTGTGTACGAATCTATGCATAACTCTCACATTATGACTCCTATTACAGTCCAGTCAGCTTCGTATCCTATATCTGAGTCTGTAGCATGATAAGACACCTTATGGCCTTCCCGTTCCTCCATTCGGGTCCCTGAAACTCCAAAACTACCGATAATTACGGTCTCATAAACTGGAATATTTTCATATGTACGAATCTCTACATAGTTCTCGCATTATGACTCCCATTACCCTCCAGTCAGCTTTGTATCCTTTGTCTTAGTCTGTAGCATGATAAGATACCTTATGGCCTTCCCGTTCCTCCATTCGGGTCCCTGAAACTCCAAAATTACCGATAGTTACGGTCATTTAAACAGGAGTCTTTTCCTGTGTACGAATCTATGCATAATTCTAATATTATGACTCCTATTACACTCCAGTCAGCTTCGTATCCTATATATGAGTCTGTAGCATGATAAGACACCTTATGGCCTTCCCGTTCCTCCATTCGGGTCCCTGAAACTCCAAAAGTACCAATAATTACGGTCTCATAAACTGGAATCTTTTCCCGTGTACGAACTCTACTTAATTCTCGCATTATGACTCCGATTACCCTCCAGTTAGCTTCGTATCCTATATCTGTGTCTGTAGCATGATAAGACACCTTATGGCCTTCCCGTTCCTCCATTCGGGTCCCTAAAACTCCAAAATTACCGATAGTTACGGTCTTTTAAACTGGAGTTTTTTCCTGTGTACGAATCTCTACATAATTCTCGCATCATGACTCCTATTACACTCCAGTCAGCTTCGTATGCTATATTTGAGTCTGTAGCATGATAAGACACCTTATGCCTTCCTGTCCTTCATTCGGGTCCCGGAAATTCCAAAAGTACCGATAGTTACGGTCTCATAAACTGGAATCTTTTCCTGTGTACGAATCTCTACATAATTCTCGCATTATGACTCCGATTACCCTCCAGTTAGCCTTCTATCCTCTATCTGAGTCTGTAGCATGATAAGAAACCTCATGGCCTTCCCGTTCCTCAATTCGGTTCCTGAAACTCCAAAATTACCGATAGTTACGGTCATTTAAACAGGAGTCTTTTCCTGTGTACGAATCTATGCATAACTCTCACATTATGACTCCTATTACAGTCCAATCAGCTTCGTATCCTATATCTGAGTCTGTAGCATGATAAGACACCTTATGGCCTTCCCGTTCCTCCATTCGGGTCCCTGAAACTCCAAAAGTACCGATAATTACGGTCTCATAAACTGGAATATTTTCCTATGTACGAATCTCTACATAGTTCTCGCATTATGACTCCCATTACCCTCCAGTCAGCTTTGTATCCTTTGTCTTAGTCTGTAGCATGATAAGATACCTTATGGCCTTCCCGTTCCTCCATTCGGGTCCCTGAAACTCCAAAATTACCGATAGTTACGGTCATTTAAACAGAAGTCTTTTCCTGTGTACGAATCTATGCATAATTCTCATATTATGACTCCTATTACACTCCAGTCAGCTTTGTATCCTATATCTGAGTCTGTAGCATGATAAGACACCTTATGGCCTTCCCGTTCCTCCATTCGGGTCCCTGAAACTCCAAAAGTACCGATAATTACGGTCTCATAAACTGGAATCTTTTCCCGTGTACGAACTCTACTTAATTCTCGCATTATGACTCCGATTACCCTCCAGTTAGCTTCGTATCCTATATCTGAGTCTGTAGCATGATAAGACACCTTATGGCCTTCCCGTTCCTACATTCGGGTCCCTAAAACTCCAAAATTACTGATAGTTACGGTCTTTTAAACTGGAGTTTTTTCCTGTGTACGAATCTCTACATAATTCTCGCACCATGACTCCTATTACACTCCAGTCAGCTTCGTATCCTATATTTTTGTCTGTAGCATGATAAGACACCTTATGGCCTTCCTGTCCTCCATTCGGGTCCCGGAAACTCCAAAAGTACCGATAGTTACGGTCTCATAAACTGGAATCTTTTCCTGTGTACGAATCTCTACATAATTCTCACATTATGACTCCGATTACCCTCCAGTTAGCCTTGTATCCTCTATCTGAGTCTGTAGCATGATAAGAAACCTTGTGGCCTTCCCGTTCCTCAATTCGGTTCCTGAAACTCCAAAATTACCGATAGTTACGGTCATTTAAACAGGAGTCTTTTCCTGTGTACGAATCTATGCATAACTCTCACATTATGACTCCTATTACAGTCCAGTCAGCTTCGTATCCTATATCTGAGTCTGTAGCATGATAAGACACCTTATGGCCTTCCCGTTCCTCCATTCGGGTCCCTGAAACTCCAAAACTACCGATAATTACGGTCTCATAAACTGGAATATTTTCATATGTACGAATCTCTACATAGTTCTCGCATTATGACTCCCATTACCCTCCAGTCAGCTTTGTATCCTTTGTCTTAGTCTGTAGCATGATAAGATACCTTATGGCCTTCCCGTTCCTCCATTCGGGTCCCTGAAACTCCAAAATTACCGATAGTTACGGTCATTTAAACAGGAGTCTTCTCCTGTGTACGAATCTATGCATAATTCTAATATTATGACTCCTATTACACTCCAGTCAGCTTCGTATTCTATATCTGAGTCTGTAGCATGATAAGACACCTTATGGCCTTCCCGTTCCTCCATTCGGGTCCCTGAAACTCCAAAAGTACCAATAATTACGGTCTCATAAACTGGAATCTTTTCCCGTGTACGAACTCTACTTAATTCTCGCATTATGACTCCGATTACCCTCCAGTTAGCTTCGTATCCTATATCTGTGTCTGTAGCATGATAAGACACCAAATGGCCTTCCCGTTCCTCCATTCGGGTCCCTAAAACTCCAAAATTACCGATAGTTACGGTCTTTTAAACTGGAGTTTTTTCCTGTGTACGAATCTCTACATAATTCTCGCATCATGACTCCTATTACACTCCAGTCAGCTTCGTATCCTATATTTGAGTCTGTAGCATGATAAGACACCTTATGCCTTCCTGTCCTCCATTCGGGTCCCGGAAATTCCAAAAGTACCGATAGTTACGGTCTCATAAACTGGAATCTTTTCCTGTGTACGAATCTCTACATAATTCTCGCATTATGACTCCGATTACCCTCCAGTTAGCCTTCTATCCTCTATCTGAGTCTGTAGCATGATAAGAAACCTTATGGCCTTCCCGTTCCTCAATTCGGTTCCTGAAACTCCAAAATTACCGATAGTTACGGTCATTTAAACAGGAGTCTTTTCCTGTGTACGAATCTATGCATAACTCTCACATTATGACTCCTATTACAGTCCAGTCAGCTTCGTATCCTATATCTGAGTCTGTAACATGATAAGACACCTTATGGCCTTCCCGTTCCTCCATTCGGGTCCCTGAAACTCCAAAAGTACCGATAATTACGGTCTCATAAACTGGAATATTTTCCTATGTACGAATCTCTACATAGTTCTCGCATTATGACTCCCATTACCCTCCAGTCAGCTTTGTATCCTTTGTCTTAGTCTGTAGCATGATAAGATACCTTATGGCCTTCCCGTTCCTCCATTCGGGTCCCTGAAACTCCAAAATTACTGATAGTTACGGTCATTTAAACAGAAGTCTTTTCCTGTGTACGAATCTATGCATAATTCTCATATTATGACTCCTATTACACTCCAGTCAGCTTTGTATCCTATATCTGAGTCTGTAGCATGATAAGACACGTTATGGCCTTCCCGTTCCTCCATTCGGGTCCCTGAAACTCCAAAAGTACCGATAATTACGGTCTCATAAACTGGAATCTTTTCCCGTGTACGAACTCTACTTAATTCTCGCATTATGACTCCGATTACCCTCCAGTTAGCTTCGTATCCTATATCTGAGTCTGTAGCATGATAAGACACCTTATGGCCTTCCCGTTCCTCCATTCGGGTCCCTAAAACTCCAAAATTACTGATAGTTACGGTCTTTTAAACTGGAGTTTTTTCCTGTGTACGAATCTCTACATAATTCTCGCACCATGACTCCTATTACACTCCAGTCAGCTTCGTATCCTATATTTTTGTCTGTAGCATGATAAGACACCTTATGGCCTTCCTATCCTCCATTCGGGTCCCGGAAACTCCAAAAGTACCGATAGTTACGGTCTCATAAACTGGAATCTTTTCCTGTGTACGAATCTCTACATAATTCTCACATTATGACTCCGATTACCCTCCAGTTAGCCTTGTATCCTCTATCTGAGTCTGTAGCATGATAAGAAACCTTGTGGCCTTCCCGTTCCTCAATTCGGTTCCTGAAACTCCAAAATTACCGATAGTTACGGTCATTTAAACAGGAGTCTTTTCCTGTGTACGAATCTATGCATAACTCTCACATTATGACTCCTATTACAGTCCAGTCAGCTTCGTATCCTATATCTGAGTCTGTAGCATGATAAGACACCTTATGGCCTTCCCGTTCCTCCATTCGGGTCCCTGAAACTCCAAAACTACCGATAATTACGGTCTCATAAACTGGAATATTTTCATATGTACGAATCTCTACATAGTTCTCGCATTATGACTCCCATTACCCTCCAGTCAGCTTTGTATCCTTTGTCTTAGTCTGTAGCATGATAAGATACCTTATGGCCTTCCCGTTCCTCCATTCGGGTCCCTGAAACTCCAAAATTACCGATAGTTACGGTCATTTAAACAGGAGTCTTCTCCTGTGTACGAATCTATGCATAATTCTAATATTATGACTCCTATTACACTCCAGTCAGCTTCGTATCCTATATCTGAGTCTGTAGCATGATAAGACACCTTATGGCCTTCCCGTTCCTCCATTCGGGTCCCTGAAACTCCAAAAGTACCAATAATTACGGTCTCATAAACTGGAATCTTTTCCCGTGTACGAACTCTACTTAATTCTCGCATTATGACTCCGATTACCCTCCAGTTAGCTTCGTATCCTATATCTGTGTCTGTAGCATGATAAGACACCATATGGCCTTCCCGTTCCTCCATTCGGGTCCCTAAAACTCCAAAATTACCGATAGTTACGGTCTTTTAAACTGGAGTTTTTTCCTGTGTACGAATCTCTACATAATTCTCGCATCATGACTCCTATTACACTCCAGTCAGCTTCGTATGCTATATTTGAGTCTGTAGCATGATAAGACACCTTATGCCTTCCTGTCCTTCATTCGGGTCCCGGAAATTCCAAAAGTACCGATAGTTACGGTCTCATAAACTGGAATCTTTTCCTGTGTACGAATCTCTACATAATTCTCGCATTATGACTCCGATTACCCTCCAGTTAGCCTTCTATCCTCTATCTGAGTCTGTAGCATGATAAGAAACCTCATGGCCTTCCCGTTCCTCAATTCGGTTCCTGAAACTCCAAAATTACCGATAGTTACGGTCATTTAAACAGGAGTCTTTTCCTGTGTACGAATCTATGCATAACTCTCACATTATGACTCCTATTACAGTCCAGTCAGCTTCGTATCCTATATCTGAGTCTGTAGCATGATAAGACACCTTATGGCCTTCCCGTTCCTCCATTCGGGTCCCTGAAACTCCAAAAGTACCGATAATTACGGTCTCATAAACTGGAATATTTTCCTAACGAATCTCTACATAATTCTTGCATTATGACTCGCATTACCCTCCAGTCAGCTTTGTATCCTTTATCTGAGTCTGTAGCATGATAAGACACCTTATGGCCTTCCCGTTCCTCCATTCGGGTCCCTGAAACTCCAAAAGTACCGATAATTACGGTCTCATAAACTGGAATAATTTCTTTCCTGTGTACGAATCTCTACATAATTCTCGCATTATGACTCCCATTACCCTCCAGTCAGCTTTGTATCCTTTGTCTTAGTCTGTAGCATGATAAGATACCTTATGGCCTTCCCGTTCCTCCATTCGGGTCCCTGAAACTCCAAAATTACCGATAGTTACGGTGTTTTAAACTGGAGTTTTTTCCTGTGTACGAATCTCTACATAATTCTCGCATCATGACTCGTATTACACTCCAGTCATCTTCGTATCCTATATTTGAGTCTGTAGCATGATAAGACACCTTATGGCCTTCCTGTCCTCCATTCGGGTCCCGGAAACTCCAAAAGTACCGATAGTTACGGTCTCATAAACTGGAATCTTTTCCTGTGTACGAATCTCTACATAATTCTCGCATTATGACTCCGGTTACTCTCCAGTTAGCCTCGTATCCTATATCTGAGTCTGTAGCATGATAAGAAACCTTATGGCCTTCCCGTTCCACCATTCGGTCAATGAAACTCCAAAATTACCGATAATTACGGTCATTTAAACAGGAGTCTTTTCCTGTGTACGAATCTATGCATAATTCTCACATTATGACTCCTATTACAGTCCAGTCAGCTTCGTATCCTATATCTGAGTCTGTAGCATGATAAGACACCTTATGGCCTTCCCGTTCCTCCATTCGGGTCCCTGAAACTCCAAAAGTACCGATAATTACGGTCTCATAAACTGGAATATTTTCCTGTGTACGAATCTCTACATAATTCTCGCATTATGACTCCCATTACCCTCCAGTCAGCTTTGTATCCATTGACTTAGTCTGTAGCATGATAAGACACCTTATGGCCTTCCCGTTCCTCCATTCGGGTCCCTGAAACTCCAAAATTACCGATAGTTACGGTCATTTAAACAGGAGTCTTTTCCTGTGTACGAATCTATGCATAATTCTCACATTATGACTCCTATTACAGTCCAGTCAGCTTCGTATCCTATATCTGAGTCTGTAGCATGATAAGACACCTTATGGCCTTCCCGTTCCTCCATTCGGGTCCCTGAAACTCCAAAAGTACCGATAATTACGGTCTCATAAACTGGAATATTTTCTTGTGTACGAATCTCTACATAATTCTCGCATTATGACTCCCATTACCCTCCAGTCAGCTTTGTATCCTTTGTCTTAGTCTGTAGCATGATTAGATACCTTATGCCCTTCCCGTTCCTCCATTCGGGTCGCTGAAACTCCAAAATTACCGATAGTTACGGTCATTTAAACAGGAGTGTTTTCCTGTGTACGAATCTATGCATAATTCTCATATTATGACTCCTATTACACTCCAGTCAGCTTCGTATCCTATATCTGAGTCTGAAGCATGATAAGACACCTTATGGCCTTCCCGTTTCTCCATTCGGGTCCCTGAAACACCAAAAGTACCGATAATTACGGTCTCATAAACTAGAATCTTTTCCCGTGTACGAACACTACATAATTCTCGCATTATGACTCCGATTACCCTCTAGTTAGCTTCGTATCCTATATCTGAGTCTGTAGCATGATAAGACACCTTATTGCCTTCCCGTTCCTCTATTCGGGTCCCTGAAACTCCAAAATTATCGATAGTTACGGTCTTTGAAACTGGAGTCTTTTCCTGTGTAGGAATCTCTACATAAATCACGCATTATGACTCCTATTACCCTCCAGTCAGCTTCGTATCCTATATCTGAGTCTGTAGCATGATAAGACACCTTATGGCCTTCCCGTTCCTCCATTTAGGTCCCTGAAACTCAAAAATTACCGATAGTTACGGTCTTTTAAACTGGAGTCTTTTCCTGTGTATGAATCTCTACATAGTTCTCGCATTATGACTCCGATTACCCTCCAGTCAGCTTCGTATCCAATATCTGAGTCTATAGCAAGATAAGACACTTTATGGCCTTCCCGTTCCTCTATTCGGGTCCCTGAAACTCCAAAAGTACCGATAATTACGGTCTCATAAACTGGAATCTTTTCCTGTGTACGCATCTCTACATAATTCTCGCATTATGACTCCGATTACCCTCCAGTTAGCTTCGTATCCTATATCTAAGTCTGTAGCACGATAAGACACCTTATGGCCTTCCTGTTCCTCCATTCGGGTCCCTGAAACTCCAAAATTACCGATAGTTACGGTCTTTTATACTGGAGTCTTTTCCGGTGTACGAATCTCTACATAATTCTCGCATTATGACTCCGATTACCCTCCAGTTAGCTTCGTATCCTATATCTGAGTCTGTAGCACGATAAGACACCTTATGGCCTTCCCGTTCCTCCATTCGGGTCCTTGAAACTCCAAAATTACCGATAGTTACGGTCTTTTAAACTACAGTCTTTTCCTTTGTACGAATCTCTACATAATTCTTGCATCATGACTCCTATTACACTCCAGTCAGCTTCGTATTCTATATCTGAGTCTGTAGCATGATAAGACACCTTATGGCCTTCCCGTTCCTCTATTCGGGTCCCTAAAACTCCAAAATTAACGATAGTTACGGTCTTTGAAACTGGAGTCTTTTCCTGTGTATGAATCTCTACATAAATCATGCATTATGACTCCCATTACCCTCCAGTCAGCTTCGTATCCTATATCTGAGTCTGTAGCATGATAAGACACCTTATGGCCTTCCCGTTCCTCTATTCGGGTCCCTGAAACTCCAAAATTATCGATAGCTTTGAAACTGGAGTCTTTTCCTGTGTATGAATCTCTACATAAATCACGCATTATGACTCCTATTACCCTCCAGTCAGCTTCGTATCCTATATCTGAGTCTGTAGCATGATAAGACACCTTATGGCCTTCCCGTTCCTCCATTTGGGTCCCTGAAACTCCAAAAGTACCGATAATTACGGTCTCATAAACTGGAATCTTTTCCTGTGTACGCATCTCTACATAATTCTCGCATTATGACTCCGATTACCCTCCAGTTAGCTTCGTATCCTATATCTAAGTCTGTAGCATGATAAGACACCTTATGGCCTTCCCGTTCCTCCATTCGGGTCCCTGAAACTCAAAAATTACCGATAGTTACGGTCTTTTAAACTGGAGTCTTTTCCTGTGTATGAATCTCTACATAGTTCTCGCATTATGACTCCGATTACCCTCCAGTCTGCTTCGTATCCAATATCTGAGTCTATAGCAAGATAAGACACTTTATGGCCTTCCCGTTCCTCTATTCGGGTCCCTGAAACTCCAAAAGTACCGATAATTACGGTCTCATAAACTGGAATCTTTTCCTGTGTACGAATCTGTACATAATTCTCGCATTATGACTCCGATTACCCTCCAGTTAGCTTCGTATCCTATATCTGAGTCTGTAGCACGATAAGACACCTTATGGCCTTCCCGTTCCTCCATTCGGGTCCTTGAAACTCCAAAATTACCGATAGTTACGGTCTTTTAAACTACAGTCTTTTCCTTTGTACGAATCTCTACATAATTCTTGCATCATGACTCCTATTACACTCCAGTCAGCTTCGTATCCTATATCTGAGTCTGTAGCATGATAAGACACCTTATGGCCTTCCCGTTCCTCTATTCGGGTCCCTGAAACTCCAAAATTAACGATAGTTACAGTCTTTGAAACTGGAGTCTTTTCCTGTGTATGAATCTCTACATAAATCATGCATTATGACTCCTATTACCCTCCAGTCAGCTTCGTATCCTATATCTGAGTCTGTAGCATGATAAGACACCTAATGGCCTTCCCGTTCCTCCATTTGGGTCCCTGAAACTCCAAAAGTACCGATAATTACGGTCTCATAAACTGGAATCTTTTCCTGTGTACGCATCTCTACATAATTCTCGCATTATGACTCCGATTACCCTCCAGTTAGCTTCGTATCCTATATCTAAGTCTGTAGCACGATAAGACACCTTATGGCCTTCCTGTTCCTCCATTCGGGTCCCTGAAACTCCAAAATTACCGATAGTTACGGTCTTTTATACTGGAGTCTTTTCCGGTGTACGAATCTCTACATAATTCTCGCATCATGACTCCTGTTACCCTCCAGTTAGCTTCGTATCCTATATCTGAATATGTAGCATGATAAGACACCTAATGGCCTTCCCGTTCCTCCATTTGGGTCCCTGAAACTCGAAAAGTACCGATAATTACGGTCTTTTAAACTGGAGTCTTTTCTTGTGTACGAATCTCTACATAATTCTCGCATTATGACTCCGATTACCCTCCAGTCAGCTTCATAACCTATATCTGAGTCTGTAGCATGATAAGACACCTTATGGCCTTCCCGTTCTTCCCTTCGGGTCCCTGAAACTTCATAAGTACCGATAATTACGGTCTCATAAACTGGAATCTTTTCCTGTGTACGAATCTCTACATAATTCTCGCATGATGACTCCGATTACCCTCCAGTTAGCTTCGTATCCTATATCTGAGTCTGTAGCATGATAAGACAGCTTATGGCCTTCCCGTTCCTCCATTCGGGTCCCTGAAACTCAAAAATTACCGATAGTTACGGTCTTTTAAACTGGAGTCTTTTCTTGTGTATGAATCTCTACATAATTCTTGCATTATGACTCCGATTACCCTCTAGTCAGCTTCATATCCTATATCTGAGTCTGTAGCATGATAAGACACCTTATGGCCTTCCCGTTCTTCCCTTCGGGTCCCTGAAACTTCAAAAGTACCGATAATTACGGTCTCATAAACTTGAATCTTTTCCTGTGTACGAATCTCTACATAATTCTCGCATGATGACTCCGATTACCCTCCAGTTAGCTTCGTATCCTATATCTGAGTCTGTAGCATGATAAGACACCTAATGGCCTTCCCGTTCCTCCATTTGGGTCCCTGAAACTCGAAAAGTACCGATAATTACGGTGTTTTAAACTGGAGTCTTTTCTTGTATACGAATCTCTACATAATTCTCGCATTATGACTCCGATTACCCTCCAGTCAGCTTCATAACCTATATCTGAGTCTGTAGCATGATAAGACACCTTATGGCCTTCCCGTTCTTCCCTTCGGGTCCCTGAAACTTCATAAGTACCGATAATTACGGTCTCATAAACTGGAATCTTTTCCTGTGTACGAATCTTTACATAATTCTCGCATGATGACTCCGATTACCCTCCAGTTAGCTTCGTATCCTATATCTGAGTCTGTAGCATGATAAGACAGCTTATGGCCTTCCCGTTCCTCCATTCGGGTCCCTGAAACTCTAAAATTACCGATAGTTACGGTCTTTTAAACTGGAGTCTTTTCTTGTGTATGAATCTCTACATAATTCTTGCATTATGACTCCGATTACCCTCTAGTCAGCTTCATATCCTATATCTGAGTCTGTAGCATGATAAGACACCTTATGGCCTTCCCGTTCTTCCCTTCGGGTCCCTGAAACTTCAAAAGTACCGATAATTACGGTCTCATAAACTTGAATCTTTTCCTGTGTACGAATCTCTACATAATTCTCGCATGATGACTCCGATTACCCTCCAGTTAGCTTCGTATCCTATATCTGAGTCTGTAGCATGATAAGACACCTTATGGCCTTCCCGTTCCTCCATTCGGGTCCCTGAAACTCAAAAATTACCGATAGTTTCGGTCTTTTAAACTGGAGTCTTTTCCTGTGTATGAATCTCTACATAATTCTCGCATTATGACTCCGATTACCCTCCAGTCAGCTTCGTATCCTATATCTGAGTCTGTAGCAAGATAAGACACCTTATGGCCTTCCCGTTCCTCTATTCGGGTCCCTGAAACTCCAAAAGTACCGATAATTACGGTCTCATAAACTGGAATGTTTTCCTGTGTACGAATTTCCACATAATTCTCGCATTATGACTCCGATTACCCTCCAGTCAGCTTTGTATCCTATATCTGAGTCTGTAGCATGATAATACACCTTATGGCCTTCCTATTCCTCCATTCGGGTCCCTGAAACTCCAAAATTACCGATAGTTATGGTCTTTTAAACTAGAGTCTTTTCCTGTGTACGAATCTCTACATAGTTCTCGCATCATGACTCCAATTACACTCCAGTCAGCTTCGTATCCTATATTTGAGTTTTAGCATGATAAGACACATTATGGCCTTCCTGTTCCTCCATTCGGGTCCCTAAAACTCAAAAAGTACCGATAGTTACGGTCTCATAAACTGGAATATTTTCCTGTGTACGAATCTCTACATAATTCTCGCATTATGACTCCGATTACCCTCCAGTTAGCTTTGTATCCTATATCTAAGTATGTAGCATGATAAGACACCTTATGTCCTTCCTGTTCCTCCATTCGGGTCCCTGAAACTCCAAAATTACCGATAGTTACGGTCTTTTATACTGGAGTCTTTTCCTGTGTACGAATCTCTACATAATTCTCGCATCATGACTCCTGTTACACTCCAGTCAGCTTCGTATCCTATATCTGAGTCTGTAGCATGATAAGACACCTTATGGCCTTCCCGTTCCTCCATTCTGGTCCCTGAAACTCCAAAAGTACCGATAATTACTGTCTCATAAACTGGAATATTTTCCTGTGTACGAATCTCCACATAATTCTCGCATTATGACTCCCATTACCCTCCAGTCAGCTGTGTATCATTAGTCTTAGTCTGTAGCATGATAAGATACCTTATGGCCTTCCCGTTCCTCCATTCGGGTCCCCGAAACTCCAAAATTACCGATAGTTACGGTCATTTAAACAGGAGTCTTTTCCTGTGTACGAATCTATGCATAATTCTCATATTATGACTCCTATTACACTCCAGTCAGCTTCGTATCCTATATCTGAGTCTGTAGCATGATAAGACACCTTATGGCCTTCCCGTACCTCCATTCGGGTCCCTGAAACTCCAAAAGTACTGATAATTACGGTCTCATAAGCTGGAATCTTTTCCCGTGTACGAACTCTACATAATTCTCGCATTATGACTCCGATTACCCACCAGTTAGCTTCGTATCCTATATCTGAGTCTGTAGCATGATAAGACACTTTATGGCCTTCCCGTTCCTCCATTCTGGTCCCTGAAACTCCAAAATTACCGATAGTTACGTTCTTTTAAACTGGTGTTTTTTCCTGTGTACGAATTTCTACATAATTCTCGCATCATGACTCCTATTACACTCCAGTCAGCTTCGTATCCTATATTTGAGTCTGTAGCAAGATAAGACACCTTATGGCCTTCCCGTTCCTCTATTCGGGTCCCTGAAACTCCAAAAGTAACGATAATTACGGTCTCATAAACTGGAATCTTTTCCTGTGTACGAATCTCCACATAATTCTCGCATTATGACTCCGATTACCCTCCAGTCAGCTTTGTATCCTATATCTGAGTCTGTAGCATGATAAGACACCTTATGGCCTTCCTCTTCCTCCATTCGGGTCCCTGCAACTCAAAAATTACCGATAGTTATGGTCTTTTAAACTAGAGTCTTTTCCTGTGTACGAATCTCTACATAGTTTTCGCATCATGACTCCAATTACACTCCAGTCAGCTTCGTATCCTATATTTGAGTTGTAGCATGATAAGACACATTATGGCCATCCTGTTCCTCCATTCGGGTCCCTAAAACTCAAAAAGTACCGATAGTTACGGTCTCATAGACTGGAATATTTTCCTGTGTACGAATCTCTACATAAATCACGCATTATGACTCCTATTTCCCCCCAGTCAGCTTCGTATCCTATATCTGAGTCTGTAGCATGATAAGACACCTTATGGCCTTCCCGTTCCTCCATTTGGGTCTCTGAAACTCCAAAAGAACCGATAATTACGGTCTCATAAACTGGAATCTTTTCCTGTGTACGCATTTCTACATAATTCTCGCATTATGACTCCGATTACCCTCCAGTTAGCTTCGTATCCTATATCTGAGTCTGTAGCACCATAAGACACCTTATGACCTTCCCGTTCCTCCATTCGGGTCCCTGAAACTCTAAAATTACCGATAGTTACGGTCTTTTAAACTGGAGTCTTTTCCTGTGTACGAATCTCTACATAATTCTTGCATCATGACTCCTATTACACTCCAGTCAGCTTCGTATCCTATATTTGAGTCTTTAGCATGATAAGACACCTTATGGCCGTCCTGTTCCTCCATTCGGGTCCCTGAAACTCAAACAGTACCGATAGTTTCGATCTCATAAACTGGAATATTTTCCTGTGTACGAATATCTACATAATTCTCGTATTATGACTCCGATTACCCTCCAGTTAGCTTCGTATCCTATATCTGAGTCTGAAGCATGATAAGACACCTTATGGCCTTCCCGTTCCTCAATTCGTGTCCCTGAAACTCCAAAATTACCGATAGTAACGGTCTTTTAAACTGGAGTCTTTTCTTGTGTACGAATCTCTATATAATTCTCGCATGATGACTCCGATTACCCTCCAGTTAGCTTCGTATCCTATATCTGAGTCTGTAGCAAGATAAGACACCTTATGGCCTTCCCGTTCCTCCATTCGGGTCCCTGAAACTCAAAAATTACCGATAGTTTCGGTCTTTTAAACTGGAGTCTTTTCCTGTGTATGAATCTCCACATAATTCTCGCATTATGACTCCGATTACCCTCCAGTCTCGCATCATGACACCAATTACACTCCAGTCAGCTTCGTATCCTATATTTGAGTTGTAGCATGATAAGACACATTATGGCCTTCCTGTTCCTCCATTCGGGTCCCTAAAACTCAAAAAGTACCGATAGTAACGGTCTCATAAACTGGAATATTTTCCTGTGTACGATTCTCTACATAATTCTCGGATTATGACTCCGATTACCCTCCAGTTAGCTTCGAATACTATATCTAAGTCTGTAGCATGATAAGACACCTTATGGCCTTCCTGTTCCTCCATTCGGGTCCCTGAGACTCCAAAATTACCGATAGTTACGGTCTTTTAAACAGGAGTCTTTTCCTGTGTACGAATCTCTACATAATTCTCGCATCATGACTCCTGTTACACTCCAGTCAGCTTCGTATCCTATATTTGAGTCTGTAGCATGATAAGACACCTTACGGCCTTCCCGTTCCTCCCTTCGGGTCCCTGAAACTTCAAAAGTACCGATAATTACGGTCTCATAAACTGGAATCTTTTCCTGTGTATGAATCTCTACATAATTCTCGCATGATGACTCCGATTACCCTCCAGTTAGCTTCGTATCCTATATCTGAGTGTGTAGCATGATAAGACACCTTATGGCCTTCCTGTTCCTCCATTCGGGACCCTGAGACTCCAAAATTACCGATAGTTACGGTCTTTTAAACTAGAGTCTTTTCCTGTGTACGAATCTCTACATAGTTTTCGCATCATGACTCCAATTACACTCCAGTCAGCTTCGTATCCTATATCTGAGTCTGTAGCATGATAAGACACCTTATGGCCTTCCCGTTCCTCCATTCTGGTCCCTGAAACTCCAAAAGTACCGATAATTACTGTCTCATAAACTGGAATATTTTCCTGTGTACGAATCTCTACATAATTCTCGCATTATGACTCCCATTACCCTCCAGTCAGCTGTGTATCATTAGTCTTAGTCTGTAGCATGATAAGATACCTTATGGCCTTCCCGTTCCTCCATTCGGGTCCCCGAAACTCCAAAATTACCGATAGTTACGGTCATTTAAACAGGAGTCTTTTCCTGTGTACGAATCTATGCATAATTCTCATATTATGACTCCTATTACACTCCAGTCAGCTTCGTATCCTATATCTGAGTCTGTAGCATGATAAGACACCTTATGGCCTTCCCGTACCTCCATTCGGGTCCCTGAAACTCCAAAAGTACTGATAATTACGGTCTCATAAGCTGGAATCTTTTCCCGTGTACGAACTCTACATAATTCTCGCATTATGACTCCGATTACCCACCAGTTAGCTTCGTATCCTATATCTGAGTCTGTAGCATGATAAGACACTTTATGGCCTTCTCGTTCCTCCATTCTGGTCCCTGAAACTCCAAAATTACCGATAGTTACGTTCTTTTAAACTGGTGTTTTTTCCTGTGTACGAATTTCTACATAATTCTCGCATCATGACTCCTATTACACTCCAGTCAGCTTCGTATCCTATATTTGAGTCTGTAGCAAGATAAGACACCTTATGGCCTTCCCGTTCCTCTATTCGGGTCCCTGAAACTCCAAAAGTAACGATAATTACGGTCTCATAAACTGGAATCTTTTCCTGTGTACGAATCTCCACATAATTCTCGCATTATGACTCCGATTACCCTCCAGTCAGCTTTGTATCCTATATCTGAGTCTGTAGCATGATAAGACACCTTATGGCCTTCCTCTTCCTCCATTCGGGTCCCTGCAACTCAAAAATTACCGATAGTTATGGTCTTTTAAACTAGAGTCTTTTCCTGTGTACGAATCTCTACATAGTTTTCGCATCATGACTCCAATTACACTCCAGTCAGCTTCGTATCCTATATTTGAGTTGTAGCATGATAAGACACATTATGGCCATCCTGTTCCTCCATTCGGGTCCCTAAAACTCAAAAACTACCGATAGTTACGGTCTCATAGACTGGAATATTTTCCTGTGTACGAATCTCTACATAAATCACGCATTAT
This sequence comes from Ambrosia artemisiifolia, assembly GCA_032199755.1. Taxonomy (NCBI): domain Eukaryota; kingdom Viridiplantae; phylum Streptophyta; class Magnoliopsida; order Asterales; family Asteraceae; genus Ambrosia; species Ambrosia artemisiifolia. The sequence goes on from CM063521.1 coordinate 27,427,865, forward strand.
GACTCCTATTTCCCCCCAGTCAGCTTCGTATCCTATATCTGAGTCTGTAGCATGATAAGACACCTTATGGCCTTCCCGTTCCTCCATTTGGGTCTCTGAAACTCCAAAAGAACCGATAATTACGGTCTCATAAACTGGAATCTTTTCCTGTGTACGCATCTCTACATAATTCTCGCATTATGACTCCGATTACCCTCCAGTTAGCTTCGTATCCTATATCTGAGTTTGTAGCACCATAAGACACCTTATGACCTTCCCGTTCCTCCATTCGGGTCCCTGAAACTCTAAAATTACCGATAGTTACGGTCTTTTAAACTGGAGTCTTTTCCTGTGTACGAATCTCTACATAATTCTTGCATCATGACTCCTATTACACTCCAGTCAGCTTCGTATCCTATATTTGAGTCTTTAGCATGATAAGACACCTTATGGCCGTCCTGTTCCTCCATTCGGGTCCCTGAAACTCAAACAGTACCGATAGTTTCGATCTCATAAACTGGAATATTTTCCTGTGTACGAATATCTACATAATTCTCGTATTATGACTCCGATTACCCTCCAGTTAGCTTCGTATCCTATATCTGAGTCTGAAGCATGATAAGACACCTTATGGCCTTCCCGTTCCTCAATTCGTGTCCCTGAAACTCCAAAATTACCGATAGTAACGGTCTTTTAAACTGGAGTCTTTTCTTGTGTACGAATCTCTATATAATTCTCGCATGATGACTCCGATTACCCTCCAGTTAGCTTCGTATCCTATATCTGAGTCTGTAGCAAGATAAGACACCTTATGGCCTTCCCGTTCCTCCATTCGGGTCCCTGAAACTCAAAAATTACCGATAGTTTCGGTCTTTTAAACTGGAGTCTTTTCCTGTGTATGAATCTCCACATAATTCTCGCATTATGACTCCGATTACCCTCCAGTCTCGCATCATGACACCAATTACACTCCAGTCAGCTTCGTATCCTATATTTGAGTTGTAGCATGATAAGACACATTATGGCCTTCCTGTTCCTCCATTCGGGTCCCTAAAACTCAAAAAGTACCGATAGTAACGGTCTCATAAACTGGAATATTTTCCTGTGTACGATTCTCTACATAATTCTCGGATTATGACTCCGATTACCCTCCAGTTAGCTTCGAATACTATATCTAAGTCTGTAGCATGATAAGACACCTTATGGCCTTCCTGTTCCTCCATTCGGGTCCCTGAGACTCCAAAATTACCGATAGTTACGGTCTTTTAAACAGGAGTCTTTTCCTGTGTACGAATCTCTACATAATTCTCGCATCATGACTCCTGTTACACTCCAGTCAGCTTCGTATCCTATATTTGAGTCTGTAGCATGATAAGACACCTTACGGCCTTCCTGTTCCTCCCTTCGGGTCCCTGAAACTTCAAAAGTACCGATAATTACGGTCTCATAAACTGGAATCTTTTCCTGTGTATGAATCTCTACATAATTCTCGCATGATGACTCCGATTACCCTCCAGTTAGCTTCGTATCCTATATCTGAGTGTGTAGCATGATAAGACACCTTATGGCCTTCCTGTTCCTCCATTAGGGACCCTGAGACTCCAAAATTACCGATAGTTACGGTCTTTTAAACTAGAGTCTTTTCCTGTGTACGAATCTCTACATAGTTTTCGCATCATGACTCCAATTACACTCCAGTCAGCTTCGTATCCTATATTTGAGTTGTAGCATGATAAGACACATTATGGCCATCCTGTTCCTCCATTCGGGTCCCTAAAACTCAAAAAGTACCGATAGTTACGATCTAATAAATTGGAATATTTTCCTGTGTACGAATCTCTACATAATTCTCGCATTATGACTCCGATTACCCTCCAGTTAGCTTCGTATCCTATATATGAGTCTGTATCTTGATAAGACACTTTATGGCCTTCCCGTTCCTCAAATCGGGTCCCTGAAACTCCAAAATTACCGATAGTTACGGTCTTTTAAACTGGAGTCTTTTCTTGTGTACGAATCTCTACATAATTTTCGCATTATGACTCCGATTACCCTCCAGTCAGCTTCATATCCTATTTCTAAGTCTGTAGCATGATAAGACACCTTATGGCCTTCCCGTTCCTCCCTTCGGGTCCCTGAAACTTCAAAAGTACCGATAATTACGGTCTCATAAACTGGAATCTTTTCCTGTGTATGAATCTCTACATAATTCTCGCATGATGACTCCGATTACCCTCCAGTTAGCTTCGTATCCTATATCTGAGTGTGTAGCATGATAAGACACCTTATGGCCTTCCCGTTCCTCCATTCGGGTCCCTGAAACTCCAAAATTACCGATAGTTGCGGTCATTTAAACAGGAGTCTTTTCCTGTGTACGAATCTATGCATAATTCTCACATTATGACTCCTATTACAGTCTAGTCAGCTTCGTATCCTATATCTGAGTTTATAGCATGATAAGACACCTTATGGCCTTCCCGTTCCTCCGTTCGGGTCCCTGAAACTCAAAAATTACCGATAGTTACGGTCTTTTAAACTGGAGTCTTTTCCTGTGTATGAATCTCTACATAATTCTCGTATTATGACTCCGATTACCCTCCAGTCAGCTTTGTATCCTATATCTGAGTCTGTAGCAAGATAAGACACCTTATGGCCTTCCCGTTCCTCTATTCAGGTCCCTGAAACTCCAAAAGTACCGATAATTACGGTCTCATAAACTGGAATCTTCTCCTGTGTACGAGTCTCCACATAATTCTCGCATTATGACTCCGATTACCCTCCAGTCAGCTTTGTATCCTATATCTGAGTCTGTAGCATGATAAGACACCTTATGGCCTTCCTGTTCCTCCATTCGGGTCCCTGAAACTCAAAAATTACCAATAGTTATGGTCTTTTAAACTAGAGTCTTTTCCTGTGTACGAATCTCTACATTGTTCTCGCATCATGACTTAAATTACACTCCAGTCAGCTTCGTATCCTATATTTGAGTTGTAGCTTGATAAGACACATTATGGCCTTCCTGTTCCTCCGTTCGGGTCTATAAAACTCAAAAAGTACCGATAGTTACGGTCTCATAAACTGGAATATTTTCCTGTGTCAAAGCTGTACATAATTCTCGCATTATGACTCCGATTACCCTCCAGTTAGCTTCGTATCCTATATCTGAGTCTGTAGCACGATAAGACACCTTATGGCCTTCCCGTTCCTCCATTCGGATCCCTGAAACTCCAAAATTACCGATAGTTATGGTCTTTTAAACTGGAGTCTTTTCCTGTGTACGAATCTCTACAGAATTCTTGCATCATGACTCCTATTACACTCCAGTTAGCTTCGTATCCTATATCTGAGTCTGTAGCACGATAAGACACCTTATGGCCTTCCTGTTCCTCCATTCGGGACCCTGAAACTCCAAAATTACCGATAGTTACGGTCTTTTATACTGGAGTCTTTTTTGTGTACGAATCTCTACATAATTCTCGCATCATGACTCCTGTTACACTCCAGTCAGCTTCGTATCCTATATCTGATTCTGTAGCATGATAAGACACCTTATGGCCTTCCCGTTCCTCCATTTGGGTCCCTGAAACTCCAAAAGTACCGATAATTACGGTCTCATAAACTGGAATCTTTTCCTGTGTACGCATCTTTACATAGTTCTCGCATTATGACCCCGATTACCCTCCAGTTAGCTACGTATCCTATATCTGAGTCTGTAGCACCATAAGACACCTTATGGGCTTCCCGTTCCTCCATTCGGGTCCCTGAAACTCCAAAATTACCGATAGTTGTGGTCTTTTAAACTGGAGTCTTTTCCTGTATACGAATCTCTACATAATTCTTGCATCATGACTCCTATTACACTCCAGTCAGCTTCGTATCCTATATTTGAGTCTTTAGCATGATAAGACACCTTATGGCCGTGCTGTTCCTCCATTCGGGTCCCTGAAACTCCAAAAGTACCGATAATTACGGTCTCATAAACTGGAATCTTTTCCTGTGTACGAATCTCTACCTAATTCTCGCATTATGACTCCGATTACCCTCCAGTTAGCTTAATATCCTATATCTAAGTCTGTAGCATGATAAGACACCTTATGGCCTTCCTGTTCCTCCATTCGGGTCCCTGAAACTCAAAAATTACCAATAGTTATGGTCTTTTAAACTAGAGTCTTTTCCTGTGTACGAATCTCTACATTGTTCTCGCATCATGACTCCAATTACACTCCAGTCAGCTTCGTATCCTATATTTGAGTTGTAGCTTGATAAGACACATTATGGCCTTCCTGTTCCTCCGTTCGGGTCCCTAAAACTCAAAAAGTACCGATAGTTACGGTCTCATAAACTGGAATATTTTCCTGTGTCAAAGCTGTACATAATTCTCGCATTATGACTCCGATTACCCTCCAGTTAGCTTCGTGTCCTATATCTGAGTCTGTAGCACGATAAGACTCCTTATGGCCTTCCCGTTCCTCCATTCGGATCCCTGAAACTCCAAAATTACCGATAGTTATGGTCTTTTAAACTGGAGTCTTTTCCTGTGTACGAATCTCTACATAATTCTTGCATCATGACTCCTATTACACTCCAGTTAGCTTCGTATCCTATATCTGAGTCTGTAGCACGATAAGACACCTTATGGCCTTCCTGTTCCACCATTCGGGACCCTGAAACTCCAAAATTACCGATAGTTACGGTCTTTTATACTGGAGTCTTTTCCTGTGTACGAATCTCTACATAATTCTCGCATCATGACTCCTGTTACACTCCAGTCAGCTTCGTATCCTATATCTGAGTCTGTAGCATGATAAGACACCTTATGGCCTTCCCGTTCCTCCATTTGAGTCCCTGAAACTCCAAAAGTACCGATAATTACGGTCTCATAAACTGGAATCTTTTCCTGTGTACGCATCTTTACATAATTCTCGCATTATGACTCCGATTACCCTCCAGTTAGCTACGTATCCTATATCTGAGTCTATAGCACCATAAGACACCTTATGGCCTTCCCGTTCCTCCATTCGGGTCCCTGAAACTCCAAAATTACCGATAGTTGTGGTCTTTTAAACTGGAGTCTTTTCCTGTATACGAATCTCTACATAATTCTTGCATCATGACTCCTATTACACTCCAGTCAGCTTCGTATCCTATATTTGAGTCTTTAGCATGATAAGACACCTTATGGCCGTGCTGTTCCTCTATTCGGGTCCCTGAAACTCAAACAGTACCGATAGTTACGATCTCATAAACTGGAATATTTTCCTGTGTACGAATCTCTACATAATTCTCGCATTATGACTCCGATTACCCTCCAGTTAGCTTCGTATCCTATATCTGAGTCCGTAGCATGATAAGACACCTTATGGCCTTCCCGTTCCTCCATTCGGGTCCCTGAAACTCAAAAATTACCGATAGTTTCTGTCTTTTAAATTGGAGTCTTTTCCTGTGTATGAATATCTACATAATTCTCGCATTATGACTCCGATTACCCTCCAGTGAGCTTCGTATCCTATATCTGAGTCTGTAGCAAGATAAGACACCTTATGGCCTTCCTGTTCCTCTATTCGGGTCCCTGAAACTCCAAAAGTACCGATAATTACGGTCTCATAAACTGGAATCTTTTCATGTGTACGAATCTCTAACTAATTCTCGCATTATGACTCCGATTACCCTCCAGTTAGCTTCATATCCTATATCTAAGTCTGTAGCATGATAAGACACCGTATGGCCTTCCTGTTCCTCCATTCGGGTCCCTGAAACTCCAAAATTACCGATAGTTATGGTCTTTTAAACTAGAGTCTTTTCTTGTGTACGAATCTCTACATAATTCTCGTATTATGACTCTGATTACCCTCCAGTCAGCTTCATATCCTATATCTGAGTATGTAGCATGATAAGACACCTTATGGCCTTCCCGTTCCTCCCTTCGGGTCCCTGAAACTTCAAAAGTACCGATAATTACGGTCTCATAAACTGGAATCTTTTCCTGTGTACGAATCTCTACATAATTCTCGCATGATGACTCCGATTACCCTCCAGTTAGCTTCGTATCCTATATCTAAGTCTGTACCACGATAAGACACCTTATGGCCTTCATGTTCCTCCATTCGGGTCCCTGAAACTCCAAAATTACCGATAGTTACGGTCTTTTATACTGGAGTCTTTTCCTGTGTATGAATCTCTACATAGTTCTCGCATTATGACTCCGATTACCCTCCAGTCAACTTCGTATCCAATATCTGAGTTTATAACAAGATAAGACACTTTATGGCCTTCCCGTTCCTCTATTCGGGTCCCTGAAACTCCAAAAGTACCGATAATTACGGTCTCATAAACTGGAATCTTTTCCTGTGTACGAATCTGTACATAATTCTCGCATTATGACTCCGATTACCCTCCAGTTAGCTTCGTATCCTATATCTGAGTCTGTAGCACGATAAGACACCTTATGGCCTTCCCGTTCCTCCATTCGGGTCCTTGAAACTCCAAAATTACCGATAGTTACGGTCTTTTAAACTACAGTCTTTTCCTTTGTACGAATCTCTACATAATTCTTGCATCATGACTACTATTACACTCCAGTCAGCTTCGTATCCTATATCTGAGTCTGTAGCATGATAAGACACCTTATGGCCTTCCTGTTCCTCTATTCGGGTCCCTGAAACTCCAAAATTATCGATAGTTACGGTCTTTGGAACTGGAGTCTTTTCCTGTGTATGAATCTCTACATAAATCATGCATTATGACTCCTATTACCCTCCAGTCAGCTTCGTATCCTATATCTGAGTCTGTAGCATGATAAGACACCTTATGGCCTTCCCGTTCCTCCATTTGGGTCCCTGAAACTCCAAAAGTACCGATAATTACGGTCTCATAAACTGGAATCTTTTCCTGTGTACGCATCTCTACATAATTCTCGCATTATGACTCCGATTACCCTCCAGTTAGCTTCGTATCCTATATCTAAGTCTGTAGCACGATAAGACACCTTATGGCCTTCCTGTTCCTCCATTCGGGTCCCTGAAACTCCAAAATTACCGATAGTTACTGTCTTTTATATTGGAGTCTTTTCCGGTGTACGAATCTCTACATAATTCTCGCATCATGACTCCTGTTACCCTCCAGTTAGCTTCGTATCCTATATCTGAGTCTGTAGCATGATAAGACACCTAATGGCCTTCCCGTTCCTCCATTTGGGTCCCTGAAACTCGAAGAGTACCGATAATTACGGTCTTTTAAACTGGAGTCTTTTCTTGTGTACGAATCTCTACATAATTCTCGCATTATGACTCCGATTACCCTCCAGTCAGCTTCATAACCTATATCTGAGTCTGTAGCATGATAAGACACCTCATGGCCTTCCCGTTCTTCCCTTCGGGTCCCTGAAACTTCATAAGTACCGATAATTACGGTCTCATAAACTGGAATCTTTTCCTGTGTACGAATCTCTACATAATTCTCGCATGATGACTCCGATTACCCTCCAGTTAGCTTCGTATCCTATATCTGAGTCTGTAGCATGATAAGACAGCTTATGGCCTTCCCGTTCCTCCATTCGGGTCCCTGAAACTCAAAAATTACCGATAGTTACGGTCTTTTAAACTGGAGTCTTTTCTTGTGTATGAATCTTTACATAATTCTCGCATTATGACTCCGATTACCCTCTAGTCAGCTTCATATCCTATATCTGAGTCTGTAGCATGATAAGACACCTTGTGGCCTTCCCGTTCTTCCCTTCGGGTCCCTGAAACTTCAAAAGTACCGATAATTACGGTCTCATAAACTTGAATCTTTTCCTGTGTACGAATCTCTACATAATTCTCGCATGATGACTCCGATTACCCTCCAGTTAGCTTCGTATCCAATATCTGAGTCTGTAGCATGATAAGACACCTTATGGCCTTCCCGTTCCTCCATTCGGGTCCCTGAAACTCAAAAATTACCGATTGTTTCGGTCTTTTAAACTGGAGTCTTTTCCTGTGTATGAATCTCTACATAATTCTCGCATTATGACAACGATTACCCTCCAGTCAGCTTCGTATCCTATATCTGAGTCTGTAGCAAGATAAGACACCTTATGACCTTCCCGTTCCTCTATTCGGGTCCCTGAAACTCCAAAAGTACCGATAATTACGGTCTCATAAACTAGAATGTTTTCCTATATATCTGAGTCTGTAGCATGATAAGACACCTTATGGCCTTCCCGTTCCTCCATTCAGGTCCCTGAAACTCCAAAGGTACCGATAATTACCGTCCCATAAACTGGAATCTTTTCTAGTGTACGAATATCTTCCTAATTCTCGCATTATGACTCCGATTACCCACCAATCAGCTTCGTATCCTATTTCTGAGTCTATAGCATGATAAGACACCTTATCGCCTTCCCGTTTCTCCATTCGGGTCCCTTAAACTCCAAAATTACCGATAATTACGGTCTCATAAACTTGAATCTGTTCCTGCGTACGAATCTCTACATAATTCTCGTATCATGACTCCGGTTATCCTCCAGTCAGCTTTGTATCCTTTTTCTGTGTCTGTAGCATGATAAGACACCTAATGGCCTTCCCGGTCCTCTATTCGGGTCCCTGAAACTCCAAAAGTACCGATAGTTATGATCTCATAAACTGGAATCTTTTCCTGTGTACGAATCTCTACATAATTCAAGCATTATGACTCCGATTACCCACCAATCAGCTTCGTATCCTATATCAGAGTCTGTAGCATGATAAGACACCTTATCGCCTTCCCGTTCCCCCATTCGGGTTCCTTAAACTCCAAAATTACCGATAGTTACGGTCTTTTAAACTGGAATCTTTTCCTGTGTTTGAATCTCTACATAATTCTCGCATTATGGCTCCGATTAACCTCCAGTCAGCTTCGTATCCTATATCTGAGTCTTTAGCATGATAAGACACCTTATGGCCTTCCCGTTCCTCCATTCGGGTCCCTAAAACTCCAAAAGTACCGATAATTACGGTCTCGTAAACTGGAATCTTTTCATGTGTACGAATCTCTACATAATTCTTGCATTATGACTCCGATTACCCTCCAGTCAGCTTCGTATCCTATATCTGAGTCTGTAGCATGATAAGACACCTTATGGCCTTCCCGTTCCTCCATTCGGGTCCCTGAAACTCCAAAAGTACCGATAATTACGGTCTCATAAACTTGAATCTTTTCCTGTGTATGAATCTCTACATAATTCTCGCATCATGACTCCAGTTATCCTCCAGTCAGCTTCGTATCCTTTATCTGTGTCTGTAGCATGATAATACACCTTATGGCCTTCCCGTTCATCCATTCGGGTCCCTGAAACTCCAAAAGTACCGATAGTTACAGTCTCATAAACTCGAATCTTTTCCTGTGTACGAATCTCTACATAATTCTCGCATTATGACTCCGATTACCCACCAATGAGCTTCGTATCCTATATTTGACACTGAAGCATGATAAGACACCTTATGGCCTTTCCGTTCCTCCATTCGGGTCCCTGAAACTCCAAAAGTACCGATAATTACGTTCTCGTAAACTGGAATCTTTTACTGTGTACGAATCTCTACATAATTCTTGCATTATGACTCCGATTACCCTCCAGTCAGCTTCTTATCCTATATCTGAGTCTGTAGCATGATAAGACACCTTATGGCCTTCCCGTTCCTCCATTCGGATCCCTGAAACTACAAAAGTACCGATAGTTACGGTCTCATAAACTGTAATCTTTTCCTGTGTACGAATCTCTACATAATTCTCTCATTATGACTCCGGTTACCCTCCAGTCAGCTTCGTATCCTATATCTGTGTCTGTAGCATGATAAGACACCTTCTGGCCTTCCCATTCCTCCATTCGGGTCCCTGAACCTCCAAAAGCACCGATCGTTACGGTCTCATAAACTAGAATCTTTTCCTGTGTACGAATCTCTACATAATTCTCGCATTATGACTCCGATTTCCCTCCAGTCAGCTTCGTATCCTATATCTGAGTCTGTAGCATGATAAGACACCTTATGGCCTTCCCGTTACTTCATCCGGGTCCCTGAAAATCCAAAACTACCGATAATTACGGTCTCATAAACTTGAATCTTTTCCTGTGTACGAATCTCCACATAATTCTCGCATCATGACTCCTATTACACTCCAGTCTGCTTCGTATCCTATATTTGAGTCTGTAGCATGATAAGACACTTTATGGCCTTGCTGTTCCTCCATTCGGGTCCCTGAAACTCCAAAAGTACCGATAATTACGGTCTCTTAAACTGGAATCTTTTCCTGTGTACGAATCTCCACATAATTCTCGCATCATGACTCCTATTACACTCCAATCTGCTTCGTATCCTATATTTGAGTCTGTAGCATGATAAGACACCTTATGGCCTTCCTGTTCCTCCATTCGGGTCCCTGAAACTCAAACAGTACCGATAGTTACGATCTCATAAACTGGAATATTTTCCTGTGTACGAATCTCTACATAATTCTAGCATTATGACTCCGGTTATCCTCCAGTTAGCTTTGTATCCTTTATCTGTGTCTGTACCATGATAAGACACCTTATGGCCTTCCTGTTCCTCCATTCGGGTCCTTGAAACTCCAAAAGTACCGATAATTACGGTCTCATAAACTGGAATCTTTTCATGTGTACGAATCTCTACATAATTCTTGCATTATGACTCCGATTACCCTCCAGTCAGCTTCGTATCCTATATCTGAATCTGTAGCATGATAAGACACCTTATGGCCTTCCCGTTCCTGCATTCGAGTCCATGAAACTCCAAAATTACCGATAGTTACGGTCTCATAAACTGGAATCTTTTCCTGTGTACGTATCTCTACATAATTCTCGCATTATGACTCTGATTACCCTCCAGTTAGCTTCGTATCCTATATCTGAGTCTCTAGCATGATAAGACACCTTATGGCCTTCCCGTTCCTCCATCCGGGTCCCTGAAACTCCAAAGGTACTGATAGTTACGGTCTCATAAACTGGAATCTTTTCCTGTGTACGAATCTCTACATAATTTTCGCATTATGACTCTGATTACCCTCCAGTTAGCTTCGTATCCTATATCTGAGTCTGTAGCATGATAAGACACCTTATGGCCTTCCCGTTCCTCCATTCGGATCCCTGAAACTCCGATAATTACGGTCTCATAAACTTGAATCTTTTCCTGTGTACGAATCTCTACATAATTCTCGCATTATGACTCCGATTACCCTCCAGTCAGCTTCGTATCCTCTATCTGAGTCTGTTGCAAGATAAGACACCTTATGGCCTTCCCGTTCCTCCATTCGGGTCCCTGAAACTCCAAAAGTTCCGATTATCACGGTCTCATAAACTGGAGTCTTTTCCTGTGTACGAATCTCCACATAATTCTCACTTTATGACTCCGATTACCCTCCAGTCAGCTTCGTATCCTATATCTTTGTCTGTAGCATGATAAGACACCTTATGGCCTTCCCGTTCCTCCATTTTGATCCCTGAAACTCAAAAAGTACCGATAATTACGGTCTCATAAACTTGAATCTCTTCCTGTGTACGAATCTCTACATAATTCTCGCATTATGACTCAGATACCCTCCAGTCAGCTTCGTATCCTATATCTGTATCTGTAGCATGATAAGACACCTTATGGCCTTCCCGTTCCTCACTTCAGATCCCTGAAACTCCGATAATTACGGTCTCATAAACTTGAATCTTTTCCTGTGTACGAATCTCTACATAATTCTCGCATTATGACTCCGATTACCCTCCAGTCAGCTTCGTATCCTATATCTGAGTCTGTAGCATGATAAGATACCTTATGGCCTTCCCGTTCCTGCATTCGGGTCCCTGAAACTCCAAAATTACCGATAGTTACGGTCTCATAAACTGGAATCTTTTCCTGTGTACGTATCTCTACATAATTCTCGCATTATGACTCTGATTACCCTCCTGTTAGCTTCGTATCCTATATCTGAGTCTGTAGCATGATAAGACACCTTATGGCCTTCCTGTTACTTCATTCGGAACCCTGAAACTCCGATAATTACGGTCTCATAAACTTGAATCTTTTCCTGTGTACGAATCTCTACATAATTCTCGCATTATGACTCCGATTACCCTCCAGTCAGCTTCGTATCCTCTATCTGAGTCTGTTGCAAGATAAGACACCTTATGGCCTTCCCGCTCCTCCATTCGGGTCCCTAAAACTCCAAAAGTACCGATAGTTACGGTGTCATAAACTAGAATCTTTTCCTGTGTACGAATCTCTACATAATTCTCGCATTTTATGACTCCGATTACCCTCCAGTTAGCTTCGTATCCTATATCTAAGTCTGTAGCATGATAAGACACCTTATGGCCTTCCCGTTCCTCCATTCGGATCCCTGAAACTCCAAAAGTACCGATAATTACGGTCTCATAAACTTGAATCTTTTCCTGTGTACGAATCTCTACATAATTCTCGCATTATGACTCCTATTACCCTCCAGTCAGCTTCGTATCCTATATCTGAGTCTGTAGCATGATAAGACACCTTATGGCCTTCCCGTTCCACCATTCGGGTCCCTGAAACTCCAAAAGTACTGATAATTACGGTTTCATAAACTGGAATCTTTTCCTGTGTACGAATCTCTACATAGTTCTCGTATTATGACTCTGATTACCCTCTAGTCAGAATCGTATCCTATATCTGAGTATGTAGCATGATAAGACACCTTATGGCCTTCCCGTTCCTCCATTCGGGTCCCTGAAACTCCAAAAGTACCGATAATTATGGTCTCTTAAACTGGAATCTTTTCCTGTGTACGAATCTCTACATAATTCTCGCATTATGACTCCGATTACCCTCCAATCAGCTTGGTATCCTATATCTGTGTCTGTAGCATGATAAGACACCTTATAGCCTTCCCGTTCCTCCATTCGATTCCATGAAACTCCAAAATTACCGATCGTTATGGTCATTTAAACTGGAATCTTTTCCTGTGTATGAATCTCTACATAATTCTCGCATTATGACTCTGATTACCCTCCAGTCAGCTTCGTATCCTATATCCGAGTCTGTAGCATGATAAGACACCTTATGGCCTTCCCGTTCCTCCATTCGGGTGCCTGAAACCCCAAAAGTACCGATAATTACGGTCTCTTAAACTGGAATCTTTTCCTGTGTACGAATCTCCACATAATTCTCGCATTATGACTCCGATTACCCTTCAGTCAGCTTCGTATCCTATATCTGAGTCTATAGCATGATAAGACACCTTATGGCCATCCCGTTCCTCCATTCGAGTCCCTGAAACTCCAAAATTATCGATAGTTACGGTCTTTTAAACTGGAGTCTTTTCCTGTGTACGAATCTCTACATAATTCTCGCATTATGACTCCGATTACCCTCCAGTCAGCTTCGTATCCTCTATCTGAGTCTGTAGCATGATAAGACACCTTATGGCCTTCCCGTTACTCCATTCGGGTCTCTAAAACTCAAAAAGTACCGATTATCACGGTCTCATAAACTGGAATCTTTTCCTGTGTACGAATCTCCACATAATTCTCGCATTATGACTCCTATTACCCTCCAGTCAGCTTCGTATCCTATATCTGAGTCTGTAGCATGATAAGACACCTTATGGCCTTCCCGTTCCACCATTCGGGTCCCTGAAACTCCAAAAGTACTGATAATTACGATTTCATAAACTGGAATCTTTTCCTGTGTACGAATCTCTACATAGTTCTCGTATTATGACTCCGATTACCCTCCAGTCAGAATCGTATCCTATATCTGAGTATGTAGCATGATAAGACACCTTCTGGCCTTCCCGTTTCTCCATTCGGGTCCCTGAAACTCCAAAAGTACCGATAATTATGGTCTCTTAAACTGGAATCTTTTCCTGTGTACGAATCTCTACATAATTCTCGCATTATGACTCCGATTACCCTCCAATCAGCTTGGTATCCTATATCTGTGTCTATAGCATGATAAGACACCTTATAGCCTTCCCGTTCCTCCATTCGATTCCATGAAACTCCAAAATTACCGATCGTTATGGTCATTTAAACTGGAATCTTTTCCTGTGTATGAATCTCTACATAATTCTCGCATTATGACTCTGATTACCCTCCAGTCAGCTTCGTATCCTATATCCGAGTCTGTAGCATGATAAGACACCTTATGGCCTTCCCGTTCCTCCATTCGGGTGCCTGAAACTCCAAAAGTACCGATAATTACGGTCTCTTAAACTGGAATCTTTGCCTGTGTACGAATCTCCACATAATTCTCGCATTATGACTCCGATTACCCTTCAGTCAGCTTCGTATCCTATATCTGAGTCTATAGCATGATAAGACACCTTATGGCCATCCCGTTCCTCCATTCGAGTCCCTGAAACTCCAAAATTATCGATAGTTACGGTCTTTTAAACTGGAGTCTTTTCCTGTGTACGAATCTCTACATAATTCTCGCATTATGACTCCGATTACCCTCCAGTCAGCTTCATATCCTATATCTGAGTCTGTAGAATGACAAGACACCTTATTGCCTTCCCGTTCCTCCATTCGGGTCCCTGAAACTCCAAAATTACCGATAGTTACGGTCTTTTAAACTGGAGTCTTTTCCTGTGTACGAATCTCTACATAATTCTCGCATCATGACTCCTATTACACTCCAATCAACTTCGTATCCTATATTTGAGTCTGTAGCATGATAAGACACCTTATGGCCTTCCTGTTCCTCCATTCGGGTCCCTGAAACTCAAACAGTACCGATAGTAACGATCTCATAAACTGGAATGTTTTCCTGTGTACGAATCTCTACATAATTCTAGCATTATAACTCCGATTACCCTCCAGTTAGCTTCGTATCCTATATCTGAGTCTGTAGCATGTTAAGACACCTTATGGCCTTCCCGTTCCTCCATTCGGGTCCCTGAAACTCCAAAAGTACCGATAATTACGGTCCCGTAAACTGGAATCTTTTCTAGTGTACGAATCTCTACATAATTCTCGCATTATGACTCCGATTACCCACCAATCAGCTTCGTATCGTATATCTGAGTCTGTAGCATGATAAGACACCTTATCGCCTTCCCGTTCCTCCATTCGGGTCCCTTAAACTCCAAAATTACCGATAATTACGGTCTCTTAAACTGGAATCTTTTCCTGTGTACGAATCTCCACATAATTTTCGCATTATGTCTCCGATTACCCTCCAGTCAGCTTCGTATCCTATATCTGAGTCTGTAGCATGATAAGACACCTTATGGCCTTCCCGTTCCTCCATTCGGGTCCCTGAAACTCCAAAGGTACCGATAATTACGGTCCCGTAAACTGGAATCTTTTCTAGTGTACGAATCTCTACATAATTCTCGCATTATGACTCCGATTACCCACCAATCAGCTTCGTATCGTATATCTGAGTCTGTAGCATGATAAGACACCTTATCGCCTTCCCGTTCCTCCATTCGGGTCCCTTAAACTCCAAAATTACCGATAATTACGGTCTCTTAAACTGGAATCTTTTCCTGTGTACGAATCTCCACATAATTTTCGCATTATGTCTCCGATTACCCTCCAGTCAGCTTCGTATCCTATATCTGAGTCTGTAGCATGATAAGACACCTTATGGCCTTCCCTTTCCTCCACTTGGGTCCCTGAAACTCCAAAGGTACCGATAATTACGGTCCCATAAACTGGAATCTTTTCTAGTGTACGAATCTCTACATAATTCTCGCATTATGACTCCGATTACCCACCAATCAGCTTCGTATCCTATATCTGAGTCTGTAGCATGATAAGACACCTTATCGCCTTCCCGTTCCTCCATTCGGGTCCCTGAAACTCCAAAAGTACTGATAGTTACGGTCTCATAAACTGGAATCTTTTTTTGTGTAAGAATCTCTACATAATTCTTGCATTATGACTCCGATTACCCTTCAGTCAGCTTCGTATCCTATATCTGAGTCTATAGCATGATAAGACACCTTATGGCCATCCCGTTCCTCCATTCGAGTCCCTGAAACTCCAAAATTATCGATAGTTACGGTCTTTTAAACTGAAGTCTTTTCCTGTGTACGAATCTCTACATAATTCTCGCATTATGACTCCGATTACCCTCCAGTCAGCTTCGTATCCTATATCTGAGTCTGTAGAATGATAAGACACCTTATGGCCTTCCCGTTCTTCCATTCGGGTCCCTGAAACTCCAAAATTACCGATAGTTACGGTCTTTTAAACTGGAGTCTTTTCCTGTGTACGAATCTCTACATAATTCTCGCATCATGACTCCTATTACACTCCAATCAACTAAGTATCCTATATTTGAGTCTGTAGCATGATAAGACACCTTATGGCCTTCCTGTTCCTCCATTCGGGTCCCTGAAACTCAAACAGTACCGATAGTAACGATCTCATAAACTGTAATGTTTTCCTGTGTACGAATCTCTACATAATTCTCGCATTATCACTCCGATTACCCTCCAGTCAGCTTCGTATCCTATATCTGAGTCTGTAGCATGATAAGAGACCTTATGGCCTTCCCGTTCCTCCATTCGGGTACCTGAAACTTCAAAAGTACCGATAATTACGGTCTCGTAAACTGGAATCTTTTCCTGTGTACGAATCTTTACATAATTCTCGCATTATGACTCCGATTACCCTCCAATGAGCTTCGTATCCTATATCTGAGTCTGTAGCATGATAAGACACCTTATGGCCTTCCCGTTCCACCATTCGGGTCCCTGAAACTCCAAAAGTACCGATAATTACGGTCTTTTAAACTGGAGTCTTTTCCTGTGTACGAATCTCTACATAATTCTCGCATTATGACTCCGATTACCCTCCAGTCAGCTTCGTATCCTATATCTGAGTCTGTAGAATGATAAGACACCTTATGGCCTTCCCGTTCTTCCATTCGGGTCCCTGAAACTCCAAAAGTACCGATAATTACGGTCTCGTAAACTGGAATCTTTTCCTGTGTACGAATCTCTACATAATTCTCGCATTATGACTCCGATTACCCTTCAGTCAGCTTCGTATCCTATATCTGAGTCTATAGCATGATAAGACACCTTATGGCCATCCCGTTCCTCCATTCGAGTCCTTGAAACTCCAAAATTATCGATAGTTATGGTCATTTAAACTGGAATATTTTCCTGTGTATGAATCTCTACATAATTCTCGCATTATGACTCTGATTACCCTCCAGTCAGCTTCGTATCCTATATCTGAGTCTGTAGCATGATAAGACACTTTATGGCCTTCCCGTTCCTCCATTCGGGTGCCTGAAACTCCAAAAGTACCGATAATTACGGTCTCTTAAACTGGAATCTTTTCCTGTGTATGAATCTCCACATAATTCTCTCACTATGACTCCGATTAACCTCCAATCAGCTTCGTATCCTATATCTGAGTCTGTAGCATGATAAGACACCTAATGGCCTTCCTGTTCCTCCATCCGGGTCCCTGAAACTCCAAAGGTACTCATAGTAAGGGTCTCATAAACTGGAATCTTTTCCTGTGTACGAATCTCTAGATAATTCTGGCATTATGACTCCGATTTCCCTCCAGTCAGCTTCGTATCCTATATCTGAGTCTGTAGCATGATAAGACACCTTATGGCCTTCCCGTTCCTCCATCCGGATCCCTGAAAATCCAAAAGTACCGATAATTACGGTCTCACAAACTTGAATCTTTTCCTGTGTACGAATCTCTACATAATTCTCGCATCATGACTCCGGTTATCCTCCAGTCAGCTTCGTATCCTATATCTGATTCTGTAGCATGATAAGACACCTTATGGCGTTCCCGTTCTTCCATTCGGGTCCCTAAAACTCCAAAAACACCGATAGTTACGGTCTTTTAAATTGGAGTCTTTACCGGTCTACGAATCTCTACATAATTCTCGCATCATGACTCCTATTACACTCCAGTCAGCTTCGTATCCTATATTTGAGTCTGTAGCATGATAAGACACCTTATGGTCTTCCTGTTCCTCCATTCGGGTCCCTGAAACTCAAACAGTATCGACAGTTACGATCTCATAAACTGGAATATTTTCCTGTGTACGAATCTCTACATAATTCTTGCATTATGACTCCGATTACCCTCCAGTCAGCTTCGTATCCTATATCTGAGTCTGTAGCATGATAAGACACCTTATGGCCTTCCCGTTCCTCAATTCGGGTCCCTGAAACTCCATAAGTACCGATAATTAGGGTCTCTTAAACTGGAATCTTTTCCTGTGTACGAATCTCCACATAATTCTCGCATTATGACTCCGGTTACCCTCCAGTCAGCTTCGTATCCTATATCTGATTCTGTAGCATGATAAGACACCTTATGGCGTTCCCGTTCTTCCATTCGGGTCCCTAAAACTCCAAAAACACCGATAATTACGGTCTCATAAACTTGGAATCTTTTCATGTGTACGAATCTCTACATAATTCTTGCATTATGACTCCGATTACCCTCCATCAGCTTCGTATCCTATATCTGAGTCTGTAGCATGATAAGACACGTTATGGCCTTCCCATTCCTCCATTCGGGTCCCTGAAACTCCAAAACTTACCGATAATTACGGTCTCTTAATCTTTTCCTGTGTACAAATCTCCACATAATTCTCGCATTATGACTCCGATTACTCTCCTGTCAGCTTCGTATATTATATCTGAGTCTGTAGCATGATAAGAGACCTTATGGCCTTCCCGTTCCTCCATTCGGGTACCTGAAACTTCAAAAGTACCGATAATTACGGTCTCGTAAACTGGAATCTTTTCCTGTGTACGAATCTCTACATAATTCTCGCATTATGACTCCGATTACCCTTCAGTCAGCTTCGTATCCTATATCTGAGTCTATAGCATGATAAGACACCTTATGGCCATCCCGTTCCTCCATTCGAGTCCCTGAAACTCCAAAATTATCGATAGTTACGGTCTTTTAAACTGGAGTCTTTTCCTGTGTACGAATCTGTACATAATTCTCGCATTATGACTCCGATTACCCTCCAGTCAGCTTCGTATCCTATATCTGAGTATGTAGAATGATAAGACACCTTATGGCCTTCCCGTTCTTCCATTCAGGTCCCTGAAACTCCAAAAGTACCGATAATTACGGTCTCTTAAACTGGAATCTTTTCCTGTGTACGAATCTCCACATAATTCTCTCACTATGACTCCGATTAACCTCCAATCAGCTTCGTATCCTATATCTGAGTCTGTAGCATGATAAGACACCTAATGGCCTTCCCGTTCCTCCATCCGGGTCCCTGAAACTCCAAAGGTACTCATAGTTACGGTCTCATAAACTGGAATCTTTTCCT
The DNA here is from genome assembly GCA_032199755.1 of Ambrosia artemisiifolia. Classification (NCBI taxonomy): domain Eukaryota; kingdom Viridiplantae; phylum Streptophyta; class Magnoliopsida; order Asterales; family Asteraceae; genus Ambrosia; species Ambrosia artemisiifolia. The sequence goes on from CM063521.1 coordinate 27,447,127, forward strand.
ATGTACAAATCTCTACATAATTCTCGCATTATGGTTCCGATTACCCACCAATGAGCTTCGTATCCTATATCTGAGTCTGTAGCATGATAAGACACATTATGGCCTTTCCGTTCCTCCATTCGGGTGCCTGAAACTCCAAAAGTAACGATAATTACGATCTCGTAAACTGGAATCTTTTCCTGTGTACGAATCTCTACATAATTCTTGCATTATGACCCCGATTACCCTCCAGTCAGCTTCGTATCCTATATCTGAGTCTGTAGCATGATAAGACACCTTATGGCCTTCCCGTTCCACCATTCGGGTCCCTGAAACTCCAAAAGTACCGATAATTACGGTCTCTTAAACTGGAATCTTTTCCTGTGTACGAATCTCTACATAATTCTCGCATCATGACTCCGGTTATCCTCCAGTCAGCTTCGTATCCTTTATCTGTGTCTGTAGCATGATAAAACAACTTATGGCCTTCCCGTTCCTCCATTCGGGTCCCTGAAACTCCAAAATTACCGATAGTTACGGTCTTTTAAATTGGAGTCTTTATCGGTCTACGAATCTCTACATAATTCTCGCATCATGACTCCTATTACACTCCAGTCAGCTTCGTATCCTATATTTGAGTCTGTAGCATGATAAGACACCTTATGGTCTTCCTGTTCCTCCATTCGGGTCCCTGAAACTCAAACAGTACCGACAGTTATGATCTCATAAACTGGAATATTTTCCTGTGTACGAATCTCTACATAATTCTTGCATTATGACTCTGATTACCCTCCAGTCAGCTTCGTATCCTATATCTGAGTCTGTAGCATGATAAGACACCTTATGGCCTTCCCGTTCCTCAATTCGGGTCCCTGAAACTCCATATGTACCGATAATTACGGTCTCTTAAACTGGAATCTTTTCCTGTGTACGAATCTCCACATAATTCTCGCATTATGACTCCGGTTACCCTCCAGTCAGCTTCGTATCCTATATCTGATTCTGTAGCATGATAAGACACCTTATGGCCTTCCCGTTCCTCCATTCGGGTCCCTGAAACTCCAAAAGCACCGATAATTACGGTCTCATAAACTTGGAATCTTTTCATGTGTACGAATCTCTACAGAATTCTTGCATTATGACTCCGATTACCCTCCATCGGCTTCGTATCCTATATCTGAGTCTGTAGCATGATAAGACACGTTATGGCCTTCCCATTCCTCCATTCGGGTCCCTGAAACTCCAAAACTTACCGATAATTACGGTCTCTTATCTTTTCCTGTGTACAAATCTTCACATAATTCTCGCATTATGACTCCGATTACTCTCCTGTCAGCTTCGTATATTATATCTGAGTCTGTAGCATGATAAGAGACCTTATGGCCTTCCCGTTCTTCCATTCGGGTACCTGAAACTTCAAAAGTACCGATAATTACGGTCTCGTAAACTGGAATCTTTTCCTGCGTACGAATCTCTACATAATTCTCGCATTATGACTCCGATTACCCTTCAGTCAGCTTCGTATCCTATATCTGAGTCTATAGCATGATAAGACACCTTATGGCCATCCCGTTCCTCCATTCGAGTCCCTGAAACTCCAAAATTATCGATAGTTACGGTCTTTTAAACTGGAGTCTTTTCCTGTGTACGAATCTCTACATAATTCTCGCATTATGACTCCGATTACCCTCCAGTCAGCTTCGTATCCTATATCTGAGTCTGTAGAATGATAAGACACCTTATGGCCTTCCCGTTCTTCCATTCGGGTCCCTGAAACTCCAAAAGTACCGATAATTACGGTGTCGTAAACTGGAATCTTTTCCTGTGTACGAATCTCTACATAATTCTCGCATTATGACTCCGATTACCCTTCAGTCAGCTTCGTATCCTATATCTGAGTCTATAGCATGATAAGACACCTTATGGCCATCCCGTTCCTCCATTCGAGTCCTTGAAACTCCAAAATTATCGATAGTTATGGTCATTTAAACTGGAATATTTTCCTGTGTATGAATCTCTACATAATTCTCGCATTATGACTCTGATTACCCTCCAGTCAGCTTCGTATCCTATATCTGAGTCTGTAGCATGATAAGACACTTTATGGCCTTCCCGTTCCTCCATTCGGGTGCCTGAAACTCCAAAAGTACCGATAATTACGGTCTCTTAAACTGGAATCTTTTCCTGTGTACGAATCTCCACATAATTCTCTCACTATGACTCCGATTAACCTCCAATCAGCTTCGTATCCTATATCTGAGTCTGTAGCATGATAAGACACCTAATGGCCTTCCCGTTCCTCCATCCGGGTCCCTGAAACTCCAAAGGTACTCATAGTAAGGGTCTCATAAACTGGAATATTTTCCTGTGTACGAATCTCTAGATAATTCTGGCATTATGACTCCGATTTCCCTCCAGTCAGCTTCGTATCCTATATCTGAGTCTGTAGCATGATAAGAAACCTTATGGCCTTCCCGTTCCTCCATCCGGATCCCTGAAAATCCAAAAGTACCGATAATTACGGTCTCACAAACTTGAATATTTTCCTGTGTACGAATCTCTACATAATTCTCGCATCATGACTCCGGTTATCCTCCAGTCAGCTTCGTATCCTTTATCTGTGTCTGTAGCATGATAAGACAACTTATGGCCTTCCCGTTCCTCCATTCGGGTCCCTGAAACTCCAAAATTACCGATAGTTACGGTCTTTTAAATTGGAGTCTTTACCGGTCTGCGAATCTCTACATAATTCTCGCATCATGACTCCTATTACACTCCAGTCAGCTTCGTATCCTATATTTGAGTCTGTAGCATGATAAGACACCTTATGGTCTTCCTGTTCCTCCATTCGGGTCCCTGAAACTCAAACAGTACCGACAGTTACGATCTCATAAACTGGAATATTTTCCTGTGTACGAATCTCTACATAATTCTTGCATTATGACTCCGATTACCCTCCAGTCAGCTTCGTATCCTATATCTGAGTCTGTAGCATGATAAGACACCTTATGGCCTTCCCGTTCCTCAATTCGGGTCCCTGAAACTCCATAAGTACCGATAATTAGGGTCTCTTAAACTGGAATCTTTTCCTGTGTACGAATCTCCACATAATTCTCGCATTATGACTCCGGTTACCCTCCAGTCAGCTTCATATCCTATATCTGATTCTGTAGCATGATAAGACACCTTATGGCGTTCCCGTTCTTCCATTCGGGTCCCTGAAACTCCAAAAGCACCGATAATTACGGTCTCATAAACTTGGAATCTTTTCATGTGTACGAATCTCTACATAATTCTTGCATTATGACTCCGATTACCCTCCATCAGCTTCGTATCCTATATCTGAGTCTGTAGCATGATAAGGCACGTTATGGCCTTCCCATTCCTCCATTCGGGTCCCTGAAACTCCAAAACTTACCGATAATTACGGTCTCTTAATCTTTTCCTGTGTACAAATCTCCACATAATTCTCGCATTATGACTCCGATTACTCTCCTGTCAGCTTCGTATATTATATCTGAGTCTGTAGCATGATAAGAGACCTTATGGCCTTCCCGTTCCTCCATTCGGGTACCTGAAACTTCAAAAGTACCGATAATTACGGTCTCGTAAACTGGAATCTTTTCCTGTGTACGAATCTCTACATAATTCTCGCATTATGACTCCGATTACCCTTCAGTAAGCTTCGTATCCTATATCTGAGTCTATAGCATGATAAGACACCTTATGGCCATCCCGTTCCTCCATTCGAGTCCCTGAAACTCCAAAATTATCGATAGTTATGGTCATTTAAACTGGAATCTTTTCCTGTGTATGAATCTCTACATAATTCTCGCATTATGACTCTGATTACCCTCCAGTCAGCTTCGTATCCTATATCTGAGTCTGTAGCATGATAAGACACTTTATGGCCTTCCCGTTCCTCCATTCGGGTGCCTGAAACTCCAAAAGTACCGATAATTACGGTCTCTTAAACTGGAATCTTTTCCTGTGTACGAATCTCCACATAATTCTCGCACTATGACTCCGATTAACCTCCAATCAGCTTCGTATCCTATATCTGAGTCTGTAGCATGATAAGACACCTAATGGCCTTCCCGTTCCTCCATCCGGGTCCCTGAAACTCCAAAGGTACTCATAGTTACGGTCTCATAAACTGGAATCTTTTCCTGTGTACGAATCTCTAGATAATTCTGGCATTATGACTCCGATTTCCCTCCAGTCAGCTTCGTATCCTATATCTGAGTCTGTAGCATGATAAGACACCTTATGGCCTTCCCGTTCCTCCATCCGGATCCCTGATAATCCAAAAGTACCGATAATTACGGTCTCACAAACTTGAATCTTTTCGTGTGTACGAATCTCTACATAATTCTCGCATCATGACTCCGGTTATCCTCCAGTCAGCTTCGTATCCTTTATCATTGTCTGTAGCATGATAAGACAACTTATGGCCTTCCCGTTCCTCCATTCGGGTCCCTGAAACTCCAAAATTACCGATAGTTAAGGTCTTTTAAACTGGAGTCTTTTCCTGTGTACGAATCTCTACATAATTCTCGCATCATGACTCCTATTACACTCCAGTCAGCTTCATATCCTATATTTGAGTCTGTAGCATGAAAAGACACCTTATGGCCTTCCTGTTCCTCCATTCGGGTCCCTGAAACTCAAACAGTACCGATAGTTACGATCCATAAACTGGAGTATTTTCCTGTGTACGAATCTCTACATAATTCTCGTATTATGACTCCCATTACCCTCAAGTCAGCTTCGTATCATATATCTGAGTCTGTAGAATGATAAGACACCTTATGGCCTTCCCGTTCCTCCATTCGGGTCCCTGAGACTCCAAAAGTACCGATAATTACGGTCTCTTAAACTAGAATCTTTTCCTGTGTACGAATCTCCACATAATTCTCGCATTATGACTCCGATTACCCTCCAGTCTTCTTCGTATCCTATATCTGATTCTGTAGCATGATAAGACACCTTATGGCCTTCCCGTTCCTCCATTCGGGTCCCTGGAACTCCAAAAGTACCGATAATTACGGTCTCATAAACTGGAATCTTTTGATGTGTACGAATCTCCACATAATTCTTGCATTATGACTCCGATTACTCTCCAGTCAGCTTCGTATCCTATATCTGAGTCTGTAGCATGATAAGACACGTTATGGCCTTCCCATTCCTCCATTCGGGTCCCTGAAACTCCAAAAGTACAGATAATTACGGTCTCTTAATCTTTTCATGTGTACAAATCTCCACATAATTCTCGCATTATGACTCCGATTACTCTCTAGTCAGCTTCGTATATTATATCTGAGTCTGTAGCATGATAAGAGACCTTATGGCCTTCCCGTTCCTCCATTCGGGTCCCTGAAACTCCAAAAGTACCGATAATTACGGTCTCGTAAACTGGAATCTTTTCCTGTGTACGAATCTCTACATAATTCTTGCATTATGACTCCGATTACCCTCCAGTCAGTTTCGTATCCTATATCTGAGTCTGTAGCATGATAAGACACACCTTATGGCCTTCCCGTTCCTGCATTCAGATCCCTGAAACTCCAAAAGTACCGATAGTTATGGTCTCATAAACTGGAATCTTTTCCTGTGTACGAATCTCTACATAATTCTCGCATTATGACTCCGGTTACCCTCCAGTCAGCTTCGTATCCTATATCTGTGTCTGTAGCATGATAAGACACCTTATGGCCTTCCCGTTCCTCCATTCGGGTCCCTGAAACTCCAAAATTACCGATAGTTACGGTCTCATAAACTAGAATCTTTTCCTGTGTACGAATCTCTACATAATTCTCGCATTATGACTCCGATTTCCCTCCATTCAGCTTCGTATCCTATATCTGAGTCTGTAGCATGATAAGACACCTTATGGCCTTCCCGTTCCTCCATCCGGATCCCTGAAAATCCAAAAGTACCGATAATTACGGTCTAATAAACTTGAATCTTTTCCTGCATACGAATCTCTACATAATTCTCGCATCATGACTCCGGTTATCCTCCAACCAGCTTCGTATCCTTTATCTGTGTCTGTTGCATGATAAGACAACTTATGGCCTTCCCGTTCCTCCATTCGGGTCCCTGAAACTCCAAAATTACCGATAGTTACGGTCTTTTAAACTGGAGTCTTTTCCTGTGTACGAATCTCTACATAATTCTCGCATCATGACTCTTATTACATTCCAGTCAGCTTCGTTTCCTATATTTGAGTCTGTAGCATGATAAGACACCTTCTGGCCTTCCTGTTCCTCCATTCGGGTCCCTGAAACTCCAAAAGTACCGATAATTACGGTCTCTTAAACTGGAATCTTTTCCTGTGTACGTATCTCCACATAATTCTCGGATCATGACTCCTATTACACTCCAGTCTGCTTCGTATCCTATATTTGAGTCTGTAGCATGATAAGACACCTTATGGCCTTCCTGTTCCTCCATTCGGGTCCCTGAAACTCAAACGGTACCGATAGTTACGATCTCATAAACTTGAATCTTTTCCTGCGTACGAATCTCTACATAATTCTCGCATTATGACTCCGATTACCCACCAGTCAGCTTCGTATCCTCTATCTGAGTCTGTAGCATGATAAGACACCTTATGGCCTTCCCGTTCCTCCATTCGGGTCTCTAAAACTCGAAAAGTACCGATTATCACGGTCTCATAAACTGGAATCTTTTCCTGTGTACGAATCTCCACATAATTCTCGCATTATGACTCCGATTACCCTCCACTCAGCTTCGTATCCTATATCTGAGTCTGTAGCATGATAAGACACCTTATGGCCTTCCTGTTCCTCCATTCGGGTCCCTGAAACTCCAAAAGTACCGATAATTACGGTTTCATAAACTGGAATCTTTTCCTGTGTACGAATCTCTACATAATTCTCGCATTATGACTCCGATTACCCTCCAATCAGCTTCGTATCCTATATCTGAGTCTGTAGCATGATAAGACACCTTATGGCCTTCCCATTCCTCCATTCGGGTCCCTGAAACTCCAAAAGTACCGATAGTTACGGTATCATAAACTGGAATCTTTTCCTGTGTACGAATCTCTACATAATTCTCGCATTATGACTCCGATTACCCTCCAATCAGCTTCGTATCCTATATCTGAGTCTGTAGCATGATAAGACACCTTATGGCCTTCCCGTTCCTCCATTCGTGTCCATGAAACTCCAAAATTACCGATAGTTATGGTCATTTAAACTGGAATCTTTTCCTGTGTATGAATCTCTACATAATTCTCGCATTATGACCCTGATTACCCTCCAGTCAGCTTCGTATCCTATATCTGAGTCTGTAGCATGATAAGACACTTTATGGCCTTCCCGTTCCTCCATTCGGGTCCCTGAAACTCCAAAAGTACCGATAATTACGGTCTCTTAAACTGGAAACTTTTCCTGTGTACGAATCTCCACATAATTCTCGCACTATGACTCCGATTAACCTCCAATCAGCTTCGTATCCTATATCTGAGTCTGTAGCATGATAAGACACCTTATGGCCTTCCCCATCCTCCATCCGGATCCCTGAAAATCCAAAAGTACCGATAATTACGGTCTCACAAACTTGAATCTTTTCATGTGTACGAATCTCTACATAATTCTCGCATCATGACTCCGGTTATCCTCCAGTCAGCTTCGTATCCTTTATCTGTGTCTGTAGCATGATAAGACAACTTATGGCCTTCCCGTTCCTCCATTCGGCTCCCTGAAACTCCAAAATTACCGATAGTTAAGGTCTTTTAAACTGGAGTCTTTTCCTGTGTGCGAATCTCTACATAATTCTCGAATCATGACTCCTATTACACTCCAGTCAGCTTCATATCCTATATTTGAGTCTGTAGCATGATAAGACACCTTATGGCCTTCCTGTTCCTCCATTCGGGTCCCTGAAACTCAAACGGTACCGATAGTTACGATCTCATAAACTTGAATCTTTTCCTGCGTACGAATCTTTTCCTGTTCCTGCATTCGGGTCCTTGAAACTCAAACAGTACCGATAGTTACGATCCATAAACTGGAGTATTTTCCTGTGTACGAATCTCTACATAATTCTCGTATTATGACTCCCATTACCCTCAAGTCAGCTTCGTATCATATATCTGAGTCTGTAGAATGATAAGACACCTTATGGCCTTCCCGTTCCTCCATTCGGGTCCCTGAAACTCCAAAAGTACCGATAATTACGGTCTCTTAAACTAGAATCTTTTCCTGTGTACGAATCTCCACATAATTCTCGCATTATGACTCCGATTACCCTCCAGTCAACTTCGTATCCTATATCTGATTCTGTAGCATGATAAGACACCTTATGGCCTTCCCGTTCCTCCATTCGGGTCCCTGAAACTCCAAAAGTACCGATAATTACGGTCTCATAAACTGGAATCTTTTCATGTGTACGAATCTCCACATAATTCTTGCATTATGACTCCGATTACTCTCTAGGTAGCTTCGTATCCTATATCTGAGTCTGTAGCATGATAAGACACGTTATGGCCTTCCCATTCCTCCATTCGGGTCCCTGAAACTCCAAAAGTACAGATAATTACGGTCTCCTAATCTTTTCCTGTGTACAAATCTCCACATAATTCTCGCATTATGACTCCGATTACTCTCTAGTCAGCTTCGTATATTATATCTGAGTCTGTAGCATGATAAGAGTCCTTATGGCCTTCCCGTTCCTCCATTCGGGTCCCTGAAACTCCAAAAGTACCGATAATTACGGTCTCGTAAACTGGAATCTTTTCCTGTGTACGAATCTCTACATAATTCTTGCATTATGACTCCGATTACCCTCCAGTCAGTTTCGTATCCTATATCTGAGTCTGTAGCATGATAAGACACACCTTATGGCCTTCCCGTTCCAGCATTCAGATCCCTGAAACTCCAAAAGTACCGATAGTTACGGTCTCATAAACTGGAATCTTTTCCTGTGTACGAATCTCTACATAATTCTCGCATTATGACTCCGGTTACCCTCTAGTCAGCTTCGTATCCTATATCTGTGTCTGTAGCATGATAAGACACCTTATGGCCTTCCCGTTCCTCCATCCGGATCCCTGAAAATCCAAAAGTACCGATAATTACGGTCTAATAAACTTGAATCTTTTCCTGCATACGAATCTCTACATAATTCTCACATCATGACTCCGGTTATCCTCCAACCAGCTTCGTATCCTTTATCTGTGTCTGTAGCATGATAAGACAACTTATGGCCTTCCCGTTCCTCCATTCGGGTCCCTGAAACACCAAAATTACCGATAGTTACGGTCTTTTAAACTGGAGTCTTTTCCTGTGTACGAATCTCTACATAATTCTCGCATCATGACTCTTATTACACTTCATTCAGCTTCGTTTCCTATATTTGAGTCTGTAGCATGATATGACACCTTATGGCCTTCCCGTTCCTCCATTCGGGTCCCTGAAACTACAAAAGTACCGATAATTACGGTCTCTTAAACTGGAATCTTTTCCTGTGAACGAATCTCCACATAATTCTCGGATCATGACTCCTATTACACTCCATTCTGCTTCGTATGCTATATTTGAGTCTGTAGCATGATAAGACACCTTATGGCCTTCCTGTTCCTCCATTAATGTCCATGAAACTCAAACGGTACCGATAGATACGATCTCATAAACTTGAATCTTTTACGGTGTACGAATCTCTACATAATTCTCGCATTATGACTCCGATTACCCTGCAGTCAGCTTCGTATACTCTATCTGAGTCTGTAGCATGATAAGACACCTTATGGCCTTCCCGTTCCTCCATTCGGGTCTCTAAAACTCGAAAAGTACCGATTATCACGGTCTCATAAACTGGAATCTTTTCCTGTGTACGAATCTCCACATAATTCTCGCATTATGACTCCGATTACCCTCCACTCAGCTTCGTATCCTATATCTGAGTCTGTAGCATGATAAGACACCTTATGGCCTTCCTGTTCCTCCATTCGGGTCCCTGAAACTCCAAAAGTACCGATAATTACGGTTTCATAAACTGGAATCTTTTCCTGTGTACGAATCTCTACATAGTTCTCGTATTATGATTCCGATTACCCTCCAGTCAGATTCGTATCCTATATCTGAGTATGTAGCATGATAAGATACCTTATGGCCTTCCCATTCCTCCATTCGGGTCCCTGAAACTCCAAAAGTACCGATAGTTACAGTATCATAAACTGGAATCTTTTCCTGTGTACGAATCTCTACATAATTCTCACATTATGACTCCGATTACCTTCCAATCAGCTTCGTATCCTATATCTGAGTCTGTAGCATGAAAAGACACCTTATGGCCTTCCCGTTCCTCCATTCGAGTCCATGAAACTCCAAAATTACCGATAGTTATGGTCATTTAAACTGGAATCTTTTCCTGTGTATGAATCTCTACATAATTCTCGCATTATGACTCTGATTACCCTCCAGTGAGCTTCGTATCCTATATCTGAGTCTGTAGCATGATAAGACACTTTATGGCCTTCCCGTTCCTCCATTCGGGTGCCTGAAACTCCAAAAGTACCGATAATTACGGTCTCTTAAACTGGAATCTTTTCATGTGTACGAATCTCCACATAATTCTCGCACTATGACTCCGATTAACCTCCAATCAGCTTCGTATCCTATATCTGAGTCTGTAGCATGATAAGACACCTTATGGCCTTCCCGTTCCTCCATCCGGGTCCCTGAAACTCCAAAGGTACTCATAGTTACGGTCTCATAAACTGGAATCTTTTCCTGTGTACGAATCTCTACATAATTCTCGCATTATGACTCCGATTACCCTCCAGTCAGCTTCGTTTCCTATATCTGAGTCTGTAGCATGATAAGACACCTTATGCCCTTCCCGTTCCTCCATTCGGGTCCCTGAAACTCCAAAATTACCCATAGTTACGGTCTTTTAAACTGGAGTCTTTTCCTGTGTACGAATATCTAAATAAATCTCGCATCATGACTCCTATTACACTCCAATCAACTTCGTATCCTATATTTGAGTCTGTAGCATGATAAGATACCTTATGGCCTTCCTGTTCCTCCATTCGGGTCCCTGAAACTCAAACAGTACCGATAGTAACGATCTCATAAACCGGAATGTTTTCCTGTGTACGAATCTCTACATAATTATAGCATTATAAGTCCGATTACTTTCCAGTTAGCTTCGTATCCTATATTTGAGTCTGTAGCATGATAGACACCTTATGGCCTTCCCGTTCCTCCATTCGGGTCCCTGAAACTCCAAAAGTACCGATAATTACGGTCTCTTAAACTGGAATCTTTTCCTGTGTACGAATCTCCACATAATTTTCGCATTATGACTCCGATTACCCTCCAGTCAGCTTCGTATCCTACATCTGAGTCTGTAGCATGATAAGACACCTTATGGCCTTCCCGTTCCTCTATCCGGATCCCTGAAAATCCAAAAGTACCGATAATTACGGTCTAATAAACTTGAATCTTTTCCTGCATACGAATCTCTACATAATTCTCGCATCATGACTCCGGTTATCCTCCAACCAGCTTCGTATCCTTTATCTGTGTCTGTAACATGATAAGACAACTTATGGCCTTCCTGTTCCTCCATTCGGGTCCCTGAAACTCCAAAATTACCGATAGTTACGGTCTTTTAAACTGGAGTCTTTTCCTGTGTACGAATCTCTACATAATTCTCGCATCATGACTCTTATTACACTCCAGTCAGCTTCGTTTCCTATATTTGAGTCTGTAGCATGATAAGACACCTTATGGCCTTCCTGTTCCTCCATTCGGGTCCCTGAAACTCCAAAAGTACCGATAATTACGGTCTCTTAAACTGGAATCTTTTCCTGTGTACGAATCTCCACATAATTCTCGGATCATGACTCCTATTACACTCCAGTCTGCTTCGTATCCTATATTTGAGTCTGTAGCATGATAAGACACCTTATGGCCTTCCTGTTCCTCCATTCGGGTCCCTGAAACTCAAACGGTACCGATAGTTACGATCTCATAAACTTGAATCTTTTCCTGTGTACGAATCTTTACATAATTCTCGCATTATGACTCCGATTACCCTCCAGTCAGCTTCGTATCCTCTATCTGAGTCTGTAGCATGATAACACACCTTATGGCCTTCCCGTTCCTCCATTCGGGTCTCTAAAACTCGAAAAGTACCGATTATCACGGTCTCATAAACTGAAATCTTTTCCTGTGTACGAATCTCCACATAATTCTCGCATTATGACTCCGATTACCCTCCACTCAACTTCGTATCCTATATCTGAGTCTGTAGCTTGATAAGACACCTTATGGCCTTCCTGTTCCTCCATTCGGGTCCCTGAAACTCCAAAAGTACCGATAATTACGGTTTCATAAACTGGAATCTTTTCCTGTGTACGAATCTCTACATAGTTCTCGTATTATGACTCCGATTACCCTCCAGTCAGATTCGTATCCTAAATCTGAGTATGTAGCATGATAAGACACCTTATGGCCTTCCCATTCCTCTATTCGGGTCCCTGAAACTCCAAAAGTACCGATAGTTACGGTATCATAAACTGGAATCTTTTCCTGTGTACGAATCTCTACATAATTCTCCCATTATGACTCCGATTACCCTCCAATCAGCTTCGTATCCTATATCTGAGTCTGTAGCATGATAAGACACCTTATGGCCTTCCCGTTCCTCCATTCGGGTCCCTGAAACTCCAAAAGTACCGATAATTACGGTCTCGTAAACTGGAATCTTTTCCTGTGTACGAATCTCTACATAATTCTTGCATTATGACTCCGATTACCCTCCAGTCAGTTTCGTATCCTATACCTGAGTCTGTAGCATGATAAGACACACCTTATGGCCTTCCCGTTCCAGCATTCAGATCCCTGAAACTCCAAAAGTACCGATAGTTACGGTCTCATAAACTGGAATCTTTTCCTATGTACGAATCTCTACATAATTCTCGTATTATGACTCCGGTTACCCTCTAGTCAGCTTCGTATCCTATATCTGTGTCTGTAGCATGATAAGACACCTTATGGCCTTCCCGTTCCTCCATTCGGGTCCCTGAAACACCAAAATTACCGATAGTTACAGTCTTTTAAACTGGAGTCTTTTCCTGTGTACGAATCTCTACATAATTCTCGCATCATGACTCTTATTACACTTCAGTCAGCTTCGTTTCCTATATTTGAGTCTGTAGCATGATATGACACATTATGGCCTTCCCGTTCCTCCATTCGGGTCCCTGAAACTCCAAAAGTACCGATAATTACGGTCTCTTAAACTGGAATCTTTTCCTGTGTACGAATCTCCACATAATTCTCGGATCATGACTCCTATTACACTCCATTCTGCTTCGTATGCTATATTTGAGTCTGTAGCATGATAAGACACCTTATGGCCTTCCTGTTCCTCCATTAATGTCCATGAAACTCAAACGGTACCGATAGTTACGATCTCATAAACTTGAATCTTTTACGGTGTACGAATCTCTACATAATTCTCGCATTATGACTCCGATTACCCTGCAGTCAGCTTCGTATACTCTATCTGAGTCTGTAGCATGATAAGACACCTTATGGCCTTCCCGTTCCTCCATTCGGGTCTCTAAAACTCGAAAAGTACCGATTATCACGGTCTCATAAACTGGAATCTTTTCCTGTGTACGAATCTCCACATAATTCTCGCATTATGACTCCGATTACCCTCCACTCAGCTTCGTATCCTATATCTGAGTCGGTAGCATGATAAGACACCTTATGGCCTTCCTGTTCCTCCATTCGGGTCCCTGAAACTCCAAAAGTACCGATAATTACGGTTTCATAAACTGGAATCTTTTCCTGTGTACGAATCTCTACATAGTTCTCGTATTATGATTCCGATTACCCTCCAGTCAGATTCGTATCCTATATCTGAGTATGTAGCATGATAAGATACCTTATGGCCTTCCCATTCCTCCATTCGGGTCCCTGAAACTCCAAAAGTACCGATAGTTACAGTATCATAAACTGGAATCTTTTCCTGTGTACGAATCTCTACATAATTCTCACATTATGACTCCGATTACCTTCCAATCAGCTTCGTATCCTATATCTGAGTCTGTAGCATGAAAAGACACCTTATGGCCTTCCCGTTCCTCCATTCGAGTCCATGAAACTCAAAAATTACCGATAGTTATGGTCATTTAAACTGGAATCTTTTCCTGTGTATGAATCTCTACATAATTCTCGCATTATGACTCTGATTACCCTCCAGTGAGCTTCGTATCCTATATCTGAGTCTGTAGCATGATAAGACACTTTATGGCCTTCCCGTTCCTCCATTCGGGTGCCTGAAACTCCAAAAGTACCGATAATTACGGTCTCTTAAACTGGAATCTTTTCCTGTGTACGAATCTCCACATAATTCTCGCACTATGACTCCGATTAACCTCCAATCAGCTTCGTATCCTATATCTGAGTCTGTAGCATGATAAGACACCTTATGGCCTTCCCGTTCCTCCATCCGGGTCCCTGAAACACCAAAGGTACTCATAGTTACGGTCTCATAAACTGGAATCTTTTCCTGTGTACGAATCTCTACATAATTCTCGCATTATGACTCCGATTACCCTCCAGTCAGCTTCGTTTCCTATATCTGAGTCTGTAGCATGATAAGACACCTTATGCCCTTCCCGTTCCTCCATTCGGGTCCCTGAAACTCCAAAATTACCCATAGTTACGGTCTTTTAAACTGGAGTCTTTTCCTGTGTACGAATCTCTAAATAAATCTCGCATCATGACTCCTATTACACTCCAATCAACTTCGTATCCTATATTTGAGTCTGTAGCATGATAAGACACCTTATGGCCTTCCTGTTCCTCCATTCGGGTCCCTGAAACTCAAACAGTACCGATAGTAACGATCTCATAAACCGGAATGTTTTCCTGTGTACGAATCTCTACATAATTCTAGCATTATAAGTCCGATTACTTTCCAGTTAGCTTCGTATCCTATATCTGAGTCTGTAGCATGATAGACACCTTATGGCCTTCCCGTTCCTCCATTCGGGTCCCTGAAACTCCAAAAGTACCGATAATTACGGTCTCTTAAACTGGAATCTTTTCCTGTGTACGAATCTCCACATAATTTTCGCATTATGACTCCGATTACCCTCCAGTCAGCTTCTTATCCTACATCTGAGTCTGTAGCATGATAAGACACCTTATGGCCTTCCCGTTCCTCCATCCGGATCCCTGAAAATCCAAAAGTACCGATAATTACGGTCTAATAAACTTGAATCTTTTCCTGCATACGAATCTCTACATAATTCTCGCATCATGACTCCGGTTATCCTCCAACCAGCTTCGTATCCTTTATCTGTGTCTGTAACATGATAAGACAACTTATGGCCTTCCTGTTCCTCCATTCGGGTCCCTGAAACTCCAAAATTACCGATAGTTACGGTCTTTTAAACTGGAGTCTTTTCCTGTGTACGAATCTCTACATAATTCTCGCATCATGACTCTTATTACACTCCAGTCAGCTTCGTTTCCTATATTTGAGTCTGTAGCATGATAAGACACCTTATGGCCTTCCTGTTCCTCCATTCGGGTCCCTGAAACTCCAAAAGTACCGATAATTACGGTCTCTTAAACTGGAATCTTTTCCTGTGTACGAATCTCCACATAATTCTCGGATCATGACTCCTATTACACTCCAGTCTGCTTCGTATCCTATATTTGAGTCTGTAGCATGATAAGACACCTTATGGCCTTCCTGTTCTTCCATTCGGGTCCCTGAAACTCAAACGGTACCGATAGTTACGATCTCATAAACTTGAATCTTTTCCTGTGTACGAATCTCCACATAATTCTCGCATTATGACTCCGATTACCCTCCACTCAACTTCGTATCCTATATCTGAGTCTGTAGCTTGATAAAACACCTTATGGCCTTCCTGTTCCTCCATTCGGGTCCCTGAAACTCCAAAAGTACCGATAATTACGGTTTCATAAACTGGAATCTTTTCCTGTGTACGAATCTCTACATAGTTCTCGTATTATGACTCCGATTACCCTCCAGTCAGATTCGTATCCTAAATCTGAGTATGTAGCATGATAAGACACCTTATGGCCTTCCCATTCCTCTATTCGGGTCCCTGAAACTCCAAAAGTACCGATACTTACGGTATCATAAACTGGAATCTTTTCCTGTGTACGAATCTCCACATAATTCTCGCACTATGACTCCGATTAACCTCCAATCAGCTTCGTATCCTATATCTGAGTCTGTAGCATGATAAGACACCTTATGGCCTTCCCGTTCCTCCATCCGGGTCCCTGAAACTCCAAAGGTACTCATAGTTACGGTCTCATAAACTGGAATCTTTTCCTGTGTACGAATCTCTACATAATTCTCGCATTATGACTCCGATTACCCTCCAGTCAGCTTCGTTTCCTATATCTGAGTCTGTAGCATGATAAGACACCTTATGCCCTTCCCGTTCCTCCATTCGGGTCCCTGAAACTCCAAAATTACCCATAGTTACGGTCTTTTAAACTGGAGTCTTTTCCTGTGTACGAATCTCTAAATAAATCTCGCATCATGACTCCTATTACACTCCAATCAACTTCGTATCCTATATTTGAGTCTGTAGCATGATAAGACACCTTATGGCCTTCCTGTTCCTCCATTCGGGTCCCTGAAACTCAAACAGTACCGATAGTAACGATCTCATAAACCGGAATGTTTTCCTGTGTACGAATCTCTACATAATTCTAGCATTATAAGTCCGATTACTTTCCAGTTAGCTTCGTATCCTATATCTGAGTCTGTAGCATGATAGACACCTTATGGCCTTCCCGTTCCTCCATTCGGGTCCCTGAAACTCCAAAAGTACCGATAATTACGGTCTCTTAAACTGGAATCTTTTCCTGTGTACGAATCTCCACATAATTTTCGCATTATGACTCCGATTACCCTCCAGTCAGCTTCGTATCCTATATCTGAGTCTGTAGCATGATAAGACACCTTATGGCCTTCCCGTTCCTCCATCCGGATCTCTGAAAATCCAAAAGTACCGATAATTACGGTCTAATAAACTTGAATCTTTTCCTGCATACGAATCTCTACATAATTCTCGCATCATGACTCCGGTTATCCTCCAACCAGCTTCGTATCCTTTATCTGTGTCTGTAGCATGATAAGACAACTTATGGCCTTCCCGTTCCTCCATTCGGGTCCCTGAAACTCCAAAATTACCGATAGTTACGGTCTTTTAAACTGGAGTCTTTTCCTGTGTACAAATCTCTACATAATTCTCGCATCATGACTCTTATTACACTCCAATCAACTTCGTATCCTATATTTGAGTCTGTAGCATGATAAGACACCTTATGGCCTTCCTGTTCCTCCATTCGGGTCCCTGAAACTCCAAAATTACCCATAGTTACGGTCTTTTAAACTGGAGTCTTTTCCTGTGTACGAATCTCTAAATAAATCTCGCATCATGACTCCTATTACACTCCAATCAACTTCGTATCCTATATTTGAGTCTGTAGCAAGATAAGACACCTTATGGCCTTCCTGTTCCTCCATTCGGGTCCCTGAAACTCAAACAGTACCGATAGTAACGATCTCATAAACCGGAATGTTTTCCTGTGTACGAATCTCTACATAATTCTAGCATTATAAGTCCGATTACTTTCCAGTTAGCTTCGTATCCTATATCTGAGTCTGTAGCATGATAGACACCTTATGGCCTTCCCGTTCCTCCATTCGGGTCCCTGAAACTCCAAAAGTACCGATAATTACGGTCTCTTAAACTGGAATCTTTTCCTGTGTACGAATCTCCACATAATTCTCGCACTATGACTCCAATTAACCTCCAATCAGCTTCGTATCCTATATCTGAGTCTGTAGCATGATAAGACACCTTATGGCCTTCCCGTTCCTCCATCCGGGTCCCTGAAACTCCAAAGGTACTCATAGTTACGATCTCATAAACTGGAATCTTTTCCTGTGTACGAATCTCTACATAATTCTCGCATTATGACTCCGATTACCCTCCAGTCAGCTTCGTTTCCTATATCTGAGTCTGTAGCATGATAAGACACCTTATGCCCTTCCCGTTCCTCCATTCGGGTCCCTGAAACTCAAACAGTACCGATAGTAACGATCTCATAAACCGGAATGTTTTCCTGTGTACGAATCTCTACATAATTCTAGCATTATAAGTCCGATTACTTTCCAGTTAGCTTCGTATCCTATATCTGAGTCTGTAGCATGATAGACACCTTATGGCCTTCCCGTTCCTCCATTCGGGTCCCTGAAACTCCAAAAGTCCCGATAATTACGGTCTCTTAAACTGGAATCTTTTCCTGTGTACGAATCTCCACATAATTTTCGCATTATGACTCCGATTACCCTCCAGTCAGCTTCGTATCCTATATCTGAGTCTGTAGCATGATAAGACACCTTATGGCCTTCCTGTTACTCCATTCGGGTCCCTGAAACTCAAACGGTACCGATAGTTACGATCTCATAAACTTGAATCTTTTCCTGTGTACGAATCTCTACATAATTCTCGCATTATGACTCCGATTACCCTCTAGTCAGCTTCGTATCCTCTATCTGAGTCTGTAGCATGATAAGACACCTTATGGCCTTCCCGTTCCTCCATTCGGGTCTCTAAAACTCGAAAAGTACCGATTATCACGGTCTCATAAACTGAAATCTTTTCCTGTGTACGAATCTCCACATAATTCTCGCATTATGACTCCGATTACCCTCCACTCAACTTCGTATCCTATATCTGAGTCTGTAGCTTGATAAGACACCTTATGGCCTTCCTGTTCCTCCATTCGGGTCCCTGAAACTCCAAAAGTACCGATAGTTACGGTCTTTTAAACTAGAGTCTTTTCCTGCATACGAATCTCTACATAATTCTCGCATCATGACTCCGGTTATCCTCCAACCAGCTTCGTATCCTTTATCTATGTCTGTAGCATGATAAGACAACTTATGGCCTTCCCGTTCCTCCATTCGGGTCCCTGAAACTCCATAATTACCGATAGTTACGGTCTTTTAAACTGGAGTCTTTTCCTGTGTACGAATCTCTACATAATTCTCGCATCATGACTCTTATTACACTCCAGTCAACTTCGTTTCCTATATTTGAGTCTGTAGCATGATAAGACACCTTATGGCCTTCCTGTTCCTCCATTCGGGTCCCTGAAACTCCAAAAGTATCGATAATTACGGTCTCTTAAACTGGAATCTTTTCCTGTGTACGAATCTCCACATAATTCTCGGATCATGACTACTATTACACTCCAGTCTGCTTCGTATCCTATATTTGAGTCTGTAGCATGATAAGACACCTTATGGCCTTCCTGTTCCTCCATTCGGGTCCCTGAAACTCAAACGGTACCGATAGTTACGATCTCATAAACTTGAATCTTTTCCTGTGTACGAATCTCTACATAATTCTCGCATTATGACTCCGATTACCCTCCAGTCAGCTTCGTATCCTCTATCTGAGTCTGTAGCATGATAAGACACCTTATGGCCTTCCCGTTCCTCCATTCGGGTCTCTAAAACTCGAAAAGTACCGATTATCACGGTCTCATAAACTGAAATATTTTCCTGTGTACGAATCTCCACATAATTCTCGCATTATGACTCCGATTACCCTCCACTCAACTTCGTATCCTATATCTGAGTGTGTAGCTTGATAAGACCCCTTATGGCCTTCCTGTTCCTCCATTCGGGTCCCTGAAACTCCAAAAGTACCGATAATTACGGTTTCATAAACTGGAATCTTTTCCTGTGTACGAATCTCTACATAGTTCTCGTATTATGACTCCGATTACCCTCCAGTCAGATTCGTATCCTAAATCTGAGTATGTAGCATGATAAGACACCTTATGGCCTTCCCATTCCTCCATTCGGGTCCCTGAAACTCCAAAAGTACCGATAGTTACGGTATCATAAACTGGAATCTTTTCCTGTGTACGAATCTCTACATAATTCTCCCATTATGACTCCGATTACCCTCCAATCAGCTTCGTATCCTATATCTGAGTCTGTAGCATGATAAGACACCTTATGGCCTTCCCGTTCCTCCATTCGAGTCCATGAAACTCCAAAATTACCGATAGTTATGGTCATTTAAACTGGAATCTTTTCCTGTGTATGAATCTCTACATAATTCTCGCATTATGACTCTGATTACCCTCCAGTCAGCTTCGTATCCTATATCTGAGTCTGTAGCATGATAAGACACTTTATGGCCTTCCCGTTCCTCCATTCGGGTGCCTGAAACTCCAAAAGTACCGATAATTACGGTCTCTTAAACTGGAATCTTTTCCTGTGTACGAATCTCCACATAATTCTCGCACTATGACTCCGATTAACCTTCAATCAGCTTCGTATCCTATATCTAAGTCTGTAGCATGATAAGACACCTTATTGTCTTCCCGTTCCTCCATCCGGGTCCCTGAAACTCCAAAGGTACTCATAGTTACGGTCTCATAAACTGGAATCTTTTCCTGTGTACGAATCTCTACATAATTCTCGCATTATGACTCCGATTACCCTCCAGTCAGCTTCGTTTCCTATATCTGAGTCTGCATGATAAGACACCTTATGCCCTTCCCGTTCCTCCATTCGGGTCCCTGAAACACCAAAATTACCCATAGTTACGGTCTTTTAAACTGGAGTCTTTTCCTGTGTACGAATCTCTAAATAAATCTCGCATCATGACTCCTATTACACTCCAATCAACTTCGTATCCTATATTTGAGTCTGTAGCATGATAAGACACCTTATGGCCTTCCTGTTCCTCCATTCGGGTCCCTGAAACTCAAACAGTACCGATAGTAACGATCTCATAAACCGGAATGTTTTCCTGTGTACGAATCTCTACATAATTCTAGCATTATAAGTCCGATTACTTTCCAGTTAGCTTCGTATCCTATATCTGAGTCTGTAGCATGATAGACACCTTATGGCCTTCCCGTTCCTCCATTCGAGTCCCTGAAACTCCAAATGTACCGATAATTACGGTCTCTTAAACTGGAATCTTTTCCTATGTACGAATCTCCACATAATTTTCGCATTATGACTCCGATTACCCTCCAGTCAGCTTCGTATCCTATATCTGAGTCTGTAGCATGATAAGACACCTTATGGCCTTCCCGTTCCTCCATCCGGATCCCTGAAACTCCATAATTACCGATAGTTACGGTCTTTTAAACTGGAGTCTTTTCCTGTGTACGAATCTCTACATAATTCTCGCATCATGACTCTTATTACACTCCAGTCAGCTTCGTTTCCTATATTTGAGTCTGTAGCATGATAAGACACCTTATGGCCTTCCTGTTCCTCCATTCGGGTCCCTGAAACTCCAAAAGTATCGATAATTACGGTCTCTTAAACTGGAATCTTTTCCTGTGTACGAATCTCCACATAATTCTCGGATCATGACTCCTATTACACTCCAGTCTGCTTCGTATCCTATATTTGAGTCTGTAGCATGATAAGACACCTTATGGCCTTCCTGTTCCTCCATTCGGGTCCCTAAAACTCAAACGGTACCGATAGTTACGATCTCATAAACTTGAATCTTTTCCTGTGTACGAATCTCTACATAATTCTCGCATTATGACTCCGATTACCCTCCAGTCAGCTTCGTATCCTCTATCTGAGTCTGTAGCATGATAAGACACCTTATGGCCTTCCCGTTCCTCCATTCGGGTCTCTAAAACTCGAAAAGTACCGATTATCACGGTCTCATAAACTGAAATCTTTTCCTGTGTACGAATCTCCACATAATTCTCGCATTATGACTCCGATTACCCTCCACTCAACTTCGTATCCTATATCTGAGTCTGTAGCTTGATAAGACACCTTATGGCCTTCCTGTTCCTCCATTCGGGTCCCTGAAACTCCAAAAGTACCGATAGTTACGGTCTTTTAAACTAGAGTCTTTTCCTGCATACGAATCTCTACATAATTCTCGCATCATGACTCCGGTTATCCTCCAACCAGCTTCGTATCCTTTATCTATGTCTGTAGCATGATAAGACAACTTATGGCCTTCCCGTTCCTCCATTCGGGTCCCTGAAACTCCATAATTACCGATAGTTACGGTCTTTTAAACTGGAGTCTTTTCCTGTGTACGAATCTCTACATAATTCTCGCATCATGACTCTTATTACACTCCAGTCAACTTCGTTTCCTATATTTGAGTCTGTAGCATGATAAGACACCTTATGGCCTTCCTGTTCCTCCATTCGGGTCCCTGAAACTCCAAAAGTATCGATAATTACGGTCTCTTAAACTGGAATCTTTTCCTGTGTACGAATCTCCACATAATTCTCGGATCATGACTACTATTACACTCCAGTCTGCTTCGTATCCTATATTTGAGTCTGTAGCATGATAAGACACCTTATGGCCTTCCTGTTCCTCCATTCGGGTCCCTGAAACTCAAACGGTACCGATAGTTACGATCTCATAAACTTGAATCTTTTCCTGTGTACGAATCTCTACATAATTCTCGCATTATGACTCCGATTACCCTGCAGTCAGCTTCGTATCCTCTATCTGAGTCTGTAGCATGATAAGACACCTTATGGCCTTCCCGTTCCTCCATTCGGGTCTCTAAAACTCGAAAAGTACCGATTATCACGGTCTCATAAACTGAAATCTTTTCCTGTGTACGAATCTCCACATAATTCTCGCATTATGACTCCGATTACCCTCCACTCAACTTCGTATCCTATATCTGAGTCTGTAGCTTGATAAGACACCTTATGGCCTTCCTGTTCCTCCATTCGGGTCCCTGAAACTCCAAAAGTACCGATAATTACGGTTTCATAAACTGGAATCTTTTCCTGTGTACGAATCTCTACATAGTTCTCGTATTATGACTCCGATTACCCTCCAGTCAGATTCGTATCCTAAATCTGAGTATGTAGCATGATAAGACACCTTATGGCCTTCCCATTCCTCCATTCGGGTCCCTGAAACTCCAAAAGTACCGATAGTTACGGTATCATAAACTGGAATCTTTTCCTGTGTACGAATCTCTACATAATTCTCCCATTATGACTCCGATTACCCTCCAATCAGCTTCGTATCCTATATCTGAGTCTGTAGCATGATAAGACACCTTATGGCCTTCCCGTTCCTCCATTCGAGTCCATGAAACTCCAAAATTACCGATAGTTATGGTCATTTAAACTGGAATCTTTTCCTGTGTATGAATCTCTACATAATTCTCGCATTATGACTCTGATTACCCTCCAGTCAGGTTCGTATCCTATATCTGAGTCTGTAGCATGATAAGACACTTTATGGCCTTCCCGTTCCTCCATTCGGGTGCCTGAAACTCCAAAAGTACCGATAATTACGGTCTCTTAAACTGGAATCTTTTCCTGTGTACGAATCTCCACATAATTCTCGCACTATGACTCTGATTAACCTCCAATCAGCTTCGTATCCTATATCTGAGTCTGTAGCATGATAAGACACCTTATGGCCTTCCCGTTCCTCCATCCGGGTTCCTGAAACTCCAAAGGTACTCATAGTTACGGTCTCATAAACTGGAATCTTTTCCTGTGTACGAATCTCTACATAATTCTCGCATTATGACTCCGATTACCCTCCAGTCAGCTTCGTTTTCTATATCTGAGTCTGTAGCATGATAAGACACCTTATGGCCTTCCCGTTCCTCCATTCGGGTCCCTGAAACTCCAAAAGTACCGATAATTACGGTCTCATAAACTTGAATATTTTCCCGTGTACGAATCTCTACATAATTCTCGCATTATGACTCCGATTACCCTCCAGTCAGCTTCGTTTCCTATATCTGAGTCTGTAGCATGATAAGACACCTTATGCCCTTCCCGTTCCTCCATTCGGGTCCCTGAAACTCCAAAATTACCCATAGTTACGGTCTTTTAAACTGGAATCTTTTCCTGTGTACGAATCTCTACATAAATCTCGCATCATGACTCCTATTACACTCCAATCAACTTCGTATCCTATATTTGATTCTGTAGCATGATAAGACACCTTATGGCCTTCCTGTTCCTCCATTCGGGTCCCTGAAACTCAAACAATACCGATAATAACGATCTCATAAACTGGAATGTTTTCCTGTGTACGAATCTCTACATAATTCTAGCATTATAAGTCCGATTACTTTCCAGTTAGCTTCGTATCCTATATCTGAGTCTGTAGCATGATAGACACCTTATGGCCTTCCCGTTCCTCCATTCGGGTCCCTGAAACTCCAAAAGTACCGATAATTACGGTCTCGTAAACTGGAATCTTTTCCTGTGTACGAATCTCTACATAATTCTTGCATTATGACCCCGATTACCCTCCAGTCGGCTTCGTATCCTATATCTGAGTCTGTAGCATGATAAGACAACTTATGGCCTTCCCGTTCCTCCATTCGGGTCCCTGAAACTCCAAAAGTACCGATAATTACGGTCTCGTAAACTGGAATCTTTTCCTGTGTACGAATCTCTACATAGATCTCGCATCATGACTCCTATTACACTCCAGTCAGCTTCGTATCCTATATCTGTGTCTGTAGTATGATAAGACAACTTATGGCCTTCCTGTTCCTCCATTCGGGTCCCTGAAACTACAAAATTACCGATAGTTACGGTCTTTTAAACTAGAGTCTTTTCCTGTGTACGAATCTCTACATAATACTCGCATCATGACTCCTATTACACTCCAGTCAGCTTCGTATCCTATATTTGAGTCTGTAGCATGATAAGACACCTTATGGCCTTCCCGTTCCTCCATTCGGGTCCCTGAAACTCCAAAAGTACCGATAGTTACGGTCTTTTAAACTGGAATCTTTTCCTGTGTATGAATCTCTACAAAATTCTCGCATCATGACTCCGATTACCCTCCAGTCAGCTTCGTATCCTATATCTGAGTCAGTAGCGTGATAAGACACGTTATGGCCTTACCATTCCTCCATTCGGGTCCCTGAAACTCAAAAAGTACCGATAATTACGGTCTCTTAAACTGGAATCTTTTCCTGTGTACAAATCTCCACATAATTCTCGCATTATGACTCCGATTACTCTCCAGTCAGCTTCGTATATTATATCTGAGTCTGTAGCATGATAAGAGACCTTATGGCCTTCCCGTTCCTCCATTCGGGTCCCTGAAACTCCAAAAGTACCGATAATTACGGTCTCGTAAACTGGAATCTTTTCCTGTGTACGAATCTATACATAATTCTTGCATTATGATTCCGATTACCCTCCAGTCAGCTTCGTATCCTATATCTGAGTCTGTAGCATGATAAGACACCTTATGGCCTTCCCGTTCCTCCATTCGGATCCCTGAAACTCCAAAAGTACCGATAGTTACGGTCTCATAAACTGGAATATTTTCCTGTGTACGAATCTCTACATAATTCTCGCATTATGACTCCCATTACCCTCCAGTCAGCTTTGTATCCTTTATCTGAGTCTGTAGCATGATAAGACACCTTATGGCCTTCCCGTTCCTCCATTCGGGTCCCTGAAACTCAAACAGTACCGATAGTTACGATCTCATAAACTGTAATATTTTCCTGTGTACGAATCTCTACATAATTCTCGCATTATGACTCCGATTACCCTCCAGTCAGCTTCGTATCCTATATCTGAGTCTGTAGCATTATAAGACACCTTATCGCCTTCCTGTTCCTCCATTCGGGTCCCTGAAACTCCAAAATTACCGATAGTTACGGTCTTTTAAACTAGAGTCTTTTCCTGTGTACGAATCTCTACATAATTCTCGCATCATGACTCCGGTTATCCTCCAGTCAGCTTCGTATCCTTTATCTGTGTCTGTAGCATGATAAAACAACTTATGGCCTTCCCGTTCCTCCATTCGTGTCCCTGAAACTCCAAAATTACCGATAGTTACGGTCTTTTAAACTGGAGTCTTTTCCTGTGTACGAATCTCTACATAATTCTCGCATCATGACTCCTATTACACTCCAGTCAGCTTCGTTTCCTATATTTGAGTCTGTAGCATGATAAGACACCTTATCGCCTTCCTGTTCCTCCATTGGGGTCCCTGAAACTCCAAAAGTACCGATAATTACGGTCTCTTAAATTGGAATCTTTTCCTGTGTATGAATCTCGACATAATTCTCGGATCATGACTCCTATTACACTCCAGTGTGCTTCGTATCTTATATTTGAGTCTGTAGCATGATAAGACACCTTATGGCCTTCCTGTTCCTCCATTCGGGTCCCTGAAAGTCAAACAGTACCGAGAGTTACGGTCTCATAAACTGGAATATTTTCCTGTGTACGAATCTCTACATAATTCTCGCATTATGACTCCGATTACCCTCCTGATAGCTTCGTATCCTATATCTGAGTCTGTAGCATGATAAGACACCTTATGGCCTTCCCGTTCCTCCATTCGGGTCCCTGAAACTCCAAAAGTACCGATAATTACGGTCTCATAAACTTGAATATTTTCCCGTGTACGAATCTCTACGTAATTCTCGCATTATGACTCCGATTTCCCTCTAGTCAGCTTCGTATCCTATATCTGAGTCTGTAGAATTATAAGACACCTTATGGCCTTCCCGTTCCTCCATCTGGATCCCTAAAAATCCAAAAGTACCGATAATTACGGTCTCATAAACTGGAATCTTTTCATGTGTACGAATCTCCACATAATTCTTGCATTATGACTCCGATTACTCTCTAGTCAGCTTCGAATCCTATATCTGAGTCTGTAGCATGATAAGACACGTTATGGCCTTCCCATTCCTCCATTCGGGTCCCTGAAACTCCAAAAGTACAGATAATTACGGTCTCCTAATCTTTTCCTGTGTACAAATCTCCACATAATTCTCGCATTATGACTCCGATTACTCTCTAGTCAGCTTCGTATATTATATCTGAGTCTGTAGCATGATAAGAGTCCTTATGGCCTTCCCGTTCCTCCATTCGGGTCCCTGAAACTCCAAAAGTACCGATAATTACGGTCTCGTAAACTGGAATCTTTTCCTGTGTACGAATCTCTACATAATTCTCGCATTATGACTCCGGTTACCCTCCAGTCAGCTTCGTATCCTATATCTGTGTCTGTAGCATGATAAGAAACCTTATGGCCTTCCCGTTCCTCCATTCGGGTCCCTGAAACTCCAAAATTACCGATAGTTACGGTCTCATAAACTAGAATCTTTTCCTGTGTACGAATCTCTACATAATTCTCGCATTATGACTCCGATTACCCTCCAGTCAGTTTCGTATCCTATATCTGAGTCTGTAGCATGATAAGACACACCTTATGGCCTTCCCGTTCCTGCATTCAGATCCCTGAAACTCCAAAAGTACCGATAGTTACGGTCTCATAAACTGGAATCTTTTCCTGTGTACGAATCTCTACATAATTCTCGCATTATGACTCCGGTTACCCTCCAGTCAGCTTCGTATCCTATATCTGTGTCTGTAGCATGATAAGACACCTTATGGCCTTCCCGTTCCTCCATTCGGGTCCCTGAAACTCCAAAATTACCGCTAGTTACGGTCTCATAAACTAGAATCTTTTCCTGTGTACGAATCTCTACATAATTCTCGCATTATGACTCCGATTTCCCTCCAGTCAGCTTCGTATCCTATATCTGAGTCTGTAGCATGATAAGACACCTTACGGCCTTCCCGTTCCTCCATCCGGATCCCTGAAAATCCAAAAGTACCGATAATTACGGTCTAATAAACTTGAATCTTTTCCTGCATACGAATCTCTACATAATTCTCGCATCATGACTCCGGTTGTCCTCCAACCAGCTTCGTATCCTTTATCTGTGTCTGTAGCATGATAAGACAACTTATGGCCTTCCCGTTCCTCCATTCGGGTCCCTGAAACTCCAAAATTACCGATAGTTACGGTCTTTTAAACTAGAGTCTTTTCCTGTGTACGAATCTCTACATAATTCTCGCATCATGACTCTTATTACACTCCAGTCAGCTTCGTTTCCTATATTTGAGTCTGTAGCATGATATGACACCTTATGGCCTTCCCGTTCCTCCATTCGGGTCCCTGAAACTCCAAAAGTATCGATAATTACGGTCTCTTAAACTGGAATCTTTTCCTGTGTACGAATCTCCACATAATTCTCGGATCATGACTCCTATTACACTCCATTCTGCTTCGTATCCTATATTTGAGTCTGTAGCATGATAAGACACCTTATGGCCTTCCTGTTCCTCCATTCGGGTCCATGAAACTCAAACGGTACCGATAGTTACGATCTCATAAACTTGAATCTTTTACGGTGTACGAATCTCTACATAATTCTCGCATTATGACTCCGATTACCCTCCAGTCAGCTTCGTATCCTCTATCTGAGTCTGTAGCATGATAAGACACCTTATGGCCTTCCCGTTCCTCCATTCGGGTCTCGAAAACTCGAAAAGTACCGATTATCACGGTCTCATAAACTGGAATCTTTTCCTGTGTACGAATCTCCACATAATTCTCGCATTGTGACTCAGATTACCCTCCACTCAGCTTCGTATCCTATATCTGAGTCTGTAGCATGATAAGACACCTTATGGCCTTCCTGTTCCTCCATTCGGGTCCCTGAAACTCCAAAAGTACCGATAATTACGGTTTCATAAACTAGAATCTTTTCCTGTGTACGAATCTCTACATAGTTCTCGTATTATGATTTCGATTACCCTCCAGTCAGATTCGTATCCTATATCTAAGTATGTAGCATGATAAGACACCTTATGGCCTTCCCATTCCTCCATTCGGGTCCCTGAAACTCCAAAAGTACCGATAGTTACGGTATCATAAACTGGAATCTTTTCCTGTGTACGAATCTCTACATAATTCTCGCATTATGACTCCAATTACCCTCCAATAAGCTTCGTATCCTATATCTGAGTCTGTAGCATGATAAGACACCTTATGGCCTTCCCGTTCCTCCATTCGAGTCCATGAAACTCCAAAATTACCGATAGTTATGGTCATTTAAACTGGAATCTTTTCCTGTGTATGAATCTCTACATAATTCTCGCATTATGACTCTGATTACCCTCCAGTCAGCTTCGTATCCTATATCTGAGTCTGTAGCATGATAAGACACTTTATGGCCTTCCCGTTCCTCCATTCGGGTGCCTGAAACTCCAAAAGTACCGATAGTTACGGTCTTTTAAACTGGAATCTTTTCCTGTGTACGAATCTCTACATAATTCTCGCATTATGACTCCGATTACCCTCCTGATAGCTTCGTATCCTATATCTGAGTCTGTAGCATGATAAGACACCTTATGGCCTTCCCGTTCCTCCATTCGGGTCCCTGAAACTCCAAAAGTACCGATAATTACGGTCTCATAAACTTGAATATTTTCCCGTGTACGAATCTCTACGTAATTCTCGCATTATGACTCCGATTTCCCTCTAGTCAGCTTCGTATCCTATATCTGAGTCTGTAGAATGATAAGACACCTTATGGCCTTCCCGTTCCTCCATCTGGATCCCTAAAAATCCAAAAGTACCGATAATTACGGTCTCATAAACTGGAATCTTTTCATGTGTACGAATCTCCACATAATTCTTGCATTATGACTCCGATTACTCTCTAGTCAGCTTCGAATCCTATATCTGAGTCTGTAGCATGATAAGACACGTTATGGCCTTCCCATTCCTCCATTCGGGTCCCTGAAACTCCAAAAGTACAGATAATTACGGTCTCCTAATCTTTTCCTGTGTACAAATCTCCACATAATTCTCGCATTATGACTCCGATTACTCTCTAGTCAGCTTCGTATATTATATCTGAGTCTGTAGCATGATAAGAGTCCTTATGGCCTTCCCGTTCCTCCATTCGGGTCCCTGAAACTCCAAAAGTACCGATAATTACGGTCTCGTAAACTGGAATCTTTTCCTGTGTACGAATCTCTACATAATTCTCGCATTATGACTCCGGTTACCCTCCAGTCAGCTTCGTATCCTATATCTGTGTCTGTAGCATGATAAGAAACCTTATGGCCTTCCCGTTCCTCCATTCGGGTCCCTGAAACTCCAAAATTACCGATAGTTACGGTCTCATAAACTAGAATCTTTTCCTGTGTACGAATCTCTACATAATTCTCGCATTATGACTCCGATTACCCTCCAGTCAGTTTCGTATCCTATATCTGAGTCTGTAGCATGATAAGACACACCTTATGGCCTTCCCGTTCCTGCATTCAGATCCCTGAAACTCCAAAAGTACCGATAGTTACGGTCTCATAAACTGGAATCTTTTCCTGTGTACGAATCTCTACATAATTCTCGCATTATGACTCCGGTTACCCTCCAGTCAGCTTCGTATCCTATATCTGTGTCTGTAGCATGATAAGACACCTTATGGCCTTCCCGTTCCTCCATTCGGGTCCCTGAAACTCCAAAATTACCGCTAGTTACGGTCTCATAAACTAGAATCTTTTCCTGTGTACGAATCTCTACATAATTCTCGCATTATGACTCCGATTTCCCTCCAGTCAGCTTCGTATCCTATATCTGAGTCTGTAGCATGATAAGACACCTTACGGCCTTCCCGTTCCTCCATCCGGATCCCTGAAAATCCAAAAGTACCGATAATTACGGTCTAATAAACTTGAATCTTTTCCTGCATACGAATCTCTACATAATTCTCGCATCATGACTCCGGTTGTCCTCCAACCAGCTTCGTATCCTTTATCTGTGTCTGTAGCATGATAAGACAACTTATGGCCTTCCCGTTCCTCCATTCGGGTCCCTGAAACTCCAAAATTACCGATAGTTACGGTCTTTTAAACTAGAGTCTTTTCCTGTGTACGAATCTCTACATAATTCTCGCATCATGACTCTTATTACACTCCAGTCAGCTTCGTTTCCTATATTTGAGTCTGTAGCATGATATGACACCTTATGGCCTTCCCGTTCCTCCATTCGGGTCCCTGAAACTCCAAAAGTATCGATAATTACGGTCTCTTAAACTGGAATCTTTTCCTGTGTACGAATCTCCACATAATTCTCGGATCATGACTCCTATTACACTCCATTCTGCTTCGTATCCTATATTTGAGTCTGTAGCATGATAAGACACCTTATGGCCTTCCTGTTCCTCCATTCGGGTCCATGAAACTCAAACGGTACCGATAGTTACGATCTCATAAACTTGAATCTTTTACGGTGTACGAATCTCTACATAATTCTCGCATTATGACTCCGATTACCCTCCAGTCAGCTTCGTATCCTCTATCTGAGTCTGTAGCATGATAAGACACCTTATGGCCTTCCCGTTCCTCCATTCGGGTCTCGAAAACTCGAAAAGTACCGATTATCACGGTCTCATAAACTGGAATCTTTTCCTGTGTACGAATCTCCACATAATTCTCGCATTGTGACTCAGATTACCCTCCACTCAGCTTCGTATCCTATATCTGAGTCTGTAGCATGATAAGACACCTTATGGCCTTCCTGTTCCTCCATTCGGGTCCCTGAAACTCCAAAAGTACCGATAATTACGGTTTCATAAACTAGAATCTTTTCCTGTGTACGAATCTCTACATAGTTCTCGTATTATGATTTCGATTACCCTCCAGTCAGATTCGTATCCTATATCTAAGTATGTAGCATGATAAGACACCTTATGGCCTTCCCATTCCTCCATTCGGGTCCCTGAAACTCCAAAAGTACCGATAGTTACGGTATCATAAACTGGAATCTTTTCCTGTGTACGAATCTCTACATAATTCTCGCATTATGACTCCAATTACCCTCCAATAAGCTTCGTATCCTATATCTGAGTCTGTAGCATGATAAGACACCTTATGGCCTTCCCGTTCCTCCATTCGAGTCCATGAAACTCCAAAATTACCGATAGTTATGGTCATTTAAACTGGAATCTTTTCCTGTGTATGAATCTCTACATAATTCTCGCATTATGACTCTGATTACCCTCCAGTCAGCTTCGTATCCTATATCTGAGTCTGTAGCATGATAAGACACTTTATGGCCTTCCCGTTCCTCCATTCGGGTGCCTGAAACTCCAAAAGTACCGATAATTACGGTCTCTTAAACTGGAATCTTTTCCTGTGTACGAATCTCCACATAATTCTCGCACTATGACTCCGATTAACCTCCAATCAGCTTCGTATCCTATATCTGAGTCTGTAGCATGATAAGACACCTTATGGCCTTCCCGTTCCTCCATCCGGGTCCCTGAAACTCCAAAGGTACTCATAGTTACGGTCTCATAAACTGGAATCTTTTCCTGTGTACGAATCTCTACATAATTCTCGCATTATGACTCCGATTACCCTCCAGTCAGCTTCGTTTCCTATATCTGAGTGTGTAGCATGATAAGACACCTTATGCCCTTCCCGTTCCTCCATTCGGGTCCCTGAAACTCCAAAATTACCCATAGTTACGGTCTTTTAAACTGGAGTCTTTTCCTGTGTACGAATCTCTAAATAAATCTCGCATCATGACTCCTATTACACTCCAAACAACTTCGTATCCTATATTTGAGTCTGTAGCATGATAAGACACCTTATGGCCTTCCTGTTCCTCCATTCGGGTCCCTGAAACTCAAACAGTACCGATAGTAACGATCTCATAAACCGGAATGTTTTCCTGTGTACGAATCTCTACATAATTCTAGCATTATAAGTCCGATTACTTTCCAGTTAGCTTCGTATCCTATATCTGAGTCTATAGCATGATAGACACCTTATGGCCTTCCCGTTCCTCCATTCGGGTCCCTGAAACTCCAAAAGTACCGATAATTACGGTCTCTTAAACTGGAATCTTTTCCTGTGTACGAATCTCCACATAATTTTCGCATTATGACTCCGATTACCCTCCAGTCAGCTTCGTATCCTATATCTGAGTCTTTAGCATGATAAGACACCTTATGGCCTTCCCGTTCCTCCATCCGGATCCCTGAAAATCCAAAAGTACCGATAATTACGGTCTAATAAACTTGAATCTTTTCCTGCATACGAATCTCTACATAATTCTCGCATCATGACTCCGGTTATCCTCCAACCAGCTTCGTATCCTTTACCTGTGTCTGTAGCATGATAAGACAACTTATGGCCTTCCCGTTCCTCCATTCGGGTCCCTGATACTCCAAAATTACCGATAGTTATGGTCTTTTAAACTGGAGTCTTTTCCTGTGTACGAATCTCTACATAATTCTCGCATCATGACTCTTATTACACTCCAGTCAGCTTCGTTTCCTATATTTGAGTCTGTAGCATGATAAGACACCTTATGGCCTTCCTGTTCCTCCATTCGGGTCCCTGAAACTCCAAAAGTACCGATAATTACGGTCTCTTAAACTGGAATCTTTTCCTGTGTACGAATCTCCACATAATTCTCGGATCATGACTCCTATTACACTCCAGTCTGCTTCGTATCCTATATTTGAGTCTGTAGCATGATAAGACACCTTATGGCCTTCCTGTTCCTCCATTCGGGTCCCGGAAACTCAAACGGTACCGATAGTTACGATCTCATAAACTTGAATCTTTTCCTGTGTACGAATCTCTACATAATTCTCGCATTATGACTCCGATTACCCTCCAGTCAGCTTCGTATCCTCTATTTGAGTCTGTAGCATGATAAGACACCTTATGGCCTTCCCGTTCCTCCATTCGGGTCTCTAAAACTCGAAAAGTACCGATTATCACGGTCTCATAAACTGAAATCTTTTCCTGTGTACGAATCTCCACATAATTCTCGCATTATGACTCCGATTACCCTCCACTCAACTTCGTATCCTATATCTGAGTCTGTAGCTTGATAAGACACCTTATGGCCTTCCTGTTCCTCCATTCGGGTCCCTGAAACTCCAAAAGTACCGATAATTACGGTTTCATAAACTGGAATCTTTTCCTGTGTACGAATCTCTACATAGTTCTCGTATTATGACTCCGATTACCCTCCAGTCAGATTCGTATCCTAAATCTGAGTATGTAGCATGATAAGACACCTTATGGCCTTCCCATTCCTCCATTCGGGTCCCTGAAACTCCAAAAGTACCGATAGTTACGGTATCATAAACTGGAATCTTTTCCTGTGTACGAATCTCTACATAATTCTCCCATTATGACTCCGATTACCCTCCAATCAGCTTCGTATCCTATATCTGAGTCTGTAGCATGATAAGACACCTTATGGCCTTCCCGTTCCTCCATTCGAGTCCATGAAACTCCAAAATTACCGATAGTTATGGTCATTTAAACTGGAATCTTTTCCTGTGTATGAATCTCTACATAATTCTCGCATTATGACTCTGATTACCCTCCTGTCAGCTTCGTATCCTATATCTGAGTCTGTAGCATGATAAGACACTTTATGGCCTTCCCGTTCCTCCATTCGGGTGCCTGAAACTCCAAAAGTACCGATAATTACGGTCTCTTAAACTGGAATCTTTTCCTGTGTACGAATCTCTACATAATTCTCACATTATGACTCCGATTACCCTCCAGTCAGCTTCGTTTCCTATATCTGAGTCTGTAGCATGATAAGACACCTTATGCCCTTCCCGTTCCTCCATTCGGGTCCCTGAAACTCCAAAATTACCCATAGTTACGGTCTTTTAAACTGGAGTCTTTTCCTGTGTACGAATCTCTAAATAAATCTCGCATCATGACTCCTATTACACTCCAATCAACTTCGTATCCTATATTTGAGTCTGTAGCATGATAAGACACCTTATGGCCTTCCTGTTCCTCCATTCGGGTCCCTGAAACTCAAACAGTACCGATAGTAACGATCTCATAAACCGGAATGTTTTCCTGTGTACGAATCTCTACATAATTCTAGCATTATAAGTCCGATTACTTTCCAGTTAGCTTCGTATCCTATATCTGAGTCTGTAGCATGATAGACACCTTATGGCCTTCCCGTTCCTCCATTCGGGTCCCTGAAACTCCAAAAGTACCGATAATTACGGTCTCTTAAACTGGAATCTTTTCCTGTGTACGAATCTCCACATAATTTTCGCATTATGACTCCGATTACCCTCCAGTCAGCTTCGTATCCTATATCTGAGTCTGTAGCATGATAAGACACCTTATGGCCTTCCCGTTCCTCCATCCGGATCCCTGAAAATCCAAAAGTACCGATAATTACGGTCTAATAAACTTGAATCTTTTCCTGCATACGAATCTCTACATAATTCTCGCATCATGACTCCGGTTATCCTCCAACCAGCTTCGTATCCTTTATCTGTGTCTGTAGCAAGATAAGACAACTTATGGCCTTCCCGTTCCTCCATTCGGGTCCCTGAAACTCCAAAATTACCGATAGTTACGGTCTTTTAAACTGGAGTCTTTTCCTGTGTACGAATCTCTACATAATTCTCGCATCATGACTCTTATTACACTCCAATCAACTTCGTATCCTATATTTGAGTCTGTAGCATGATAAGACACCTTATGGCCTTCCTGTTCCTCCATTCGGGTCCCTGAAACTCCAAAATTACCCATAGTTACGGTCTTTTAAACTGGAGTCTTTTCCTGTGTACGAATCTCTAAATAAATCTCGCATCATGACTCCTATTACACTCCAATCAACTTTGTATCCTATATTTGAGTCTGTAGCATGATAAGACACCTTATGGCCTTCCTGTTCCTCCATTCGGGTCCCTGAAACTCAAACAGTACCGATAGTAACGATCTCATAAACCGGAATGTTTTCCTGTGTACGAATCTCTACATAATTCTAGCATTATAAGTCCGATTACTTTCCAGTTAGCTTCGTATCCTATATCTGAGTCTGTAGCATGATAGACACCTTATGGCCTTCCCGTTCCTCCATTCGGGTCCCTGAAACTCCAAAAGTACCGATAATTACGGTCTATTAAACTGGAATCTTTTCCTGTGTACGAATCTCCACATAATTCTCGCACTATGACTCCGATTAACCTCCAATCAGCTTCGTATCCTATATCTGAGTCTGTAGCATGATAAGACACCTTATGGCCTTCCCGTTCCTCCATCCGGGTCCCTGAAACTCCAAAGGTACTCATAGTTACGGTCTCATAAACTGGAATCTTTTCCTGTGTACGAATCTCTACATAATTCTCGCATTATGACTCCGATTACCCTCCAGTCAGCTTCGTTTCCTATATCTGAGTCTGTAGCATGATAAGACACCTTATGCCCTTCCCGTTCCTCCATTCGGGTCCCTGAAACTCCAAAATTACCCATAGTTACGGTCTTTTAAACTGGAGTCTTTTCCTGTGTACGAATCTCTAAATAAATCTCGCATCATGACTCCTATTACACTCCAATCAACTTCGTATCCTATATTTGAGTCTGTAGCATGATAAGACACCTTATGGCCTTCCTGTTCCTCCATTCGGGTCACTGAAACTCAAACAGTACCGATAGTAACGATCTCATAAACCGGAATGTTTTCCTGTGTACGAATCTCTACATAATTCTAGCATTATAAGTCCGATTACTTTCCAGTTAGCTTCGTATCCTATATCTGAGTCTGTAGCATGATAGACACCTTATGGCCTTCCCGTTCCTCCATTCGGGTCCCTGAAACTCCAAAAGTACCGATAATTACGGTCTCTTAAACTGGATTCTTTTCCTGTGTACGAATCTGCACATAATTTTCGCATTATGACTCCGATTACCCTCCAGTCAGCTTCGTATCCTCTATCTGAGTCTGTAGCATGATAAGACACCTTATGGCCTTCCCGTTCCTCCATCCGAATCCCTGAAAATCATAAAGTACCGATAATTACGGTCTAATAAACTTGAATCTTTTCCTGCATACGAATCTCTACATAAATCTCGCATCATGACTCCGGTTATCCTCCAACCAGCTTCGTATCCTTTATCTGTGTCTGTAGCATGATAAGACAACTTATGGCCTTCCCGTTCCTCCATTCGGGTCCCTGAAACTCCAAAATTACCGATAGTTACGGTCTTTTAAACTGGAGTCTTTTCCTGTGTACGAATCTCTACATAATTCTCGCATCATGACTCTTATTACACTCCAGTCAGCTTCGTTTCCTATATTTGAGTCTGTAGCATGATAAGACACCTTATGGCCTTCCTGTTCCTCCATTCGGGTCCCTGAAACTCCAAAAGTACCGATAATTACGGTATCTTAAACTGGAATCTTTTCCTGTGTACGAATCTCCACATAATTCTAGGATCATGACTCCTATTACACTCCAGTCTGCTTCGTATCCTATATTTGAGTCTGTAGCATGATAAGACACCTTATGGCCTTCCTGTTCCTCCATTCGGGTCCCTGAAACTCAAACGGTACCGATAGTTACGATCTCATAAACTTGAATCTTTTCCTGTGTAGGAATCTCTACATAATTCTCGCATTATGACTCCGATTACCCTCCAGTCAGCTTCGTATCCTCTATCTGAGTCTGTAGCATGATAAGACACCTTATGGCCTTCCCGTTCCTCCATTCGGGTCTCTAAAACTCGAAAAGTACCGATTATCACGGTCTCATAAACTGAAATCTTTTCCTGTGTACGAATCTCCACATAATTCTCGCATTATGACTCCGATTACCCTCCACTCAACTTCGTATCCTATATCTGAGTCTGTAGCTTGATAAGACACCTTATGGCCTTCCTGTTCCTCCATTCGGGTCCCTGAAACTCCAAAAGTGCCGATAATTACAGTTTCATAAACTGGAATCTTTTCCTGTGTACGAATCTCTACATAGTTCTCGTATTATGACTCCGATTACCCTCCAGTCAGATTCGTATCCTAAATCTGAGTATGTAGCATGATAAGACACCTTATGGCCTTCCCATTCCTCCATTCGGGTCCCTGAAACTCCAAAAGTACCGATAGTTACGGTATCATAAACTGGAATCTTTTCCTGTGTACGAATCTCTACATAATTCTCCCATTATGACTCTGATTACCCTCCAATCAGCTTCGTATCCTATATCTGAGTCTGTAGCATGATAAGACACCTTATGGCCTTCCCGTTCCTCCATTCGAGTCCATGAAACTCCAAAATTACCGATAGTTATGGTCATTTAAACTGGAATCTTTTCCTGTGTATGAATCTCTACATAATTCTCGCATTATGACTCTGATTACCCTCCAGTCAGCTTCGTATCCTATATCTGAGTCTGTAGCATGATAAGAAACTTTATGGCCTTCCCGTTCCTCCATTCGGGTGCCTGAAACTCCAAAAGTACCGATAATTACTGTCTCTTAAACTGGAATCTTTTCCTGTGGACGAATCTCCACATAATTCTCGCACTATGACTCCGATTAACCTCCAATCAGCTTCGTATCCTATATCTGAGTCTATAGCATGATAAGACACCTTATGGCCTTCCCGTTCCTCCATCCGGGTCCCTGAAACTCCAAAGGTACTCATAGTTACGGTCTCATAAACTGGAATCTTTTCCTGTGTATGAATCTCTACATAATTCTCGCATTATGACTCCGATTACCCTCCAGTCAGCTTCGTTTCCTATATCTGAGTCTGTAGCATGATAAGACACCTTATGCCCTTCCCGTTCCTCCAATCGGGTCCCTGAAACTCCAAAATTACCCATAGTTACGGTCTTTTAAACTGGAGTCTTTTCCTGTGTACGAATCTCTAAATAAATCTCGCATCATGACTCCTATTACACTCCAATCAACTTCGTATCCTATATTTGAGTCTGTAGCATGATAATACACCTTATGGCCTTCCTGTTCCTCCATTCGGGTCCCTGAAACTCAAACAGTACCGATAGTAACGATCTCATAAACCGGAATGTTTTCCTGTGTACGAATCTCTACATAATTCTAACATTATAAGTCCGATTACTTTCCAGTTAGCTTCGTATCCTATATCTGAGTCTGTAGCATGATAGACACCTTATGGCCTTCCCGTTCCTCCATTCGGGTCCCTGAAACTCCAAAAGTACCGATAATTACGGTCTCTTAAACTGGAATATTTTCCTGTGTACGAATCTCCACATAATTTTCGCATTATGACTCCGATTACCCTCCAGTCAGCTTCGTATCCTATATCTGAGTCTGTAGCATGATAAGACACCTTATGGCCTTCCCGTTCCTCCATCCGGATCCCTGAAAATCCAAAAGTACCGATAATTACGGTCTAATAAACTTGAATCTTTTCCTGCTCACGAATCTCTACATAATTCTCGCATCATGACTCCGGTTATCCTCTAACCAGCTTCGTATCCTTTATCTGTGTCTGTAGCATGAAAAGACAACTTATGGCCTTCCCGTTCCTCCATTCGGGTCCCTGAAACTCCAAAATTACCGATAGTTACGGTCTTTTAAACTGGAGTCTTTTCATGTGTACGAATCTCTACATAATTCTCGCATCATGACTCTTATTACACTCCAGTCAGCTTCGTTTCCTATATTTGAGTCTGTAGCATGATAAGACACCTTATGGCCTTCCTGTTCCTCCATTCGGGTCCCTGAAACTCCAAAAGTACCGATAATTACGGTCTCTTAAACTGGAATCTTTTCCTATGTACGAATCTCCACATAATTCTCGGATCATGACTCCTATTACACTCCAGTCTGCTTCGTATCCTATATTTGAGTCTGTAGCATGATAAGACACCTTATGGCCTTCCTGTTCCTCCATTCGGGTCCCTGAAACTCAAACGGTACCGATAGTTACGATCTCGTAAACTTGAATCTTTTCCTGTGTACGAATCTCTACATAATTCTCGCATTATGACTCCGATTACCCTCCAGTCAGCTTCGTATCCTATATCTGAGTCTGTAGCATGATAAGACACCTTATGGCCTTCCCGTTCCTCCATTCGGGTCTCTAAAACTCGAAAAGTACCGATTATCACGGTCTCATAAACTGAAATCTTTTCCTGTGTACGAATCTCCACATAATTCTCGCATTATGACTCCGATTACCCTCCACTCAACTTCGTATCCTATATCTGAGTCTGTAGCTTGATAAGACACCTTATGGCCTTCCTGTTCCTCCATTCGGGTCCCTGAAACTCCAAAAGTACCGATAATTACGGTTTCATAAACTGGAATCTTTTCCTGTGTACGAATCTCTACATAGTTCTCGTATTATGACTCCGATTACCCTCCAGTCAGATTCGTATCCTAAATCTGAGTATGTAGCATGATAAGACACCTTATGGCCTTCCCATTCCTC
This sequence comes from Ambrosia artemisiifolia, assembly GCA_032199755.1. Classification (NCBI taxonomy): domain Eukaryota; kingdom Viridiplantae; phylum Streptophyta; class Magnoliopsida; order Asterales; family Asteraceae; genus Ambrosia; species Ambrosia artemisiifolia. Next base: position 27,487,286 of record CM063521.1, read on the forward strand.
CATTCGGGTCCCTGAAACTCCAAAAGTACCGATAGTTACGGTATCATAAACTGGAATCTTTTCCTGTGTACGAATCTCTACATAATTCTCCCATTATGACTCCGATTACCCTCCAATCAGCTTCGTATCCTATATCTGAGTCTGTAGCATGATAAGACACCTTATGGCCTTCCTGTTCCTCCATTCGGGTCCCTGAAACTCAAACAGTACCGATAATAACGATCTCATAAACTGGAATGTTTTCCTGTGTACGAATCTCTACATAATTCTAGCATTATAAGTCCGATTACTTTCCAGTTAGCTTCGTATCCTATATCTGAGTCTGTAGCATGATAGACACCTTATGGCCTTCCCGTTCCTCCATTCGGGTCCCTGAAACTCCAAAAGTACCGATAATTACGGTCTCGTAAACTGGAATCTTTTCCTGTGTACGAATCTCTACATAATTCTTGCATTATGACTCCGATTACCCTCCAGTCGGCTTCGTATCCTATATCTGAGTCTGTAGCATGATAAGACAACTTATGGCCTTCCCGTTCCTCCATTCGGATCCCTGAAACTCCAAAATTACCGATAGTTACGGTCTCATAAACTGGAATCTTTTCCTGTGTAGGAATCTCTACATAATTCTCGCATCATGACTCCTATTACACTCCAGTCAGCTTCGTATCCTATATCTGTGTCTGTAGTATGATAAGACAACTTATGGCCTTCCTGTTCCTCCATTCGGGTCCCTGAAACTACAAAATTACCGATAGTTATGGTCATTTAAACTGGAATCTTTTCCTGTGTATGAATCTCTACATAATTCTCGCATTATGACTCTGATTACCCTCCAGTCAGCTTCGTATCCTATATCTGAGTCTGTAGCATGATAAGACACTTTATGGCCTTCCCGTTCCTACATTCGGGTGCCTGAAACTCCAAAGGTACCGATAATTACGGTCTCTTAAACTGGAATCTTTTCCTGTGTACGAATCTCCACATAATTCTCGCATTATGACTCCGATTACCCTCCACTCAACTTCGTATCCTATATCTGAGTCTGTAGCTTGATAAGACACCTTATGGCCTTCCTGTTCCTCCATTCGGGTCCCTGAAACTCCAAAAGTACCGATAATTACGGTTTCATAAACTGGAATCTTTTCCTGTGTACGAATCTCTACATAGTTCTCGTATTATGACTCCGATTACCCTCCAGTCAGATTCGTATCCTAAATCTGAGTATGTAGCATGATAAGACACCTTATGGCCTTCCCATTCCTCCATTCGGGTCCCTGAAACTCCAAAAGTACCGATAGTTACGGTATCATAAACTGGAATCTTTTCCTGTGTACGAATCTCTACATAATTCTCCCATTATGACTCCGATTACCCTCCAATCAGCTTCGTATCCTATATCTGAGTCTGTAGCATGATAAGACACCTTATGGCCTTCCTGTTCCTCCATTCGGGTCCCTGAAACTCAAACAGTACCGATAATAACGATCTCATAAACTGGAATGTTTTCCTGTGTACGAATCTCTACATAATTCTAGCATTATAAGTCCGATTACTTTCCAGTTAGCTTCGTATCCTATATCTGAGTCTGTAGCATGATAGACACCTTATGGCCTTCCCGTTCCTCCATTCGGGTCCCTGAAACTCCAAAAGTACCGATAATTACGGTCTCGTAAACTGGAATCTTTTCCTGTGTACGAATCTCCACATAATTCTTGCATTATGACTCCGATTACCCTCCAGTCGGCTTCGTATCCTATATCTGAGTCTGTAGCATGATAAGACAACTTATGGCCTTCCCGTTCCTCCATTCGGATCCCTGAAACTCCAAAATTACCGATAGTTACGGTCTCATAAACTGGAATCTTTTCCTGTGTAGGAATCTCTACATAATTCTCGCATCATGACTCCTATTACACTCCAGTCAGCTTCGTATCCTATATCTGTGTCTGTAGTATGATAAGACAACTTATGGCCTTCCTGTTCCTCCATTCGGGTCCCTGAAACTACAAAATTACCGATAGTTATGGTCATTTAAACTGGAATCTTTTCCTGTGTATGAATCTCTACATAATTCTCGCATTATGACTCTGATTACCCTCCAGTCAGCTTCGTATCCTATATCTGAGTCTGTAGCATGATAAGACACTTTATGGCCTTCCCGTTCCTACATTCGGGTGCCTGAAACTCCAAAGGTACCGATAATTACGGTCTCTTAAACTGGAATCTTTTCCTGTGTACGAATCTCCACATAATTCTCGCATTATGACTCCGATTACCCTCCACTCAACTTCGTATCCTATATCTGAGTCTGTAGCTTGATAAGACACCTTATGGCCTTCCTGTTCCTCCATTCGGGTCCCTGAAACTCCAAAAGTACCGATAATTACGGTTTCATAAACTGGAATCTTTTCCTGTGTACGAATCTCTACATAGTTCTCGTATTATGACTCCGATTACCCTCCAGTCAGATTCGTATCCTAAATCTGAGTATGTAGCATGATAAGACACCTTATGGCCTTCCCATTCCTCCATTCGGGTCCCTGAAACTCCAAAAGTACCGATAGTTACGGTATCATAAACTGGAATCTTTTCCTGTGTACGAATCTCTACATAATTCTCCCATTATGACTCCGATTACCCTCCAATCAGCTTCGTATCCTATATCTGAGTCTGTAGCATGATAAGACACCTTATGGCCTTCCGTTCCTCCATTCGAGTCCATGAAACTCCAAAATTACCGATAGTTATGGTCATTTAAACTGGAATCTTTTCCTGTGTATGAATCTCTACATAATTCTCGCATTATGACTCTGATTACCCTCCAGTCAGCTTCGTATCCTATATCTGAGTCTGTAGCATGATAAGACACTTTATGGCCTTCCCGTTCCTACATTCGGGTGCCTGAAACTCCAAAGGTACCGATAATTACGGTCTCTTAAACTGGAATCTTTTCCTGTGTACGAATCTCCACATAATTCTCGCACTATGACTCCGATTAACCTCCAATCAGCTTCGTATCCTATATCTGAGTCTGTAGCATGATAAGACACCTTATGGCCATCCCGTTCCTCCATCCGGGTCCCTGAAACTCCAAAGGTGCTCATAGTTACGGTCTCATAAACTGGAATCTTTTCCTGTGTACGAATCTCTACATAATTCTCGCATTATGACTCCGATTACCCTCCAGTCAGCTTCGTTTCCTATATCTGAGTCTGTAGCATGATAAGACACCTTATGCCCTTCCCGTTCCTCCATTCGGGTCCCTGAAATTCCAAAATTACCCATAGTTACGGTCTTTTAAACTGGAGTCTTTTCCTGTGTACGAATCTCTACATAAATCTCGCATCATGACTCCTATTACACTCCAATCAACTTCGTATCCTATATTTGATTCTGTAGCATGATAAGACACCTTATGGCCTTCCTGTTCCTCCATTCGGGTCCCTGAAACTCAAACAGTACCGATAATAACGATCTCATAAACTGGAATGTTTTCCTGTGTACGAATCTCTACATAATTCTAGCATTATAAGTCCGATTACTTTCCAGTTAGCTTCGTATCCTATATCTGAGTCTGTAGCATGATAGACACCTTATGGCCTTCCCGTTCCTCCATTCGGGTCCCTGAAACTCCAAAAGTACCGATAATTACGGTCTCGTAAACTGGAATCTTTTCCTGTGTACGAATCTCTACATAATTCTTGCATTATGACTCCGATTACCCTCCAGTCGGCTTCGTATCCTATATCTGAGTCTGTAGCATGATAAGACAACTTATGGCCTTCCCGTTCCTCCATTCGGGTCCCTGAAACTCCAAAAGTACCGATAATTACGGTCTCGTAAACTGGAATCTTTTCCTGTGTACGAATCTCTACATAATTCTTGCATTATGACTCCGATTACCCTCCAGTCGGCTTCGTATCCTATATCTGAGTCTGTAGCATGATAGACACCTTATGGCCTTCCCGTTCCTCCATTCGGGTCCCTGAAACTCCAAAATTACCGATAGTTACGGTCTTTTAAACTAGAGTCTTTTCCTATGTACGAATCTCTACATAATTCTCGCATCATGACTCCTATTACACTCTAGTCAGCTTCGTATCCTATATTTGAGTCTGTAGCATGATAAGAGACCTTATGGCCTTCCCGTTCCACCATTCGGGTCCCTGAAACTCCAAAAGTACCGATAGTTACGGTCTTTTAAACTGGAATCCTTTCCTGTGTATGAATCTCTACATAATTCTCGCATTATGACTCCGATTACCCTCCAGTCAGCTTCGTATCCTATATCTGAGTCAGTAGCGTGATAAGACACGTTATGGCCTTCCCATTCCTCCATTCGGGTCCCTGAAACTCAAAAAGTACCGATAATTACGGTCTCTTAAACTGTAATCTTTTCCTGTGTACAAATCTCCACATAATTCTCGCATTATGACTCCGATTACTCTCCAGTCAGCTTCGTATATTATATCTGAGTCTGGAGCATGATAAGAGACCTTATGGCCTTCCTGTTCCTCCATTCGGGTCCCTGAAACTCCAAAAGTACCGATAATTACGGTCTCGTAAACTGGAATCTTTTCCTGTGTACGAATCTCTACATAATTCTTGCATTATGACTCCGATTACCCTCCAGTCAGCTTCGTATCCTATATCTGAGTCTGTAGCATGATAAGACACCTTATGGCCTTCCCGTTCCTCCATTCGGATCCCTGAAACTCCAAAAGTACCGATAGTTACGGTCTCATAAACTGGAATCTTTTCCTGTGTACGAATCTCTACATAATTCTCGCATTATGACTCCGGTTACCCTCCAGTCAGCTTCGTATCCTATATCTGTGTCTGTAGTATGATAAGACACCTTATGGCCTTCCCGTTCCTCCCTTCGGGTCCCTGAAACTTCAAAAGTACCGATAATTACGGTCTCATAAACTTGAATCTTTTCATGTGTACGAATCTCTGCATAATTCTCGCATGATGACTCCGATTACCCTCCAGAGAGCTTCGTATCCTATATCTGAGTCTGTAGCATAATAAGACAACTTATGGCCTTCCCGTTCCTCCATTCGGGTCCCTGAAACTCCAAAATTACCGATAGTTACGGTCTTTTAAACTGGAGTCTTTTCATGTGTACGAATCTCTACATAATTCTCGCATCATGACTCTTATTACACTCCAGTCAGCTTCGTTTCCTATATTTGAGTCTGTAGCATGATAAGACACCTTATGGCCTTCCTGTTCCTCCATTCGGGTCCCTGAAACTCCAAAAGTACCGATAATTACGGTCTCTTAAACTGGAATCTTTTCCTGTGTACGAATCTCCACATAATTCTCGGATCATGACTCCTATTACACTCCAGTCTGCTTCGTATCCTATATTTGAGTCTGTAGCATGATAAGACACCTTATGGCCTTCCTGTTCCTCCATTCGGGTCCCTGAAACTCAAACGGTACCGATAGTTACGATCTCATAAACTTGAATCTTTTCCTGTGTACGAATCTCTACATAATTCTCGCATTATGACTCCGATTACCCTCCAGTCAGCTTCGTATCCTCTATCTGAGTCTGTAGCATGATAAGACACCTTATGGCCTTCCTGTTCCTCCATTCGGGTCTCTAAAACTCGAAAAGTACCGATTATCACGGTCTCATAAACTGAAATCTTTTCCTGTGTACGAATCTCCACATAATTCTCGCATTATGACTCCGATTACCCTCCACTCAACTTCGTATCCTATATCTGAGTCTGTAGCTTGATAAGACACCTTATGGCCTTCCTGTTCCTCCATTCGGGTCCCTGAAACTCCAAAAGTACCGATAATTACGGTTTCATAAACTGGAATCTTTTCCTGTGTACGAATCTCTACATAGTTCTCGTATTATGACTCCGATTACCCTCCAGTCAGATTTGTATCCTATATCTGAGTCAGTAGCGTGATAAGACACGTTATGGCCTTCCCATTCCTCCATTCGGGTCCCTGAAACTCAAAAAGTACCGATAATTACGGTCTCTTAAACTGGAATCTTTTCCTGTGTACAAATCTCCACATAATTCTCGCATTATGACCCCGCTTACTCTCCAGTCAGCTTCGTATATTATATCTGAGTCTGTAGCATGATAAGAGACATTATGGCCTTCCCGTTCCTCCATTCGGGTCCCTGAAACTCCAAAAGTACCGATAATTACGGTCTCGTAAACTGGAATCTTTTCCTGTGTACGAATCTCTACATAATTCTTGCATTATGACTCCGATTACCCTCCAGTCAGCTTCGTATCCTATATCTGAGTCTGTAGCATGATAAGACACCTTATGGCCTTCACGTTCCTCCATTCGGATCCCTGAAACTCCAAAAGTACCGATAGTTACGGTCTCATAAACTGGAATATTTTCCTGTGTACGAATCTCTACATAATTCTCGCATTATGACTCCCATTACCCTCCAGTCAGCTTTGTATCCTTTATCTGAGTCTGTAGCATGATAAGACACCTTATGGCCTTCCCGTTCCTCCATTCGGGTCCCTGAAACTCAAACAGTACCGATAGTTACGATCTCATAAACTGTAATATTTTCCTGTGTACGAATCTCTACATAATTCTCGCATTATGACTCCGATTACCCTCCAGTCAGCTTCGTATCCTATATCTGAGTCTGTAGCATTATAAGACACCTTATCGCCTTCCTGTTCCTCCATTCGGGTCCCTGAAACTCCAAAATTACCAATAGTTACGGTCTTTTAAACTAGAGTCTTTTCCTGTGTACGAATCTCTACATAATTCTCGCATCATGACTCCGGTTATCCTCCAGTCAGCTTCGTATCCTTTATCTGTGTCTGTAGCATGATAAAACAACTTATGGCCTTCCCGTTCCTCCATTCGTGTCCCTGAAACTCCAAAATTACCGATAGTTACGGTCTTTTAAACTGGAGTCTTTTCCTGTGTACGAATCTCTACATAATTCTCGCATCATGACTCCTATTACACTCCAGTCAGCTTCGTTTCCTATATTTGAGTCTGTAGCATGATAAGACACCTTATCGCCTTCCTGTTCCTCCATTGGGGTCCCTGAAACTCCAAAAGTACCGATAATTACGGTCTCTTAAATTGGAATCTTTTCCTGTGTATGAATCTCGACATAATTCTCGGATCATGACTCCTATTACACTCCAGTCTGCTTCGTATCTTATATTTGAGTCTGTAGCATGATAAGACACCTTATGGCCTTCCTGTTCCTCCATTCGGGTCCCTGAAAGTCAAACAGTACCGAGAGTTACGGTCTCATAAACTGGAATATTTTCCTGTGTACGAATCTCTACATAATTCTCGCATTATGACTCCGATTACCCTCCTGTTAGCTTCGTATCCTATATCTGAGTCTGTAGCATGATAAGACACCTTATGGCCTTCCCGTTCCTCCATTCGGGTCCCTGAAACTCCAAAAGTACCGATAATTACGGTCTCATAAACTTGAATATTTTCCCGTGTACGAATCTCTACGTAATTCTCGCATTATGACTCCGATTTCCCTCCAGTCAGCTTCGTATCCTATATCTGAGTCTGTAGAATGATAAGACACCTTATGGCCTTCCCGTTCCTCCATCTGGATCCCTAAAAATCCAAAAGTACCGATAATTACGGTCTCATAAACTGGAATTTTTTCATGTGTACGAATCTCCACATAATTCTTGCATTATGACTCCGATTACTCTCTAGTCAGCTTCGAATCCTATATCTGAGTCTGTAGCATGATAAGACACGTTATGGCCTTCCCATTCCTCCATTCGGGTCCCTGAAACTCCAAAAGTACAGATAATTACGGTCTCCTAATCTTTTCCTGTGTACAAATCTCCACATAATTCTCGCATTATGACTCCGATTACTCTCTAGTCAGCTTCGTATATTATATCTGAGTCTGTAGCATGATAAGAGTCCTTATGGCCTTCCCGTTCCTCCATTCGGGTCCCTGAAACTCCAAAAGTACCGATAATTACGGTCTCGTAAACTGGAATCTTTTCCTGTGTACGAATCTCTACATAATTCTCGCATTATGACTCCGGTTACCCTCCAGTCAGCTTCGTATCCTATATCTGTGTCTGTAGCATGATAAGAAACCTTATGGCCTTCCCGTTCCTCCATTCGGGTCCCTGAAACTCCAAAATTACCGATAGTTACGGTCTCATAAACTAGAATCTTTTCCTGTGTACGAATCTCTACATAATTCTCGCATTATGACTCCGATTACCCTCCAGTCAGTTTCGTATCCTATATCTGAGTCTGTAGCATGATAAGACACACCTTATGGCCTTCCCGTTCCTGCATTCAGATCCCTGAAACTCCAAAAGTACCGATAGTTACGGTCTCATAAACTGGAATCTTTTCCTGTGTACGAATCTCTACATAATTCTCGCATTATGACTCCGGTTACCCTCCAGTCAGCTTCGTATCCTATATCTGTGTCTGTAGCATGATAAGACACCTTATGGCCTTCCCGTTCCTCCATTCGGGTCCCTGAAACTCCAAAATTACCGATAGTTACGGTCTCATAAACTAGAATCTTTTCCTGTGTACGAATCTCTACATAATTCTCGCATTATGACTCCGATTTCCCTCCAGTCAGCTTCGTATCCTATATCTGAGTCTGTAGCATGATAAGACACCTTATGGCCTTCCCGTTCCTCCATCCGGATCCCTGAAAATCCAAAAGTACCGATAATTACGGTCTAATAAACTTGAATCTTTTCCTGCATACGAATCTCTACATAATTCTCGCATCATGACTCCGGTTGTCCTCCAACCAGCTTCGTATCCTTTATCTGTGTCTGTAGCATGATAAGACAACTTATGGCCTTCCCGTTCCTCCATTCGGGTCCCTGAAACTCCAAAATTACCGATAGTTACGGTCTTTTAAACTAGAGTCTTTTCCTGTGTACGAATCTCTACATAATTCTCGCATCATGACTCTTATTACACTCCAGTCAGCTTCGTTTCCTATATTTGAGTCTGTAGCATGATATGACACCTTATGGCCTTCCCGTTCCTCCATTCGGGTCCCTGAAACTCCAAAAGTACCGATAATTACGGTCTCTTAAACTGGAATCTTTTCCTGTGTATGAATCTCCACATAATTCTCGGATCATGACTCCTATTACACTCCATTCTGCTTCGTATCCTATATTTGAGTCTGTAGCATGATAAGACACCTTATGGCCTTCCTGTTCCTCCATTCGGGTCCATGAAACTCAAACGGTACCGATAGTTACGATCTCATAAACTTGAATCTTTTACGGTGTACGAATCTCTACATAATTCTCGCATTATGACTCCGATTACCCTCCAGTCAGCTTCGTATCCTCTATCTGAGTCTGTAGCATGATAAGACACCTTATGGCCTTCCCGTTCCTCCATTCGGGTCTCTAAAACTCGAAAAGTACCGATTATCACGGTCTCATAAACTGGAATCTTTTCCTGTGTACGAATCTCCACATAATTCTCGCATTATGACTCAGATTACCCTCCACTCAGCTTCGTATCCTATATCTGAGTCTGTAGCATGATAAGACACCTTATGGCCTTCCTGTTCCTCCATTCGGGTCCCTGAAACTCCAAAAGTACCGATAATTATGGTTTCATAAACTGGAATCTTTTCCTGTGTACGAATCTCTACATAGTTCTCGTATTATGATTCCGATTACCCTCCAGTCAGATTCGTATCCTATATCTAAGTATGTAGCATGATAAGACACCTTATGGCCTTCCCATTCCTCCATTCGGGTCCCTGAAACTCCAAAAGTACCGATAGTTACGGTATCATAAACTGGAATCTTTTCCTGTGTACGAATCTCTACATAATTCTCGCATTATGACTCCAATTACCCTCCAATCAGCTTCGTATCCTATATCTGAGTCTGTAGCATGATAAGACACCTTATGGCCTTCCCGTTCCTCCATTCGAGTCCATGAAACTCCAAAATTACCGATAGTTATGGTCATTTAAACTGGAATCTTTTCCTGTGTATGAATCTCTACATAATTCTCGCATTATGACTCTGATTACCCTCCAGTCAGCTTCGTATCCTATATCTGAGTCTGTAGCATGCTAAGACACTTTATGGCCTTCCCGTTCCTCCATTCGGGTGCCTGAAACTCCAAAAGTACTGATAATTACGGTCTCTTAAACTGGAATCTTTTCCAGTGTACGAATCTCCACATAATTCTCGCACTATGACTCCGATTAACCTCCAATCAGCTTCGTATCCTATATCTGAGTCTGTAGCATGATAAGACACCTTATGGCCTTCCCGTTCCTCCATCCGGGTCCCTGAAACTCCAAAGGTACTCATAGTTACGGTCTCATAAACTGGAATCTTTTCCTGTGTACGAATCTCTACATAATTCTCGCATTATGACTCCGATTACCCTCCAGTCAGCTTCGTTTCCTATATCTGAGTGTGTAGCATGATAAGACACCTTATGCCCTTCCCGTTCCTCCATTCGGGTCCCTGAAACTCCAAAATTACCCATAGTTACGGTCTTTTAAACTGGAGTCTTTTCCTGTGTACGAATCTCTAAATAAATCTCGCATCATGACTCCTATTACACTCCAATCAACTTCGTATCCTATATTTGAGTCTGTAGCATGATAAGACACCTTATGGCCTTCCTGTTCCTCCATTCGGGTCCCTGAAACTCAAACAGTACCGATAGTAACGATCTCATAAACCGGAATGTTTTCCTGTGTACGAATCTCTACATAATTCTAGCATTATAAGTCCGATTACTTTCCAGTTAGCTTCGTATCCTATATCTGAGTCTATAGCATGATAGACACCTTATGGCCTTCCCGTTCCTCCATTCGGGTCCCTGAAACTCCAAAAGTACCGATAATTACGGTCTCTTAAACTGGAATCTTTTCCTGTGTACGAATCTCCACATAATTTTCGCATTATGACTCCGATTACCCTCCAGTCAGCTTCGTATCCTATATCTGAGTCTGTAGCATGATAAGACACCTTATGGCCTTCCCGTTCCTCCATTCGGGTCCCTGAAACTCAAACAGTACCGATAGTAACGATCTCATAAACCGGAATGTTTTCCTGTGTACGAATCTCTACATAATTCTAGCATTATAAGTCCGATTACTTTCCAGTTAGCTTCGTATCCTATATATGAGTCTATAGCATGATAGACACCTTATGGCCTTCCCGTTCCTCCATTCGGGTCCCTGAAAATCCAAAAGTACCGATAATTACGGTCTAATAAACTTGAATCTTTTCCTGCATACGAATCTCTACATAATTCTCGCATCATGACTCCGGTTATCCTCCAACCAGCTTCGTATCCTTTACCTGTGTCTGTAGCATGATAAGACAACTTATGGCCTTCCCGTTCCTCCATTCGGGTACCTGAAACTCCAAAATTACCGATAGTTATGGTCTTTTAAACTGGAGTCTTTTCCTGTGTACGAATCTCTACATAATTCTCGCATCATGACTCTTATTACACTCCAGTCAGCTTCGTTTCCTATATTTGAGTCTGTAGCATGATAAGACACCTTATGGCCTTCCTGTTCCTCCATTCGGGTCCCTGAAACTCCAAAAGTACCGATAATTACGGTTTCATAAACTGGAATCTTTTCCTGTGTACGAATCTCTACATAGTTCTCGTATTATGACTCCGATTACCCTCCAGTCAGATTCGTATCCTAAATCTGAGTATGTAGCATGATAAGACACCTTATGGCCTTCCCATTCCTCCATTCGGGTCCCTGAAACTCCAAAAGTACCGATAGTTACGGTATCATAAACTGGAATCTTTTCCTGTGTACGAATCTCTACATAATTCTCCCATTATGACTCCGATTACCCTCCAATCAGCTTCGTATCCTATATCTGAGTCTGTAGCATGATAAGACACCTTATGGCCTTCCCGTTCCTCCATTCGAGTCCATGAAACTCCAAAATTACCGATAGTTATGGTCATTTAAACTGGAATCTTTTCCTGTGTATGAATCTCTACATAATTCTCGCATTATGACTCTGATTACCCTCCTGTCAGCTTCGTATCCTATATCTGAGTCTGTAGCATGATAAGACACTTTATGGCCTTCCCGTTCCTCCATTCGGGTGCCTGAAACTCCAAAAGTACCGATAATTACGGTCTCTTAATCTGGAATCTTTTCCTGTGTACGAATCTCTACATAATTCTCGCATTATGACTCCGATTACCCTCCAGTCAGCTTCGTTTCTTATATCTGAGTCTGTAGCATGATAAGACACCTTATGCCCTTCCCGTTCCTCCATTCGGGTCCCTGAAACTCCAAAATTACCCATAGTTACGGTCTTTTAAACTGGAGTCTTTTCCTGTGTACGAATCTCTAAATAAATCTCGCATCATGACTCCTATTACACTCCAATCAACTTCGTATCCTATATTTGAGTCTGTAGCATGATAAGACACCTTATGGCCTTCCTGTTCCTCCATTCGGGTCCCTGAAACTCAAACAGTACCGATAGTAACGATCTCATAAACCGGAATGTTTTCCAGTGTACGAATCTCTACATAATTCTAGCATTATAAGTCCGATTACTTTCCAGTTAGCTTTGTATCCTATATCTGAGTCTGTAGCATGATAGACACCTTATGGCCTTCCCGTTCCTCCATTCGGGTCCCTGAAACTCCAAAAGTACCGATAATTACGGTCTCTTAAACTGGAATCTTTTCGTGTGTACGAATCTCCACATAATTTTTGCATTATGACTCCGATTACCCTCCAGTCAGCTTCGTATCCTATATCTGAGTCTGTAGCATGATAAGACACCTTATGGCCTTCCCGTTCCTCCATCCGGATCCCTGAAAATCCAAAAGTACCGATAATTACGGTCTAATAAACTTGAATCTTTTCCTGCATACGAATCTCTACATAATTCTCGCATCATGACTCCGGTTATCCTCCAACCAGCTTCGTATCCTTTATCTGTGTCTGTAGCATGATAAGACAACTTATGGCCTTCCCGTTCCTCCATTCGGGTCCCTGAAACTCCAAAATTACCGATAGTTACGGTCTTTTAAACTGGAGTCTTTTCCTGTGTACGAATCTCTACATAATTCTCGCATCATGACTCTTATTACACTCCAATCAACTTCGTATCCTATATTTGAGTCTGTAGCATGATAAGACACCTTATGGCCTTCCTGTTCCTCCATTCGGGTCCCTGAAACTCCAAAATTACCCATAGTTACGGTCTTTTAAACTGGAGTCTTTTCCTGTGTACGAATCTCTAAATAAATCTCGCATCATGACTCCTATTACACTCCAATCAACTTCGTATCCTATATTTGAGTCTGTAGCATGATAAGACACCTTATGGCCTTCCTGTTCCTCCATTCGGGTCCCTGAAACTCAAACAGTACCGATAGTAACGATCTCATAAACCGGAATGTTTTCCTGTGTACGAATCTCTACATAATTCTAGCATTATAAGACCGATTACTTTCCAGTTAGCTTCGTATCCTATATCTGAGTCTGTAGCATGATAGACACCTTATGGCCTTCCCGTTCCTCCATTCGGGTCCCTGAAACTCCAAAAGTACCGATAATTACGGTCTATTAAACTGGAATCTTTTCCTGTGTACGAATCTCCACATAATTCTCGCACTATGACTCCGATTAACCTCCAATCAGCTTCGTATCCTATATCTGAGTCTGTAGCATGATAAGACACCTTATGGCCTTCCCGTTCCTCCATCCGAGTCCCTGAAACTCCAAAGGTACTCATAGTTACGGTCTCATAAACTGGAATCTTTTCCTGTGTACGAATCTCTACATAATTCTCGCATTATGACTCCGATTACCCTCCAGTCAGCTTCGTTTCCTATATCTGAGTCTGTAGAATGATAAGACACCTTATGCCCTTCCCGTTCCTCCATTCGGGTCCCTGAAACTCCAAAATTACCCATAGTTACGGTCTTTTAAACTGGAGTCTTTTCCTGTGTACGAATCTCTAAATAAATCTCGCATCATGACTCCTATTACACTCCAATCAACTTCGTATCCTATATTTGAGTCTGTAGCATGATAAGACACCTTATGGCCTTCCTGTTCCTCCATTCGGGTCCCTGAAACTCAAACAGTACCGATAGTAACGATCTCATAAACCGGAATGTTTTCCTGTGTACGAATCTCTACATAATTCTAGCATTATAAGTCCGATTACTTTCCAGTTAGCTTCGTATCCTATATCTGAGTCTGTAGCATGATAGACACCTTATGGCCTTCCCGTTCCTCCATTCGGGTCCCTGAAACTCCAAAAGTACCGATAATTACGGTCTCTTAAACTGGAATCTTTTCCTGTGTACGAATCTCCACATAATTTTCGCATTATGACTCCGATTACCCTCCAGTCAGCTTCGTATCCTATATCTGAGTCTGTAGCATGATAAGACACCTTATGGCCTTCCCGTTCCTCCATCCGAATCCCTGAAAATCCAAAAGTACCGATAATTACGGTCTAATAAACTTGAATCTTTTCCTGCATACGAATCTCTACATAAATCTCGCATCATGACTCCGGTTATCCTCCAACCAGCTTCGTATCCTTTATCTGTGTCTGTAGCATGATAAGACAACTTATGGCCTTCCCGTTCCTCCATTCGGGTCCCTGAAACTCCAAAATTACCGATAGTTACGGTCTTTTAAACTGGAGTCTTTTCCTGTGTACGAATCTCTACATAATTCTCGCACCATGACTCTTATTACACTCCAGTCAGCTTCGTTTCCTATATTTGAGTCTGTAGCATGATAAGACACCTTATGGCCTTCCTGTTCCTCCATTCGGGTCCCTGAAACTCCAAAGGTACCGATAATTACGGTATCTTAAACTGGAATCTTTTCCTGTGTACGAATCTCCACATAATTCTAGGATCATGACACCTATTACACTCCAGTCTGCTTCGTATCCTATATTTGAGTCTGTAGCATGATAAGACACCTTATGGCCTTCCTGTTCCTCCATTCGGGTCCCTGAAACTCAAACGGTACCGATAGTTACGATCTCATAAACTTGAATCTTTTCCTGTGTACGAATCTCTACATAATTCTCGCATTATGACTCCGATTACCCTCCAGTCAGCTTCGTATCCTCTATCTGAGTCTGTAGCATGATAAGACACCTTATGGCCTTCCCGTTCCTCCATTCGGGTCTCTAAAACTCGAAAAGTACCGATTATCACGGTCTCATAAACTGAAATCTTTTCCTGTGTACGAATCTCCACATAATTCTCGCATTATGACTCCGATTACCCTCCACTCAACTTCGTATCCTATATCTGAGTCTGTAGCTTGATAAGACACCTTATGGCCTTCCTGTTCCTCCATTCGGGTCCATGAAACTCCAAAAGTGCCGATAATTACAGTTTCATAAACTGGAATCTTTTCCTGTGTACGAATCTCTACATAGTTCTCGTATTATGACTCCAATTACCCTCCAGTCAGATTCGTATCCTAAATCTGAGTATGTAGCATGATAAGACAACTTATGGCCTTCCCATTCCTCCATTCGGGTCCCTGAAACTCCAAAAGTACCGATAGTTACGGTATCATAAACTGGAATCTTTTCCTGTGTACGAATGTCTACATAATTCTCCCATTATGACTCTGATTACCCTCCAATCAGCTTCGTATCCTATATCTGAGTCTGTAGCATGATAAGACACCTTATGGCCTTCCCGTTCCTCCATTCGAGTCCATGAAACTCCAAAATTACCGATAGTTATGGTCATTTAAACTGGAATCTTTTCCTGTGTATGAATCTCTACATAATTCTCGCATTATGACTCTGATTACCCTCCAGTCAGCTTCGTATCCTATATCTGAGTCTGTAGCATGATAAGACACTTTATGGCCTTCCCGTTCCTCCATTCGGGTGCCTGAAACTCCAAAAGTACCGATAATTACGGTCTCTTAAACTGGAATCTTTTCCTGTGTACGAATCTCCACATAATTCTCGCACTATGACTCCGATTAACCTCCAATCAGCTTCGTATCCTATATCTGAGTCTATAGCATGATAAGACACCTTATGGCCTTCCCGTTCCTCCATCCGGGTCCCTGAAACTCCAAAGGTACTCATAGTTACGGTCTCATAAACTGGAATCTTTTCCTGTGTACGAATCTCTACATAATTCTCGCATTATGACTCCGATTACCCTCCAGTCAGCTTCGTTTCCTATATCTGAGTCTGTAGCATGATAAGACACCTTATGCCCTTCCCGTTCCTCCAATCGGGTCCCTGAAACTCCAAAATTACCCATAGTTACGGTCTTTTAAACTGGAGTCTTTTCCTGTGTACGAATCTCTAAATAAATCTCGCATCATGACTCCTATTACACTCCAATCAACTTCGTATCCTATATTTGAGTCTGTAGCATGATAATACACCTTATGGCCTTCCTGTTCCTCCATTCGGGTCCCTGAAACTCAAACAGTACCGATAGTAACGATCTCATAAACCGGAATGTTTTCCTGTGTACGAATCTCTACATAATTCTAGCATTATAAGTCCGATTACTTTCCAGTTAGCTTCGTATCCTATATCTGAGTCTGTAGCATGATAGACACCTTATGGCCTTCACGTTCCTCCATTCGGGTCCCTGAAACTCCAAAAGTACCGATAATTACGGTCTCTTAAACTGGAATATTTTCCTGTGTACGAATCTCCACATAATTTTCGCATTATGACTCCGATTACCCTCCAGTCAGCTTCGTATCCTATATCTGAGTCTGTAGCATGATAAGACACCTTATGGCCTTCCCGTTCCTCCATCCGGATCCCTGAAAATCCAAAAGTACCGATAATTACGGTCTAATAAACTTGAATCTTTTCCTGCATACGAATCTCTACATAATTCTCGCATCATGACTCCGGTTATCCTCCAACCAGCTTCGTATCCTTTATCTGTGTCTGTAGCATGAAAAGACAACTTATGGCCTTCCCGTTCCTCCATTCGGGTCCCTGAAACTCCAAAATTACCGATAGTTACGGTCTTTTAAACTGGAGTCTTTTCATGTGTACGAATCTCTACATAATTCTCGCATCATGACTCTTATTACACTCCAGTCAGCTTCGTTTCCTATATTTGAGTCTGTAGCATGATAAGACACCTTATGGCCTTCCTGTTCCTCCATTCGGGTCCCTGAAACTCCAAAAGTACCGATAATTACGGTCTCTTAAACTGGAATCTTTTCCTGTGTACGAATCTCCACATAATTCTCGGATCATGACTCCTATTACACTCCAGTCTGCTTCGTATCCTATATTTGAGTCTGTAGCATGATAAGACACCTTATGGCCTTCCTGTTCCTCCATTCGGGTCCCTGAAACTCAAACGGTACCGATAGTTACGATCTCATAAACTTGAATCTTTTCCTGTGTACGAATCTCTACATAATTCTCGCATTATGACTCCGATTACCCTCCAGTCAGCTTCGTATCCTCTATCTGAGTCTGTAGCATGATAAGACACCTTATGGCCTTCCCGTTCCTCCATTCGGGTCTCTAAAACTCGAAAAGTACCGATTATCACGGTCTCATAAACTGAAATCTTTTCCTGTGTACGAATCTCCACATAATTCTCGCATTATGACTCCGATTACCCTCCACTCAACTTCGTATCCTATATCTGAGTCTGTAGCTTGATAAGACACCTTATGGCCTTCCTGTTCCTCCATTCGGGTCCCTGAAACTCCAAAAGTACCGATAATTACGGTTTCATAAACTGGAATCTTTTCCTGTGTACGAATCTCTACATAGTTCTCGTATTATGACTCCGATTACCCTCCAGTCAGATTCGTATCCTAAATCTGAGTATGTAGCATGATAAGACACCTTATGGCCTTCCCATTCCTCCATTCGGGTCCCTGAAACTCCAAAAGTACCGATAGTTACGGTATCATAAACTGGAATCTTTTCCTGTGTACGAATCTCTACATAATTCTCCCATTATGACTCCGATTACCCTCCAATCAGCTTCGTATCCTATATCTGAGTCTGTAGCATGATAAGACACCTTATGGCCTTCCCGTTCCTCCATTCGAGTCCATGAAACTCCAAAATTACCGATAGTTATGGTCATTTAAACTGGAATCTTTTCCTGTGTATGAATCTCTACATAATTCTCGCATTATGACTCTGATTACCCTCTAGTCAGCTTCGTATCCTATATCTGAGTCTGTAGCATGATAAGACACTTTATGGCCTTCCCGTTCCTACATTCGGGTGCCTGAAACTCCAAAAGTACCGATAATTACGGTCTCTTAAACTGGAATCTTTTCCTGTGTACGAATCTCCACATAATTCATGCACTATGACTCCGATTAACCTCCAATCAGCTTCGTATCCTATATCTGAGTCTGTAGCATGATAAGACACCTTATGGCCATCCCGTTCCTCCATCCGGGTCCCTGAAACTCCAAAGGTGCTCATAGTTACGGTCTCATAAACTGGAATCTTTTCCTGTGTACGAATCTCTACATAATTCTCGCATTATGACTCTGATTACCCTCCAGTCAGCTTCGTTTCCTATATCTGAGTCTGTAGCATGATAAGACACCTTATGCCCTTCCCGTTCCTCCATTCGGGTCCCTGAAATTCCAAAATTACCCATAGTTACGGTCTTTTAAACTGGAGTCTTTTCCTGTGTACGAATCTCTACATAAATCTCGCATCATGACTCCTATTACACTCCAATCAACTTCGTATCCTATATTTGATTCTGTAGCATGATAAGACACCTTATGGCCTTCCTGTTCCTCCATTCGGGTCCCTGAAACTCAAACAGTACCGATAATAACGATCTCATAAACTGGAATGTTTTCCTGTGTACGAATCTCTACATAATTCTAGCATTATAAGTCCGATTACTTTCCAGTTAGCTTCGTATCCTATATCTGAGTCTGTAGCATGATAGACACCTTATGGCCTTCCCGTTCCTCCATTCGGGTCCCTGAAACTCCAAAAGTACCGATAATTACGGTCTCGTAAACTGGAATCTTTTCCTGTGTACGAATCTCTACATAATTCTTGCATTATGACTCCGATTACCCTCCAGTCGGCTTCGTATCCTATATCTGAGTTTGTAGCATGATAAGACAACTTATGGCCTTCCCGTTCCTCCATTCAGATCCCTGAAACTCCAAAATTACCGATAGTTACGATCTCATAAACTGGAATCTTTTCCTGTGTAGGAATCTCTACATAATTCTCGCATCATGACTCCTATTACACTCCAGTCAGCTTCGTATCCTATATCTGTGTCTGTAGTATGATAAGACAACTTATGGCCTTCCTGTTCCTCCATTCGGGTCCCTGAAACTACAAAATTACCGATAGTTACGGTCTTTTAAACTAGAGTCTTTTCCGGTGTACGAATCTCTACATAATACTCGCATCATGACTCCTATTACACTCCAGTCAGCTTCGTATCCTATATTTGAGTCTGTAGCATGATAAGACACGTTATGGCCTTCCTGTTCCTCCATTCGGGTCCCTGAAACTCAAACAGTACCGATAGTTACGATCTCATAAACTGTAATATTTTCCTGTGTACGAATCTCTACATAATTCTCGCATTATGACTCCGATTACCCTCCAGTCAGCTTCGTATCCTATATCTGAGTCTGTAGCATTATAAGACACCTTATCGCCTTCCTGTTCCTCCATTCGGGTCCCTGAAACTCCAAATTTACCGATAGTTACGGTCTTTTAAACTAGAGTCTTTTCCTATGTACGAATCTCTACATAATTCTCGCATCATGACTCCTATTACACTCTAGTCAGCTTCGTATCCTATATTTGAGTCTGTAGCATGATAAGAGACCTTATGGCCTTCCCGTTCCTCGATTCGGGTCCCTGAAACTCCAAAAGTACCGATAGTTACGGTCTTTTAAACTGGAATCTTTTCCTGTGTATGAATCTCTACATAATTCTCGCATTATGACTCCGATTACCCTCCAGTCAGCTTCGTATCCTATATCTGAGTCAGTAGCGTGATAAGACACGTTATGGCCTTCCCATTCCTCCATTCGGGTCCCTGAAACTCAAAAAGTACCGATAATTACGGTCTCTTAAACTGTAATCTTTTCCTGTGTACAAATCTCCACATAATTCTCGCATTATGACTCCGATTACTCTCCAGTCAGCTTCGTATATTATATCTGAGTCTGGAGCATGATAAGAGACCTTATGGCCTTCCTGTTCCTCCATTCGGGTCCCTGAAACTCCAAAAGTACCGATAATTACGGTCTCGTAAACTGGAATCTTTTCCTGTGTACGAATCTCTACATAATTCTTGCATTATGACTCCGATTACCCTCCAGTCAGCTTCGTATCCTATATCTGAGTCTGTAGCATGATAAGACACCTTATGGCCTTCCCGTTCCTCCATTCGGATCCCTGAAACTCCAAAAGTACCGATAGTTACGGTCTCATAAACTGGAATCTTTTCCTGTGTACGAATCTCTACATAATTCTCGCATTATGACTCCGGTTACCCTCCAGTCAGCTTCGTATCCTATATCTGTGTCTGTAGTATGATAAGACACCTTATGGCCTTCCCGTTCCTCCCTTCGGGTCCCTGAAACTTCAAAAGTACCGATAATTACGGTCTCATAAACTTGAATCTTTTCATGTGTACGAATCTCTGCATAATTCTCGCATGATCACTCCGATTACCCTCCAGAGAGCTTCGTATCCTATATCTGAGTCTGTAGCATAATAAGACAACTTATGGCCTTCCCGTTCCTCCATTCGGGTCCCTGAAACTCCAAAATTACCGATAGTTACGGTCTTTTAAACTGGAGTCTTTTCATGTGTACGAATCTCTACATAATTCTCGCATCATGACTCTTATTACACTCCAGTCAGCTTCGTTTCCTATATTTGAGTCTGTAGCATGATAAGACACCTTATGGCCTTCCTGTTCCTCCATTCGGGTCCCTGAAACTCCAAAAGTACCGATAATTACGGTCTCTTAAACTGGAATCTTTTCCTGTGTACGAATCTCCACATAATTCTCGGATCATGACTCCTATTACACTCCAGTCTGCTTCGTATCCTATATTTGAGTCTGTAGCATGATAAGACACCTTATGGCCTTCCTGTTCCTCCATTCGGGTCCCTGAAACTCAAACGGTACCGATAGTTACGATCTCATAAACTTGAATCTTTTTCTGTGTACGAATCTCTACATAATTCTCGCATTATGACTCCGATTACCCTGCAGTCAGCTTCGTATCCTCTATCTGAGTCTGTAGCATGATAAGACACCTTATGGCCTTCCCGTTCCTCCATTCGGGTCTCTAAAACTCGAAAAGTACCGATTATCACGGTCTCATAAACTGAAATCTTTTCCTGTGTACGAATCTCCACATAATTCTCGCATTATGACTCCGATTACCCTCCACTCAACTTCGTATCCTATATCTGAGTCTGTAGCTTGATAAGACACCTTATGGCCTTCCTGTTCCTCCATTCGGGTCCCTGAAACTCCAAAAGTACCGATAATTACGGTTTCATAAACTGGAATCTTTTCCTGTGTACGAATCTCTACATAGTTCTCGTATTATGACTCCGATTACCCTCCAGTCAGATTCGTATCCTAAATCTGAGTATGTAGCCTGATAAGACACCTTATGGCCTTCCCATTCCTCCATTCGGGTCCCTGAAACTCCAAAAGTACCGATAGTTACGGTATCATAAACTGGAATCTTTTCCTGTGTACGAATCTCTACATAATTCTCCCATTATGACTCCGATTACCCTCCAATCAGCTTCGTATCCTATATCTGAGTCTGTAGCATGATAAGACACCTTATGGCCTTCCCGTTCCTCCATTCGAGTCCATTAAACTCCAAAATTACCGATAGTTATGGTCATTTAAACTGGAATCTTTTCCTGTGTATGAATCTCTACATAATTCTCGCATTATGACTCTGATTACCCTCCAGTCAGCTTCGTATCCTATATCTGAGTCTGTAGCATGATAAGACACTTTATGGCCTTCCCGTTCCTACATTCGGGTGCCTGAAACTCCAAAAGTACCGATAATTACGGTCTCTTAAACTGGAATCTTTTCCTGTGTACGAATCTCCACATAATTCTCGCACTATGACTCCGATTAACCTCCAATCAGCTTCGTATCCTATATCTGAGTCTGTAGCATGATAAGACACCTTATGGCCATCCCGTTCCTCCATCCGGGTCCCTGAAACTCCAAAGGTGCTCATAGTTACGGTCTCATAAACTGGAATCTTTTCCTGTGTACGAATCTCTACATAATTCTCGCATTATGACTCCGATTACCCTCCAGTCAGCTTCGTTTCCTATATCTGAGTCTGTAGCATGATAAGACACCTTATGCCCTTCCCGTTCCTCCATTCGGGCCCCTGAAATTCCAAAATTACCCATAGTTACGGTCTTTTAAACTGGAGTCTTTTCCTGTGTACGAATCTCTACATAAATCTCGCATCATGACTCCTATTACACTCCAATCAACTTCGTATCCTATATTTGATTCTGTAGCATGATAAGACACCTTATGGCCTTCCTGTTCCTCCATTCGGGTCCCTGAAACTCAAACAGTACCGATAATAACGATCTCATAAACTGGAATGTTTTCCTGTGTACGAATCTCTACATAATTCTAGCATTATAAGTCCGATTACTTTCCAGTTAGCTTCGTATCCTATATCTGAGTCTGTAGCATGATAGACACCTTATGGCCTTCCCGTTCCTCCATTCGGGTCCCTGAAACTCCAAAAGTACCGATAATTACGGTCTCGTAAACTGGAATCTTTTCCTGTGTACGAATCTCTACATAATTCTTGCATTATGACTCCGATTACCCTCCAGTCGGCTTCGTATCCTATATCTGAGTCTGTAGCATGATAAGACAACTTATGGCCTTCCCATTCCTCCATTCGGATCCCTGAAACTCCAAAATTACCGATAGTTACGGTCTCATAAACTGGAATCTTTTCCTGTGTAGGAATCTCTACATAATTCTCGCATCATGACTCCTATTACACTCCAGTCAGCTTCGTATCCTATATCTGTGTCTGTAGTATGATAAGACAACTTATGGCCTTCCTGTTCCTCCATTCGGGTCCCTGAAACTACAAAATTACCGATAGTTACGGTCTTTTAAACTAGAGTCTTTTCCGGTGTACGAATCTCTACATAATACTCGCATCATGACTCCTATTACACTCCAGTCAGCTTCGTATCCTATATTTGAGTCTGTAGCATGATAAGACACGTTATGGCCTTCCTGTTCCTCCATTCGGGTCCCTGAAACTCAAACAGTACCGATAGTTACGATCTCATAAACTGTAATATTTTCCTGTGTACGAATCTCTACATAATTCTCGCATTATGACTCCGATTACCCTCCAGTCAGCTTCGTATCCTATATCTGAGTCTGTAGCATTATAAGACACCTTATCGCCTTCCTGTTCCTCCATTCGGGTCCCCGAAACTCCAAAATTACCGATAGTTACGGTCTTTTAAACTAGAGTCTTTTCCTATGTACGAATCTCTACATAATTCTCGCATCATGACTCCTATTACACTCTAGTCAGCTTCGTATCCTATATTTGAGTCTGTAGCATGATAAGAGACCTTATGGCCTTCCCGTTCCTCCATTCGGGTCCCTGAAACTCCAAAAGTACCGATAGTTACGGTCTTTTAAACTGGAATCTTTTCCTGTGTATGAATCTCTACATAATTCTCGCATTATGACTCCGATTACCCTCCAGTCAGCTTCGTATCCTATATCTGAGTCAGTAGCGTGATAAGACACGTTATGGCCTTCCCATTCCACCATTCGGGTCCCTGAAACTCAAAAAGTACCGATAATTACGGTCTCTTAAACTGTAATCTTTTCCTGTGTACAAATCTCCACATAATTCTCGCATTATGACTCCGATTACTCTCCAGTCAGCTTCGTATATTATATCTGAGTCTGGAGCATGATAAGAGACCTTATGGCCTTCCTGTTCCTCCATTCGGGTCCCTGAAACTCCAAAAGTACCGATAATTACGGTCTCGTAAACTGGAATCTTTTCCTGTGTACGAATCTCTACATAATTCTTGCATTATGACTCCGATTACCCTCCAGTCAGCTTCGTATCCTATATCTGAGTCTGTAGCATGATAAGACACCTTATGGCCTTCCCGTTCCTCCATTCGGATCCCTGAAACTCCAAAAGTACCGATAGTTACGGTCTCATAAACTGGAATCTTTTCCTGTGTACGAATCTCTACATAATTCTCGCATTATGACTCCGGTTACCCTCCAGTCAGCTTCGTATCCTATATCTGTGTCTGTAGTATGATAAGACACCTTATGGCCTTCCCGTTCCTCCCTTCGGGTCCCTGAAACTTCAAAAGTACCGATAATTACGGTCTCATAAACTTGAATCTTTTCATGTGTACGAATCTCTGCATAATTCTCGCATGATCACTCCGATTACCCTCCAGAGAGCTTCGTATCCTATATCTGAGTCTGTAGCATAATAAGACAACTTATGGCCTTCCCGTTCCTCCATTCGGGTCCCTGAAACTCCAAAATTACCGATAGTTACGGTCTTTTAAACTGGAGTCTTTTCATGTGTACGAATCTCTACATAATTCTCGCATCATGACTCTTATTACACTCCAGTCAGCTTCGTTTCCTATATTTGAGTCTGTAGCATGATAAGACACCTTATGGCCTTCCTGTTCCTCCATTCGGGTCCCTGAAACTCCAAAAGTACCGATAATTACGGTCTCTTAAACTGGAATCTTTTCCTGTGTACGAATCTCCACATAATTCTCGGATCATGACTCCTATTACACTCCAGTCTGCTTCGTATCCTATATTTGAGTCTGTAGCATGATAAGACACCTTATGGCCTTCCTGTTCCTCCATTCGGGTCCCTGAAACTCAAACGGTACCGATAGTTACGATCTCATAAACTTGAATCTTTTCCTGTGTACGAATCTCTACATAATTCTCGCATTATGACTCCGATTACCCTCCAGTCAGCTTCGTATCCTCTATCTGAGTCTGTAGCATGATAAGACACCTTATGGCCTTCCCGTTCCTCCATTCGGGTCTCTAAAACTCGAAAAGTACCGATTATCACGGTCTCATAAACTGAAATCTTTTCCTGTGTACGAATCTCCACATAATTCTCGCATTATGACTCCGATTACCCTCCACTCAACTTCGTATCCTATATCTGAGTCTGTAGCTTGATAAGACACCTTATGGCCTTCCTGTTCCTCCATTCGGGTCCCTGAAACTCCAAAAGTACCGATAATTACGGTTTCATAAACTGGAATCTTTTCCTGTGTACGAATCTCTACATAGTTCTCGTATTATGACTCCGATTACCCTCCAGTCAGATTCGTATCCTAAATCTGAGTATGTAGCCTGATAAGACACCTTATGGCCTTCCCATTCCTCCATTCGGGTCCCTGAAACTCCAAAAGTACCGATAGTTACGGTATCATAAACTGGAATCTTTTCGTGTGTACGAATCTCTACATAATTCTCCCATTATGACTCCGATTACCCTCCAATCAGCTTCGTATCCTATATCTGAGTCTGTAGCATGATAAGACACCTTATGGCCTTCCCGTTCCTCCATTCGAGTCCATGAAACTCCAAAATTACCGATAGTTATGGTCATTTAAACTGGAATCTTTTCCTGTGTATGAATCTCTACATAATTCTCGCATTATGACTCTGATTACCCTCCAGTCAGCTTCGTATCCTATATCTGAGTCTGTAGCATGATAAGACACTTTATGGCCTTCCCGTTCCTACATTCGGGTGCCTGAAACTCCAAAAGTACCGATAATTACGGTCTCTTAAACTGGAATCTTTTCCTGTGTACGAATCTCCACATAATTCTCGCACTATGACTCCGATTAACCTCCAATCAGCTTCGTATCCTATATCTGAGTCTGTAGCATGATAAGACACCTTATGGCCATCCCGTTCCTCCATCCGGGTCCCTGAAACTCCAAAGGTGCTCATAGTTACGGTCTCATAAACTGGAATCTTTTCCTGTGTACGAATCTCTACATAATTCTCGCATTATGACTCCGATTACCCTCCAGTCAGCTTCGTTTCCTATATCTGAGTCTGTAGCATGATAAGACACCTTATGCCCTTCCCGTTCCTCCATTCGGGTCCCTGAAATTCCAAAATTACCCATAGTTACGGTCTTTTAAACTGGAGTCTTTTCCTGTGTACGAATCTCTACATAAATCTCGCATCATGACTCCTATTACACTCCAATCAACTTCGTATCCTATATTTGATTCTGTAGCATGATAAGACACCTTATGGCCTTCCTGTTCCTCCATTCGGGTCCCTGAAACTCAAACAGTACCGATAATAACGATCTCATAAACTGGAATGTTTTCCTGTGTACGAATCTCTACATAATTCTAGCATTATAAGTCCGATTACTTTCCAGTTAGCTTCGTATCCTATATCTGAGTCTGTAGCATGATAGACACCTTATGGCCTTCCCGTTCCTCCATTCGGGTCCCTGAAACTCCAAAAGTACCGATAATTACGGTCTCGTAAACTGGAATCTTTTCCTGTGTACGAATCTCTACATAATTCTTGCATTATGACTCCGATTACCCTCCAGTCGGCTTCGTATCCTATATCTGAGTCTGTAGCATGATAAGACAACTTATGGCCTTCCCGTTCCTCCATTCAGATCCCTGAAACTCCAAAATTACCGATAGTTACGATCTCATAAACTGGAATCTTTTCCTGTGTAGGAATCTCTACATAATTCTCGCATCATGACTCCTATTACACTCCAGTCAGCTTCGTATCCTATATCTGTGTCTGTAGTATGATAAGACAACTTATGGCCTTCCTGTTCCTCCATTCGGGTCCCTGAAACTACAAAATTACCGATAGTTACGGTCTTTTAAACTAGAGTCTTTTCCGGTGTACGAATCTCTACATAATACTCGCATCATGACTCCTATTACACTCCAGTCAGCTTCGTATCCTATATTTGAGTCTGTAGCATGATAAGACACCTTATGGCCTTCCTGTTCCTCCATTCGGGTCCCTGAAACTCAAACAGTACCGATAGTTACGATCTCATAAACTGTAATATTTTCCTGTGTACGAATCTCTACATAATTCTCGCATTATGACTCCGATTACCCTCCAGTCAGCTTCGTATCCTATATCTGAGTCTGTAGCATTATAAGACACCTTATCGCCTTCCTGTTCCTCCATTCGGGTCCCTGAAACTCCAAAATTACCGATAGTTACGGTCTTTTAAACTAGAGTCTTTTCCTGTGTACGAATCTCTACATAATTCTCGCATCATGACTCCTATTACACTCTAGTCAGCTTCGTATCCTATATTTGAGTCTGTAGCATGATAAGAGACCTTATGGCCTTCCCGTTCCTCCATTCGGGTCCCTGAAACTCCAAAAGTACCGATAGTTACGGTCTTTTAAACTGGAATCTTTTCCTGTGTATGAATCTCTACATAATTCTCGCATTATGACTCCGATTACCCTCCAGTCAGCTTCGTATCCTATATCTGAGTCAGTAGCGTGATAAGACACGTTATGGCCTTCCCATTCCTCCATTCGGGTCCCAGAAACTCAAAAAGTACCGATAATTACGGTCTCTTAAACTGTAATCTTTTCCTGTGTACAAATCTCCACATAATTCTCGCATTATGACTCCGATTACTCTCCAGTCAGCTTCGTATATTATATCTGAGTCTGGAGCATGATAAGAGACCTTATGGCCTTCCTGTTCCTCCATTCGGGTCCCTGAAACTCCAAAAGTACCGATAATTACGGTCTCGTAAACTGGAATCTTTTCCTGTGTACGAATCTCTACATAATTCTTGCATTATGACTCCGATTACCCTCCAGTCAGCTTCGTATCCTATATCTGAGTCTGTAGCATGATAAGACACCTTATGGCCTTCCCGTTCCTCCATTCGGATCCCTGAAACTCCAAAAGTACCGATAGTTACGGTCTCATAAACTGGAATCTTTTCCTGTGTACGAATCTCTACATAATTCTCGCATTATGACTCCGGTTACCCTCCAGTCAGCTTCGTATCCTATATCTGTGTCTGTAGTATGATAAGACACCTTATGGCCTTCCCGTTCCTTCCTTCGGGTCCCTGAAACTTCAAAAGTACCGATAATTACGGTCTCATAAACTTGAATCTTTTCATGTGTACGAATCTCTGCATAATTCTCGCATGATGACTCCGATTACCCTCCAGAGAGCTTCGTATCCTATATCTGAGTCTGTAGCATAATAAGACACCTTATGGCCTTCCCGTTCCTCCATTCGGGTCCCTGAAACTCAAAAATTACCGATAGTTACGGTCTTTTAAACTGGAGTCTTTTCCTGTGTACGAATCTATGCATAATTCTCACATTATGACTCCTATTACACTCCAGTCAGCTTCGTATCCTATATCTGAGTCTGTAGCATGATAAGACACCTTATTGCCTTCCCGTTCCTCCATTTGGGTCCCTGAAACTCCAAAAGAACCGATAATTACGGTCTCATAAACTGGAATATTTTCCTGTGTACGAATCTCTACATAATTCTCGCATTATGACTCCCATTACCCTCCAGTCAGCTTTGTATCCTTTATCTGAGTCTGTAGCATGATAAGACACCTTATGGCCTTCCCGTTCCTCCATTCGGGTCCGTGAAACTCCAAAAGTACCGATAGTTACGGTCTCATAAACTGGAATCTTTTCCTGTGTACGAATCTCTACATAATTCTCGCATTATGACTCCGATTTCCCTCCAGTCAGCTTCGTATCCTATATCTGAGTCTGTAGAATGATAAGACACCTTATGGCCTTTCCATTCCTCCATTCGGGTCCCTGAAACTCCAAAAGTACCGATAATTACAGTCTCTTAAATTGGAATCTTTTCCTGTGTATGAATCTCCACATAATTCTCGAATCATGACACCTATTACACTCCAGTCAGCTTCGTTTCCTATATATTTGAGTCTGTAGCATGATAAGACACCTTATGGCCTTCCTGTTCCTCCATTCGGGTCCCTGAAACTCAAACGGTACTGATAGTTACGGTCTTATAAACTGGAATATTTTCCTGTGTACGAATCTCTACATAATTCTCGCATTATGACTCCGATTACCCTCCTGTTAGCTTCGTATCCTATATCTGAGTCTGTAGCATGATAAGACACCTTATGGCCTTCCCGTTCCTCCATTCGGGTCCCTGAAACTCCAAAAGTACCGATAATTACGGTCTCATAAACTTGAATATTTTCCTGTGTACGAATCTCTACGTAATTCTCACATTATGACTCCGATGACACTCCAGTTAGCTTCGTATCCTATATCTGAGTCTGTAGCATTATAAGAGACCTTATGGCCTTCCCGTTCCTCCATTCGGGTCCCTGAAACTCCAAAAGTACCGATAATTACGGTCTCATAAACTTGAATCTTTTCCTATGTACGAATCTCTACATAATTCTCGCATCATGACTCCTATTACACTCCAGTCAGCTTTGTATCCTATATCTGTGTCTGTAGCATGATAAGACAACTTATGGCCTTCCCGTTCCTCCATTCGGGTCCCTGAAACTCCAAAATTACCGATAGTTACGGTCTTTTAAACTAGAGTCTTTTCCTGTGTACGAATCTCTACATTATTCTTGCATTATGACTCCGATTACCCTCCAGTCAGCTTCGTATCCTATATCTGAGTCAGTAGCGTTATGGCCTTCCCTTTCCTCCATTGGGGTCCCTGAAACTCCAAAAGTACCGATAAATACTGTCTCTTAAACTGGAATCTTTTCCTGTGTACAAATCTCCACATAATTCTCGCATTATGACTTCGATTACTCTCCAGTCAGCTTCTATATTATATCTGAGTTTGTAGCATGATAAGAGACCTTATGGCCTTCGCGTTCCTCCATTCGGGTCCCTAAAACTCCAAAAGTACCGATAATTACGGTCTCGTAAACTGGAATCTTTTCCTGTGTACGAATCTCTACATAATTCATGCATTATGACTCCGATTACCCTCCAGTCAGCTTCGTATCCTATATCTTTGTCTGTAGAATGATAAGACACCTTATGGCCTTCCTGTTCCTCCATATCTGGATCCCTGAAACTCCAAAAGTACCGATAATTACGGTCTCTTAAACTTGAATCTTTTCCTGTGTACGAATCTCTATATAATTCTCGCATCTTGACTCCGGTTATCCTCCAGTCAGCTTCGTATCCTTTATCTGTGTCTGTAGCATGATAAGACAACTTATGGCCTTCCCGTTCCTCCATTCGGGTCCCTGAAACACCAAAATTACCGATAGTTACGGTCTTTTAAACTGGAGTCTTTTCCTGTGTACGAATCTCTACATAATTCTCGCATCATGACTCCTATTACACTCCAGTCAGCTTCGTTTCCTATATATTTGAGTCTGTAGCATGATAAGACACCTTATGGCCTTCCTGTTCCTCCATTTGGGTCCCTGAAACTCCAAAAGTACCGATAATTACAGTCTCTTAAATTGGAATCTTTTCCTGTGTATGAATCTCCACATAATTCTCGGATCATGACTCCTATTACACTCCAGTCTGCTTCGTATCCTATATTTGAGTCTGTAGCATGATAAGACACCTTATGGCCTTCCTGTTCCTCCATTCGGGTCCCTGAAACTCAAACGGTACTGATAGTTACGGTCTTATAAACTGGAATATTTTCCTGTGTACGAATCTCTACATAATTCTCGCATTATGACTCCGATTACCCTCCTGTTAGCTTCGTATCCTATATCTGAGTCTGTAGCATGATAAGACACCTTATGGCCTTCCCGTTCCTCCATTCGGGTCCCTGAAACTCCAAAAGTACCGATAATTACGGTCTCATAAACTTGAATATTTTCCTGTGTACGAATCTCTACGTAATTCTCACATTATGACTCCGATGACACTCCAGTTAGCTTCGTATCCTATATCTAAGTCTGTAGCATGATAAGAGACCTTATGGCCTTCCCGTTCCTCCATTCGGGTCCCTGAAACTCCAAAAGTACCGATAATTACGGTCTCATAAACTTGAATCTTTTCCTGTGTACGAATCTCTACATAATTCTCGCATCATGACTCCTATTACACTCCAGTCAGCTTTGTATCCTATATCTGTGTCTGTAGCATGATAAGACAACTTATGGCCTTCCCGTTCCTCCATTCGGGTCCCTGAAACTCCAAAATTACCGATAGTTACGGTCTTTTAAACTAGAGTCTTTTCCTGTGTACGAATCTCTACATTATTCTTGCATTATGACTCCGATTACCCTCCAGTCAGCTTCGTATCCTATATCTGAGTCAGTAGCGTTATGGCCTTCCCTTTCCTCCATTGGGGTCCCTGAAACTCCAAAAGTACCGATAAATATGGTCTCTTAAACTGGAATCTTTTCCTGTGTACAAATCTCCACATAATTCTCGCATTATGACTTCGATTACTCTCCAGTCAGCTTCTATATTATATCTGAGTCTGTAGCATGATAAGAGACCTTATGGCCTTCCCGTTCCTCCATTCGGGTCCCTAAAACTCCAAAAGTACCGATAATTACGGTCTCGTAAACTGGAATCTTTTCCTGTGTACGAATCTCTACATAATTCATGCATTATGACTCCGATTACCCTCCAGTCAGCTTCGAAACCTATATCTGAGTCTGTAGCATGCTAAGACACCTTATGGCCTTCCCGTTCCTCCATTCGGATCCCTGAAACTCCAAAAGTACCGATAGTTACGGTCTCATAAACTGGAATCTTTTCCTGTGTACGAATCTCTACATATTTCTCGCATTATGACTCCGGTTACCCTCCAGTCAGCTTCGTATCCTATATCTGTGTCTGTAGCATGATAAGACACCTTATGGCCTTCCCGTTCCTCCATTCGGGTCCCTGAAACTCCAAAAGTACCGATAGTTACGGTCTCATAAACTGGAATCTTTTCCTGTGTACGAATCTCTACATAATTCTCGCATTATGACTCCGATTTCCCTCCAGTCAGCTTCGTATCCTATATCTTTGTCTGATAAGACACCTTATGGCCTTCCTGTTCCTCCATCTGAATCCCTGAAAATCCAAAAGTACCGATAATTACGGTCTCTTAAACTTGAATCTTTTCCTGTGTACGAATATCTACATAATTCTCGCATCATGACTCCGGTTATCCTCCAGTCAGCTTCGTATCCTTTATCTGTGTCTGTAGCATGATAAGACAACTTATGGCCTTCCCGTTCCTCCATTCGTGTCCCTGAAACACCAAAATTACCGATAGTTACGGTCTTTTAAACTGGAGTCTTTTCCTGTGTACGAATCTCTACATAATTCTCGCATCATGACTCCTATTACACTCCAGTCAGCTTCGTTTCCTATATTTGAGTCTGTAGCATGATTAGACACCTTATGGCCTTCCTGTTCCTCCATTGGGGTCCCTGAAACTCCAAAAGTACCGATAATTACGGTCTCTTAAATTGGAATCTTTTCCTGTGTATGAATCTCGACATAATTCTCGGATCATGACTCCTATTACACTCCAGTCTGCTTCGTATCTTATATTTGAGTCTGTAGCATGATAAGACACTTTATGGCCTTCCAGTTCCTCCATTCGGGTCCCTGAAAGTCAAACAGTACCGAGAGTTACGGTCTCATAAACTGGAATATTTTCCTGTGTACGAATCTCTACAGAATTCTCGCATTATGACTCCGATTACCCTCCTGTTAGCTTCGTATCCTATATCTGAGTCTGTAGCATAATAAGACACCTTATGGCCTTCCCGTTCCTCCATTCGGGTCCCTGAAACTCCAAAAGTACCGATAATTACGGTCTCATAAACTTGAATATTTTCCCGGGTACGAATCTCTACGTAATTCTCGCATTATGACTCCGATTTTCCTCCAGTCAGCTTCGTATCCTATATCTGAGTCTGTAGAATGATAAGACACCTTATGGCCTTCCCGTTCCTCCATCTGGATCCCTAAAAATCCAAAAATACCGATAATTAGGGTCTCTTAAACTTGAATCTTTTCCTGTGTATGAATCTCTACATAATTATCGCATCATGACTCCGGTTATCCTCCAGTCAGCTTCGTATCCTTTATCTGTGTCTATAGCATGATAAGACAACTTATGGCCTTCCCGTTCCTCCATTCGGGTCCCTGAAGCTCCAAAATTACCGATAGTTACGGTCTTTTAAACTGGAGTCTTTTCCTGTGTACGAATCTCTACATAATTCTCGAATCATGACTCCTATTACACTCCAGTCAGCTTCGTTTCCTATATTTGAGTCTGTAGCATGATAAGACACCTTATGGCCTTCCTGTTCCACCATTCAGGTCCCTGAAACTCCAAAAGTACCGATAATTACGGTCTCTTAAATAGGAATCTTTTCCTGTGTACGAATCTCCACATAATCCTCGGATCATGACTCCTATTACACTCCAGTCTGCTTCGTATCCTATATTTGAGTCTGTAGCATGATAAGACACCTTATGTCCTTCCTGTTTCTCCATTCGGGTCCCTGAAACTCAAACGGTACCGATAGTTACGGTCTCATAAACTGGAATATTTTCCTGTGTACGAATCTCTACATAGTTCTCGCATTATGACTATGATTACCCTCCTGTTAGCTTCGTATCCTATATCTGAGTCTGTAGCATGATAAGACACCTTATGGCCTTCCCGTTCGTCCAATCGGGTCCCTGAAACTCCAAATGTACTGATAATTACGGTCTCATAAACTTGAATATTTTCCTGTGTACGAATCTCTACGTAATTCTCGCATTATGACTCCGATTTCCCTCCAGTCAGCTTCGTATCCTATATCTGAGTCTGTAGAATGATAAGACACCTTATGGCCTTCCCGTACCTCCATGTAGATCCCTGGAAATCTAAAAGTACCGATAATTACGGTCTCTTAAACTTGAATCTTTTCCTGTGTACGAATCTCTACATAATTCTCGCATCATGACTCCGATTATCCTCCAGTCAGCTTCGTATCCTTTATCTGTGTCTGTAGCATGATAAGACAACTTATGGCCTTCCCGTTCCTCCATTCGGGTCCCTGAAACTCCAAAATTACTGATAGTTACGGTCTTTTAAACAGGAGTCTTTTCCTGTGTACGAATCTCTACATAATTCTCGCATCATGACTCCTATTACACTCCAGTCAGCTTCGTTTCCTATATTTGAGTCTGTAGCATGATAAGACACCTTATGGCCTTCCTGTTCCTCCATTCGGGTCCCTGAAACTCAAACGGTACCGATAGTTACGGTCTCATAAACTGGAATATTTTCCTGTGTATGAATCTCTACATAATTCTCGGATCATGACTCCTATTACACTCCAGTCTGCTTCGTATCTTATATTTGAGTCTGTAGCATGATAAGACACCTTATGGCCTTCCTGTTCCTCCATTCGAGTCCCTGAAACTCAAACGGTACCGATAGTTACGGTCTCATAAACTGGAATATTTTCCTGTGTATGAATCTCTACATAATTCTCGCATTATGACTCCGATTACCCTCCTGTTAGCTTCGTATCCTATATCTGAGTCTGTAGCATGATAAGACACCTTATGTCCTTCCCGTTCCTCCATTCGGGTCCCTGAAACTCCAAAAGTACCGATAATTACGGTCTCTTAAATTGGAATCTTTTCCTGTGTACGAATCTCCACATAATTCTCGGATCATGACTCCTATTACACTCCAGTCTGCTTCGTATCCTATATTTGAGTCTGTAGCATGATAAGACACCTTATGTCCTTCCTGTTCCTCCATTCGGGTCCCTGAAACTCAAACGGTACCGATAGTTAGGGTCTCATAAACTGGAATATTTTCCTGTGTACCAATCTCTACATAATTCTCGCATTATGACTCCGATTACCCTCTTGTTAGCTTCGTATCCTATATCTGAGTCGGTAGCATGATAAGACACCATATGGCCTTCACGTTCCTCCATTCGGGTCCCTAAAACTCCAAAAGTACCGATAATTACGGTCTCATAAACTTGAATATTTTCCTGTGTACGAATCTCTACGTATTTCTCGCATTATGACTCCGATTACACTCCAGTTAGCTTCGTATCCTATATCTGAGTCTGTAGCATGATAAGAGACCTTATGGCCTTCCCGTTCCTCCATTCGGGTCCCTGAAACTCCAAAAGTACCGATAATTACGGTCTCATAAACTTGAATCTTTTCCTGTGTACGAATCTCTACATAATTCTCGCATCATGACTCCTATTACACTCCAGTCAGCTTCGTATCCTATATCTGTGTCTGTAGCATGATAAGACAACTTATGGCCTTCCCGTTCCTCCATTCGGGTCCCTGAAACTCCAAAATTACCGATAGCTACGGTCTTTTAAACTAGAGTCTTTTCCTGTGTACGAATCTCTACATAATTCTCGCATCATGACACCTATTACACTCCAGTCAGCTTCGTATCCTATATTTGAGTCTGTAGCATGATAAGACACCTTATGGCCTTCCTGTTCCTCCATTCGGTTCCCTGAAACTCAAATAGTACCGATAATTACGATCTCATAAACTGGAATATTTTCCTGTGTATGAATCTCTACATAATTCTCGGATCATGACTCCTATTACACTCCAGTCTGCTTCGTATCTTATATTTGAGTCTGTAGCATGATAAGACACCTTATGGCCTTCCTGTTCCTCCATTCGAGTCCCTGAAACTCAAACGGTACCGATAGTTACGATCTCATAAACTGGAATATTTTCCTGTGTACGAATCTCTACATAATTCTCGCATTATGACTCCGATTACCCTCCAGTCAGCTTCGTATCCTATAACTGAGTCTGTAGCATGATAAGACACCTTATGGCCTTCCCGTTCCTCCATTCGGGTCCCTGAAACTCCAAAAGTACCGATAATTACGGTCTCTTAAACTAGAATCTTTTCCTGTGTACGAATCTCCACATAATTCTCGCATTATGACTCCGATTACCCTCCAGTCAGCTTCGTATCCTATATCTGATTCTGTAGCATGATAAGACACCTTATGGCCTTCCCGTTCTTCCATTCGTGTCCCTGAAACTCCAAAAGTACCGATAATTACGGTCTCTTAAACTAGAATCTTTTCCTGTGTACGAATCTCCACATAATTCTCGCATTATGACTCCGATTACCCTCCAGTCAGCTTCGTATCCTATATCTGATTCTGTAGCATGATAAGACACCTTATGGCATTCCCGTTCTTCCATTCGGGTCCCTGAAACTCCAAAAGTACCGATAATTACGGTCTCATAAACTGAAATCTTTTCATGTGTACAAATCTCTACATAATTCTTGCATTATGACTCCGATTACCCTCCAGTCAGCTTCGTATCCTATATCTGATTCTGTAGCATGATAAGACACCTTATGGCCTTCCCGTTCTTCCATTCGGGTCCCTGAAACTCCAAAAGTACCGATAGTTACGGTCTCATAAACTGGAATCTTTTCTTGTGTACGAATCTCTACATAATTCTCGCATTATGACTCCGGTTACCCTCCAGTCAGCTTCGTATCCTATTTCTGTGTCTGTAGCATGATAAGACACCTTATGGCCTTCCCGTTCCTCCATTCGGGTCCCAGAAACTCCAAAAGTACCGATAATTACGGTCTCATAAACTTGAATATTTTCCTGTGTACGAATCTCTACGTAATTCTCGCATTATGACTCCGATTACACTCCAGTTAGCTTCGTATCCTATATCTGAGTTTGTAGCATGATAAGAGACCTTATGGCCTTCCCGTTCCTCCATTCGGGTCCCTGAAACTCCAAAAGTACCGATAAATACGGTCTCATAAACTTGAATCTTTTCCTGTGTACGAATCTCTACATAATTATCGCATCATGACTCCTATTACACTCCAGTCAGCTTTGTATCCTATATCTGTGTTTGTAGCATGATAAGACAACTTATGGCCTTCCCGTTCCTCCATTCGGGTCCCTGAAACTCAAAAATTACCGATAGTTACGGTCTTTTAAACTAGAGTCTTTTCCTGTGTACGAATCTCTACATAATTCTCGCATCATGACTCCTATTACACTCCATTCGGGTCCCTGAAACTCCAAAAGTACCGATAATTATAGTCTCTTAAACTGGAATCTTTTCCTGTGTACGAATCTCCACATAATTCTCGCATTATGACTCCGATTACTCTCCAGTCAGCTTCGTATATTATATCTGAGTCTGTAGCATGATAAGAGACCTTATGGCCTTCCCGTTCCTCCATTCGGGTCCCTGAAACTCCAAAAGTACCGATAATTACGGTCTTGTAAACTGGAATCTTTTCCTGTGTACGAATCTCTACATAATTCTTAAATTATGACTCCGATTACCCTCCAGTCAGCTTCGTATCCTATATCTGAGTCAGTAGCATGATAAGACACGTTATGGCCTTCCCATTCCTCCATTCGGGTCCCTGAAACTCCAAAAGTACCGATAATTACGGTCTCTTAAACTGGAATCTTTTCCTGTGTACGAATCTCCACATAATTCTCGCATTATGACTCCGATTACTCTCCAGTCAGCTTCGTATATTATATCTGAGTCTGTAGCATGATAAGAGACCTTATGGCCTTCCCGTTCCTCCATTCGGGTCCCTGAAACTCCAAAAGTACCGATAATTACGGTCTCATAAACTGAAATCTTTTCCTGTGTACGAATCTCTACATAATTCTCGCATTATGACTCCGACTACCCTCCAGTCAGCTTCGTATCCTATATCTGAGTCTGTAGCATGATAAGACACCTTATGGCATTCCCGTTCCTCCATTCGGATCCCTGAAACTCCAAAAGTACCGATAGTTACGGTCTCATAAACTGGAATCTTTTCCTGTGTACGAATCTCTACATAATTCTCGCATTATGACTCCGGTTACCCTCCAGTCAGCTTCGTATCCTATATCTGTGTCTGTAGCATGATAAGACACCTTATGGCCTTCCCGTTCCTCCATTCGGGTCCCTGAAACTCCAAAAGTACCGATAGTTACGGTCTCATAAACTGGAATCTTTTCCTGTGTACGAATCTCTACATAATTCTCGCATTATGACTACGATTTCCCTCCAGTCAGCTTCGTATCCTATATCTATGTCTGTAGCATGATAAGACACCTTATGGCCTTCCCGTTCCTCCATTCGGGTCCCAGAAACCCCAAAAGTACCGATAATTACGGTCTCGTAAACTGGAATCTTTTCCTGTGTACGAATCTCTACATAATTCTTGCATTATGACTCCGATTACCCTCCAGTCAGCTTCGTATCCTATATCTGAGTCTGTAGCATGATAAGACACCTTATGGCCTTCCCGTTCCTCCATTCGGATCCCTGAAACTCCAAAAGTACCGATAAATACGGTCTCATAAACTTGAATCTTTTCCTGTGTACGAATCTCTACATAATTATCGCATCATGACTCCTATTACACTCCAGTCAGCTTTGTATCCTATATCTGTGTCTGTAGCATGATAAGACAACTTATGGCCTTCCCGTTCCTCCATTCGGGTCCCTGAAACTCAAAAATTACCGATAGTTACGGTCTTTTAAACTAGAGTCTTTTCCTGTGTACGAATCTCTACATAATTCTCGCATCATGACTCCTATTACACTCCATTCGGGTCCCTGAAACTCCAAAAGTACCGATAATTATAGTCTCTTAAACTGGAATCTTTTCCTGTGTACGAATCTCCACATAATTCTCGCATTATGACTCCGATTACTCTCCAGTCAGCTTCGTATATTATATCTGAGTCTGTAGCATGATAAGAGACCTTATGGCCTTCCCGTTCCTCCATTCGGGTCCCTGAAACTCCAAAAGTACCGATAATTACGGTCTTGTAAACTGGAATCTTTTCCTGTGTACGAATCTCTACATAATTCTTAAATTATGACTCCGATTACCCTCCAGTCAGCTTCGTATCCTATATCTGAGTCAGTAGCATGATAAGACACGTTATGGCCTTCCCATTCCTCCATTCGGGTCCCTGAAACTCCAAAAGTACCGATAATTACGGTCTCTTAAACTGGAATCTTTTCCTGTGTACGAATCTCCACATAATTCTCGCATTATGACTCCGATTACTCTCCAGTCAGGTTCGTATATTATATCTGAGTCTGTAGCATGATAAGAGACCTTATGGCCTTCCCGTTCCTCCATTCGGGTCCCTGAAACTCCAAAAGTACCGATAATTACGGTCTCATAAACTGAAATCTTTTCCTGTGTACGAATCTCTACATAATTCTCGCATTATGACTCCGACTACCCTCCAGTCAGCTTCGTATCCTATATCTGAGTCTGTAGCATGATAAGACACCTTATGGCATTCCCGTTCCTCCATTCGGATCCCTGAAACTCCAAAAGTACCGATAGTTACGGTCTCATAAACTGGAATCTTTTCCTGTGTACGAATCTCTACATAATTCTCGCATTATGACTCCGGTTACCCTCCAGTCAGCTTCGTATCCTATATTTGTGTCTGTAGCATGATAAGACACCTTATGGCCTTCCCGTTCCTCCATTCGAGTCCCTGAAACTCCAAAAGTACCGATAGTTACGGTCTCATAAACTGGAATCTTTTGCTGTGTACGAATCTCTACATAATTCTCGCATTATGACTACGATTTCCCTCCAGTCAGCTTCGTATCCTATATCTATGTCTGTAGCATGATAAGACACCTTATGGCCTTCCCGTTCCTCCATTCGGGTCCAAGAAACCCCAAAAGTACCGATAATTACGGTCTCGTAAACTGGAATCTTTTCCTGTGTACGAATCTCTACATAATTCTTGCATTATGACTCCGATTACCCTCCAGTCAGCTTCGTATCCTATATCTGAGTCTGTAGCATGATAAGACACCTTATGGCCTTCCCGTTCCTCCATTCGGATCCCTGAAACTCCAAAAGTACCGATAAATACGGTCTCATAAACTTGAATCTTTTCCTGTGTACGAATCTCTACATAATTATCGCATCATGACTCCTATTACACTCCAGTCAGCTTTGTATCCTATATCTGTGTCTGTAGCATGATAAGACAACTTATGGCCTTCCCGTTCCTCCATTCGGGTCCCTGAAACTCAAAAATTACCGATAGTTACGGTCTTTTAAACTAGAGTCTTTTCCTGTGTACGAATCTCTACATAATTCTCGCATCATGACTCCTATTACACTCCATTCGGGTCCCTGAAACTCCAAAAGTACCGATAATTATAGTCTCTTAAACTGGAATCTTTTCCTGTGTACGAATCTCCACATAATTCTCGCATTATGACTCCGATTACTCTCCAGTCAGCTTCGTATATTATATCTGAGTCTGTAGCATGATAAGAGACCTTATGGCCTTCCCGTTCCTCCATTCGGGTCCCTGAAACTCCAAAAGTACCGATAATTACGGTCTTGTAAACTGGAATCTTTTCCTGTGTACGAATCTCTACATAATTCTTAAATTATGACTCCGATTACCCTCCAGTCAGCTTCGTATCCTATATCTGAGTCAGTAGCATGATAAGACACGTTATGGCCTTCCCATTCCTCCATTCGGGGTCCCTGAAACTCCAAAAGTACCGATAATTACGGTCTCTTAAACTGGAATCTTTTCCTGTGTACGAATCTCCACATAATTCTCGCATTATGACTCCGATTACTCTCCAGTCAGCTTCGTATATTATATCTGAGTCTGTAGCATGATAAGAGACCTTATGGCCTTCCCGTTCCTCCATTCGGGTCCCTGAAACTCCAAAAGTACCGATAATTACGGTCTCATAAACTGAAATCTTTTCCTGTGTACGAATCTCTACATAATTCTCGCATTATGACTCCGACTACCCTCCAGTCAGCTTCGTATCCTATATCTGAGTCTGTAGCATGATAAGACACCTTATGGCATTCCCGTTCCTCCATTCGGATCCCTGAAACTCCAAAAGTACCGATAGTTACGGTCTCATAAACTGGAATCTTTTCCTGTGTACGAATCTCTACATAATTCTCGCATTATGACTCCGGTTACCCTCCAGTCAGCTTCGTATCCTATATCTGTGTCTGTAGCATGATAAGACACCTTATGACCTTCCCGTTCCTCCATTCGAGTCCCTGAAACTCCAAAAGTACCGATAGTTACGGTCTCATAAACTGGAATCTTTTCCTGTGTACGAATCTCTACATAATTCTCGCATTATGACTACGATTTCCCTCCAGTCAGCTTCGTATCCTATATCTATGTCTGTAGCATGATAAGACACCTTATGGCCTTCCCGTTCCTCCATTCGGGTCCCAGAAACCCCAAAAGTACCGATAATTACGGTCTCGTAAACTGGAATCTTTTCCTGTGTACGAATCTCTACATAATTCTTGCATTATGACTCCGATTACCCTCCAGTCAGCTTCGTATCCTATATCTGAGTCTGTAG
Organism: Ambrosia artemisiifolia; assembly: GCA_032199755.1. Lineage (NCBI taxonomy): Eukaryota > Viridiplantae > Streptophyta > Magnoliopsida > Asterales > Asteraceae > Ambrosia > Ambrosia artemisiifolia. The sequence continues at coordinate 27,528,814 of CM063521.1, forward strand.
CATGATAAGACACCTTATGGCCTTCCCGTTCCTCCATTCGGATCCCTGAAACTCCAAAAGTACCGATAGTTACGGTCTCATAAACTGGAATCTTTTCCTATGTACGAATCTCTACATAATTCTCGCATTATGAATCCGGTTACCCTCTAGTCAGCTTTGTATCCTATATCTGTGTCTGTAGCATGATAAGACACCTTATGGCCTTCCCGTTCCTCCATTCGGGTCCCTGAAACTCCAAAATTACCGATAGTTACGGTCTTTTAAACTGGAGTCTTTTCCTGTGTACGAATTTCTACATAATTCTCGCATCATGACTCCTATTACACTCCAGTCAGCTTCGTTTCCTATATTTGAGTCTGTAGCATGATAAGACACCTTATGGCCTTCCTGTTCCTCCATTCGGGTCCCTGAAACTCCAAAAGTACCGATAGTTACGGTCTCTTAAATTGGAATCTTTTCCTGTGTACGAATCTCCACATAATTCTCGGATCATGACTCCAATTACACTCCAGTCTGCTTCGTATCCTATATTTAAGTCTGTAGCATGATAAGACACCTTATGGCCTTCGTGTTCCTCCATTCGGGTCCCTGAAACTCAAACGGTACCGATAGTTACGCTCTCATAAACTGGAATATTTTCCTGTGTACGAATCTCAACATAATTCTCGCATTATGACTCCGATTACCCTCCTGTTAGCTTCGTATCCAATATCTGAGTCTGTAGCATGATAAGAGACCTTATGGCCTTCCCGTTCCTCCATTCGGGTCCCTGAAACTCCAAAAGTACCGATAATTACGGTCTCATAAACTTGAATCTTTTCCTGTGTACGAATCTCTACATAATTATCGCATCATGACTCCTATTACACTCCAGTCAGCTTCGTATCCTATATCTGTGTCTGTAGCATGATAAGACAACTTATGGCCTTCCCGTTCCTCCATTCGGGTCCCTGAAACTCCAAAATTACCGATAGTTACGGTCTTTTAAACTAGAGTCTTTTCCTGTGTACGAATCTCTACATAATTCTCGCATCATGACTCCTATTACACTCCAGTCAGCTTCGTATCCTATATTTGAGTCTGTAGCATGATAAGACACCTTATGGCCTTCCTGTTCCTCCATTCGGGTCCCTGAAACTCAAACGGTACTGATAGTTACGGTCTTATAAACTGGAATATTTTCCTGTGTACGAATCTCTACATAATTCTCACATTATGACTCCGATTACCCTCCAGTCAGCTTCGTATCCTATATCTGAGTCTGTAGCATGATAAGACACCTTATGGACTTCCCGTTCCTCCATTCGGGTCCCTGAAACTCCAAAAGTACCGATAATTACGGTATCTTAAACTTGAATCTTTTCCAGTGTACGAATCTCCACATAATTCTCGCATTATGACTCCGATTACCCTCCAGTCAGCTTCGTATCCTATATCTGATTCTGTAGCATGATAAGACACCTTATGGCCTTCCCGTTCCTCCATTCGGGTCCCTGAAACTCCAAAAGTACCGATAATTATGGTCTCATAAACTGGAATCTTTTCATGTGTACGAATCTCTACATAATTCTTGCATTATGACTCCGATTACCCTCCAGTCAGCTTCGTATCCTATATCTGAGTCTGTAGCATGGTAAGACACGTTATGGCCTTCCCATTCCTCCATTCGGGTCCCTGAAACTCCAAAAGTACCGATAATTACGGTCTCTTAAACTGGAATCTTTTCCTGTGTACGAATCTCCACATAATTCTCGCATTATGACTCCGATTACCCTCCAGTTAGCTTCGTATCCTATATCTGAGTCTGTAGCATGGTAAGACACGTTATGGCCTTCCCATTCCTCCATTCGGGTCCCTGAAACTCCAAAAGTACCGATAATTACGGTCTCTTAAACTGGAATCTTTTCCTGTGTACGAAACTCCACATAATTCTCGCATTATGACTCCGATTACTCTCCAGTCAGCTTCGTATATTATATCTGAGTCTGTAGCACGATAAGAGACCTTATGGCCTTCCCGTTCCTCCATTCGGGTCCCTGAAACTCCAAAAGTACCGATAATTACGGTCTCGTAATATGGAATCATTTCCTGTGTACGAATCTCTACATAATTCTTGCATTATGACTCCGATTACCCTCTAGTCAGCTTCGTATCCTATATCTGAGTCTGTAGCATGATAAGACACCTTATGGCCTTCCCGTTCCTCCATTCGGATCCCTAAAACTCCAAAAGTACCGATAGTTATGGTCTCATAAACTGGAATATTTTCCTGTGTACGAATCTCTACATAATTCTCGCATCATGACTCCTATTACACTCCAGTCAGCTTCGTTTCCTATATTTGAGTCTGTAGCATGATAAGACACCTTATGGCCTTCCTGTTCCTCCATTTGGGTCCCTGAAACTCCAAAAGTACCGATAATTTTTTTTTCTTTTTTTTTTTTTTTTTTTGGAAAAGAGGCAAAGCCCCGGCAAACATTTATTATTTAAAACGAAAGTACAAGACACAGACTAATCAAGACCCGGGACATATACCCAAGGTCTAAGACTAGTCCAATAAAAAAGAAAACAAAACTTGGGCCAACCTATACATAAAATACTACGCCCAAAACTAAAAATAACACTAAAAATGTTAAAAGACCAACATAAGCCCATCAAATACAACCAAAATCTACAAAGTCTACCCACGCTCCAATTTCCAGCCCATAAAAACCAGCGCCCAGACAGCAATAGTCTTCCAGCCCATTTCAGAAATACAACCCATAAAATCCAGCACCCAGTCAGCAACAATCTTCCAGCCCATTTCCGAACCACAACCCAAAGAATCCATAGCCCAGTTAGCAGCAAACTTCCAGCCCATTTCAGAATCACAGTCCATAAAATCCAGAGCCCAGTTAGCAGCAATCCTTCAACCCATTTCAGAAGCACCACCCATAAAATATCCAAAAACCACTGTATAGCCCAAACATTTTGATCCAGAATCACATAAGCTATCCCTATCCAATACAAACCCTTACCCAACACTCCAGCCCAGCTCAGAATATACCGCTCAATACCATCACCCATCTTCATACCCCAATTCCAAAACAAAATGTCAACCATTGTAAACCCAAAACCCAGCCCACAAACTAACTCAGCACCAGTCCACCACAAAATACCCACACCCTTGCTTCTAACAGACCCATAGATAACACATTCAAGCCTGCCACACATCAGCCTACTAACTCCTCTAACACCATAACCTCTAACCATCCCATAAAGGCCTAATCCACCATATAAAACTACAACACTAACACTTTTCAAAGCCACCCATAATAAAATGATTAATAAAACCAACTCATAACTCAAGATTCTAAGGAACAACAGACATAATGAGGCCTCCCAGACATCAACCAACCTGACTCGGAAGGTCATATGGAACAGGCATCCATATGCATCTATAGGAGAAACAGAAGCAACAGTCTTTGTAAATAAAATCACACCTGAGAACAGAGACAAAAACACTCCTATAGACCCCCAAATATGCCAACAAGATAGGGTATAGACAATCCTCTTGATACCAAATATCAAGAACAAAGGCAGCTTGCTAAAAGCACAGACTGCAACTAATAAGCACCAAGCATACTTGTACCCTTTACAAACCTCCACCAGTTTAGTGGCAGTACTAAGCACCTTAGAGCCATTAATTTCTAACCCCACTATGATCCCTTTAACATACACTAACAAAACACCATACCTTACCAGCAGCTGCACAACAGGAATAAAAATTTTACTCCATCCTCTCCATCCCCTTAAACCATAAATCTTGTAATACACCATACTAACCCCTTGCATAATGATAGATCTGCCCCTATGAATCTCCCTAGCCTCTTTATCCCACAGCTGCCCCCATATCTGATCAAAATTAATCTTTGTACCATTATTAAGAACATCCACAACTTCAATGCAGCAATTCCTTATGCAATCCTCCCAACCCAAAATGACCCACCCCTGACAGATCCCAAGTGGGATTGACACAACAGACTCAAATAGAAGAAAACAAGAAAACAGGCTCAGAAAGATTACCAAAATGATTTTGAGGGTTCCCATACTGTTGGATAGAGCTAAAAACAAAAAATAAAGAGATAAAAATGTCCTATAACCAACAGTACAGTCCAGCCTTATATCTCCCTTGTGTATGCTCCCCATGAGCCTCAATAATCCTAACCACCAATCATATAACGCAGACCTATGCCAGAGTGTCAATAATGGACCAAGATCTCTGCACAGGATAACAACCCATAGATATTTATGTAACCCACCCCCCTTTCCCAGAACAGAAAGCAAGTAAGACAAGACAAACAAGGAAGGAAAGAGAACAGAAAAGAAATGAAACCAGATCTCTACCCATCGTTTTTTAAGTCTCCAGATGCCACCATAACCCATAATAGACCCCCCTCCCATGAGCAAGAGCTCAAAAAACTCACACAGGCTTACACCAAAACACACACCATTAATACATTGGTTTTTGTTCCTCTGCATAGTTCTAGAAACCAATAAAAACAACACAAAAAGCCAGGAAATGAAGGGGAAATATGTCCTAAAAGCAGAGGAACAATGCTTCCTTATCTCTCCATGGCTAGTGCAAACTTCCTGCACACAAAAACCTAGAACCCCAAAGGCTAAGGTGAAAACATTCATGATAGCTAAAGAGGAACTATCATGTATGCAATATCCTATATTCCTAAGTTTTAAACACAAAGTTATATCCACAGGTGTATGAAGAACACACCAAACACAGAACACAAGGTTGGTACTAAGGTCTAAGGCTACTACCCATAGGCTTTTAGTCCACCAAATAACTCCTTGATTCCCATAAAAACCCTCCCCCCACATCCAAAAGGATGTAAAAGACTCAAGACACCAAATCAAGAAAAGGCTTAAGAAGGAACAAATTATCAAGGTTTCAAGGTCATATCCGGATCTAAAAACGATAAAAGACATAACAAAGGACAGGAACCTAAAGATATGACCTTGTTCCATCCATAAAACTCCCAGGCTTTGTCTTATCCCAAGACCATACAATCCTAACCCCTTAACACAGACACCAGAATTGATACTAGACCTGTCACCAGGCACAAGCATCAACAGAAGAGAACTCCAAAAGTATAAGTTGACACACCAATACCAATACAGACACAAAAGAAGAAATGGATCAAACCAACAGGAAGCATGGGTTAACCCATACCAGATCTCTACCCATCGCTGAAAAGACCACCATATGACTCCCAAAGCTCCCATAGACCCTCCCTTCACATCATCATTCCTGATCAAGTTATTAAACTGACTCAGCAATAATAAAATCATGATCACCCAGCCCAGAACCAGATTCACCATATTTACCATTATATTATAGTTAACTTTATTAATAAAAACTAACCCCCATGGCCTTAGACCATCCCTAAAGAGGAACCAAACCCAACCAACCTCCCATACAACCCCGACCCATAAAAGAATAATTAAGAACAACATTGGGAAACCTGTTTAAGAGGGTCCTTCCATACCACCTTAAAGCCCCACATCCTGCTGAATTTGACACTGCTAACAGAAGCCTGAATCCTTAGACCCAACAACTTAAGCCTAACAGTGTCTCTGATAATAGCACACAGAGTTTCAGCAGTTCTACTTTCCTTTCTAAAGATTCTAGCATTTCTTTCTTGCCATATAAAATATACCATGGCAGCCAAAACAAGCCTCTGAATAATACTTTTAGCAGACCTCCCTAGCTGAGCAGAGGACAAAATTTGCACACAATCCAACAGCTTAGCAGGAACATTCTCCAATCCAGCCATCCCCTTCATTCCTTCCCACACCATTGTTGAAAAAGGACATTCAAAAAATAGGTGTGAATGACTATCTCTTATTTCCCCACACAAAGCACATAAAAGGTTATCCCTGGCATCCCAACTCAATAACCTGTCCTGAGTAAGGAGCCTTTGATGGCAAGCCAGCCATAGAGTAAAAGCATGCCTAGGGATAGCTTGGCTATACCACACTACTTTAGCCCATGGGACCTCTTCCCTGTTCAGACTCAAGTCCTTAAAAACAACCTTAGTCTCAAAGGCCACTAGAGTCTCTTCCTTAGTCTTCCAAAAAACACTATCCTTCTTCCCTTCTGTCAGAAAAGGAGGCTTCATCTGAGAGAGACAAGGATACTTGTTGTTCCACTCCTCTGGCCAAACCCAATCCCCATTACTAATAACATCAGCAACTGTAGAGGTAAGAGACAAACCACTCCTATGAATATCTCTAGGAGAAATGAAGGAGCATAAAGGACTTAATGGGCACCAATAATCATACCAGACAGAAGTAGTTCTACCATCCCCTATACTTTTCAAACAGTGAGCCCAAATAACTTCCCTATTTTTCAGAAGACTTTTCCAGCTCCAACTAGCCTCACCCTTTTTGAAAAAACCCCAAAAACTCATCCCTTTTAATCTAAACAACCTGATCCACTTAGTCCATATAGTGTCTTTCCCTGAGATTAAATTCCAGATATGTTTAGCCAAAAGAGCTTTATTCTGGATTTTAAGGGACTTAATACCAAGCCCCCCCTGACTCTTAGGACAACATACAGACTCCCATGACACTCTAACCTTCCCCTTAGCAGAATCAGTTTGTGTCCATAAAAATCTATTCATAATCCTTTCAATATCCTCTATTACACCACTAGGCAATAAGAAAACAGAAGCCCAATAAATGTGCATAGAGGACAAAACAGATTTTATCAGCTGCAACCTCCCAGCAAAAGAAAGAGATTTATTCTTCCAGTCATCCACCCTTTTCCTCACCTTCTCCACAAGCACTGAACAGTCCCTAGAATACAGCTTTTTAGACAATAAAGGAACTCCTAAGTATCTAACAGGGAGAACCCCCACTTTAAAAGGAAGCAAAGTTTTCAATCTATTTTGCATCTGCACAGACACATTCCCAAAGTACATAGTACTCTTACTCAGGTTAGGAATAAGTCCAGACACTGAACTAAACTCCTCCAAAGCTTCCTTTACCACCCTCACAGAAGCAGCATCTGCATGAGAAAACACCAATAAGTCATCTGCAAAACAAACATGAGTCAAGTTTAGTTCCTTGCAGCACCAATGATATTTAAAATTTCCACTTTCAGCAATCCTTCTATCAAGAATCAGCTTTAACACCTGCATCACAATAGTAAACAAATAAGGAGACATAGGATCTCCCTGCCTTAATCCTCTCTTACCCTTGAAATATCCAAACATCTCACCATTAACATTAATAGAATATGCAGCAGACCTGATGCATGTCATAATCCATGCAATCATGCAAGGGTGAAATCCAAAGTTCACTAGGCAGGCCTCCAAAAAATCATGATTAACTGTATCATAAGCCTTCTGAAGATCAATCTTCAAAGCAACCCTAGGGGCTCTAACCTTTCTATGATAATTCCTAAGAAGCTCCTGAGTGATTAAAATGTTATCACTAATCTGCCTTCCCGGAATAAAGGCACTTTGACACTCATCTACAATTAAATCCAATGACCCCTTAATCCTCTCACAGATGATCTTAGTTATGCACTTATAAAGCACATTACAACAAGCTATGGGTCTGAATTCAGTAACACTCCTAGGATTGGAGCATTTAGGGACCAAGGAGATAATAGTAGCATTCACCTCCTTCAACAACTTCCCATTATAGAAAAATTCCTTAATAGCACAACACACCTCATTCCCTATGATAGGCCAAGCAGATCTAAAAAACTTAGAGGAGTATCCATCAGGTCCAGGGGCTTTATCAATATCAATATCAAAGATAGCCTTCCTGATTTCTTCATCGGATACTTCCCTAACCATCTGATCAGCCACCTCTCTTGGCAGCTTAGTAGCAAAAAGGGCACTAGGATCCCTTAAAGCTAAAACCTCACTATTACTCCCCATAAACCCCTCAAAATGTCTAACAAAAGCATTACCAACCTCCTCCCCTTCAAAGAAAGACCCATCCTTATCCAGGACAGAATTAATCCTATTCCTACTTAACCTACCTTTAATGGCCTTATGGAAATAAGAAGTATTCTGGTCCCCAACCCTTAGCCACTCAACTTTAGCCTTCTGTTTTAGGAATACTTCTTCATCCAAAGAGGCTTTTTTAAGGGCATTGACTAGAACTATCTCCTCCTCTCTCAGCTCAGCATTATGAGGGTCATCTACAACAGCAGTTTGAACTTTACCTAGCTCCACAGAAATGGATTTCACCTTGTCAGAAAGATCCCCCTGCATCCTTCCAAGCTTCCTGAGAGGCTTTTTCAGCTTCTTTAGCTTAGACACAACAGAAAACATAGCACAACCCTGCACAGAACATTTCCAATTAGATTCAACAATGGGTAAAAATTGAGGCTTACCTGCAAGATGATTCATAAACTTGAAGGTCTTTGGTTTCCAAGGTTTCTGACCCTTCAAAGAGATAAAGCCAGGGGCATGATCAGAATGAAAGAAAGGGAGAAAAGAAGCAGCCAAATCTGAAAAAACATTCAAAAAAGAGTTATTGCTCATTATTCTATCCAACTTCTTCAGCAACCCAGTAGTTTTCCCCGGGCACTTGTTCCATGTAAACTTCAAACCTGAAGAAGGGACATCTCCCACACCTATACTTTGACAGCACTCTCTAAAATCAATCATGGCAGAAGTCACATCAGAACACCCCATGGACCTCTCAGAAGGATCCAGAATGACATTAAAGTCACCCATTATAAGCCAAGGATCATCCTGAATAGAATATCCAAATTTTTGCAAATCCTGCCATAACACTTTCCTTTGACAATTCCTGATAGACCCATATAAAAAAGAGCAGAAAAAATTGGGAGAACCATTCAAGGGTTTGACCAAACAATGAATGACCTGAGAAGTAACTTCAATGATCATAACATCAACAATATTAGGCTTCCAACCTATAAGGACTCTAACCCAACTAGCACAATATTCCTTATTGGAGAACCACTGCCAGCCATTCAATACCCTATTACAAACCTGTCCAAGGTTTTGACCTTTGACATGAGTTTCCACCAAACAACATAAACTGATCTCCCTATCATTCAAAACATTCATAACTTGGTTCTGATTGGAATGCTTCATCATACCTCTAACATTCCATGAAAGAATATTAAGGTTTTGAGTAATCATTGAGAACCAGTATTAACAGAAGAGGAGGACAATACCTGGCCCACCTCTGATTGAACACCTTCATCAAGCTTCATGAATTCAGCAGTCTCATCATCCTCAGATAACACCTCATTATTCTCAGTTTCCAAGACATCCTCATTATCATTCTCTAGAACAATATCTTCCATTTCATCATAATCCATACCCTCAGGGAAATCATACTTCTGGCACATCAGGAAGAAATACTTAGTTTGAACCACATCCCATTCCAAAACTTGCTCTCTAGTAGGGATAACTCTACAATTAACATAGAACATAACATCCTCAATCTGCTGAGGAGTCAGATCAAAAGAATAGTCCTCAATAACAGTATCTCTGACCAGACTGGAGCCAGGGGTATAAGGCTTAGCAGGGACACCATTATGAGGAGAACAATCAGAAGGCTGATCAAGAGGGGCATTAAAAGGATTAGGGGGAGGACCAGTAGGGACAGAAGTGGACACAGATTTAGTTTCAGGTTGTTTAGCAGGAGCAGGTTTAGAAGGTTTAGTAGTTTTAGGTGAGGGAGGTTTAGTAGGCTTAACAGGGAAAGGTTTAGAAGATGAAGAAGTGGGAACAGAAACATCATCAACAGCTTCAAGACCATTGTCTTCATCAACCATATTCTCAGCACCCAAAATACTAAAACTATTCTTGACCTCAATACGTTTAGCCACCAGATTTGTCTTCTTCCCTTTAATACCATCAGTTCTTATTTGAAAGACTTGCTTCCCCTTCCTAACTTCCTTACCAACTCCCTCCTTCCCATCCTTTTTAACCCCGGAAGAAGAAGCACCATTAGAATCCTTCCTAACTTGATCCTTCTGAAGATCATATTCCCTAGCAGCTTGATTCATTTTGAAGCTCTTAATCCTATCCTGAAGTTTAGCCTCCTTTCCCTCCTTATCACCCTTAAACATATTTCTTTGTCTCAAATTACCTCCCCCATACACCCCATTACTATTCCCTCCAATATTCACACCCTTATTAGGATTCTTAGCAGCCATACTACGCTTCCACACCAATTGATACCCTTCCTCATCAACAGTACCATCTTTAGCAGCCCCTCTATTATCTTCATTCCCCTTTTCAGCTTCCCTTTCCCTAGCTTCTTTTTCCTCAGCAGTTAACTCTCTAGCAGTACACTTCTCAAAAGGATGCCCAAACACTTTGCAAAAAGAGCAAAGTTTAGGCATCTTTTGATACTCTATCAACACCTCAGTAACCTTAGGCTCAGCACCCTCCTCTCTAGGATAGAAAGCTCTAATAAAAGTAGGTTGAGAGTCAGCAGCAGCAATTTCCACCAAAATTCTAGCAAATCCCACCTGCACATTAGAATTCAAACATTTATCCACAGTAATATTATCAAACAAAAGAGGTTTACCAATACAGCTAGCCAGCTCACACAGCCCCTGCACATTCCACAATTCCAAAGGCACCTCCTTAAACAAAACCCACACAGGCACTTTTTCAGGTTCTGTTTTCACAATCGCAGCCCCAACTTCCCATTGGTTTAGTACCAAAGGGATGCCATTAACCACCCAAGGACCAGCTTTCAAGGCTTCCAACATTCCCTCCTTAGTCTCAAATTTGAAATAAAACAACCCTTTACCATTAGTAGAGATGTCCTCAATCCCATATCTCTTCCACATCCTAAACAGATTAAACCTAACCCAAGCTATAGAACAGAAAGAACCCACAAAATACCCATACAAATGTTTAGAGTAAACCTGCTTAACCTTCTCAACATAATCTTGTTTAATCATAACCACCTTTTCACCACTTTCAAGAGTGGTAGGTGGGCAATACATGATCTGTTTGCTAAAATCAGCAATCTTCTCACCCTTAACAGCATTAGCATATGAAGCCTTCTCCTTCTTATCCTCAGGTTCAGTATCCTTAGAAGACCCTGGGGTGTTAACAACAGATTTATTGACAGAAGAAGATGCCTTAAACACATAGTTTTTATCAGCAATTGCCCCTAGGATAGGAGACTTCTGAATAATATCACACTCACTTACTATAGGCCCTTTTAGCTTCCCTTTCTCAGCCACCAATTCCCTAGCCTTTCCCAACCCCAAAATTAATTCCCTCAACCTCAACTTTTTCCTTTGTATAACATCCCTAATCTCCTTAATAGAGCTCTGCATATCATTAAACTCAACTGTTTTCTCAGCATCACCCCTATCCTCAAAAGGATCAAAGATTAAACCATTAGCAGCTCTATAACCCAACTGCTTAGATTTAACACTACCAGTCTTTTTTATATCAGAAATCTCCTTCTCCATCTGCTCAATAGTCATATTAGCAACAGGAGTGGAACCTATAATATCAGACATCTCCCCAATTCTGAAAACAGGGAGAACTGGCACAGCAGCATCCTTATTAAATTCAAATATCTGCTTAGCCTTCTTGTTTTTTGATGACAGAATCTTCATAATCTTCCTGCCCTCATGAGTTAAAATAAGTTGTTTCTTAGAAACAGCCTTATTGTTATCAGAACTCTCCAAACCACCTCTAATCTTTTTACTTTGAGAAAGACCATCCCCAACAAGTTCCCTCTTACACCTAGGACCTCTAGTCTGATTTATATCCTGCACCCCAACCCTGCAGTAGAACCATCTAGCTAAAGCCTTGACAATACTCATATCAAACTCAAACAAATCTTCTACCTCAAACTCCTTCATTCTGCAAAACAGCTTGTGATAATGCTGGTGGAAGGCCACAATACTACTCTCAACAAAGTGGTCTTCCAAGAGCTTCAGCTTACCCTGCAACCCATTACATTCCATATGCCCCTGACCCATTCCTATATCCACAACCTTGTTAACTCCATTCCCCTTCATCCCATCTTTCCCTAGCTTATTACCCTTACCCTCACTAACTATAGCATAAGAGTCACACACCAGCCTAAGGCTCAACACATCAGACTTCTCATAACAAGCAATAACAAATTGCATAAAATCATTAAAACTCTCATCAGAAACATCCTCAGCCTTCACCTTTATCTCATCAAAATTGGATAGATACCTACCAAAGCTTTCCTCAAAAGAAGGATTTAACAGGTTCAAGGAGAGACACTGCTTCATAGCAGGCTCATACACAGGGTTCTTATAAGCCTTCTGAGCTAACAACTCTATAGCTTTCAGAATGACATCTGAACAGAACCAACCCTGAGAATGACCAGCAAACCTCCATTTACCACCAGTTCCACTCATCCTTCCAGTAACATCCAGCCCAACACTACTACTATCCATATCCCTACAAGCAACAATCAGCATCCTATGCTCATTTTTATCACATGCATTCATAATGAAGTTCATAAACTCAACACATTTCTCACTAAATTGCACATTCCCTTCCTCATTAGTAATAACCCTATCATCAGCCTCAATGACCTTTAACAGAAGATCCCCAAACCTCAGCATAAAACCCTCATTCTTGTAATTCATGTGAATAAACCAATTCATAGCAGTCATAAACGAGTTATCAGAATAGGTTTTATCAATCAATACCTGAATGGCCTCCCCAATAGCCAGATCAGTAAACACCAGCTGTTCAGGGCCAAAAAACTGCCAGTGAGTCACACAGGGAGAACTATCTGACATCTGCTGGTCCTGTTCACTTACTTTTAGCCCATTCTCCCTAGACAGAAGCAAGCATTTACGCCAATCAGCCATAAACGGAGCAGAATTAGCCTGAATATTCAAATCCACACAGTTTCCAAAAGGATTAGGGATCAGAGGAGAATTAGGAGAAACGCGAGAATCAGCAAACTCCTCCGGCACCGACACAACCGGAGAAACATAAACACTCTCAGACATGAGCAGATCTGGAGGAATATCAGGAGGAACACCTCCTTTAGGATCAGTAAGAGACTGATCCATAGAAAACAGAGAAGCAGAATAGAGAAATTCAACCAACAATTGATGGAACAGTAACACAATCGAAGAGAAAAAGAAGCGGGAAATGAAGAACAAACCCTAGAAATCAAAATCGCCAATCGCCCAGAGAAAAAGTCAAACAAATGAACCGATAAAAGTACCGATAATTACGGTCTCTTAAATTGGAATCTTTTCCTGTGTACGAATCTCCACATAATTCTCGGATCATGACTCCAATTACTCTCCAGTCTGCTTCGTATCCTATATTTGAGTCTGTAGCATGATAAGACACCTAATGGCCTTCCTGTTCCTCCATACGGGTCCCTGAAACTCAAACGGTACCGATAGTTACGGTCTCATAAACTGGAATATTTTCCTGTGTACGAATCTCTACATAATTCTCGCATTATGTCTCCGATTACCCTCCTGTTAGCATCGTATCCTATATCTGAGTCTGTAGCATGATAAGACACTTTATGGCATTCCCGTTCCTCCATTTGGGTCCCTGAAACTCCAAAAGTACCGATAATTACGGTCTCATAAACTTGAGTCTTTTCCTGTGTACGAATCTCTACATAATTCTCGCATCATGACTCCTATTACACTCCAGTCAGCTTCGTTTCCTATATTTGAGTCTGTAGCATGATAAGACACCTTATGGCCTTCCTGTTCCTCCATTCGGGTCCCTGAAACTCCAAAAGTACCGATAATTACGGTCTCGTAAACTGGAATCTTTTCTTGTGTACAAATCTCTACATAATTCTTGCATTATGACTCCGATTACCCTCCAGTCACCTTCGTATCCTATATTTGAGTCTGTAGCATGATAAGACAACTTATGGCCTTCCCGTTCCTCCATTCGGGTCCCTGAAACTCAAAAATTACCGATAGTTACGGTCTTTTAAACTGGAATCTATTCCTGTGTACGAAACTCCACATAATTCTCGCATTATGACTCCGATTACTCTCCAGTCAACTTCGTATATTATATCTGAGTCTGTAGCATGATAAGAGACCTTATGGCCTTCCCGTTCCTCCATTCGGGTCCCTGAAACTCCAAAAGTACCGTTAAGTACGGTCTCGTAAACTGGAATCTTTTCCTGTGTACGAATCTCTACATAATTCTTGCATTATGACTCCGATTACCCTCCAGTCAGCTTCGTATCCTATATCTGAGTCTGTAGCATGGTAAGATACGTTATGGCCTTCCCATTTCTCCATTCGGGTCCCTGAAACTCCAAAAGTACCGATAATTACGGTCTCTTAAACTGGAATCTTTTCCTGTGTACGAAACTCCACATAATTCTCGCATTATGACTCCGATTACCCTCCAGTCAGCTTCGTATATTATATCTGAGTCTGTAGCATGATAAGAGACCTTATGGCCTTCCCGTTCCTCCATTCGGGTCCCTGAAACTCCAAAAGTACCGATAATTACGGTCTCGTAAACTAGAATCTTTTCCTGTGTACGAATCTCTACATAATTCTCGCATTATGACTCCGGTTACCCTCCAGTCAGCTTCATATCCTATATCTGAGTCTGTAGCATGATAAGACACCTTATGGCCTTCCCGTTCCTCCATTCGGATCCCTGAAACTCCAAAAGTATCGATAGTTACGGTCTCATAAACTGGAATCTTTTCTTGTGTAGGAATCTCTACATAACTCTCGCATTATGACTCCGGTTACCCTCCAGTCAGCTTCGTATCCTATATCTGTGTCTGTAGCATGATAAGACACCTTATGGCCTTCCCGTTCCTCCATTCGGGTCCCTGAAACTCCAAAAGTACCGATAATTACGGTCTCATAAACTGGAATCTTTTCATGTGTACGAATCTCTACATAATTCTTGCATTATGACTCCGATTACCCTCCAGTCAGCTTCGTATCCTATATCTGAGTCTGTAGCGTGATAAGACACCTTATGGCCTTCCCGTTCCTCCATCTGGATCCGTGAAAATCCAAAAGTACCGATAATTACGGTCTCATAAACTTGAATCTTTTCCTGTGTACGAATCTCTACATAATTCTCGCATCATGACTCCGGTTATCCTCCAGTCAGCTTCGTATCCTTTATCTGTGTCTGTAGCATGATAAGACAACTTATGGCCTTCCCGTTCCTCCATTCGGGTCCCTGAAACACCAAAATTACCGATAGTTACGGTCTTTTAAACTGGAGTCTTTTCCTGTGTACGAATCTCTACATAATTCTCGCATCATGACTCCTATTACACTCCAGTCAGCTTCGTTTCCTATATTTGAGTCTGTAGCTTGATAAAAAACCTTATGGCCTTCCTGTTCCTCCATTCGGGTCCCTGAAACTCCAAAAGTACCGATAATTACGGTCTCATAAACTGGAATCTTTTCCTGTGTACGAATCTCCCCATAATTCTCGCATTATGACTCCGATTACTCTCCAGTCAGCTTCGTATATTATATCTGAGTCTGTAACATGATAAGTGACTTTATGGCCTTCCCGTTCCTCCATTCGGGTCCTTGAAACTCCAAAAGTACCGATAATTACGGTCTCTTAAACTGGAATCTTTTCTTGTGTACGAATCTCCACATAATTCACGCATTATGACTCCGGTTACCCTCTAGTCAGCTTCGTATCCTATATCTGATTCTGTAGCATGATAAGACACCTTATGGCCTTCCCGTTCCTCCATTCGGGTCCCTGAAACTCCAAAAGTACCGATAATTACGGTCTCTTAAACTGGAATATTTTCCTATGTACGAATCTTTACATAATTCTCGCATTATGACTCCGATTACCCTCCTGTTAGCACCGTATTCTATATCTGAGTCTGTAGCATGATAAGACACCTTATGGCATTCCCGTTCCTCCATTTGGGTCCCTGAAACTCCAAAAGTACCGATCATTACGGTCTCATAAACTTGAATATTTTCCTGTGTACGAATCTCTACGTAATTCTCGCATTATGACTCCGATTACACTCCAGTTAGCTTCGTATCCTATATCTGAGTCTATAGCATGATAAGAGACCATATGGCCTTCCCGTTCCTCCATTCGGGTCCCTGAAACTCCAAAAGTACCGATAATTACGGTCTCATAAACTGGAATCTTTTCATGTGTACGAATCTCTACAT
The DNA here is from genome assembly GCA_032199755.1 of Ambrosia artemisiifolia. NCBI lineage: Eukaryota > Viridiplantae > Streptophyta > Magnoliopsida > Asterales > Asteraceae > Ambrosia > Ambrosia artemisiifolia. Next base: position 27,545,015 of record CM063521.1, read on the forward strand.
AATTCTTGCATTATGACTCCAATTACCCTCCAGTCAGCTTCGTATCCTATATCTGAGTCTGTAGCATGATAAGACACGTTATGGCCTTCCCATTCCTCCATTCGGGTCCCTGAAACTCCAAAAGTACCGATAATTATGGTCTCTTAAACTGGAATCTTTTCCTGTGTACGAATCTCCCCATAATTCTCGCATTATGACTCCGGTTACCCTCCAGTCAGCTTCGTATCCTATATCGGTGTGTGTAGCATGATAAGACACCTTATGGCCTTCCCGTTCCTCCATTCGGGTCCCTGAAACTCCAAAAGTAACGATAGTTACGGTCTCATAAACTGGAATCTTTTCCTGTGTACGAATCTCTACATAATTCTCGCATTATGACTCCGATTTCCATCCAGTCAGCTTCGTATCCTATATCTGAGTCTGTAGCATGATCAGACACCTTATGGCCTTCCCGTTCCTCCATATGGATCCGTGAAAATCCAAAAGTACCGATAATTACGGTCCCATAAACTTGAATCTTTTCCTGTGTACGAATCTCTACATAATTCTCGCATCATGACTCCGTTTTGGTTATCCTCCAGTCAGCTTCGTATCCTTTATCTGTGTCTGTAGCATGATAAGACAACTTATGGCCTTCCCGTTCCTCCATTCGGGTCCCTGAAACTCCAAAATTACCGATAGTTACGGTCTTTTAAACTGGAGTCTTTTCCTGTGTACGAATCTCTACATAATTCTCGAATCATGACTCCTATTACACTCCAGTCAGCTTCGTTTCCTATATTTGAGTCTGTAGCATGATAAGACACCTTATGGCCTTCCTGTTCCTCCATTCGGGTCCCTGAAACTCCAAAAGTACCGATAATTACGGTCTCTTAAATTGGAATCTTTTCCTGTGTACGAATCTCCACAAAATTCTCGGATCATGACTCCAATTACACTCCAGTCTGCTTCGTATCCTATATTTGAGTCTGTAGCATGATAAGACACCTAATGGCCTTCCTGTTCCTCCATTCGGTTCCCTGAAACTCAAACGGTACCGATAGTTACGGTCTCATAAACTGGAATATTTTCCTGTGTACGAATCTCTACATAATTCTCGCATTATGACTCCGATTACCCTCCTGTTAGCTTCGTATCCTATATCTGAGTCTGTAGCATGATAAGACACTTAATGGCATTCCCGTTTCTCCATTTGGGTCCCTGAAACTCCAAAAGTACCGATAATTACGGTCTCATAAACTTGAATATTTTCCTGTGTACGAATCTCTACGTAATTCTCGCATTATGACTCCGATTACACTCCAGTTAGCTTCATATCCTATATCTGAGTCTGAAGCATGATAAGAGACCTTATGGCCTTCCCGTTCCTCCATTCGGGTCCCAGAAACTCCAAAAGTACCGATAATTACGGTCTCATAAACTTGAATCTTTTCCAGTGTACGAATCTCTACATAATTATCGCATCATGACTCCTATTACACTCCAGTCAGCTTTGTATCCTATATCTGTGTCTGTAGCATGATAAGACAACTTATGGCCTTCCCGTTCCTCCATTCGGGTCCCTGAAACTCAAAAATTACCGATAGTTACGGTCTTTTAAACTAGAGTCTTTTCCTGTGTACGAATCTCTACATAATTCTCGCATCATGACTCCTATTACACTCCAGTCAGCTTCGTATCCTATATTTGAGTCTGTAGCATGATAAGACACCTTATGGCCTTCCTGTTCCTCCATTCGGGTCCCTGAAACTCAAACAGTACCGATAGTTACGATCTCATAAACTGGAATATTTTCCTGTGTACGAATCTCTACATAATTCTCGCATTATGACTCCGATTACCCTCCAGTCAGCTTCGTATCCTATATCTGAGTCTGTAGCATGATAAGACACCTTATGGCCTTCCCGTTCCTCCATTCGGGTCCCTGAAACTCCAAAAGTACCAATAATTACGGTCTCGTAAACTGGAATCTTTTCCTGTGTACGAATCTCTACATAATTCTTGCATTATGACTCCGATTACCCTCCAGTCAGCTTCGTATCCTATATCTGAGTCTGTAGCATGGTAAGATACGTTATGGCCTTCCCATTTCTCCATTCGGGTCCCTGAAACTCCAAAAGTACCGATAATTACGGTCTCTTAAACTGGAATCTTTTCCTGTGTATGAAACTCCACATAATTCTCGCATTATGACTCCGATTACTCTCCAGTCAGCTTCGTATATTATATCTGAGTCTGTAGCATGATAAGAGACCTTATGGCCTTCCCGTTCCTCCATTCGGGTCCCTGAAACTCCAAAAGTACCGATAATTACGGTCTCGTAAACTAGAATCTTTTCCTGTGTACGAATCTCTACATAATTCTTGCATTATGTCTCCGATTACCCTCCAGTCAGCTTCGTATCCTATATCTGAGTCTGTAGCATGATAAGACACCTTATGGCCTTCCCGTTCCTCCATTCGGGTCCCTGAAACTCCAAAAGTAACGATAGTTACGGTCTCATAAACTGGAATCTTTTCCTGTGTACGAATCTCTACATAATTCTCGCATTATGACTCCGATTTCCATCCAGTCAGCTTCGTATCCTATATCTGAGTCTGTAGCATGATCAGACACCTTATGGCCTTCCCGTTCCTCCATATGGATCCGTGAAAATCCAAAAGTACCGATAATTACGGTCCCATAAACTTGAATCTTTTCCTGTGTACGAATCTCTACATAATTCTCGCATCATGACTCCGGTTTGGTTATCCTCCAGTCAGCTTCGTATCCTTTATCTGTGTCTATAGCATGATAAGACAACTTATGGCCTTCCCGTTCCTCCATTCGGGTCCCTGAAACTCCAAAATTACCGATAGTTACGGTCTTTTAAACTGGAGTCTTTTCCTGTGTACGAATCTCTACATAATTCTCGAATCATGACTCCTATTACACTCCAGTCAGCTTCGTTTCCTATATTTGAGTCTGTAGCATGATAAGACACCTTATGGCCTTCCTGTTCCTCCATTCGGGTCCCTGAAACTCCAAAAGTACCGATAATTACGGTCTCTTAAATTGGAATCTTTTCCTGTGTACGAATCTCCACAAAATTCTCGGATCATGACTCCAATTACACTCCAGTCTGCTTCGTATCCTATATTTGAGTCTGTAGCATGATAAGACACCTAATGGCCTTCCTGTTCCTCCATTCGGTTCCCTGAAACTCAAACGGTACCGATAGTTACGGTCTCATAAACTGGAATATTTTCCTGTGTACGAATCTCTACATAATTCTCGCATTATGACTCCGATTACCCTCCTGTTAGCTTCGTATCCTATATCTGAGTCTGTAGCATGATAAGACACTTAATGGCATTCCCGTTTCTCCATTTGGGTCCCTGAAACTCCAAAAGTACCGATAATTACGGTCTCATAAACTTGAATATTTTCCTGTGTACGAATCTCTACGTAATTCTCGCATTATGACTCCGATTACACTCCAGTTAGCTTCATATCCTATATCTGAGTCTGAAGCATGATAAGAGACCTTATGGCCTTCCCGTTCCTCCATTCGGGTCCCAGAAACTCCAAAAGTACCGATAATTACGGTCTCATAAACTTGAATCTTTTCCAGTGTACGAATCTCTACATAATTATCGCATCATGACTCCTATTACACTCCAGTCAGCTTTGTATCCTATATCTGTGTCTGTAGCATGATAAGACAACTTATGGCCTTCCCGTTCCTCCATTCGGGTCCCTGAAACTCAAAAATTACCGATAGTTACGGTCTTTTAAACTAGAGTCTTTTCCTGTGTACGAATCTCTACATAATTCTCGCATCATGACTCCTATTACACTCCAGTCAGCTTCGTATCCTATATTTGAGTCTGTAGCATGATAAGACACCTTATGGCCTTCCTGTTCCTCCATTCGGGTCCCTGAAACTCAAACAGTACCGATAGTTACGATCTCATAAACTGGAATATTTTCCTGTGTACGAATCTCTACATAATTCTCGCATTATGACTCCGATTACCCTCCAGTCAGCTTCGTATCCTATATCTGAGTCTGTAGCATGATAAGACACCTTATGGCCTTCCCGTTCCTCCATTCGGGTCCCTGAAACTCCAAAAGTACCAATAATTACGGTCTCGTAAACTGGAATCTTTTCCTGTGTACGAATCTCTACATAATTCTTGCATTATGACTCCGATTACCCTCCAGTCAGCTTCGTATCCTATATCTGAGTCTGTAGCATGGTAAGATACGTTATGGCCTTCCCATTTCTCCATTCGGGTCCCTGAAACTCCAAAAGTACCGATAATTACGGTCTCTTAAACTGGAATCTTTTCCTGTGTATGAAACTCCACATAATTCTCGCATTATGACTCCGATTACTCTCCAGTCAGCTTCGTATATTATATCTGAGTCTGTAGCATGATAAGAGACCTTATGGCCTTCCCGTTCCTCCATTCGGGTCCCTGAAACTCCAAAAGTACCGATAATTACGGTCTCGTAAACTAGAATCTTTTCCTGTGTACGAATCTCTACATAATTCTTGCATTATGTCTCCGATTACCCTCCAGTCAGCTTCGTATCCTATATCTGAGTCTGTAGCATGATAAGACACCTTATGGCCTTCCCGTTCCTCCATTCGGATCCTTAAAACTCCAAAAGTACCGATAGTTATGGTCTCATAAACTGGAATCTTTTCCTGTGTCTGAATCTCTACATAATTCTCGCATTATGACTCCGGTTACCCTCCAGTCAGCTTCATATCCTATATCTGAGTCTGTAGCATGATAAGACACCTTATGGCCTTCCCGTTCCTCCATTCGGATCCCTGAAACTCCAAAAGTATCGATAGTTACGGTCTCATAAACTGGAATCTTTTCTTGTGTAGGAATCTCTACATAACTCTCGCATTATGACTCCGGTTACCCTCCAGTCAGCTTCGTATCCTATATCTGTGTCTGTAGCATGATAAGACACCTTATGGCCTTCCCGTTCCTCCATTCGGGTCCCTGAAACTCCAAAAGTACCGATAATTACGGTCTCATAAACTGGAATCTTTTCATGTGTACGAATCTCTACATAATTCTTGCATTATGACTCCGATTACCCTCCAGTCAGCTTCGTATCCTATATCTGAGTCTGTAGCATGATAAGACACCTTATGGCCTTCCCGTTCCTGCATCTGGATCCGTGAAAATCCAAAAGTACCGATAATTAATGTCTCATAAACTTGAATCTTTTCCTGTGTACGAATCTCTACATAATTCTCGCATCATGACTCCGGTTAACCTCCAGTCAGCTTCGTATCCTTTATCTGTGTCTGTAGCATGATAAGACAACTTATGGCCTTCCCGTTCCTCCATTCGGGTCCCTGAAACACCAAAATTACCGATAGTTACGGTCTTTTAAACTAGAGTCTTTTCCTGTGTACGAATCTCTACATAATTCTCGCATCATGACTCCTATTACACTCCAGTCAGCTTCGTATCCTATATTTGAGTCTGTAGCATGATAAGACACCTTATGGCCTTCCTGTTCCTCCATTCGGGTCCCTGAAACTCAAACAGTACCGATAGTTACGATCTCATAAACTGGAATATTTTCCTGTGTACGAATCTCTACATAATTCTCGCATTATGACTCCGATTACCCTCCAGTCAGCTTCGTATCCTATATCTGAGTCTGTAGCATGATAAGACACCTTATGGCCTTCCCGTTCCTCCATTCGGGTCCCTGAAACTCCAAAAGTACCAATAATTACGGTCTCGTAAACTGGAATCTTTTCCTGTGTACGAATCTCTACATAATTCTTGCATTATGACTCCGATTACCCTCCAGTCAGCTTCGTATCCTATATCTGAGTCTGTAGCATGGTAAGATACGTTATGGCCTTCCCATTTCTCCATTCGGGTCCCTGAAACTCCAAAAGTACCGATAATTACGGTCTCTTAAACTGGAATCTTTTCCTGTGTATGAAACTCCACATAATTCTCGCATTATGACTCCGATTACTCTCCAGTCAGCTTCGTATATTATATCTGAGTCTGTAGCATGATAAGAGACCTTATGGCCTTCCCGTTCCTCCATTCGGGTCCCTGAAACTCCAAAAGTACCGATAATTACGGTCTCGTAAACTAGAATCTTTTCCTGTGTACGAATCTCTACATAATTCTTGCATTATGTCTCCGATTACCCTCCAGTCAGCTTCGTATCCTATATCTGAGTCTGTAGCATGATAAGACACCTTATGGCCTTCCCGTTCCTCCATTCGGATCCTTAAAACTCCAAAAGTACCGATAGTTATGGTCTCATAAACTGGAATCTTTTCCTGTGTCTGAATCTCTACATAATTCTCGCATTATGACTCCGGTTACCCTCCAGTCAGCTTCATATCCTATATCTGAGTCTGTAGCATGATAAGACACCTTATGGCCTTCCCGTTCCTCCATTCGGATCCCTGAAACTCCAAAAGTATCGATAGTTACGGTCTCATAAACTGGAATCTTTTCTTGTGTAGGAATCTCTACATAACTCTCGCATTATGACTCCGGTTACCCTCCAGTCAGCTTCGTATCCTATATCTGTGTCTGTAGCATGATAAGACACCTTATGGCCTTCCCGTTCCTCCATTCGGGTCCCTGAAACTCCAAAAGTACCGATAATTACGGTCTCATAAACTGGAATCTTTTCATGTGTACGAATCTCTACATAATTCTTGCATTATGACTCCGATTACCCTCCAGTCAGCTTCGTATCCTATATCTGAGTCTGTAGCATGATAAGACACCTTATGGCCTTCCCGTTCCTGCATCTGGATCCGTGAAAATCCAAAAGTACCGATAATTAATGTCTCATAAACTTGAATCTTTTCCTGTGTACGAATCTCTACATAATTCTCGCATCATGACTCCGGTTAACCTCCAGTCAGCTTCGTATCCTTTATCTGTGTCTGTAGCATGATAAGACAACTTATGGCCTTCCCGTTCCTCCATTCGGGTCCCTGAAACACCAAAATTACCGATAGTTACGGTCTTTTAAACTGGAGTCTTTTCCTGTGTACGAATCTCTACATAATTCTCGCATCATGACTCCTATTACACTCCAGTCAGCTTCGTTTCCTATATTTGAGTCTGTAGCTTGATAAAAAACCTTATGGCCTTCCTGTTCCTCCATTCGGGTCCCTGAAACTCCAAAAGTACCGATAATTACGGTCTCATAAACTGGAATCTTTTCATGTGTACGAATCTCTACATAATTCTTGCATTATGACTCCGATTACCCTCCAGTCAGCTTCGTATCCTATATCTGAGTCTGTAGCATGATAAGACACGTTATGGCCTTCCCATTCCTCCATTCGGTTCCCTGAAACTCCAAAAGTACCGATAATTATGGTCTCTTAAACTGGAATCTTTTCCTGTGTACGAATCTCCCCATAATTCTCGCATTATGACTCCGATTACTCTCCAGTCAGCTTCGTATATTATATCTGAGTCTGTAACATGATAAGTGACTTTATGGCCTTCCCGTTCCTCCATTCGGGTCCTTGAAACTCCAAAAGTACCGATAATTACGGTCTCTTAAACTGGAATCTTTTCTTGTGTACGAATATCCACATAATTCACGCATTATGACTCCGGTTACCCTCCAGTCAGCTTCGTATCCTATATCTGATTCTGTAGCATGATAAGACACCTTATGGCCTTCCCGTTCCTCCATTCGGGTCCCTGAAACTCCAAAAGTACCGATAATTACGGTCTCTTAAACTGGAATATTTTCCTGTGTACGAATCTCTACATAATTCTCGCATTATGACTCCGATTACCCTCCTGTTAGCTTCGTATCCTATATCTGAGTCTGTAGCATGATAAGACACCTTATGGCATTCCCGTTCCTCCATTTGGGTCCCTGAAACTCCAAAAGTACCGATCATTACGGTCTCATAAACTTGAATATTTTCCTGTGTACGAATCTCTACGTAATTCTCGCATTATGACTCCGATTACACTCCAGTTAGCTTCGTATCCTATATCTGTGTCTATAGCATGATAAGAGACCATATGGCCTTCCCGTTCCTCCATTCGGGTCCCTGAAACTCCAAAAGTACCGATAATTACGGTCTCATAAACTGGAATCTTTTCTTGTGTAGGAATCTCTACATAACTCTCGCATTATGACTCCGGTTACCCTCCAGTCAGCTTCGTATCCTATATCTGTGTCTGTAGCATGATAAGACACCTTATGGCCTTCCCGTTCCTCCATTCGGGTCCCTGAAACTCCAAAAGTACCGATAATTACGGTCTCATAAACTGGAATCTTTTCATGTGTACGAATCTCTACATAATTCTTGCATTATGACTCCGATTACCCTCCAGTCAGCTTCGTATCCTATATCTGAGTCTGTAGCATGATAAGACACCTTATGGCCTTCCCGTTCCTGCATCTGGATCCGTGAAAATCCAAAAGTACCGATAATTACGGTCTCATAAACTTGAATCTTTTCCTGTGTACGAATCTCTACATAATTCTCGCATCATGACTCCGGTTAACCTCCAGTCAGCTTCGTATCCTTTATCTGTGTCTGTAGCATGATAAGACAACTTATGGCCTTCCCGTTCCTCCATTCGGGTCCCTGAAACACCAAAATTACCGATAGTTACGGTCTTTTAAACTGGAGTCTTTTCCTGTGTACGAATCTCTACATAATTCTCGCATCATGACTCCTATTACACTCCAGTCAGCTTCGTTTCCTATATTTGAGTCTGTAGCTTGATAAAAAACCTTATGGCCTTCCTGTTCCTCCATTCGGGTCCCTGAAACTCCAAAAGTACCGATAATTACGGTCTCATAAACTGGAATCTTTTCATGTGTACGAATCTCTACATAATTCTTGCATTATGACTCCGATTACCCTCCAGTCAGCTTCGTATCCTATATCTGAGTCTGTAGCATGATAAGACACGTTATGGCCTTCCCATTCCTCCATTCGGTTCCCTGAAACTCCAAAAGTACCGATAATTATGGTCTCTTAAACTGGAATCTTTTCCTGTGTACGAATCTCCCCATAATTCTCGCATTATGACTCCGATTACTCTCCAGTCAGCTTCGTATATTATATCTGAGTCTGTAACATGATAAGTGACTTTATGGCCTTCCCGTTCCTCCATTCGGGTCCTTGAAACTCCAAAAGTACCGATAATTACGGTCTCTTAAACTGGAATCTTTTCTTGTGTACGAATATCCACATAATTCACGCATTATGACTCCGGTTACCCTCCAGTCAGCTTCGTATCCTATATCTGATTCTGTAGCATGATAAGACACCTTATGGCCTTCCCGTTCCTCCATTCGGGTCCCTGAAACTCCAAAAGTACCGATAATTACGGTCTCTTAAACTGGAATATTTTCCTGTGTACGAATCACTACATAATTCTCGCATTATGACTCCGATTACCCTCCTGTTAGCTTCGTATCCTATATCTGAGTCTGTAGCATGATAAGACACCTTATGGCATTCCCGTTCCTCCATTTGGGTCCCTGAAACTCCAAAAGTACCGATCATTACGGTCTCATAAACTTGAATATTTTCCTGTGTACGAATCTCTACGTAATTCTCGCATTATGACTCCGATTACACTCCAGTTAGCTTCGTATCCTATATCTGTGTCTATAGCATGATAAGAGACCATATGGCCTTCCCGTTCCTCCATTCGGGTCCCTGAAACTCCAAAAGTACCGATAATTACGGTATCATAAACTGGAATCTTTTCATGTGTACGAATCTCTACATAATTCTTGCATTATGACTCCGATTACCCTCCAGTCAGCTTCGTATCCTATATCTGAGTCTGTAGCATGATAAGACACGTTATGGCCTTCCCATTCCTCCATTCGGGTCCCTGAAACTCCAAAAGTACCGATAATTATGGTCTCTTAAACTGGAATCTTTTCCTGTGTACGAATCTCCCCATAATTCTCGCATTATGACTCCGGTTACCCTCCAGTCAGCTTCGTATCCTATATCTGTGTGTGTAGCATGATAAGACACCTTATGGCCTTCCCGTTCCTCCATTCGGGTCCCTGAAACTCCAAAAGTAACGATAGTTACGGTCTCATAAACTGGAATCTTTTCCTGTGTACGAATCTCTACATAATTCTCGCATCATGACTCCTATTACACTCCAGTCAGCTTCGTATCCTATATTTGAGTCTGTAGCATGATAAGACACCTTATGGCCTTCCTGTTCCTCCATTCGGGTCCCTGAAACTCAAACAGTACCGATAGTTACGATCTCATAAACTGGAATATTTTCCTGTGTACGAATCTCTACATAATTCTCGCATTATGACTCCGATTACCCTCCAGTCAGCTTCGTATCCTATATCTGAGTCTGTAGCATGATAAGACACCTTATGGCCTTCCCGTTCCTCCATTCGGGTCCCTGAAACTCCAAAAGTACCAATAATTACGGTCTCGTAAACTGGAATCTTTTCCTGTGTACGAATCTCTACATAATTCTTGCATTATGACTCCGATTACCCTCCAGTCAGCTTCGTATCCTATATCTGAGTCTGTAGCATGGTAAGATACGTTATGGCCTTCCCATTTCTCCATTCGGGTCCCTGAAACTCCAAAAGTACCGATAATTACGGTCTCTTAAACTGGAATCTTTTCCTGTGTATGAAACTCCACATAATTCTCGCATTATGACTCCGATTACTCTCCAGTCAGCTTCGTATATTATATCTGAGTCTGTAGCATGATAAGAGACCTTATGGCCTTCCCGTTCCTCCATTCGGGTCTCTGAAACTCCAAAAGTACCGATAATTACGGTCTCGTAAACTAGAATCTTTTCCTGTGTACGAAGCTCTACATAATTCTTGCATTATGTCTTCGATTACCCTCCAGTCAGCTTCGTATCCTATATCTGAGTCTGTAGCATGATAAGACACCTTATGGCCTTCCCGTTCCTCCATTCGGATCCTTAAAACTCCAAAAGTACCGATAGTTATGGTCTCATAAACTGGAATCTTTTCCTGTGTCTGAATCTCTAAATAATTCTCGCATTATGACTCCGGTTACCCTCCAGTCAGCTTCATATCCTATATCTGAGTCTGTAGCATGATAAGACACCTTATGGCCTTCCCGTTCCTCCATTCGGATCCCTGAAACTCCAAAAGTATCGATAGTTACGGTCTCATAAACTGGAATCTTTTCTTGTGTAGGAATCTCTACATAACTCTCGCATTATGACTCCGGTTACCCTCCAGTCAGCTTCGTATCCTATATCTGTGTCTGTAGCATGATAAGACACCTTATGGCCTTCCCGTTCCTCCATTCGGGTCCCTGAAACTCCAAAAGTACCGATAATTACGGTCTCATAAACTGGAATCTTTTCATGTGTACGAATCTCTACATAATTCTTGCATTATGACTCCGATTACCCTCCAGTCAGCTTCGTATCCTATATCTGAGTCTGTAGCATGATAAGACACCTTATGGCCTTCCCGTTCCTGCATCTGGATCCGTGAAAATCCAAAAGTACCGATAATTACGGTCTCATAAACTTGAATCTTTTCCTGTGTACGAATCTCTACATAATTCTCGCATCATGACTCCGGTTAACCTCCAGTCAGCTTCGTATCCTTTATCTGTGTCTGTAGCATGATAAGACAACTTATGGCCTTCCCGTTCCTCCATTCGGGTCCCTGAAACACCAAAATTACCGATAGTTACGGTCTTTTAAACTGGAGTCTTTTCCTGTGTACGAATCTCTACATAATTCTCGCATCATGACTCCTATTACACTCCAGTCAGCTTCGTTTCCTATATTTGAGTCTGTAGCTTGATAAAAAACCTTATGGCCTTCCTGTTCCTCCATTCGGGTCCCTGAAACTCCAAAAGTACCGATAATTACGGTCTCATAAACTGGAATCTTTTCATGTGTACGAATCTCTACATAATTCTTGCATTATGACTCCGATTACCCTCCAGTCAGCTTCGTATCCTATATCTGAGTCTGTAGCATGATAAGACACGTTATGGCCTTCCCATTCCTCCATTCGGTTCCCTGAAACTCCAAAAGTACCGATAATTATGGTCTCTTAAACTGGAATCTTTTCCTGTGTACGAATCTCCCCATAATTCTCGCATTATGACTCCGATTACTCTCCAGTCAGCTTCGTATATTATATCTGAGTCTGTAACATGATAAGTGACTTTATGGCCTTCCCGTTCCTCCATTCGGGTCCTTGAAACTCCAAAAGTACCGATAATTACGGTCTCTTAAACTGGAATCTTTTCTTGTGTACGAATATCCACATAATTCACGCATTATGACTCCGGTTACCCTCCAGTCAGCTTCGTATCCTATATCTGATTCTGTAGCATGATAAGACACCTTATGGCCTTCCCGTTCCTCCATTCGGGTCCCTGAAACTCCAAAAGTACCGATAATTACGGTCTCTTAAACTGGAATATTTTCCTGTGTACGAATCTCTACATAATTCTCGCATTATGACTCCGATTACCCTCCTGTTAGCTTCGTATCCTATATCTGAGTCTGTAGCATGATAAGACACCTTATGGCATTCCCGTTCCTCCATTTGGGTCCCTGAAACTCCAAAAGTACCGATCATTACGGTCTCATAAACTTGAATATTTTCCTGTGTACGAATCTCTACGTAATTCTCGCATTATGACTCCGATTACACTCCAGTTAGCTTCGTATCCTATATCTGAGTCTATAGCATGATAAGAGACCATATGGCCTTCCCGTTCCTCCATTCGGGTCCCTGAAACTCCAAAAGTACCGATAATTACGGTCTCATAAACTGGAATCTTTTCATGGGTACGAATCTCTACATAATTCTTGCATTATGACTCCGATTACCCTATAGTCAGCTTCGTATCCTATATCTGAGTCTGTAGCATGATAAGACACGTTATGGCCTTCCCATTCCTCCATTCGGGTCCCTGAAACTCCAAAAGTACCGATAATTATGGTCTCTTAAACTGGAATCTTTTCCTGTGTACGAATCTCCCCATAATTCTCGCATTATGACTCCGGTTACCCTCCAGTCAGCTTCGTATCCTATATCTGTGTGTGTAGCATGATAAGACACCTTATGGCCTTCCCGTTCCTCCATTCGGGTCCCTGAAACTCCAAAAGTAACGATAGTTACGGTCTCATAAACTGGAATCTTTTCCTGTGTACGAATCTCTACATAATTCTCGCATTATGACTCCGATTTCCCTCCAGTCAGCTTCGTATCCTATATCTGAGTCTGTAGCATGATAAGACACCTTATGGCCTTCCCGTTCCTCCATCTGGATCCGTGAAAATCCAAAAGTACCGATAATTACGGTCCCATAAACTTGAATCTTTTCCTATGTACGAATCTCTACATAATTCTCGCATCATGACACCGATTTGGTTATCCTCCAGTCAGCTTCGTATCCTTTATCTGTGTCTGTAGCATGATAAGACAACTTATGGCCTTCCCGTTCCTCCATTCGGGACCCTGAAACTCCAAAATTACCGATAGTTACGGTCTTTTAAACTGGAGTCTTTTCCTGTGTACGAATCTCTACATAATTCTCGAATCATGACTCCTATTACACTCCAGTCAGCTTCGTTTCCTATATTTGAGTCTGTAGCATGATAAGACACCTTATGGCCTTCCTGTTCCTCCATTCGGGTCCCTGAAACTCCAAAAGTACCGATAATTACGGTCTCTTAAATTGGAATCTTTTCCTGTGTACGAATCTCCACATAATTCTCGGATCATGACTCCAATTACACTCCAGTCTGCTTCGTATCCTATATTTGAGTCTGTAGCATGATAAGACACCTAATGGCCTTCCTGTTCCTCCATTCGGTTCCCTGAAACTCAAACGGTACCGATAGTTACAGTCTCATAAACTGGAATATTTTCCTGTGTACGAATCTCTACATAATTCTCGCATTATGACTCCGATTACCCTCCTGTTAGCTTCGTATCCTATATCTGAGTCTGTAGCATGATAAGACACTTTATGGCATTCCCGTTTCTCCATTTGGGTCCCTGAAACTCCAAAAGTACCGATAATTACGGTCTCATAAACTTGAATATTTTCCTGTGTACGAATCTCTACGTAATTCTCGCATTATGACTCCGATTACACTCCAGTTAGCTTCATATCCTATATCTGAGTCTGTAGCATGATAAGAGACCTTATGGCCTTCCCGTTCCTCCATTCGGGTCCCAGAAACTCCAAAAGTACCGATAATTACGGTCTCATAAACTTGAATCTTTTCCAGTGTACGAATCTCTACATAATTATCGCATCATGACTCCTATTACACTCCAGTCAGCTTTGTATCCTATATCTGTGTCTGTAGCATGATAAGACAACTTATGGCCTTCCCGTTCCTCCATTCGGGTCCCTGAAACTCAAAAATTACCGATAGTTACGGTCTTTTAAACTAGAGTCTTTTCCTGTGTACGAATCTCTACATAATTCTCGCATCATGACTCCTATTACACTCCAGTCAGCTTCGTATCCTATATTTGACTCTGTAGCATGATAAGACACCTTATGGCCTTCCTGTTCCTCCATTCGGGTCCCTGAAACTCAAACAGTACCGATAGTTACGATCTCATAAACTGGAATATTTTCCTGTGTACGAATCTCTACATAATTCTCGCATTATGACTCCGATTACCCTCCAGTCAGCTTCGTATCCTATATCTGAGTCTGTAGCATGATAAGACACCTTATGGCCTTCCCGTTCCTCCATTCGGGTCCATGAAACTCCAAAAGTACCGATAATTACGGTCTCTTAAACTGGAATCTTTTCCTGTGTACGAATCTCCACATAATTCTCCCATTATGACTCCGATTACCCTCCAGTCAGCTTCGTATCCTATATCTGATTCTGTAGCATGATAAGACACCTTATGGCCTTCCCGTTCCTCCATTCGGGTCCCTGAAACTCCAAAAGTACCGATAATTACGGTCTCATAAACTGGAATCTTTTCATGTGTACGAATCTCTACATAATTCTTGCATTATGACTCCGATTACCCTCCAGTCAGCTTCGTATCCTATATCTGAGTCTGTAGCATGATAAGATACGTTATGGCCTTCCCATTCCTCCATTCGGGTCCCTGAAACTCCAAAAGTACTGATAATTATGGTCTCTTAAACTGGAATCTTTTCCTGTGTACGAATCTCCACATAATTCTCGCATTATGACTCCGATAACTCTCCAGTCAGCTTCGTATATTATATCTGAGTCTGTAACATGATAAGAGACCTTATGGCCTTCCCGTTCCTCCATTCGGGTCCCTGAAACTCCAAAAGTACCGATAATTACGGTCTCGTAAACTGGAATCTTTTCCTGTGTACGAATCTCTACATAATTCTTGCCTTATGACTCTTATTACCCACCAGTCAGCTTCGTATCCTATATCTGAGTCTGTAGCATGATAAGACACCTTATGGCCTTCCCGTTCCTCTATTCGGATCCCTGAAATTCCAAAAGTACCGATAGTTACGGTCTCATAAACTGGAATATTTTCCTGTGTACGAATCTCTACATAATTCTCGCATTATGACTCCGATTACCCTCCAGTCAGCTTCGTATCCTATATCTGAGTCTATAGCATGATAAGACACCTTATGGCCTTCCCGTTCCTCCATTCGGGTCCCTGAAACTCCTAAAGTACCAATAATTACGGTCTCTTAAACTGGAATCTTTTCCTGTGTACGAATCTCCACATAATTCTCGCATTATGACTCCGATTACTCTCCAGTCAGCTTCGTATATTATATCTGAGTCTGTAGCATGATAAGAGACCTTATGGCCTTCCCGTTCCTCCATTCGGGTCCCTGAAACTCCAAAAGTACCGATAATTATGGTCTCTTAAACTGGAATCTTTTCCTGTGTACGAATCTCCCCATAATTCTCGCATTATGACTTCGGTTACCCTCCAGTCAGCTTCGTATCCTATATCTGTGTGTGTAGCATGATAAGACACCTTATGGCCTTCCCGTTCCTCCATCTGGATCCGTGAAAATCCAAAAGTACCGATAATTACGGTCCCATAAACTTGAATCTTTTCCTGTGTACGAATCTCTACATAATTCTCGCATCATGACTCCGGTTTGGTTATCCTACAGTCAGCTTCGTATCCTTTGTGTCTGTAGCATGATAAGACAACTTATGGCCTTCCCGTTCCTCCATTCGGGTCCCTGAAACTCCAAAATTACCGATAGTTATGGTCTTTTAAACTGGAGTCTTTTCCTGTGTACGAATCTCTACATAATTCTCGAATCATGACTCCTATTACACTCCAGTCAGCTTCGTTTCCTATATTTGAGTCTGTAACATGATAAGACACCTTATGGCCTTCCTGTTCCTCCATTCGGGTCCCTGAAACTCCAAAAGTACCGATAATTACGGTCTCTTAAATTGGAATCTTTTCCTGTGTACGAATCTCCACATAATTCTCGGATCATGACTCCAATTACACTCCAGTCTGCTTCGTATCCTATATTTGAGTCTGTAGCATGATAAGACACCTAATGGCCTTCCTGTTCCTCCATTCGGTTCCCTGAAACTCAAACGGTACCGATAGTTACGGTCTCATAAACTGGAATATTTTTCTGTGTACGAATCTCTACATAATTCTCGCATTATGACTCCGATTACCCTCCTGTTAGCTTCGTATCCTATATCTGAGTCTGTAGCATGATAAGACACTTTATGGCATTCCCGTTCCTCCATTTGGGTCCCTGAAACTCCAAAAGTACCGATAATTACGGTCTCATAAACTTGAATATTTTCCTGTGTACGAATCTCTACGTAATTCTCGCATTATGACTCCGATTACACTCCAGTTAGCTTCATATCCTATATCTGAGTCTGTAGCATGATAAGAGACCTTATGGCCTTCCCGTTCCTCCATTCGGGTCCCAGAAACTCCAAAAGTACCGATAATTACGGTCCCATAAACTTGAATCTTTTCCAGTGTACGAATCTCTACATAATTATCGCATCATGACTCCTATTACACTCCAGTCAGCTTTGTATCCTATATCTGTGTCTGTAGCATGATAAGACAACTTATGGCCTTCCCGTTCCTCCATTCGGGTCCCTGAAACTCAAAAATTACCGATAGTTATGGTCTTTTAAACTAGAGTCTTTTCCTGTGTACGAATCTCTACATAATTCTCGCATCATGACTCCTATTACACTCCAGTCAGCTTCGTATCCTATATTTGAGTCTGTAGCATGATAAGACACCTTATGGCCTTCCTGTTCCTCCATTCGGGTCCCTGAAACTCAAACAGTACCGATAGTTACGATCTCATAAACTGGAATATTTTCCTGTGTACGAATCTCTACATAATTCTCGCATTATGACTCCGATTACCCTCCAGTCAGCTTCGTATCCTATATCTGATTCTGTAGCATGATAAGACACCTTATGGCCTTCCCGTTCCTCCATTCGGGTCCCTGAAACTCCAAAAGTACCGATAATTACGGTCTCATAAACTGGAATCTTTTCATGTGTACGAATCTCTACATAATTCTTGCATTATGACTCCGATTACCCTCCAGTCAGCTTCGTATCCTATATCTGAGTCTGTAGCATGATAAGATACGTTATGGCCTTCCCATTCCTCCATTCGGGTCCCTGAAACTCCAAAAGTACTGATAATTATGGTCTCTTAAACTGGAATCTTTTCCTGTGTACGAATCTCCACATAATTCTCGCATTATGACTCCGATAACTCTCCAGTCAGCTTCGTATATTATATCTGAGTCTGTAACATGATAAGAGACCTTATGGCCTTCCCGTTCCTCCATTCGGGTCCCTGAAACTCCAAAAGTACCGATAATTACGGTCTCGTAAACTGGAATCTTTTCCTGTGTACGAATCTCTACATAATTCTTGCATTATGACTCTTATTACCCACCAGTCAGCTTCGTATCCTATATCTAAGTCTGTAGCATGGTAAGATACGTTATGGCCTTCCCATTTCTCCATTCGGGTCCCTGAAACTCCAAAAGTACCGATAATTACGGTCTCTTAAACTGGAATCTTTTCCTGTGTATGAAACTCCACATAATTCTCGCATTATGACTCCGATTACTCTCCAGTCAGCTTCGTATATTATATCTGAGTCTTTAGCATGATAAGAGACCTTATGGCCTTCCCGTTCCTCCATTCGGGTCCCTGAAACTCCAAAAGTACCGATAATTACGGTCTCGTAAACTAGAATCTTTTCCTGTGTACGAATCTCTACATAATTCTTGCATTATGTCTCCGATTACCCTCCAGTCAGCTTCGTATCCTATATCTGAGTCTGTAGCATGATAAGACACCTTATGGCCTTCCCGTTCCTCCATTCGGATCCTTAAAACTCCAAAAGTACCGATAGTTATGGTCTCATAAACTGGAATCTTTTCCTGTGTCTGAATCTCTACATAATTCTCGCATTATGACTCCGGTTACCCTCCAGTCAGCTTCATATCCTATATCTGAGTCTGTAGCATGATAAGACACCTTATGGCCTTCCCGTTCCTCCATCTGGATCCGTGAAAATCCAAAAGTACCGATAATTACGGTCTCATAAACTGGAATCTTTTCTTGTGTAGGAATCTCTACATAACTCTCGCATTATGACTCCGGTTACCCTCCAGTCAGCTTCGTATCCTATATCTGTGTCTGTAGCATGATAAGACACCTTATGGCCTTCCCGTTCCTCCATTCGGGTCCCTGAAACTCCAAAAGTACCGATAATTACGGTCTCATAAACTGGAATCTTTTCATGTGTACGAATCTCTACATAATTCTTGCATTATGACTCCGATTACCCTCCAGTCAGCTTCGTATCCTATATCTGAGTCTGTAGCATGATAAGACACCTTATGGCCTTCCCGTTCCTCCATCTGGATCCGTGAAAATCCAAAAGTACCGATAATTACGGTCTCATAAACTTGAATCTTTTCCTGTGTACGAATCTCTACATAATTCTCGCATCATGACTCCGGTTATCCTCCAGTCAGCTTCGTATCCTTTATCTGTGTCTGTAGCATGATAAGACAACTTATGGCCTTCCCGTTCCTCCATTCGGGTCCCTGAAACACCAAAATTACCGACAGTTACGGTCTTTTAAACTGGATTCTTTTCCTGTGTACGAATCTCTACATAATTCTCGCATCGTGACTCCTATTACACTCCAGTCAGCTTCGTTTCCTATATTTGAGTCTGTAGCTTGATAAAAAAACCTTATGGCCTTCCTGTTCCTCCATTCGGGTCCCTGAAACTCCAAAAGTACCAATAATTACGGTCTCATAAACTGGAATCTTTTCATGTGTACGAATCTCTACATAATTCTTGCATTATGACTCCGATTACCCTCCAGTCAGCTTCGTATCCTATATCTGAGTCTGTAGCATGATAAGACACGTTATGGCCTTCCCATTCCTCCATTCGGGTCCCTGAAACTCCAAAAGTACCGATAATTATGGTCTCTTAAACTGGAATCTTTTCCTGTGTACGAATCTCCCCATAATTCTCGCATTATGACTCCGATTACTCTCCAGTCAGCTTCGTATATTATATCTGAGTCTGTAACATGATAAGTGACTTTATGGCCTTCCCGTTCCTCCATTCGGGTCCTTGAAACTCCAATAGTACCGATAATTACGGTCTCTTAAACTGGAATCTTTTCTTGTGTACGAATCTCCACATAATTCACGCATTATGACTCCGGTTACCCTCCAGTCAGCTTCGTATCCTATATCTGATTCTGTAGCATGATAAGACACCTTATGGCCTTCCCGTTCCTCCTTTCGGGTCCCTGAAACTCCAAAAGTACCGATAATTACGGTCTCTTAAACTGGAATATTTTCCTGTGTACGAATCTCTACATAATTCTCGCATTATGACTCCGATTACCCTCCTGTTAGCTTCGTATCCTATATCTGAGTCTGTAGCATGATAAGACACCTTATGGCATTCCCGTTCCTCCATTTGGGTCCCTGAAACTCCAAAAGTACCGATCATTACGGTCTCATAAACTTGAATATTTTCCTGTGTACGAATCTCTACGTAATTCTCGCATTATGACTCCGATTACACTCCAGTTAGCTTCGTATCCTATATCTGAGTCTATAGCATGATAAGAGACCATATGGCCTTCCTGTTCCTCCATTCGGGTCCCTGAAACTCCAAAAGTACCGATAATTACGGTCTCATAAACTGGAATCTTTTCATGTGTACGAATCTCTACATAATTAAAGCATTATGACTCCGATTACACTCCAGTCAGCTTCGTATCCTATATCTGAGTCTGTAGCATGATAAGACACGTTATGGCCTTCCCATTCCTCCATTCGGGTCCCTGAAACTCCAAAAGTACCGATAATTATGGTCTCTTAAACTGGAATCTTTTCCTGTGTACGAATCTCCCCATAATTCTCGCATTATGACTCCGGTTACTCTCCAGTCAGCTTCGTATCCTATATCTGTGTGTGTAGCATGATAAGACACCTTATGGCCTTCCCGTTCCTCCATTCGGGTCCCTGAAACTCCAAAGGTAACGATAGTTACGGTCTCATAAACTTGAATCTTTTCCTGTGTACGAATCTCTACATAATTCTCGCATTATGACTCCGATTTGCCTCCAGTCAGCTTCGTATCCTATATCTGAGTCTGTAGCATGATAAGACACCTTATGGCCTTCCCGTTCCTCCATCTGGATCCGTGAAAATCCAAAAGTACCGATAATTACGGTCCCATAAACTTGAATCTTTTCCTGTGTACGAATCTCTACATAATTCTCGCATCATGACTCCGGTTTGGTTATCCTCCAGTCAGCTTCGTATCTTTTATCTGTGTCTGTAGCATGATAAGACAACTTATGGCCTTCCCGTTCCTCCATTCGGGTCCCTGAAACTCCAAAATTACCGATAGTTACGGTCTTTTAAACTGGAGTCTTTTCCTGTGTACGAATCTCTACATAATTCTCGAATCATGACTCCTATTACACTCCAGTCAGCTTCGTTTCCTATATTTGAGTCTGTAGCATGATAAGACACCTTATGGCCTTCCTGTTCCTCCATTCGGGTCCCTGAAACTCCAAAAGTACCGATAATTACGGTCTCTTAAATTGGAATCTTTTCCTGTGTACGAATCTCCACATAATTCTCGGATCATGACTCCAATTACACTCCAGTCTGCTTCGTATCCTATATTTGAGTCTGTAGCATGATAAGACACCTAATGGCCTTCCTGTTCCTCCATTCGGTTCCCTGAAACTCAAACGGTACCGATAGTTACGGTCTCATAAACTGGAATATTTTCCTGTGTACGAATCTCTACATAATTCTCGCATTATGACTCCGATTACCCTCCTGTTAGCTTCGTATCCTATATCTGAGTCTGTAGCATGATAAGACACTTTATGGCATTCCTGTTCCTCCATTCGGGTCCCTGAAACTCCAAAAGTACCGATAATTACGGTCTCATAAACTGGAATCTTTTCATGTGTACGAATCTCTACATAATTAAAGCATTATGACTCCGATTACCCTCCAGTCAGCTTCGTATCCTATATCTGAGTCTGTAGCATGATAAGACACGTTATGGCCTTCCCATTCCTCCATTCGGGTCCCTGAAACTCCAAAAGTACCGATAATTATGGTCTCTTAAACTGGAATCTTTTCCTGTGTACGAATCTCCCCATAATTCTCGCATTATGACTCCGGTTACCCTCCAGTCAGCTTCGTATCCTATATCTGTGTGTGTAGCATGATAAGACACCTTATGGCCTTCCCGTTCCTCCATTCGGGTCCCTGAAACTCCAAAAGTAACGATAGTTACGGTCTCATAAACTTGAATCTTTTCCTGTGTACGAATCTCTACATAATTCTCGCATTATGACTCCGATTTGCCTCCAGTCAGCTTCGTATCCTATATCTGAGTCTGTAGCATGATAAGACACCTTATGGCCTTCCCGTTCCTCCATCTGGATCCGTGAAAATCCAAAAGTACCGATAATTACGGTCCCATAAACTTGAATCTTTTCCTGTGTACGAATCTCTACATAATTCTCGCATCATGACTCCGGTTTGGTTATCCTCCAGTCAGCTTCGTATCTTTTATCTGTGTCTGTAGCATGATAAGACAACTTATGGCCTTCCCGTTCCTCCATTCGGGTCCCTGAAACTCCAAAATTACCGATAGTTACGGTCTTTTAAACTGGAGTCTTTTCCTGTGTACGAATCTCTACATAATTCTCGAATCATGACTCCTATTACACTCCAGTCAGCTTCGTTTCCTATATT
Source organism: Ambrosia artemisiifolia (assembly GCA_032199755.1). Taxonomy (NCBI): domain Eukaryota; kingdom Viridiplantae; phylum Streptophyta; class Magnoliopsida; order Asterales; family Asteraceae; genus Ambrosia; species Ambrosia artemisiifolia. The sequence goes on from CM063521.1 coordinate 27,567,358, forward strand.
TGAGTCTGTAGCATGATAAGACACCTTATGGCCTTCCTGTTCCTCCATTCGGGTCCCTGAAACTCCAAAAGTACCGATAATTACGGTCTCTTAAATTGGAATCTTTTCCTGTGTACGAATCTCCACATAATTCTCGGATCATGACTCCAATTACACTCCAGTCTGCTTCGTATCCTATATTTGAGTCTGTAGCATGATAAGACACCTAATGGCCTTCCTGTTCCTCCATTCGGTTCCCTGAAACTCAAACGGTACCGATAGTTACGGTCTCATAAACTGGAATATTTTCCTGTGTACGAATCTCTACATAATTCTCGCATTATGACTCCGATTACCCTCCTGTTAGCTTCGTATCCTATATCTGAGTCTGTAGCATGATAAGACACTTTATGGCATTCCCGTTTCTCCATTTGGGTCCCTGAAACTCCAAAAGTACCGATAATTACGGTCTCATAAACTTGAATATTTTCCTGTGTACGAATCTCTACGTAATTCTCGCATTATGACTCCGATTACACTCCAGTTAGCTTAATATCCTATATCTGAGTCTGTAGCATGATAAGAGACCTTATGGCCTTCCCGTTCCTCCATTCGGGTCCCAGAAACTCCAAAAGTACCGATAATTACTGTCTCATAAACTTGAATCTTTTCCAGTGTACGAATCTCTACATAATTATCGCATCATGACTCCTATTACACTCCAGTAAGCTTTGTATCCTATATCTGTGTCTGTAGCATGATAAGACAACTTATGGCCTTCCCGTTCCAACATTCGGGTCCCTGAAACTCAAAAATTACCGATAGTTACGGTCTTTTAAACTAGAGTCTTTTCCTGTGTACGAATCTCTACATAATTCTCGCATCATGACTCCTATTACACTCCAGTCAGCTTCGTATCCTATATTTGAGTCTGTAGCATGATAAGACACCTTATGGCCTTCCTGTTCCTCCATTCGGGTCCCTGAAACTCAAACAGTACCGATAGTTACGATCTCATAAACTGGAATATTTTCCTGTGTACGAATCTCTACATATTTCTCGCATTATGACTCCGATTACCCTCCAGTCAGCTTCGTATCCTATATCTGAGTCTGTAGCATGATAAGACACCTTATGGCCTTCCCGTTCCTCCATTCGGGTCCCTGAAACTCCAAAAGTACCGATAATTACGGTCTCTTAAACTGGAATCTTTTCCTGTGTACGAATCTCCACATAATTCTCCCATTATGACTCCGATTACCCTCCAGTCAGCTTCGTATCGTATATCTGATTCTGTAGCATGATAAGACACCTTATGGCCTTCCCGTTCCTCCATTCGGGTCCCTGAAACTCCAAAAGTACCGATAATTACGGTCTCATAAACTGGAATCTTTTCATGTGTACGAATCTCTACATAATTCTTGCATTATGACTCCGATTACCCTCCAGTCAGCTTCGTATCCTATATCTGAGTCTGTAGCATGATAAGATACGTTATGGCCTTCCCATTCCTCCATTCGGGTCCCTGAAACTCCAAAAGTACTGATAATTATGGTCTCTTAAACTGGAATCTTTTCCTGTGTACGAATCTCCACATAATTCTCGCATTATGACTCCGATAACTCTCCAGTCAGCTTCGTATATTATATCTGAGTCTGTAACATGATAAGAGACCTTATGGCCTTCCCGTTCCTCCATTCGGGTCCGTGAAACTCCAAAAGTACCGATAATTACGGTCTCGTAAACTGGAATCTTTTCCTGTGTACGAATCTCTACATAATTCTTGCATTATGACTCTTATTACCCACCAGTCAGCTTCGTATCCTATATCTGCGTCTGTAGCATGATAAGACACCTTATGGCCTTCCCGTTCCTCTATTCGGATCTCTGAAACTCCAAAAGTACCGATAGTTACGGTCTCATAAACTGGAATATTTTCCTGTGTACGAATCTCTACATAATTCTCGCATTATGACTCCGATTACCCTCCAGTCAGCTTCGTATCCTATATCTGAGTCTGTAGCATGATAAGACACCTTATGGCCTTCCCGTTCCTCCATTCGGGTCCCTGAAACTCCTAAAGTACCAATAATTACGGTCTCTTAAACTGGAATCTTTTCCTGTGTACGAATCTCCACATAATTCTCGCATTATGACTCCGATTACTCTCCAGTCAGCTTCGTATATTATATCTGAGTCTGTAGCATGATAAGAGACCTTATGGCCTTCCTGTTCCTCCATTCGGGTCCCTAAAACTCCAAAAGTACCGATAATTACGGTCTCGTAAACTGGAATCTTTTCTTGTGTACAAATCTCTACATAATTCTTGCATTATGACTCCGATTACCCTCCAGTCACCTTCGTATCCTATATCTGAGTCTGTAGCATGGTAAGACACGTTATGGCCTTCCCATTCCTCCATTCGGGTCCCTGAAACTCCAAAAGTACCGATAATTACGGTCTCTTAAACTGGAATCTTATCCTGTGTACGAAACTCCACATAATTCTCGCATTATGACTCCGATTACTCTCCAGTCAGCTTCGTATATTATATCTGATTCTGTAGCATGATAAGAGACCTTATGGCCTTCCCGTTCCTCCATTCGGGTCCCTGAAACTCCAAAAGTACCGATAATTACGGTCTCGTAAACTGGAATCTTTTCCTGTGTACGAATCTCTACATAATTCTTGCATTATGACTCCGATTACCCTCCAGTCAGCTTCGTATCCTATATCTGAGTCTGTAGCATGGTAAGACACGTTATGGCCTTCCCATTTCTCCATTCGGGTCCCTGAAACTCCAAAAGTACCGATAATTACGGTCTCGTAAACTGGAATCTTTTCTTGTGTACAAATCTCTACATAATTCTTGCATTATGACTCTGATTACCCTCCAGTCAGCTTCGTATCCTATATCTGAGTCTGTAGCATGATAAGACACCTTATGGCCTTCCCGTTCCTCCATTCGGGTCCCTGAAACTCCTAAAGTACCGATAATTACGGTCTCTTAAACTGGAATCTTTTCCTGTGTACGAATCTCCACATAATTATCGCATTATGTAGATGCACGTTTTGCGACTAGTGATTGGATGTTAACGTATGTTAAGTTTTGCTGAAGGGTTGAAGGTGAAATAATAGTGGGCGAATGTAAGCTAAAGGGGCGAAGGTAGAAGATTCATGGGCGAAGGTGAAATGGGACTTGACTGAAGAAATACATTCGTATCCTACACTGGGCGAATGTGGAAGAATTCCACATTCGACCACAGTAACTGGGCGAATGTGCAGCTATTATATATAGATTTTGTGTATTTGCAATGTATAGAGAGTTTTCAGTTGTGTGTGTGTTCAGGTTAGGTTCCAGGTTAAATTTGTGAAAGTGTGTAACTGTTCTAGATTAACCTAAGTGTCATTGTAATTGAATATTTGAAAAGGTTTATCTATGAAAAAGCATTGAAAATGATATTGATTGTGTTTTGATTTGAGTTTTATCTGTTTGTTCAAAGCTAGGGTTTCCGCACCTGGTTTTGTAACTTGTATGATCAATTAATCCTGTTTCGATCAAATTCCTTCGCTTACAAAGTGGTATCAGAGCTATACGGATCATACAACAACAAATTTGATAAACTCAGAGCTGATTTGGACCTATTTTTTATCAAAATACATCTGTTTTTGAATGAAAATGGTTTTTGAGTGTTTTTGATTGATTTGAAGTTGATTTTGTGGTTAAAATTCAAAATTCCAAGAATTAAAGTTGTTCCAAATCAATTCCGAATCAAAACCTGATTAAGATCATTCAAATCCACAAACTTTTGAAAATCAGAGATCAAAATAACCGTTTTTCAAAGTGTAACCGTTTTTCAAACCTGAAATGGGCGAACCTGGAACATAAGTGGTCGAACCTGAGTAGTTTTGGTCGAACCTGAGTGGTTTTTGGTCGAACCTGAGTAGTTTTGGGCGAACCTGGAATTTTTTGGTTGAAGTTTTCACTTTCGGGTACAATTTTCCACTTCAGATTGATCGGGCGGGCGAACCTGGAAATAAAACGGTCGAACCTAGGTCATTTTGGGCGAAAGTGGAAAGTGTGTTTGAGGATTTTACTTTCTGTTCAGTTTTTACATTCGGGTGTACTCTTTTGGTCGAAGGTAAACAGAAAGGGACGAAAGTAGACTTAAACGGGCGAACCTAGAAACTAGTTTTGGAAAATTTTCTAAGTGTTGAATTTTTCGAAGTTCGTGATCATGTGGAATTTTCCGACTACACCGAGACCAGCAACGACACAACCACAACAGCAAGTGATGGACCCATGGACGGTGGCAGCACAAAAGACGAGCACACAGTCTTCGCAACCGATTAACTACATGGCGATGACTAGCTCGATGCCTCAAAGTGTAGCACCGCCAGCACCACAACCTGACTACTGGGGAGTAGCAGCAGCGGTGGTAAACACTCAAACTACAAATGCTATTTCTACACTGATTAATGATTTATCTTCAGGTAGCGGGAACCGGCCACCGAAGCTCATGGAGATACAAGAATACAATCAGTGGCAGAACAAGTTCAAGATTCACTTGGAAGGCATGGGAGTGGAGGGTGCAGAGGCATGGAGTATGATTGCTAGAGGTTACACAGCACCAGTTTTGGAGAATACAGGTGAACCAGTTCCATTGGAGAGTATGTCTGAGGAAGAGAAAAAGAAGTTTGCTGTGGAGAAGAAAGCCTTTTCCCAATTGACTCAGGCAATCACAAACGATCTGTTGCATCAGTTTGGGACTTGTACCACGTCTAAGCAATTGTGGGATGTGCTTAAGAGGAGGCATGATGGGAATGAGAAGACTAGAAGCTTAAGGATGGATGAATTAAGAAAGGAGTTTGAAAATTTTTCTTATATTGGCAATGAAACTTTAAAAGAATTAACTCCTAGATATAGTCATTTGCTAACTGAATTGTCAAGTTATGGTATACAGATTCCTATGAAGAATTTGGTGGATAAGTTTGCAGATGCTCTACCACCTTACTGGGATCAACATGTGGAAGTTCTTAGGGAGAAGGATGCATACCAATACTGGACTATTCAAGAGTTCATACAGAAGCTGGAAAACAAAGAAATGGAAGAGAAGAGGAAAGCTAGAAGATCACAGGTTCCTCAAAATCCTAGCTTATATTTTGGAGGCACTTCAGTTCCTGTTAGTAACTCAAGTTCAGGAGTAGTAGCACCACATGTTGCTTGCATTTCAAATGTTATGGAACCACCAAAACCTACCATCAACTACATGGCACAAACCTCATCCTACTCACAACCATCATACACACCACCACCACCACAACAACAATACAATAATTCATACATTCCACCATTCTCCCCAATGCAACAAGCAGCTTTCTATACTGCTAGCCAATCTCAACAACCAATGAACCAAGTTACTCAACCTAATCAACAACCGGTGGTTTTGGAGACTTCTAACTTGGGAAATGTGACGGTTGAAGTTTCTCAGCAACATATTGCACTAGTCTCTGCAATGGTTTCATCTTACAATGGATTAGTTGCTAGTCAAATTGGGAATAACAACTTAACCAATGAAGACTACGCACAGATTGACAAGGAAGAGATGGAATTTATTGATATCCAATGGGCTTTTGCGAGCATTATGAGAAGAGCAACGGAATTTATTGAGAAGACGGGTAGAACAGATTTGGGAACTTCTCCTAACACAACCTACGGGTTCAACAAGGAGAAAGTTACTTGTTTTAATTGTGGAGGGAAAGGTCACTTTAAACGAGAATGCACCCAGCCACCAAAACAAGGTAATAGAAACCCATTCAATGCAAGCTACCAGAACCGTCAACAACAAAACCAAAACCAGAGTTTCTTACCAAAATAACAACAACTACCAAAACCGTCAAAACAACTCTAACAACAACCAAAACAGACAACAAAACACATCAAACCAGATTCAAAACCAATCTCCTAATAACACTAACCGAACAGTTATACCGATCACTACACCTAATGAGACACAACAGAACACTAATCAGAATCAAGCATTGGTGACTCAACAAGATGAACGGTTTGATTGGTCGAGTTTGCAAATAGGAGTTGAGGAAATCACAACTGGTGGCAATGTGGCTTGTGTTGCTTGCCAGGTTGATATTGAAGAGTCGGTGATAGTTGGTGAGAAGAAAGAAACTGAGGTTGAAGTTGATGTGTCTGAGGCTGAAATGGATGTGGAGACTGAGCATGTGGAGGTTAAAGCTGAGGAAACTAATTCTGGAGTGGTGATTGACACTGTTTCTGATATTCCTGAGGAGTGTGAATCGGTTTACTCAGATTCAGACAGTGAATCAGATACAGAAGCAAGTGTTACATCTCTGGATGATGACATTGATCAGTTGCTAGCAGAAGCTGATTTTCTGATGACAAGGAAGTCGTGCATTGCTGATGATGCTTTCACCAAGATTGACTATTCCAAGTTCTTCGCTGGAAAGGAAGCTCATTTCGCTTTGATGGCCATGACTGATCCGCCAAAACCTGTAAGTTCTGAGTGTAGTACTGATGTGACTAGTAATAAGTATTGTGGTACCTGTGATAGATTGACTGAGGAGAACAAACAACTCCATGTTCAACGTGATAGTGCTATCATGAACAGTCAATCTACTCGCAAAGAGTTGAATGCTTTCAACAAGGTACTAGATGGCTATAAAAAGGACATTTCCGACTTGAAAAACACTTTATCATTAAAACAATTGGCAATTAATAACTACATCAATGAAATTGAAAATACCAAGTTGGAAATGGCCGCCATCAAATGCTTTGCTGAAAAAGTAAACAAAAAGTTGGAAAGTTATAAGCACATTGCTTACGTAGTAGACCATATCATTGATGATCAAACCACTAATTACCGGTCTGTGCCATCTCCGGTGCTTTTTGAAAACCATAATTGTCATCAAGTGACACCGGAGAGCTCGGTAAAATCAGACTCATCATCGGAAAATGAATCTAATACCTCGAGTATTGGTGATCCACATTCCGATGTGAGACCGATTTTAGGTTTGAATGATGAGGGTGTTACTGCTGAGAGCGTGGATTCAGATTCAGAGAGTGATGATACTGGTAATGTGCAAAATGTTAATGCATGTGAAATTCCAAAAGAAAATCACATCATTACCAATGAACCAGTTTCATCATCTCAACATGTGCATCCGATGGCAAATGCTCATCGTGAGAAAAAGTCTGAAAAGAATGTTGTTAAGAAAGAATTTGAGAAAAAGGATGTTAAGAATGAACCGTGTGACAAACCTGTCAAGGTGTTTTACCGGATGGAAGGATCCGATAAAATCATCTCTGACGAGGAATTTCCAATCAAAAATGCTAACTATGCTAAAATAGACAAAATTTGGCAAGAAAGTACCATTTGGTTCCCAAAACATGAGAGAACAAATGAAATCCCACCTGCCATTTTAAAGAAATTGTATTTGGATGTTCCTCAAGAACCAAAGGTCCATGTCACAGAGTTCATTAGACCCAAAAACAGAGCTAATGGTTTTCATGAGCCTGCTTACTCAAAAGGGCCACTCCCTGAGAGTTTGAGGAATCAACAGTATAATGATCAATATCCTGTTAGATCATTTGCTCAACCAAATGCTCCAAATGTTTTTGAAGAGTACCGTGCATGTTTTAAATGCGGGGAACGAGGGCATTTACTTGCTCAGTGCCCGTATGTAAGGCATAAAAGGCACGAAGTTGAAGTAAGGAATTCCATGAGAAAACCGATTGATCATTATGTTCCACCACACAGACGAGTTGTTCCTCAACAACAACAGTTTTACAATCAAAACAATTTTTACCAAATGAGGAACAATCGTCCAATCCAATATGATCGAAGAAATCGGATTGCTATGGAACAATCATGGAGGAAGCCAGTGGTGAACACAACAAATGATAGGCAAAAGGTTCCACCTAAACCGATTGTCAAATCAAATGTTGGACCTAAGTCTGTTAAATCAGATAAGGTAACCAAGAAAGTTTCATTTGCAAACAATGTTCAGAAACCAACTGAGAACTCAAAGTCTCAGATTCGTATCTTGAAACGAACTGAACAATCTTGGTCATCCAATGGTTCTCCAGGAGCCTCTACTTCAAAAGTCAATGAGAAAAAGGACAATGTTTTGAATAATCCTAACAAGATTGATCCAAAACAAAAAGTTGTTGAAAATGTTTCTGAGAATGTTTCTGTGAAAAATGATATTCCAAGACCCAAGACTCAGGCTTGGGTCCCCCGAAAGAACTAAATGATTTACTTTTTGTGTGCAGGGAGCTTCAGCTGGCCCTATTAGCAGTCTTTGGATTGTTGATAGTGGAGCTTCAGGCCACATGACAGGGGATCTTGCGTTGTTGTTCGACGTGAAGAACATCAATGGAGGGTATGTCGCATTCGCTGGAAATAAAGGTGGATATATTACGATGGAAGGAAGCGTAAGTAATGGAATAGTGAGCTTCGAGAGAATATCTTATGTGAAACAGATCGATTATAATCTGTTGAGTGTCAGTCAAATTTGTGATAAACAATTTACTGTGCATTTTGATGACAAATCCTGCTATATTCTCAAACCGGGTTTCAAAATTCCAAAGGAGTGGATAATGTTGAAGGCACCTCGCGTCAACAATCTCTATATTCTTGATATGTCCAAGGCGATGACATCACAGGGGCAAATAACATGTTTTCTATCCAAGGCGACCGAGAAAGAATTGATAATGTGGCACCGAAGAATGGGGCACATTCATCTGAGAAAAGTGAACCAACTTGTGAGAAATGGGCTTGTCGATGGAGTAAACGTCAAACATTTCCATCTGAATGACAAGTGTGTTAGTTGTAAGAAGGGGAAGCAACACAAACAGTCCCACAAAGTGAAGAAGGTTAACTCTGTAGAGATGCCACTTTAGCGATTGCACATGGATCTATTCGGACCGGTCAAGCGCAAAAGTCATCTTGGAGAGCTTTATTGTTTAGTCGTCACTGATGACTACTCAAGATTTTCATGGGTGATGTGTTTGCAGAATAAAAGTGACACCTTTGACAACCTGAAAGTTCTGTTCACTCGATTGGAGAATCTCTACAATGTGAAGATAAAGAGAATTCGGAGTGATAATGGGACGGAGTTCAAAAATGCCAAGATGGATGAACTTTGTGAAAGCAAAGGAATTCATCATGAATATTCGGCTCCGTACACCCCACAACAGAACGGTGTTGCTGAACGAAAAAATAGGACTCTAATTGAAGCGGCTAGAACAATGCTTGCTGACTCAAATCTTCCAGTAATGTTCTGGAACGAGGCGATTTATGCAGCAAATTATACACTAAATCGGGTTCTAACAGTGAAGAAGTTTGGTAAGACATCTTACGAGCTGTTACACCGAAGAAAGCCGAACTTAGAGTATCTAGAACCTTTTGGGGCACCATGCACGATGTTGAATCCAAGCGAGAAGTTTAGTCCTAAAGCTGAAGAGGGATACTTTGTTGGATATGCAACCCCGCTCAAACGGGTATACAACAAGCGAACTCGTCGGGTGGAGGATTGGGCTAACGTGGAAGTTCAACGATATACTCAAAATTTGCAAGGCACGGGTCCTGATTGGATGTTTGATTACAAAGATTTCTTTGAATCATTCAATCTAGATAGCTTGGTTGAAGAAGCTGTTATCAGATTACTTTACGAGTGTGAAAACGCGACGACTTCACCGTTGGTGCGTCCGATCACCGTGAACCCCCTACCAACTTCTAATGATACCAATGCTCCTATACAAGAGGAAGAAGTGTTTCAAGAGGCTTCAACTTCATTAGACTCTTCAGAATCTGAAGATGAACAATTTGAAGAAGTCATTCTTGAACATGCAGAAGAACCAGAGGCACCGCCAGTGAACCCAACTCCAACTCCTGATGTTGCTTCATCATCTAACACGGGTCATGATCTGGATACTGTAGAGAACTTGACTGTTCAGACGGGAGTTACTGTACCTGAATATCCGGAATCTCGGATTCATCGTATTCACCCGCTGGAGCAAGTTATTGGTGATCCTGGAAGCAGTGTTATGACCAGAGGGCAGCTGAGAAGTGTTAACTCGCCAGAGAGTTTTGGTGCTTTAGCGTTATATGCCAAAATTCAACAATCTGGTAGTCAAAATGATTGGTCGTTTGCGTGTTATGTGTCGCAGGTAGAGCCAAGGACATACAAGGACGCTTTGAAGGAAGACGCCTGGGTTGAAGCTATGCAGGAGGAGTTATTACAATTCCAGAAATTGGGAGTTTGGACGCTCACGGATTTGCCGCCGGGAAGGAAGAAAATAGGCACTAAATGGGTGTTTAAGTGCAAGAAGGATGATCGTGGGGTTATTGTTCGTAACAAAGCCAGATTCGTCGTGCAGGGTTTCCATCAAATCGAAGGGATTGATTATAACGAAATCTATGCACCGGTAGCACGCATTGAAGCTATTCGGATGTTCCTTGCGTTTGCTTCTTATAAGAAATTCAAAGTCTATCAAATGGATGTTAAGAGCGCATTTCTGTACGGGAAAGTCAAGGAAGAGGTTTATGTCGGGCAGCCACCAGGCTTTGAGGACCCAATCCACCGGGATAAGGTCTACGTGCTGAACAAAGCTTTATATGGTTTGCACCAGGCTCCGAGACAGTGGTACGAGGAGCTAAGTACATACCTCATCACCAAAGGATTTAAGCGCAGACTCGTCGACTGCACCCTCTTCACGAAGAAGACTGGGGATGATTTGCTTCTGGTGCAGATTTACGTTGATGATATAATATTTGGTTCAACTAACGAGCTTTTATGCAGGGAGTTCGAAACTGTCATGCAGGAAAAGTTTGAAATGAGCGCAATGGGGGAGATGCAGTTTTTCCTAGGCTTGCAGGTGGACCAAAGACCCAACGGGATCTTCATTCACCAGACGAAATACGTATCCGATATCTTGAGCCGGTTCCAGATGGAGGATTCCAAGCCGATGGATACCCCGATTCAACCCAATCACGGGATTGGAGTGGACGCTAAGGGGGAGCTGACGGACCCATTTACATACAGAGCAATCATCGGATCTCTGATGTATTTGACGGCGTCTCGACCAGATATTATGTACGCAACGTGTCTCTGTGCCCGCTATCAATCGAAGCCGAAACAAAGTCATCTGACGGCGGTCAAGCGTATCCTTAGATATCTGAAGGGTTGTCCCTCTAAAGGACTTTGGTACCCTAATGATGATGATTTTGATTTTATTGCTTTTAGTGATGCAGATTGGGGCGGCTGTGACAAAGATAGCAAATCTACAACAGATGGTTGCCAGTTTTTAGGGAGCAGGTTAGTCACCTGGCAATGCAAGAAGCAGACTTCTGTGGCGCTATCTACTTGTGAAGCCGAGTACATTGCAGCCTCGAGTTGCTGTTCGCAAGTGCTCTGGATCCAACAGCAGATGGTGGATTACGGTTTGCAGTTTCTTAAAACCCCTATACACTGTGACAACGAAGCCGCAATCGCATTAACTAAAAATACTGAAAATCATTCTAAAGCGAAACATATCCGGATCAAATATCATTTTATCCGTGATTGTTACGCTAAGGAATTGATAGATATGGTCAAAATCCATACTGACTACCAACGTGCAGATTTGTTTACAAAAGCTTTTGACAGATCCCGCTTTGAATATCTTTTAAAAGTAAACAACATAAAGGAAAAACAGGACTAATCGGCACCTCGGTTTATCGCTTTTTAGTTTTAGTATTTACTATTTTGCTAATTGGGAATTTCTCTTTGCTAATTGGGAATTTCTCTTTACTATCGTAATCCTCAAAGAAGTTGATGCTTTCGAGTGGATTGTTTCTTTCAAATTTTTGTTTTTATTGTTTTTCAGAAAAATTAAAAACCCAAAAATATGTTCTTTATTTTAGGGGGAGCCATTTTATCAGAAAAACCAAAAACATTGAAAAATTAAAAAGACCTAAAAAATTAGAAAATCTAAAATGATTTCCTGGCTAAAAAGAAGAAATGATAGTACATCAGTGGGGATCTGACACAGGCTAAAGAATTGTATAGAATATGAGGCGTGTGTTGACTACGTGTGATATGCTGATAGGCTTCGTAGAATAAATATTGCGTGCATTAGTGATACAAACATAACGAACTACGCGTTCGTGGCTGAACACCTCATGGGCATATGGTCTTAGTACCGTAATTTCGTTTGATAGGATTGCCAAAATCTGAGGTTTCGGGTCGTTATGTTATGGTTATCCGGGATATTCTGATTAAACTTTTGTCGTATTGATTTACGGACCTAGTTTTATCAGAATATTTGCTAAAAGAGCTTAATTGCCAAAACCGGAAGTTACCGAATTGAGGAACTTTATGTTTTAATTGATCAAAGATCATTATTACATCGTATTGACTTTCTGATGCAAATCAGTGGTTAATATCAGCCTCAACCTAGTGTATACGCACATGTTACTCTGCTGCATTCGTTTGCTGACCTGTACACCTCTGTGCTATATACTTTGTAATTTTTACGGATAACTCTGGCATAATCACGCGTTACGACGAAGCTTTGTGCAATTACTTGATACGGGAGTATGTCGTGTGTGTGGGCACCACATCGTGTTAGTCTAATACATCTAACTCGTATCATTTTAAAGCATTGCGTAATTGTCTGCATGTGAGCTTACGTGGACCACAATATCAGCAATCGCCGTGTCACATACTGTTTCTAATGATAATATTAAACAAATAGATCAACGCTGTGATCAGATTTCTTAGAAAACTGATATGATCCTCTTAATGGACATCACAAAATGTTTACTGCTTTCATTTACTTTGATGCATTTTACTTTGTTGCATTTTACTTTTCATTGTCAAAAAGATACAAAATCCAAAAAGATTTTAGGTGTGTTTTGATAAAATTTCAGAAAACCCAAAATTTTTGCATTTCTGCTTTATTTTTGATAACCGGGGATGCTTGATGGTCAATTTCTGAGATTTGATAACACCATCTGGGCTTTGTATTATTCAAAAAGTGAGAATATGAGTTTTGGAAGTTTAACAGATTGAAAAATGTTGAACGGGATTCGAATTCGTGATTTGGCAAAATTTTCAGATTTTTCCATTTCACATTCGCCCCTTTATTGGGTCGAATGTGGAAAAATCTTTACCTTCGGCCGTTTCAAATTGGACGAATGTGGACATTTTAAAACACAATTCACCTTCGGGTGTAAGTTTCACCTTCGGGCCATTCATTTGGGACGAAGGTGGAACAGATCCACTTTCGACCATTAAACCGGGCGAAGGTGGCTTGCCTATAAATGCCAGATTTCACATTCGAACCCTCATTACTATTTTTCAAAATTTTCCTTCGATCCTGTCACCTTGTTGCTTTGATTAATTTTTTCTTGTGCGTTTGATTCCTTGTGATTTACTGATCATTTCTATATCAAAAACACAGGTAATGGAGCTATAAACAGGCCAGAATCGTTGTTTGAATGACCGGACTTAGGGTTTTCGTTTTAAGGGTCTTAGGGTGTTTGTTGATGTTTGATTTTGTTTACATTTCAATCTATATCAGTTTTAGGGGGAGAAGAGTAATAGAATTAGGTTAATAACATTGTTTGAATGGTAGATTGATCGAATGAAACCATTTTGACCTAATTCTTCTTTAAAACTGATATAAATTGAATATTTGGTACAATTGATGGTATACGAAGGTTAATCGGCCATGATAGAACATATCCTAATCAAAATCAAGTGTTAAAAACAAAGTTGAAAAATTTTTGAACTTTGGGGAAGAACAGGTTTTACCTTCGGTTCATAAAACGGGCGAAGGTGAAACAAAACGGGCGAATGAGATCCAAACTGGGCGAATGTGTTTTATAATCAAAAGTTATTCACATTCGACCGGAAAAACTCACCTTCGCACCATAAAATCTACATTCGACCTTATCAAAACGGGCGAATGTGGAACTGAAAAACCTTAAAATTTTGAAATTTTTGTCGATTTTGTATTTTGACGAATTTCTTTGATTTTGATGTGCAGATGGCTGACCAGACTGAAAACATTGAGACTCCAGTTGAAGATATTGTTACAGATCCAGTCCCAGAGAATGTTCAGGAGGGAGAATCATCGAGTGCAAGCAGCTGGCCGTTTGAGAAAACCCATAACTGCTGTGCTTATCTGGGTGATGTGGAAAAGAACACTGAGTTTGCTGATATCATTAAGTTCTTGAAAAGAAGCAGAGTTGTATATGCTTTGGCTACTCCAACTATTATCTACAAGGATATAGTTGAAGATTTTTATAAGAACGCGAAGTATGATTTCTGGGATAATCAGACTATTATTAAAAGCAAGATACAAGACATGGAGATGTTTATATCAGAGTCTGATATCAGAGAAGCGCTCCAGATAAAGTTTGAAGTGAGCGAAGATCCCAGAGAACTATCATGGACTGAACAGAAGGCATGTTTCCTCAGAATGAAGTATAAAGGAGCAATTACTGATGGTTCGATGCACAAAGGGAAGTTGAGCGTGCAGTTTAAATACTTTGCACACGTCATAATCCATGTGTTTGGATGTGTGAGTGGAGGTTATGACGTTATGAGGAGAAGTCTAAGCTCGTTGCTGGTTGCGTTGACTCTCAACAAACCATTCAACGTGTCTGGGATGATTCTGGATCACATGCTGGAGATGTTAAAAGGCTTGAAGAAGAAGCAGTTCATGTTATATCCTAGATTCCTGATGATGATATTTGATCACAAGTATCCTGATTTGAGAAAGGATCCTACAAAGATACTTGGTCAAGATCACATGAATATTCGAACTTTGGTGAGAATGAAAGGCTACAAGGGTGTGCCAGACAATGAAAGGCCACCATACAGAAGATTGTTTGGAGCTTTAGCCAAACAGGATTACACTGATCCTGGAAAGAACAAGGCTAGGCATCTTGAGAGCGATTCTGATAACGATGATCCCTTAGTATATGCAGATGCTAATACTAAGAGGAAGAGACAGGTAGTTAATCCCGGAGCCAAAGGGAAGGGTAAGGGAAAAACTGACCAAGGTAGTTCGAAGCAACAGGTGGTGAGGAAGAAAACGACTGC
The DNA here is from genome assembly GCA_032199755.1 of Ambrosia artemisiifolia. Taxonomy (NCBI): domain Eukaryota; kingdom Viridiplantae; phylum Streptophyta; class Magnoliopsida; order Asterales; family Asteraceae; genus Ambrosia; species Ambrosia artemisiifolia. The sequence continues at coordinate 27,582,469 of CM063521.1, forward strand.
GAAGAAGGGAACAGGTTTAGTGGATGAAGAATCTGTTGACTCGGAGGAGACTGAGGAAGAAGAACAATGGGATTCGGATGCTGAGAATGTTAGGGCCACCAAGCGTAAGGCCACTATGGTTGGTGAGTCTGAATCTTTAAACAAGTCGATTGAAGAAGCAGAACAGAGTAAGAAGTCTGTTGATGTTGAAGATGAAGGTTTAGGTGTGAATATGGATGAACTGAATGCTGGAGAAACTATTGTAGTAAACTTGCCAAAACCAAAGCACAAGACAATGGCAAAGAAGACAAGTACTAAGCAGTTGAGGGAGAAAGAGTTAGCCCAACTTTTGAAAGGTAAAAGAGTACCTGATGCTGGTACATCATCGAAGCTATCTTCACCAGTGTCTAAGAAGCAGAAAAAGACACAAAAGGCTGAGAAACTACCAGTTGATCAATTTAACATTGCACTGGATAATGTGCTTGATATGTTTAGAAAGCCTCAAAAGGAAAAGGAAACAGAAGTTGAGCCATCCAAATCGAAAAAGGTCACTGTTGCTGATGATGTGATGAAGCAGGTGAATAAGAAAATGGATGAGATGATGAAGATGATCGTTGCTCAACAAGCTGAAATAGCCAAGTTTAAGCAGAATGAAGAGAAAATGCTTCAAATTGTGGTTGCTTCAAAGTCAAATCAAGATGAGATTGACGAGAAAGTGAAGAAGCTTGAAGCGAAGAACAAGAAGCTTGAAGGAAAATGTTTAAGGAACAAGAACAGGTTGAAAGCAATCAAAGAAGACAACAAAGAACTAAAGGCTGAGAACAAACGCCTTAGTGATTTGATTGATGATTTGTATAATGTTGCACCCAAGTTGAAAGAGGGTGAAGAAGATAAGGAGAAAGAAGAAGAGCAGGTTGACTTTGAGCCATCTGAATCGGATAAAGAAAAAGATGATGAGGATGATGAGGAGTCAGAGAAAAGTGATGATGAGGATAGTAAGAAGGATGATGATGATGATGCAGAAGGGTCTGGGAGTCAAAAAGAAGATGATAGTAGTGATGATAGTGATAATGATGAAGGAGGAGATGATACTTCTAAATTTACATTTGAGAAGAGGACACCGAAGAAGAAAGATACTGGAGAATCTAGTTCAAAGAAGAAGAAAGGTGAGAACACAGATTCAGATGAAAGTATCTTTTGGAACGAGAAGGTAAGATCTTTGACTGATGATGCTAAGAAAGTGTACAAAGATATGTTGGAAAGAAGAGAATGGACGATTGAGTTTACAGGACGTTTTGCTGAGATATTCCAGACAGATGATATGAGATATGAACTGGAATATAACGATCCTGATCTTGAAGAAGGTGAAGTACCTGCTTCTGTGGCAAAGGAAATTCTGGATGGCCTTGCACAGAGGGTAGGGAAAACATTTGAGGAGTTCATAGTGGATGAGTCGATTCCAAATATTCCTGAAAAGGATATTGGAAATCACTCAGATGATAAGAATACTCCTGAGTTTGATGAAGTGGAAATTGAAGATATAACTCATGAGGAATATCCACAGTACTTCAGACAGACTGATGAAGATGTGATATTTTCTGATTTTACTGAGATACCAAACACTTCAGCAAAGAAGAAGGCAAAGAAAAGGAGTGCAGAGTTTGTTGAGAAGGTGTTTGGAGCTGATAAGCAAGAATCTTCAAGTCAATCAGATGAATTGAAGAATTACTTGAAGAAGCTGAGAGAAATGGATGAAAACCGACCGAAGCCTGAAGCTCAAGGAAGTTTTTATAGATTCCACAATGCTAAGTTTAAAGGCAGAGCTCTCGGGTGGACATATTTGGGCAGGCTGAAGTGTCTAGCTGCTAAATGGGAATCAGGAATTCTGTATTTTTACAGATTCATTGATTTGCTAACTCTACCGTACTGGGCGGTCAGAGATTTGTGCAGATTCCCAATGTCTGGAGCTTCAGTGAACAATACTCATGTCGGTTGGTGTGCAGACAAGCTGGTTTGGGAAAGTAGAACAAGATGGAATAGATTCAAGCCTCAATATCCCAGAAGGAAAGTTCATCGGGATATTGATCCTAAAACCAAGCTGAAAAGGGTTACTTTGATATACAAAGCACCTGAAGTGATGAGGAAAATACCTTTGATGCCCATGCCACAACATTTCAGTGCTGACTTTATTTTCTGGTATTATGATTGGAGGAAGGCTGAAGCAGTGATAGTGTTGAGAGACGGGAAGGACAAATACAAGCATGTTCATGTATTTGATCCGATGTGGTTGATTAACTGTACGTTTGAAGACATCATCATGCTTTTCTACAATCCGATTCATCATGAGCCGAATGACGCTGATCAAGCAAAGAAGTATACTCAAGTGGTTGGAGTATGTTTTGCATACGATATAAACTCTGGGAGTAATTTGGATAATAAACTTGGCAAAATGGTGAAGATGGCGAATGTGTCGAAACCGGTGAAGAGAAAGTTGGAGCCTGAAATGACCAAAGAGCAAAAGAAACAACTCAGAATTAAGTTGTTGAACAAAGCAATGGACGAAGACAGAAGACGATCCAATCAATAGTCGAGGGGGAGTTTGTAGATGCACGTTTTGCGACTAGTGATTGGATGTTAACGTATGTTAAGTTTTGCTGAAGGGTTGAAGGTGAAATAATAGTGGGCGAATGTAAGCTAAAGGGGCGAAGGTAGAAGATTCATGGGCGAAGGTGAAATGGGACTTGACTGAAGAAATACATTCGTACCCTACACTGGGCAAATGTGGAAGAATTCCACATTCGACCACAGTAACTGGGCGAATGTGCAGCTATTATATATAGATTTTGTGTATTTGCAATGTATAGAGAGTTTTCAGTTGTGTGTGTGTTCAGGTTAGGTTCCAGGTTAAATTTGTGAAAGTGTGTAACTGTTCTAGATTAACCTAAGTGTCATTGTAATTGAATATTTGAAAAGGTTTATCTATGAAAAAGCATTGAAAATGATATTGATTGTGTTTTGATTTGAGTTTTATCTGTTTGTTCAAAGCTAGGGTTTCCGCACCTGGTTTTGTAACTTGTATGATCAATTAATCCTGTTTCGATCAAATTCCTTCGCTTACACATTATGACTCCGATTACTCTCCAGTCAGCTTCGTATATTATATCTGAGTCTGTAGCATGATAAGAGACCTTATGGCCTTCCCGTTCCTCCATTCGGGTCCCTGAAACTCCAAAAGTACCGATAATTACGGTCTCGTAAACTGGAATCTTTTCCTGTGTACGAATCTCTACATAATTCTTGCATTATGACTCCGATTACCCTCCAGTCAGCTTCGTATCCTATATCTGAGTCTGTAGCATGGTAAGACACGTTGTGGCCTTCCCATTTCTCCATTCGGGTCCCTGAAACTCCAAAAGTACCGATAATTACGGTCTCTTAAACTGGAATCTTTTCCTGTGTACGAAACTCCACATAATTCTCGCATTATGACTCCGATTACTCTCCAGTCAGCTTCGTATATTATATCTGAGTCTGTAGCATGATAAGAGACCTATGGCCTTCCCGTTCCTCCATTCGGGTCCCTGAAACTCCAAAAGTACCGATAATTACGGTCTCGTAAACTAGAATCTTTTCCTGTGTACGAATCTCTACATAATTCTTGCATTATGTCTCCGATTACCCTCCAGTCAGCTTCGTATCCTATATCTGAGTCTGTAGCATGATAAGACACCTTATGGCCTTCCCGTTCCTCTATTCGGATCCTTAAAACTCCAAAAGTACCGATAGTTCTGGTCTCATAAACTGGAATCTTTTCCTGTGTCCGAATCTCTACATAATTCTCGCATTATGACTCCGGTTACCCTCCAGTAGGCTTCATATCCTATATCTGAGTCTGTAGCATGATAAGACACCTTATGGCCTTCCCGTTCCTCCATTCGGATCCCTGAAACTCCAAAAGTATCGATAGTTACGGTCTCATAAACTGGAATCTTTTCTTGTGTACGAATCTCTACATAACTCTCGCATTATGACTCCGGTTACCCTCCAGTCAGCTTCGTATCCTATATCTGTGTCTGTAGCATGATAAGACACCTTATGGCCTTCCCGTTCCTCCATTCGGGTCTCTGAAACTCCAAAAGTACCGATAATTACGGTCTCATAAACTGGAATCTTTTCATGTGTACGAATCTCTACATAATTCTTGCATTATGACTCCGATTACCCTCCAGTCAGCTTCGTATCCTATATTTGAGTCTGTAGCATGATAAGACACCTTATGGCCTTCCCGTTCCTCCATCTGGATCCGTGAAAATCCAAAAGTACCGATAATTACGGTCTCATAAACTTGAATCTTTTCCTGTGTACGAATCTGTACATAATTCTCGCATCATGACTCCGGTTATCCTCCAGTCAGCTTCGTATCCTTTATCTGTGTCTGTAGGATGATAAGACAACTTATGGCCTTCCCGTTCCTCCATTCGGGTCCCTGAAACTGCAAAATTACCGATAGTTACGGTCTTTTAAACTGGAGTCTTTTCCTGTGTACGAATCTCTACATAATTCTCGCATCATGACTCCTATTACACTCCAGTCAGCTTCGTTTCCTATATTTGAGTCTGTAGCTTGATAAAAAACCTTATGGCCTTCCTGTTCCTCCATTCGGGTCCCTGAACCTCCAAAAGTACCGATAATTACGGTCTCATAAACTGTAATCTTTTCATGTGTACGAATCTCTACATAATTCTTGCATTATGACTCCGATTACCCTCCAGTCAGCTTCGTATCCTATATCTGAGTCTGTAGCATGATAAGACACGTTATGGCCTTCCCATTCCTCCATTCGGGTCCCTGAAACTCCAAAAGTACCGATAATTATGGTCTCTTAAACTGGAATCTTTTCCTGTGTACGAATCTCCCCATAATTCTCGCATTATGACTCCGATTACTCTCCAGTCAGCTTCGTATATTATATCTGAGTCTGTAACATGATAAGAGACTTTATGGCCTTCCCGTTCCTCCATTCGGGTCCCTGAAACTCCAAAAGTACCGATAATTACGGTCTCTTAAACTGGAATCTTTTCCTGTGTACGAATCTCCACATAATTCTCACATTATGACTCCGGTTACCCTCCAGTCAGCTTCGTATCCTATATCTGATTCTGTAGCATGATAAGACACCTTATGGCCTTCCCGTTCCTCCATTCGGGTCCCTGAAACTCCAAAAGTACCGATAATTACGGTCTCTTAAACTGGAATATTTTCCTGTGTACGAATATCTACATAATTCTCGCATTATGACTCCGATTACCCTCCTGTTAGCTTCGTATCCTATATCTGAGTCTGTAGCATGATAAGACACCTTATGGCATTCCCGTTCCTCTATTTTGGTCCCTGAAACTCCAAAAGTACCGATCATTACGGTCTCATAAACTTGAATATTTTCCTGTGTACGAATCTCTACGTAATTCTCGCATTATGACTCCGATTACACTCCAGTTAGCTTCGTATCCTATATCTGAGTCTATAGCATGATAAGAGACCATATGGCCTTCCCGTTCCTCCATTCGGGTCCCTGAAACTCCAAAAGTACCGATAATTACGGTCTCATACTCTGGAATCTTTTCCTGTGTACGAATCTCTACATAATTATCTTATCATGACTCCTATTACACTCCAGTCAGCTTTGTATCCTATATCTGTGTCTGTAGCATGATAAGACAACTTATGGCCTTCCCGTTCCTCCATTCGGGTCCCTGAAACTCAAAAATTACCGATAGTTACGGTCTTTTAAACTAGAGTCTTTTCCTGTGTACGAATCTCTACATAATTCTCGCATCATGACTCCTATTACACTCCAGTCAGCTTCGTATCCTATATTTGAGTCTGTAGCATGATAAGACACCTTATGGCCTTCCTGTTCCTCCATTCGGGTTCCTGAAACTCCAAAAGTACCGATAATTACGCTCTCATAAACTGGAATATTTTCCTGTGTACGAATCTCTACATAATTCTCGCATCATGACTCCTATTACACTCCAGTCAGCTTCGTATCCTATATTTGAGTCTGTAGCATGATAAGACACCTTATGGCATTCCCGTTCCTCCATTTTGGTCCCTGAAACTCCAAAAGTACCGATCATTACGGTCTCATAAACTTGAATATTTTCCTATGTACAAATCTCTACGTAATTCTCGCATTATGACTCCGATTACACTCCAGTTAGCTTCGTATCCTATATCTGAGTCTATAGCATGATAAGAGACCATATGGCCTTCCCGTTCCTCCATTCGGGTCCCTGAAACTCCAAAAGTACCGATCATTACGGTCTCATAAACTTGAATATTTTCCTGTGTACGAATCTCTACGTAATTCTCGCATTATGACTCCGATTACACTCCAGTTAGCTTCGTATCCTATATCTGAGTCTATAGCATGATAAGAGACCATATGGCCTTCCCATTCCTCCATTCGGGTCCCTGAAACTCCAAAAGTACCGATAATTACGGTCTCGTAAACTGGAATCTTTTCCTGTGTACGAATCTCTACATAATTCTTGCATTATGACTCCGATTACCCACCAGTCAGCTTCGTATCCTATATCTGAGTTTGTAGCATGATAAGAGACCTTATGGCCTTCCCGTTCCTCCATTCGGGTCCCTAAAACTCCAAAAGTACCGATAATTACGGTCTCATAAACTTGAATCTTTTCCTGTGTACGAATCTCTACATAATTATCGTATCATGACTCCTATTACACTCCAGTCAGCTTTGTATCCTATATCTGTGTCTGTAGCATGATAAGACAACTTATGGCCTTCCCGTTCCTCCATTCGGGTCCCTGAAACTCAAAAATTACCGATAGTTACGGTCTTTTAAACTAGAGTCTTTTCCTGTGTACGAATCTCTACATAATTCTCGCATCATGACTCCTATTACACTCCAGTGAGCTTCGTATCCTATATTTGAGTCTGTAGCATGATAAGACACCTTATGGCATTCCCGTTCCTCCATTTTGGTCCCTGAAACTCCAAAAGTACCGATCATTACGGTCTCATAAACTTGAATATTTTCCTGTGTACAAATCTCTACGTAATTCTCACATTATGACTCCGATTACACTCCAGTTAGCTTCGTATCCTATATCTGTGTCTATAGCATGATAAGAGACCATATGGCCTTCCCGTTCCTCCATTCGGGTCCCTGAAACTCCAAAAGTACCGATAATTACGGTCTCATAAACTGGAATCTTTTCATGTGTACGAATCTCTACATAATTCTTGCATTATGACTTCGATTACCCTCCAGTCAGCTTCGTATCCTATATCTGAGTCTGTAGCATGATAAGACACGTTATGGCCTTCCCATTCCTCCATTCGGGTCCCTGAAACTCCAAAAGTACCGATAATTATGGTCTCTTAAACTGGAATCTTTTCCTGTGTACGAATCTCCCCATAATTCTCGCATTATGACTCCGATTACTCTCCAGTCAGCTTCGTATATTATATCTGAGTCTGTAACATGATAAGAGACTTTATGGCCTTCCCGTTCCTCCATTCGGGTCCCTGAAACTCCAAAAGTACCGATAATTACGGTCTCGTAAACTGGAATCTTTTCCTGTGTACGAATCTCTACATAATTCTTGCATTATGACTCCGATTACCCACCAGTCAGCTTCGTATCCTATATCTGAGTCTGTAGCATGATAAGAGACCTTATGGCCTTCCCGTTCCTCCATTCGGGTCCCTGAAACTCCAAAAGTACCGATAATTAGGGTCTCATAAACTTGAATCTTTTCCCGTGTACGAATCTCTACATAATTATCGCATCATGACTCCTATTACACTCCAGTCAGCTTTGTATCCTATATCTGTGTCTGTAGCATGATAAGACAACTTATGGCCTTCCCGTTCCTCCATTCGGGTCCCTGAAACTCAAAAATTACCGATAGTTACGGTCTTTTAAACTAGAGTCTTTTCCTGTGTACGAATCTCTACATAATTCTCGCATCATGACCCCTATTACACTCCAGTCAGCTTCGTATCCTATATTTGAGTCTGTAGCATGATAAGACACCTTATGGCCTTCCTGTTCCTCCATTCGGGTCCCTGAAACTCAAACAGTACCGATAGTTACGATCTCATAAACTGGAATATTTTCCTGTGTACGAATCTCTACATAATTCTCGCATTATGACTCCGATTACCCTCCAGTCAGCTTCGTATCCTATATCTGAGTCTGTAGCATGATAAGACACCTTATGGCATTCCCGTTCCTCCATTTGGGTCCCTGAAACTCCAAAAGTACCGATCATTACGGTCTCATAAACTTGAATATTTTCCTGTGTACGAATCTCTACGTAATTCTCGCATTATGACTCCGATTACACTCCAGTTAGCTTCGTATCCTATATCTGAGTCTATAGCATGATAAGAGACCATATGGCCTTCCCGTTCCTCCATTCAGGTCCCTGAAACTCCAAAAGTATCGATAATTACGGTCTCGTAAACTGGAATCTTTTCCTGTGTACGAATCTCTACATAATTCTTGCATTATGACTCCGATTACCCACCAGTCAGCTTCGTATCCTATATCTGAGTCTGTAGCTTGATAAGAGACCTTATGGCCTTCCCGTTCCTCCATTCGGGTCCCTGAAACTCCAAAAGTACCGATAATTACGGTCTCATAAACTTGAATCTTTTCCTGTGTACGAATCTCTACATAATTATCTTATCATGACTCCTATTACACTCCAGTCAGCTTTGTATCCTATATCTGTGTCTGTAGCATGATAAGACAACTTATGGCCTTCCCGTTCCTCCATTCGGGTCCCTGAAACTCAAAAATTACCGATAGTTACGGTCTTTTAAACTAGAGTCTTTTCCTGTGTACGAATCTCTACATAATTCTCGCATCATGACTCCTATTACACTCCAGTCAGCTTCGTATCCTATATTTGAGTCTGTAGCATGATAAGACACCTTATGGCATTCCCGTTCCTCCATTTTGGTCCCTGAAACTCCAAAAGTACCGATCATTACGGTCTCATAAACTTGAATATTTTCCTGTGTACAAATCTCTACGTAATTCTCACATTATGACTCCGATTACACTCCAGTTAGCTTCGTATCCTATATCTGTGTCTATAGCATGATAAGAGACCATATGGCCTTCCCGTTCCTCCATTCGGGTCCCTGAAACTCCAAAAGTACCGATAATTACGGTCTCATAAACTGGAATCTTTTCATGTGTACGAATCTCTACATAATTCTTGCATTATGACTTCGATTACCCTCCAGTCAGCTTCGTATCCTATATCTGAGTCTGTAGCATGATAAGACACGTTATGGCCTTCCCATTCCTCCATTCGGGTCCCTGAAACTCCAAAAGTACCGATAATTATGGTCTCTTAAACTGGAATCTTTTCCTGTATACGAATCTCCCCATAATTCTCGCATTATGACTCCGATTACTCTCCAGTCAGCTTCGTATATTATATCTGAGTCTGTAACATGATAAGAGACTTTATGGCCTTCCCGTTCCTCCATTCGGGTCCCTGAAACTCCAAAAGTACCGATAATTACGGTCTCGTAAACTGGAATCTTTTCCTGTGTACGAATCTCTACATAATTCTTGCATTATGACTCCGATTACCCACCAGTCAGCTTCGTATCCTATATCTGAGTCTGTAGCATGATAAGAGACCTTATGGCCTTCCCGTTCCTCCATTCGGGTCCCTGAAACTCCAAAAGTACCGATAATTAGGGTCTCATAAACTTGAATCTTTTCCCGTGTACGAATCTCTACATAATTATCGCATCATGACTCCTATTACACTCCAGTCAGCTTTGTATCCTATATCTGTGTCTGTAGCATGATAAGACAACTTATGGCCTTCCCGTTCCTCCATTCGGGTCCCTGAAACTCAAAAATTACCGATAGTTACGGTCTTTTAAACTAGAGTCTTTTCCTGTGTACGAATCTCTACATAATTCTCGCATCATGACCCCTATTACACTCCAGTCAGCTTCGTATCCTATATTTGAGTCTGTAGCATGATAAGACACCTTATGGCCTTCCTGTTCCTCCATTCGGGTCCCTGAAACTCAAACAGTACCGATAGTTACGATCTCATAAACTGGAATATTTTCCTGTGTACGAATCTCTACATAATTCTCGCATTATGACTCCGATTACCCTCCAGTCAGCTTCGTATCCTATATCTGAGTCTGTAGCATGATAAGACACCTTATGGCATTCCCGTTCCTCCATTTGGGTCCCTGAAACTCCAAAAGTACCGATCATTACGGTCTCATAAACTTGAATATTTTCCTGTGTACGAATCTCTACGTAATTCTCGCATTATGACTCCGATTACACTCCAGTTAGCTTCGTATCCTATATCTGAGTCTATAGCATGATAAGAGACCATATGGCCTTCCCGTTCCTCCATTCAGGTCCCTGAAACTCCAAAAGTATCGATAATTACGGTCTCGTAAACTGGAATCTTTTCCTGTGTACGAATCTCTACATAATTCTTGCATTATGACTCCGATTACCCACCAGTCAGCTTCGTATCCTATATCTGAGTCTGTAGCTTGATAAGAGACCTTATGGCCTTCCCGTTCCTCCATTCGGGTCCCTGAAACTCCAAAAGTACCGATAATTACGGTCTCATAAACTTGAATCTTTTCCTGTGTACGAATCTCTACATAATTATCTTATCATGACTCCTATTACACTCCAGTCAGCTTTGTATCCTATATCTGTGTCTGTAGCATGATAAGACAACTTATGGCCTTCCCGTTCCTCCATTCGGGTCCCTGAAACTCAAAAATTACCGATAGTTACGGTCTTTTAAACTAGAGTCTTTTCCTGTGTACGAATCTCTACATAATTCTCGCATCATGACTCCTATTACACTCCAGTCAGCTTCGTATCCTATATTTGAGTCTGTAGCATGATAAGACACCTTATGGCCTTCCTGTTCCTCCATTCGGGTCCCTGAAACTCCAAAAGTACCGATAATTACGGTCTCATAAACTGGAATATTTTCCTGTGTACGAATCTCTACATAATTCTCGCATTATGACTCCGATTACCCTGCAGTCAGCTTCGTATCCTATATCTGAGTCTGTAGCATGATAAGACACCTTATGGCCTTCCCGTTCCTCCATTCGGGTCCCTGAAACTCCAAAAGTACCGATAATTACGGTCTCTTAAACTGGAATCTTTTCCTGTGTACGAATCTCCACATAATTCTCACATTATGACTCCGATTACCCTCCAGTCAGCTTCGTATCCTATATCTGATTCTGTAGCATGATAAGACACCTTATGGCTTTCTCGTTCCTCCATTCGGGTCCCTGAAACTCCAAAAGTACCGATAATTACGGTCTCATAAACTGGAATCTTTTCATGTGTACAAATCTCTACATAATTCTTGCATTATGACTCCGATTACCCTCCAGTCAGCTTCGTATCCTATATCTGAGTCTGTAGCATGATAAGACACGTTATGGCCTTCCCATTCCTCCATTCGGGTCCCTGAAACTCCAAAAGTACCGATAATTATGGTCTCTTAAACTGGAATCTTTTCCTGTGTACGAATCTCCCCATAATTCTCGCATTATGACTCCGATTACTCTCCAGTCAGCTTCGTATATTATATCTGAGTCTGTAACATGATAAGAGACTTTATGGCCTTCCCGTTCCTCCATTCGGGTCCCTGAAAATCCAAAAGTACCGATAATTACGGTCTCGTAAACTGGAATCTTTTTCTGTGTACGAATCTCTACATAATTCTTGCATTATGACTCCGATTACCCACCAATCAGCTTCGTATCCTATATCTGAGTCTGTAGCCTGATAAGAGACCTTATGGCCTTCCCGTTCCTCCATTCGGGTCCCTGAAACTCCAAAAGTACCGATAATTACGGTCTCGTAAACTGGAATCTTTTCATGTGTACGAATCTCTACATAATTCTTGCATTATGACTCCGATTACCCTCCAGTCAGCTTCGTATCCTATATCTGAGTCTGTAGCATGATAAGACACCTTATGGCCTTCCCGTTCCTCCATCTGGATCCGTGAAAATCCAAAAGTACCGATAATTACGGTCTCATAAACTTGAATCTTTTCCTGTGTACGAATCTCTACATAATTCTCGCATCATGACTCCGGTTATCCTCCAGTCAGCTTCGTATCCTTTATCTGTGTCTATAGCATGATAAGACAACTTATGGCCTTCCCGTTCCTCCATTCGGGTCACTGAAACTCCAAAATTACCGATAGTTACGGTCTTTTAAACTGGAGTCTTTTCCTGTGTAAGAATCTCTACATAATTCTCGCATCATGACTCCTATTACACTCCAGTCAGCTTCGTTTCCTATATTTGAGTCTGTAGCTTGATAAAAAAACCTTATGGCCTTCCTGTTCCTCCATTCGGGTCCCTGAAACTCCAAAAGTACCGATAATTACAGTCTCTTAAATTGGAATCTTTTCATGTGTACGAATCTCCACATAATTCTCGGATCATGACTCCAATTACACTCCAGTCTGCTTCGTATCCTATATTTGAGTCTGTAGCATGATAAGACATCTAATGGCCTTCCTGTTCCTCCATTCGGGTCCCTGAAACTCAAACGGTACCGATAGTTACTATCTCATAAACTGGAATATTTTCCTGTGTACGAATCTCTACATAATTCTCGCATTATGACTCCGATTACCCTCCTGTTAGCTTCGTATCCTATATCTGAGTCTGTAGCATGATAAGACACCTTATGGCATTCCCGTTCCTCCATTTGGGTCCCTGAAACTCCAAAAGTACCGATCATTACGGTCTCATAAACTTGAATATTTTCCTGTGTACGAATCTCTACGTAATTCTCGCAATATGACTCCGATTACACTCCAGTTAGCTTCGTATCCTATATCTGAGTCTGTAGCATGATAAGACACCTTATGGCCTTCCCGTTCCTCCATTCGGGTCCCTGAAACTCCAAAAGTACCGATAATTACGGTCTCTTAAACTGGAATCTTTTCCTGTGTACGAATTCCACATAATTCTCGCATAATGACTCCGATTACTCTCCAGTCAGCTTCGTATATTATATCTGAGTCTATAGCATGATAAGAGACCATGTGGCCTTCCCGTTCCTCCATTCGGGTCCCTGAAACTCCAAAAGTACCGATAATTACGGTTTCATAAACTTGAATCTTTTCCTGTGTACGAATCTCTACATAATTATCGCATCATGACTCCTATTACACTCCAGTCAGCTTTGTATCCTATATCTGTGTCTGTAGCATGATAAGACAACTTATGGCCTTCCCGTTCCTCCATTCGGGTCCCTGAAACTCAAAAATTACCGATAGTTATGGTCTTTTAAACTAGAGTCTTTTCCTGTGTACGAATCTCTACATAATTCTCGCATCATGACTCCTATTACACTCCAGTCAGCTTCGTATCCTATATTTGAGTCTGTAGAATGATAAGACACCTTATGGCCTTCCTGTTCCTCCATTCGGGTACCTGAAACTCAAACAGTACCGATAGTTACGATCTCATAAACTGGAATATTTTCCTGTTGTTGATGCACTTTCTGTGGACGTCACTGTCGAATAGACTAGGGTTGAGTCTAGGTATAGTGTTACATGAGATTGTGGTGATCCATAAGGGCATTTTATGGATCTGACGCATTTGTAAAATATAGGACAAAGCCATGCCAGGTTCGACCCATATATATACTGGGCGAATGTGGAAGCTTTCCACATTCGACCAACACAAATGGGCGAATGTGGAAATGCTCCACATTCGACCATCCAAAAGGGGCGAATTTGGAACTTGGGTGTTGTACTATAAATAGCAATCTCATGTGTTTGTATTCATTTTGGTGATTTGAGTTAGTACTTTGAATGCTCTCAAGGGGGAGGTCATGCCCGACCTCCCCCGGCCACGAGATTGATGTTTATCCTACTGATGACAGTGTCTGTAACCGTTTCTGTATTAATACGAATCTGTGATGACGTTGTTATCGTATATTTCAGTCTCGTCTCGAATTCCCCGTCTGAAACCGAGTTGTTTATGCGTAATCGATCCGCGAGTTCGGTCCGTAACCGTTATGCGTAATCGATCCGCGAGTTCGGTCCGTAACCGGATTCTCACCTGTGTACGAATCTCTACATAGTTCTCGCATTATGACTCCGATTACCCTCCAGTCAGCTTCGTATCCTATATCTGAGTCTGTAGCATGATAAGACACCTTATGGCCTTCCCATTCCTCCATTCGGGTCCCTGAAACTCCAAAAGTACCGATAATTACGGTCTCTTAAACTGGAATCTTTTCCTGTGTACGAATCTCCACATAATTCTCGCATTATGAATCCGTTTACCCTCCAGTCAGCTTCGTATCCTATATCTGATTCTGTAGCATGATAAGACACCTTATGGCCTTCCCGTTCCTCCATTCGGGTCCCTGAAACTCCAAAAGTACCGATAATTACGGTCTCATAAACTGGAATCTTTTCATGTGTACGAATCTCTACATAATTCTTGCATTATGACTCCGATTACCCTCCAGTCAGCTTCGTATCCTATATCTGAGTCTGTAGCATGATAAGACACCTTATGGCCTTCCCGTTCCTCCATCTGGATCCGTGAAAATCCAAAAGTACCGATAATTACGGTCTCATAAACTTGAATCTTTTCCTGTGTACGAATCTCTACATAATTCTCGCATCATGACTCCGGTTATCCTCCAGTCAGCTTCGTATCCTTTATCTGTGTCTGTAGCATGATAAGACAACTTATGGCCTTCCCGTTCCTCCATTCGGGTCCCTGAAACTCCAAAATTACCGATAGTTACGGTCTTTTAAACTGGAGTCTTTTCCTGTGTACGAATCTCTACATAATTCTCGCATCATGATTCCTATTACACTCCAGTCAGCTTCGTTTCCTATATTTGAGTCTGTAGCTTGATAAAAAAACCTTATGGCCTTCCTGTTCCTCCATTCGGGTCCCTGAAACTCCAAAAGTACCGATAATTACAGTCTCTTAAATTGGAATCTTTTCCTGTGTACGAATCTCCACATAATTCTCGGATCATGACTCCAATTACACTCCAGTCTGCTTCGTATCCTATATTTGAGTCTGTAGCATGATAAGACACCTAATGGCCTTCCTGTTCCTCCATTCGGGTCCCTGAAGCTCAAACGGTACCGATAGTTACTGTCTCATAAACTGGAATATTTTCCTGTGTACGAATCTCTACATAATTCTCGCATTATGACTCCGATTACCCTCCTGTTAGCTTCGTATCCTATATCTGAGTCTGTAGCATGATAAGACACCTTATGGCATTCCCGTTCCTCCATTTGGGTCCCTGAAACTCCAAAAGTAGCGATCATTACTGTCTCATAAACTTGAATATTTTCCTGTGTACGAATCTCTACGTAATTCTCGCATTATGACTCCGATTACACTCCAGTTAGCTTCGTATCCTATATCTGAGTCTATAGCATGATAAGAGACCATATGGCCTTCCCGTTCCTCCATTCGGGTCCCTGAAACTCCAAAAGTACCGATAATTACGGTCTCATAAACTTGAATCTTTTCCTGTGTACGAATCTCTACATAATTATCGCATCATGACTGCTATTACACTCTAGTCAGCTTTGTATCCTATATTTGTGTCTGTAGCATGATAAGACAACTTATGGCCTTCCCGTTCCTCCATTCGGGTCCCTGAAACTCAAAAATTACCGATAGTTATGGTCTTTTAAACTAGAGTCTTTTCCTGTGTACGAATCTCTACATAATTCTCGCATCATGACTCCTATTACACTCCAGTCAGCTTCGTATCCTATATTTGAGTCTGTAGAATGATAAGACACCTTATGGCCTTCCTGTTCCTCCATTCGGGTACCTGAAACTCAAACAGTACCGATAGTTACGATCTCATAAACTGGAATATTTTCCTGTTGTTGATGCACTTTCTGTGGACGTCACTGTCGAATAGACTAGGGTTGAGTCTAGGTATAGTGTTACATGAGATTGTGGTGATCCATAAGGGCATTTTATGGATCTGACGCATTTGTAAAATATAGGACAAAGCCATGCCAGGTTCGACCCATATATATACTGGGCGAATGTGGAAGCTTTCCACATTCGACCAACACAAATGGGCGAATGTGGAAATGCTCCACATTCGACCATCCAAAAGGGGCGAATTTGGAACTTGGGTGTTGTACTATAAATAGCAATCTCATGTGTTTGTATTCATTTTGGTGATTTGAGTTAGTACTTTGAATGCTCTCAAGGGGGAGGTCATGCCCGACCTCCCCCGGCCACGAGATTGATGTTTATCCTACTGATGACAGTGTCTGTAACCGTTTCTGTATTAATACGAATCTGTGATGACGTTGTTATCGTATATTTCTGTCTCGTCTCGAATTCCCCGTCTGAAACCGAGTTGTTTATGCGTAATCGATCCGCGAGTTCGGTCCGTAACCGTTATGCGTAATCGATCCGCGAGTTCGGTCCGTAACCGGATTCTCACCTGTGTACGAATCTCTACATAGTTCTCGCATTATGACTCCGATTACCCTCCAGTCAGCTTCGTATCCTATATCTGAGTCTGTAGCATGATAAGACACCTTATGGCCTTCCCATTCCTCCATTCGGGTCCCTGAAACTCCAAAAGTACCGATAATTACGGTCTCTTAAACTGGAATCTTTTCCTGTGTACGAATCTCCACATAATTCTCGCATTATGAATCCGTTTACCCTCCAGTCAGCTTCGTATCCTATATCTGATTCTGTAGCATGATAAGACACCTTATGGCCTTCCCGTTCCTCCATTCGGGTCCCTGAAACTCCAAAAGTACCGATAATTACGGTCTCATAAACTGGAATCTTTTCATGTGTACGAATCTCTACATAATTCTTGCATTATGACTCCGATTACCCTCCAGTCAGCTTCGTATCCTATATCTGAGTCTGTAGCATGATAAGACACCTTATGGCCTTCCCGTTCCTCCATCTGGATCCGTGAAAATCCAAAAGTACCGATAATTACGGTCTCATAAACTTGAATCTTTTCCTGTGTACGAATCTCTACATAATTCTCGCATCATGACTCCGGTTATCCTCCAGTCAGCTTCGTATCCTTTATCTGTGTCTGTAGCATGATAAGACAACTTATGGCCTTCCCGTTCCTCCATTCGGGTCCCTGAAACTCCAAAATTACCGATAGTTACGGTCTTTTAAACTGGAGTCTTTTCCTGTGTACGAATCTCTACATAATTCTCGCATCATGATTCCTATTACACTCCAGTCAGCTTCGTTTCCTATATTTGAGTCTGTAGCTTGATAAAAAAACCTTATGGCCTTCCTGTTCCTCCATTCGGGTCCCTGAAACTCCAAAAGTACCGATAATTACAGTCTCTTAAATTGGAATCTTTTCCTGTGTACGAATCTCCACATAATTCTCGGATCATGACTCCAATTACACTCCAGTCTGCTTCGTATCCTATATTTGAGTCTGTAGCATGATAAGACACCTAATGGCCTTCCTGTTCCTCCATTCGGGTCCCTGAAGCTCAAACGGTACCGATAGTTACTGTCTCATAAACTGGAATATTTTCCTGTGTACGAATCTCTACATAATTCTCGCATTATGACTCCGATTACCCTCCTGTTAGCTTCGTATCCTATATCTGAGTCTGTAGCATGATAAGACACCTTATGGCATTCCCGTTCCTCCATTTGGGTCCCTGAAACTCCAAAAGTAGCGATCATTACGGTCTCATAAACTTGAATATTTTCCTGTGTACGAATCTCTACGTAATTCTCGCATTATGACTCCGATTACACTCCAGTTAGCTTCGTATCCTATATCTGAGTCTATAGCATGATAAGAGACCATATGGCCTTCCCGTTCCTCCATTCGGGTCCCTGAAACTCCAAAAGTACCGATAATTACGGTCTCATAAACTTGAATCTTTTCCTGTGTACGAATCTCTACATAATTATCGCATCATGACTGCTATTACACTCTAGTCAGCTTTGTATCCTATATTTGTGTCTGTAGCATGATAAGACAACTTATGGCCTTCCCGTTCCTCCATTCGGGTCCCTGAAACTCAAAAATTACCGATAGTTACGGTCTTTTAAACTAGAGTCTTTTCCTGTGTACGAATCTCTACATAATTCTCGCATCATGACTCCTATTACACTCCAGTCAGCTTCGTATCCTATATTTGAGTCTGTAGCATGATAAGACACCTTATGGCCTTCCTGTTCCTCCATTCGGGTCCCTGAAACTCAAACAGTACCGATAGTTACGATCTCATAAACTGGAATATTTTCCTGTGTACGAATCTCTACATAATTCTCGCATTATGACTCCGATTACCCTCCAGTCAGCTTCGTATCCTATATCTGAGTCTGTAGCATGATAAGACACCTTATGGCCTTCCCGTTCCTCCATTCGGGTCCCTGAAACTCCAAAAGTACCGATAATTACGGTCTCTTAAACTGGAATCTTTTCCTGTGTACGAATCTCCACATAATTCTCACATTATGACTCCGATTACCCTCCAGTCAGCTTCGTATCCTATATCTGATTCTGTAGCATGATAAGACTCCTTATGGCCTTCTCATTCCTACATTCGGGTCCCTGAAACTCCAAAACTACCGATAATTACGGTCTCATAAACTAGAATCTTTTCATGTGTACGAATCTCTACATTATTCTTGCATTATGACTCCGATTACCGTCCAGTCAGCTTCGTATCCTATATCTGAGTATGTAGCATGATAAGACACGTTATGGCCTTCCCATTCCTCCATTCGCGTCCCTGAAAATCCAAAAGTACCGATAATTATGGTCTCTTAAACTGGAATCTTTTCCTGTGTACGAATCTCCCCATAATTCTCGCATTATGACTCCGATTACTCTCCAGTCAGCTTCGTATATTATATCTGAGTCTGTAACATGATAAGAGACCTTATGGCCTTCCCGTTCCTCCATTCGGGTCCCTGAAACTCCAAAAGTACCGATAATTACGGTCTCGTAAACTGGAATCTTTTCCTGTGTACGAATCTCTACATAATTCTTGCATTATGACTCTGATTACCCACCAGTCAGCTTCGTATCCTATATCTGAGTCTGTAGCATGATAAGACACCTTATGGCCTTCCCGTTCCTCTATTCGGATCCCTGAAACTCCAAAAGTACCGATAGTTACGGTCTCATAAACTGGAATATTTTCCTGTGTACGAATCTCTACATAATTCTCGCATTATGACTCCGATTACCCTCCAGTCAGCTTCGTATCCTATATATGAGTCTGTAGCATGATAAGACACCTTATGGCCTTCCCGTTCCTCCATTCGGGTCCCTGAAACTCCAAAAGTACCGATAATTACGGTCTCTTAAACTGGAATCTTTTCCTGTGTACGAATCTCCACATAATTCTCGCATTATGACTCCGATTACTCTCCAGTCAGCTTCGTATATTATATCTGAGTCTATAGCATGATAAGAGACCATATGGCCTTCCCGTTCCTCCATTCGGGTCCCTTAAACTCCAAAAGTACCGATAATTACGGTCTCATAAACTTGAATCTTTTCAAGTGTACGAATCTCTACATAATTATCGCATCATGACTGCTATTACACTCTAGTCAGCTTTGTATCCTATATCTGTGTCTGTAGCATGATAAGACAACTTATGGCCTTCCCGTTCCTCCATTCGGGTCCCTGAAACTCAAAAATTACCGATAGTTACGGTCTTTTAAACTAGAGTCTTTTCCTGTGTACGAATCTCTACATAATTCTCGCATCATGACTCCTATTACACTCCAGTCAACTTCGTATCCTATATTTGAGTCTGTAGCATGATAAGACACCTTATGGCCTTCCTGTTCCTCCATTCGGGTCCCTGAAACTCAAACAGTACCGAAAGTTACGATCTCATAAACTGGAATATTTTCCTGTGTACGAATCTCTACATAATTCTCGCATTATGACTCCGATTACCCTCCAGTCAGCTTCGTATCCTATATCTGAGTCTGTAGCATGATAAGACACCTTATGGCCTTCGCGTTCCTCTATTCGGGTCCCTGAAACTCCAAAACTACCGATAATTACGGTCTCGTAAACTGGAATCTTTTCCTGTGTACGAATCTGTACATAATTCTTGCATTATGACTCTGATTACCCACCAGTCAGCTTCGTATCCTATATCTGAGTCTGTAGCATGATAAGACACCTTATGGCCTTCCCGTTCCTCTATTCGGATCCCTGAAACTCCAAAAGTACCGATAGTTACGGTCTCATAAACTGGAATATTTTCCTGTGTACGAATCTCTACATAATTCTCGCATTATGACTCCGATTACCCTCCAGTCAGCTTCGTATCCTATATATGAGTCTGTAGCATGATAAGACACCTTATGGCCTTCCCGTTCCTCCATTCGGGTCCCTGAAACTCCAAAAGTACCGATAATTACGGTCTCTTAAACTGGAATCTTTTCCTGTGTACGAATCTCCACATAATTCTCGCATAATGACTCCGATTACTCTCCAGTCAGCTTCGTATATTATATCTGAGTCTATAGCATGATAAGAGACAATATGGCCTTCCCGTTCCTCCATTCAGGTCCCTGAAACTCCAAAAGTACCGATAATTACGGTCTCATAAACTTGAATCTTTTCCTGTGTACGAATCTCTACATAATTATCGCATCATGACTGCTATTACACTCTAGTCAGCTTTGTATCCTATATCTGGGTCTGTAGCATGATAAGACAACTTATGGCCTTCCCGTTCCTCCATTCGGGTCCCTGAAACTCAAAAATTACCGATAGTTACGGTCTTTTAAACTAGAGTCTTTTCCTGTGTACGAATCTCTACATAATTCTCGCATCATGACTCCTATTACACTCCAGTCAGCTTCGTATCCTATATTTGAGTCTATAGCATGATAAGACACCTTATGGCCTTCCTGTTCCTCCATTCGGGTCCCTGAAACTCAAACAGTACCGATAGTTACGATCTCATAAACTGGAATATTTTCCTGTGTACGAATCTCTACATAATTCTCGCATTATGACTCCGATTACCCTCCAGTCAGCTTCGTATCCTATATCTGAGTCTGTAGCATGATAAGACAAGACACCTTATGGCCTTCCCGTTCCTCCATTCGGGTCCCTGAAACTCCAAAAGTACCGATAATTACGGTCTCTTAAACTGGAATCTTTTCCTGTGTACGAATCTCCACATAATTCTCACATTTTGACTCCGATTACCCTCCAGTCAGCTTCGTATCCTATATCTGATTCTGTAGCATGATAAGACACCTTATGGCCTTCTCGTTCCTCCATTCGGGTCCCTGAAACTCCAAAACTACCGATAATTACGGTCTCATAAACTGGAATCTTTTCATGTGTACGAATCTCTACATAATTCTTGCATTATGACTCCGATTACCCTCCAGTCAGCTTCGTATCCTATATCTGAGTCTGTAGCATGATAAGACACGTTATGGCCTTCCCATTCCTCCATTCGGGTCCCTGAAACTCCAAAAGTACCGATAATTATGGTCTCTTAAACTGGAATCTTTTCCTGTGTACGAATCTCCCCATAATTCTCGCATTATGACTCCGATTACTCTCCAGTCAGCTTCGTATATTATATCTGAGTCTGTAACATGATAAGAGACCTTATGGCCTTCCCGTTCCTCCATTTGGGTCCCTGAAACTCCAAAAGTACCGATAATTACGGTCTCGTAAGCTGGAATCTTTTCCTGTGTACGAATCTCTACATAATTCTTGCATTATGACTCTGATTACCCACCAGTCAGCTTCGTATCCTATATCTGAGTCTGTAGCATGATAAGACACCTTATGGCCTTCCCGTTCCTCTATTCGGATCCCTGAAACTCCAAAAGTACCGATAGTTACGGTCTCATAAGCTGGAATATTTTCCTGTGTACGAATCTCTACATAATTCTCGCATTATGACTCCGATTACCCTCCAGTCAGCTTCGTATCCTATATCTGAGTCTGTAGCATGATAAGACACCTTATGGCCTTCCCGTTCCTCCATTCGGGTCCCTGAAACTCCAAAAGTACCGATAATTACGGTCTCTTAAACTGGAATCTTTTCCTGTGTACGAATCTCCACATAATTCTCGCATTATGACTCCGATTACTCTCCAGTCAGCTTGGTATATTATATCTGAGTCTGTAGCATGATAAGAGACCTTATGGCCTTCCCGTTCCTCCATTCGGGTCCCTGAAACTCCAAAAGTACCGATAATTACGGTCTCGTATACTGGAATCTTTTCCTGTGTACGAATCTCTACATAATTCTTGCATTATGACTTCGATTACCCTCCAGTCAGCTTCGTATCCTATATCTAAGTCTGTAGCATGGTAAGACACGTTATGGCCTTCCCATTCCTCCATTCGGGTCCCTGAAACTCCAAAAGTACCGATAATTACGGTCTCTTAACCTGGAATCTTTTCCTGTGTACGAAACTCCACATAATTCTCGCATTATGACTCCGATTACTCTCCAGTCAGCTTCGTATATTATATCTGAGTCTGTAGCATGATAAGAGACCTTATGGCCTTCCCGTTCCTCCATTCGGGTCCCTGAAACTCCAAAAGTACCGATAATTACGGTCTCGTAAACTGGAATCTTTTCCTGTGTACGAATCTCTACATAATTCTTGCATTATGACTCCGATTACCCTCCAGTCAGCTTCGTATCCTATATCTGAGTCTGTAGCATGATAAGACACCTTATGGCCTTCCCGTTCCTCCATTCGGATCCCTAAAACTCCAAAAGTACCGATAGTTATGGTCTCATAAACTGGAATATTTTCCTGTGTCCGAATCTCTACATAATTCTCGCATTATGACTCCGGTTACTCTCCAGTCAGCTTCGTATACTATATTTGAGTCTGTAGCATGATAAGACACCTTATGGCCTTCCCGTTCTTCCATTCGGATCCCTAAAACTCCAAAAGTACCGATAGTTACGGTCTCATAAACTGGAATCTTTTCTTGTGTACGAATCTCTACGTAACTCTCGCATTATGACTCCGGTTACCCTCCAGTCAGCTTCGTATCCTATATCTGTGTCTGTAGCATGATAGGACACCTTATGGCCTTCCCGTTCCTCCATTCGGGTCCCTGAAACTCCAAAAGTACCGATAGTTACGGTCTCATAAACTGGAATCTTTTCCTGTGTACGAATCTACATAATTCTCGCATTATGACTCCGATTTCCCTCCAGTCAGCTTCGTATCCTATATCTGAGTCTGTAGCATGATAAGACACGTTATGGCCTTCCCGTTCCTCCATCTGGATCCGTGAAAATCCAAAAGTACCGATAATTACGGTCTCATAAACTTGAATCTTTTCCTATGTACGAATCTCTACATAATTCTCGCATCATGACTCCGGTTATCCTCCAGTCAGCTTCGTATCCTTTATCTGTGTCTGTAGCATGATAAGACAACTTATGGCCTTCCCGTTCCTCCATTCGGGTCCCTGAAACTCCAAAATTACCGATAGTTACGGTCTTTTAAACTGGAGTCTTTTCCTGTGTACGAATCTCTACATAATTCTCGCATCATGACTCCTATTACACTCCAGTTAGCTTCGTTTCCTATATTTGAGTCTGTAGCTTGATAAAAAACCTTATGGCCTTCCTGTTCCTCCATTCGGGTCCCTGAAACTCCAAAAGTACCGATAATTACAGTCTCTTAAATTGGAATCTTTTCCTGTGTACGAATCTCCACATAATTCTCGGATCATGACTCCAATTACACTCCAGTCTGCTTCGTATCCTATATCTGAGTCTGTAGCATGATAAGACACCTAATGGCCTTCCTGTTCCTCCATTCGGGTCCCTGAAACTCAAACGGTACCGATAGTTACTGTCTCATAAACTGGAATATTTTCCTGTGTACGAATCTCTACATAATTCTCGCATTATGACTCCGATTACCCTCCTGTTAGCTTCGTATCCTATATCTGAGTCTGTAGCATGATAAGACACCTTATGGCATTCCTGTTCCTCCATTTGGGTCCCTGAAACTCCAAAAGTACCTTTAATTACGGTCTCATAAACTTGAATATTTTCCTGTGTACGAATCTCTACGTAATTCTCGCATTATGACTCCGATTACACTCTAGTCAGCTTTGTATCCTATATCTGTGTCTGTAGCATGATAAGACAACTTATGGCCTTCCCGTTCCTCCATTCGGGTCCCTGAAACTCAAAAATTACCGATAGTTACGGTCTTTTAAACTAGAGTCTTTTCCTGTGTACGAATCTCTACATAATTCTCGCATCATGACTCCTATTACACTCCAGTCAGCTTCGTATCCTATATTTGAGTCTGTAGCATGATAAGACACCTTATGGCCTTCCTGTTCCTCCATTCGGGTCCCTGAAACTCAAACAGTACCGATAGTTACGATCTCATAAATTGGAATATTTTCCTGTGTACGAATCTTTACATAATTCTCGCATTATGACTCCGATTACCCTCCAGTCAGCTTCGTATCCTATATCTAAGTCTGTAGCATGATAAGACACCTTATGGCCTTCCCGTTCCTCCATTCGGGTCCCTGAAACTCCAAAAGTACAGATAATTACGGTCTCTTAAACTGGAATCTTTTCCTGTGTACGAATCTCCACATAATTCTCGCATTATGACTCCGATTACCCTCCAGTCAGCTTCGTATTCTATATCTGATTCTGTAGCATGATAAGACACCTTATGGCCTTCCCGTTCCTCCATTCGGGTCCCTGAAACTCCAAAAGTACCGATAATTATGGTCTCTTAAACTGGAATCTTTTCCTGTGTACGAATCTCCCCATAATTCTCGCATTATGACTCCGATTACTCTCCAGTCAGCTTCGTATATTATATCTGAGTCTGTAACATGATAAGAGACCTTATGGCCTTCCTGTTCCTCCATTCGGGTCCATGAAACTCCAAAAGTACCGATAATTACGGTCTCGTAAACTAGAATCTTTTCCTGGGTACGAATCTCTACATAATTCTTGCATTATGACTCCGATTACCCACCAGTCAGCTTCGTATCCTATATCTGAGTCTGTAGCATGATAATACACCTTATGGCCTTCCCGTTCCTCCATTCGGGTCCCTGAAACTCCAAAAATACCGATAATTACGGTCTCATAAACTGGAATCTTTTCATGTGTACGAATCTCTACATAATTCTTGCATTATGACTCCGATTACCCTCCAGTCAGCTTCGTATCCTATATCTGAGTCTGTAACATGATAAGATACATTATGGCCTTCCCATTCCTCCATTCGGGTCCCTGAAACTCCAAAAGTACTGATAATTATGGTCTCTTAAACTGGAATCTTTTCCTGTGTACGAATCTCCACATAATTCTCGCATTATGACTCCGATTACTCTCCAGTCAGCTTCGTATATTATCTCTGAGTCTGTAACATGATAAGAGACCTTATGGCCTTCCCGTTCCTCCATTCGTGTCCCTGAAACTCCAAAAGTACCGATAATTACAGTCTCGTAAACTGGAATCTTTTCCTGTGTACGATCTCTACATAATTCTTGCATTATGACTCTGATTACCCACCAGTCAGCTTCGTATCCTATATCTGAGTCTGTAGCATGATAAGACACCTTATGGCCTTCCCGTTCCTCTATTCGGATCCCTGAAACTCCAAAAGTACCGATAGTTACGGTCTCATAAACTGGAATATTTTCCTGTGTACGAATCTCTACATAATTCTCGCATTATGACTCCGATTACCCTCCAGTCAGCTTCGTATCCTATATCTGAGTCTGTAGCATGATAAGACACCTTATGGCCTTCCCGTTCCTCCATTCGGGTCCCTGAAACTCCAAAAGTACCGATAATTACGGTCTCTTAAACTGGAATCTTTTCCTGTGTACGAATCTCCACATAATTCTCGCATTATGACTCCGATTACTCTCCAGTCAGCTTCGTATATTATATCTGAGTCTGTAGCATGATAAGAGACCTTATGGCCTTCCCGTTCCTCCATTCGGGTCCCTGAAACTCCAAAAGTACCGATAATTACGGTCTCGTATACTGGAATCTTTTCCTGTGTACGAATCTCTACATAATTATTGCATTATGACTTCGATTACCCTCCAGTCAGCTTCGTATCCTATATCTGAGTCTGTAGCATGGTAAGACACGTTATGGCCTTCCCATTCCTCCATTCGGGTCCCTGAAACTCCAAAAGTACCGATAATAACGGTCTCTTAACCTGGAATCTTTTCCTGTGTACGAAACTCCACATAATTCTCGCATTATGAATCCGATTACTCTCCAGTCAGCTTCGTATATTATATCTGAGTCTTTAGCATGATAAGAGACCTTATGGCCTTCCCGTTCCTCCATTCGGGTCCCTGAAACTCCAAAAGTACCGATAATTACGGTCTCGTAAACTGGAATCTTTTCCTGTGTACGAATCTCCACATAATTCTCGCATTATGACTACGATTACCCTCCAGTCAGCTTCGTATCCTATATCTGAGTCTGTAGCATGATAAGACACCTTATGGCCTTCCCGTTCCTCCATTCGGATCCCTAAAACTCCAAAAGTACCGATAGTTATGGTCTCATAAACTGGAATCTTTTCCTGTGTCCGAATCTCTACATAATTCTCGCATTATGACTCCGGTTACTCTCCAGTCAGCTTCGTATCCTATATCTGAGTCTGTAGCATGATAAGACACCTTATGGCCTTCCCGTTCTTCCATTCGGATCCCTGAAACTCCAAAAGTACCGATAGTTACGGTCTCATAAACTGGAATCTTTTCTTGTGTACGAATCTCTAGGTAACTATCGCATTATGACTCCGGTTACCCTCCAGTCAGCTTCGTATCCTATATCTGTGTCTGTAGCATGATAAGACACCTTATGGCCTTCCCGTTCCTCCATTCGGGTCCCTGAAACTCCAAAAGTACCGATAGTTACGGTCTCATAAACTGGAATCTTTTCCTGTGTACGAATCTCTACATAATTCTCGCATTATGACTCCGATTTCCCTCCAGTCAGCTTCGTATCCTATATCTGAGTCTGTAGCATGATAAGACACCTTATGGCCTTCCCGTTCCTCCATCCGGATACCTGAAAATCCAAAAGTACCGATAATTACGATCTCATAAACTTGAATCTTTTCCTGTGTACGAATCTCTACATAATTCTCGCATCATGACTCCGGTTATCCTCCAGTCAGCTTCGTATCCTTTATCTTTGTCTATAGCATGATAAGACAACTTATGGCCTTCCCGTTCCTCCATTCGGGTCCCTGAAACTCCAAAATTACCGATAGTTACGGTCTTTTAAACTGGAGTCTTTTCCTGTGTACGAATCTCTACATAATTCTCGCATCATGACTCCTATTACACTCCAGTTAGCTTCGTATCCTATATCTGAGTCTATAGCATGATAAGATACCTTATGGCCTTCCCGTTCCTCAATTCGGGTCCTTGAAACTCCAAAAGTACCGATAATTACGGTCTCTTAAACTGGAATCTTTTCCTATGTACGAATCTCCGCATAATTCTCGCATTATGACTCCGATTGCCCTCCAGTCAGCTTTGTATCCTATATCTAATTCTGTAGCATGATAAGACACCTTATGGCCTTCCCGTTCCTCCATTCGGATCCCTGAAACTACAAAAGTACCGATAATTACGGTCTCATAAACTGGAATCTTTTCATGTGTACGAATCTCTACATAATTCTCGCATTATGACTCCGGTTACCCTCCAGTCAGCTTCGTATCCTATATCTGTGTCTGTAGCATGATAAGACATCTCATAAACTTGAATCTTTTCCTGTGTACGAATCTCTACGAAATTCTCGCATCATGACTCCTATTACACTCCAGTCAGCTTCGTATCCTATATCTGTGTCTGTAGCATGATAAGACAACTTATGGCCTTCCCGTTCCTCCATTCGGGTCCCTGAAACTCCAAAATTACCGATAGTTACGGTCTTTTAAACAAGAATCTTTTCATGTGTACGAATCTCTACATAATTCTCGCATTATGACTCCGATTACCCTCCAGTCAGCTTCGTATCCTATATCTGAGTCTGTAGCATGATAAGACACCTTATGGCCTTCCCGTTCCTCCATTCGGGTCCCTGAAACTCCAACAGTACCGATAATTACGGTCTCTTAAACTGGAATCTTTTCCTGTGTACGAATTTCCACATATTTCTCGCATTATGACTCTGATTACTCTCCAGTCAGCTTCGTATATTATATCTGAGTCTGTAGCATTATAAGAGACCTTATGGCCTTCCCGTTCCTCCATTCGGGTCCTTGAAACTCCAAAATTACCGATAGTTACGGTCTTTTAAACTAGAGTCTTTTCCTGTGTACGAATCTCTACATAATTCTCGCATAATGACTCCTATTACACTCCAGTCAGCTTCGTATCCTATATTTGAGTCTGTAGCATGATAAGACACCTTATGGCCTTCTTGTTCCTCCATTCGGGTCCCTGAAACTCAAACAGTACCGATAGTTACGATCTCATAAACTGGAATATTTTCCTGTGTACGAATCAATACATAATTCTCGCATTATGACTCCGATTACCCTCCTGTTAGCTTCATATCCTATACCTGAGTCTGTAGCATGATAAGACACCTTATGGCCTTCTTGTTCCTCCATTCGGGTCCCTGACACTCTAAAAGTACCGATAATTACGGTCTCATAAACTTGAATATTTTCCTGTGTACGAATCTCTACGTAATTCTCGCATTATGACTCCGATTACACTCTAGTTAGCTTCGTATCCTATATCTGAGCCTGTAGCATGATAAGACACCTTATGGCCTTCCCGTTCCTCTATTCGGGTCCCTGAAACTCCAAAAGTACCGATAATTACAATCTCATAAACTTGAATCTTTTCCTGTGTACGAATCTCTACATAATTCTCGCATCATGACACCTATTACACTCCAGTTAGCTTCGTATCCTATATCTGAGTCTGTAGCATGATAAGACACCTTATGGCCTTCCCGTTCCTCCATTCGGATCCCTGAAACTACAAAAGTACCGATAGTTACGGTCTCATAAACTGAAATCTTTTCCTGTGTACGAATCTCTACGTAATTCTCGCATTATGACTCCGATTACACTCTAGTTAGCTTCGTATCCTATATCTGTGCCTGTAGCATGATAAGACACCTTATGGCCTTCCCGTTCCTCCATTCGGGTCCGTGAAACTCCAAAAGTACCGATAATTACGGTCTCATAAACTTGAATCTTTTCCTGTGTACGAATCTCTACATAATTCTCGCATCATGACTCCTATTACACTCCAGTCAGCTTCGTATCCTATATCTGTGTCTGTAGCATGATAAGACACCTTATGGCCTTCCTGTTCCTCCATTCGGGTCCCTGAAACTCAAACGGTACCGATAGTTACGATCTCATAAACTGGAATATTTTCCTGTGTCCGAATCTCGACATAATTCTCGCATTATGACTCCGATTACCCTCCTGTTAGCTTCGTATCCTATATCAGAGTCTGTAGCATGATAAGACACCTTATGGCCTTCCCGTTCCTCCATCCGGATCCCTGAAAATCCAAAAGTACCGATAATTACGGTCTCATAAACTTGAATCTTTTCTTGTGTACGAATCTCTACATAATTCTCGCATCATGACTCCGGTTATCCTCCAGTCAGCTTCGTATCCTTTATCTGTGTATGTAGCATGATAAGACAACTTATGGCCTTCCTGTTCCTCCATTCGGGTCCCTGAAACTCCAAAAGTACCGATAATTACGGTCTCATAAACTTGAATCTTTTCCTGTGTACGAATCTCTACATAATTCTCGCATCATGACTCCGGTTATCCTCCAGTCAGCTTCGTATCCTTTATCTGTGTATGTAGCATGATAAGACAACTTATGGCCTTCCTGTTTCTCCATTCGGGTCCCTGAAACTCCAAAAGTACCGATAATTACGGTCTCTTAAACTGGAATCTTTTCCTGTGTACGAATCTCCACATAATTCTCGGATCATGACTCCTATTACACTCCAGTCTGCTTCGTATCCTCTATTTGAGTCTGTAGCATGATAAGACACCTTATGGCCTTCCTGTTCCTCCATTCGGGTCCCTGAAACTCAAACGGTACCGATAGTTACGATCTCATAAACTGGAATATTTTCCTGTGTACGAATCTCTACATAATTCTCGCATTATGACTCCGATTCCCCTCCTGTTAGCTTCGTATCCTATATCTGAGTCTGTAGCATGATAAGACACCTTATGGCCTTCCCGTTCCTCCATTCGGGTCCCTGAAACTCCAAAAGTACCGATAATTACGGTCTCATAAACTTGAATATTTTCCTGTGTACGAATCTCTACGTAATTCTCGCATTATGACTCCGATTACACTACAGTTAGCTTCGTATCCTATATCTTAGTCTGTAGCATGATAAGAGACCTTATGGCCTTCCCGTTCCTCCATTCGGGTCCCTGAAACTCCAAAAGTATCGATAATTACGGTCTCATAAACTTGAATCTTTTCCTGTGAACGAATCTCTACATAATTCTCGCATCATGACTCCTATTACACTCCAGTCATCTTCGTATCCTATATCTGTGTCTGTAGCATGATAAGACAACTTATGGCCTTCCCGTTCCTCCATTCGGGTCCCTGAAACTCCAAAATTACCGAAAGTTACGGTCTTTTAAACTAGAGTGTTTTCCTGTGTACGAATCTCTACATAATTCTCGCATCATGACTCCTATTACACTCCAGTCAGCTTCGTATCCTATATTTGAGTCTGTAGCATGATAAGACACCTTATGGCCTTCCTGTTCCTCCATTCGGGTCCCTGAAACTCAAACAGTACCGATAGTTACGATCTCATAAACTGGAATATTTTCCTGTGTACGAATCAATACATAATTCTCCCATTATGACTCCGATTACCCTCCTGTTAGCTTCGTATCCTATATCTGAGTCTGTAGCATGATAAGACACCTTATGGCCTTCCCGTTCCTCCATTCGGGTCCCTGACACTCTAAAAGTACCGATAATTACGGTCTCATAAACTTGAATATTTTCCTGTGTACGAATCTCTACGTAATTCTCGCATTATGACTCCGATTACACTCTAGTTAGCTTCGTATCCTATATCTGAGCCTGTAGCATGATAAGACACCTTATGGCCTTCCCGTTCCTCCATTCGGGTCCCTGAAACTCCAAAAGTACCGATAATTACGGTCTCATAAACTTGAATCTTTTCCTGTGTACGAATCTCAACATAATTCTCGCATCATGACTCCTATTACACTCCAGTCAGCTTCGTATCCTATATCTGTGTCTGTAGCATGATAAGACACCTTATGGCCTTCCTGTTCCTCCATTCGGGTCCCTGAAACTCAAACGGTACCGATAGTTACGATCTCATAAACTGGAATATTTTCCGGTGTACGAATCAATACATAATTCTCGCATTATGACTCCGATTACCCTCCTGTTTGCTTCGTATCCTATATCTGAGCCTGTAGCATGATAAGACACCTTATGGCCTTCCCGTTCCTCCAATCGGGTCCCTGAAACTCCAAAAGTACCGATAATTACGGTCTCATAAACTTGAATCTTTTCCTGTGTACGAATCTCTACATAATTCTCGCATCATGACTCCTATTACACTCCAGTCAGCTTCGTATCCTATATCTGTGTCTGTAGCATGATAAGACACCTTATGGCCTTCCTGTTCCTCCATTCGGGTCCCTAAAACTCAAACGGTACCGATAGTTACGATCTCATAAACTGGAATATTTTCCTGTGTCCGAATCTCGACATTATTCTCGCATTATGACTCCGATTACCCTCCTGTTAGCTTCGTATCCTATATCAGAGTCTGTAGCATGATAAGACACCTTATGGCCTTCCCGTTCCTCCATTCGGGTCCCTGACACTCTAAAAGTATCGATAATTACGGTCTCATAAACTTGAATATTTTCCTGTGTACGAATCTCTACGTAATTCTCGCATTATGACTCCGATTACACTCTAGTTAGCTTCGTATCCTATATCTGAGTGTGTAGCATGATAAGACACCTTATGGCCTTCCCGTTCCTCCATTCGGGTCCCTGAAACTCCAAAAGTACCGATAATTACGGTCTCATAAACTTGAATCTTTTCCTGTGTACGAATCTCTATATAATTCTCGCATCATGACTCCTAATACACTCCAGTCAGCTTCGTATCCTATATTTGAGTCTGTAGCATGATAAGACACCTTATGGCCTTCCTGTTCCTCCATTCGGGTCCCTGAAACTCAAACAGTACCGATAGTTACGATCTCATAAACTGGAATATTTTCCTGTGTACGAATCAATACATAATTCTCGCATTATGACTCCGATTACCCTCCTGTTAGCTTCGTATCCTATATCTGAGTCTGTAGCATGATAAGACACCTTATGGCCTTCCCGTTCCTCCATTCGGGTCCCTGACACTCTAAAAGTACCGATAATTACGGTCTCATAAACATGAATATTTTCCTGTGTACGAATCTCTACGTAATTCTCGCATTATGACTCCGATTACACTCTAGTTAGCTTCGTATCCTATATTTGAGTCTGTGGCATGATAAGACACCTTATGGCCTTCCCGTTCCTCCATTCGGGTCCCTGAAACTCCAAAAGTACCGATAATTACGGTCTCATAAACTTGAATCTTTTCCTGTGTACGAATCTCTACATAATTCTCGCATCATGACTCCTATTACACTCCAGTCAGCTTCGTATCCTATATTTGAGTCTGTAGCATGATAAGACACCTTATGGCCTTCCTGTTCCTCCATTCGGGTCCATGAAACTCAAACAGTACCGATAGTTACGATCTCATAAACTGGAATATTTTCCTGTGTACGAATCAATACATAATTCTCCCATTATGACTCCGATTACCCTCCTGTTAGCTTCGTATCCTATATCTGAGTCTGTAGCATGATAAGACACCTTATGGCCTTCCCGTTCCTCCATTCGGGTCCCTGACACTCTAAAAGTACCGATAATTACGGTCTCATAAACTTGAATATTTTCCTGTGTACGAATCTCTACGTAATTCTCGCATTATGACTCCGATTACACTCTAGTTAGCTTCGTATCCTATATCTGAGCCTGTAGCATGATAAGACACCTTATGGCCTTCCCGTTCCTCCATTCGGGTCCCTGAAACTCCAAAAGTACCGATAATTACGGTCTCATAAACTTGAATCTTTTCCTGTGTACGAATCTCTACATAATTCTCGCATCATGACTCCTATTACACTCCAGTCAGCTTCGTATCCTATATCTGTGTCTGTAGCATGATAAGACACCTTATGGCCTTCCTGTTCCTCCATTCGGGTCCCTAAAACTCAAACGGTACCGATAGTTACGATCTCATAAACTGGAATATTTTCCTGTGTCCGAATCTCGACATTATTCTCGCATTATGACTCCGATTACCCTCCTGTTAGCTTCGTATCCTATATCAGAGTCTGTAGCATGATAAGACACCTTATGGCCTTCCCGTTCCTCCATTCGGGTCCCTGACACTCTAAAAGTATCGATAATTACGGTCTCATAAACTTGAATCTTTTCCTGTGTACGAATCTCTATATAATTCTCGCATCATGACTCCTATTACACTCCAGTCAGCTTCGTATCCTATATTTGAGTCTGTAGCATGATAAGACACCTTATGGCCTTCCTGTTCCTCCATTCGGGTCCCTGAAACTCAAACAGTACCGATAGTTACGATCTCATAAACTGGAATATTTTCCTGTGTACGAATCTCTACGTAATTCGCGCATTATGACTCCGATTACCCTCCTGTTAGCTTCGTATCCTATATCTGAGTCTGTAGCATCATAAGACACCATATGGCCTTCCCGTTCCTCCATTCGGGTCCCTGACACTCTAAAAGTACTGATAATTACGGTCTCATAAACTTGAATATTTTCCTGTGTACGAATCTCTACGTAATTCTCGCATTATGACTCCGATTACACTCTAGTTAGCTTCGTATCCTATATCTGAGCCTGTAGCATGATAAGACACCTTATGGCCTTCCCGTTCCTCCATTCGGGTCCCTGAAACTCCAAAAGTACCGATAATTACGGTCTCATAAACTTGAATCTTTTTCTGTGTACGAATCTCTACATAATTCTCGCATCATGACTCCTATTACACTCCAGTCAGCTTCGTAACCTATATCAGTGTCTGTAGCATGATAAGACACCTTATGGACTTCCTGTTCCTCCATTCGGGTCCCTGAAACTCAAACGGTACCGATAGTTACGATCTCATAAACTGGAATATTTTCCTGTGTACGAATCTCGGC
The DNA here is from genome assembly GCA_032199755.1 of Ambrosia artemisiifolia. Classification (NCBI taxonomy): domain Eukaryota; kingdom Viridiplantae; phylum Streptophyta; class Magnoliopsida; order Asterales; family Asteraceae; genus Ambrosia; species Ambrosia artemisiifolia. Next base: position 27,616,886 of record CM063521.1, read on the forward strand.
ATAATTCTCGCATTATGACTCCGATTACCCTCCTGTTAGCTTCGTATCCTATATCAGAGTCTGTAGCATGATAAGACACCTTATGGCCTTGCCGTTCCTCCATTCGGGTCCCTAAAACTCCAAAAGTACCGATAATTACGCTCTCATAAACTTGAATCTTTTCCTGTGTACGAATCTCTACATAATTCTCGCATCATGACTCCTATTACACTCCAGTCAGCTTCGTATCCTATATTTGAGTCTGTAGCATGATAAGACACCTTATGGCCTTCCTGTTCCTCCATTCGGGTCCCTAAAACTCAAACAGTACCGATAGTTACGATCTCATAAACTGGAATATTTTCCTGTGTACGAATCAATACATAATTCTCGCATTATGACTCCGATTACCCTCCTGTTAGCTTCGTATCCTATATATGAGTCTGTAGCATGATAAGACACCTTATGGCCTTCCCGTTCTTCCATTCGGGTCCCTGACACTCTAAAAGTACCGATAATTACGGTCTCATAAACTTGAATATTTTCCTGTGTACGAATCTCTACGTCATTCGCGCATTATGACTCCGATTACACTCTAGTTAGCTTCGTATCCTATATCTGAGCCTGTAGCATGATAAGACACCTTATGGCCTTCCCGTTCCTCCATTCGGGTCCCTGAAACTCCAAAAGTACCGATAATTACGGTCTCATAAACTTGAATCTTTTCCTGTGTACGAATCTCTACATAATTCTCGCATCATGACTTCTATTACACTCCAGTCAGCTTCGTATCCTATATCTGTGTCTGTAGCATGATAAGACACCTTATGGCCTTTCTGTTCCTCCATTCGGGTCCCTAAAACTCAAACAGTACCGATAGTTACGATCTCATAAACTGGAATATTTTCCTGTGTACGAATCAATACATAATTCTCGCATTATGACTCCGATTACCCTCCTGTTAGCTTCGTATCCTATATATGAGTCTGTAGCATGATAAGACACCTTATGGCCTTCCCGTTCTTCCATTCGGGTCCCTGACACTCTAAAAGTACCGATAATTACGGTCTCATAAACTTGAATATTTTCCTGTGTACGAATCTCTACGTCATTCGCGCATTATGACTCCGATTACACTCTAGTTAGCTTCGTATCCTATATCTGAGCCTGTAGCATGATAAGACACCTTATGGCCTTCCCGTTCCTCCATTCGGGTCCCTGAAACTCCAAAAGTACCGATAATTACGGTCTCATAAACTTGAATCTTTTCCTGTGTACGAATCTCTACATAATTCTCGCATCATGACTTCTATTACACTCCAGTCAGCTTCGTATCCTATATCTGTGTCTGTAGCATGATAAGACACCTTATGGCCTTCCCGTTCCTCCATTCGGGTCCCTGACACTCTAAAAGTATCGATAATTCCGGTCTCATAAACTTGAATATTTTCCTGTGTACGAATCTCTACGTAATTCTCGCATTATGACTCCGATACACTCTAGTTAGCTTCGTATCCAATATCTGAGTCTGTAGCATGATAAGACACCTTATGGCCTTCCCGTTCCTCCATTCGGGTCCCTGACACTCTAAAAGTACCGATAATTACGGTCTCATAAACATGAATATTTTCCTGTGTACGAATCTCTACGTAATTCTCGCATTATGACTCCGATTACACTCTAGTTAGCTTCGTATCCTATATCTTTGCCTGTAGCATGATAAGACACCTTATGGCCTTCCCGTTCCTCCATTCGGGTCCCTGAAACTCCAAAAGTACCGATAATTACGGTCTCATAAACTTGAATCTTTTCCTGTGTACGAATCTCTACATAATTCTCGCATCATGACTCCTATTACACTCCAGTCAGCTTCGTATCCTATATCTTTGTCTGTAGCATGATAAGACACCTTATGGCCTTCCTGTTCCTCCATTCGGGTCCCTGAAACTCAAACGGTACCGATAGTTACGATCTCATAAACTGGAATATTTTCCTGTGTCCGAATCTCGACATAATTCTCGCATTATGACTCCGATTACCCTCCTGTTAGCTTCGTATCCTATATCAGAGTCTGTAGCATGATAAGACACCTTATGGCCTTCCCGTTCCTCCATTCGGGTCCCTGACACTCTAAAAGTATCGATAATTCCGGTCTCATAAACTTGAATATTTTCCTGTGTACGAATCTCTACGTAATTCTCGCATTATGACTCCGATACACTCTAGTTAGCTTCGTATCCTATATCTGAGTCTGTAGCATGATAAGACACCTTATGGCCTTCCCGTTCCTCCATTCGGGTCCCTGAAACTCCAAAAGTACCGATAATTACGGTCTCATAAACTTGAATCTTTTCCTGTGTACGAATCTCTACATAATTCTCGCATCATGACTCCTATTACACTCCAGTCAGCTTCGTATCCTATATTTGAGTCTGTAGCATGATAACACACCTTATGGCCTTCCTGTTCCTCCATTCAGGTCCCTGAAACTCAAACAGTACCGATAGTTACGATCTCATAAACTGGAGTCTTTTCCTGTGTACGAATCAATACATAATTCTCGCATCATGACTCCTATTACACTCCAGTCAGCTTCGTATCCTATATTTGAGTCTGTGGCATGATAAGACACCTTATGGCCTTCCCGTTCTTCCATTCGGGTCCCTGACACTCTAAAAGTACCGATAATTACGGTCTCATAAACTTGAATATTTTCCTGTGTACGAATCTCTACGTAATTCGCGCATTATGACTCCGATTACCCTCCTGTTAGCTTCGTATCCTATATCTGAGTCTGTAGCATCATAAGACACCATATGGCCTTCCCGTTCCTCCATTCGGGTCCCTGACACTCTAAAAGTACCGATAATTACGGTCTCATAAACTTGAATATTTTCCTGTGTACGAATCTCTACGTAATTCTCGCATTATGACTCCGATTACACTCTAGTTAGCTTCGTATCCTATATCTGAGCCTGTAGCATGATAAGACACCTTATGGCCTTCCCGTTCCTCCATTCGGGTCCCTGAAACTCCAAAAGCACCGATAATTACGGTCTCATAAACTTGAATCTTTTCCTGTGTACGAATCTCTACATAATTCTCGCATCATGACTCCTATTACACTCCAGTCAGCTTCGTAACCTATATCAGTGTCTGTAGCATGATAAGACACCTTATGGCCTTCCTGTTCCTCCATTCGGGTCCCTGAAACTCAAACGGTACCGATAGTTACGATCTCATAAACTGGAATATTTTCCTGTGTACGAATCTCGGCATAATTCTCGCATTATGACTCCGATTACCCTCCTGTTAGCTTCGTTTCCTATATCAGAGTCTGTAGCATGATAAGACACCTTATGGCCTTCCCGTTCCTCCATTCGGGTCCCTAAAACTCCAAAAGTACCGATAATTACGCTCTCATAAACTTGAATCTTTTCCTGTGTACGAATCTCTACATAATTCTCGCATCATGACTCCTATTACACTCCAGTCAGCTTCGTATCCTATATTTGAGTCTGTAGCATGATAAGACACCTTATGGCCTTCCTGTTCCTCCATTCGGGTCCCTAAAACTCAAACAGTACCGATAGTTACGATCTCATAAACTGGAATATTTTCCTGTGTACGAATCAATACATAATTCTCGCATTATGACTCCGATTACCCTCCTGTTAGCTTCGTATCCTATATCTGAGTCTGTAGCATGATAAGACACCTTATGGCCTTCCCGTTCTTCCATTCGGGTCCCTGACACTCTAAAAGTACCGATAATTACGGTCTCATAAACTTGAATATTTTCCTATGTACGAATCTCTACGTCATTCGCGCATTATGACTCCGATTACACTCTACTTAGCTTCGTATCCTATATCTGAGCCTGTAGCATGATAAAACACCTTATGGCCTTCCCGTTCCTCCATTCGGGTCCCTGAAACTCCAAAAGTACCGATAATTACGGTCTCATAAACTTGAATCTTTTTCTGTGTACGAATCTCTACATAATTCTCGCATCATGACTCCTATTACACTCCAGTCAGCTTCGTATCCTATATTTGAGTCTGTAGCATGATAAGACACCTTATGGCCTTCCTGTTCCTCCATTCGGGTCCCTGAAACTCAAACAGTACCGATAGTTACGATCTCATAAACTGGAATATTTTCCTGTGTACGAATCAATACATAATTCTCGCATTATGACTCCGATTACCCTCCTGTTAGCTTCGTATCCTCTATCGGAGTCTGTAGCATCATAAGACACCTTATGGCCTTCCCGTTCCTCCATTCGGGTCCCTGACACACTAAAAGTACCGATAATTACGGTCTCATAAACTTGAATATTTTCCTGTGTACGAATCTCTACGTAATTCTCGCATTATGACTCCGATTACACTCTAGTTAGCTTCGTATCCTATATCTGAGCCTGTAGCATGATAAGACACCTTATGGCCTTCCCGTTCCTCCATTCGGGTCCCTGAAACTCCAAAAGTACCGATAATTACGGTCTCATAAACTTGAATCTTTTCCTGTGTACGAATCTCTACATAATTCTCGCATCATGACTCCTATTACACTCCAGTCAGCTTCGTAACCTATATCAGTGTCTGTAGCATGATAAGACACCTTATGGCCTTCCTGTTCCTCCATTCGGGTCCCTAAAACTCAAACGGTACAGATAGTTACGATCTCATAAACTGGAATATTTTCCTGTGTACGAATCTCGGCATAATTCTCGCATTATGACTCCGATTACCCTCCTGTTAGCTTCGTATCCTATATCTGAGTCTGTAGCATGATAAGACACCTTATGGCCTTCCCGTTCTTCCTTTCGGGTCCCTGACACTCTAAAAGTACCGATAATTACGGTCTCATAAACTTGAATATTTTCCTGTGTACGAATCTCTACGTAATTCGCGCATTATGACTCCGATTACACTCTAGTTAGCTTCGTATCCTATATCTGAGCCTGTAGCATGATAAGACACCTTATGGCCTTCCCGTTCCTCCATTCGGGTCCCTGAAACTCCAAAAGTACCGATAATTACGGTCTCATAAACTTGAATCTTTTCCTGTGTACGAATCTCTACATAATTCTCGCATCATGACTCCTATTACACTCCAGTCAGCTTCGTATCCTATATTTGAGTCTGTAGCGTGATAAGACACCTTATGGCCTTCCTATTCCTCCATTCGGGTCCCTGAAACTCAAACAGTACCGATAGTTACGATCTCATAAACTGGAATATTTTCCTGTGTACGAATCAATACATAATTCTCGCATTATGACTCCGATTACCCTCCTGTTAGCTTCGTATCCTATATCTAAGTCTGTAGCATGATAAGACACCTTATGGCCTTTCCGTTCCTCCATTCGGGTCCCTGACACTCTAAAAGTACCGATAATTACGTTCTCATAAACTTGAATATTTTCCTGTGTACGGATCTCTACGTAATTCTCGCATTATGACTCCGATTACACTCTAGTTAGCTTCGTATCCTATATCTGAGCCTGTAGCATGATAAGACACCTTATGGCCTTCCCGTTCCTCCATTCGGGTCCCTGAAACTCCAAAAGTACCGATAATTACGGTCTCATAAACTTGAATCTTTTTCTGTGTACGAATCGCTACATAATTCTCGCATCATGACACCTATTACACTCCAGTCAGCTTCGTATCCTATATTTGAGTCTGTAGCATGATAAGACACCTTATGGCCTTCCTGTTCCTCCATTCGGGTCCCTGAAACTCAAACAGTACCGATAGTTACGATCTCATAAACTGGAATATTTTCCTGTGTACGAATCAATACATAATTCTAGCATTATGACTCCGATTACCCTCCTGTTAGCTTCGTATCCTCTATCTGAGTCTGTAGCATCATAAGACACCTTATGGCCTTCCCGTTCCTCCATTCGGGTCCCTGACACTCTAAAAGTACCGATAATTACGGTCTCATAAACTTGAATATTTTCCTGTGTACGAATCTCTACGTAATTCTCGCATTATGACACCGATTACACTCTAGTTAGCTTCGTATCCTATATCAGAGCCTGTAGCATGATAAGACACCTTATGGCCTTCCCGTTCCTCCATTCGGGTCCCTGAAACTCCAAAAGCACCGATAATTACGGTCTCATAAACTTGAATCTTTTCCTGTGTACGAATCTCTACATAATTCTCGCATCATGACTCCTATTACACTCCAGTCAGCTTCGTAACCTATATCAGTGTCTGTAGCATGATAAGACACCTTATGGCCTTCCTGTTCCTCCATTCGGGTCCCTAAAACTCAAACGGTACAGATAGTTACGATCTCATAAACTGGAATATTTTCCTGTGTACGAATCTCGGCATAATTCTCGCATTATGACTCCGATTACCCTCCTGTTAGCTTCGTATCCTATATCTGAGTCTGTAGCATGATAAGACACCTTATGGCCTTCCCGTTCTTCCATTCGGGTCCCTGACACTCTAAAAGTACCGATAATTACGGTCTCATAAACTTGAATATTTTCCTGTGTACGAATCTCTACGTAATTCGCGCATTATGACTCCGATTACACTCTAGTTAGCTTCGTATCCTATATCTGAGTCTGTAGCATGATAAGACACCTTATGGCCTTCCCGTTCCTCCATTCGCGTCCCTGAAACTCCAAAAGTACCGATAATTACGGTCTCATAAACTTGAATCTTTTCCTGTGTACGAATCTCTACATAATTCTTGCATCATGACTCCTATTACACTCCAGTCAGCTTCGTATCCTATATTTGAGTCTGTGGCATGATAAGACACCTTATGGCCTTCCCGTTCTTCCATTCGGGTCCCTGACACTCTAAAAGTACCGATAATTACGGTCTCATAAACTTGAATATTTTCCTGTGTACGAATCTCTACGTAATTCGCGCATTATGACTCCGATTACCCTCCTGTTAGCTTCGTATCCTATATCTGAGTCTGTAGCATCATAAGACACCATATGGCCTTCCCGTTCCTCCATTCGGGTCCCTGACACTCTAAAAGTACCGATAATTACGGTCTCATAAACTTGAATATTTTCCTGTGTACGAATCTCTACGTAATTCTCGCATTATGACTCCGATTACACTCTAGTTAGCTTCGTATCCTATATCTGAGCCTGTAGCATGATAAGACACCTTATGGCCTTCCCGTTCCTCCATTCGAGTCCCTGAAACTCCAAAAGCACCGATAATTACGGTCTCATAAACTTGAATCTTTTCCTGTGTACGAATCTCTACATAATTCTCGCATCATGACTCCTATTACACTCCAGTCAGCTTCGTAACCTATATCAGTGTCTGTAGCATGATAAGACACCTTATGGCCTTCCTGTTCCTCCATTCGGGTCCCTGAAACTCAAACGGTACCGATAGTTACGATCTCATAAACTGGAATATTTTCCTGTGTACGAATCTCGGCATAATTCTCGCATTATGACTCCGATTACCCTCCTGTTAGCTTCGTTTCCTATATCAGAGTCTGTAGCATGATAAGACACCTTATGTCCTTCCCGTTCCTCCATTCGGGTCCCTAAAACTCCAAAAGTACCGATAATTACGCTCTCATAAACTTGAATCTTTTCCTGTGTACGAATCTCTACATAATTCTCGCATCATGACTCCTATTACACTCCAGTCAGCTTCGTATCCTATATTTGAGTCTGTAGCATGATAAGACACCTTATGGCCTTCCTGTTCCTCCATTCGGGTCCCTAAAACTCAAACAGTACCGATAGTTACGATCTCATAAACTGGAATATTTTCCTGTGTACGAATCAATACATAATTCTCGCATTATGACTCCGATTACCCTCCTGTTAGCTTCGTATCCTATATCTGAGTCTGTAGCATGATAAGACACCTTATGGCCTTCCCGTTCTTCCATTCGGGTCCCTGACACTCTAAAAGTACCGATAATTACGGTCTCATAAACTTGAATATTTTCCTGTGTACGAATCTCTACGTCATTCGCGCATTATGACTCCGATTACACTCTACTTAGCTTCGTATCCTATATCTGAGCCTGTAGCATGATAAAACACCTTATGGCCTTCCCGTTCCTCCATTCGGGTCCCTGAAACTCCAAAAGTACCGATAATTACGGTCTCATAAACTTGAATCTTTTCCTGTGTACGAATCTCTACATAATTCTCGCATCATGACTCCTATTACACTCCAGTCAGCTTCGTATCCTATATTTGAGTCTGTAGCATGATAAGACAATTTATGGCCTTCCTGTTCCTCCATTCGGGTCCCTGAAACTCAAACAGTACCGATAGTTACGATCTCATTAACTGGAATATTTTCCTGTGTACGAATCAATACATAATTCTCGCATTATGACTCCGATTACCCTCCTGTTAGCTTCGTATCCTATATCTGAGTCTGTAGCATGATAAGACACCTTATGGCCTTTCCGTTCCTCCATTCGGGTCCCTGACACTCTAAAAGTACCGATAATTATGTTCTCATAAACTTGAATATTTTCCTGTGTACGAATCTCTACGTAATTCTCGCATTATGACTCCAATTACACTCTAGTTAGCTTCGTATCCTATATCTGAGCCTGTAGCATGATAAGACACCTTATGGCCTTCCCGTTCCTCCATTCGGGTCCCTGAAACTCCAAAAGTACCGATAATTACGGTCTCATAAACTTGAATCTTTTTCTGTGTACGAATCTCTACATAATTCTCGCATCATGACTCCTATTACACTCCAGTCAGCTTCGTATCCTATATTTGAGTCTGTAGCATGATAAGACACCTTATGGCCTTCCTGTTCCTCCATTCGGGTCGATGAAACTCAAACAGTACCGATAGTTACGATCTCATAAACTGGAATATTTTCCTGTGTACGAATCAATACATAATTCTCGCATTATGACTCCGATTACCCTCCTGTTAGCTTCGTATCCTCTATCGGAGTCTGTAGCATCATAAGACACCTTATGGCCTTCCCGTTCCTCCATTCGGGTCCCTGACACACTAAAAGTACCGATAATTACGGTCTCATAAACTTGAATATTTTCCTGTGTACGAATCTCTACGTAATTCTCGCATTATGACTCCGATTACACTCTAGTTAGCTTCGTATCCTATATCTGAGCCTGTAGCATGATAAGACACCTTATGGCCTTCCCGTTCCTCCATTCGGGTCCCTGAAACTCCAAAAGTACCGATAATTACGGTCTCATAAACTTGAATCTTTTCCTGTGTACGAATCTCTACATAATTCTCGCATCATGACTCCTATTACACTCCAGTCAGCTTCGTAACCTATATCAGTGTCTGTAGCATGATAAGACACCTTATGGCCTTCCTGTTCCTCCATTCGGGTCCCTAAAACTCAAACGTTACAGATAGTTACGATCTCATAAACTTGAATATTTTCCTGTGTACGAATCTCGGCATAATTCTCGCATTATGACTCCGATTACCCTCCTGTTAGCTTCGTATCCTATATCTGAGTCTGTAGCATGATAAGACACCTTATGGCCTTCCCGTTCTTCCATTCGGGTCCCTGACACTCTAAAAGTACCGATAATTACGGTCTCATAAACTTGAATATTTTCCTGTGTACGAATCTCTACGTAATTCGCGCATTATGACTCCGATTACACTCTAGTTAGCTTCGTATCCTATATCTGAGCCTGTAGCATGATAAGACACCTTATAGCCTTCCCGTTCCTCCATTCGGGTCCCTGAAACTCCAAAAGTACCGATAATTACGGTCTCATAAACTTGAATCTTTTCCTGTGTACGAATCTCTACATAATTCTCGCATCATGACTCCTATTACACTCCAGTCAGCTTCGTATCCTATATTTGAGTCTGTAGCGTGATAAGACACCTTATGGCCTTCCTATTCCTCCATTCGGGTCCCTGAAACTCAAACAGTACCGATAGTTACGATCTCATAAACTGGAATATTTTCCTGTGTACGAATCAATACATAATTCTCGCATTATGACTCCGATTACCCTCCTGTTAGCTTCGTATCCTATATCTGAGTCTGTAGCATGATAAGACACCTTATGGCCTTTCCGTTCCTCCATTCGGGTCCCTGACACTCTAAAAGTACCGATAATTACGTTCTCATAAACTTGAATATTTTCCTGTGTACGGATCTCTACGTAATTCTCGCATTATGACTCCGATTACACTCTAGTTAGCTTCGTATCCTATATCTGAGCCTGTAGCATGATAAGACACCTTATGGCCTTCCCGTTCCTCCATTCGGGTCCCTGAAACTCCAAAAGTACCGATAATTACGGTCTCATAAACTTGAATCTTTTTCTGTGTACGAATCGCTACATAATTCTCGCATCATGACTCCTATTGCACTCCAGTCAGCTTCGTATCCTATATTTGAGTCTGTAGCATGATAAGACACCTTATGGCCTTCCTGTTCCTCCATTCGGGTCCCTGAAACTCAAACAGTACCGATAGTTACGATCTCATAAACTGGAATATTTTCCTGTGTACGAATCAATACATAATTCTCGCATTATGACTCCGATTACCCTCCTGTTAGCTTCGTATCCTCTATCTGAGTCTGTAGCATCATAAGACACCTTATGGCCTTCCCGTTCCTCCATTCGGGTCCCTGACACTCTAAAAGTACCGATAATTACGGTCTCATAAACTTGAATATTTTCCTGTGTACGAATCTCTACGTAATTCTCGCATTATGACACCGATTACACTCTAGTTAGCTTCGTATCCTATATCTGAGCCTGTAGCATGATAAGACACCTTATGGCCTTCCCGTTCCTCCATTCGGGTCCCTGAAACTCCAAAAGCACCGATAATTACGGTCTCATAAACTTGAATCTTTTCCTGTGTACGAATCTCTACATAATTCTCGCATCATGACTCCTATTACACTCCAGTCAGCTTCGTAACCTATATCAGTGTCTGTAGCATGATAAGACACCTTATGGCCTTCCTGTTCCTCCATTCGGGTCCCTAAAACTCAAACGGTACAGATAGTTACGATCTCATAAACTGGAATATTTTCCTGTGTACGAATCTCGGCATAATTCTCGCATTATGACTCCGATTACCCTCCTGTTAGCTTCGTATCCTATATCTGAGTCTGTAGCATGATAAGACACCTTATGGCCTTCCCGTTCTTCCATTCGGGTCCCTGACACTCTAAAAGTACCGATAATTACGGTCTCATAAACTTGAATATTTTCCTGTGTACGAATCTCTACGTAATTCGCGCATTATGACTCCGATTACACTCTAGTTAGCTTCGTATCCTATATCTGAGCCTGTAGCATGATAAGACACCTTATGGCCTTCCCGTTCCTCCATTCGGGTCCCTGAAACTCCAAAAGTACCGATAATTACGGTCTCATAAACTTGAATCTTTTCCTGTGTACGAATCTCTACATAATTCTCGCATCATGACTCCTATTACACTCCAGTCAGCTTCGTATCCTATATTTGAGTCTGTAGCGTGATAAGACACCTTATGGCCTTCCTATTCCTCCATTCGGGTCCCTGAAACTCAAACAGTACCGATAGTTACGATCTCATAAACTGGAATATTTTCCTGTGTACGAATCAATACATAATTCTCGCATTATGACTCCGATTACCCTCCTGTTAGCTTCGTATCCTCTATCTGAGTCTGTAGCATCATAAGACACCTTATGGCCTTCCCGTTCCTCCATTCGGGTCCCTGACACTCTAAAAGTACCGATAATTACGGTCTCATAAACTTGAATATTTTCCTGTGTACGAATCTCTACGTAATTCTCGCATTATGACACCGATTACACTCTAGTTAGCTTCGTATCCTATATCTGAGCCTGTAGCATGATAAGACACCTTATGGCCTTCCCGTTCCTCCATTCGGGTCCCTGAAACTCCAAAAGTACCGATAATTACGGTCTCATAAACTTGAATCTTTTCCTGTGTACGAATCTCTACATAATTCTCGCATCATGACTCCTATTACACTCCAGTCTGCTTCGTAACCTATATCAGTGTCTGTAGCATGATAAGACACCTTATGGCCTTCCTGTTCCTCCATTCGGGTCCCTAAAACTCAAACGGTACAGATAGTTACGATCTCATAAACTGGAATATTTTCCAGTGTACGAATCTCGGCATAATTCTCGCATTATGACTCCGATTACCCTCCTGTTAGCTTCGTATCCTATATCTGAGTCTGTAGCATGATAAGACACCTTATGGCCTTCCCGTTCTTCCATTAGGGTCCCTGACACTCTAAAAGTACCGATAATTACGGTCTTATAAACTTGAATATTTTCCTGTGTACGAATCTCTACGTAATTCGCGCATTATGACTCCAATTACACTCTAGTTAGCTTCGTATCCTATATCTGAACCTGTAGCATGATAAGACACCTTATGGCCTTCCCGTTCCTCCATTCGGGTCCCTGAAACTCCAAAAGTACCGATAATTACGGTCTCATAAACTTGAATCTTTTCCTGTGTACGATTCTCGACATAATTCTCGCATCATGACTCCTATTACACTCCAGTCAGCTTCGTATCCTATATTTGAGTCTGTAGCATGATAAGACACCTTATGGCCTTCCTATTCCTCCATTCGGGTCCCTGAAACTCAAACAGTACCGATAGTTACGATCTCATAAACTGGAATATTTTCCTGTGTACGAATCAATACATAATTCTCGCATTATGACTCCGATTACCCTCCTGTTAGCTTCGTATCCTATATCTGAGTCTGTAGCATGATAAGACACCTTATGGCCTTTCCGTTCCTCCATTCGGGTCCCTGACACTCTAAAAGTACCGATAATTACGTTCTCATAAACTTGAATATTTTACTGTGTACGAATCTCTACGTAATTCTCGCATTATGACTCCGATTACACTCTAGTTAGCTTCGTATCCTATATCTGAGCCTGTAGCATGATAAGACACCTTATGGCCTTCCCGTTCCTCCATTCGGGTCCCTGAAACTCCAAAAGTACCGATAATTACGGTCTCATAAACTTGAATCTTTTTCTGTGTACGAATCTCTACATAATTCTCGCATCATGACTCCTATTACACTCCAATCAGCTTTGTATCCTATATTTGAGTGTGTAGCATGATAAGACACCTTATGGCCTTCCTGTTCCTCCATTCGGGTCCCTGAAACTCAAACAGTACCGATAGTTATGATCTCATAAACTGGAATATTTTCCTGTGTACGAATCAATACATAATTCTCGCATTATGACTCCGATTACCCTCCTGTTAGCTTCGTATCCTCTATCTGAGTCTGTAGCATCATAAGACACCTTATGGCCTTCCCGTTCCTCCATTCGGGTCCCTGACACTCTAAAAGTACCGATAATTACGGTCTCATAAACTTGAATATTTTCCTGTGTACGAATCTCTACGTAATTCTCGCATTATGACTCCGATTACACTCTAGTTAGCTTCGTATCCTATATCTGAGCCTGTAGCATGATAAGACACCTTATGGCCTTCCCGTTCCTCCATTCGGGTCCCTGAAACTCCAAAAGTACCGATAATTACGGTCTCATAAACTTGAATCTTTTCCTGTGTACGAATCTCTACATAATTCTCGCATCATGACTCCTATTACACTCCAGTCTGCTTCGTAACCTATATCAGTGTATGTAGCATGATAAGACACCTTATGGCCTTCCTGTTCCTCCATTCGGGTCCCTAAAACTCAAACGGTACAGATAGTTACGATCTCATAAACTGGAATATTTTCCTGTGTACGAATCTCGGCATAATTCTCGCATTATGACTCCGATTACCCTCCTGTTAACTTCGTATCCTATATCTGAGTCTGTAGCATGATAAGACACCTTATGGCCTTCCCGTTCTTCCATTCGGGTCCCTGACACTCTAAAAGTACCGATAATTACGGTCTCATAAACTTGATTATTTTACTGTGTACGAATCTCTACGTAATTCGCGCATTCTGACTCCGATTACACTCTAGTTAGCTTCGTATCCTATATCTGAGCCTGTAGCATGATAAGACACCTTATGGCCTTCCCGTTCCTCCATTCGGGTCCCTGAAACTCCAAAAGTACCGATAATTACGGTCTCATAAACTTGAATCTTTTCCTGTGTACGAATCTCTACATAATTCTCGCATCATGACTCCTATTACACTCCAGTCAGCTTCGTATCCTATATTTGAGTCTGTAGCATGATAAGACACCTTATGGCCTTCCTATTCCTCCATTCGGGTCCCTGAAACTCAAACAGTACCGATAGTTACGATCTCATAAACTGGAATATTTTCCTGTGTACGAATCAATACATAATTCTCGCATTATGACTCCGATTACCCTCCTGTTAGCTTCGTATCCTATATCTGAGTCTGTAGCATGATAAGACACCTTATGGCCTTTCCGTTCCTCCATTCGGATCCCTGACACTATAAAAGTACCGATAATTACGTTCTCATAAACTTGAATATTTTCCTGTGTACGAATCTCTACGTAATTCTCGCATTATGACTCCGATTACACTCTAGTTAGCTTCGTATCCTATATCTGAGCCTGTAGCATGATAAGACACCTTTGGCCTTCCCGTTCCTCCATTCGGGTCCCTGAAACTCCAAAAGTACCGATAATTACGGTCTCATAAACTTGAATTTTTTCTGTGTACGAATCTCTACATAATTCTCGCATCATGACTCCTATTACACTCCAGTCAGCTTCGTATCCTATATTTGAGTCTGTAGCATGATAAGACACCTTATGGCCTTCCTGTTCCTCCATTCGGGTCCCTGAAACTCAAACAGTACCGATAGTTACGATCTCATAAACTGGAATATTTTCCTGTGTACGAATCAATACATAATTCTCGCATTATGACTTCGATTACCCTCCTGTTAGCTTCGTATCCTATATCTGAGTCTGTAGCATCATAAGACACCTTATGGCCTTCCCGTTCCTCCATTCGGGTCCCTGACACTCTAAAAGTACCGATAATTACGGTCTCATAAACTTGAAAATTTTCCTGTGTACGAATCTCTACGTAATTCTCGCATTATGACTCCGATTACACTCTAGTTAGCTTCGTATCCTATATCTGAGCCTGTAGCATGATAAGACACCTTATGGCCTTCCCGTTCCTCCATTCGGGGTCCCTGAAACTCCAAAAGTACCGATAAATACGGTCTCATAAACTTGAATCTTTTCCTGTGTACGAATCTCTACATAATTCTCGCATCATGACTCCTATTACACTCCAGTCAGCTTCGTAACCTATATCAGTGTCTGTAGCATGATAAGACACCTTATGGCCTTCCTGTTCCTCCATTCGGGTCCCTGAAACTCAAACGGGTACCGATAGTTACGATCTCATAAATTGGAATATTTTCCTGTGTACGAATCTCGGCATAATTCTCGCATTATGACTCCGATTACCCTCCTGTTAGCTTCGTATCCTATATCAGAGTCTGTAGCATGATAAGACACCTTATGGCCTTCCCTTTCTTCCATTCGGGTCCCTAAAACTCCAAAAGTACCGATAATTACGGTCTCATAAACTTGAATCTTTTCCTGTGTACGAATCTCTACAAAATTCTCGCATCATGACTCCTATTACACTCCAGTCAGCTTCGTATCCTATATTTGAGTCTGTAGCATGATAAGACACCTTATGGCCTTCCTGTTCCTCCATTCGGGTCCCTGAAACTCAAACAGTACCGATAGTTACGATCTCATAAACTGGAATATTTTCCTGTGTACGAATCAATACATAATTCTCGCATTATGACTTCGATTACCCTCCTGTTAGCTTCGTATCCTATATCTGAGTCTGTAGCATCATAAGACACCTTATGGCCTTCCCGTTCCTCCATTCGGGTCCCTGACACTCTAAAAGTACCGATAATTACGGTCTCATAAACTTGAAAATTTTCCTGTGTACGAATCTCTACGTAATTCTCGCATTATGACTCCGATTACACTCTAGTTAGCTTCGTATCCTATATCTGAGCCTGTAGCATGATAAGACACCTTATGGCCTTCCCGTTCCTCCATTCGGGTCCCTGAAACTCCAAAAGTACCGATAAATACGGTCTCATAAACTTGAATCTTTTCCTGTGTACGAATCTCTACATAATTCTCGCATCATGACTCCTATTACACTCCAGTCAGCTTCGTAACCTATATCAGTGTCTGTAGCATGATAAGACACCTTATGGCCTTCCTGTTCCTCCATTCGGGTCCCTGAAACTCAAACGGTACCGATAGTTACGATCTCATAAATTGGAATATTTTCCTGTGTACGAATCTCGGCATAATTCTCGCATTATGACTCCGATTACCCTCCTGTTAGCTTCGTATCCTATATCAGAGTCTGTAGCATGATAAGACACCTTATGGCCTTCCCTTTCTTCCATTCGGGTCCCTAAAACTCCAAAAGTACCGATAATTACGGTCTCATAAACTTGAATCTTTTCCTGTGTACGAATCTCTACAAAATTCTCGCATCATGACTCCTATTACACTCCAGTCAGCTTCGTATCCTTTATTTGAGTCTGTAGCATGATAAGACACCTTATGGCCTTCCTGTTCCTCCATTCGGGTCCCTAAAACTCAAACAGTACCGATAGTTACGATCTCATAAACTGGAATATTTTCCTGTGTACGAATCAATACATAATTCTCGCATTATGACTCCGATTACCCTCCTGTTAGCTTCGTATCCTATATCTGAGTCTGTAGCATGATAAGACACCTTATGGCCTTCCCGTTCTTCCATTCGGGTCCCTGACACTCTAAAAGTACCGATAATTACGGTCTCATAAACTTGAATATTTTCCTGTGTACGAATCTCTACGTCATTCGCGCATTATGACTCCGATTACACTCTACTTAGCTTCGTATCCTATATCTGAGCCTGTAGCATGATAAAACACCTTATGGCCTTCCCGTTCCTCCATTCGGGTCCCTGAAACTCCAAAAGTACCGATAATTACGGTCTCATAAACTTGAATCTTTTCCTGTGTACGAATCTCTACATAATTCTCGCATCATGACTCCTATTACACTCCAGTCAGCTTCGTATCCTATATTTGAGTCTGTAGCATGATAAGACAATTTATGGCCTTCCTGTTCCTCCATTCGGGTCCCTGAAACTCAAACAGTACCGATAGTTACGATCTCATTAACTGGAATATTTTCCTGTGTACGAATCAATACATAATTCTCTCATTATGACTCCGATTACCCTCCTGCTAGCTTCGTATTCTATATCTGAGTCTGTAGCATGATAAGACACCTTATGGCCTTTCCGTTCCTCCATTCGGGTCCCTGACACTCTAAAAGTACCGATAATTATGTTCTCATAAACTTGAATATTTTCCTGTGTACGAATCTCTACGTAATTCTCGCATTATGACTCCAATTACACTCTAGTTAGCTTCGTATCCTATATCTGAGCCTGTAGCATGATAAGACACCTTATGGCCTTCCCGTTCCTCCATTCGGGTCCCTGAAACTCCAAAAGTACCGATAATTACGGTCTCATAAACTTGAATCTTTTCCTGTGTACGAATCTCTACATAATTCTTGCATCATGACTCCTATTACACTCCAGTCAGCTTCGTATCCTATATTTGAGTCTGTGGCATGATAAGACACCTTATGGCCTTCCCGTTCTTCCATTCGGGTCCCTGACACTCTAAAAGTACCGATAATTACGGTCTCATAAACTTGAATATTTTCCTGTGTACGAATCTCTACGTAATTCGCGCATTATGACTCCGATTACCCTCCTGTTAGCTTCGTATCCTATAACTGAGTCTGTAGCATCATAAGACACCATATGGCCTTCCCGTTCCTCCATTCGGGTCCCTGACACTCTAAAAGTACCGATAATTACGGTCTCATAAACTTGAATATTTTCCTGTGTACGAATCTCTACGTAATTCTCGCATTATGACTCCGATTACACTCTAGTTAGCTTCGTATCCTATATCTGAGCCTGTAGCATGATAAGACACCTTATGGCCTTCCCGTTCCTCCATTCGGGTCCCTGAAACTCCAAAAGCACCGATAATTACGGTCTCATAAACTTGAATCTTTTCCTGTGTACGAATCTCTACATAATTCTCGCATCATGACTCCTATTACACTCCAGTCAGCTTCGTAACCTATATCAGTGTCTGTAGCATGATAAGACACCTTATGGCCTTCCTGTTCCTCCATTCGGGTCCCTGAAACTCAAACGGTACCGATAGTTACGATCTCATAAACTGGAATATTTTCCTGTGTACGAATCTCGGCATAATTCTCGCATTATGACTCCGATTACCCTCCTGTTAGCTTCGTTTCCTATATCAGAGTCTGTAGCATGATAAGACACCTTATGGCCTTCCCGTTCCTCCATTCGGGTCCCTAAAACTCCAAAAGTACCGATAATTACGCTCTCATAAACTTGAATCTTTTCCTGTGTACGAATCTCTACATAATTCTCGCATCATGACTCCTATTACACTCCAGTCAGCTTCGTATCCTATATTTGAGTCTGTAGCATGATAAGACACCTTATGGCCTTCCTGTTCCTCCATTCGGGTCCCTAAAACTCAAACAGTACCGATAGTTACGATCTCATAAACTGGAATATTTTCCTGTGTACGAATCAATACATAATTCTCGCATTATGACTCCGATTACCCTCCTGTTAGCTTCGTATCCTATATCTGAGTCTGTAGCATGATAAGACACCTTATGGCCTTCCCGTTCTTCCATTCGGGTCCCTGACACTCTAAAAGTACCGATAATTACGGTCTCATAAACTTGAATATTTTCCTGTGTACGAATCTCTACGTCATTCGCGCATTATGACTCCGATTACACTCTACTTAGCTTCGTATCCTATATCTGAGCCTGTAGCATGATAAAACACCTTATGGCCTTCCCGTTCCTCCATTCGGGTCCCTGAAACTCCAAAAGTACCGATAATTACGGTCTCATAAACTTGAATCTTTTCCTGTGTACGAATCTCTACATAATTCTCGCATCATGACTCTTATTACACTCCAGTCAGCTTCGTATCCTATATTTGAGTCTGTAGCATGATAAGACAATTTATGGCCTTCCTGTTCCTCCATTCGGGTCCCTGAAACTCAAACAGTACCGATAGTTACGATCTCATTAACTGGAATATTTTCCTGTGTACGAATCAATACATAATTCTCGCATTATGACTCCGATTACCCTCCTGTTAGCTTCGTATCCTATATCTGAGTCTGTAGCATGATAAGACACCTTATGGCCTTTCCGTTCCTCCATTCGGGTCCCTGACACTCTAAAAGTACCGATAATTATGTTCTCATAAACTTGAATATTTTCCTGTGTACGAATCTCTACGTAATTCTCGCATTATGACTCCAATTACACTCTAGTTAGCTTCGTATCCTATATCTGAGCCTGTAGCATGATAAGACACCTTATGGCCTTCCCGTTCCTCCATTCGGGTCCCTGAAACTCCAAAAGTACCGATAATTACGGTCTCATAAACTTGAATCTTTTTCTGTGTACGAATCTCTACATAATTCTCGCATCATGACTCCTATTACACTCCAGTCAGCTTCGTATCCTATATTTGAGTCTGTAGCATGATAAGACACCTTATGGCCTTCCTGTTCCTCCATTCGGGTCCCTGAAACTCAAACAGTACCGATAGTTACGATCTCATAAACTGGAATATTTTCCTGTGTACGAATCAATACATAATTCTCGCATTATGACTCCGATTACCCTCCTGTTAGCTTCATATCCTCTATCGGAGTCTGTAGCATCATAAGACACCTTATGGCCTTCCCGTTCCTCCATTCGGGTCCCTGACACACTAAAAGTACCGATAATTACGGTCTCATAAACTTGAATATTTTCCTGTGTACGAATCTCTACGTAATTCTCGCATTATGACTCCGATTACACTCTAGTTAGCTTCGTATCCTATATCTGAGCCTGTAGCATGATAAGACACCTTATGGCCTTCCCGTTCCTCCATTCGGGTCCCTGAAACTCCAAAAGTACCGATAATTACGGTCTCATAAACTTGAATCTTTTCCTGTGTACGAATCTCTACATAATTCTCGCATCATGACTCCTATTACACTCCAGTCAGCTTCGTAACCTATATCAGTGTCTGTAGCATGATAAGACACCTTATGGCCTTCCTGTTCCTCCATTCGGGTCCCTAAAACTCAAACGGTACAGATAGTTACGATCTCATAAACTGGAATATTTTCCTGTGTACGAATCTCGGCATAATTCTCGCATTATGACTCCGATTACCCTCCTGTTAGCTTCGTATCCTATATCTGAGTCTGTAGCATGATAAGACACCTTATGGCCTTCCCGTTCTTCCATTCGGGTCCCTGACACTCTAAAAGTACCGATAATTACGGTCTCATAAACTTGAATATTTTCCTGTGTACGAATCTCTACGTAATTCGCGCATTATGACTCCGATTACACTCTAGTTAGCTTCGTATCCTATATCTGAGCCTGTAGCATGATAAGACACCTTATGGCCTTCCCGTTCCTCCATTCGGGTCCCTGAAACTCCAAAAGTACCGATAATTACGGTCTCATAAACTTGAATCTTTTCCTGTGTACGAATCTCTACATAATTCTCGCATCATGACTCCTATTACACTCCAGTCAGCTTCGTATCCTATATTTGAGTCTGTAGCGTGATAAGACACCTTATGGCCTTCCTATTCCTCCATTCGGGTCCCTGAAACTCAAACAGTACCGATAGTTACGATCTCATAAACTGGAATATTTTCCTGTGTACGAATCAATACATAATTCTCGCATTATGACTCCGATTACCCTCCTGTTAGCTTCGTATCCTATATCTGAGTCTGTAGCATGATAAGACACCTTATGGCCTTTCCGTTCCTCCATTCGGGTCCCTGACACTCTAAAAGTACCGAAATTACGTTCTCATAAACTTGAATATTTTCCTGTGTACGGATCTCTACGTAATTCTCGCATTATGACTCCGATTACACTCTAGTTAGCTTCGTATCCTATATCTGAGCCTGTAGCATGATAAGACACCTTATGGCCTTCCCGTTCCTCCATTCGGGTCCCTGAAACTCCAAAAGTACCGATAATTACGGTCTCATAAACTTGAATCTTTTTCTGTGTACGAATCGCTACATAATTCTCGCATCATGACTCCTATTACACTCCAGTCAGCTTCGTATCCTATATTTGAGTCTGTAGCATGATAAGACACCTTATGGCCTTCCTGTTCCTCCATTCGGGTCCCTGAAACTCAAACAGTACCGATAGTTACGATCTCATAAACTGGAATATTTTCCTGTGTACGAATCAATACATAATTCTCGCATTATGACTCCGATTACCCTCCTGTTAGCTTCGTATCCTCTATCTGAGTCTGTAGCATCATAAGACACCTTATGGCCTTCCCGTTCCTCCATTCGGGTCCCTGACACTCTAAAAGTACCGATAATTACGGTCTCATAAACTTGAATATTTTCCTGTGTACGAATCTCTACGTAATTCTCGCATTATGACACCGATTACACTCTAGTTAGCTTCGTATCCTATATCTGAGCCTGTAGCATGATAAGACACCTTATGGCCTTCCCGTTCCTCCATTCGGGTCCCTGAAACTCCAAAAGCACCGATAATTACGGTCTCATAAACTTGAATCTTTTCCTGTGTACGAATCTCTACATAATTCTCGCATCATGACTCCTATTACACTCCAGTCAGCTTCGTAACCTATATCAGTGTCTGTAGCATGATAAGACACCTTATGGCCTTCCTGTTCCTCCATTCGGGTCCCTAAAACTCAAACGGTACAGATAGTTACGATCTCATAAACTGGAATATTTTCCTGTGTACGAATCTCGGCATAATTCTCGCATTATGACTCCGATTACCCTCCTGTTAGCTTCGTATCCTATATCTGAGTCTGTAGCATGATAAGACACCTTATGGCCTTTCCGTTCTTCCATTCGGGTCCCTGACACTCTAAAAGTACCGATAATTACGGTCTCATAAACTTGAATATTTTCCTGTGTACGAATCTCTACGTAATTCGCGCATTATGACTCCGATTACACTCTAGTTAGCTTCGTATCCTATATCTGAGCCTGTAGCATGATAAGACACCTTATGGCCTTCCCGTTCCTCCATTCGGGTCCCTGAAACTCCAAAAGTACCGATAATTACGGTCTCATAAACTTGAATCTTTTCCTGTGTACGAATCTCTACATAATTCTCGCATCATGACTCCTATTACACTCCAGTCAGCTTCGTATCCTATATTTGAGTCTGTAGCGTGATAAGACACCTTATGGCCTTCCTATTCCTCCATTCGGGTCCCTGAAACTCAAACAGTACCGATAGTTACGATCTCATAAACTGGAATATTTTCCTGTGTACGAATCAATACATAATTCTCGCATTATGACTCCGATTACCCTCCTGTTAGCTTCGTATCCTATATCTGAGTCTGTAGCATGATAAGACACCTTATGGCCTTTCCGTTCCTCCATTCGGGTCCGTGACACTCTAAAAGTACCGATAATTACGTTCTCATAAACTTGAATATTTTCCTGTGTACGGATCTCTACGTAATTCTCGCATTATGACTCCGATTACACTCTAGTTAGCTTCGTATCCTATATCTGAGCCTGTAGCATGATAAGACACCTTATGGCCTTCCCGTTCCTCCATTCGGGTCCCTGAAACTCCAAAAGTACCGATAATTACGGTCTCATAAACTTGAATCTTTTTCTGTGTACGAATCTCTACATAATTCTCGGATCATGACTCCTATTACACTCCAGTCAGCTTCGTGTCCTATATTTGAGTCTGTAGCATGATAAGACACCTTATGGCCTTCCTGTTCCTCCATTCGGGTCCCTGAAACTCAAACAGTACCGATAGTTACGATCTCATAAACTGGAATATTTTCCTGTGTACGAATCAATACATAATTCTCGCATTATGACTCCGATTACCCTCCTGTTAGCTTCGTATCCTCTATCTGAGTCTGTAGCATCATAAGACACCTTATGGCCTTCCCGTTCCTCCATTCGGGTCCCTGACACTCTAAAAGTACCGATAATTACGGTCTCATAAACTTGAATATTTTCCTGTGTACGAATCTCTACGTAATTCTCGCATTATGACACCGATTACACTCTAGTTAGCTTCGTATCCTATATCTGAGCCTGTAGCATGATAAGACACCTTATGGCCTTCCCGTTCCTCCATTCGGGTCCCTGAAACTCCAAAAGTACCGATAATTACGGTCTCATAAACTTGAATCTTTTCCTGTGTACGAATCTCTACATAATTCTCGCATCATGACTCCTATTACACTCCAGTCTGCTTCGTAACCTATATCAGTGTCTGTAGCATGATAAGACACCTTATGGCCTTCCTGTTCCTCCATTCGGGTCCCTAAAACTCAAACGGTACAGATAGTTACGATCTCATAAACTGGAATATTTTCCAGTGTACGAATCTCGGCATAATTCTCGCATTATGACTCCGATTACCCTCCTGTTAGCTTCGTATCCTATATCTGAGTCTGTAGCATGATAAGACACCTTATGGCCTTCCCGTTCTTCCATTAGGGTCCCTGACACTCTAAAAGTACCGATAATTACGGTCTCATAAACTTGAATATTTTCCTGTGTACGAATCTCTACGTAATTCGCGCATTATGACTCCGATTACACTCTAGTTAGCTTCGTATCCTATATCTGAACCTGTAGCATGATAAGACACCTTATGGCCTTCCCGTTCCTCCATTCGGGTCCCTGAAACTCCAAAAGTACCGATAATTACGGTCTCATAAACTTGAATCTTTTCCTGTGTACGAATCTCTACATAATTCTCGCATCATGACTCCTATTACACTCCAGTCAGCTTCGTATCCTATATTTGAGTCTGTAGCATGATAAGACACCTTATGGCCTTCCTATTCCTCCATTCGGGTCCCTGAAACTCAAACAGTACCGATAGTTACGATCTCATAAACTGGAATATTTTCCTGTGTACGAATCAATACATAATTCTCGCATTATGACTCCGATTACCCTCCTGTTAGCTTCGTATCCTATATCTGAGTCTGTAGCATGATAAGACACCTTATGGCCTTTCCGTTCCTCCATTCGGGTCCCTGACACTCTAAAAGTACCGATAATTACGTTCTCATAAACTTGAATATTTTACTGTGTACGAATCTCTACGTAATTCTCGCATTATGACTCCGATTACACTCTAGTTAGCTTCGTATCCTATATCTGAGCCTGTAGCATGATAAGACACCTTATGGCCTTCCCGTTCCTCCATTCGGGTCCCTGAAACTCCAAAAGTACCGATAATTACGGTCTCATAAACTTGAATCTTTTTCTGTGTACGAATCTCTACATAATTCTCGCATCATGACTCCTATTACACTCCAATCAGCTTTGTATCCTATATTTGAGTGTGTAGCATGATAAGACACCTTATGGCCTTCCTGTTCCTCCATTCGGGTCCCTGAAACTCAAACAGTACCGATAGTTACGATCTCATAAACTGGAATATTTTCCTGTGTACGAATCAATACATAATTCTCGCATTATGACTCCGATTACCCTCCTGTTAGCTTCGTATCCTCTATCTGAGTCTGTAGCATCATAAGACACCTTATGGCCTTCCCGTTCCTCCATTCGGGTCCCTGACACTCTAAAAGTACCGATAATTACGGTCTCATAAACTTGAATATTTTCCTGTGTACGAATCTCTACGTAATTCTCGCATTATGACACCGATTACACTCAAGTTAGCTTCGTATCCTACATATGAGCCTGTAGCATGATAAGACACCTTATGGCCTTCCCGTTCCTCCATTCGGGTCCCTGAAACTCCAAAAGTACCGATAATTACGGTCTCATAAACTTGAATCTTTTCCTGTGTACGAATCTCTACATAATTCTCGCATCATGACTCCTATTACACTCTAGTCAGCTTCGTAACCTATATCAGTGTATGTAGCATGATAAGACACCTTATGGCCTTCCTGTTCCTCCATTCGGGTCCCTAAAACTCAAACGGTACAGATAGTTACGATCTCATAAACTGGAATATTTTCCTGTGTACGAATCTCGGCATAATTCTCGCATTATGACTCCGATTACCCTCCTGTTAACTTCGTATCCTATATCTGAGTCTGTAGCATGATAAGACACCTTATGGCCTTCCCGTTCTTCCATTCGGGTCCCTGACACTCTAAAAGTACCGATAATTACGGTCTCATAAACTTGATTATTTTACTGTGTACGAATCTCTACGTAATTCGCGCATTCTGACAACGATTACACTCTAGTTAGCTTCGTATCCTATATCTGAGCCTGTAGCATGATAAGACACCTTATGGCCTTCCCGTTCCTCCATTCGGGTCCCTGAAACTCCAAAAGTACCGATAATTACGGTCTCATAAACTTGAATCTTTTCCTGTGTACGAATCTCTACATAATTCTCGCATCATGACTCCTATTACACTCCAGTCAGCTTCGTATCCTATATTTGAGTCTGTAGCATGATAAGACACCTTATGGCCTTCCTATTCCTCCATTCGGGTCCCTGAAACTCAAACAGTACCGATAGTTACGATCTCATAAACTGGAATATTTTCCTGTGTACGAATCAATACATAATTCTCGCATTATGACTCCGATTACCCTCCTGTTAGCTTCGTATCCTATATCTGAGTCTGTAGCATGATAAGACACCTTATGGCCTTTCCGTTCCTCCATTCGGATCCCTGACACTATAAAAGTACCGATAATTACGTTCTCATAAACTTGAATATTTTCCTGTGTACGAATCTCTACGTAATTCTCGCATTATGACTCCGATTACACTCTAGTTAGCTTCGTATCCTATATCTGAGCCTGTAGCATGATAAGACACCTTATGGCCTTCCCGTTCCTCCATTCGGGTCCCTGAAACTCCAAAAGTACCGATAATTACGGTCTCATAAACTTGAATCTTTTCCTGTGTACGAATCTCTACATAATTCTCGCATCATGACTCCTATTACACTCCAGTCAGCTTCGTATCCTATATTTGAGTCTGTAGCATGATAAGACACCTTATGGCCCTCCTGTTCCTCCATTCGGGTCCCTGAAACTCAAACAGTACCGATAGTTACGATCTCATAAACTGGAATATTTTCCTGTGTACGAATCAATACATAATTCTCGCATTATGACTTCGATTACCCTCCTGTTAGCTTCGTATCCTATATC
Organism: Ambrosia artemisiifolia; assembly: GCA_032199755.1. NCBI lineage: Eukaryota > Viridiplantae > Streptophyta > Magnoliopsida > Asterales > Asteraceae > Ambrosia > Ambrosia artemisiifolia. The sequence goes on from CM063521.1 coordinate 27,643,183, forward strand.
TGAGTCTGTAGCATCATAAGACACCTTATGGCCTTCCCGTTCCTCCATTCGGGTCCCTGACACTCTAAAAGTACCGATAATTACGGTCTCATAAACTTGAATATTTTCCTGTGTACGAATCTCTACGTAATTCTCGCATTATGACTCCGATTACACTCTAGTTAGCTTCGTATCCTATATCTGAGCCTGTAGCATGATAAGACACCTTATGGCCTTCCCGTTCCTCCATTCGGGTCCCTGAAACTCCAAAAGTACCGATAAATACGGTCTCATAAACTTGAATCTTTTCTTGTGTACGAATCTCTACATAATTCTCGCATCATGACTCCTATTACACTCCAGTCAGCTTCGTAACCTATATCAGTGTCTGTAGCATGATAAGACACCTTATGGCCTTCCTGTTCCTCCATTCGGGTCCCTGAAACTCAAACGGTACCGATAGTTACGATCTCATAAATTGGAATATTTTCCTGTGTACGAATCTCGGCATAATTCTCGCATTATGACTCCGATTACCCTCCTGTTAGCTTCGTATCCTATATCAGAGTCTGTAGCATGATAAGACACCTTATGGCCTTCCCTTTCTTCCATTCGGGTCCCTAAAACTCCAAAAGTACCGATAATTACGGTCTCATAAACTTGAATCTTTTCCTGTGTACGAATCTCTACAAAATTCTCGCATCATGACTCCTATTACACTCCAGTCAGCTTCGTATCCTATATTTGAGTCTGTAGCATGATAAGACACCTTATGGCCTTCCTGTTCCTCCATTCGGGTCCCTAAAACTCAAACAGTACCGATAGTTACGATCTCATAAACTGGAATATTTTCCTGTGTACGAATCAATACATAATTCTCGCATTATGACTCCGATTACCCTCCTGTTAGCTTCGTATCCTATATCTGAGTCTGTAGCATGATAAGACACCTTATGGCCTTCCCGTTCTTCCATTCGGGTCCCTGACACTCTAAAAGTACCGATAATTACGGTCTTATAAACTTGAATATTTTCCTGTGTACGAATCTCTACGTAATTCGCGCATTATGACTACGATTACACTCTAGTTAGCTTCGTATCCTATATCTGAGCCTGTAGCATGATAAGACACCTTATGGCCTTCCCGTTCCTCCATTCGGGTCCCTGAAACTCCAAAAGTACCGATAATTACGGTCTCATAAACTTGAATCTTTTCCCGTGTACGAATCTCTACATAATTCTCGCATCATGACTCCTATTACACTCCAGTCAGCTTCCTATCCTATATCTGTGTCTGTAGCACGTTAAGACACCTTATGGCCTTCCTGTTCCTCCATTCGGGTCCCTAAAACTCAAACGGTACCGATAGTTACGATCTCATAAACTGGAATATTTTCCTGTGTACGAATCTCGACATAATTCTCGCATTATAACTCCGATTACCCTCCTGTTAGCTTCGTATCCTATATCAGAGTCTGTAGCATGATAAGACACCTTATGGCCTTCCCGTTCCTCCATTCGGGTCCCTGACGCTCTAAAAGTATCGATAATTACGGTCTCATAAACTTTAATATTTTCCTGTGTACGAATCTCTACGTAATTCTCGCATTATGACTCCGATTACACTCTAGTTAGCTTCGTATCCTATATCTGAGCCTGTAGCATGATAAGACACCTTATGGCCTTCCCGTTCCTCCATTCGGGTCCCTGACGCTCTAAAAGTATCGATAATTACGGTCTCATAAACTTGAATATTTTCCTGTGTACGAATCTCTACGTAATTCTCGCATTATGACTCCGATTACACTCTAGTTAGCTTCGTATCCTATATCTGAGCCTGTAGCATGATAAGACACCTTATGGCCTTCCTGTTCCTCCATTCGGGTCCCTAAAACTCAAACAGTACCGATAGTTACGATCTCATAAACTGGAATATTTTCCTGTGTACGAATCTCGACATAATTCTCGCATTATGACTCCGATTACCCTCCTGTTAGCTTCGTATCCTATATCAGAGTCTGTAGCATGATAAGACACCTTATGGCCTTCCCGTTCCTCCATTCGGGTCCCTGACGCTCTAAAAGTATCGATAATTACGGTCTCATAAACTTGAATATTTTCCTGTGTACGAATCTCTACGTAATTCTCTCATTATGACTCCGATTACACTCTAGTTAGCTTCGTATCCAATATCTGAGTCTGTAGCATGATAAGACACCTTATGGCCTTCCCGTTCCTCCATTCGGGTCCCTGAAACTCTAAAAGTATCGATAATTACGGTCTCATAAACTTGAAACTTTTCCTGTGTACGAATCTCTACATAATTCTCGCATCATGACTCCTATTACACTCCAGTCATCTTCGTATCCTATATTTGAGTCTGTAGCATGATAAGACACCTTATGGCCTTCCTGTTCCTCCATTCGGGTCCCTAAAACTCAAACAGTACCGATAGTTACGATCTCGTAAACTGGAATATTTTCCTGTGTACGAATCAATACATAATTCTCGCATTATGACTCCGATTACCCTCCTGTTAGCTTCGTATCCTATATCTGAGTCTGTAGCATCATAAAACACCTTATGGCCTTCCTGTTCCTCTATTCGGGTCCCTGACACTCTAAAAGTACCGATAATTACGGTCTCATAAACTTGAATCTTTTCCTGTGTACGAATCTCTACATAATTCTCGCATCATGACTCCTATTACACTCCAGTCAGCTTCGTATCCTATATTTGAGTCTGTAGCATGATAAGACACCTTATGGCCTTCCTGTTCCTCCATTCGGGTCCATGAAACTCAAACAGTACCGATAGTTACGATCTCATAAACTGGAATATTTTCCTGTGTACGAATCAATAAATAATTCTCGCATTATGACTCCGATTACCCTCCTGTTAGCTTCGTATCCTATATCTGAGTCTGTAGCATCATAAGACACCTTATGGCCTTCCCGTTCCTCCATTCGGGTCCCTGACACTCTAAAAGTACCGATAATTACGGTCTCATAAACTTGAATATTTTCCTGTGTACGAATCTCTACGTAATTCTCGCATTATGACTCCGATTACACTCTAGTTAGCTTCGTATCCTATATCTGAGCCTGCAGCATGATAAGACACCTTATGGCCTTCCCGTTCCTCCATTCGGGTCCCTGAAACTCCAAAAGTACCGATAATTACGGTCTCATAAACTTGAATCTTTTCCTGTGTACGAATCTCTACATAATTCTCGCATCATGACTCCTATTACACTCCAGTCAGCTTCGTATCCTATATCTGTGTCTGTAGCATGATAAGACACCTTATGGCCTTCCTGTTCCTCCATTCGGGTCCCTGAAACTCAAACGGTACCGATAGTTACGATCTCATAAACTGGAATATTTTCCTGTGTACGAATCTCGACATAATTCTCGCATTATGACTCCGATTACCCTCCTGTTAGCTTCGTATCCTATATCAGAGTCTGTAGCATGATAAGACACCTTATGGCCTTCCCGTTCCTCCATTCGGGTCCCTGACACTCTAAAAGTATCGATAATTACGGTCTCATAAACTTGAATATTTTCCTGTGTACGAATCTCTACGTAATTCTCGCATTATGACTCCGATTACACTCTACTTAGCTTCGTATCCTATATCTGAGTCTGTAGCATGATAAGACACCTTATGGCCTTCCCGTTCCTCCATTCGGGTCCCTGAAACTCCAAAAGTATCGATAATTACGGTCTCATAAACTTGAATCTTTTCCTGTGTACGAATCTCTACATAATTCTCGCATCATGACTCCTATTACACTCCAGTCATCTTCGTATCCTATATTTGAGTCTGTAGCATGATAAGAAACCTTATGGCCTTCCTGTTCCTCCATTCGGGTCCCTAAAACTCAAACAATACCGATAGTTACGATCTCATAAACTGGAATATTTTCCTATGTACGAATCAATACATAATTCTCGCATTATGACTCCGATTACCCTCCTGTTAGCTTCGTATCCTATATCTGAGTCTGTAGCATGATAAGATACCTTATGGCCTTCCCGTTCCTCCATTCGGGTCCCTGACACTCTAAAAGTACCGATAATTACGGTATCATAAACTTGAATATTTTCCTGTGTACGAATCTCTACGTAATTCTGGCATTATGACTCCGATTACACTCTAGTTAGCGTCGTATCCTATATCTTAGTCTGTAGCATGATAAGACACCTTATGGCCTTCCCGTTCCTCCATTCGGGTCCCTGAAACTCCAAAAGTACCGATAATTACGGTCTCTTAAACTGGAATCTTTTCCTGTGTACGAATCTCCACATAATTCTCGGATAATGACTCCTATTACACTCCAGTCTGCTTCGTACCCTATATCTGTGTCTGTAGCATGATAAGACACCTTATGGCCTTCCTGTTCCTCCATGCAGGTCCCTGAAACTCAAACGGTACCGATATTTACGATCTCATAAACTGGAATATTTTCCTATGTACGAATCTCTACATAATTCTCGCATTATGACTCCGATTACCCTCCTGTTAGCTTCGTATCCTATATCAGAGTCTGTAGCATAATAAGACACCTTATGGCCTTCCCGTTCCTCCATTCGGGTCACTGACACTCTAAAAGTATCGATAATTACGGTCTCATAAACTTGAATATTTTCCTGTGTACGAATCTCTACGTAATTCTCGCATTATGACTCCGATTACACTCTAGTTAGCTTCGTATCCTATATCTGAGTCTCTAGCATGATAAGACACCTTATGGTCTTCCCGTTCCTCCATTCGGGTCCCCGAAACTCCAAAAGTACCGATAATTACGGTCTCATAAACTTGAATCTTTTCCTGTGTACGAATCTCTACATAATTCTAGCATCATGACTCCTATTACACTCCAGTCAGCTTCGTATCCTATATCTGTGTTTGTAGCATGATAAGACACCTTATGGCCTTTCTGTTCCTCCACTCGGGTCCCTGAAACTCAAACGGTACCGATAGTTACGATCTCATATACTTGAATATTTTCCTGTGTACGAATCTCTACATAATTCTCGCATTATGACTCCGATTACACTCTAGTTAGCTTCGTATCCTATATCTGAGTCTGTAGCATGATAAGACACCTTATGGCCTTCCCGTTCCTCCATTCGGGTCCCTGAAACTCCAAAACTACCGATAATTACGGTCTCATAAACTTGAATCTTTTCCTGTGTACGAATCTCTACATAATTCTCGCATCATGACTCCTATTACACTCCAGTCAGCTTCGTATCCTATATCTGTGTCTGTAGCATGATAAGACACCTTATGGCCTTCCTGTTCCTCCTTTCGGGTCCCTGAAACTCAAACGGTACTGATAGTTGCGATCTCATATACTGGAATATTTTCCTGTGTACGAATCTCGACATAATTCTCGCATTATGACTCCGATTACCCTCCTGTTAGCTTCGTATCCTATATCAGAGTCTGTAGCATAATAAGACACATTATGGCCTTCCCGTTCCTCCATTCGGGTCCCTGAACATCCAAAAGTACCGATAATTACGGTCTCTTAAACTGGAATCTTTTCCTGTGTACGAATCTCCACATAATTCTCGGATCATGACTCCTATTACACTCCAGTCTGCTTCGTATCCTATATCTGTGTCTGTAGCATGATAAGACACCTTATGGCCTTTCTGTTCCTCCACTCGGGTCCCTGAAACTCAAACGGTACCGATAGTTACGATATCATATACTTGAATATTTTCCTGTGTACGAATCTCTACGTAATTCTCGCATTATGACTCCGATTACACTCTAGTTAGCTTCGTATCCTATATCTGAGTCTCTAGCATGATAAGACACCTTATGGTCTTCCCGTTCCTCCATTCGGGTCCCTGAAACTCTAAAAGTACCGATAATTACGGTCTCATAAACTTGAATCTTTTCCTGTGTACGAATCTCTACATAATTCTAGCATCATGACTCCTATTACACTCCAGTCAGCTTCGTATCCTATATCTGTGTTTGTAGCATGATAAGACACCTTATGGCCTTTCTGTTCCTCCACTCGGGTCCCTGAAACTCGAACGGTACCGATAGTTACGATCTCATATACTTGAATATTTTCCTGTGTACGAATCTCTACATAATTCTCGCATTATGACTCCGATTACACTCTAGTTAGCTTCGTATCCTATATCTGAGTCTGTAGCATGATAAGACACCTTATGGCCTTCCCGTTCCTCCATTCGGGTCCCTGAAACTCCAAAAGTACCGATAATTACGGTCTCATAAACTTGAATCTTTTCCTGTGTACGAATCTCTACATAATTCTCGCATCATGACTCCTATTACACTCCAGTCAGCTTCGTATCCTATATCTGTGTCTGTAGCATGATAAGACACCTTATGGCCTTCCTGTTCCTCCTTTCGGGTCCCTGAAACTCAAACGGTACTGATAGTTGCGATCTCATATACTGGAATATTTTCCTGTGTACGAATCTCTACATAATTCTCGCATTATGACTTCGATTATCCTCCTGTTAGCTTCGTATCCTATATCAGAGTCTGTAGCATAATAAGACACATTATGGCCTTCCCGTTCCTCCATTCGGGTCCCTGAAAATCCAAAAGTACCGATAATTACGGTCTCTTAAACTGGAATCTTTTCCTGTGTACGAATCTCCACATAATTCTCGGATCATGACTCCTATTACACTCCAGTCTGCTTCGTATCCTATATCTGTGTCTGTAGCATGATAAGACACCTTATGGCCTTCCTGTTTCTCCATTCAGGTCCCTGAAACTCAAACGGTACCGATAGTTACGATCTGATAAACTGGAATATTTTCCTGTGTACGAATCTCTACATAATTCTCGCATTATGACTCCGATTACCCTCCTGTTAGCTTCGTATCCTATATCAGAGTCTGTAGCATAATAAGACACCTTATGGTCTTCCCGTTCCTCCATTCGGGTCCCTGACACTCTAAAAGTATCGATAATTACGGTCTCATAAACTTGAATATTTTCCTGTGTATGAATCTCTACGTAATTCTCGCATTATGACTCCGATTACACTCTAGTTAGCTTCGTATCCTATATCTGAGTCTGTAGCCTGATAAGATACCTTATGGCCTTCCCGTTCCTCCATTCGGGTCCCTGAAACTCCAAAATTACCGATAATTACGGTCTCATAAACTTGAATCTTTTCCTGTGTACGAATCTCTACATAATTCTCGCATCATGACTCCTATTACACTCCAGTCAGCTTCGTATCCGATATCTGTGTCTGTAGCATGATAAGACACCTTATGGCCTTCGTGTTCCTCCATTCGGGTCCCTGAAACTCAAACGGTACCGATAGTTACGATCTCATATACTGGAATATTTTCCTGTGTACGAATCTCTACATAATTCTCGCATTATGACTCCGATTACCCTCCTGTTAGTTTCGTATCCTATATCTGAGTCTGTAGCATGATAAGACACCTTATGGCCTTCCCGTTCCTCCATTCGGGTCCCTGACACTCTAAAAGTACCGATAATTACGGTCTCATAAACTTGAATATTTTCCTGTGTACGAATCTCTACGTAATTCTCGCATTATGACTCCGATTACACTCTAGTTAGCTTCGTATCCTATATCTGAGTCTGTAGCATGATAAGACACCTTATGGCCTTCCCGTTCCTCCATTCGGGTCCCTGACACTCTAAAAGTATCGATAATTACGGTCTCATAAACTTGAATATTTTCCTGTGTACGAATCTCTACGTAATTCTCGCATTATGACTCCGATTACACTCTAGTTAGCTTCGTATCCTATATCTGAGTCTGTAGCATGATAAGACACCTTATGGCCTTCCCGTTCCTCCATTCGGTTCCCAGAAACTCCAAAAGTACCGATAATCACGGTCTCATAAACTTGAATCTTTTCCTGTGTACGAATCTCTACATAATTCTCGCATCATGACTCCTATTACACTCCAGTCAGCTTCGTATCCTATATTTGTGTCTGTAGCATGATAAGACACCTTATGGCCTTCCTGTTCCTCCATTCGGGTCCCTGAAACTCAAACGGTACCGATAGTTACGATCTTATATACTGGAATATTTTCCTGTGTACGAATCTCTACATAATTCTCGCATTATGACTCCGATTACCCTCCTGTTAGCTTCGTATCCTATATCAGAGTCTGTAGCATAATAAGACACCTTATGGCCTTCCCGTTCCTCCATTCGGGTCCCTGACACTCTAAAAGTATCGATAATTACGGTCTCATAAACTTGAATATTTTCCTGTGTACGAATCTCTACGTAATTCTCGCATTATGACTCCGATTACACTCTAGTTAGCTTCGTATCCTATATCTGAGTCTGTAGCATGATAAGACACCTTATGGCCTTCCCGTTCCTCCATTCGGGTCCCTGAAACTCCAAAAGTACCGATAATTACGGTCTCATAAAGTTGAATCTTTTCCTGTGTACGAATCTCTACATAATTCTCGCATCATGACTCCTATTACACTCCAGTCAGCTTCGTATCCTATATCTGTGTCTGTAGCATGATAAGACACCTTATGGCCTTCCTGTTCCTCCACTCGGGTCCCTGAAACTCAAACGGTACCGATAGTTACGATCTCATATACTGGAATATTTTCCTGTGTACGAATCTCTACATAATTCTCGCATTATGACTCCGATTACCCTCCTGTTAGCTTCGTATCCTATATCTGAGTCTGTAGCATGATAAGACACCTTATGGCCTTCCCGTTCCTCCATTCGGGTCCCTGACACTCTAAAAGTACCGATAATTACGGTCTCATAAACTTGAATATTTTCCTGTGTACGAATCTCTACGTAATTCTCGCATTATGACTCCGATTACACTCTAGTTAGCTTCGTATCCTATATCTGAGTCTCTAGCATGATAAGACACCTTATGGTCTTCCCGTTCCTCCATTCGGGTCCCTGAAACTCCAAAAGTACCGATAATTACGGTCTCATAAACTTGAATCTTTTCCTGTGTATGAATCTCTACATAATTCTCGCATCATGACTCCTATTACACTCCAGTCAGCTTCGTATCCTATATCTGTGTCTGTAGCATGATAAGACACCTTATGGCCTTCCTGTTCCTCCATTCGGGTCCCTGAAACTCAAACGGTACCGATAGTTACGATCTCATATACTGGAATATTTTCCTGTGTACGAATCTCTACATAATTCTCGCATTATGACTCCGATTACCCTCCTGTTAGTTTCGTATCCTATATCTGAGTCTGTAGCATGATAAGACACCTTATGGCCTTCCAGTTCCTCCATTCGGGTCCCTGACACTCTAAAAGTACCGATAATTACGGTCTCATAAACTTGAATATTTTCCTTTGTACGAATCTCTACGTAATTCTCGCATTATGACTCCGATTACACTCTAGTTAGCTTCGTATCCTATATCTGAGTCTGTAGCATGATAAGACACCTTATGGCCTTCCCGTTCCTCCATTCGGGTCCCTGACACTCTAAAAGTATCGATAATTACGGTCTCATAAACTTGAATATTTTCCTGTGTACGAATCTCTACGTAATTCTCGCATTATGACTCCGATTACACTCTAGTTAGCTTCGTATCCTATATCTGAGTCTGTAGCATGATAAGACACCTTATGGCCTTCCCGTTCCTCCATTCGGTTCCCAGAAACTCCAAAAGTACCGATAATCACGGTCTCATAAACTTGAATCTTTTCCTGTGTACGAATCTCTACATAATTCTCGCATCATGACTCCTATTACACTCCAGTCAGCTTCGTATCCTATATTTGTGTCTGTAGCATGATAAGACACCTTATGGCCTTCCTGTTCCTCCATTCGGGTCCCTGAAACTCAAACGGTACCGATAGTTACGATCTTATATACTGGAATATTTTCCTGTGTACGAATCTCTACATAATTCTCGCATTATGACTCCGATTACCCTCCTGTTAGCTTCGTATCCTATATCAGAGTCTGTAGCATAATAAGACACCTTATGGCCTTCCCGTTCCTCCATTCGGGTCCCTGACACTCTAAAAGTATCGATAATTACGGTCTCATAAACTTGAATATTTTCCTGTGTACGAATCTCTACGTAATTCTCGCATTATGACTCCGATTACACTCTAGTTAGCTTCGTATCCTATATCTGAGTCTGTAGCATGATAAGACACCTTATGGCCTTCCCGTTCCTCCATTCGGGTCCCTGAAACTCCAAAAGTACCGATAATTACGGTCTCATAAAGTTGAATCTTTTCCTGTGTACGAATCTCTACATAATTCTCGCATCATGACTCCTATTACACTCCAGTCAGCTTCGTATCCTATATCTGTGTCTGTAGCATGATAAGACACCTTATGGCCTTCCTGTTCCTCCACTCGGGTCCCTGAAACTCAAACGGTACCGATAGTTACGATCTCATATACTGGAATATTTTCCTGTGTACGAATCTCTACATAATTCTCGCATTATGACTCCGATTACCCTCCTGTTAGTTTCGTATCCTATATCTGAGTCTGTAGCATGATAAGACACCTTATGGCCTTCCAGTTCCTCCATTCGGGTCCCTGACACTCTAAAAGTACCGATAATTACGGTCTCATAAACTTGAATATTTTCCTTTGTACGAATCTCTACGTAATTCTCGCATTATGACTCCGATTACACTCTAGTTAGCTTCGTATCCTATATCTGAGTCTGTAGCATGATAAGACACCTTATGGCCTTCCCGTTCCTCCATTCGGGTCCCTGACACTCTAAAAGTATCGATAATTACGGTCTCATAAACTTGAATATTTTCCTGTGTACGAATCTCTACGTAATTCTCGCATTATGACTCCGATTACACTCTAGTTAGCTTCGTATCCTATATCTGAGTCTGTAGCATGATAAGACACCTTATGGCCTTCCCGTTCCTCCATTCGGTTCCCAGAAACTCCAAAAGTACCGATAATCACGGTCTCATAAACTTGAATCTTTTCCTGTGTACGAATCTCTACATAATTCTCGCATCATGACTCCTATTACACTCCAGTCAGCTTCGTATCCTATATTTGTGTCTGTAGCATGATAAGACACCTTATGGCCTTCCTGTTCCTCCATTCGGGTCCCTGAAACTCAAACGGTACCGATAGTTACGATCTTATATACTGGAATATTTTCCTGTGTACGAATCTCTACATAATTCTCGCATTATGACTCCGATTACCCTCCTGTTAGCTTCGTATCCTATATCAGAGTCTGTAGCATAATAAGACACCTTATGGCCTTCCCGTTCCTCCATTCGGGTCCCTGACACTCTAAAAGTATCGATAATTACGGTCTCATAAACTTGAATATTTTCCTGTGTACGAATCTCTACGTAATTCTCGCATTATGACTCCGATTACACTCTAGTTAGCTTCGTATCCTATATCTGAGTCTGTAGCATGATAAGACACCTTATGGCCTTCCCGTTCCTCCATTCGGGTCCCTGAAACTCCAAAAGTACCGATAATTACGGTCTCATAAAGTTGAATCTTTTCCTGTGTACGAATCTCTACATAATTCTCGCATCATGACTCCTATTACACTCCAGTCAGCTTCGTATCCTATATCTGTGTCTGTAGCATGATAAGACACCTTATGGCCTTCCTGTTCCTCCACTCGGGTCCCTGAAACTCAAACGGTACCGATAGTTACGATCTCATATACTGGAATATTTTCCTGTGTACGAATCTCTACATAATTCTCGCATTATGACTCCGATTACCCTCCTGTTAGCTTCGCATCCTATATCTGAGTCTGTAGCATGATAAGACACCTTATGGCCTTCCCGTTCCTCCATTCGGGTCCCTGACACTCTAAAAGTACCGATAATTACGGTCTCATAAACTTGAATATTTTCCTGTGTACGAATCTCTACGTAATTCTCGCATTATGACTCCGATTACACTCTAGTTAGCTTCGTATCCTATATCTGAGTCTGTAGCATGATAAGACACCTTATGGCCTTCCCGTTCCTCCATTCGGGTCCCTGACACTCTAAAAGTATCGATAATTACGGTCTCATAAACTTGAATATTTTCCTGTGTACGAATCTCTACGTAATTCTCGCATTATGACTCCGATTACACTCTAGTTAGCTTCGTATCCTATATCTGAGTCTGTAGCATGATAAGACACTTTATGGCCTTCCCGTTCCTCCATTCGGGTCCCTGAAACTCCAAAAGTACCGATAATTACGCTCTCATAAACTTGAATCTTTTCCTGTGTACGAATCTCTACATAATTCTCGCATCATGACTCCTATTACACTCCAGTCAGCTTCGTATCCTATATCTGTTTCTGTAGCATGATAAGACACCTTATGGCCTTCCTGTTCCTCCATTCGGGTCCCTGAAACTCATACGGTACCGATAGTTGCGATCTCATATACTGGAATATTTTCCTGTGTACGAATCTCTACATAATTCTCGCATTATGACTCCGATTACCCTCCTGTTAGCTTCGTATCCTATATCAGAGTCTGTAGCATAATAAGACACCTTATGGCCTTCCCGTTCCTCCATTCGGGTCCCTGAAAATCCAGAAGTACCGATAATTACGGTCTCTTAAACAGGAATCTTTTCTTGTGTACGAATCTCCACATAATTCTCGGATCATGACTCCTATTACACTCCAGTCTGCTTCATATCCTATATCTGTGTCTGTAGCATGATAAGACACCTTATGGCCTTCCTGTTCCTCCATTCAGGTCCCTGAAACTCAAACGGTACCGATAGTTACGATCTGATAAACTGGAATATTTTCCTGTGTACGAATCTCTACATAATTCTCGCATTATGACTCCGATTACCCTCCTGTTAGCTTCGTATCCTATATCAGAGTCTGTAGCATAATAAGACACCTTATGGCCTTCCCGTTCCTCCATTCGGGTCCCTGACACTCAAAAAGTATCGATAATTATGGTCTCATAAACTTGAATATTTTCCTGTGTACGAATCCCTACATAATTCTCGCATTATGACTCCGATTACCCTCCTGTTAGTTTCGTATCCTATATCTGAGTCTGTAGCATGATAAGACACCTTATGGCCTTCCCGTTCCTCCATTCGGGTCCCTGACACTCTAAAAGTACCGATAATTACGGTCTCATAAACTTGAATATTTTCCTGTGTACGAATCTCTAAGTAATTCTCGCATTATGACTCCGATTACACTCTAGTTAGCTTCGTATCCTATATCTGAGTCTGTAGCATGATAAGACACCTTATGGCCTTCCCGTTCCTCCATTCGGGTCCCTGACACTCTAAAAGTATCGATAATTACGGTCTCATAAACTTGAATATTTTCCTGTGTATGAATCTCTACGTAATTCTCGCATTATGACTCCGATTACACTCTAGTTAGCTTCGTATCCTATATCTGAGTCTGTAGCATGATAAGACACCTTATGGCCTTCCCGTTCCTCCATTCGGGTCCCAGAAACTCCAAAAGTACCGATAATTACGGTCTCATAAACTTGAATCTTTTCCTGTGTACGAATCTCTACATAATTCTCGCATCATGACTCCTATTACACTCCAGTCAGCTTCGTATCCTATATTTGTGTCTGTAGCATGATAAGACACCTTATGGCCTTCCTGTTCCTCCATTCGGGTCCCTGAAACTCAAACGGTACCGATAGTTACGATCTCATATACTGGAATATTTTCCTGTGTACGAATCTTTACATAATTCTCGCATTATGACTCCGATTACCCTCCTGTTAGCTTCGTATCCTATATCTGTGTCTGTAGCATGATAAGACACCTTATGGCCTTCCCGTTCCTCCATTCGGGTCCCTGAAACTCAAACAGTACCGATAGTTACGATCTCATAAACTTGAATATTTTCCTGTGTACGAATCTCTACGTAATTCTCGCATTATGACTCCGATTACACTCTAGTTAGCTTCGTATCCTTTTTCTGAGTCTGTAGCATGATAAGACACCTTATGGCCTTCCCGTTCCTCCATTCGGGTCCTTGACACTCTAAAAGTATCGATAATTACGGTCTCATAAACTTGAATATTTTCCTGTGTACGAATCTCTACGTAATTCTCGCATTATGACTCCGATTACACTCTAGTTAGCTTCGTATCCTATATCTGAGTCTGTAGCATGATAAGACACCTTATGGCCTTCCCGTTCCTCCATTCGGGTCCCTGAAACTCCAAAAGTACCGATAGTTACGGTCTCATAAACTTGAATCTTTTCCTGTGTACGAATCTCTACATAATTCTCGCATCATGACTCCTATTACACTCCAGTCAGCTTCGTATCCTATATCTGTGTCTGTAGCATGATAAGACACCTTATGGCCTTCGTGTTCCTCCACTCGGGTCCCTGAAACTCAAACGGTACCGATAGTTACGATCTCATATACTGGAATATTTTCCTGTGTACGAATCTCTACATAATTCTCGCATTATGACTCCGATTACCCTCCTGTCAGCTTCGTATCCTATATCTGAGTCTGTAGCATGATAAGACACCTTATGGCCTTCCCGTTCCTCCATTCGGGTCCCTGACACTCTAAAAGTACCGATAATTACGGTCTCATAAACTTGAATATTTTCCTGTGTACGAATCTCTACGTAATTCTCGCATTATGACTCCTATTACACTCTAGTTAGCTTCGTATCCTATATCTGAGTCTGTAGCATGATAAGACACCTTATGGCCTTCCCGTTCCTCCATTCGGGTCCCTGACACTCTAAAAGTATCGATAATTACGGTCTCATAAACTTGAAGAAATCCAACCAAAAAGGGATGGAACGGTACCACAAACAGGAAGAAAAAGCGGGAAAAGAAGAACAAAACCCTAGAAACCAGAAATCGCCTGATCACCCAGAGAAATAGTCAAACGGTCAAAGCCAACAGTACCGATAGTTACTATCTCATCAACTGGAATATTTTCCTGTGTACGAATCTCAACATAATTCTCCTATTATGACTCCGATTACCCTCCAGTTAGCTTCGTATCCTATATCTGAGTCTGTAGCATGATAAGACACCTTATGGCCTTCCCGTTCCTCCATTCGGGTCCCTGAAACTCCAAAAGTACCGATAATTACGGTCTCTTAAACTGGAATCTTTTCCTGTGTACGAATCTCCACATAATTCTCGCATTATGACTCCGATAACCTTCCAGTCAGCTTCGTATCCTATATCTGAGTCTGTAGCATGATAAGACACCTTATGGCCTTCCCGTTCCTCCATTCGGGTCCCTGAAACTCCAAAAGTACCGATAGTTACGGTCTCATAAACTTGAATCTTTTCCTGTGTACGAATCTCTACATAATTCTCGCATCATGACTCCTATTACACTCCAGTCAGCTTCGTATCCTATATCTGTGTCTGTAGCATGATAAGACACCTTATGGCCTTCCTGTTCCTCCATTCGGGTCCCTGAAACTCCAAAAGTATCGATAATTACGGTCTCTTAAACTGGAATCTTTTCCTGTGTACGGATCTCCACATAATTCTCGTATTATGACTCTGATTACCTTCCAGTCAGCTTCGTATCCTATATCTGAGTCTGTAGCATGATAAGACACCTTATGGCCTTCCCGTTCCTCCATTCGGGTCCCTGAAACTCCAAAAGTACCGATAATTACGGTCTCATAAAGTTGAATCTTTTCCTGTGTACGAATCTCTACATAATTCTCGCATCATGACTCCTATTACACTCCAGTCAGCTTCGTATCCTATATCTGTGTCTGTAGCATGATAAGACACCTTATGGCCTTCCTGTTCCTCCACTCGGGTCCCTGAAACTCAAACGGTACCGATAGTTACGATCTCATATACTGGAATATTTTCCTGTGTACGAATCTCTACATAATTCTCGCATTATGACTCCGATTACCCTCCTGTTAGCTTCGTATCCTATATCTGAGTCTGTAGCATGATAAGACACCTTATGGCCTTCCCGTTCCTCCATTCGGGTCCCTGACACTCTAAAAGTACCGATAATTACGGTCTCATAAACTTGAATATTTTCCTGTGTACGAATCTCTACGTAATTCTCGCATTATGACTCCGATTACACTCTAGTTAGCTTCGTATCCTATATCTGAGTCTGTAGCATGATAAGACACCTTATGGCCTTCCCGTTCCTCCATTCTGGTCCCTGACACTCTAAAAGTATCGATAATTACGGTCTCATAAACTTGAATATTTTCCTGTGTACGAATCTCTACGTAATTCTCGCATTATGACTCCGATTACACTCTAGTTAGCTTCGTATCCTATATCTGAGTCTGTAGCATGATAAGACACTTTATGGCCTTCCCGTTCCTCCATTCGGGTCCCTGAAACTCCAAAAGTACCGATAATTACGCTCTCATAAACTTGAATCTTTTCCTGTGTACGAATCTCTACATAATTCTCGCATCATGACTCCTATTACACTCCAGTCAGCTTCGTATCCTATATCTGTTTCTGTAGCATGATAAGACACCTTATGGCCTTCCTGTTCCTCCATTCGGGTCCCTGAAACTCATACGGTACCGATAGTTGCGATCTCATATACTGGAATATTTTCCTGTGTACGAATCTCTACATAATTCTCGCATTATGACTCCGATTACCCTCCTGTTAGCTTCGTATCCTATATCAGAGTCTGTAGCATAATAAGACACCTTATGGCCTTCCCGTTCCTCCATTCGGGTCCCTGAAAATCCAGAAGTACCGATAATTACGGTCTCTTAAACAGGAATCTTTTCTTGTGTACGAATCTCCACATAATTCTCGGATCATGACTCCTATTACACTCCAGTCTGCTTCATATCCTATATCTGTGTCTGTAGCATGATAAGACACCTTATGGCCTTCCTGTTCCTCCATTCAGGTCCCTGAAACTCAAACGGTACCGATAGTTACGATCTGATAAACTGGAATATTTTCCTGTGTACGAATCTCTACATAATTCTCGCATTATGACTCCGATTACCCTCCTGTTAGCTTCGTATCCTATATCAGAGTCTGTAGCATAATAAGACACCTTATGGCCTTCCCGTTCCTCCATTCGGGTCCCTGACACTCAAAAAGTATCGATAATTATGGTCTCATAAACTTGAATATTTTCCTGTGTACGAATCCCTACATAATTCTCGCATTATGACTCCGATTACCCTCCTGTTAGTTTCGTATCCTATATCTGAGTCTGTAGCATGATAAGACACCTTATGGCCTTCCCGTTCCTCCATTCGGGTCCCTGACACTCTAAAAGTACCGATAATTACGGTCTCATAAACTTGAATATTTTCCTGTGTACGAATCTCTAAGTAATTCTCGCATTATGACTCCGATTACACTCTAGTTAGCTTCGTATCCTATATCTGAGTCTGTAGCATGATAAGACACCTTATGGCCTTCCCGTTCCTCCATTCGGGTCCCTGACACTCTAAAAGTATCGATAATTACGGTCTCATAAACTTGAATATTTTCCTGTGTATGAATCTCTACGTAATTCTCGCATTATGACTCCGATTACACTCTAGTTAGCTTCGTATCCTATATCTGAGTCTGTAGCATGATAAGACACCTTATGGCCTTCCCGTTCCTCCATTCGGGTCCCAGAAACTCCAAAAGTACCGATAATTACGGTCTCATAAACTTGAATCTTTTCCTGTGTACGAATCTCTACATAATTCTCGCATCATGACTCCTATTACACTCCAGTCAGCTTCGTATCCTATATTTGTGTCTGTAGCATGATAAGACACCTTATGGCCTTCCTGTTCCTCCATTCGGGTCCCTGAAACTCAAACGGTACCGATAGTTACGATCTCATATACTGGAATATTTTCCTGTGTACGAATCTTTACATAATTCTCGCATTATGACTCCGATTACCCTCCTGTTAGCTTCGTATCCTATATCTGTGTCTGTAGCATGATAAGACACCTTATGGCCTTCCCGTTCCTCCATTCGGGTCCCTGAAACTCAAACAGTACCGATAGTTACGATCTCATAAACTTGAATATTTTCCTGTGTACGAATCTCTACGTAATTCTCGCATTATGACTCCGATTACACTCTAGTTAGCTTCGTATCCTTTTTCTGAGTCTGTAGCATGATAAGACACCTTATGGCCTTCCCGTTCCTCCATTCGGGTCCTTGAC
Source organism: Ambrosia artemisiifolia (assembly GCA_032199755.1). Classification (NCBI taxonomy): domain Eukaryota; kingdom Viridiplantae; phylum Streptophyta; class Magnoliopsida; order Asterales; family Asteraceae; genus Ambrosia; species Ambrosia artemisiifolia. The sequence continues at coordinate 27,661,323 of CM063521.1, forward strand.
ACTCTAAAAGTATCGATAATTACGGTCTCATAAACTTGAATATTTTCCTGTGTACGAATCTCTACGTAATTCTCGCATTATGACTCCGATTACACTCTAGTTAGCTTCGTATCCTATATCTGAGTCTGTAGCATGATAAGACACCTTATGGCCTTCCCGTTCCTCCATTCGGGTCCCTGAAACTCCAAAAGTATCGATAGTTACGGTCTCATAAACTTGAATCTTTTCCTGTGTACGAATCTCTACATAATTCTCGCATCATGACTCCTATTACACTCCAGTCAGCTTCGTATCCTATATCTGTGTCTGTAGCATGATAAGACACCTTATGGCCTTCCTGTTCCTCCACTCGGGTCCCTGAAACTCAAACGGTACCGATAGTTACGATCTCATATACTGGAATATTTTCCTGTGTACGAATCTCTACATAATTCTCGCATTATGACTCCGATTACCCTCCTGTCAGCTTCGTATCCTATATCTGAGTCTGTAGCATGATAAGACACCTTATGGCCTTGCCGTTCCTCCATTCGGGTCCCTGACACTCTAAAAGTACCGATAATTACGGTCTCATAAACTTGAATATTTTCCTGTGTACGAATCTCTACGTAATTCTCGCATTATGACTCCTATTACACTCTAGTTAGCTTCGTATCCTATATCTGAGTCTGTAGCATGATAAGACACCTTATGGCCTTCCCGTTCCTCCATTCGGGTCCCTGACACTCTAAAAGTATCGATAATTACGGTCTCATAAACTTGAAGAAATCCAACCAAAAAGGGATGGAACGGTACCACAAACAGGAAGAAAAAGCGGGAAAAGAAGAACAAAACCCTAGAAACCAGAAATCGCCTGATCACCCAGAGAAATAGTCAAACGGTCAAAGCCAACAGTACCGATAGTTACTATCTCATCAACTGGAATATTTTCCTGTGTACGAATCTCAACATAATTCTCCTATTATGACTCCGATTACCCTCCAGTTAGCTTCGTATCCTATATCTGAGTCTGTAGCATGATAAGACACCTTATGGCCTTCCCGTTCCTCCATTCGGGTCCCTGAAACTCCAAAAGTACCGATAATTACGGTCTCTTAAACTGGAATCTTTTCCTGTGTACGAATCTCCACATAATTCTCGCATTATGACTCCGATAACCTTCCAGTCAGCTTCGTATCCTATATCTGAGTCTGTAGCATGATAAGACACCTTATGGCCTTCCCGTTCCTCCATTCGGGTCCCTGAAACTCCAAAAGTACCGATAGTTACGGTCTCATAAACTTGAATCTTTTCCTGTGTACGAATCTCTACAAAATTCTCGCATCATGACTCCTATTACACTCCAGTCAGCTTCGTATCCTATATCTGTGTCTGTAGCATGATAAGACACCTTATGGCCTTCCTGTTCCTCCATTCGGGTCCCTGAAACTCCAAAAGTATCGATAATTACGGTCTCTTAAACTGGAATCTTTTCCTGTGTACGGATCTCCACATAATTCTCGTATTATGACTCTGATTACCTTCCAGTCAGCTTCGTATCCTATATCTGAGTCTGTAGCATGATAAGACACCTTATGGCCTTCCCGTTCCTCCATTCGGGTCCCTGAACTCCAAAAGTACCGATAATTACGGTCTTATAAACTGGAATCTTTTCCTGTGTACGAATCTCTCCATAATTCTTGCATTATGACTACGATTACCCTCCAGTCAGCTTCGTATCCTGTATCTGAGTCTGTAGCATGATAAGACACCTTATGGCATTCCCGTTCGTCCATTCGGATCCCTGAAACACCAAAAGTACCAATAATTACGGTCTCATAAACTTGAATCTTTTCCTGTGTACGAATCTCTACATAATTCTCGCATTATGACTCCGGTTACCCTCCAGTCAGCTTCGTATCCTATATCTGTGTCTGTAGCATGATAAGACACCTCATGGCCTTCCCGTTCCTCTATTCGGGTCCCTGCAACTCCAAAACTACCGATAGTTACAGTCTCATAAACTGGAATCTTTTCCTGTGTACGAATCTCTACATAATTCTCGCATTATGACTCTGATTACCCTCCAGTCAGCTTCGTATCCTATATCTGAGTTTGTAGCATTATAAGACACCTTATGGCCTTCCCGTTCCTCCATTCGGATCCCCGAAAAGCCAAAAGTACCGATAATTACGGTCTCATAAACTTGAATCTTTTCCTGTGTACGAATCTCTACACAATTCTCGCATCATGACTCCGGTTACCTTCCAGTCAGCTTCGTATCCTATATCTGTGTCTGTAGCATGATAAGACACCTTATGGCCTTCCCGTTCCTCCATTCGGGTCCCTGAAACTCCATAAGTACCGATAGTTACGGTCTCATAATCTGGAATCTTTTCCTGTGTACGAATCTCTACATAATTCTCGCATTATGACTCCGATTAGCCTCCAGTGAGCTTCGTATCCTATATCTGAGTCTGTAGCATGATAAGACACCTTATGGCCTTCCCGTTCCTCCATTCATGTCCCTGAAACTCCAAAAGTACCGATAATTACGGTCTCATAAACTGGAATCTTTTCCTGTGTACGAATCTCCAAATAATTATCGCATTATGACTCCGATAACCCTCCAGTCAGCTTCGTATCCTATATCTGAGTCTGTAGCATGATAAGACACCTTATGGCCTTCCCGTTCCTCCATTCGGGTCCCTGAAATTCCAAAAGTTCTGATAGTTACGGTCTCATAAACTGGAATCTTTTCCTGTGTACGAATCTCTACATAATTCTCGCATTATGACTCCGATCACCCTCCAGCCAACTTCGTATCCTATATCTGAGTCTGTATCATGATAAGACAACTTATGGCCTTCCCGTTCCTCCATTCGGGTCCCTGAAACTCCAAAATTACCGATAGTAACGGTCTTTTAAACTAGAGTCTTTTCCTGTGTACGAATCTCAACATAATTCTCGCATTATGACTCCGATTACCCTCCAGTCAGCTTCGTATCCTATATCCTAGCTTTTAGCATGATAAGACGCCTTATGGCCTTCCCGTTCGTCCAATCGGATCCCTGAAACTCCAAAAGTACCGATAATTACGGTCTCATAAACTTGAATCTTTTCCTGTGTACGAATCTCCAAATAATTCTCGCATTATGACTCTGATTACCCTCTAGTCAGCTTCGTATTCTATATCTGAGTCTGTAGCATGATAAGACAACTTGTGGCCTTCCCGTTCCTCCATTCGGTTCCCTGAAACTCCAAAAGTACCGATAATTACGGTCTCATCAACTGGAATCTTTTCCTGTGTACGAATCTCTACATAATTCTCGCATTATGACTCCGATTACCCTCCAGTCAGGTTCATATCCTATATCAAAGCTTTTAGCATTATAAGACGCCTTATGGCCTTCCCGTTCCTCCATTCGGGTCCCTGAAACTCCAAAAGTTCTGATAGTTACGGTCTCATAAACTGGAATCTTTTCCTGTGTACGAATCTCTACATAATTCTCGCGTTATGACTCCGATCACCCTCCAGCCAGCTTCGTATCCTATATCTGAGTCTGTATCATCATAAGACACCTTATGGCCTTCCCGTTCCTCCATTCGGGTCCCTGAAACTCCAAAATTACCGATAGTAACGGTCTTTTAAACTAGAGTCTTTTCCTGTGTACGAATCTCAACAAATCTCTACATAATTCTTGCATTATGACTCTGATTACCCTCCAGTCAGATTCGTATCCTATATCTGAGTCTGTAGCATGATAAGACACCTTCTGGCCTTCCCGTTCCTCCATTCGGGTCCCTGAAACTTCAAAAGTACCGATAATTACGATCTCATAAACTGGAATATTTTCCTGTGTAGGAATCTCTACATAATTCTCGCATTATGACTCCGATTACTCTCCAGTTAGCTTCGTATACTATATCTGAGTCTGTAGCATGACAAGACACCTTCTGGCCTTCCCGTTCCTCCATTCGGCTCCCTGAAATTCAAAAATTACCGATAGTTACAGTCTTTTAAACTGGAGTCTTTTCATGTGTATGAATCTCTACATAAATCTCGCATTATGTCTCCGATTACCCTCCTGCCTGCTTCGTATCCTATATCTGAGTCTGTAGCATGATAAGACACCTTATGGCCTTCCTGTTCCTCCATTCGGCTCCCTGAAACTCCAAAAGTACCGATAATTACGGTCACATAAACTGGAATCTTTTCCTGTGTACGAATCTCCACATAATTCTCGCATTATGACTCCGATTACCCTCCAGTCAGCTTCGTATCCTATATCTGAGTCTGTAGCTTGATCAGACACCTTATGGCCTTCCTGTTCCTCCATTCGGGTCCCTGAAACTCCAAAAGTACCGATAATTACGGTCTCATAAACTGGAATCTTTTCCTGTGTACGAATCTCTACATAGTTCTCGCATTATGACTCCGATTACCCTCCAGTGAGCTTCGTATCCTATATCTGAGTCTGTAGCATGATAAGACACTTTATGGCCTTCCCGTTCCTCCATTCGGATCCCTTAAACTCCAAAAGTAACGATAATTACGGTCTCATAAACTTGAATCTTTTTCTGTGTACGAATCTCTACATAATTCTCGCATTATGACTCCGATTACCCTCCAGTCAGCTTCGTATCCTATATGAGTGTCTGTAACATGATAAGACACTTTATGGCCTTCCCGTTCCTCCATTCGGGTTCCTGAAACTCAAACAGTACCGATAGTTACGATTTTTTAAACTGGAATCTTTTCCTGTGTACGAATCTCCATATAATTCTCGCATTATGACTCCGATTACCCTCCAGTCAGCTTCGTATTCTATATCTAAGTCTGTATTATGATAAGACACCTTATGGCCTTCCCATTCCTCCATTCGGGTCCATGAAACTCCAAAATTACAGTTAGTTACGGTCTTTTAAATTGGAGTCTTTTCCTGTGTATGAATCTCTACATAATTCTCGCATTATGACTCCGATTACCCTCCAGTCAGCTTCGTATCCTAGATCTGAGTCTATAGCATGATAAGACACCTTATGGCCTTCCCGTTCCACCATTCGGGCCACTGAAACTCCAAAAGTACCGATAGTTACAGTCTCATAAACTGGAATCTTTTCCTGTGTACGAATCTCCACATAATTCTCGCATTATGACTCCGATTACCCTCTAGTCAGCTTCGTATCCTATATCTGAGTCTGTAGCATGATAAGACACCTTATGGCCTTCCCGTTCCTCCATTCGGGTCCCTGAAACTCCAAAGGTACCGATAATTATGGTCTAATAAACTGGAATCTTTTCCTGTGTACGAATCTCCACATAGTTCTCGTATTATGACTCTGATTACCCTCCAGTCAGCTTCGTATCCTATATCTGAGTCTGTAGCCTGATAAGACACCTTATGGCCTTCCCGTTCCTCCATTCGGGTCCCTGACACTCTAAAAGTACCGATAATTACGGTCTCATAAACTTGAATATTTTCCTGTGTACGAATCTCTACGTAATTCTCGCATTATGACTCCGATTACACTCTAGTTAGCTTCGTATCCTATATCTGAGTCTGTAGCATGATAAGACACCTTATGGCCTTCCCGTTCCTCCATTCGGGTCCCTGACACTCTAAAAGTATCGATAATTACGGTCTCATAAACTTGAATATTTTCCTGTGTACGAATCTCTACGTAATTCTCGCATTATGACTCCGATTACACTCTAGTTAGCTTCGTATCCTATATCTGAGTCTGTAGCATGATAAGACACCTTATGGCCTTCCCGTTCCTCCATTCGGGTCCCTGAAACTCCAAAAGTACCGATAATTACGCTCTCATAAACTTGAATCTTTTCCTGTGTACGAATCTCTACATAATTCTCGCATCATGACTCCTATTACACTCCAGTCAGCTTCGTATCCTATATCTGTGTCTGTAGCATGATAAGACACCTTATGGCCTTCCTGTTCCTACATTCGGGTCCCTGAAACTCAAACGGTACCGATAGTTACGATCTGATAAACTGGAATATTTTCCTGTGTACGAATCTCTGCATAATTCTCGCATTATGACTCCGATTACCCTCCTGTTAGCTTCGTATCCTATATCAGAGTCTGTAGCATAATAAGACACCTTATGGCCTTCCCGTTCCTCCATTCGGGTCCCTGACACTCAAAAAGTACCGATAATTACGGTCTCTTAAACTGGAATCTTTTCCTGTGTACGAATCTCCACATAATTCTCGGATCATGACTCCTATTACACTCCAGTCTGCTTCGTATCCTATATCTGTGTCTGTAGCATGATAAGACACCTTATGGCCTTCCTGTTCCTCCATTCAGGTCCCTGAAACTCAAACGGTACCGATAGTTACGATCTGATAAACTGGAATATTTTCCTGTGTACGAATCTCTACATAATTCTCGCATTATGACTCCGATTACCCTCCTGTTAGCTTCGTATCCTATATCAGAGTCTGTAGCATAATAAGACACCTTATGGCCTTCCCGTTCCTCCATTCGGGTCCCTGACACTCAAAAAGTATCGATAATTATGGTCTCATAAACTTGAATATTTTCCTGTGTACGAATCTCTACATAATTCTCGCATTATGACTCCGATTACCCTCCTGTTAGCTTCGTATCCTATATCTGAGTCTGTAGCCTGATAAGACACCTTATGGCCTTCCCGTTCCTCCATTCGGGTCCCTGACACTCTAAAAGTACCGATAATTACGGTCTCATAAACTTGAATATTTTCCTGTGTACGAATCTCTACGTAATTCTCGCATTATGACTCCGATTACACTCTAGTTAGCTTCGTATCCTATATCTGAGTCTGTAGCATGATAAGACACCTTATGGCCTTCCCGTTCCTCCATTCGGGTCCCTGACACTCTAAAAGTATCGATAATTACGGTCTCATAAACTTGAAGAAATCCAACCAAAAAGGGATGGAACGGTACCACAAACAGGAAGAAAAAGCGGGAAAAGAAGAACAAAACCCTAGAAACCAGAAATCGCCTGATCACCCAGAGAAAAAGTCAAACGGTCAAAGCCAACAGTACCGATAGTTACGATCTCATCAACTGGAATATTTTCCTGTGTACGAATCTCAACATAATTCTCCTATTATGACTCCGATTACCCTCCAGTTAGCTTCGTATCCTATATCTGAGTCTGTAGCATGATAAGACACCTTATGGCCTTCCCGTTCCTCCATTCGGGTCCCTTAAAATACAAAATTACCGATAGTTACGGTCTTTTAAACTGGAGTCTTTTCCTGTGTATGAATCTCTACATAATTCTCGCATTATATGACTCCGATTACCCTCCAGTCAGCTTCGTATCCTATATCTGAGTCTGTAGAATGATAAGACACCTTATGGCCTTCCCGTTCCTCCATTCGGGTCCCTGAAACTCCAAAAGTACCGATAATTACGGTCTCTTAAACTGGAATCTTTTCCTGTGTACGAATCTCCACATAATTCTCGCATTATGACTCCGATAACCTTCCAGTCAGCTTCGTATCCTATATCTGAGTCTGTAGCATGATAAGACACCTTATGGCCTTCCCGTTCCTCCATTCGGGTCCCTGAAACTCCAAAAGTACCGATAGTTACGCTCTCATAAACTTGAATCTTTTCGTGTGTACGAATCTCTACATAATTCTCGCATCATGACTCCTATTACACTCCAGTCAGCTTCGTATCCTATATCTGTGTCTGTAGCATGATAAGACACCTTATGGCCTTCCTGTTCCTCCATTCGGGTCCCTGAAACTCCAAAAGTATCGATAATTACGGTCTCTTAAACTGGAATCTTTTCCTGTGTACGGATCTCCACATAATTCTCGCATTATGACTCTGATTACCTTCCAGTCAGCTTCGTATCCTATATCTGAGTCTGTAGCATGATAAGACACCTTATGGCCTTCCCGTTCCTCCATTCGGGTCCCAGAAACTCCAAAAGTACCGATAATTACGGTCTCATAAACTTGAATCTTTTCCTGTGTACGAATCTCTACATAATTCTCGCATCATGACTCCTATTACACTCCAGTCAGCTTCGTATCCTATATTTGTGTCTGTAGCATGATAAGACACCTTATGGCCTTCCTGTTCCTCCATTCGGGTCCCTGAAACTCAAACGGTACCGATAGTTACGATCTCATATACTGGAATATTTTCCTGTGTACGAATCTTTACATAATTCTCGCATTATGACTCCGATTACCCTCCTGTTAGCTTCGTATCCTATATCTGTGTCTGTAGCATGATAAGACACCTTATGGCCTTCCCGTTCCTCCATTCGGGTCCCTGAAACTCAAACAGTACCGATAGTTACGATCTCATAAACTTGAATATTTTCCTGTGTACGAATCTCTACGTAATTCTCGCATTATGACTCCGATTACACTCTAGTTAGCTTCGTATCCTTTTTCTGAGTCTGTAGCATGATAAGACACCTTATGGCCTTCCCGTTCCTCCATTCGGGTCCCTGACACTCTAAAAGTATCGATAATTACGGTCTCATAAACTTGAATATTTTCCTGTGTACGAATCTCTACGTAATTCTCGCATTATGACTCCGATTACACTCTAGTTAGCTTCGTATCCTATATCTGAGTCTGTAGCATGATAAGACACCTTATGGCCTTCCCGTTCCTCCATTCGGGTCCCTGAAACTCCAAAAGTACCGATAGTTACGGTCTCATAAACTTGAATCTTTTCCTGTGTACGAATCTCTACATAATTCTCGCATCATGACTCCTATTACACTCCAGTCAGCTTCGTATCCTATATCTGTGTCTGTAGCATGATAAGACACCTTATGGCCGTCCTGTTCCTCCATTCGGGTCCCTGAAACTCCAATAGTATCGATAATTACGGTCTCTTAAACTGGAATCTTTTCCTGTGTACGGATCTCCACATAATTCTCGCATTATGACTCTGATTACCTTCCAGTCAGCTTCGTATCCTATATCTGAGTCTGTAGCATGATAAGACACCTTATGGCCTTCCCGTTCCTCCAATCGGGTCCCTGACACTCTAAAAGTACCGATAATTACGGTCTCAAAAACTTGAATGTTTTCCTGTGTACGAATCTCTACGTAATTCTCGCATTATGACTCCGATTACACTCTAGTTAGCTTCGTATCCTATATCTGAGTCTGTAGCATGATAAGAAACCTTATGGCCTTCCCGTTCCTCCATTCGGGTCCCTGACACTCTAAAAGTATCGATAATTACGGTCTCATAAACTTGAATATTTTCCTGTGTATGAATCTCTACGTAATTCTCGCATTATGACTCCGATTACACTCTAGTTACCTTCGTATCCTATATCTGAGTCTGTAGCATGATAAGACACCTTATGGCCTTCCCGTTCCTCCATTCGGGTCCCAGAAACTCCAAAAGTACCGATAATTACGGTCTCATAAACTTGAATCTTTTCCTGTGTACGAATCTCTACATAATTCTCGCATCATGACTCCTATTACACTCCAGTCAGCTTCGTATCCTATATTTGTGTCTGTAGCATGATAAGACACCTTATGGCCTTCCTGTTCCACCATTCGGGTCCCTGAAACTCAAACGGTACCGATAGTTACGATCTCATATACTGGAATATTTTCCTGTGTACGAATCTTTACATAATTCTCGCATTATGACTCCGATTACCCTCCTGTTAGCTTCGTATCCTATATCTGTGTCTGTAGCATGATAAGACACCTTATGGCCTTCCCGTTCCTCCATTCGGGTCCCTGAAACTCAAACAGTACCGATAGTTACGATCTCATAAACTTGAATATTTTCCTGTGTACGAATCTCTACGTAATTCTCGCATTATGACTCCGATTACACTCTAGTTAGCTTCGTATCCTTTTTCTGAGTCTGTAGCATGATAAGACACCTTATGGCCTTCCCGTTCCTCCAATCGGGTCCCTGACACTCTAAAAGTACCGATAATTACGGTCTCATAAACTTGAATATTTTCCTGTGTACGAATCTCTACGTAATTCTCGCATTATGACTCCGATTACACTCTAGTTAGCTTCGTATCCTATATCTGAGTCTGTAGCATGATAAGACACCTTATGGCCTTCCCGTTCCTCCATTCGGGTCCCTGAAACTCCAAAAGTACCGATAGTTACGCTCTCATAAACTTGAATCTTTTCCTGTGTACGAATCTCTACATAATTCTCGCATCATGACTCCTATTACACTCCAGTCAGCTTCGTATCCTATATCTGTGTCTGTAGCATGATAAGACACCTTATGGCCTTCCTGTTCCTCCATTCGGGTCCCTGAAACTCCAAAAGTATCGATAATTACGGTCTCTTAAACTGGAATCTTTTCCTGTGTACGGATCTCCACATAATTCTCGCATTATGACTCTGATTACCTTCCAGTCAGCTTCGTATCCTATATCTGAGTCTGTAGCATGATAAGACACCTTATGGCCTTCCCGTTCCTCCATTCGGGTCCCAGAAACTCCAAAAGTACCGATAATTACGGTCTCATAAACTTGAATCTTTTCCTGTGTACGAATCTCTACATAATTCTCGCATCATGACTCCTATTACACTCCAGTCAGCTTCGTATCCTATATTTGTGTCTGTAGCATGATAAGACACCTTATGGCCTTCCTGTTCCTCCATTCGGGTCCCTGAAACTCAAACGGTACCGATAGTTACGATCTCATATACTGGAATATTTTCCTGTGTACGAATCTTTACATAATTCTCGCATTATGACTCCGATTACCCTCCTGTTAGCTTCGTATCCTATATCTGTGTCTGTAGCATGATAAGACACCTTATGGCCTTCCCGTTCCTCCATTCGGGTCCCTGAAACTCAAACAGTACCGATAGTTACGATCTCATAAACTTGAATATTTTCCTGTGTACGAATCTCTACGTAATTCTCGCATTATGACTCCGATTACACTCTAGTTAGCTTCGTATCCTTTTTCTGAGTCTGTAGCATGATAAGACACCTTATGGCCTTCCCGTTCCTCCATTCGGGTCCCTGACACTCTAAAAGTATCGATAATTACGGTCTCATAAACTTGAATATTTTCCTGTGTACGAATCTCTACGTAATTCTCGCATTATGACTCCGATTACACTCTAGTTAGCTTCGTATCCTATATCTGAGTCTGTAGCATGATAAGACACCTTATGGCCTTCCCGTTCCTCCATTCGGGTCCCTGAAACTCCAAAAGTACCGATAGTTACGGTCTCATAAACTTGAATCTTTTCCTGTGTACGAATCTCTACATAATTCTCGCATCATGACTCCTATTACACTCCAGTCAGCTTCGTATCCTATATCTGTGTCTGTAGCATGATAAGACACCTTATGGCCTTCCTGTTCCTCCATTCGGGTCCCTGAAACTCCAATAGTATCGATAATTACGGTCTCTTAAACTGGAATCTTTTCCTGTGTACGGATCTCCACATAATTCTCGCATTATGACTCTGATTACCTTCCAGTCAGCTTCGTATCCTATATCTGAGTCTGTAGCATGATAAGACACCTTATGGCCTTCCCGTTCCTCCAATCGGGTCCCTGACACTCTAAAAGTACCGATAATTACGGTCTCATAAACTTGAATATTTTCCTGTGTACGAATCTCTACGTAATTCTCGCATTATGACTCCGATTACACTCTAGTTAGCTTCGTATCCTATATCTGAGTCTGTAGCATGATAAGAAACCTTATGGCCTTCCCGTTCCTCCATTCGGGTCCCTGACACTCTAAAAGTATCGATAATTACGGTCTCATAAACTTGAATATTTTCCTGTGTATGAATCTCTACGTAATTCTCGCATTATGACTCCGATTACACTCTAGTTACCTTCGTATCCTATATCTGAGTCTGTAGCATGATAAGACACCTTATGGCCTTCCCGTTCCTCCATTCGGGTTCCAGAAACTCCAAAAGTACCGATAATTACGGTCTCATAAACTTGAATCTTTTCCTGTGTACGAATCTCTACATAATTCTCGCATCATGACTCCTATTACACTCCAGTCAGCTTCGTATCCTATATTTGTGTCTGTAGCATGATAAGACACCTTATGGCCTTCCTGTTCCACCATTCGGGTCCCTGAAACTCAAACGGTACCGATAGTTACGATCTCATATACTGGAATATTTTCCTGTGTACGAATCTTTACATAATTCTCGCATTATGACTCCGATTACCCTCCTGTTAGCTTCGTATCCTATATCTGTGTCTGTAGCATGATAAGACACCTTATGGCCTTCCCGTTCCTCCATTCGGGTCCCTGAAACTCAAACAGTACCGATAGTTACGATCTCATAAACTTGAATATTTTCCTGTGTACGAATCTCTACGTAATTCTCGCATTATGACTCCGATTACACTCTAGTTAGCTTCGTATCCTTTTTCTGAGTCTGTAGCATGATAAGACACCTTATGGCCTTCCCGTTCCTCCAATCGGGTCCCTGACACTCTAAAAGTACCGATAATTACGGTCTCATAAACTTGAATATTTTCCTGTGTACGAATCTCTACGTAATTCTCGCATTATGACTCCGATTACACTCTAGTTAGCTTCGTATCCTATATCTGAGTCTGTAGCATGATAAGACACCTTATGGCCTTCCCGTTCCTCCATTCGGGTCCCTGAAACTCCAAAAGTACCGATAGTTACGGTCTCATAAACTTGAATCTTTTCCTGTGTACGAATCTCTACATAATTCTCGCATCATGACTCCTATTACACTCCAGTAAGCTTCGTATCCTATATCTGTGTCTGTAGCATGATAAGACACCTTATGGCCTTCCTGTTCCTCCATTCGGGTCCCTGAAACTCCAAAAGTATCGATAATTACGGTCTCTTAAACTGGAATCTTTTCCTGTGTACGGATCTCCACATAATTCTCGCATTATGACTCTGATTACCTTCCAGTCAGCTTCGTATCCTATATCTGAGTCTGTAGCATGATAAGACACCTTATGGCCTTCCCGTTCCTCCATTCGGGTCCCTGAACTCCAAAAGTACCGATAATTACGGTCTTATAAACTGGAATCTTTTCCTGTGTACGAATCTCTACATAATTCTTGCATTATGACTACGATTACCCTCCAGTCAGCTTCGTATCCTGTATCTGAGTCTGTAGCATGATAAGACACCTTATGGCATTCCCGTTCGTCCATTCGGATCCCTGAAACACCAAAAGTACCGATAATTACGGTCTCATAAACTTGAATCTTTTCCTGTGTACGAATCTCTACATAATTCTCGCATTATGACTCCGGTTACCCTCCAGTCAGCTTCGTATCCTATATCTGTGTCTGTAGCATGATAAGACACCTCATGGCCTTCCCGTTCCTCTATTCGGGTCCCTGCAACTCCAAAACTACCGATAGTTACAGTCTCATAAACTGGAATCTTTTCCTGTGTACGAATGTCTACATAATTCTCGCATTATGACTCTGATTACCCTCCAGTCAGCTTCGTATCCTATATCTGAGTTTGTAGCATTATAAGACACCTTATTGCCTTCCCGTTCCTCCATTCGGATCCCCGAAAAGCCAAAAGTACCGATAATTACGGTCTCATAAACTTGAATCTTTTCCTGTGTACGAATCTCTACATAATTCTCGCATTATGACTCCGGTTACCCTCCAGTCAGCTTCGTATCCTATATCTGTGTCTGTAGCATGATAAGACACCTCAGGGCCTTCCCGTTCCTCTATTCGGGTCCCTGCAACTCCAAAACTACCGATAGTTACAGTCTCATAAACTGGAATCTTTTCCTGTGTACGAATCTCTACATAATTCTCGCATTATGACTCTGATTACCCTCCAGTCAGCTTCGTATCCTATATCTGAGTTTGTAGCATTATAAGACACCTTATGGCCTTCCCGTTCCTCCATTCGGATCCCTGAAACACCAAAAGTACCGATAATTACGGTCTCATAAACTTGAATCTTTTCCTGTGTACGAATCTCTACATAATTCTCGCATTATGACTCCGATTAGCCTCCAGTGAGCTTCGTATCCTATATCTGAGTCTGTAGCATGATAAGACACCTTATGGCCTTCCCGTTCCTCCATTCATGTCCCTGAAACTCCAAAAGTACCGATAATTACGGTCTCATAAACTGAAATCTTTTCCTGTGTACGAATCTCCAAATAATTATCGCATTATGACTCCGATAACCCTCCAGTCAGCTTCGTATCCTATATCTGAGTCTGTAGCATGATAAGACACCTTATGGCCTTCCCGTTCCTCCATTCATGTCCCTGAAACTCCAAAAGTACCGATAATTACGGTCTCATAAACTGGAATCTTTTCCTGTGTACGAATCTCCAAATAATTATCGCATTATGACTCCGATAACCCTCCAGTCATCTTCGTATCCTATATCTGAGTCTGTAGCATGATAAGACACCTTATGGCCTTCCCATTCCTCCATTCGGGTCCCTGAAACTCCAAAAGTTCTGGTAGTTACGGTCTCATAAACTGGAATCTTTTCCTGTGTACGAATCTCTACATAATTCTCGCATTATGACTCCGATCACCCTCCAGCCAACTTCGTATCCTATATCTGAGTCTGTATCATGATAAGACAACTTATGGCCTTCCCGTTCCTCCATTCGGGTCCCTGAAACTCCAAAATTACCGATAGTAACGGTCTTTTAAACTAGAGTCTTTTCCTGTGTACGAATCTCAACATAATTCTCGCATTATGACTCCGATTACCCTCCAGTCAGCTTCGTATCCTATATCTTAGCTTTTAGCATGATAAGACGCCTTATGGCCTTCCCGTTCGTCCATTCGGATCCCTGAAACTCCAAAAGTACCGATAATTACGGTCTCATAAACTTGAATCTTTTCCGGTGTACGAATCTCCAAATAATTCTCGCATTATGACTCTGATTACCCTCTAGTCAGCTTCGTATTCTATATCTGAGTCTGTAGCATGATAAGACAACTTGTGGCCTTCCCGTTCCTCCATTCGGTTCCCTGAAACTCCAAAAGTACCGATAATTACGGTCTCATCAACTGGAATCTTTTCCTGTGTACGAATCTCTACATAATTCTCGCATTATGACTCCGATTACCCTCAAGTCAGCTTCATATCCTATATCAAAGCTTTTAGCATTATAAGACGCCTTATGGCCTTCCTGTTCCTCCATTCGGTACCCTGAAACTCCAAAAGTTCTGATAGTTACGGTCTCATAAACTGGAATCTTTTCCTGTGTACGAATCTCTACATAATTCTCGCGTTATGACTCCGATCACCCTCCAGCCAGCTTCGTATCCTATATCTGAGTCTGTATCATCATAAGACACCTTATGGCCTTCCCGTTCCTCCATTCGGGTCCCTGAAACTCCAAAATTACCGATAGTAACGGTCTTTTAAACTAGAGTCTTTTCCTGTGTACGAATCTCAACAAATCTCTACATAATTCTCGCATTATGACTCTGATTACCATCCAGTCAGATTCGTATCCTATATCTGAGTCTGTAGCATGATAAGACACCTTATGGCCTTCCCGTTCCTCCATTCGGGTCCCTGAAACTCAAACAGTACCGATAGTTACGATCTCATAAACTTGAATATTTTCCTGTGTACGAATCTCTACGTAATTCTCGCATTATGACTCCGATTATTCTCCAGTTAGCTTCGTATACTATATCTGAGTCTGTAGCATGATAAGACACCTTCTGGCCTTCCCGTTCCTCCATTCGGGTCCCTGAAATTCAAAAATTACCGATAGTTACGGTCTTTTAAACTGGAGTCTTTTCATGTGTATGAATCTCTACATAAATCTCGCATTATGTCTCCGATTACCCTCCTGCCTGCTTCGTATCCTATATCTGAGTCTGTAGCATGATAAGACACCTTATGGCCTTCCTGTTCCTCCATTCGGCTCCCTGAAACTCCAAAAGTACCGATAATTACGGTCACATAAACTGGAATCTTTTCCTGTGTACGAATCTCCACATAATTCTCGCATTATGACTCCGATTACCCTCCAGTCAGCTTCGTATCCTATATCTGAGTCTGTAGCTTGATAAGACACCTTATGGCCTTCCTGTTCCTCCATTCGGGTCCCTGAAACTCCAAAAGTACCGATAATTACGGTCTCATAAACTGGAATCTTTTCCTGTGTACGAGTCTCTACATAATTCTCGCATTATGACTCCGATTACCCTCCAGTGAGCTTCGTATCCTATATCTGAGTCTGTAGCATGATAAGACACTTTATGGCCTTCCTGTTCCTCCATTCGGATCCCTTAAACTCCAAAAGTAACGATAATTACGGTCTCATAAACTTGAATCTTTTTCTGTGTACGAATCTCTACATAATTCTCGCATTATGACTCCGATTACCCTCCAGTCAGCTTCGTATCCTATTGTAGTGTCTGTAACATGATAAGACACTTTATGGCCTTCCCGTTCCTCCATTCGGGTTCCTGAAACTCAAACAGTACCGATAGTTACGATTTTTTAAACTGGAATCTTTTCCTGTGTACGAATCTCCATATAATTCTCGCATTATGACTCCGATTACCCTCCAGTCAGCTTCGTATTCTATATCTAAGTCTGTATTATGATAAGACACCTTATGGCCTTCCCATTCCTCCATTCGGGTCCATGAAACTCCAAAATTACAGTTAGTTACGGTCTTTTAAATTGGAGTCTTTTCCTGTGTATGAATCTCTACATAATTCTCGCATTATGACTCCGATTACCCTCCAGTCAGCTTCGTATCCTAGATCTGAGTCTGTAGCATGATAAGACACCTTATGGCCTTCCCGTTCCACCATTCGGGCCACTGAAACTCCAAAAGTACCGATAGTTACAGTCTCATAAACTGGAATCTTTTCCTGTGTACGAATCTCTACATAATTCTCGCATCATGACTCCTATTACACTCCAGTCAGCTTCGTATCCTATATTTGAGTCTGTAGCATGATAAGACACTTTATGGCCTTCCTGTTCTTCCATTCAGGTCCCGGAAACTCAAATAGTACCGATAGTTACGATCTCATAAACTGGAATATTTTCCTGTGTACGAATCTCTACATAATTCTCGCATTATGACTCTGATTACCCTCCAGTTAGCTTCGTATCCTATATCTGAGTCTGTAGAATGATAAGATACCTTATGGCCTTCCAGTTCCTCCATTCGGATGATTGAAACTCCAAAAGTACCGATAATTACGATCTCATAAAGTTGAATCTTTTCCTGTGTAGGAATCTCTACATAATTCTCGCATTATGACTCCGATTACCCTCCAGTCAGCTTCGTATCCTATATGAGTGTCTCTAGCATGATAAGACACCTTATGGCCTTCCCGTTCTTCCATTCGGGTCCCTGAAACTCAAACAGTACCGATAATTACAGTCTCATAAACTTGAATCTTTTCCTGTGTACGAATCTCTACATAATTCTTGCATTATGACCCCGATTACCCTCCAGTCAGCTTCGTATCCGATATCTGAGTCTGTAGCATGATAAGACACCTTATGGCCTTCCAGTTCCTCTATTCGGGTCCTTGAAACTCCAAAATTACCGATAGTTACGGTCTTTTAAACTGGAGTCTTTTCCTGTGTACGAATCTCTACATAATTCTCGCATCATGACTCCTATTACACTCCAGTCAGTTTCGTATCCTATATTTGAGTCTGTAGCATGATAAGACACCTTATCGCCTTCCTGTTCCTCCGTTCGGGTCCCTGAAACTCAAACAGTACCGATAGATACGATCTCATAAAATGGAGTATTTTCCTGTGTACGAATCTCTACATAATTCTCGCATTATGACTCTGATTACCCTCCAGTTAGCTTCGTATCCTGTATCTGAGTCTGTAGAATGATAAGACACCTTATGGCCTTCCCGTTCCTCCATTCGGGTCCCTGAAACTCCAAAAGTACCGATAATTACAGTCTCATAAACTTGAATCTTTTCCTGTGTACGAATCTCTACATAATTCTCGCATTATGACTCCGATTACCCTCCAGTCAGCTTCGTATCCTATATCTGTGTCTGAAGCATGATAAGACACCTTATGGCCTTCCCGTTCCTCCATTCCGGTCCCTGAAACCCCAAAAGTACCGATTACGGTCTTTTAAACTGGAATCTTTTCCTGTGTACGAATCTCTACATAGTTCTCGCATCATGACTCCAATTACACTCCAGTCAGCTTCGTATCCTATATTTGAGTTGTAGCATGATAAGACACCTTATGGCGTTCCTGTTCCTCCATTCGGGTCCCTGAAACTCCAAAATTACTGATAGTTATGGTCTTTTAAACTAGAGTCTTTTCCTGTGTACGAATCTCTACATAATTCTCGCTTTATGACTCCGATTACCATCCAGTTAGCTTCGTATCCTATATCTGAGTCTGTAGCATGATAAGAAACCTTATGCCCTTCCCGTTCCTCCATTCGGGTCCCTGAAACTCCTAAATTACCGATAGTTACGGTCTTTTAAACTGGAGTCTTTTCCTGTGTACGAATCTCTACATAATTCTCGCATTATGACTCTGATTACCCTCCAGTTAGCTTCGTATCCTGTATCTGAGTCTGTAGCATGATAGGACACCTTATGGCCTTCCCGTTCCTCCCTTCGGGTCCTTGAAACTCCAAAAGTACCGATAATTACAGTCTCATAAACTTGAATCTTTTCCTGTGTACGAATCTCTACATAATTCTCGCATTATGACTCCAATTACCCTCCAGTCAGCTTCGTATCCTATATCTGTGTCTGAAGCATGATAAGACACCTTATGGCCTTCCCGTTCCTCCATGCGGGTCCCTGAAACTCCAAAAGTACCAATAGTTACGGTCTCATAAACTGGAATCTTTTCCTGTGTACGAATCTCTACATAATTCTCGCATTATGACTCCGATTACTCTCCAGTCAGCTTCGTATCCGATATCTGAGTCTGTAGCATGATAAGACACCTTATGGCCTTCCAGTTCCTCTATTCGGGTCCATGAAACTCCAAAATTACCGATAGTTACGGTCTTTTAAACTGGAGTCTTTTCCTGTGTACGAATCTCTACATAATTCTTGCATCATGACTCCTATTACACTCCAGTCAGCTTCATATCCTATATTTGAGTATGTAGCATGATAAGACACCTCATGGCCTTCCTGTTCCTCCATTCGGGTCCCTGAAACTCAAACAGTACCGATAGTTACGATCTCATAAAATGGAATATTTTCCTGTGTATGAATCTCTACATAATTCTCGCATTATGACTCTGATTACCCTCCAGTTAGCTTCGTATCCTGTATCTGAGTCTGTAGCATGATAAGACACCTTATGGCCTTCCCGTTCCTCCATTCGGGTCCCTAAAACTCCAAAATTACCGATAGTTACGGTCTTTTAAACTACAGCCTTTTCCTGTGTACGAATCTCTACATAATTCTCGCATTATGACTCCGATTACTCTGCAGTCAACTTCGAATCCTAAATCTGAGTCTGTAGCATGATAAGACAACTTATGGCCTTCCCGTTCCTCCATTCGCGTCCCTGAAACTCCATAAGTACCGATAATTACGGTCTCATAAACTAGAATCTTTTCCTGTGTGGAATCTCCACATAATTCTCGCATTATGACTCCGATTACCCTCCAGTCAGCTTCGTATCCTATATCCGAGTCTGTAACATGATAAGACACCTTACGGCCTTCTTGTTCCTCCATTCGAGTCCCTGAAACTCAAACAGTACCGATAGTTACGATCTCATAAACTGAAATATTTTCCTGTATACGAATCTCTACATAATTCTCGCATTATGACTCCGATTACGCTCCAGTCAGCTTCGTATCCTCTATCTGAGTCTGTAGCATGATAAGACACCTTATGGCCTTCCTGTTCCTCCATTCGGATCCCTGAAACTCCAAAAGTACCGATAATTACAGTCTCATAAACTTGAATCTTTTCCTGTGTACGAATCTCTACATAATTCTCGCATTATGACTCTGATTACCCTCCAGTCAGCTTCGTATCCTATATCTGTGTCTGAAGCATGATAAGACACCTTATGGCCTTCCCGTTCCTCCATTCGGGTCCCTGAAACTCCAAAAGTACCGATAGTTACGGTCTCATAAACTGGAATATTTTCCTGTGTACGAATCTCTACATAATTCTCGCATTTTGACTCCGATTACTCTCCAGTCAGCTTCATATCCGATATCTTAGTCTGTAGCATGATAAGACACCTTATGGCCTTCCAGTTCCTCTATTCGGGTCCCTGAAACTCCAAAATTACCGATAGTTACGGTCTCATAAACTGGAATCTTTTCCTGCGTACGAATCTCTACATAATTCTCGCATTATGACTCCGATTACCCTCCAGTTAGCTTCGTATCATATATCTGAGTCTGTAGCATGATAAGAGACCTTATGGCCTTCCTGTTCCTCCATTCGGATCCCTAAAACTCCAAAAGTACCGATAATTGCAGTCTCATAAACTTGAATCTTTTCCTGTGTACGAATCTCTACATAATTATCGCATTATGACTTCGATTACCCTCCAGTCAGCTTCGTATCCTATATATGAGTCTGTAGCATGATAAGACACCTTATGGCCTTCCCGTTCCTCCATTCGAGTCCCTGAAACTCCAAAAGTACCGATAATTACGGTCTCATAAACTTGAATCTTTTCCCGTGTACGAATCTCTACATAATTCTCGCATCATGACTCCTATTACACTCCAGTCAGCTTCGTATCCTATATTTGAGTCTGTAGCATGATAAGTGTGACACCCGGCAAACTCCGGTAACTAACTTTTTGAAAACTTAGTAAGTCTACCTTAGCGAGTCGCGCATACGTTACACATAACAGGGTCAGTCGAGTCGAGTCGTACATCATTGGGGTTTTAACACATGCAAGTCTCGAGTCCCGGGAATTGGTGAACGAGTGTGAACGTGTTTATCTTCATGTATTATGTGTTTATAATCATTATGTGACTTGTCGGTATGTGAAAATGTGTTAACATATGTTAAAACGGGGTTTAACGCGCAAAATACCAAGAACCAGGCCCTGAGGGCGATTAGGAAACCCTAATCGCCTTCAGAGGGGCGATTAGCAACATATGAGGGCGATTGGGACTGTATTATAGGCGATTGGGGGCTAATCGCATGATAGTGAAGGCGATTAGCAGCCCTAATCGCCTGATAAAGCTGCATAATAGCCTATACTGCACCTGACGACTAGAAACGCCTATAAATACCACCCTTGACCTCCGAAACACCATTTATGCAACCCTAGCCGTCCCATAACCTATCTCAACCCACAAACACCCTCTGGAACTCATTTTTACATCAAAACAACCATTTCCAAGCTTATTCCATCATTTTCTCTTAAATCCAAGGTGTGTTCTTCAAACCCAAACCTTTAAATGATCATATTTCGTTCCCTAAAAGTCCAGACCTGACTTATAAATGTTATTGTCTTTGAAAATCCATTTAAAACCGTTTTTAAACAAACCCAAACCTCTATGTGTGTTATATGTGATTAAAGGTAGGATTTTTAGGATTGAAACATGATTGTTTTTGTGTTATTAAGATGTTTATGGCTGTTACAAGTTAGTATGATGATGTTCTAGGAGTTTGAATGGTTTTGGTTGTGTATTGTTGAAGTTTGATATTTTGACCCATTTGAATGATTTTGATTGATTAAGGATGCTATGAGGTGTGTTGTTGATTGTTTGATGTTAGGGTTTGCTTTAGGATGATGCTAGAGCAGTAAGATACTATCGGACAACGTAGTTATGTGATTAAATCTGGATATTTGCTATTTAGGGCAAGTTCTTGCATGTTGATGTGATGTTTACATGTTAAGTTGCTATTTTGGGAAAACGCTCGCATTCGGGACTGTTAGAATGATGAAAACGTAGGTGTTTTGCTTGAAATATGTTTGTTAATGTGTTAGGATTGTTATTGGGGGTTTACACATGTTTCGTATCTGATTTGGAGGGTTAAACGCGCGAAATTGCATTGTACAGCTGCAGCAGGCGATTAGCATCCTAATCGCATGCTGCTATAGGCGATTAGGCACCCTTAGAGGGCGATTGGCATCATAATCGTGTGATGTATAGGCGATTAGCATTGCTAATTGCCTGTTGACCATCCCCAATCACATGTTGACTTTTCCTAATTGCATGCTAAGTTCCTAATCGCGTGTACTGCTGTTTTAAGTGTATTTTGACATTCCGAAACCTGATTCGACACCTAGGAACATGCTAGGAACCCCGTGACATGCCTGGTAACATAGTAACACGTGTTTGGACCTGTTTGTGCGTTATTTGACCTATGTGTTAGACTAGTTGAACTATAACACATGTTAAGTACTAAGTTGCATGATTTGTGTATGTTTGAGTATGAGATGAACACGTGGAATGTCGGGTCACCAATGGGATGTCGAGTCTTGTCTTACGTAGTCTGGTTATCGGTCAAACACGCTTTTCGGACACATAATGGTCATGGACTGAACTTAGGGACTAATGAACCCGACGGGTTATTAGTCTAACTTAACACATATCTTATGATAGGTCGCCACTAGTTGGGGCTATCATATCATATAAACGGTGTACTCATTTAACAGAAGACGCAACCTAAGGTGAGTTCACGGCCCCACTTTTATCTGTTTATGTTTTCGGGGGAGAAACATGCTACACACTTGTGTTCTTAAAAACTTACTCACAAACATGATTTGCTTATACAAAAGTGTTCGGCTTATTAAACAACCCTTTTAAGTTTTGGATTAAACTGTGAACATTCGGTGACGCATAACGGGAAACGGGGATGACGGTAGTTTAGTGTATTCATGTGAACGTGTATTCGTGAAATAGTGTAGTCGTGAAATAGTATATCCGTGTATTCGTGCATACGTGAAACCGTGTATCCGTGTATTTGTGTATTCGTGCATCCGTGTAGTCGTGTAACCAGGTACTCATACGTTGTGAACTCAGGTATTCGTGTATCCTAGCTTCGACATTGGTAAAGGTTTATCAAAGATCAAACACATGAAACATTTTCCTTAAAAACCTGTGAACTCACCAGTATTTTATACTGATGTTTTTAGCATGTTTTCTCAGGTCGCTAAGGTAGCAGCTGTCATCTAGGCGCACGGAGTCGCACTGGAGTTGTCTCGCGTCTAGGATCATTTATGCATGTTTTCTTTGGGATGTAAACTCTTAAACATATGTTTCTGATTTCTTTTGACTTTTGTAAACTCATACGCTTCCGCGCTTCCAAATGATGGTTTTTAAATCTTGCATGGTTTTTGTTTACGTATGTTTTTACATTTAGACGTCGTTTATTGTGACCGTTGACTTGGATCCTGGTGTGTCACACGCCTCGCGGTAGAACTCCGCATGTGGAAATTTGAGTGTGTGACAGATTGGTATCAGAGCCAATGGTTATAGTGAACTAGGACTGCATGTAGAGTCTAGACTATAGCCGAGTCTCACACACTAGATGGTCACATACTTTTGAGTCGTGTCTTTTGGTAAACATACTAACTTTGTCGGGGTGTCGGTATCCTTATCACACAGTGTCGTACTTTCTATCTCATTCTTGGTTATTCCTAGTTTCATTCGTTGATCTGTGTTGACTGTATCTTCCTAGGATGGGGGTATCGGTGACTTGAGGTTCGAGCTCGGGGCACGCCTTGAGGACCATGTAGAGCAATTTATCATTTCGGGTGCACACGAAATCATAAGTTAAAATGCATGGAAGACTTGGTGGATCTCGTGTTGGGATTAATGGTCACGTTTGGACCCAATCCTGGACTTTTCGTATTCTCTTGGTTTAGCGTTGGTGATGGGTCTGAGCGTTTGTTTCTTGTCTTTCTCAGAAGATGTCAGGGCGCACTGGTGGACGTACTGGGGGACGACGTGGAGGCCGCACTGGCGGGGGTAGAGGTGGTGGTAACATCACCCTGACGTATGATGAGCTCAATGAGATGATGCAGCAACAGTTGGGCGTTGCACTAGCTGCCTTTCAGGCGGCCCAGCAGACTTTCATGGGTGCTACTGCTCCTCCGGTGCAGGCGGGAGTTGCCTATAAGCGGTTTAAGGATTGTCAGCCCCTCAACTTCCGTGGTACGGAGGGAGCTGTAGAGTTGCTCAGGTGGTTGGAGAAGACGGAGTTGTTGTTTGCCTTATGTGAGACTCCAGCAGCGGATCGGGTAAAGTTCGATTCGGGAACCTTTTTAGGACCCGCCTTGACGTGGTGGAACTGCGTCACTCAGACACTTGGTCTCGGGGAGGCCAACGCCATGCCTTGGGCGGATTTCGTGCATAGGTTGAAGGATGAGTACTGCCCGCGAGAGGAGATCAAGAGGTTGGAACAAGAATACGGGAATCTTAAGATGGTGGGTTCTGAGATTGAGGAGTACACGATCAGGCACAACGAGTTAGCAGTGATGTGTCCAGGTTTATCGACACCGGAGTACAGGAGGATAGAGCAGTATCTTGCAGGATTGGTGCCAGAGATTGCGGGGTTGGTGTCTGCGAGGGATCCTACTACCATGTCTGAGGCTGTGCGGTCGGCTACCAAGATGACCAACTTGAAGATTACTGAAGGTGTCTTGCCTCCTAGGGGTTCTTCTGTGAAGGCGCCAGCGGATAACAAAAGGAAATGGGAGAGTGTTGAGAAGAGTTCAACTGCAGTTCAGCGGCAGTCGGCAACGAAGAAGGCTGAAGCTTCGGGGTCAGCGTCTGATCAGAAACAGGGAGGGTATGCGGGAAACCTCCCAAGGTGTAATCAGTGTGGGTTTCATCACACAGGTAATTGTAGCAAGTCCCGCTGTTATCGGTGTCATCAGTTTGGCCATCATGTTAAGGACTGTAGAGTCAATCTGCAACCAGGGCAGGCTCAAGCGGTTACCCCCACTCCTGTTCCTCGGGGAAATCGAGAGTGTTTTATTTGCGGCGAAGCAGGACATCTCAAGCGCAACTGCCCGAAACTGAACCAGGCTGAAGCTGGGGCCGCAGGTGGCGGTGGGAACAACGAGGGTGGTGGTCCGACTGCTCGTGTCTTTGTGATCGGTGCTAGGGAGAACCAGGTGGACCCAGACACTGTTACCCGTACGTATTCTTTCTTATCTCTTGTTACGCTTTGGTTTTACTTTTATCCGCATCGTTGTGCATTCGTGTCTTCGGGTGCTTTTCTTTATGGTTTGGTTTCTGTTTCTCATTCTTTGGGTCGATGAGGGTCCTTTGGGGATGCTACTTGGACGGTACCAGTGGGTTAGTCATACCGATCATAGTAGTCTCCAGTAGGCCTTCGATCGGGGGTCTCTTGTTTCATATGCACATTTGGGGAGGTGGTTTCCCGGTTGTTACTGTCGTGTTTTGATTCATGACCTTCACTCGTTGTATTTTGGGGAAACGTTACTTGGGCACACACAGAGGTCGACACTCATCACTGTTGAGGCCGAAAGAATCTCGGGGCGAGATTCCTTTCAACAGGGGGATGATGTGACGACCCGGAAAATTTTTCTTCTTATTCGTTCTCTCTCTTCGACTTCGGGAAATTTTCGGGACGAAAATTCTTTCAACAGGGGGATGATGTGACACCCGGCAAACTCCGGTAACTAACTTTTTGAAAACTTAGTAAGTCTACCTTAGCGAGTCGCGCATACGTTACACATAACAGGGTCAGTCGAGTCGAGTCGTACATCATTGGGGTTTTAACACACGCAAGTCTCGAGTCCCGGGAATTGGTGAACGAGTGTGAACGTGTTTATCTTCATGTATTATGTGTTAATAATCATTATGTGACTTGTCGGTATGTGAAAATGTGTTAACATATGTTAAAACGGGGTTTAACGCGCAAAATACCAAGAACCAGGCCCTGAGGGCGATTAGGAAACCCTAATCGCCTTCAGAGGGGCGATTAGCAACATATGAGGGCGATTGGGACTTTATTATAGGCGATTGGGGGCTAATCGCATGATAGTGAAGGCGATTAGCAGCCCTAATCGCCTGATAAAGCTGCATAATCGCCTATACTGCACCGGACGACTAGAAACGCCTATAAATACCACCCTTGACCTCCAAAACACCATTTATGCAACCCTAGCCGTCCCATAACCTATCTCAACCCACAAACACCCTCTGGAACTCATTTTTACATCAAAACAACCATTTCCAAGCTTATTCCATCATTTTCTCTTAAATCCAAGGGTGTTCTTCAAACCCAAACCTTTAAATGATTATATTTCGTTCCCTAAAAGTCCAGACCTGACTTATAAATGTTTTTGTCTTTGAAAATCCATTTAAAACCGTTTTTAAACAAACCCAAACCTCTATGTGTGTTATATGTGTTATATGTGATTAAAGGTAGGATTTTTAGGATTGAAACATGATTGTTTTTGTGTTATTAAGATGTTTATGGCTGTTACAAGTTAGTATGATGATGTTCTAGGAGTTTGAATGGTTTTGGTTGTGTATTGTTGAAGTTTGATGTTTTGACCCATTTGAATGATTTTGATTGATTAAGGATGCCATGAGGTGTGTTGTTGATTGTTTGATGTTAGGGTTTGTTTTAGGATGATACTAGAGCAGTAGGATACTATCGGACAACGTAGTTATGTGATTAAATCTGGATTGATGTGATGTTTACATGTTAAGTTGCTATTTTGGGAAAACGCTCGCATTCGGGACTGTTAGAATGATGAAAACTTAGGGGTTTTGCTTGAAATATGTTTGTTAATGTGTTAGGATTGTTATTGGGGGTTTACACATGTTTCGGATCTGATTTGGAGGGTTAAACGCGCGAAATTGCATTGTACAGCTGCAGCAGGCGATTAGCATCCTAATCGCATGCTGCTATAGGCGATTAGGCACCCTTAGAGGGCGATTGGCATCATAATCGTGTGATGTATAGGCGATTAGCATTGCTAATTGCTTGTTGACCATCCCCAATCACATGTTGACTTTTCCTAATTGCATGCTAAGTTCCTAATCGCGTGTACTACTGTTTTAAGTGTATTTTGACATTCCGAAACCCGATTCGACACCTAGGAACATGCTAGGAACCCCGTGACATGCCTGGTAACATAGTAACACGTGTTTGGACCTGTTTGTGCGTTATTTGACCTATGTGTTAGACTAGTTGAACTATAACACATGTTAAGTACTAAGTTGCATGATTTGTGTATGTTTGAGTATGAGATGAACACGTGGAATGTCGGGTCACCAATGGGATGTCGAGTCTTGTCTTACGTAGTCTGGTTATCGGTCAAACATGCTTTTCGGACACATAATGGTCATGGACTGGACTTAGGGACTAATGAACCCGACGGGTTATTAGTCTAACTTAACACATATCTTATGATAGGTCGCCACTAGTTGGGGCTATCATATCATATAAAAGGTGTACTCATTTAACAGAAGACGCAACCTAAGGTGAGTTCACGGCCCCACTTTTATCTGTTTTGGTTTTCGGGGGAGAAACATGCTACACACTTGTGTTCTTAAAAACTTACTCACAAACATGATTTGCTTATACAAAAGTGTTCGGCTTATTAAACAACTCTTTTAAGTTTTGGATTAAACTGTGAACATTCGGTGACGCATAACGGGAAACGGGGATGACGGTAGTTTAGTGTATTCATGTGAACGTGTATTCGTGAAATAGTGTAGTCGTGTGAACGTGTATTCGTGAAATAGTGTATCCGTGTATTCGTGCATACGTGAAACCGTGTATCCGTGTATTTGTGTATTCGTGCATCCGTGTAGTCGTGTAACCAGGTACTCATACGTTGTGAACTCAGGTATTCGTGTATCCTAGCTTCGACATTGGTAAAGGTTTATCAAAGATCAAACACATGAAACATTTTCCTTAAAAACCTGGGAACTCACCAGTATTTTATACTGACGTTTTTAGCATGTTTTCTCAGGTCGCTAAGGTAGCAGCTGTCATCTAGGCGCACAGAGTCGCACTGGAGTCGTCTCGCGTCTAGGATCATTTATGCATGTTTTCTTTGGGATGTTAAACTCTTAAACATATGTTTCTGATTTCTGTTGACTTTTGTAAACTCATACGCTTCCGCGCTTCCAAATGATGGTTTTTAAATCTTGCATGGTTTTTGTATACGTATGTTTTTACATTTAGACGTCGTTTATTGTGACCGTTGACTTGGATCCTGGTGTGTCACACGCCTCGCGGTAGAACTCCGCATGTGGAAATTTGAGGGTGTGACAATAAGACACCTTATGGCCTTCCAGTTCCTCTATTCGGGTCCATGAAACTCCAAAATTACCGATAGTTACGGCCTTTTAAACTGGAGTCTTTTCCTGTGTACGAATCTCTACATAATTCTTGCATCATGACACTCCAGTCAGCTTCGTATCCTATATCTGTGTCTGAAGCATGATAAGACACCTTATGGCCTTCCTGTTCCTCCATTCGGGTCCCTGAAACCCAAACAGTACCGATAGTTACGATCTCATAAAATGGAATATTTTCCTTTGTACGAATCTCTACATAATTCTCGCATTATGACTCTGAATACCCTCCAGTTAGCTTCGTATCCTGTATCTGAGTCTGTAGCATGATAAGACACCTTATGGCCTTCCCGTTCCTCCATTCGGGTCCCTGAAACTCCAAAATTACCGATAGTTACGGTCTTTTAAACGGGAGCCTTTTCCTGTGTACGAATCTCTACATAATTCTCGCAATATGACTCCGATTACTCTGCAGTCAACTTCGTATCCTAAATCTGAGTCCGTAGCATGATAAGACAACATATGGCCTTCCCGTTCCTCCATTCGGGTCCCTGAAACTCCATAAGTACCGATAATTACGGTCTCATAAACTAGAATCTTTTCCTGTGTACGAATCTCTACATAATTCTCGCATTATGACTCCGATTACCCTCCAGTCAGCTTCGTATCCTATATCTGAGTCTGTAGCATGATAAGAAACCTTACGGCCTTCTTGTTCCTCCATTCGAGTCCTTGAAACTCAAACAGTACCGATAGTTACGATCTCATAAACTCAAATATTTTCCTATATACGAATCTCTACATAATTCTCGCATTATGACCCCGATTACGCTCCAGTCAGCTTCGTATCCTATATCTGAGTCTGTAGCATGATAAGACACCTTATGGCCTTCCCGTTCCTCCATTCGGATCCCTGAAACTCAAACAATACCGTTAGTTACGATCTCATAAACTGAAATATTTTCCTGTGTACGAATCTCTACATAATTCTCGCATTATGACTCCGATTACGCTCCAGTCAGCTTCGTATCCTATATCTGAGTCTGTAGCATGATAAGACACCTTATGGCTTTCCCGTTCCTCCATTCGGATCCCTGAAACTCCAAAAGTACCGATAATTACAGTCTCATAAACTTGAATCTTTTCCTGTGTACGAATCTCTACATAATTCTCGCATTATGACTCCGATTACTCTCCAGTCAGCTTCGTATCCGATATCTGAGTCTGTAGCATGATAAGACACCTTATGGCCTTCCAGTTCCTCTATTCGGGTCCATGAAACTCCAAAATTACCGATAGTTACGGTCTTTTAAACTGGAGTCTTTTCCTGTGTACGAATCTCTACATAATTCTTGCATCATGACACTCCAGTCAGCTTCGTATCCTATATCTGTGTCTGAAGCATGATAAGACACCTTATGGCCTTCCTGTTCCTCCATTCGGGTCCCTGAAACCCAAACAGTACCGATAGTTACGATCTCATAAAATGGAATATTTTCCTTTGTACGAATCTCTACATAATTCTCGCATTATGACTCTGAATACCCTCCAGTTAGCTTCGTATCCTGTATCTGAGTCTGTAGCATGATAAGACACCTTATGGCCTTCCCGTTCCTCCATTCGGGTCCCTGAAACTCCAAAATTACCGATAGTTACGGTCTTTTAAACGGGAGCCTTTTCCTGTGTACGAATCTCTACATAATTCTCGCAATATGACTCCGATTACTCTGCAGTCAACTTCGTATCCTAAATCTGAGTCCGTAGCATGATAAGACAACATATGGCCTTCCCGTTCCTCCATTCGGGTCCCTGAAACTCCATAAGTACCGATAATTACGGTCTCATAAACTAGAATCTTTTCCTGTGTACGAATCTCTACATAATTCTCGCATTATGACTCCGATTACCCTCCAGTCAGCTTCGTATCCTATATCTGAGTCTGTAGCATGATAAGAAACCTTACGGCCTTCTTGTTCCTCCATTCGAGTCCTTGAAACTCAAACAGTACCGATAGTTACGATCTCATAAACTCAAATATTTTCCTATATACGAATCTCTACATAATTCTCGCATTATGACCCCGATTACGCTCCAGTCAGCTTCGTATCCTATATCTGAGTCTGTAGCATGATAAGACACCTTATGGCCTTCCCGTTCCTCCATTCGGATCCCTGAAACTCAAACAATACCGTTAGTTACGATCTCATAAACTGAAATATTTTCCTGTGTACGAATCTCTACATAATTCTCGCATTATGACTCCGATTACGCTCCAGTCAGCTTCGTATCCTATATCTGAGTCTGTAGCATGATAAGACACCTTATGGCTTTCCCGTTCCTCCATTCGGATCCCTGAAACTCCAAAAGTACCGATAATTACAGTCTCATAAACTTGAATCTTTTCCTGTGTACGAATCTCTACATAATTCTCGCATTATGACTCCGATTACTCTCCAGTCAGCTTCGTATCCGATATCTGAGTCTGTAGCATGATAAGACACCTTATGGCCTTCCAGTTCCTCTATTCGGGTCCATGAAACTCCAAAATTACCGATAGTTACGGTCTTTTAAACTGGAGTCTTTTCCTGTGTACGAATCTCTACATAATTCTTGCATCATGACTCCTATTACACTCCAGTGAGCTTCGTATCCTATATCTGTGTCTGAAGCATGATAAGACACCTTATGGCCTTCCTGTTCCTCCATTCGGGTCCCTGAAACCCAAACAGTACCGATAGTTACGATCTCATAAAATGGAATATTTTCATGTGTACGAATCTCTACATAATTCTCGCATTATGACTCTGATTACCCTCCAGTTAGCTTCGTATCCTGTATCTGAGTCTGTAGCATGATAAGACACCTTATGGCCTTCCCGTTCCTCCATTCGGGTCCCTGAAACTCCAAAATTACCGATAGTTACGGTCTTTTAAACGGGAGCCTTTTCCTGTGTACGAATCTCTACATAATTCTCGCATTATGACCCCGATTACTCTACAGTCAACTTCGTATCCTAAATCTGAGTCCGTAGCATGATAAGACAACATATGGCCTTCCCGTTCCTCCATTCGGGTCCCTGAAACTCCATAAGTACCGATAATTACGGTCTCATAAACTAGAATCTTTTCCTGTGTGGAATCTCCACATAATTCTCGCATTATGACTCCGATTACCCTCCAGTCAGCTTCGTATCCTATATCTGAGTCTGTAGCATGATAAGAAACCTTACGGCCTTCTTGTTCCTCCATTCGAGTCCTTGAAACTCAAACAGTACCGATAGTTACGATCTCATAAACTCAAATATTTTCCTATATACGAATCTCTAGATAATTCTCGCATTATGACTCCGATTACGCTCCAGTCAGCTTCGTATCCTATATCTGAGTCTGTAGCATGATAAGACACCTTATGGCCTTCCCGTTCCTCCATTCGGATCCCTGAAACTCAAACAATACCGTTAGTTACGATCTCATAAACTGAAATATTTTCCTGTGTACGAATCTCTACATAATTCTCGCATTATGACTCCGATTACGCTCCAGTCAGCTTCGTATCCTATATCTGAGTCTGTAGCATGATAAGACACCTTATGGCTTTCCCGTTCCTCCATTCGGATCCCTGAAACTCCAAAAGTACCGATAATTACAGTCTCATAAACTTGAATCTTTTCCTGTGTACGAATCTCTACATAATTCTCGCATTATGACTCCGATTACTCTCCAGTCAGCTTCGTATCCGATATCTGAGTCTGTAGCATGATAAGACACCTTATGGCCTTCCAGTTCCTCTATTCGGGTCCATGAAACTCCAAAATTACCGATAGTTACGGTCTTTTAAACTGGAGTCTTTTCCTGTGTACGAATCTCTACATAATTCTTGCATCATGACTCCTATTACACTCCAGTGAGCTTCGTATCCTATATCTGTGTCTGAAGCATGATAAGACACCTTATGGCCTTCCTGTTCCTCCATTCGGGTCCCTGAAACCCAAACAGTACCGATAGTTACGATCTCATAAAATGGAATATTTTCATGTGTACGAATCTCTACATAATTCTCGCATTATGACTCTGATTACCCTCCAGTTAGCTTCGTATCCTGTATCTGAGTCTGTAGCATGATAAGACACCTTATGGCCTTCCCGTTCCTCCATTCGGGTCCCTGAAACTCCAAAATTACCGATAGTTACGGTCTTTTAAACGGGAGCCTTTTCCTGTGTACGAATCTCTACATAATTCTCGCATTATGACCCCGATTACTCTACAGTCAACTTCGTATCCTAAATCTGAGTCCGTAGCATGATAAGACAACATATGGCCTTCCCGTTCCTCCATTCGGGTCCCTGAAACTCCATAAGTACCGATAATTACGGTCTCATAAACTAGAATCTTTTCCTGTGTGGAATCTCCACATAATTCTCGCATTATGACTCCGATTACCCTCCAGTCAGCTTCGTATCCTATATCTGAGTCTGTAGCATGATAAGAAACCTTACGGCCTTCTTGTTCCTCCATTCGAGTCCTTGAAACTCAAACAGTACCGATAGTTACGATCTCATAAACTCAAATATTTTCCTATATACGAATCTCTAGATAATTCTCGCATTATGACTCCGATTACGCTCCAGTCAGCTTCGTATCCTATATCTGAGTCTGTAGCATGATAAGACACCTTATGGCCTTCCCGTTCCTCCATTCGGATCCCTGAAACTCAAACAATACCGTTAGTTACGATCTCATAAACTGAAATATTTTCCTGTGTACGAATCTCTACATAATTCTCGCATTATGACTCCGATTACGCTCCAGTCAGCTTCGTATCCTATATCTGAGTCTGTAGCATGATAAGACACCTTATGGCTTTCCCGTTCCTCCATTCGGATCCCTGAAACTCCAAAAGTACCGATAATTACAGTCTCATAAACTTGAATCTTTTCCTGTGTACGAATCTCTACATAATTCTCGCATTATGACTCCGATTACTCTCCAGTCAGCTTCGTATCCGATATCTGAGTCTGTAGCATGATAAGACACCTTATGGCCTTCCAGTTCCTCTATTCGGGTCCATGAAACTCCAAAATTACCGATAGTTACGGTCTTTTAAACTGGAGTCTTTTCCTGTGTACGAATCTCTACATAATTCTTGCATCATGACTCCTATTACACTCCAGTGAGCTTCGTATCCTATATCTGTGTCTGAAGCATGATAAGACACCTTATGGCCTTCCTGTTCCTCCATTCGGGTCCCTGAAACCCAAACAGTACCGATAGTTACGATCTCATAAAATGGAATATTTTCATGTGTACGAATCTCTACATAATTCTCGCATTATGACTCTGATTACCCTCCAGTTAGCTTCGTATCCTGTATCTGAGTCTGTAGCATGATAAGACACCTTATGGCCTTCCCGTTCCTCCATTCGGGTCCCTGAAACTCCAAAATTACCGATAGTTACGGTCTTTTAAACGGGAGCCTTTTCCTGTGTACGAATCTCTACATAATTCTCGCATTATGACACCGATTACTCTACAGTCAACTTCGTATCCTAAATCTGAGTCCGTAGCATGATAAGACAACATATGGCCTTCCCGTTCCTCCATTCGGGTCCCTGAAACTCCATAAGTACCGATAATTACGGTCTCATAAACTAGAATCTTTTCCTGTGTGGAATCTCCACATAATTCTCGCATTATGACTCCGATTACCCTCCAGTCAGCTTCGTATCCTATATCTGAGTCTGTAGCATGATAAGAAACCTTACGGCCTTCTTGTTCCTCCATTCGAGTCCTTGAAACTCAAACAGTACCGATAGTTACGATCTCATAAACTCAAATATTTTCCTATATACGAATCTCTACATAATTCTCGCATTATGACTCCGATTACGCTCCAGTCAGCTTCGTATCCTATATCTGAGTCTGTAGCATGATAAGACACCTTATGGCCTTCCCGTTCCTCCATTCGGATCCCTGAAACTCAAACAATACCGTTAGTTACGATCTCATAAACTGAAATATTTTCCTGTGTACGAATCTCTACATAATTCTCGCATTATGACTCCGATTACGCTCCAGTCAGCTTCGTATCCTATATCTGAGTCTGTAGCATGATAAGACACCTTATGGCTTTCCCGTTCCTCCATTCGGATCCCTGAAACTCCAAAAGTACCGATAATTACAGTCTCATAAACTTGAATCTTTTCCTGTGTACGAATCTCTACATAATTCTCGCATTATGACTCCGATTACTCTCCAGTCAGCTTCGTATCCGATATCTGAGTCTGTAGCATGATAAGACACCTTATGGCCTTCCAGTTCCTCTATTCGGGTCCATGAAACTCCAAAATTACCGATAGTTACGGTCTTTTAAACTGGAGTCTTTTCCTGTGTACGAATCTCTACATAATT
Source organism: Ambrosia artemisiifolia (assembly GCA_032199755.1). Lineage (NCBI taxonomy): Eukaryota > Viridiplantae > Streptophyta > Magnoliopsida > Asterales > Asteraceae > Ambrosia > Ambrosia artemisiifolia. The sequence goes on from CM063521.1 coordinate 27,695,960, forward strand.
CTTGCATCATGACTCCTATTACACTCCAGTCAGCTTCGTATCCTATATCTGTGTCTGAAGCATGATAAGACACCTTATGGCCTTCCTGTTCCTCCATTCGGGTCCCTGAAACCCAAACAGTACCGATAGTTACGATCTCATAAAATGGAATATTTTCCTGTGTAAGAATCTCTACATAATTCTCGCATTATGACTCTGATTACCCTCCTGTTAGCTTCGTATCCTGTATCTGAGTCTGTAGCATGATAAGACACCTTATGGCCTTCCCGTTCCTCCATTCGGGTCCCTAAAACCCCAAAATTACCGATAGTTACGGTCTTTTAAACGGGAGCCTTTTCCTGTGTACGAATCTCTACATAATTCTCGCATTATGACCCCGATTACTCTGCAGTCAACTTCGTATCCTAAATCTGAGTCCGTAGCATGATAAGACAACATATGGCCTTCCCGTTCCTCCATTCGGGTCCCTGAAACTCCATAAGTACCGATAATTACGGTCTCATAAACTAGAATCTTTTCCTGTGTGGAATCTCCACATAATTCTCGCATTATGACTCCGATTACCCTCCAGTCAGCTTCGTATCCTATATCTGAGTCTGTAGCATGATAAGACACCTTACGGCCTTCTTGTTCCTCCATTCGAGTCCCTGAAACTCAAACAGTACCGATAGTTACGATCTCATAAACTCAAATATTTTCCTGTATACGAATCTCTACATAATTCTCGCATTATGACTCCGATTACGCTCCACTCAGCTTCGTATCCTATATCTGAGTCTGTAGCATGATAAGACACCTTATGGCCTTCCCGTTCCTCCATTCGGATCCCTCAAACTCAAACAATACCGTTAGTTACGATCTCATAAACTGAAATATTTTCCTGTGTACGAATCTCTACATAATTCTCGCATTATGACTCCGATTACGCTCCAGTCAGCTTTGTATCCGATATCTGAGTCTGTAGCATGATAAGACACCTTATGGCTTTCCCGTTCCTCCATTCGGATCCCTGAAACTCCAAAAGTACCGATAATTACAGTCTCATAAACTTGAATCTTTTCCTGTGTACGAATCTCTACATAATTCTCGCATTATGACTCTGATTACCCTCCAGTCAGCTTCTTATCCTATATCTGTGCCTGAAGCATGATAAGACACCTTATGGCCTTCCCGTTCCTCCATTCGGGTCCCTGAAACTCCAAAAGCACCGATAGTTACGGTCTCATAAACTGGAATCTTTTCCTTTGTACGAATCTCTACATAATTCTCGCATTTTGACTCCGATTACCCTCCAGTCAGCTTCGTATCCGATATCTTAGTCTGTAACATGATAAGACTCGTTACGGCCTTCCAGTTCCTCTATTCGGGTCCCTGAAACTCCAAAAGTACCGATAATTACAGTCTCATAAACTTAAATCTTTTCCTGTGTACGAATCTCTACATAATTGTCGCATCATGACTCCTATTACACTCCAGTCAGCTTCGTATCCTATATTTGAGTCTGTAGCATGATAAGACACCTTATGGCCTTCCTGTTCCTCCATTCGGGTCCCTGAAAATCAAACAGTACTGATAGATATGATCTCATAAAATGGAGTATTTTCCTGTGTACGAATCTCTACATAATTCTCGCATTATGACTATGATTACCCTCCAGTCAGCTTCGTATCCTATATCTGAGTCTGTAGCATGATAAGACACCTTATGGCCTTCCCGTTCCTCCATTCCGGTCCCTGAAACTCCAAAAGTACCGATAATTACAGTCTCATAAACTTGAATCTTTTCCTGTGTACGAATCTCTACATAATTATCGCATTATGACTTCGATTACCCTCCAGTCAGCTTCGTATCCTATATCTGAGTCTGTAGCATGATAAGACACCTTATGGCCTTCCAGTTCCTCTATTCGGGTCCATGAAACTCCAAAATTACCGATAGTTACGGTCTTTTAAACTGGAGTCTTTTCCTGTGTACGAATCTCTACATAATTCTTGCATCATGACTCCTATTACACTCCAGTCAGCTTCGTATCCTATATCTGTGTCTGAAGCATGATAAGACACCTTATGGCCTTCCTGTTCCTCCATTCGGGTCCCTGAAACCCAAACAGTACCGATAGTTACGATCTCATAAAATGGAATATTTTCCTGTGTATGAATCTCTACATAATTCTGGCATTATGACTCTGAATACCCTCCAGTTAGCTTCGTATCCTGTATCTGAGTCTGTAGCTTGATAAGACACCTTATGGCCTTCCCGTTCCTCCATTCGGGTCCCTGAAACTCCAAAATTACCGATAGTTACGGTCTTTTAAACGGGAGCCTTTTCCTGTGTACGAATCTCTACATAATTCTCGCATTATGACTCCGATTACTCTGCAGTCAACTTCGTATCCTAAATCTGAGTCCGTAGCATGATAAGACAACATATGGCCTTCCCGTTCCTCCATTCGGGTCCCTGAAACTCCATAAGTACCGATAATTACGGTCTCATAAACTAGAATCTTTTCCTGTGTGGAATCTCCACATAATTCTCGCATTATGACTCCGATTACCCTCCAGTCAGCTTCGTATCCTATATCTGAGTCTGTAGCATGATAAGACACCTTACGGCCTTCTTGTTCCTCCATTCGAGTCCTTGAAACTCAAACAGTACCGATAGTTACGATCTCATGAACTCAAATATTTTCCTATATACGAATCTCTACATAATTCTCGCATTATGACTCCGATTACGCTCCAGTCAGCTTCGTATCCTATATCTGAGTCTGTAGCATGACAAGACACCTTATGGCCTTCCCGTTCCTCCATTCGGATCCCTGAAACTCAAACAATACCGTTAGTTACGATCTCATAAACTGAAATATTTTCCTGTGTACGAATCTCTACATAATTCTCGCATTATGACTCCGATTACGCTCCAGTCAGCTTTGTATCCTATATCTGAGTCTGTAGCATGATAAGACACCTTATGGCTTTCCCGTTCTTCCATTCGGATCCCTGAAACTCGAAAAGTACCGATAATTACAGTCTCATAAACTTGAATCTTTTCCTGTGTACGAATCTCTACATAATTCTCGCATTATGACTCTGATTACCCACCAGTCAGCTTCGTATCCTATATCTGTGTCTGAAGCATGATAAGACACCTTATGGCCTTCCCGTTCCTCCATTCGGGTCCCTGAAACTCCAAAAGTACCGATAGTTACGGTCTCATAAACTGGAATCTTTTCCTGTGTACGAATCTCTACATAATTCTCGCATTTTGACTCCGATTACCCTCCAGTCAGCTTCGTATCCGATATCTTAGTCTGTAGCATGATAAGACTCCTTACGGCCTTCCAGTTCCTCTATTCTAGTCCCTGAAACTCCAAAAGTACCGATAATTACAGTCTCATAAACTTAAATCTTTTCCTGTGTACGAATCTCTACATAATTGTCGCATCATGACTCCTATTACACTCCAGTCAGCTTCGTATCCTATATTTGAGTCTGTAGCATGATAAGAAACCTTATGGCCTTCCTGTTTCTCCATTCGGGTCCCTGAAAATCAAACAGGAGCCTTTTCCTGTGTACGAATCTCTACATAATTCTCGCATTATGACTCCGATTACTCTGCAGTCAACTTCGTATCCTAAATCTGAGTCTGTAGCATGATAAGACAACTTATGGCCTTCCCGTTCCTCCATTCGGGTCCCTGAAACTCCATAAGTACCGATAATTACGGTCTCATAAACTAGAATCTTTTCCTGTGTACGAATCTCCACATAATTCTCGCATTATGACTCCGATTACCCTCCAGTCAGCTTCGTATCCTATATCTGATTCTGTAGCATGATAAGACACCTTACGGCCTTCTTGTTCCTCCATTCGAGTCCCTGAAACTCAAACAGTACCGATAGTTACGATCTCATAAACTGAAATATTTTCCTGTGTACGAATCTCTACATAATTCTCGCATTATGACTCCGATTACGCTCCAGTCAGCTTCGTATCCTATATCTGAGTCTGTAGCATGATAAGACACCTTATGGCCTTCCCGTTACTCCATTCGGATCCCTGAAACTCCAAAAGTACCGATAATTACAGTCTCATAAACTTGAATCTTTTCCTGTGTACGAATCTCTACATAATTCTCGCATTATGATTCTGATTACCCTCCAGTCAACTTTGTCACACCCTCAAATTTCCACTGCGGAGTTTTACCGCGGGGCGCATGACATACCAGGATCCCATAGCCATAAGTCATATGAACGAACTCTAAATGCCCAAACCATTTAGTTCGTTTTCAAAAACCAAGTTTAGTTAAGCTGCGGAAGCGTAAACCAAATTTCAACCTTTTAGAAACCATGCGCAAAACAACGCGCCCAAATTAAAACCATATAAAGATAAATGTAAAAGCATGATATATAATTTAGGTGTATGCCCAAGACCCCAAATGCAGTGAACGTGCAGTGCTTCCTAATCGTGACACCGGAAGCTAACTACCTGCAAAAGCATGTAAATGGTGGGTCAACAAACAATGTTGGTGAGTTCACAATGTAAAGAAAGTGAGTAAGTAAATACGCTGGTTTCCAAAAACCACGTAACCAGGTAAAAGCGTAGGTCCTCAAGACCCAAAAGTTCAAGTGTTATCAGTTTAAGCTTGTCAGGGGTAGCTAGCCCACTCATTGTAACTAAACAGGTGATTATTGGGAACATACAGAAGTTATAAGTTTTTGCCTTAGTACTAGTGTCTATCAACACTAGCAGTTCAGCTCCTTTAGAGCGTGGTCAGAAGTTCATGCCCGTGACACAAGCACCTCAAGCATGAGGTTGCTGCACAACCTAATAGCGCTATCAACTAATACCCCGTTCGCCTACAGCGATTAACCCAATAATATGTAAGGACTTTAAATGATAGAGTGTGTTTAGTTCACAAAGGACAGTAAAGTTTTAAACTGATAAAAGCGTGATCCACACAAGGAATCGTAAAACCCAACCCACACAAGGAGTCAAAATCCGAGTTGTAAGAGTAGTCCCAAACCGGACTAGAAAAAGTTAAGTAAGTTGTCTCAAACCCGAGACGCATGCTTTCGAGAAAAAGTAGTGAAACTCACCTTGGGTTGCAAGCAAAAATATCCAAACTCCAAAACAATAGGGTGCTACCGACTCCCTTTTACAAGTGTCACTAAGTGAGTATATGTGTATAATTAATACACCATATAACCCGTTTGTCCAAGACGTTTAAATGTTCAAAACCGTGTAGTGACACCTAATGATTCTAAATGCACAAGTAGACCCTACGAACCCGTTGGTGAACACAATGATTATTATCAGTTATACACTTCATATACACCTCATATAAGTGCTCATACAAGCTCATGTCAATTACAAGTCATACAAGACTCCAAATAGCCACATAAGCGTACATTACATAATCTGCGTTTTTAGGACAGATTATGCGCTATGAAAATCAATTTATTAAAAATACTTATCCAATGAATTAGACTCCCAAAATTTTACTGAATATTCCAGGGAGTCTACCGGACTAGTCAATATTTTTATTTCGTGATAAAAGTATACACAAAAATTATGAAAAATCATACAATACAGCTATGTCCAGAAAATACTCACAACATATCAGATTAGTAGAAAAATTCCTAAAAATTGTGTATTCATCCAAACGGGATGAATCCACTTGGAAAAGTCAAGTTTCATCAATGTCGACCTACTGTCCAAATTTCATAAGCTAACTCTTTGTAAAACTCAAGTTATGATCGTTTAAAGTTGACCCAGTTTACTAATCCGAAAATCTGATATGACTTTTAATCAAAGAAAATTCCAAAAAGATACCATACGATATCCAAATCGCGCGAACTTAACCATTCTGAAAAGCCAAGATTATGAATAACATGTTCGAACTAAGAAACAATCAAAACAAATAGTTTAAGATCATGTTATAAAGCCTACAAATCGAAACATGCAATCTGTCCGTTTTTAATCAAGTTAAGATTTTATTATTAACGCATCCTATAACCATATTACCGCCTAAATATTATCATAAACATGTAATACATCATGATCATACAACATAACAGCCCCAACATGCAAGTTTCATTACAAATATTGTTATCTATAAACCCTACATATTTATAAATAAAAACCATGCATTAACAAGCAACACACCATATAATAATCACAAAGCTTAATGTTTAACATGTTAATATTTTATAAAACTCATATTTTAACCCTTGTTACTTTACATTAGACCTGGACAAATCGAGTTTGTGATGTTTTAAAACATAATTAAAACATAGAAAAGAGATTAAAATATATGTAGAGTTGTTGTATACCTTATGACCTTTAATCCTTTTAATCCTAAACCTTCTCAAGCTCCTAGGATCTTTAGATTATGTTAATGACAGAGGGTAGGGTTTAATTTTCGTAATTAGGGGCTGTAGGGTTGATTAGGGTTGAGTTATAATGAATTAAATGGTTCAAATTCGTTTTTATAATTTCCTTCAGCGATATGGGTCCATAGGCCGACAATGGGCCACGCCAAACTCCAAGGAGAGCAGCCCAACACTACACGCGCCTAGGCCTGCTTCATTTGCTTCCATATTATATTTTGTTTTTGATTTTGTCGTCTAGCACAAGCAGATGTGTAAACTTGAATTCAAGTTTGCCATTTGTATTTTTTTTTCTTTGAAATGCTAGTTGGTCACGCCACCAAGTTTAACACTTATATATATATAATATTTAACCCAAATATTTTATAACTAGTTTACCACTCCCGGTCCAAGTAGAGTTGGCTTTGGACCCGGTTCCGCATACTCGCGTACAAAAATTAGTTTCGCTTAATTCTAAATCATTTTGCGTAATAGTTTATATATAAAATATAATAATTCTATGAAATATTTAACCCAATATTTTATAACTTAAATACGATCCCCAGTCAGTCAAGTGTTGGTTATGAGTTTGGTACCTTGTTTTCACATAATAACATGTAACGCCACTTCAGTTCACAGATAAATTCACATAAGAATATAATTTCAAATAATGTAAAATGAGTTATTCTACAATTATTTGTTTTATTGTTTCATCAACGTTCAGGGTTCAAGACTTGCGTATGCAGTTGTTCACCTATAACCGCATATCATGTGACTCTCCTAACTAACCCTAGTTAAGTAGAGTGCAAGGAATGTAAGTACAAGTTAACTAGAGTTTAGCGAAAGTAAGAACCTGAAATTGCGGGGTATCACATCATCCCCAAGTTGAAAAGAATTTCGTCTCGAAATTCAGCAAGTAAACAATAAAGCCAGTTAGAAAAGTGTGCTTGGTTCCCGGATGTCACATCATCCCCAAGTTGAAAGGAATTTCGCCTCGAAATTCACTTTGAGAGAGCTGCTTTACGTTTAGTGTTTGGTTTATGCATAGTTTCAGGTTTAGTAAGGAGATGTGGGTATTTAAGCCGCATTTGATCCATGCGTTCCCACGTGTATTCCGGTCCTAGACGGGAATTTCATCACACCTTAACAATGGGTATGGTGTTCTGTTTGAGTTTCTTGACGCCCCGCTCAAGAATCTCCACTGGTTCTTCCATGAATCGTAGCTGATCGTCCACCTGGATCTCCTCCAGTAGCACCACCAGTGTTGTATCCAACAGGCGTTTCTTTAGATTCGATACGTGGAATACATCGTATACCCCAATGAGTTTATTAGGAAGGTTTAACCTGTAAGTTACTAGACCAATCCTTTCGACAATCTCGAATGGTCCGACATACCGCAGGTTTAACTTTCCACGTTTCCCGAGGCGTATGACACCTTCCCAAGGTGATAACCTTAATATTACTTCGTCCCCAATCTGGAACTCCAATGGTTTCCTACGCTTATCAGCGTAACTTTTATGTCGATCTCATGCAACAGCCATCCGGTTTCTCATTTGCACTATCTTCTCAGAAGTTTCGTGCACGAGTTCGGGACCTGTCAGCTGGCTATCCCCAACGTCAGTCCAGCAGATGGGAGACCTACACTTGCGTCCATATAGTGCCTCAAAAGGCGCACACTGAACAAAAGTATGGTAACTGTTGTTATACGAGAATTCGATTAAAGGCAAGTGCTTATCCCAACTGTTGCCAAAGTCCACCACGCACGCTCGTAGCAGATCTTCCAATGTTTGGATGGTACATTTACTTTGTCCATCCGTCTGTGGGTGATAGGTTGTGCTGATATCTAAGCGAGTCCCCAAAGCCTCTTGGAGAGTAGTCAAAAAAATGAGAAGTAAATCGCGCATCGCGATCAGATATGATGGAAGTAGGCACCCCGTGCCTAAAGACGACCTCCTTGATATAGATGTTGGCCAGTTTCTCAAGCGTGTCGGTTCCCTTTATTGCTAGGAAATGTGCCGATTTGGTTAAATGATCGACGATAACCCAAATCATGTTATGCCCACTTGGCGTTTTAGAGAGCTTTCTGATAAAGTCCATAGAAATTCCGTCCCATTTCCAGATAGGGATTTCTGGTTTCTGGAGTAAGCCTGAAGGTTTCTGATATTCAATCTTAACCTTTACACAAGTCAAGCACTTACTAACATAAGTAGCTATCTCTGCTTTCATGTTTGGCCACCAGTAAAGAGTTTTAAGGTCTTGGTACATTTTATCCGAACCAGGATGTACCGAATAACGAGAGGTGTGAGCGTCATCGAGCACTAGTTGTCTGAGATCCCCAAAACGTGACTCGATTCATGAAGTACTGAAGACCATCTGTCCTCAGTTCTAGGTGCTTATCAGCACCGTGCAAAGTTTCAAGCCCAATGTTTTCCTCTTTCAAAGCCTCGCCCTGGGGTTCACGTATCTTATCAGGAAGATTAGAATGTATGGTAAGTTGTAAGGCTCGCACTCGTTTGGGTTTTGTTTCCTTACGGCTCAGGGCATCTGCTACTACATTAGCCTTCCCTGGATGATACTTGATGGCACAGTCATAATCATTCAGGAGCTCGACCCATCGACGTTGTCGCATGTTCAGATCCTCCTGATCGAATATGTGCTGGAGGCTCTGGTGATCAGTGAAGATCGTACACTTTGTCCCATAGAGATAGTGCCTCCAAATCTTGAGAGCGACAACCACCGCTCCTAGTTCCAAGTCATGGGTGGTGTAATTCTTCTCATGAACCTTCAGTTGTCGTGAAGCATACGCGATCACCTTCTCACGTTGCATCAGTACACACCCTAACCCTTAGATAGACGCATCACCATACACCACAAAGTCCTCTGTACCCTCAGGTAGTGATAGTATAGGTGCACTGCAAAGTTTTTTTTTTTTTTTTTCAATAATTGAGAAGCAGATTCTTGGGCATCTCCCCACTTGTAAGTAATTCCCTTTTGCATCAAAGCAGTGAGGGGTTGAGTGATCTTAGAGAATCCCTCAATGAATCTGCGATAATATCCCACAAGACCAAGAAACTGGTGCACCTCTGTAGGAGTCTTAGGAGCCTCCCACTTTTTAATAGCATCAATCTTGGCAGGATCGACATGTATTCCTGCCTCGTTAACCACATGCCCCAAGAATTGGACCTCATGAATCCAGAAGTCACATTTAGAGAACTTCGCATACAACTGATCATTTCTCAAGAGTTCCAAGATCAGCAGCAGCTGTTGCTCGTGCTCTTCCCTGCTCTTGGAATAGATTAAGATGTCATCTATGAACACTATGACGAATTTGTCCAAATAAGGCTTGCACACACGGTTCATAAGATCCATGAACACAGCTGGTGCATTAGTCAACCAAAATGGCATTACCAAACACTCATAATGTCCATAACGAGTTCGAAAGGTTGTCTTCGCTACATCCTCCTCTTGGACTCTCAGTCGGTGATACCATGACCTCAAGTCAATCTTGGAATAGGAACTCGACTCTTGAAAGTGATCGAAAAAAAGTCATCAATACAAGGCAAAGGGTAGCGGTTCCCAACCGTCACGTTGTTTAACTCCCGATAATCAATACAAATGCGGAAGCTCCCATCCTTCTTCTTAACAAACAGGACTGGGGCTCCGCATGGTGAAGAATTAGGTCTAATGAAACCCCTATCCAATAGCGCTTGGAGTTGTGTAGATAATTCTTGACGTTTGCCTGGTGCTAGGCGGTATGGTGCGCATGCAACTAGAGCTGCTCCAGGTGCAAGATCAATTTGAAACTCCACTTGACGAACAGGTGGAAGTCCAGGTAGTTCCTCTGGGAAAACATCTGGGAAATCTCGGACTACTAGGATGTCCTCAATTTTTGTTTCACTTCAGCTCGAGTATCAGAAATGTTAGCCAATATGGCTGGGTAGCCCTTTCGAATACACTTCTGGGCTTTCAAGAAAGAGATGATGCCCACCATGGCACCACCACGATCACCCTGTATAGATAAAAGTTCTCCACCAGGGAGAGGGATACGAACAATCTTATCCTGGTAGAGAATTTCAGCATGTTGTTTGGACAACCAGTCCATGCCAACCACGAAATCAAAGCTTCCTAGGGTGATAGGTAAAAGGTTGATGGCAAACAATTACCCATCTGGCTCGAGCTTACAGTCGCGATGGATGTGGGTTACCTCAACAGGTTTCCCATCAGCTAACTCTACAGAATGCGTGGTATCAAGAAGAGTAGGGACCATCCCTAGCTGTTTGCTAAGTTTCAAAAGAAAACACAAAGCTGATATTCGCACCAGAATCGAAAGGGACAGCAGCAAGATTGTCCTCTCCAGAAAACTTACTTGTCAACTCATTGTTTTCGCCCTTGGCTCCTCCCGAGCCAACTATGCAAACTGTTCTCTTGCTCACACTATCCCACGTTCTCTTGCTATCACAAGAAACGAAAGGTGAAGCACTATGCTTTGGAAAAGCACCGTGCTCAAAAGCCTCACTAGGGTGTTTGTGAGCTAGGTGAAAATTTTGTTATATTCTGGGTAGGTGAGCTGCAGTGACCATGCCACGAATCTGAGAGGCCCACCCTTTTGGTATGAAGCTCGATCCGTTTGTAAGGTAGGCTAAATATGTTTGAGCATATAGTAGCTAAATCCTGTAGCTTGTTAGTGTAGGCGTCGATCTCAGACCCAACCATCTTTAGATAACAAGTTTCTAAATTTCGTCACGGGGGTTACATTCTCCATCCAAGTATTTGTAATTCAGCGAGTGTGCATGTGGCATACGTTACCCCATCCTGCTTGGGGCAAATGCACATGGCAAAGACTTATACTATCAAGCAATCTCCTTCTGTCCTGTTGGAGTTATTGGGGTTTACTACCCCCAAGAGTCTTGGAAATATGCTAGCGAGTTGTTGTTGTGGCGTATGCGTTCAAGGAATAAGGAAGTTCAAATGCGAAAGTCAAGAGAAAGTAATGATTTAGCAGAATAGATCCTTACTAGCTTGGATTGCTCGTAAGAATCCACCCTTATCTAAGTTTACAAAAGGGAAAGGAAAAAAAAAGACAGGTAAGAAAAGGTAAGAGCCATTCGTCGCCATGCTCTGTCTAGATAGTAGAGCCTTCATTCTCACGTTCCATGTGTTCGTCCTGCTCAGGTTTTCCTTCCATCCCTCCTTCCTTCTCCGCGGGTTTCAGTGTTATATGGATCTCGTCGTGTATAGTCTCCTACCCCGGTCCTGTGTAAGTCATTTCAGTGGTCAGCTGCACCACTCGTTTCTCCTATCATGACTGCCAGTCATTAGCAGGTTTCGTCTCCCTTTAAGGTATTGCACTACGTCGCAGGCTCTACACAACTCTTCAAGAGTATGAGTAACAAGTCCTGATCTGATGTGTCCCCATGAACTTGCTATATACTCCAAGAAACAGGGGTACGCAAGTCATACGATTGCTCGCTCGTACTAGGTGTAAAGGTACCAAAGTAAGGAGTAAATTCTATATGAATAACCCAGCGTCGTCTGAGTTCCGAATAGATGTAAGAAGATCAATCAACAAGGAACAAGAACTAATTGTCTCCTTGCTCAGTGAAAAGAATAAGTCTCAGTATTTGACTTCTTCGAGTTCGATTCAATTTAGTGGTATCGCGTCATAGGCATCGTGCAGCTTTCCGTGTATATGCGCCATAACGCTCGCAAGGGTTGTCTCCCATGTACTATTGTCGTTTCCTCATCCATGAGGTTTGTTAGGATACCAATCCCAGTAATGCGCCACCTGGTGTAACCCTAGGTCCCCACCAGTGACGTGTTCAGAATCAGGTATAGGGCTAGAAGATATCATATCTCCTGAGATCATGTGTTGTAGATATATGTAGCCAAAAGCTAATTGTGCACTTAAGTTGTGAGTGTACTAATGCTTATGCTATGATGGTTATAGACTAGACTCAACATGCAGTCCTAGTTCACTATAACCAATGGCTCTGATACCAATCTGTCACACCCTCAAATTTCCACTACGGAGTTTTACCGCGGGGCGCATGACATACCAGGATCCCATAGCCATAAGTCATATGAACGAACTCTAAATGCCCAAACCATTTAGTTCGTTTTCAAAAACCAAGTTTAGTTAAGCTGCGGAAGCGTAAACCAAATTTCAACCTTTTAGAAACCATGCGCAAAACAACGCGCCCAAATTAAAACCATATAAAGATAAATGTAAAAGCATGATATATAATTTAGGTGTATGCCCAAGACCCCAAATGCAGTGAACGTGCAGTGCTTCCTAATCGTGACACCGGAAGCTAACTACCTGCAAAAGCATGTAAATGGTGGGTCAACAAACAATGTTGGTGAGTTCACAATGTAAAGAAAGTGAGTAAGTAAATACGCTGGTTTCCAAAAACCACGTAACCAGGTAAAAGCGTAGGTCCTCAAGACCCAAAAGTTCAAGTGTTATCAGTTTAAGCTTGTCAGGGGTAGCTAGCCCACTCATTGTAACTAAACAGGTGATTATTGGGAACATACAGAAGTTATAAGTTTTTGCCTTAGTACTAGTGTCTATCAACACTAGCAGTTCAGCTCCTTTAGAGCGTGGTCAGAAGTTCATGCCCGTGACACAAGCACCTCAAGCATGAGGTTGCTGCACAACCTAATAGCGCTATCAACTAATACCCCGTTCGCCTACAGCGATTAACCCAATAATATGTAAGGACTTTAAATGATAGAGTGTGTTTAGTTCACAAAGGACAGTAAAGTTTTAAACTGATAAAAGCGTGATCCACACAAGGAATCGTAAAACCCAACCCACACAAGGAGTCAAAATCCGAGTTGTAAGAGTAGTCCCAAACCGGACTAGAAAAAGTTAAGTAAGTTGTCTCAAACCCGAGACGCATGCTTTCGAGAAAAAGTAGTGAAACTCACCTTGGGTTGCAAGCAAAAATATCCAAACTCCAAAACAATAGGGTGCTACCGACTCCCTTTTACAAGTGTCACTAAGTGAGTATATGTGTATAATTAATACACCATATAACCCGTTTGTCCAAGACGTTTAAATGTTCAAAACCGTGTAGTGACACCTAATGATTCTAAATGCACAAGTAGACCCTACGAACCCGTTGGTGAACACAATGATTATTATCAGTTATACACTTCATATACACCTCATATAAGTGCTCATACAAGCTCATGTCAATTACAAGTCATACAAGACTCCAAATAGCCACATAAGCGTACATTACATAATCTGCGTTTTTAGGACAGATTATGCGCTATGAAAATCAATTTATTAAAAATACTTATCCAATGAATTAGACTCCCAAAATTTTACTGAATATTCCAGGGAGTCTACCGGACTAGTCAATATTTTTATTTCGTGATAAAAGTATACACAAAAATTATGAAAAATCATACAATACAGCTATGTCCAGAAAATACTCACAACATATCAGATTAGTAGAAAAATTCCTAAAAATTGTGTATTCATCCAAACGGGATGAATCCACTTGGAAAAGTCAAGTTTCATCAATGTCGACCTACTGTCCAAATTTCATAAGCTAACTCTTTGTAAAACTCAAGTTATGATCGTTTAAAGTTGACCCAGTTTACTAATCCGAAAATCTGATATGACTTTTAATCAAAGAAAATTCCAAAAAGATACCATACGATATCCAAATCGCGCGAACTTAACCATTCTGAAAAGCCAAGATTATGAATAACATGTTCGAACTAAGAAACAATCAAAACAAATAGTTTAAGATCATGTTATAAAGCCTACAAATCGAAACATGCAATCTGTCCGTTTTTAATCAAGTTAAGATTTTATTATTAACGCATCCTATAACCATATTACCGCCTAAATATTATCATAAACATGTAATACATCATGATCATACAACATAACAGCCCCAACATGCAAGTTTCATTACAAATATTGTTATCTATAAACCCTACATATTTATAAATAAAAACCATGCATTAACAAGCAACACACCATATAATAATCACAAAGCTTAATGTTTAACATGTTAATATTTTATAAAACTCATATTTTAACCCTTGTTACTTTACATTAGACCTGGACAAATCGAGTTTGTGATGTTTTAAAACATAATTAAAACATAGAAAAGAGATTAAAATATATGTAGAGTTGTTGTATACCTTATGACCTTTAATCCTTTTAATCCTAAACCTTCTCAAGCTCCTAGGATCTTTAGATTATGTTAATGACAGAGGGTAGGGTTTAATTTTCGTAATTAGGGGCTGTAGGGTTGATTAGGGTTGAGTTATAATGAATTAAATGGTTCAAATTCGTTTTTATAATTTCCTTCAGCGATATGGGTCCATAGGCCGACAATGGGCCACGCCAAACTCCAAGGAGAGCAGCCCAACACTACACGCGCCTAGGCCTGCTTCATTTGCTTCCATATTATATTTTGTTTTTGATTTTGTCGTCTAGCACAAGCAGATGTGTAAACTTGAATTCAAGTTTGCCATTTGTATTTTTTTTTTCTTTGAAATGCTAGTTGGTCACGCCACCAAGTTTAACACTTATATATATATAATATTTAACCCAAATATTTTATAACTAGTTTACCACTCCCGGTCCAAGTAGAGTTGGCTTTGGACCCGGTTCCGCATACTCGCGTACAAAAATTAGTTTCGCTTAATTCTAAATCATTTTGCGTAATAGTTTATATATAAAATATAATAATTCTATGAAATATTTAACCCAATATTTTATAACTTAAATACGATCCCCAGTCAGTCAAGTGTTGGTTATGAGTTTGGTACCTTGTTTTCACATAATAACATGTAACGCCACTTCAGTTCACAGATAAATTCACATAAGAATATAATTTCAAATAATGTAAAATGAGTTATTCTACAATTATTTGTTTTATTGTTTCATCAACGTTCAGGGTTCAAGACTTGCGTATGCAGTTGTTCACCTATAACCGCATATCATGTGACTCTCCTAACTAACCCTAGTTAAGTAGAGTGCAAGGAATGTAAGTACAAGTTAACTAGAGTTTAGCGAAAGTAAGAACCTGAAATTGCGGGGTATCACAAACTTCGTATCCTATATCTGTGTCTGAAGCATGATAAGACACCTTATGGCCTTCCCGTTCCTCCATTCGGGTCCCTGAAACTCCAAAAGTACCGATAGTTACGGTCTCATAAACTGGAATCTTTTCCTGTGTACGAATCTCTACATAATTCTCGCATTTTGACTCCGATTACTCTCCAGTCAGCTTCGTATCCGATATCTTAGTCTGTAGCATGATAAGACACCTTATGGCCTTCTAGTTCCTCTATTCGGGTCCCTGAAACTCCAAAATTACCGATAGTTACAGTCTCATAAACTGGAATCTTTTCCTGCGTACGAATCTCTACATAATTCTCGCATTATGACTCCGATTACCCTCCAGATAGCTTCGTATCATATATCTGAGTCTGTAGCATGATAAGAGACCTTATGGCCTTCCCGTTCCTCCATTCGGTTCCCTGAAACTCCAAAAGTACCGATAATTACAGTCTCATAAACTTGAATCTTTTCCTGTGAACGAATCTCTACATAATTGTCGCATCATGACTCCTATTACACTCCAGTCAGCTTCGTATCCTATATTTGAGTCTGTAGCATGATAAGACACCTTATGGCCTTCCTGTTCCTCCATTCGGGTCCCTGAAAATCAAACAGTACTGATAGATATGATCTCATAAAATGGAGTATTTTCCTGTGTACGAATCTCTACATAATTCTCGCATTATGACTCTGATTACCCTCCAGTTAGCTTCGTATCTTGTATCTGAGTCTGTAGCATGATAAGACACCTTACGGCCTTCCCGTTCCTCCATTCGGGTCCCTGAAACTCCAAAAGTACCGATAATTACAGTCTCATAAACTTGAATCTTTTCCTGTGTACGAATCTCTACATAATTATCGCATTATGACTTCGATTACCCTCCAGTCAGCTTCGTATCCTATATCTGAGTCTGTAGCACGATAAGACACCTTATGGCCTTCCCGTTCCTCCATTCGGGTCCCTGAAACTCCAAAAGTACCGATAATTACGGTCTCATAAACTTGAATCTTTTCCCGTGTACGAATCTCTACATAATTCTCGCATCATGACTCCTATTACACTCCAGTCAGCTTCGTATCCTATATTTGAGTCTGTAGCATGATAAGACACCTTATGGCCTTCCAGTTCCTCTATTCGGGTCCATGAAACTCCAAAATTACCGATAGTTACGGACTTTTAAACTGGAGTCTTTTCCTGTGTACGAATCTCTACATAATTCTTGCATCATGACTCCTATTACACTCCAGTCAGCTTCGTATCCAATATTTGAGTCTGTAGCATGATAAGACACCTTATGGCCTTCCTGTTTCTCCATTCGGGTCCCTAAAACTCAAACAATACCGATAGTTACGATCTCATAAAATGGAATATTTTCCTGTGTACGAATCTCTACATAATTCTCGCATTATGACTCTGATTACCCTCCAGTTAGCTTCGTATCCTGTATCTGAGTCTGTAGCATGATAAGACACCTTATGTCCTTCCCGTTCCTCCATTCGGGTACCTGAAACTCCAAAATTACCGATAGTTACGGTCTTTTAAACGGGAGCCTTTTCCTGTGTATGAATCTCTACATAATTCTCGCATTATGACCCTGATTACCCTCCAGTTAGCTTCGTATCCTGTATCTGAGTCTGTAGCATGATAAGACACCTTATGGCCTTCCCGTTCCTCCATTCCGGTCCCTGAAACTCCAAAAGTACCGATAATTACAGTCTTCATAAACTTGAATCTTTTCCTGTGTACGAATCTCTACATAATTATCGCATTATGACTTCGATTACCCTCCAGTCAGCTTCGTATCCTATATCTGAGTCTGTAGCATGATAAGACACCTTATGGCCTTCTTGTTCCTCCATTCGAGTCCTTGAAACTCAAACAGTACCGATAGTTACGATCTCATAAACTCAAATATTTTCCTATATACGAATCTCTACATTATTCTCGCATTATGACCCTGATTACCCTCCAGTTAGCTTCGTATCCTGTATCTGAGTCTGTAGCATGATAAGACACCTTATGGCCTTCCCGTTCCTCCATTCCGGTCCCTGAAACTCCATAAGTACCGATAATTACGGTCTCATAAACTAGAATCTTTTCCTGTGTGGAATCTCCACATAATTCTCGCATTATGACTCCGATTACCCTCCAGTCAGCTTCGTATCCTATATCTGAGTCTGTAGCATGATAAGACACCTTACGGCCTTCTTGTTCCTCCATTCGAGTCCTTGAAACTCAAACAGTACCGATAGTTACGATCTTATAAACTCAAATATTTTCCTATATACGAATCTCTACATAATTCTCGCATTATGACTCCGATTACGCTCCAGTCAGCTTCGTATCCTATATCTGAGTCTGTAGCATGACAAGACACCTTATGGCCTTCCCGTTCCTCCATTTGGATCCCTGAAACTCAAACAATACCGTTAGTTACGATCTCATAAACTGAAATATTTTCCTGTGTACGAATCTCTACATAATTCTCGCATTATGACTCCGATTACGCTCCAGTCAGCTTTGTATCCTATATCTGAGTCTGTAGCATGATAAGACACCTTATGGCCTACCCATTCCTCCATTCGGGTCCGTGAAACTACAAAATTACCGATAGTTACGGTCTCATAAACTGGAATCTTTTCCTGTGTACGAATCTCTACATAATTCTCGCATTTTGACTCCGATTACCCTCCAGTCAGCTTCGTATCCGATATCTTAGTCTGTAGCATGATAAGACTCCTTACGGCCTTCCAGTTCCTCTATTCGGGTCCCTGAAACTCACAAAGTACCGATAATTACAGTCTCATAAACTTAAATCTTTTCCTGTGTACGAATCTCTACATAATTGTCGCATCATGACTCCTATTACACTCTAGTCAGCTTCGTATCCTATATTTGAGTCTGTAGCATGATAAGACACCTTATGGCCTTCCTGTTCCTCCATTCGGGTCCCTGAAAATCAAACAGGAGCCTTTTCCTGTGTACGAATCTCTACATAATTCTCGCATTATGACTCCGATTACTCTGCAGTCAACTTCGTATCCTAAATCTGAGTCTGTAGCATGATAAGACAACTTATGGCCTTCCCGTTCCTCCATTCGGGTCCCTAAAACTCCATAAGTACCGATAATTACGGTCTCATAAACTAGAATCTTTTCCTGTGTACGAATCTCCACATAATTCTCGCATTATGACTCCGATTACCCTCCAGTCAGCTTCGTATCCTATATCAGATTCTGTAGCATGATAAGACACCTTACGGCCTTCTTGTTCCTCCATTCGAGTCCCTGAAACTCAAACAGTACCGATAGTTACGATCTCATAAACTGAAATATTTTCCTGTGTACGAATCTCTACATAATTCTCGCATTATGACTCTGATTACGCTCCAGTCAGCTTCGTATCCTATATCTGAGTCTGTAGCATGATAAGACACCTTATGGCCTTCCCGTTCCTCCATTCGGATCCCTGAAACTCCAAAAGTACCGATAATTACAGTCTCATAAACTTGAATCTTTTCCTTTGTACGAATCTCTACATAATTCTCGCATTATGACTCTGATTACCCTCCAGTCAACTTCGTATCCTATATCTGTGTCTGAAGCATGATAAGACACCTTATGGCCTTCCCGTTCCTCCATTCGGGTCCCTGAAACTCCAAAAGTACCGATAGTTACGGTCTCATAAACTGGAATCTTTTCCTGTGTACGAATCTCTACATAATTCTCGCATTTTGACTCCGATTACTCTCCAGTCAGCTTCGTATCCGATATCTTAGTCTGTAGCATGATAAGACACCTTATGGCCTTCCAGTTCCTCTATTCGGGTCCCTGAAACTCCAAAATTACCGATAGTTACAGTCTCATAAACTGGAATCTTTTCCTGCGTATGAATCTCTACATAATTCTCGCATTATGACTCCGATTACCCTCCAGTTAGCTTCGTATCATATATCTGAGTCTGTAGCATGATAAGAGACCTTATGGCCTTCCCGTTCCTCCATTCGGTTCCCTGAAACTCCAAAAGTACCGATAATTACAGTCTCATAAACTTGAATCTTTTCCTGTGTACGAATCTCTACATAATTGTCGCATCATGACTCCTATTACACTCCAGTCAGCTTCGTATCCTATATTTGAGTCTGTAGCATGATAAGACACCTTATGGCCTTCCTGTTCCTCCATTCGGGTCCCTGAAAATCAAACAGTACCGATAGATATGATCTCATAAAATGGAGTATTTTCCTGTGTAGGAATCTCTACATAAGTCTCGCATTATGACTCTGATTACCCTCCAGTTAGCTTCGTATCCTGTATCTGAGTCTGTAGCATGATAAGACACCTTATGGCCTTCCCGTTCCTCTATTCGGGTCCCTGAAACTCCAAAAGTACCGATAATTACAGTCTCATAAACTTGAATCTTTTCCTGTGTACGAATCTCTACATAATTATCGCATTATGACTTCGATTACCCTCCAGTCAGCTTCGTATCCTATATTTGAGTCTGTAGCATGATAAGACACCTTATGGACTTCCCGTTCCTCCATTCGGGTCCCTGAAACTCCAAAAGTACCGATAATTACGGTCTTTTAAACTGGAGTCTTTTCCTTTGTATGAATCTCTACATAATTCTCGCATCATGACTCCGATTACCCTCCAGTCAGCTTCGTATCCTATATCTGAGTCTGTAGCATGATAAGACACCTTATGGCCTACCCGTTCCTCCATTCGGGTCCGTGAAACTACAAAATTACCGATAGTTACGTTCTCATAAACTGGAGTCTTTTCCTATGTACGAATCTTGTAGATGCACGTATTGCGACTAGTGATTGGATTTACAAGTTAACATGTGTTAATAGTTTGCTGATGGATTGAATGTGAACAGACTGGGCGAATGTAGAGTAGAAGTGGGCGAAGGTGAAGAGCTAATGGGCGAAGGTAGGAATGGAACCTGATCAAGAATACATTCGAACCCTGTAATGGGCGAATGTGGAAGAAGTCCACATTCGACCATTCACAAGGGGCGAATGTGCAGTCATTATAAATAGATTTTGTGTATTTGTGATTTATAGAGAGTTTCAGTTTGTGTGTGTGTTCAGGTTAGGTTCCAGGTTATTTTGAGAAAGTGTCTACGTGTTCTAGATTAACTAAAGTGTGATTGTAATCAAGTATTTGAACAAGTTAATCTATGAAAAAGCTTTGAAAATGATGTTGATTGTGTTTTGATTAGAGTTTTATCTGTTTGTTCAAAGCTAGGGTTTCCGCACCTGGTTTTGTGACTTGTATGATCAATTAATCCTGTTTTAGTCAAAATCCTTCTCTTACAAAGTGGTATCAGAGCCATACGGATCATACAACAACAAATTTGATAAACTCAGAGCTGATTTGGACCTAATTTTGATCAAAATACATATGTTTTTGAATGAAAATGGTTTTTGAGTGTTTTTGATTGATTTGAAGTTGATTTTGTGGTTAAAATCTAAAATTCCAAGAATTAAAGTTGTTTCAAATCAATTCCGAATCAAAACCTGATTAAGATCATTCAAATCCACAAACTTTTGAAAATCAGAGATCAAAATAACCGTTTTTCAAAGTGTAACCGTTTTTCAAACCTGAAATGGGCGAACCTGGAACTTAGTGGGCGAACCTGAGTAGTTTCTGGGCGAACCTGGAATTTCTTGGTTGAATTTTTCACTTTCGGGTAATAGTTTCCACTTTCGATTGATCGGGCGGGCGAATGTGGAATCATTCTGGTCGAACCTGAAACTTTTCGGGCGAAAGTGAAAAAGTGTTGGGTTGTTTTACATTCTGGTGAAGTTTTACATTCGGGTGATTACTGTTTGGGCGAATCTGAACCAGAAAGGGACGAAAGTAAGAGTAAACGGGCGAACCTAGAACTTAGTTTTGGAAAATTTTCTAAGTGTTGAATTTTTCGAAGTTCGTGATCATGTGGAATTTTCCGACTACCCCGAGACCAGCAACGACACAACCACAACAGCAAGTGATGGACCCATGGACGGTGGCAGCACAAAAGACGAGCACACAGTCTTCGCAACCGATTAACTACATGGCGATGACTAGCTCGATGCCTCAAAGTGTGGCACCTCCAGCACCACAACCTGACTACTGGGGAGTAGCAGCAGCGGTGGTAAACACTCAAACCACAAATGCTATTTCTACACTAATAAATGACTTATCTTCAGGTAGCGGGAATCGGCCACCTAAGCTCATGGAGATACAAGAATATAATCAGTGGCAAAACAAGTTCAAGATTCACTTGGAAGGCATGGGAGTGGAGGGTGCAGAGGCATGGAGTATGATTGCTAGAGGTTACACAGCACCAGTTTTAGAGAATACAGGTGAACCAGTTCCATTGGAGAGTATGTCTGAGGAGGAGAAAAAGAAGTTTGCTGTGGAGAAGAAAGCCTTTTCTCAATTAACTCAGGCAATCACAAACGATCTGTTGCATCAGTTTGGGACTTGCACCACGTCTAAGCAATTGTGGGATGTGCTTAAAAGGAGGCATGATGGGAATGAGAAGACTAGAAGCTTAAGGATGGATGAATTACGAAAGGAGTTTGAAAATTTTTCTTATATTGGCAATGAAACTTTAAAAGAATTAACTCCTAGATATAGTCATTTGCTAACTGAATTGTCAAGTTATGGTATACAGATTCCTATGAAAGCTTTGGTGGATAAGTTTGCAGATGCTCTACCACCTTACTGGGATCAACATGTGGAAGTTCTTAGGGAGAAGGATGCATACCAATACTGGACTATTCAAGAGTTTATACAGAAGCTGGAAAACAAAGAAATGGAAGAGAAGAGGAAAGCTAGAAGATCACAGATTCCTCAGAATCCTAGCTTATATTTTGGAGGCACTTCAGTTCCTGTTAGTAACTCAAGTTCAGGAGTAGTAGCACCACATGTTGCTTGCATTTCCAATGTTATGGAATCACCAAAACCTACCATAAACTACATGGCACAAACCTCATCCTACTCACAACCATCTACATAATTCTCGCAATATGACTCCGATTACTCTCAAGTCAGCTTCGTATTCTATATCTGAGTCTGTAGCATGCTAAGACACCTTACGGCCTTCCCGTTCCTCCATTCGGGTCCCTGAAATTCCAAAATTACCGATAGTTACGGTCTTTTAAACTGGAGTCTTTTCCTGTGTACGAATCTCTACATAGTTCTAGCATCATGACTCCAATTACACTCCAGTCAGCTTCGTATCCTATATTTGAGTTGTAGCGTGATAAGACACCTTATGGCCTTCCTGTTCCTCCATTCGGGTCCCTGAAACTCCAAAATTACAGATAGTTATGGTCTTTTAAACTGGAATCTTTTCCTGTGTACGAATTTCTACATAATTCTCGCATTATGACTCCGATTACCCTCCAGTCAGCTTCGTATGCTATATGAGTGTCTGTAGCATGATAAGACACCTTATGGCATTCCCGTTCCTCCATTCAGGTCTCTGAAACTCCAAAATTACCGATAGTTACGGTCTCATAAACTGGAATCTTTTCCTATGTACGAATCTCTACATAATTCTCGCATTATGACTCCGATTACTCTCAAGTCAGCTTCGTATCCTATATCTGAGTCTGTAGCATGATAAGACACCTTATGGCCTTCCCGTTCCTCCATTCGGGTCACTGAAACTCCGAAAGTACCGATAGTTACAGTCTCATAAACTGGAATCTTTTCCTGTGTACGAATGTCTACATAATTCTCGCATTTTGACTCCGATTACTCTCCAGTCAGCTTCGTATCCGATATCTTAGTCTGTAGCATGATAAGACACCTTATGGCCTTCCAGTTCCTCTATTCGGGTCCCTGAAACTCCAAAATTACCGATAGTTACGGTCTCATAAACTGGAATCTTTTCCTGTGTACGAATCTCTACATAATTCTCGCATTATGACTCTGATTACCCTCCAGTTAGCTTCGTATCCTGTATCTGAGTCTGTAGCATGATAAGACACCTTATGGCCTACCCGTTCCTCCATTCGGGTCCGTGAAACTACAAAATTACCGATAGTTACGGTCTCATAAACTGGAATCTTTTCCTATGTACGAATCTCTACATAATTCTCGCATTATGACTCCGATTACTCTCAAGTCATCTTCGTATCCTATATCTAAGTCTGTAGCATGCTAAGACACCTTATGGCCTTCCCGTTCCTCCATTCGGGTCCCTGAAATTCCAAAATTACCGATAGTTACGGTCTTTTAAACTGGTGTCTTTTCCTGTGTACGAATCTCTACATAGTTCTCGCATCATGACTCCAATTACACTCCAGTCAGCTTCGTATCCTATATTTGAGTTGTAGCGTGATAAGACACCTTATGGCCTTCCTGTTCCTCCATTCGGGACCCTGAAACTCCAAAATTACCGATAGTTATGGTCTTTTAAACTAGAGTCTTTTCCTGTGGACGAATTTCTACATAATTCTCGCATTATGACTCCGATTACCCTCCAGTGAGCTTCGTATCCTATATCTAATTCTGTAGCATGATAAGACACTTTATGGCCTTCCCATTCCACCATCCGGGTCCCCGAAACTCCAAAATTACCGATAGTTACGGTCTTTTAAACGGGAGCCTTTTCCTGTGTACGAATCTCTACATAATTGTCGCATTATGACTCCGATTACTCTGCAGTCAACTTCGTATCCTAAATCTGAGTCTGTAGCATGATAAGACACCTTATGGCCTTCCAGTTCCTCCATTCGGATCCCTGAAACTCTAAAAGTACCGATAATTACGGTCTCATAAACTTGAATCTTTTCCTGTGTAGGAATCTCTACATAATTCTCGCATTATGACTCCGATTACCCTCCAGTCAGCTTCGTATCCTATATGAGTGTCTGTAGCATGATAAGACACCTTATGGCCTTCCCATTCCTCCATTCGGGTCCCTGAAACTCCAAAATTACCGATAGTTACGGTCTTTTAAACTGGAGTCTTTTCCTGTGTATGAATCTCTACATAATTCTCGCATCATGACTCCGATTACCCTCCAGTGAGCTTCGTATCCTATATGTGAGTCTGTAGCATGATAAGACACCTTATGGCCTACCCGTTCCTCCATTCGGGTGCGTGAAACTACAAAATTACCGATAGTTACGGTCTCATAAACTGGAATCTTTTCCTATGTACGAATCTCTACATAATTCTCGCATTATGACTCCGATTACTCTCAAGTCATCTTCGTATCCTATATCTAAGTCTGTAGCATGCTAAGACACCTTATGGCCTTCCCGTTCCTCCATTCGGGTCCCTGAAATTCCAAAATTACCGATAGTTACGGTCTTTTAAACTGGTGTCTTTTCCTGTGTACGAATCTCTACATAGTTCTCGCATCATGACTCCAATTACACTCCAGTCAGCTTCGTATCCTATATTTGAGTTGTAGCGTGATAAGACACCTTATGGCCTTCCTGTTCCTCCATTCGGGACCCTGAAACTCCAAAATTACCGATAGTTATGGTCTTTTAAACTAGAGTCTTTTCCTGTGGACGAATTTCTACATAATTCTCGCATTATGACTCCGATTACCCTCCAGTGAGCTTCGTATCCTATATCTAATTCTGTAGCATGATAAGACACTTTATGGCCTTCCCATTCCACCATACGGGTCCCTGAAACTCCAAAATTACCGATAGTTACGGTCTTTTAAACGGGAGCCTTTTCCTGTGTACGAATCTCTACATATTTCTCGCATTATGACTCCGATTACTCTGCAGTCAACTTCGTATCCTAAATCTGAGTCTGTAGCATGATAAGACAACTTATGGCCTTCCCGTTCCTCCATTCGGGTCCCTGAAACTCCATAAGTACCGATAATTACGGTCTCATAAACTAGAATCTTTTCCTGTGTACGAATCTCCACATAATTCTCGCATTATGACTCCGATTACCCTCCAGTCAGCTTCGTATCCTATATCTGATTCTGTAGCATGATAAGACACTTTACGGCCTTCTTGTTCCTCCAGTCGAGTCCCTGAAACTCAAACAGTACCGATAGTTACGATCTCATAAACTGAAATATTTTCCTGTGTACGAATCTCTACATAATTCTCGCATTATGACTCCGATTACGCTCCAGTCAGCTTCGTATCCTATATCTGAGTCTGTAGCATGATAATACACCTTATGGCCTTCCCGCTCCTCCATTCGGATCCCTGAAACTCCAAAAGTACCGATAATTACAGTCTCATAAACTTGAATCTTTTCCTGTGTACGAATCTCTACATAATTCTCGCATTTTGACTCTGATTACCCTCCAGTCAACTTCGTATCCTATATCTGTGTCTGAAGCATGATAAGACACCTTATGGCCTTCCCGTTCCTCCATTCGGGTCCCTGAAACTCCAAAAGTACCGATAGTTACGGTCTCATAAACTGGAATCTTTTCCTGTGTACGAATCTCTACATAATTCTCGCATTTTGACTCCGATTACTCTCCAGTCAGCTTCGTATCCGATATCTTAGTCTGTAGCATGATAAGACACCTTATGGCCTTCCAGTTCCTCTATTCGGGTCCCTTAAACTCCAAAATTACCGATAGTTACAGTCTCATAAACTGGAATCTTTTCCTGCGTACGAATCTCTACATAATTCTCGCATTATGACTCCGATTACCCTCCAGTTAGCTTCGTATCATATATCTGAGTCTGTAGCATGATAAGAGACCTTATGGCCTTCCCGTTCCTCCATTCGGTTCCCTGAAACTCCAAAAGTACCGATAATTACAGTCTCATAAACTTGAATCTTTTCCTGTGTACGAATCTCTACATAATTGTCGCATCATGACTCCTATTACACTCCAGTCAGCTTCGTATCCTATATTTGAGTCTGTAGCATGATAAGACACCGATAGATATGATCTCATAAAATGGAGTATTTTCCTGTGTACGAATCTCTACATAAGTCTCGCATTATGACTCTGATTACCCTCCAGTTAGCTTCGTATCCTGTATCTGAGTCTGTAGCATGATAAGACACCTTATGGCCTTCCCGTTCCTCCATTCGGGTCCCTGAAACTCCAAAAGTACCGATAATTACAGTCTCATAAACTTGAATCTTTTCCTGTGTACGAATCTCTACATAATTATCGCATTATGACTTCGATTACCCTCCAGTCAGCTTCGTATCCTTTATCTGAGTCTGTAGCATGATAAGACACCTTATGGACTTCCCGTTCCTCCATTCGGGTCCCTGAAACTCCAAAAGTACCGATAATTACGGTCTTTTAAACTGGAGTCTTTTCCTGTGTATGAATCTCTACATAATTCTCACATCATGACTCCGATTACCCTCCAGTCAGCTTCGTATCCTATATCTGAGTCTGTAGCATGATAAGACACCTTATGGCCTACCCGTTCCTCCATTCGGGTCCGTGAAACTACAAAATTACCGATAGTTACGTTCTCATAAACTGGAGTCTTTTCCTATGTACGATTCTCTACATAATTCTCGCATTATGACTCCGATTACTCTCACGTCAGCTTCGTATCCTATATCTGAGTCTGTAGCATGCTAAGACACCTTATGGCCTTCCCGTTCCTCCATTCGGGTCCCTGAAATTCCAAAATTACCGATAGTTACGGTCTTTTAAACTGGAGTCTTTTCCTGTGTACGAATCTCTACATAGTTCTCGCATCATGACTCCAATTACACTCCAGTCAGCTTCGTATCCTATATTTTAGTTGTAGCGTGATAAGACACCTTATGGCCTACCTGTTCCTCCATTCGGGTCCCTGAAACTCCAAAATTACCGATAGTTATGGTCTTTTAAACTGGAATCTTTTCCTGTGTACGAATTTCTACATAATTCTCGCATTATGACTCCGATTACCCTCCAGTCAGCTTCGTATCCTATATGAGTGTCTGTAGCATGATAAGACACCTTATGGCCTTCCCGTTCCTCCATTCAGGTCTCTGAAACTCCAAAATTACCGATAGTTACGGTCTCATAAACTGGAATCTTTTCCTATGTACGAATCTCTACATAATTCTCGCATTATGACTCCGATTACTCTCAAGTCAGCTTCGTATCCTATATCGGAGTCTGTAGCATGATAAGACACCTTATGGCCTTCCCGTTCCTCCATTCGGGGCACTGAAACTCCGAAAGTACCGATAGTTACAGTCTCATAAACTGGAATCTTTTCCTGTGTACGAATGTCTACATAATTCTCGCATTTTGACTCCGATTACTCTCCAGTCAGCTTCGTATCCGATATCTTTGTCTGTAGCATGATAAGACACCTTATGGCCTTCCAGTTCCTCTATTCGGGTCCCTGAAACTCCAAAATTACCGATAGTTACGGTCTCATAAACTGGAATCTATTCCTGCGTACGAATCTCTACATAATTCTCGCATTATGACTCTGATTACCCTCCAGTTAGCTTCGTATCCTGTATCTGAGTCTGTAGCATGCTAAGACACCTTATGGCCTTCCCGTTCCTCCATTAGGGTCCCTAAAACTCCAAAATTACCGATATTTAGGGTCTTTTAAACTGGAGTCTTTTCCTATGTACGAATCTCTACATAGTTCTCACATCATGACTCCAATTACACTCCAGTCAGCTTCGTATCCTATATTTGAGTTGTAGCATGATAAGACACCTTATGGCCTACCTGTTCCTCCATTCGGGTCCCTGAAACTCATAAAGTACCGAAAGTTACGGTCTCATAAACTGGAATATTTTCCTGTGTACGAATCTCTACATAATTCTCGCATTATGACTCCGATTACCCTCCAGTCAGCTTCATATCCTATATCTGAGTCTGTAGCATGATAAGACACCTTATGGCCTTCCCATTCCTCCATTCGGGTCCCTGAAACTCCAAAATTACCGATAGTTACATTCTCATAAACTGGAATCTTTTCCTGTGTACGAATCTCCACATAATTCTCGCATTATGACTCCGATTACCCTCCAGTCAGCTTCGTATCCTATATCAGAGTCTGTAGCATGATAAGACACCTTATGGCCTTCCCGTTCCTCCATTCGGGTCCCTGAAACTCCAAAAGTACCGATAATTACGGTCTAATAAACTGGAATCTTTTCCTGTGTATGAATATCTACATAGTTCTCGCATTATGACTTCGATTACCCTCCAGTCAGCTTCGTATCCTATATCTGAGTCTGTAGCATGATAAGACACCTTATGGCCTTCCAGTTCCTCCATTCGGATCCCTGAAACTCCAAAAGTACCGATAATTACGGTCTCATAAACTTGAATCTTTTCCTGTGTAGGAATCTCTACATAATTCTGGCATTATGACTCCGATTACCCTCCAGTCAGCTTCGTATCCTATATGAGTGTCTGTAGCATGATAAGACACCTTATGGCCTTCCCATTCCTCCATTCGGGTCCCTGAAACTCCAAAATTACCGATAGTTACGGTCTTTTAAACTGGAGTCTTTTCCTGTGTACGAATCTCTACATAGTTCTCGCATCATGACTCCAATTACACTCCAGTCAGCTTCGTATCCTATATTTGAGTTGTAGCGTGATAAGACACCTTATGGCCTTCCTGTTCCTCCATTCGGGTCCCTGAAACTCCAAAATTACCGATAGTTATGGTCTTTTAAACTAGAGTCTTTTCTTGTGTACGAATTTCTACATAATTCTCGCATTATGACTCCGATTACCCTCCAGTGAGCTTCGTATCCTATATCTGAGTCTGTAGCATGATAAGACACCTTATGGCCTTCCCATTCCTCCATTCGGGTCCCTAAAACTCCAAAATTACCGATAGTTACGGTCTTTTAAACTGGAGTCTTTTCCTGTGTATGAATCTCTACATAATTCTCGCATTATGACTCCGATTACCCTCCAGTCAGCTTCGTATCCTATATCTGAGTCTGTAGCATGATAAGACACCTTATGGCCTTCCTGTTCCTCCATTCGGGTCACTGAAACTCCGAAAGTACCGATAGTTACAGTCTCATAAACTGGAATCTTTTCCTGTGTACGAATGTCTACATAATTCTCGCATTTTGACTCCGATTACTCTCCAGTCAGCTTCGTATCCGATATCTTTGTCTGTAGCATGATAAGACACCTTATGGCCTTCCAGTTCCTCTATTCGGGTCCCTGAAACTCCAAAATTACCGATTGTTACGGTCTCATAAACTGGAATCTTTTCCTGCGTACGAATCTCTACATAATTCTCGCATTATGACTCTGATTACCCTCCAGTTAGCTTCGTATCCTGTATCTGAGTCTGTAGCATGATAAGGCACCTTATGGCATTCCCGTTCCTCCATTCAGGTCTCTGAAACACCAAAATTACCGATAGTTACGGTCTCATAAACTGGAATCTTTTCCTATGTACGAATCTCTACATAATTCTCGCATCATGACTCCGATTACCCTCCAGTCAGCTTCGTATCCTATATCTGAGTCTGTAGCATGATAAGACACCTTATGGCCTACCCGTTCCTGCATTCGGGTCCGTGAAACTACAAAATTACCGATAGTTACGGTCTCATAAACTGGAATCTTTTCCTGCGTACGAATCTCTACATAATTCTCGCATTATGACTCTGATTACCCTCCAGTTAGCTTCGTATCCTGTATCTGAGTCTGTAGCATGATAAGGCACCTTATGGCATTCCCGTTCCTCCATTCAGGTCTCTGAAACACCAAAATTACCGATAGTTACGGTCTCATAAACTGGAATCTTTTCCTATGTACGAATCTCTACATAATTCTCGCATTATGACTCCGATTACTCTCAAGTCAGCTTCGTATCCTATATCTAAGTCTGTAGCATGCTAAGACACCTTATGGCCTTCCAGTTCCTCCATTCGGGTCCCTGAAACTCCAAAATTACCGATTGTTACGGTCTCATAAACTGGAATCTTTTCCTGCGTACGAATCTCTACATAATTCTCGCATTATGACTCTGATTACCCTCCAGTTAGCTTCGTATCCTGTATCTGAGTCTGTAGCATGATAAGGCACCTTATGGCATTCCCGTTCCTCCATTCAGGTCTCTGAAACACCAAAATTACCGATAGTTACGGTCTCATAAACTGGAATCTTTTCCTATGTACGAATCTCTACATAATTCTCGCATTATGACTCCGATTACTCTCAAGTCAGCTTCGTATCCTATATCTAAGTCTGTAGCATGCTAAGACACCTTATGGCCTTCCCGTTCCTCCATTTGGGTCCCTGAAATTCCAAAATTACCGATAGTTACGGTCTTTTAAACTGGAGTCTTTTCCTGTGTACGAATCTCTACATAGTTCTCGCATCATAACTCCAATTACACTCCAGTCAGCTTCATATCCTATATTTGAGTTGTAGCGTGATAAGACACCTTATGGCCTTCCTGTTCCTCCATTCGGGTCCCTGAAACTCCAAAATTACCGATATTTATGGTCTTTTAAATTAGAGTCTTTTCCTGTGTACGAATTTCTACATAATTCTCGTATTATGACTCCGATTACCCTCCAGTGAGCTTCGTATCCTATATCTGAGTCTATAGCATGATAAGACACCTTATGGCCTTCCCGTTCCTCCATTCGGGTCCCTGAAACTCCAAAATTACCGATAGTTACGGTCTTTTAAACTGGAGTCTTTTCCTGTGTATGAATCTCTACATAATTCTCGCATTATGACTCCGATTACCCTCCAGTCAGCTTCGTATCCTATATCTGAGTCTGTAGCATGATAAGACACCTTATGGCCTTCCCGTTCCTCCATTCGGGTCACTGAAACTCCGAAAGTACCGATAGTTACAGTCTCATAAACTGGAATCTTTTCCTGTGTAAGAAACTCTACATAATTATCGCATTTTGACTCCGATTGCTCTTCAGTCAGCTTCGTATCCGATATCTTTGTCTGTAGCATGATAAGACACCTTATGGCCTTCCAGTTCCTCTATTCGGGTCCCTGAAACTCCAAAATTACCGATAGTTACGGTCTCATAAACTAGAATCTTTTCCTGCGTACGAATCTCTACATAATTCTCGCATTATGACTCTGATTACCCTCCAGTTAGCTTCGTATCCTGTATCTGAGTCTGTAGCATGCTAAGACACCTTATGGCCTTCCCGTTCCTCCATTAGGGTCCCTAAACCTCCAAAATTACCGATATTTAGGGTCTTTTAAACTGGAGTCTTTTCCTATGTACGAATCTCTACATAGTTCTAACATCATGACTCCAATTAGACTCCAGTCAGCTTCGTATCCTATATTTGAGTTGTAGCATGATAAGACACCTTATGGCCTACCTGTTCCTCCATTCGGGTCCCTGAAACTCATAAAGTACCGAAAGTTACGGTCTCATAAACTGGAATATTTTCCTATGTACGAATCTCTACATAATTCTCGCATTATGACTCCGATTACCCTCCAGTCAGCTTCATATCCTATATCTCAGTCTGTAGCATGATAAGACACCTTATGGCCTTCCCATTCCTCCATTCGGGTCCCTGAAACTCCAAAATTACCGATAGTTACAGTCTCATAAACTGGAATCTTTTCCTGTGTACGAATCTCCACATAATTCTCGCATTATGACTCCGATTACCCTCCAGTCAGCTTCGTATCCTATATCAGAGTCTGTAGCATGATAAGACACCTTATGGCCTTCCCGTTCCACCATTCGGGTCCCTGAAACTCCAAAATTACCGATAGTTACGGTCTTTTAAACTGGAGTCTTTTCCTGTGTATGAATCTCTACATAATTCTCGCATCATGACTCCGATTACCCTCCAGTCAGCTTCGTATCCTATATCTGAGTCGGTAGCATGATAAGACACCTTATGGCCTACCCGTTCCTCCATTCGGGTCCGTGAAACTACAAAATTACCGATAGTTACGGTCTCATAAACTGGAATCTTTTCCTATGTACGAATCTCTACATAATTCTCGCATTATGACTCCGATTACTCTCAAGTCAGCTTCGTATCCTATATCTAAGTCTGTAGCATGCTAAGACACCTTATGGCCTTCCCGTTCCTCCATTCGGGTCCCTGAAATTCCAAAATTACCGATAGTTACGGTCTTTTAAACTGGAGTCTTTTCCTGTGTACGAATCTCTACATAGTTCTCGCATCATGACTCCAATTACACTCCAGTCAGCTTCTTATCCTATATTTGAGTTGTAGCGTGATAAGACACCTTATGGCCTTCCTGTTCCTCCATTCGGGTCCCTGAAACTCCCAAATTACCGATATTTATGGTCTTTTAAATTAGAGTCTTTTCCTGTGTACGAATTTCTCCATAATTCTCGCATTATGACTCCGATTACCCTCCAGTGAGCTTCGTATCCTATATCTGAGTCTGTAGCATGATAAGACACCTTATGGCCTTCCCATTCCTCCATTCGGGTCCCTGAAACTCCAAAATTACCGATAGTTACGGTCTTTTAAACTGGAGTCTTTTCCTGTGTATGAATCTCTACATAATTCTCGCATTATGACTCCGATTACCCTCCAGTCAGCTTCGTATCCTATATCTGAGTCTGTAGCATGATAAGACACTTTATGGCCTTCCCGTTCCTCCATTCGGGTCACTGAAACTCCGAAAGTACCGATAGTTACAGTCTCATAAACTGGAATCTTTTCCTGTGTACGAATGTCTACATAATTCTCGCATTTTGACTCCGATTACTCTCCAGTCAGCTTCGTATCCGATATCTTTGTCTGTAGCATGATAAGACACCTTATGGCCTTCCAGTTCCTCTATTCGGGTCCCTGAAACTCCAAAATTACCGATAGTTACGGTCTCATAAACTGGAATCTTTTACTGCGTACGAATCTCTACATAATTCTCGTATTATGACTCTGATTACCCTCCAGTTAGCTTCGTATCCTGTATCTGAGTCTATAGCATGCTAAGACACCTTATGGCCTTCCCGTTCCTCCATTCGGGTCCCTAAAACTCCAAAATTACCGATATTTAGGGTCTTTTAAACTGGAGTCTTTTCCTATGTACGAATCTCTACATAGTTCTCACATCATGACTCCAATTAGACTCCAGTCAGCTTCGTATCCTATATTTGAGTTGTAGCATGATAAGACACCTTATGGCCTACCTGTTCCTCCATTCGGGTCCCTGAAACTCATAAAGTACCGAAAGTTACGGTCTCATAAACTGGAATATTTTCCTGTGTACGAATCTCTACATAATTCTCGCATTATGACTCCGATTACCCTCCAGTCAGCTTCATATCCTATATCTGAGTCTGTTGCATGATAAGACACCTTATGGCCTTCCCATTCCTCCATTCGGGTCCCTAAAGCTCCAAAATTACCGATAGTTACAGTCTCATAAACTGGAATCTTTTTCTGTGTACGAATCTCTACATAATTCTCGCATTATGACTCCGATTACCCTCCAGTCAACTTCGTATCCTATATCTGAGTTTGTAGCATGATAAGACACCTTATGGCCTTCCAGTTCCTCCATTCGGATCCCTGAAACTCCAAAAGTACCGATAATTACGGTCTCATAAACTTGAATCTTTTCCTGTGTACGAATCTCTACATAGTTCTCGCATCATGACTCCAATTACACTCCAGTCAGCTTCGTATCCTATATTTGAGTTGTAGCATGATAAGACACCTTATGGCCTTCCTGTTCCTCCATTCGGGTCCCTAAAACTCCAAAATTACCGATAGTTATGGTCTTTTAAACTAGAGTCCTTTCCTGTGTACGAATCTCTACATAATTCTTGCATTATGACTCCGATTTCCCTCCAGTGAGCTTCGTATCCTATATCTGAGTCTGTAGCATGATAAGACACCTTATGGCCTTCCCATTCCTCCATTCGGGTCCCTGAAACTCCAAAATTACCGATAGTTACGGTCTTTTAAACTGGAGTCTTTTCCTGTGTATGAATCTCTACATAATGCTCGCATTATGACTCCGATTACCCTCCAGTTAGCTTCGTATCCTATATCTGAGTCTGTAGCATGATAAGAGACCTTATGGCGTTCCCGTTCCTCCATTTGGGTCACTGAAACTTCGAAAGTACCGATAGTTACAGTCTCATAAACTGGAGTCTTTTCCTGTGTATGAGTCTCTACATAATTCTCGCATTATGACTCCAATTACCCTCCAGTCAGATTCGTATCCTATATCTGAGTCTGTAGCATGATAAGACACCTTATGGCCTTCCCATTCCTCCATTCGGGTCCCTGAAACTCCAAAATTACCGATAGTTACAGTCTCATAAACTGGAATCTTTTCCTGTGTACGAATCTCCACATAATTCTCGCATTATGACTCCGATTACCCTCCAGTCAGCTTCGTATCCTATATCAGAGTCTGTAGCATGATAAGACACCTTATGGCCTTCCCGTTCCTCCATTCGGGTCCCTGAAAATCCAAAACTAGCGATAATTACGTTCTAATAAACTGGAATCTTTTCCTGTGTATGAATATCTACATAGTTCTCGCATTATGACTTCGATTACCTTCCAGTCAGCTTCGTATCCTATATCTGAGTCTGTAGCATGATAAGACACCTTATGGCCTTCTAGTTCCTCCATTCGGATCCCTGAAACTCCAAAAGTACCAATAATTACGGTCTCATAAACTTGAATCTTTTCCTGTGAAGGAATCTCTACATAATTCTCGCATTATGA
Organism: Ambrosia artemisiifolia; assembly: GCA_032199755.1. NCBI lineage: Eukaryota > Viridiplantae > Streptophyta > Magnoliopsida > Asterales > Asteraceae > Ambrosia > Ambrosia artemisiifolia. The sequence continues at coordinate 27,731,065 of CM063521.1, forward strand.
CTCCGATTACCCTCCAGTCAGCTTCGTATCCTATATGAGTGTCTGTAGCATGATAAGACACCTTATGGCCTTCCCATTCATCCATTCGGGTCCCTGAAACTCCAAAATTACCGATAGTTACGGTCTTTTAAACTGGAGTCTTTTCCTGTGTATGAATCTCTACATAATTCTCGCATTATGACTCCGATTACCCTCCAGTCAGCTTCGTATCCTATATCTGAGTCTATAGCATGATAAGACACCTTATGGCCTACCCGTTCCTCCATTCGAGTCCGTGAAACTACAAAATTACCGATAGTTACGGTCTCATAAACTGTAATCTTTTCCTATGTACGAATCTCTACATAATTCTCGCATTATGACTCCGATTACTCTCAAGTCAGCATCGTATCCTATATCTGAGTCTGTAGCATGCTAAGACACCTTATGGCCTTCCCGTTCCTCCATTCGGGTCCCTGACACTCCAAAATTACCGATAGTTACGGTCTTTTAAACTGGAGTCTTTTCCTGTGTACGAATCTCTACATAGTTCTCGCATCATGACTCCAATTACACTCCAGTCAGCTTCGTATCCTATATTTGAGTTGTAGCATGATAAGACACCTTATGGCCTTCCTGTTCCTCCATTCGGGTCCCTGAAACTCCAAAATTACCGATAGTTATGGTCTTTTAAACTATAGTCTTTTCCGGTGTACGATCTCTACATAATTCTCGCATTAGGACTCCGATTACCCTCCAGTGATCTTCGTATCCTATATCTGAGTCTGTAGCATGATAAGACACCTTATGGCCTTCCCATTCCTCCATTCGGGTCCCTGAAACTCCAAAATTACCGATAGTTACGGTCTTTTAAAGTGGAGTCTTTTCCTGTGTATGAATCTCTACATAATTCTCGCATTATGACTCCGATTACCCTCCAGTCAGCTTCGTATCCTATATCCGAGTCTGTAGCATGATAAGACACCTTATGGCCTTCCCGTTCCTCCATTCGGGTCACTGAAACTCCGAAAGTACCGATAGTTACAGTCTCATAAACTGGAATCTTTTCCTGTGTACGAATCTCCACATAATTCTCGCATTATGACTCCGATTACCCTCCAGTCAGCTTCGTATCCTATATCTGAGTCTGTAGCATGATAAGATACCTTATGGCCTTCCAGTTCCTCCATTCGGATCCCTGAAACTCCAAAAGTACCTATAATTACAGTCTCATAAACTTGAATATTTTCCTGCGTAGGAATCTCTACATAATTCTCGCATTATGACTCCGATTACCCTCCCATCAGCTTCGTATCCTATATCTGAGTCTGTAGCATGATAAGACACCTTATGGTGTTCCCGTTCCTCCATTCGGGTCACTGAAACTCCGAAAGTACCGATAGTTACAGTCTCATAAACTGGAGTCTTTTCCTGTGTATGAATCTCTACATAATTCTCGCATTATGACTCCAATTACCCTCCAGTCAGCTTCGTATCCTATATCTGAGTCTGTAGCATTATAAGACACCTTATGGCCTTCCCATTCCTCCATTCGGGTCCCTGAAACTCCAAAATTACCGATAGTTACAGTCTCATAAACTGGAATCTTTTCCTGTGTACGAATCTCCACATAATTCTCGCATTATGACTCCGATTACCCTCCAGTCAGCTTCATATCCTATATCAGAGTCTGTAGCATGATAAGACACCTTATGGCCTTCCCGTTCCTCCATTCGGGTCCCTGAAACTCCAAAACTAGCGATAATTGCGTTCTAATAAACTGGAATCTTTTCCTGTGTATGAATATCTACATAGTTCTCGCATTATAACTTCGATTACCTTCCAGTCAGCTTCGTATCCTATATCTGAGTCTGTAGCATGATAACACACCTTATGGCCTTCTAGTTCCTCCATTCGGATCCCTGAAACCCAAAAAGTACCGATAATTACGGTCTCATAAACTTGAATCTTTTCCTGTGTAGTAATCTCTACATAATTCTCGCATTATGACTCCGATTACCCTCCAGTCAGCTTCGTATCCTATATCTGAGTCTGTAGCATGATAACACACCTTATGGCCTTCTAGTTCCTCCATTCGGATCCCTGAAACTCAAAAAGTACCGATAATTACGGTCTCATAAACTTGAATCTTTTCCTGTGTATAAATATCTACATAGTTCTCGCATTATAACTTCGATTACCTACCAGTCACCTTCGTATCCTATATCTGAGTCTGTAGCATGATAACACACCTTATGGCCTTCTAGTTCCTCCATTCGGATCCCTGAAACTCCAAAAGTACCTATAATTACGGTCTCATAAACTTGAATATTTTCCTGCGTAGGAATCTCTACATAATTCTCGCATTATGACTGCGATTACCCTCCAGTAAGCTTCGTATCCTATATGACTGTCTGTAGCATGATAAGACACCTTATGGCCTACCTGTTCCTCCATTCGGGTCTCTGAAACTCATAAAGTACCGAAAGTTACGGTCTCATAAACTGGAATATTTTCCTGTGTACGAATCTCTACATAATTCTCGCATTATGACTCCGATTACCCTCCAGTCAGCTTCATATCCTATATCTGAGTCTGTAGCATGATAAGACACCTTATGGCCTTCCCATTCCTCCATTCGGGTCCCTGAAACTCCAAAATTACCGAAAATTACAGTCTCATAAACTGGAATCTTTTCCTGTGTACGAATCTCCACATAATTCTCGCATTATGACTCTGATTACCCTCCAGTCAGCTTCGTATCCTATATCAGAGTCTGTAGCATGATAAGACACCTTATGGCCTACCCGTTCCTCCATTCGGGTCCCTGAAACTCCAAAAGTACCGATAGTTACGGTCTTTTAAACTGGAGTCTTTTCCTGTGTACGAATCTCTACATAGTTCTCGCATCATGACTCCAATTACACTCCAGTCAGCTTCGTATCCTATATTTGAGTTGTAGCATGATAAGACACCTTATGGCCTTCCTGTTCCTCCATTCGGGTCCCTGAAACTCCATAATTACCGATAGTTATGGTCTTTTAAACTAGAGTCTTTTCCTATGTACGAATCTCTACATAATTCTCGCATTATGACTCCGATTACCCTCCAGTGAGCTTCGTATCCTATATCTGAGTCTGTAGCATGATAAGACACCTTATGGCCTTCCCATTCCTCCATTCGAGTCCCTGAAACTCCAAAATTACCGATAGTTACGGTCTCATAAACTGGAATCTTTTCCTGTGTACGAATCTCTACATAATTCTCGCATTATGACTCCGATTACCCTCCAGTCAGCTTCGTATCCTATATCGGAGTCTGTAGCATGATAAGACACCTTATGGCCTTCCCGTTCCTCCATTCGGGTCAATGAAACTCCGAAAGTACCGATAGTTACAGTCTCATAAACTGGAATCTTTTCCTGTGTACGAATCTCCACATAATTCTCGCATTATGACTCCGATTACCCTCCAGTCAGCTTCGTATCCTATATCTGAGTCTGTAGCATGATAAGATACCTTATGGCTTTCGAGTTCCTCCATTCGGATCCCTGAAACTCCAAAAGTACCTATAATTACGGTCTCATAAACTTGAATATTTTCCTGCGTAGGAATCTCTACATAATTCCCGCATTATGACTCCGATTACCCTCCAGTCAGCTTCGTATCCTATATCTGAGTCTGTAGCATGATAAGACACCTTATGGCCTTCTAGTTCCTCCATTCGGATCCCTGAAACTCCAAAAGTACCGATAATTACGGTCTCATAAACTTGAATCTTTTCCTGTGTAGGAATCTCTACATAATTCTCGCATTATGACTCCGATTACCCTCCAGTAAGCTTCGTATCCTATATGACTGTCTGTAGCATGATAAGACTCCTTATGGCCTTCCCGTTCCTCCATTCGGGTCCCTGAAACTCAAACAGTACCGATAGTTACGATCTTTTAAACTGGAATCTTTTCCTGTGTACGAATCTCCACATAATTTTCGCATTATGACTCCGATTACCCTCCAGTCCGCTTCGTATCCTATATGAGTGTCTGTAGCATGATAAGACACCTTATGGCCTTCCCGTTCCTCCATTCGGGTCCCTGAAACTCAAACAGTACCGATAGTTACGATTTTTTAAACTGAATCTTTTCCTGTGTACGAATATCCACATAATTCTCGCATTATGACTCCGATTACCCTCCAGTCAGCTTCGTATCCTATATCTAAGTCTGTAGCATGATAAGACACCATATGGCCTTCCCGTTCCTCCATTCTGGTTCTTAAAACTCCAAAATTACCGATAGTTACGGTCTTTTAAACTCAAATCTTTTTCTGTGTACGAATCTTTACATAATTCTCGCATTACGACTCCGATTACCCGCCAGTCAGCTTCGTATCCTATATCTAAGTCTGTAGCGTGATAAGACACCTTATGGCCTTCCCGTTCCTCCTTTCGGGTCCCGGAAACTCCAAAAGTACCGATAACTACGGTCTCATAAACTATAATCTTTTCCTGTGTACGAATCTCTACATAATTCTCGCATTAGGACTCCGATTACCCTCCAGCTAGCTTCGTATCCTATATCTGAGTCTGTAGCATGATAAGACACCTTATGGCCTTCTAGTTCCTCCATTCGGATCCCTGAAACTCCAAAAGTACCGATAATTACGGTCTCATAAACTTGAATCTTTTCCTGTGTAGGAATCTCTATATAATTCTCGCATTATGACTCCGATTACCCTCCAGTAAGCTTCGTATCCTATATGACTGTCTGTAGCATGATAAGACTCCTTATGGCCTTCCCGTTCCTCCATTCGGGTCCCTGAAACTCAAACAGTACCGATAGTTACGATCTTTTAAACTGGAATCTTTTCCTGTGTACGAATCTCCACATAATTTTCGCATTATGACTCCGATTACCCTCCAGTCCGCTTCGTATCCTATATGAGTGTCTGTAGCATGATAAGACACCTTATGGCCTTCCCGTTCCTACATTCGGGTCCCTGAAACTCAAACAGTACCGATAGTTACGATTTTTTAAACTGAATCTTTTCCTGTGTACGAATATCCACATAATTCTCGCATTATGACTCCGATTACCCTCCAGTCAGCTTCGTATCCTATATCTAAGTCTGTAGCATGATAAGACACCATATGGCCTTCCCGTTCCTCCATTCTGGTTCCTAAAACTCCAAAATTACCGATAGTTACGGTCTTTTAAACTCGAATCTTTTTCTGTGTACGAATCTTTACATAATTCTCGCATTACGACTCCGATTACCCGCCAGTCAGCTTCGTATCCTATATCTGAGTCTGTAGCGTGATAAGACACCTTATGGCCTTCCCGTTCCTCCATTCGGGTCCCTGAAACTCCAAAAGTACCGATAATTACGGTCTCATAAACTAGAATCTTTTCCTGTGTACGAATCTCTACATAATTCTCGCATTAGGACTCCGATTACCCTCCAGCTAGCATCGTATCCTATATCTGAGTATGTAGCATGATAAGACACCTTATGCCCTTCCTGTTCCTCCATTCGGGTCCCTGAAACTCCAAAATTACCGATAGTTACGGTCTTTTAAACTAGAGTCTTTTCCTGTGTACGAATCTCTACATAATTTTCGCATCGTGACTCCTATTACACTCCAGTCAGCTTCGTATCCTATATTTGAGTTGTAGCATGATATGACACCTTATGGCCTTCCTGTTCCTCCATTCGGGTCCCTGAAACACAAACAGTACCGATAGTTACGATTTTTTAAACTGAATCTTTTCCTGTGTACGAATCTCCACATAATTCTCGCATTATGACTCCGATTACCCTCCAGTCAGCTTCGTATCCTATATCTAAGTCTGTAGCATGATAAGACACCATATGGCCTTCCCGTTCCTCCATTCTGGTTCCTAAAACTCCAAAATTACCGATAGTTACGGTCTTTTAAACTGGAGTCTATTCCTGTGTAAGAATCTCTACATAATTCTCGCATTACGACTCCGATTACCCTCCAGTCAGCTTCGTATCCTATATCTGAGTCTGTAGCATGATAAGACACGTTATGGCCTTCCTGTTCCACCATTCGGGTCCCTGAAACTCAAACAGTACCAATAGTTACGATCTCATAAACTGGAATATTTTCCTGTGTACGAATCTCTACATAATTCTCGCATTATGACTCCGATTACCATCCAGTTAGCTTCGTATCCTATATCCAAGTCCGTAGCATGATAAGACACCTTATGGCCTTCCCGTTCATCCATTCGGGTCCCTGAAACTCCAAAATTACCGATAATTACGGTCTTTTAAAATGGAGTCTTTTCCTGTGTATGAATCTCTACATAATTCTCACATTATGACTCCGATTACCCTCCAGTCAGCTTCGTATCCTATATCTGAGTCTGTAGCATGCTAAGACACCTTATGGCCTTCCCGTTCCTCCATTCGGGTCCCTGAAATTCCAAAATTACCGATAGTTACGGTCTTTTAAACTGGAGTCTTTTCCTGTGTACGAATCTCTACATAGTTCTCGCATCATGACTCCAATTACACTCCAGTTAGCTTCGTATCCTATATTTGAGTTGTAGCATGATAAGACACCTTATGGCCTTCCTGTTCCTCCATTCGGGTCCCTGAAAATCCAAAATTACCGATAGTTACGGTCTTTTAAACTGGAGTCTTTTCCTGTGTATGAATCTCTACATAATTCTCGCATTATGACTCCGATTACCCACCAGTCAGCTTCGTATCCTATATCTGAGTCTGTAGCATGATAAGACACCTTATGGCCTTCCCGTTCCTCCATTCGGGTCAATGAAACTCCAAAAGTACCGATAGTTACAGTCTCATAAACTGGAATCTTTTCCTGTGTACGAATCTCCACATAATTCTCGCATTATGACTCCGATTACCTTCCAGTCAGCTTCGTATCCTATATCTGAGTCTGTAGCATGATAAGACACCTTATGGCCTTCTAGTTCCTCCATTCGGATCCCTGAAACTCCAAAAGTACCGATAATTACGGTCTCATAAACTTGAATCTTTTCCTGTGTATGAATCTCTACATAATTCTCGCATTATGACTCCGATTACCCTCCAGTAAGCTTCGTATCCAATATGACTGTCTGTAACATGATAAGACACCTTATGGCCTTCCCGTTCCTCCATTCGGGTCCCTGAAACTCAAACAGTACCGATAGTTACGATCTTTTAAACTGGAATCTTTTCCTGTGTACGAATCTCCACATAATTCTCGCATTATGACTCCGATTATCCTCCAGTCAGCTTCGTATCCTATATCTGAGTCTGTAGCATGATAAGACACCATATGGCCTTCCCGTTCCTCCATTCTGCTTCCTAAAACTCCAAAATTACCGATAGTTACGGTCTTTTAAACTAGAATCTTTTTCTGTGTACGAACCTTTACATAATTCTCGCATTACGACTCCGATTACCCTCCAGTCAGCTTCGTATCCTATATCTGAGTCTGTAGCATGATAAGACACCTTATGGCCTTCCCATTCCTCCATTCGGGTCCCTGAAACTCCAAAAGTACCGATAATTACGGTCTCATAAACTAGAATCTTTTCCTGTGTACGAATCTCTACATAATTCTCGCATTAGGACTCCGATTACCCTCCAGCTAGCTTCGTATCCTATATCTGAGTCTGTAGCATGATAAGACACCTTATGGCCTTCCCGTTCCTCCATTCGGGTCCCTGAAACTCCAAAATTACCGATAGTTACCGTCTTTTTAAACTGGAGTCTTTTCCTGTGTATGAATCTCTACATAATTCTCGCATTAGGACTCCGATTACCCTCCAGCTAGCTTCGTATCCTATATCTGAGTCTGTAGCATGATAAGACACCTTATGGCCTTCCCGTTCCTCCATTCAGGTCCTTGAAACTCCAAAATTACCGATAGTTACGGTCTTTTAAACTGGTGTCTTTTCCTATGTATGAATCTCTACATAATTCTCGCATTAGGACTCCGATTACCCTCCAGCTAGCTTCGTATCCTATATCTGAGTCTGTAGCATGATAAGACACCTTATGGCCTTCCCGTTCCTCCATTCGGGTCCCTGAAACTCCAAAATTACCGATAGTTACCGTCTTTTTAAACTGGAGTCTTTTCCTGTGTATGAATCTCTACATAATTCTCGCATTATGACTCCGATTACCCTCCAGTCAGCTTCATATCCTATATCTGAGTCTGTAGCATGATAAGACACCTTATGGCCTTCCCGTTCCTCCATTCGGGTCCGTGAAACTACAAAATTACCGATAGTTACTGTCTCATAAACTGGAATCTTTTCCTATGTACGAATCTCTACATAATTCTCGCATTATGACTCCGATTACTCTCAAGTCAGCTTCGTATCCTATATCTAAGTCTGTAGCATGCTAAGACACCTTATGGCCTTCCCGTTCCTCCATTCGGGTCCCTGAAACTCTAAAATTACCGATAGTTACGGTCTTTTAAACTGGAGTCTTTTCCTGTGTACGAATCTCTACATAGTTCTCGCATCATGACTCCAATTACACTCCAGTCAGCTTCGTATCCTATATTTGAGTTGTAGCATGATATGACACCTTATGGCCTTCCTGTTCCTCCATTCTGGTCCCTGAAACTCCAAAATTACCGATAGTTATGGTCTTTTAAACTAGAGTATTTTCCTGTGTACGAATCTCTATATAATTCTCGTATTATGACTCCGATTACCCTCCAGTAAGCTTCGTATCCTATATCTGAGTCTGTAGCATGATAAACACCTTATGGCCTTCCCATTCCTCCATTCGGGTCCCTGAAACTCCAAAATTACCGATTGTTACGGTCTTTTAAACTGGAGTCTTTTCCTGTGTATGAATCTCTACATAATTCTCGCATTATGACTCCGATTACCCTCCAGTAAGCTTCGTATCCTATATCTGAGTCTGTAGCATGATAGGACAACTTATGGCCTTCCCGTTCCTCCATTCGGGTCACTGAAACTCCAAAAGTACCGATAGTTACAGTCTCATAAACTGGAATCTTTTCCTGTGTACGAATCTCCACATAATTCTCGCATTATGACTCCGATTACCCTCCAGTCAGCTTCGTATCCTATATCTGAGTCTGTAGCATGATAATACACCTTATGGCCTTCCCGTTCCTCCATTCGGGTCCCTGAAACTCCAAAATTACCGATAGTTACCGTCTTTTTAAACTGGAGTCTTTTCCTGTGTATGAATCTCTACATAATTCTCGCATTAGGACTCCGATTACCCTCCAGCTAGCTTCGTATCCTATATCTGAGTCTGTAGCATGATAAGACACCTTATGGCCTTCCCGTTCCTCCATTCAGGTCCCTGAAACTCCAAAATTACCGATAGTTACGGTCTTTTAAACTGGAGTCTTTTCCTATGTATGAATCTCTACATAATTCTCGCATTATGACTCCGATTACCCTCCATTCAGCTTCATATCCTATATCTGAGTCTGTAGCATGATAAGACACCTTATGGCCTTCCCGTTCCTCCATTTGGGTCCGTGAAACTACAAAATTACCGATAGTTACAGTCTCATAAACTGGAATCTTTTCCTATGTACGAATCTCTACATAATTCTCGCATTATGACTCCGATTACTCTCAAGTCAGCTTCGTATCCTATATCTAAGTCTGTAGCATGCTAAGACACCTTATGGCCTTCCCGTTCCTCCATTCGGGTCCCTGAAACTCCAAAATTACCGATAGTTACGGTCTTTTAAACTGGAGTCTTTTCCTGTGTACGAATCTCTACATAGTTCTCGCATCATGACTCCAATTACACTCCAGTCAGCTTCGTATCCTATATTTGAGTTGTAGCATGATATAACACCTTATGGCCTTCCTGTTCCTCCATTCTGGTCCCTGAAACTCCAAAATTACCGATAGTTATGGTCTTTTAAACTAGAGTATTTTCCTGTGTACGAATCTCTATATAATTCTCGTATTATGACTCCGATTACCCTCCAGTCAGCTTCGTATCCTATATCTGAGTCTGTAGCATGATAAACACCTTATGGCCTTCCCATTCCTCCATTCGGGTCCCTGAAACTCCAAAATTACCGATAGTTACGGTCTTTTAAACTAAAGTCTTTTCCTGTGTATGAATCTCTACATAATTCTCGCATTATGACTCCGATTACCCTCCAGTAAGCTTCGTATCCTATATCTGAGTCTGTAGCATGATAGGACAACTTATGGCCTTCCCGTTCCTCCATTCGGGTCACTGAAACTCCAAAAGTACCGATAGTTACAGTCTCATAAACTGGAATCTTTTCCTGTGTACGAATCTCCACATAATTCTCGCATTATGACTCCGATTACCCTCCAGTCAGCTTCGTATCCTATATCTGAGTCTGTAGCATGATAACACACCTTATGGCCTTCCCGTTCCTCCATTCGGGTCCCTGAAACTCCAAAAGTACCGATAATTACGGTCTAATAAACTGGAATTATTTCCTGTGTACGAATCTCTACATAGTTCTCGCATTATGACTCCGATTACCCTCCAGTCAGCTTCGTATCCTATATCTGAGTCTGTAGCATGATAAGACACCTTATTGCCTTCGAGTTCCTCCATTCGGGTCCCTGAAACTCCAAAAGTACCGATAATTACGGTCTCATAAACTTGAATCTTTTCCTGTGTAGGAATCTCTACATAATTCTCTCATTATGACTCCGATTACCCTCCAGTCAGCTTCGTATCCTATATGAGTGTGTGTAGCATGATAAGACACCTTATGGCCTTCCCGTTCCTCCATTCGGGTCCCTGAAACTCAAACAGTACCGATAGTTACGATCTTTTAAACTGGAATCTTTTCCTATGTACGAATCTCCACATAATTCTCGCATTATGACTCCGATTACCCTCCAGTCAGCTTCGGATCCTATATGAGTGTCTGTAGCATGATAAGACACCTTATGGCCTTCCCGTTCCTCCATTCGGGTCTCTGAAACTCCAAAATTACCGATAGTTACGGTCTCATAAACTGGAATCCTTTCCTATGTACGAATCTCTACATAATTCATGCATTATGACTCCGATTACTCTCAAGTCAGCTTCGTATCCTATATCTGAGTCTGTAGCATGCTAAGACACCTTATGGCCATCCCGTTCCTCCATTCGGGTCCCTGAAACTCCAAAAGTACCGATAATTACGGTCTCATAAACTAGAATCTTTTCCTGTGTACGAATCTCCACATAATTCTCGCATTATGACTCCGATTACCCTCCAGTCAGCTTCGTATCCTATATCTGTGTCTGTAGCATGATAAGACACCTTACGGCCTTCCTGTTCCTCCATTCGGGTCCCTGAAACTCAAACAGTACCGATAGTTACGATCTCATAAACTGAAATATTTTCCTGTGTACGAATCTCTACATAATTCTTGCATTATGACTCCGATTACCCTCCAGTCAGCTTCGTATCCTATATCTGAGTCTGTAGCATGATAAGACACCTTATGGCCTTCCCGTTCCTCCATTCGGATCCCTGAAACTCCAAAAGTACCGATAATTACAGTCTCATAAACTTGAATCTTTTCCAGTGTACGAATCTCTAAATAATTCTCGCATTATGACTCCGATTACCCTCCAGTCAGCTTCGTATCCTATATCTGTGTCTGAAGCATGATAAGACACCTTATGGCCTTCCCGTTCCTCCATTCGGGTCCCTGAAACTCCAAAAGTACCGATAGTTACGGTCTCATAAACTGGAATCTTTTTCTGTGTACGAATCTCTACATAATTCTTGCATTATGACTCCGATTACTCTCCAGTCAGCTTCGTATCCGATATCTGAGTATGTAGCGTGATAAGACACCTTATGGCCTTCCAGTTCCTCTATTCGGGTCCCTGAAACTCCAAAATTACCGATAGTTACGGTCTTTTAAATTGGATTCTTTTCCTGTGTACGAATCTCTACATAATTCTCGCATCATGACTCCTATTACACTCTAGTCAGCTTCGTATCCTATATCTGTGTCTGAAGCATGATAAGACACCTTATGGCCTTCCCGTTCCTCCATTCGGGTCCCTGAAACTCCATAAGTACCGATAGTTACGGTCTCATAAACTGGAATCTTTTCCTGTGCACGAATCTCTACATAATTCTCGCATCATGACTCCTATTACACTCCAGTCAGCTTCGTATCCTATATCTGAGTCTGTAGCATGATAAGACATCTTATGGCCTTCCTGTTCCTCCATTCGGGTCCCTCAAACTCAAAAAGTACCGATAGTTACGGTCTTTTAAACTGGAGTCTTTTCCTGTGTACGAATCTCTACATAATTCTTGCATCATGTCTCCTATTACACTCCAGTCAGCTTCGTATCCTATATTTGAGTCTGTAGCATGATAAGACACCTTATGGCCTTCCTGTTCCTCCATTCGGGTCCCTGAAACTCAAACAGTACCGATAGTTACGATCTCATAAAATGGAATATTTTCCTGTGTACGAATCTCTACATAATTCTCGCATTATGACTCCGATTACCCTCCAGTCAGCTTCGTATCCTGTATCTGAGTCTGTAGCATGATAAGACACCTTACGGCCTTCCCGTTCCTCCATTCGGGTCCCTGAAACTCCAACAGTACCGATAGTTACGATCTCATAAACTGAAATATTTTCCTGTGTACGAATCTCTACATAATTCTCGCATTATGACTCCTATTACACTCCAGTCAGCTTCGTATCCTATATCTGAGTCTGTAGCATGATAAGACACCTTATGGCCTTCCCGTTCCTCCATTCGGGTCCCTGAAACTCAAACAGTATCGATAGTTACGATCTCATAAAATGGAATATTTTTCTGTGTACGAATCTCTACATAATTCTCGCATTATGACTCTGATTACCCTCCAGTCAGCTTCATATCCTGTATCTGAGTCTGTAGCATGATAAGAAATCTTATGGCCTTCCCGTTCCTCCATTCGGGTCCCTGAAACTCCAAAATTACCGATAGTTACGGTCTATTAAACTGGAGTCTTTTCCTGTGTACGAATCTCCACATAATTCTCGCATCATGACTCCTATTACACTCAAGTCAGCTTCGTATCCTATATCTGAGTCTGTAGCATGATAAGACACCTTATGGCCTTCCCGTTCCTCCATTAGGGTCCCTGAAACTCCAAAATTACCGATAGTTACAGTCTTTTTAACTGGAGCCTTTTCCTGTGTACGAATCTCTACATAATTCTCGCATCATGACTCCAATTACACTCTAGTCAGCTTCGTATCCTATATCTGTGTCTGAAGCATGATAAGACACCTTATGGCCTTCCTGTTCCTCCATTCGGGTCCCTGAAACTCCATAAGTACCGATAGTTACGGTCTCATAAACTGGAATATTTTCCTGTGCACGAATCTCCATGTAATTCTCGCATCATGACTCCTATTACACTCCAGTCAGCTTCGTATCCTATATCTGAGTCTGTAGCATGATAAGACATCTTATGGCCTTCCCGTTCCTCCATTCGGGTCCCTGAAACTCAAAAAGTACCGATAGTTACGGTCTCATAAACTGGAGTCTTTTCCTGTGTACGAATCTCTACATAATTCTTGCATTATGACTCCGATTACTCTCAAGTCAGCTTCGTATCCTATATTTGAGTCTGTAGCATGCTAAGACACCTTATGGCCTTCCTGTTCCTCCATTCGGGTCCCTGAAACTCAAACAGTACCGATAGTTACGATCTCATAAAATGGAATATTTTCCTGTGTACGAATCTCTACATAATTCTCGCATTATGACTCTGATTACCCTCCAGTTAGCTTCGTATCCTGTATCTGAGTCTGTAGCATGATAAGACACCTTATGGCCTTCCCGTTCCTCCATTCGGGTCCCTGAAACTCCAAAATTACCGATAGTTACAGTCTTTTTAACTGGAGCCTTTTCCTGTGTACGAATCTCTACATAATTCTCGCATCATGACTCCTATTACACTCCAGTCAGCTTCGTATCCTATATTTGAGTCTGTAGCATGATAAGACACCTTATGGCCTTCCTGTTCCTCCATTCGGGTCCCTGAAACTCAAACAGTATCGATAGTTACGATCTCATAAAATGGAATATTTTTCTGTGTACGAATCTCTACATAATTCTCGCATTATGACTCTGATTACCCTCCAGTTAGCTTCATATCCTGTATCTGAGTCTGTAGCATGATAAGAAATCTTATGGCCTTCCCGTTCCTCCATTCGGGTCCCTGAAACTCCAAAATTACCGATAGTTACGGTCTATTAAACTGGAGTCTTTTCCTGTGTACGAATCTCCACATAATTCTCGCATCATGACTCCTATTACACTCAAGTCAGCTTCGTATCCTATATTTGAGTCTGTAGCATGATAAGACACCTTATGGCCTTCCCGTTCCTCCATTAGGGTCCCTGAAACTCCAAAATTACCGATAGTTACAGTCTTTTTAACTGGAGCCTTTTCCTGTGTACGAATCTCTACATAATTCTCGCATCATGACTCCAATTACACTTCAGTCAGCTTCGTATCCTATATTTGAGTTGTAGCATGATAAGACACCTTATGGCCTTCCTGTTCCTCCATTCGGGTCCCTCAAACTCAAAAAGTACCGACAGTTACGGTCTCATAAACTGGAATATTTTCCTGTGTACGAATCTCCATGTAATTCTCGCATCATGACTCCTATTACACTCCAGTCAGCTTCGTATCCTATATCTGAGTCTGTAGCATGATAACACACCTTATGGCCTTCCCGTTCCTCCATTCGGGTCCCTGAAACTCCAAAAGTACCGATAATTACGGTCTCATAAACTGGAATCTTTTCCTATATACGAATCTGTAGATGCACGTATTGCGACTAGTGATTGGATCTACAGAGTTAACATGTGTTAAAAAGTGCTGATGGGTTGAAAGTGGAATGCTGATGGGTTGAAGGTGGAAAAAGTGGGCGAACGTGGAAATTACACAGAAAAAGTGGGCGAACGTGGAACAAACTGGGCGAATGTAGAATCAGTTTGGGCGAATGTGGAAAGATTCCACATTCGACCAACACAAAGGGGCGAATGTGGAAAGTGTTCCACATTCGACCACCACAACTGGGCGAACGTGCAGAGCCTATAAATAGATTTTGTGAGTTTTTGAGAGTTAGGGAGCTGGAAGAGAGTCATTTAGTGTGTGTGTTTTTGAGGTGTATTCCAGAGAGGTTTGAGAGAGTTTATGTGTGTGCTAGATTAACTGTAATTGAGTTGTAATCAAGTATTTGAAAGAGTTAATCTATGAAAAGCTTTGAAAATGACTTTGATTGTGTTTTGATTTGAGTTTACATCAGTTTGTTCTAAGCTAGGGTTTCCGCACCTGGTTTAGTAACTTGTATGATCATATAATCCTGTTTTCGTGTCAAATCACATCCTCTACAAAGTGGTATCAGAGCCGTGGTACCGATTTGAACGATCTAACAGTCGTTTGAATCAATCACAGCTCGTTTTTACTGTTTTCAGACGTAAAATTCAGATTTTGATTGAAAGGTTGAAACCCTAGAAACCCTAGATTCTTAATTGAACCCGAAATCATGTGATTTCTCCATGTTTTTGTGAATTCGAGGGTTAGGTTTTCATTTCCGCACCTTTCTGAACATGTTTCATCATCAAATTCAAAGGATTAGAGTGATTGTGGACTGATTCGAAGAAAATTTTGATCAAGAACACATGCAGTCTGCACATTCGCCCATTTCAGAATGTCGGGCGGGCGAACGTGGAATTCCACTGGGCGAATGTGGAATTCTACTGGGCGAATGTAGCATATTTTGGGCGAACCTGTAATTATGTTATGCTGATTTTCACATTCGGGTGACATTTTCTACCTTCGGTTCATCGGGCGGGCGAAGGTGGATAGAAAGTGGACGAATGTGAGGGTAAATGGGCGAAAGTGAAAAGTATTATTCATATTCTACATTCGGGTCTCTATTTTGGGCGAAAGTGGAGTTCCCCGGGGCGAATGTAGAATTTAGGGCCTAAAAATTTCGAAAATGGTATTTTTGAAGATTTTTCGGAAGAATGGTGATGAGGTTTACCCAAATTTATTGAAGAATTGATGATGATGAAACAGTTTTAATGTGGGGTAGTCATAAGAATCAACAGTATGATAATCAGATTCAAATGACTATTTTGGGCCAGAACAGAACAGATTTTTATTCCGCATGAAGAGAACAGTCAACCCAGTTCCTGTATGTTTGAAGGAACTTGTTCTGAAGAGTTGTTAAGAAGAAGGAAATCAAGTTTGAGATTTCAAGGTTCTGAAAGTAATGAGGTATCCTAGTAGGAGTCATGTGGCACGTAGGTTCAACGAAAGTTTCAAGTGCTGAAAACTCTTGATGGCTTGATCCACTCGTCTACGGCTTGTATTCTGTCGAACAGATGAAGTTACTCAAGAACATGATTGATTGATTATACGGGATCTCAGAGAAACTTGGTGAAGCATCAGTCAAGGGGGAGATTGTTGATGTAAGTGTCTGATACTTCAACAATTACTGACTGAAGATGCTAGGAAAAGAGGAGAATGTGTTAATGCAATCACATTCAGCACAGATGAAGAATTTCATAGAAATACTAATGTTCGAGTGGATTGTTTTGCACATAGTCACATTTGAGATGTTTAATTGGATACTGACAGTTAGATTTCTCCAGTTGGTGTGAAGGGTGATGCAAAGGTTAAGTGCAGATATGAGACGTAAATTAGTGGTGGTATCTACGTGTTACGTTGAATATCTGATCGGTCAGTATGGAATCCTTCTAGTAGGTGTCTTATCAGGCTAGTTGGATTGCGCGTGATGTACTTGGTCAAGATGACATTCCTGGGTACTGATGCTACGAGACTGTAGTGCATTACATTGTCGACTTCACATTGGCGTAACTAGGTGATCTGACGCAAATGATATACGTGGTCTAGCTGACTTCCTGCGTATTGATGCTGAGGGTCCGTAGTGCATTACTTGGTCGGTTCACGAAGGATGTTGTATTTCTAACTCAATGCAATGGTGCATGTATTGAGGGGGAGAACTGTGTTCCTGACTGTTGATGTGCAAGAGTTTTTGTGGATTCGCCAGCAACGTCCAAGGGGGAGATTGTTGATGCACTTTCTGTGGACGTCACTGTCGAATAGACTAGGGTTGAGTCTAGGTATAGTGTTACATGAGATTGTGGTGATCCATAAGGGCATTTTATGGATCTGACGCATTTGTAAAATATAGGACAAAACACATGTTTACCTTCGACCTAAACAAAGTGGGCGAATGTGGAAGTTTTCCACATTCGACCAACACAAATGGGCGAATGTGGAAATACTCCACATTCGACCAGTAACAAGGGGCGAAGGTGGAACCTGAGTTTTGGACTATAAATAGCAATCTCATGTGTTTGTATTCATTTTGGTGATTTGAGTTGGTACTTTGAATGCTCTCAAGGGGGAGGTCATGCCCGACCTCCCCCGGCCACGAGATAGACGTTTATTCTACTGATGACAGTGTCTGTAACCGTTTCTGTAGTAATACGAATCTGTGATGACGTTGTTATCGTTATATTTCTGTCTCGTCTCGAATTCCCCGTCTGAAACGAGTTGTTTACGCGTAATCGATCCGCGAGTTCGGTCCGTAACCGGAATCTCAATTGGTTAAATGTTTAATAGATTGAAAATGTTTAATAGTTCAGGGGGAGCTATTAAGGGTCAAAAGGAATGTGAAAAGTACTTCCGAGATTTTTGTCGTGTCTAACGCCGGTTGTAGTTTGTGCAGTTTTTAGTAAATTTTTCTGCAGAATCAAATACAACAGGTGCACTTCTCATGATTCATCGACAAAGAGTGTAATTGAACAAGACCCAACCTGAACATCAAGATCACCAGAACAACAGAAGTTAGTAAAAGGTTAAAGAAATGATGAAGATTGAAGAAATCAAGATTATCGTCCATATTCATCTCTGAATCAGCAAATGACAAAGCCAAGATTTCTTGAGTCTGTCTGAGATTTCAAAGCTTACTGAGAGATAGACAGGAACTTCGACACAAATGTGCATGAAGATGGAAAGTTTTCAATCAAGACTTGAAACATTGATAACTTTCTGATCTGGTACATCACTAGCTAGGTCCAAGGGGGAGATTGTTAGTGCATTATTCAGGTATGTCCCTAGCTAGTGATCCGGTACAGAATGTCGAAGGTTCAGATAATCAGAGAACGACAAAGTCTTAAACCCAAAGACAATCCAATCAATAGTCGAGGGGGAGTTTGTAGATGCACGTATGGCGACTAGTGATTGGATCTACAGAGTTAACATGTGTTAAAAAGTGCTGATGGGTTGAAAGTGGAATGCTGATGGGTTGAAGGTGGAAAAAGTGGGCGAACGTGGAAATTACACAGAAAAAGTGGGCGAACGTGGAACAAACTGGGCGAATGTAGAATCAGTTTGGGCGAATGTGGAAAGATTCCACATTCGACCAACACAAAGGGGCGAATGTGGAAAGTGTTCCACATTCGACCACCACAACTGGGCGAACGTGCAGAGCCTATAAATAGATTTTGTGAGTTTTTGAGAGTTAGGGAGCTGGAAGACATTTAGTGTGTGTGTTTTTGAGGTGTATTCCAGAGAGGTTTGAGAGAGTTTATGTGTGTGCTAGATTAACTGTAATTGAGTTGTAATCAAGTATTTGAAAGAGTTAATCTATGAAAAGCTTTGAAAATGACTTTGATTGTGTTTTGATTTGAGTTTACATCAGTTTGTTCTAAGCTAGGGTTTCCGCACCTGGTTTAGTAACTTGTATGATCATATAATCCTGTTTTCGTGTCAAATCACATCCTATATTTGAGACTGTAGCATGATAAGACACCTTATGGCCTTCCTGTTCCTCCATTCGGGTCCCTCAAACTCAAAAAGTACCGACAGTTACGGTCTCATAAACTGGAATATTTTCCTGTGTACGAATCTCCATGTAACTCTCGCATCATGACTCCTATTACACACCTTATGGCCTTCCCGTTCCTCCATTCGGGTCCCTGAAACTCCAAAAGTACCGATAATTACGGTCTCATAAACTGGAATCTTTTCCTATATACGAATCTCTACATAATTCATGCATTATGACTCCGATTACTCTCAAGTCAGCTCCGTATCCTATATCTGAGTCTGTAGCATGCTAAGACACCTTATGGCCTTCCTGTTCCTCCATTCGGGTCCCTGAAACTCCAAAAGTACCGATAATTACGGTCTCATAAACTACAATCTTTTCCTGTGTACGAATCTCCACATAATTCTCGCATTATGACTCCGATTACCCTCCAGTCAGCTTCGTATCCTATATCTGAGTCTGTAGCATGATAAGACACCTTACGGCCTTCCTGTTCCTCCATTCGGGTCCCTGAAACTCAAACAATACCGATAGTTACGATCTCATAAACTGAAATATTTTCCTGTGTACGAATCTCTACATAATTCTTGCATTATGACTCCGATTACCCTCCAGTCAGCTTCGTATCCTATATCTGAGTCTGTAGCATGATAAGACACCTTATGGCATTCCCGTTCCTCAATTCGGATCCCTGAAACTCCAAAAGTACCGATAATTACAGTCACATAAACTTGAATCTTTTCCTGTATACGAATCTCTAAATAATTCTCGCATTATGACTCCGATTACCCTCCAGTCAGCTTCGTATCCTATATCTGTGTCTGAAGCATGATAAGACACCTTATGGCCTTCCCGTTCCTCCATTCGGGTCCCTGAAACTACAAAAGTACCGATACTTACGGTCTCATAAACTGGAATCTTTTCCTACGTACGAATCTCTACATAATTCTCGCATTATGACTCCGATTACTCTCCAGTCAGCTTCGTATCCGATATCTGAGTCTGTAGCATGATAAGACACCTTATGGCCTTCCAGTTCCTCTATTCGGGTCCCTGAAACTCCAAAATTACCGATAGTTACGGTCTTTTAAATTGGAGTCTTTTCCTGTGTATGAATCTCTACATAATTCTCGCATCATGACTCCTATTACACTCTAGTCAGCTTCGTATCCTATATCTGTGTCTGAAGCATGATAAGACACCTTATGGCCTTCCCGTTCCTCCATTCGGGTCCCTGAAACTCCAAAAGTACCGATAGTTACGGTCTCATAAACTGGAATCTTTTCCTGTGCACGAATCTCTACATAATTCTCGCATTATGACTCCGATTACCCTCCAGTCAGCTTCGTATCCGATATCTGAGTCTGTAGCATGATAAGACACCTTATGGCCTTCATGTTCCTCCATTCGGGTCCCTCAAACTCAAAAAGTACCGACAGTTACGGTCTCATAAACTGGAATATTTTCCTGTCTACGAATCTCTACATAATTATCGCATTATGACTCCGATTACCCTCCAGTTAGCTTCGTATCCTATATCTGAGTCTGTAGCATAATAAGACACCTTATGGCCTTCCCGTTCCTCCATTCGGGTCCCTAAAACTCCAAATTTACCGATAGTTACGGTCTTTTAAACTGGAATATTTTCCTGGGTATGAATCTCTACATAATTCTCGCATTATGACTCTGATTACCCTCCAGTTAGCTTCGTATCCTGTATCTGAGTCTGTAGCATGATAAGACACCTTATGGCCTTCCCGTTCCTCCATTCGGGTCCCTGAACTCCAAAATTACCGATAGTTACGGTCTATTAAACTGGAGTCTTTTCCTGTGTACGAATCTCCACATAATTCTCGCATTTTGACTCCGATTACCCTCCAGTCAGCTTCGTATCCTATATCTGAGTCTGTAGCATGATAAGACACCTTACGGCCTTCCTGTTCCTCCATTCGGGTCCCTGAAACTCAAACAGTACCGATAGTTACGATCTCATAAACTGAAATATTTTCCTGTGTACGAATCGCTACATAATTCTTGCATTATGACTCCGATTACCCTCCAGTCAGCTTCGTATCCTATATCTGAGTCTGTAGCATGATAAGACACCTTATGGCCTTCCCGTTCCTCCATTCGGGTCCCTGAAACTCCAAAAGTACCGATAGTTACGGTCTCATAAACTGGAATCTTTTCCTGTGTACGAATCTCTACATAATTCTCGCATTATGACTCCGATTACTCTCCAGTCAGCTTCGTATCCGATATCTGAGTCTGTAGCATGATAAGACACCTTATGGCCTTCCAGTTCCTCTCTTCGGGTCCCTGAAACTCCAAAATTACCGATAGTTACGGTCTTTTAAATTGGAGTCTTTTCCTGTGTACGAATCTCTACATAATTCCCGCATCATGACTCCTATTACACTCCAAACAGCTTCGTATCCTATATCTGAGTCTGTAGCATGATAAGACATCTTATGGCCTTCCCGTTCCTCCATTCGGGTCCCTGAAACTCCAAAATTACCGATAGTTACGGTCTTTTAAACTGGAGTCTTTTCCTGTGTACGAATCTCTACATAATTCTTGCATCATGTCTCCTATTACACTCCAGTCAGCTTCGTATCCTATATTTGAGTCTATAGCATGATAAGACACCTTATGGCCTTCCTGTTCCTCCATTCGGGTCCCTGAAACTCAAACAGTACCGATAGTTACGATCTCATAAAATGGAATATTTTCCTGTGTACGAATCTCTACATAATTCTCGCATTATGACTCTGATTACCCTCCAGTTAGGTTCGTATCCTGTATCTGAGTCTGTAGCATGATAAGACACCTTATGGCCTTCCTGTTCCTCCATTCGGGTCCCTGAAACTCCAAAATTACCGATAGTTACAGTCTTTTTAACTGGAGCCTTTTCCTGTGTACGAATCTCTACATAATTCTCGCATCATGACTCCTATTACACTCCAGTCAGCTTCGTATCCTATATTTGAGTCTGTAGCATGATAAGACACCTTATGGCCTTCCTGTTCCTCCATTCGGGTCCCTGAAACTCAAACAGTATCGATAGTTACGATCTCATAAAATGGAATATTTTCCTGTGTACGAATCTCTACATAATTCTCGCATTATGACTCTGATTACCCTCCAGTTAGCTTCGTATCCTGTATCTGAGTCAGTAGCATGATAAGACATCTTATGGCCTTCCCGTTCCTCCGTTCGGGTCCCTGAAACTCCAAAATTACCGAAAGTTACGGTCTATTAAACTGGAGTCTTTTCCTGTGTACGAATCTCCACATAATTCTCGCATCATGACTCCTATTACACTCAAGTCAGCTTCGTATCCTATATTTGAGTCTGTAGCATGATAAGACACCTTATGGGCTTCCCGTTCCTCCATTAGGGTCCCTGAAACTCCAAAATTACCGATAGTTACACTCTTTTTAACTGGAGCCTTTTCCTGTGTACGAATCTCTACATAATTCTCGCATCATGACTCCAATTACACTTCAGTCAGCTTCGTATCCTATATTTGAGTTGTAGCATGATAAGACACCTTATGGCATTCCTGTTCCTCCATTCGGGTCCCTCAAACTCAAAAAGTACCGACAGTTACGGTCTCATAAACTGGAATATTTTCCTGTGTACGAATCTCCACATAATTCTCGCATCATGACTCCTATTACACTCCAGTCAGCTTCGTATCCTTTATCTGAGTCTGTAGCATGATAAGACACCTTACGGCCTTCCTGTTCCTCCATTCGGGTCCCTGAAACTCAAACAGTACCGATAGTTACGATCTCATACACTGAAATATCTTCCTGTGTACGAATCTCTACATAATTCTCGCATCATGACTCCTATTACACTCCAGTCAGCTTCGTATCCTATATTTGAGTCTGTAGCATGATAAGACACCTTATGGCCTTCCTGTTCCTCCATTCGGGTCCCTGAAACTCAAACAGTACCATTAGTTACATTCTCATAAAATGGAATATTTTCCTGTGTACGAATCTCCACATAATTCTCGCATTATGACTCCGATTACCCTCCAGTCAGCTTCGTATCCTATATCTGAGTCTGTAGCATGATAAGACACCTTATGGCCTTCCCGTTCCTCCATTCGGGTCCCTGAAACTCCAAAATTACCGATAGTTACAGTCTTTTTAACTGGAGCCTTTTCCTGTGTACGAATCTCTACATAATTCTCGCATCATGACTCCTATTACACTCCAGTCAGCTTCGTATCCTATATTTGAGTCTGTAGCATGATAAGACACCTTATGGCCTTCCTGTTCCTCCATTCGGGTCCCTGAAACTCAAACAGTATCGATAGTTACGATCTCATAAAATGGAATATTTTCCTGTGTACGAATCTCTACATAATTCTCGCATTATGACTCTGATTACCCTCCAGTTAGCTTCGTATAGTGTATCTGAGTCTGTAGCATGATAAGACATCTTATGGCCTTCCCATTCCTCCATTCGGGTCCCTGAAACTCCAAAATTACCGATAGTTACGGTCTATTAAACTGGAGTCTTTTCCTGTGTACGAATCTCCACATAATTCTCGCATCATGACTCCTATTACACTCAAGTCAGCTTCGTATCCTATATTTGAGTCTGTAGCATGATAAGACACCTTATGGCCTTCCCGTTCCTCCATTAGGGTCCCTGAAACTCCAAAATTACCGATAGTTACACTCTTTTTAACTGGAGCCTTTTCCTGTGTACGAATCTCTACATAATTCTCGCATCATGACTCCAATTACACTTCAGTCAGCTTCGTATCCTATATTTGAGTTGTAGCATGATAAGACACCTTATGGCCTTCCTGTTCCTCCATTCGGGTCCCTCAAACTCAAAAAGTACCGACAGTTACGGTCTCATAAACTGGAATATTTTCCTGTGTACGAATCTCCACATAATTCTCGCCTCATGACTCCTATTACACTCCAGTCAGCTTCGTATCCTATATCTGAGTCTGTAGCATGATAAGACACCTTACGGCCTTCCTGTTCCTCCATTCGGGTCCCTGAAACTCAAACAGTACCGATAGTTACGATCTCATAAACTGAAATATTTTCCTGTGTACGAATCGCTACATAATTCTTGCATTATGACTCCGATTATCCTCCAGTCAGCTTCGTATACTATATCTGAGTCTGTAGCATGATAAGACACCTTATGGCCTTTATGTTCCTCCATTCGGGTCCCTGAAACTACAAAAGTAACGATAGTTACGGTCTCATAAACTGGAATCTTTTCCTGTGTACGAATCTCTACATAATTCTCGCATTATGACTCCGATTACTCTCCAGTCAGCTTCGTATCCGATATCTGAGTCTGTAGCATGATAAGACACCTTATGTCCTTCCAGTTCCTCTATTCGGGTCCCTGAAACTCCAAAATTACCGATAGTTACGGTCTTTTAAATTGGAGCCTTTTCCTGTGTACGAATCTCTACATAATTCTCGCATCATGACTCCTATTACACTCCAGTCAGCTTCGTATCCTATATTTGAGTCTGTAGCATGATAAGACACCTTATGGCCTTCCTGTTCCTCCATTCGGGTCCCTGAAACTCAAACAGTATCGATAGTTACGATCTCATAAAATGGAATATTTTCCTGTGTACGAATCTCTACATAATTCTCGCATTATGACTCTGATTACCCTCCAGTTAGCTTCGTATCCTGTATCTGAGTCTGTAGCATGATAAGACATCTTATGGCCTTCCCATTCCTCCATTCGGGTCCCTGAAACTCCAAAATTACCGATAGTTACGGTCTATTAAACTGGAGTCTTTTCCTGTGTACGAATCTCCACATAATTCTCGCATCATGACTCCTATTACACTCAAGTCAGCTTCGTATCCTATATTTGAGTCTGTAGCATGATAAGACACCTTATGGCCTTCCCGTTCCTCCATTAGGGTCCCTGAAACTCCAAAATTACCGATAGTTACACTCTTTTTAACTGGAGCCTTTTCCTGTGTACGAATCTCTACATAATTCTCGCATCATGACTCCAATTACACTTCAGTCAGCTTCGTATCCTATATTTGAGTTGTAGCATGATAAGACACCTTATGGCCTTCCTGTTCCTCCATTCGGGTCCCTCAAACTCAAAAAGTACCGACAGTTACGGTCTCATAAACTGGAATATTTTCCTGTGTACGAATCTCCACATAATTCTCGCCTCATGACTCCTATTACACTCTAGTCAGCTTCGTATCCTATATCTGAGTCTGAAGCATGATAAGACACCTTACGGCCTTCCTGTTCCTCCATTCGGGTCCCTGAAACTCAAACAGTACCGATAGTTACGATCTCATAAACTGAAATATTTTCCTGTGTACGAATCGCTACATAATTCTTTCATTATGACTCCGATTACCCTCCAGTCAGCTTCGTATCCTATATCTGAGTCTGTAGCATGATAAGACACCTTATGGCCTTCTTGTTCCTCCATTCGGGTCCATGAAACTCCAAAAGTACCGATAATTACGGTCTCATAAACTAGAATCTTTTCCTGTGTACGAATCTCCACATAATTCTCGCATTATGACTCCGATTACCCTCTAGTCAGCTTCGTATCCTATATCTGAGTCTGTAGCATGATAAGACACCTTACGGCCTTCCTGTTCCTCCATTCGGGTCACTGAAACTCAAACAATACCGATAGTTACGATCTCATAAACTGAAATATTTTCCTGTGTACGAATCTCTACATAATTCTTGCATTATGACTCCGATTACCCTCCAGTCAGCTTCGTATCCTATATCTGAGTCTGTAGCATGATAAGACACCTTATGGCCTTCCCGTTCCTCCATTCGGATCCCTGAAACTCCAAAAGTACCGATAATTACAGTCTCATAAACTTGAATCTTTTCCTGTGTACGAATCTCTAAATAATTCTCGCATTATGATTCCGTTTACCCTCCAGTCAGCTTCGTATCCTATATCTGTGTCTGAAGCATGATAAGACACCTTATGGCCTTCCCGTTCTTCCATTCGGGTCCCTGAAACTACAAAAGTACCGATAGTTACGGTCTCATAAACTGGAATCTTTTCCTGTGTACGAATCTCTACATAATTCTCGCATTATGACTCCGATTACTCTCCAGTCAGCTTCGTATCCGATATCTGAGTCTGTAGCATGATAAGACACCTTATGGCCTTCCAGTTCCTCTATTCGGGTCCCTGAAACTCCAAAATTACCGATAGTTACGATCTCATAAACTGAAATATTTTCCGGTGTACGAATCTCTACATAATTCTTGCATTATGACTCCGATTACCCTCCAGTCAGCTTCGTATCCTATATCTGAGTCTGTAGCATGATAAGACACCTTATGGCCTTCCCGTTCCTCCATTCGGATCCCTGAAACTCCAAAAGTACCGATAATTACATTCTCATAAACTTGAATCTTTTCCTGTGTACGAATCTCTAAATAATTCTCGCATTATGACTCCGATTACCCTCCAGTCATCTTCGTATCCTATATCTGTGTCTGAAGCATGATAAGACACCTTATGGCCTTCCCGTTCCTCCATTCGGGTCCCTGAAACTCCAAAAGTACCGATAGTTACGGTCTCATAAACTGGAATCTTTTCCTGTGTACGAATCTCTACATAATTCTCGCATTATGACTTCGATTACTCTCCAGTCAGCTTCGTATCCGATATCTGAGTCTGTAGCATGATAAGACACCTTATGGCCTTCCAGTTCCTCTATTCGGGTCCCTGAAAATCCAAAATTACCGATAGTTACGGTCTTTTAAATTGGAGTCTTTTCCTATGTACGAATCTCTACATAATTCTCGCATCATGACTCCTATTACACTCCAGTCAGCTTCGTATCCTATATCTGAGTCTGTAGCATGATAAGACATCTTATGGCCTTCCCGTTCCTCCATTCGGGTCCCTGAAACTCCAAAATTACCGATAGTTACGGTCTATTAAACTGGAGTCTTTTCCTGTGTACGAATCTCCACATAATTCTCGCATCATGACTCCTATTACACTCCAGTCAGCTTCGTATCCTATATTTGAGTCTGTAGTATGATAAGACACCTTATGGCCTTCCTGTTCCTCGATTCGGGTCCCTGAAACTCAAACAGTACCGATAGTTACGATCTCATAAACTGGAATATTTTCCTGTGTACGAATCTCTACATAATTCTCGCATCATGACTCCAATTACTCTCCAGTCAGCTTCTTATCCAATATTTGAGTTGTAGCATGATAAGACACCTTATGGCCTTCCTGTTCCTCCATTCGGGTCCCTCAAACTCAAAAAGTACCGACAGTTACGGTCTCATAAACTGGAATATTTTCCTGTGTACGAATCTCTACATAATTATCGCATTATGACTCCGATTACCCTCCAGTTAGCTTCGTATCCTATATCTGATTCTGTAGCATGATAAGACACCTTATGGCCTTCCCGTTCCTCCATTCGGGTCCCTAAAACTCCAAATTTACTGATAGTTATGGTCATTTAAACTGGAATCTTTTCCTGGGTACGAATCTCTACATAGTTCTCGCATTATGACTCCGATTACCCTCCAGTCAGCTTCGTATCCTATATCTGAGTCTGTAGCATGATAAGACACCTTATGGCCTTCCCGTTCCTCCATTCGGATCCCTGAAACTCCAAAAGTACCGATAATTACGGTCTCATAAACTGTAATCTTTTCCTGTGTACGAATCTCTACATAATTCTCGCATTATGACTCCGATTACCCTCCAGTCAGCTTCGTATCCTATATCTGTGTCTGTAGCATGATATGACACCTTATGGCCTTCCCGTTCCTCCATTCGGGTCCGTGAAACCCCAAAAGTACCGATAGTTACGGTCTCATAAACTGGAATCTTTTCCTGTGTACGAATCTCTACATAATTCTCGCATTATGACTCCGATTACCCTCCAGTCAGCTTCGTATCCTATATCTGAGTCTGTAGCATGATAAGACACCTTATGGCCTTCCGTTCCTACATTCGGGTCCCTGAAACTCCAAAATTACCGATAATTACGGTCTCGTAAACTGGAATCTTTTCCTGTGTACGAATCTCTACATAATTCTCGCATTATGACTCCGATTATCCTCCAATTAGCTTCGTATCCTATATCTGAGTATGTAGCATGATAAGACACCTTATGCCCTTCCTGTTCCTCCATTCGGGTCCCTGAACATAGACCCAAGGTCCAAGGTTAGCCCAAAAAACAAAACATAAAACAAAAAAGGGCCAACCTATACATCTTTTACTAAGCCCAAAATCTGAAATGTTAAAAGACCAACATAAGCCCATTAAGTAAAACCAAAACAGACCTAGACCATAACTAGGCCAATCATCAGCCCAATATTCCCGTAGACCAAAGGATCCCTTCACTACGGCCTGCTTCCATAATCCACTCCACAAAGCGAATACAACCTGCTTAATGACACCCTTAAAAAAGTCTTCATCCATTTCAGCCCACCATCTATATCGCTGCTGCCCCAAAATGTTAACCCATCTTTTCTTTAATATCTCAACACTGCCAGCCCAATACTCTAACCCAGCCCCCACCCAGATTAGTATACCCACCACTAAAATATCCACAATAAGCCCATACAACCTTTGAACATAATCTATCCTATAAACTAACCAGTCCACTCGCATACCATTCACCTCACAATACAAGACCAATCCCATTAATTGAAACCCGCTAGTCCAATCATTAAAAACTAAACCCCATAATACATCAGATCCAGTACCATAATCTTCCCACCATTCAATCAAAAAACCCTGCAACCACTCAAGCAAATAACATAATGAGGCTTTCCAAAATAACCCATCTCCTTTTTTGGAAAAGCAATTGGAACATACATCCAACAGCAACCATAAGGGATCCATTCAATCTATAGATCAACTCCCTTTTAACCAATATGCCAAAGATCATAGACTGAATCACCCCTATAGTCCCCCAAATATGCCATAATATGAAGGTATAAACTATGCACTTAATACTAAGTACCAAGAACACAGGCAGCCAAACCAAAAAGAGAGCTGCAACTAATGAACTCCAACCCTTCCTGTAATCTTTAGATACTTCCACCAGGATAGTGGCATTACTAGACATGTCAAAGTCATTAATTTCTAACCTCATTAACAAATAAATCCAGAACCAGCAGAAAACATACAACTGCATCTGCTGAGAACACAAATGCAGACACAGACCATAACCTCCCCTCCAGAACTGCACACATCTCAGCAGCCTTCTAAATTCTGAAAAACCCTTCAGCTTTGTGGTAGCTACCCATTGTACAACCTTCCAGTAATTCTCTAATTGAGCTCCCATATTACCCACCAGTTTGTGAGAATATAAATGTAGCCTCCTAATACTCCAATTATCAAACAAAACATACCATGAACTCTGACTAGTAACAGTTTGCATTCTACCCCATAACATCCACAAATACCAGCAACACACTATCATCAACAGCAGCTGACCCATATCAACCCCCTTATCACATTTCTGCAGCCCTTCTTGAGAAAAAACTAAAATGCCCCTGAGCAAATATAAGCTGATGACCATCCTTAAGCCCAAAACCTTACTCCAATTACCCTTCCTAACTGAGTTCTTACCATGATTTCTACTTACACCCATCTTCACCATACACTTCCATCTGATGTAATCCCAACCCAAAGTCCCCAGACCCAGACTGATCCCAAGTGGGATAGACTCACTAGACTCAATAATGAAAAAGCAAGAAAAAAGGCCAACAAAGATTACCAAAAAATTAATTTGGGTTTCCATACTGGTATGAAGTTCTAAAACAGAAATAAGAGAACAGAAAAATATTGTCCTACTAATACCAGTATGGTCCATCCTTATGCCTCCCAGGTGTAAACTCCCCTTGAGTATAAAAAAACCTAATCTCCTTCCATATAACGCAGACCTGGCCCAGAGTGTCAAAAATAGACCAAGTTCTCTGGTCAGGATAGAACCCCATAACAATAATGTCCCAATCCCACCTAGACCATCCCACAAAGACATGAGAGAAAGAAACCAGGATAAGAATTGAATACAGAAATCTACCCAAAACGCTTTTAGTCTCCATTCAACACCTTGTTCCCAGAAATTCCCATCCCACATGAGCAAGTGCTCAGATATAAACACACACAGGCCAGAGACACCAAAACTCACACCAATGTTTAACAGGTTCCCATACCACTGCCAGGATCTATAAAATGCAAAATTTATATGAGTGGGGAAACATGTCCTAAAGGCAGTGGTACAGTGCCTCCTTATCTCTCCAGGTTGAATGCAAATCTCCTGCATATACATTCCTACTTTCCACCAGGCTAAGGTAAAGACAGACCAAATAGCAAAGAATATACTAAAATGGCTGCAAATTCCTAAATCCCTATGGTTTAAACACAGAAATAGCCACACTGGTGTATGAAAGACACCTTTTAACATAGAAAAGGAAGGTACTACTACTAAGGTTATCTACCCAAGGCTTTATCCAGTTCCATATACCACCTTGATTACCCAATAGCCCCCCACCCCAACTCCAAGTGAAGTATAAAGACTCAAGACTCAAAAGCAAGAAAAGGCTAAAGAAATACAGATAATCCAAGGTTCCAAGGCCATATCTGGTGCTAGAAAAGGAGAAAAACAAAAGAAACAATAGGAACCTAAAGACATGACCTTGATCCATCCTTATATCTCCCATTATCTGTCTTATCCCAAGACCACAAGAACCTAATCCCTTATCATATATAGCAGAATTGATACCAGGTTTATAAATAAACCAAAGCACCAACAGATCAGACACAAAAACAAGAATAAAAACAAACCAGAAAACCCTCAGCTCATAACCACTTTTACACCACTCATGACACACTGAAAGATTATAAGGAAGCCTCAAAGTCCAGATCTCTACCCCATGCTGAATAGAACACCTCATAACTCCCAAAAGCCCAAAAAGACCCCCACCACATTTATTAATAAATTCCATAAATAAATTACCCGCACCTCCCTTACACCACCCTAAACCCACTAGATTACCAGACCATTTATTAATCAGATTAAATCCCCCACCACCCCATTGAGATCCCTTCCAAAACCTCACCCAGACCACCCAAAAAACAGTAAATAGGAAAAAATTCAACATTGGTTAACCTGTTTTGCAGGGTCCCTCCAAACCACCTTAAATCCCCACTGCTTGCTAAGCTTGATACTGCTTCTAGTAGCATAAATCTTTAGCCCCATAAGCTTCAATCTAACTGCTTCCCTGATGAGGTTACAAACACCCTCCACACTCCTACTCTCATTTTGAAATAACCTTAAATTTCTCTCTTGCCATAT
Source organism: Ambrosia artemisiifolia (assembly GCA_032199755.1). Taxonomy (NCBI): domain Eukaryota; kingdom Viridiplantae; phylum Streptophyta; class Magnoliopsida; order Asterales; family Asteraceae; genus Ambrosia; species Ambrosia artemisiifolia. Next base: position 27,762,287 of record CM063521.1, read on the forward strand.
AAAATACACCATGGCAGCCAAAAACAGCCTCTTAATTATACTCCCCACAGATTTTCCAAGATGCTTACTAGCCAGCTCATTAACACAAGTAAATATATTAGGAGAGCACTGAGATAATCCTCCCTCTTCCTTAAGAGTTTCCCACACAGCTTTGGGATAATCACATTCAAAAAACAAATGATTATGACTATCCTTAACTTTTCCACAAAACACACACTCCAAAACATTCTGCACATCCCAATTCAATAATCTGTCCTGAGTCAATAATCTTCCTTGAACAGCCAACCAAAGTGTAAAAGAGTGTCTGGGAATTGCCTGACTGTACCAAATCACTCTAGCCCAAACAACTTCTGGCTTGTCTTCACTGAGATCATTAAACACAGTTCTGGTAGCAAAGCCCTCATAAGTTTCCTTCTTAGTTCTCCAGAATGTTACATCTTTTTTGTCAGAAACAATAAAAGGGGGAGACAAAGAAAATAAACATGGAAACTTATTCCTCCACTCCTCAGGCCACAACCATCTACCATTACTAGTAACCTCAGCAACTGTAGTTTTAAGGGTAAACCCGCATTATGAATATCCCTTGGAGAAATAAATAGACTAAGAGGACTCAATGGGCACCAGTTATCATACCAGACAGAAGTAGAACATCCATCACCTATACTCTGCACACAATGACTCCAAAGAGTTTCCCTACTGTCCAAGATATTCTTCCAACTCCAACATGGCCCCTCCTTCCTTACAAAGCCCCAAAAACTAAGACCCTTAAGCCTATAAGTCTTAATCCAATTAGTCCAGATAGTTTCCTTACCAGAAATAAGGCTCCATATATGTCTAGCTATTAAAGCCTTATTCTGTATTCTTAAGGATTTTATCCCCAACCCACCCTGACACTTTGGATGGCACACATTCTCCCAAGAAACTCTAACCCTTCCCTTGCTAGAATCATTTTGACTCCAAAGAAATCTACACATTAGTCTCTCAATATCTTCAATAACACTGACATCAAGCAAAAACACTTAGGCCCAATACACTTGCAGAGAACAACGGACAGATTTAATGAGTTGTAATCTTCCAGCAAATGACAAAGATTTATTCTTCCAATCTTCCAATCTTTTCCTGACTTTATCAGTGAGAACACTACAATCTTTAGAGTACAACCTTGTAGACAAGAGAGGTACACCCAAATACCTGACTGGCAGACTGCCAACCTTAAAAGGAAGCAATCTTTTGATTCTCTCCTGCATAATATTAGTCACATTAGACATGTACATTGTGCTTTTTCCCAGATTAGGGACTAAGCCAGAAACCCCACTAAACTCTTCCAAAGCATCCTTAATTAGAGAGACAGAAGTCACATCAGCATGACAGAAAACAAGAAGATCATCAGCAAAGCAAACATGAGTTAGTTTTAGCTCAGCACATTTCCAATGATATCTAAACTGATCATTTCCAGCAATCCTTCTGTCCAAAATAAGTTTCAAAACCTGCATAACAATGGTAAATAGGTATGGAGACATAGGATCACCCTGCCTCAAACCTCTAAGACCCTTGAAATACCCAAAACTCTCCCCATTAACATTTATAGAATAAGCAGCAGATCTTATACAAGTCATAATCCATGCAACCATACTAGGATGAAATCCAAAATTTACAAGACAGGCTTCAAGAAAGTCATGATTGACAGTGTCATAAGCTTTCTGTAAGTCAATCTTTAGAGCAATTATAGCTTCCCCTCCCTTTCTATGGTAATTCCTCAAGAGTTCTTGTGTCAACAAAATATTATCACTGATTTGCCTCCCAGGAATAAAAGCACTTTGGCAATTATCAACAATCTTATCAAGTGATCCCTTAATTCTCTCACAAATGATTTTAGTTATACATTTGTAAAGAACATTGCAACAAGCAATGGGTTTATACTCCACAACACTCTTGGGATTCAGACACTTTGGGACTAAAGAGATAATAGTGGCATTAACTTCTTTGAGAAGTTTGTCATTACTAAAAAACTCTTTGATGGCCTCACAAACCTCATTACCAATTATAGACCAAGAGGCTTTAAAAAATTTAGAAGAAAAGCCATCAGGCCCAGGAGCCTTATCCACATCAATATCAAAGATTGCTTTTTTAATTTCCTCATTTGTGACTTCCCTAACCATGTAATCAGCCTCATCCCTAGACAATCTAGTATGAAACAAAGAAGTAGCCCCCCTAATTCCATTCACCTGCACATTACTCCCCATGAAACTCTCAAAATGTTTAACAAACACTTCTCCTACACTTCTACCCTCAAAATAATTTCCCGGAGCATCCATAACAGAGTTAATCCTACTTTTACTAAGCTTACCTTTAACAGCTTTATGAAAATAAGCTGTATTCTGTTCCCCAGCCTTCAGCCACTCCACTTTAGCTCTTTGTTTAAGAAATAATTCCTCATCTAAAGAAGCCTGCTTCAAAGCATTAACAAAAGCAACTTCTTGATCCCTTAAGTCAGCATTGTGAGGATCCTGAACAACTTCCTCTTGAACTTTACCTAGCTCTTTGGTCAAAGTTTTAACCTTATCATGAAGATCCCCTTGTTCCCTTCCCAATTTCCTCAAAGGCTTCTTTAGCTTTTTCAGTTTAGAAACCACAGAAAACATAGAACACCCTTGTACCCTACCTTTCCAAATAGAATCAACCAAAGGGATAAAACCAGGTTTAGAAGCTATAAAATTCATAAACTTAAAAGGCCTAGGTTTCCAAACATGTTGCCCCTTCAGAGAAATTAGAGCAGGAGAATGGTCTGAGGATAAAAATGGAAGAAAATTAACAGCAGCCTCAGGGAAAGCATTTAAAAAACTCCCATTACACATAATCCTGTCAAGTTTTTTAAGCAACCCTCCAGCTTTACCTGGAGATTTATTCCTGGTAAATTTCAGACCCGAAGAAGGAATATCCTCAACATTAATACTCTCACAACACTCCCTAAAATCCAGCATAGAGGCATTAATAGAAGAAGAACCCATGGATTTTTCAGATGGGTCTAAAATGGCATTAAAATGACCCATTAACAGCCATGACTCATCCTTAATAGTGTTACCAAAAACCTTAAGCTCATTCCACAGAAGCCTTCTTGATGAGTATGTAACATTCCCATATATAAAGGAACAGAAAAATGCAGCACCCCTAGTTAAAGGCCTAACAAAGCAATGAATAACCTGAGTAGTGTATTCAATAACCATAATATCCACTAAGCTAGGATTCCAATCAACAATAATCCTAACCCAGTTTGCACAATAAGGCCTATTAGAAACCCACTCCCAATTCCTAAAAACCCTGTTACAAACACTGTCAAGATTCTTACCCTTAATATGTGACTCTATTAAGCAACAGACTCCAATATTGTTGTCATTCATAACCTCCATAACCTCATTCTGCATAGGAACATTAGACATGCCTCTAACATTCCATGCCATCATATTCAAATTTTGGATCATCATTGATAACCAGTATTTAGTTCAGACTCATGCCCTTCCTGCATGATCTGATCATCAATACTATTATCCAGCTTCATAAATTGCCCTGTTTCATTGTTTTCAGAGCTCACTTCATTCCCATCAGATTCCACTTCAATATCCTCTATCTCATCATAATCCAGACCCTCAAGAAACTTATGCTTTTGACATAATACAAAGAATAGCTTAGTCTGATCAATGGTCCATTCCATCACCTGCTCCTTAGAAGGAACTATCCTCTGATCAATATAGAACATAATATCATCTAACTGCCCAGGAGTCACTTCACTAACACACTCCTGAATAACAGGGTCAGAGCATAGTTCATTAGGAATATAAGGAGAAGGGTTATGGAACTTAGAAGGTTTATTCACAGAAGGTTTAGGGACAGACAAAGGTTCAGGTAGGGGAGGAGCAGTTGTGTCATTAGCTTTCTTAGATAAAGGTTTAGTAGTTGTAATAGAACAGTGAGACACCGTCTCAGTAGGAGAGCAAGGCACCTGCTTACAAACAGAAGGTGGGGAAGTTTTAGGTAAAGGTTTGGGATAGAGTTTAGGCTGAGATTTAAGAACAGGTTTAGAAAAAGGCTGCTTTTCAATAACAATATTCTCACCCTCATCTCCAGCCACAGCTTCTTCACTTAGAACACTAAAACTATTCGTGACTTCCAACCCCTGAGCTTCCTTACCAGCCTTCCTACTCCCACCACTACCATTCTGTTTGACTATATATTCTGTTCTACCTGTCTTCATTCCTTTACCTTCAGCCTGATTCACCATAGGTTTAGTTTTTGATGATGATGCCCCACCAGACTCCTTCCTCCCAGTATTCTTGGCCTCATTATATTCCAACACAGCTTGCTTCATTTTATGACTAGCAATCCTCTCTTGTAACTTAGCCTCTTTATCCTCCTTTCTAAACCCCATATTTCTCTGCCTCAATGCCCCTCCCCCATAAACTCCACTCCCATTCCTAGCAGCCAAACTTTTATTCCAACCAGTTTTAAAACCCTCCTCATCAACATTTCCACCCTTAGAACCATTCTGAACTTCAACACCCATATCAACATTCTTCTGTAATCTGGCAGCTTTCTCTTCATCAGTCAACTCCCTCTCATTGCAATTTTCAAAAGAATGCCCAAATACCTTACAATAAGTGCAATTAACTGGAACTTTCTGATATTCAACAAGAACCTCAGCAACTCTAGCCTCCCTACCTTCCTCCATTGGATAAAATGCTCTAACCACATTTGGACGAATATCAGCAGCAACAACATCAACAAGGATTCTTGCAAAACCAGCCTGCACATCATTGTTAAGACATTTATCAACAATTATATTATCAAAAAGTAGAAGTTTACCAATACAACTAGCAAGTTCACATAGGCCTTGCACATCCCACAATTCTAAGGGAACTTCCTTGAAAAGAATCCATACAGGCACACTAACTGGATCCTTCTTCACAATAGCTGTACCAACTTCCCATTGTTGAATAACCAAGGGAATACCATTCACCACCCAAGGGCCAGCCTTCAAAGCATCCAACACACCCTCTTCCTTAGAAAATTTGAAGTAAAACAGACCCTTGCCATTAGTTGAGATGTCTTCAACTCCATACTTCTTCCACATTTTGAACAGGTTAAATCTCACCCATGCTATAGAGCAATAAGATCCCACAAAGTACCCATACAAATGTTTAGCAAAAGTCTTATGAACCTTTTCAACAAACTCCTGCCTAATCATCACCACCTTCTCACCATTATCAAGAGTAGTAGGTGGACAATAAGCTATCTTTTTAACAAGATCAGCCACTTTCTCTCCCTTCACAACATTAACATAAGAAGGCTTACCCTTTTCATCACCAGAAACAGTCTTGTTAAGATCAGTAGTATGCACACACTCATTAAAAATACCCTTAGGATCCTTTGCAGAAGCTTTAAATACAGGACTAGAGGTTTGTGAAAAACCTAGAATAGGAGACTTCTTAACTATTTCTTCAGCTTCCTTCAATAGATCATTCTGTCTCTTAGCCAACAGTTCTTTGGCCTTCCATATTCCAGTAAAAAGCTCCTTTAACCTGTCCATTTTCTTCTTATAATTCACCCTAGCTTCTTTAGCAGAATATTCACTACCCTGAAAGCCCACCTTCTTTTTAATACTAGAATCTTCCTCCAAAGGATCAAAAATCAAACCATTAGCAGTTTTGTAACCACCAGACTTCTCACTAACACCTCCTAACTTTTTAAGATCCACAATCTCCTTTTCCATCTGCTCAATAGTCATACTCTCAATAGGTGTCTTCCCAATATCATCAAAAGCACCCCCCAATCTGAATACTGGAATAACTGGAACTGCAGCATTTTTATCAAATACAAAATTCCTTGACACCTTCTTATTCCTAGATAGCAAACTTTTCATAATTCTTCTCCCCTCACTGGTAACATAGATCTGCTTCTTTGGGATAGCCTGAACAGCAACCCCCCCTTCACTAGACATCTTAACCCTCTTATCCTCCAGATTAACATTGTCTACACTCATATCATTCTCATTGCTGTCCCTAATTAGAACTTTCCTTTTCAACAAAACTCTAAGAGAGTCATTAGACATAGCATCATAAAGTGTAGTCTCCTCCACCTTCCTACACTGATTAACAACCCATTTAGATAAAGAACTAACAATCTTGTAGTCAAACTCAAAGATGTCCTCAACCGACCAGCCCACCATTTCCTGAAATCTCAAATGGTAGAACCTATGAAAGGCCAGCCACCTCTCCAATGAGTCAGGAAGGAACAATCTCAAGGCTATATCAGCACTCAAGTTCCTAAACAATTGGATATCGACATTCAGCAAACTCCCCTTAGTCTTATATTTATCATCCTCCACATCATTAGCCATTTCTGTATCAATAAGACCTTTATTAGCTATACCATCACCAACCTCCATATTTAGCCCACCATCAGAACAACCAATTCTTAATCTTCTATATTCACGATTCTCACAAGCCTTAACAACAAAGTCCACAAACTTAGCACATTCCTCACTCACTTGCCTAACAGAACAATCACTATTTGCCAAATCCACATTATCAGTATCAATAACCCTTAATAACATATCCCCAAATTTAACCTGGAAGCTCGAGTTCATATAATTCATAGCAAAAAACCAATTCATAGCAGGAACAAATGACTTATCAGCATAAGATTTATCAATCAATACCTGAATAGCCTCATTAATAGTATAGTCCTTAACCACACATGGCTCAGATCCATAAAATTTCCAATCAGTCATTCTAATCTGAGCCTCAACAAACCTCTCATCCTGCCTTCCAATAGCCAAATTACTTTCAATGGAAAGAATCATGTACTTACGCCACTCACACATGTAAGCAGCCGAACCAAACACCTCTTGTAATTTAGCAACAGAGCTCACTAAACTAGGGTTTGAAAGTGGAGTAAGCAAAACAGAGGTACGAACAGGCTCCATACCTAGAGACGAATTCAACAGGCTAACAGGGGAATCAATATTCTCACTAGACACATCATCCTGCATAGACGAGTTCTGGAAAAACGTTGTATCCGATTGAATCTTCTGCAACCAATCATCTCCCAGCGTTTCCTTCAGATAAACCAGATCACCAGTAGATAACGAACATGACTCAACCCTACCCCCAATCCCCCTACTAAGACAAAACATCCCTTCACTAACCTCCTTCAGTTCAAACTTTTGATTTCTCACCAGATCTGGTGGGATATCAGGAGGTATACCCCTATTAGGATCAGTGAACGACTGATCCATAGTAAACGATGAATAAACCGGTGAAAACCCAATCAAAATCGAATGGAACAGTACCAAAAAACGAAGAAGAAAGACCGGGAAAAGAAGAACAGTAGCCAAAAACTCAGATCGCCTTAATCGCCTAGAGAAAAAGTCAAAAAGTTAAAGCCATAAATGTAAAAGTACCGATAGTTACGGTCTCATAAACTGGAATATTTTCCTGTGTACGAATCTCTACATAATTCTCGCATTATGACTCCGATTACACTCCAGTTAGCTTCGTATCCTATATCCGAGTCTGTAGCATGATAAGACACCTTATGGCCTTCCCGTTCCTCCATTCGGGTCCCTAAAACTCCAAATTTACCGATAGTTACGGTCTTTCAAACTGGAATCTTTTCCTGTGTACGAATCTCTACATAATTCTCGCATTATGACTCCGATTACCCTCCAGTCAGCTTCGTATCCTATATCTAAGTCTGTAGCATGATAAGACACCTTATGGCCTTCCCGTTCCTCCATTCGGGTCCTTGAAACTCCAAAATTACCGATAGTTACGGTCTTTTAAAATGGAGTCTTTTCCTGTGTACGAATCTCTACATAATTCTCGCATTATGACTCCGATTATCCTCCAGTCAGCTTCGTATACTATATCTGAGTCTGTAGCATGATATGGCACCTTATGGCCTTCCCGTTCCTGCATTCGGGTCCCTGAAACTCCAAAATTACCAATAGTTACGGTCTTCTAAACTGGAGTCTTTTCCTGTGTACGAATCTCTACATAATTCTCGCATCATGACTCCTATTACACTCCAATCAGCTTCGTATCCTATATCTGAGTCTATAGCATGATAAGACACCTTATGGCCTTCCGGTTCCTCCATTCGGATCCCTGAAACTCCAAAATTACCGATAGTAACGGTCTTTTAAACTGGAGTCGTTTCCTGTGTACGAATCTCTACATAATTCTCGCATTACGACTCTGATTACCCTCCAGTCAGCTTCGTTTCCTATATCTGAGTCTGTAGCATGATAAGACACCTTATGGCCTTCTCGTTGCTCCATTCGGGTCCCTGAAACTCCAAATGTACCGATAGTTACGGTCTCATTAACTGGAATCTTTTCCTGTGTACGAATCTCTACATAATTCTCGCATTATGACTCCGATTACCCTATATTCAGCTTCGTATCCTATATCTGAGTCTGTAGCATGATAAGACACTTTATAGCCTTCCCGTTCCTCTATTCGGGTCCCTGAAACTCCAAAAGTACCGATAGTTACTGTCTCATAAACTGGAATCTTTTCCTGTGTACGAATCTCTACATAATTCTCGCATTATGACTCCGATTACCCTCCAGTCAACTTCGTATCCTATATCTGAGTCTGTAGCATGATAAGACACCTTATGGCGTTCCCGTTCCTCCATTCGGGTCCCTGAAACTCCAAAATAACCGATAGTTACGGTCTTTTAAACTGGAGTCTTTTCCTGTGTACGAATCTCTACATAATTCTTGCATTATGACTCCGATTACCCTCCAGTCAGCTTCGTATCCTATATCTGAGTCTGTAGCATGATAAGACAACTTATGGCCATCCCGTTCCTCAATTCGGGTCCCTGAAACTCCAAAATTACCGATAGTTACGGTCTTTTAAACTGGAGTCTTTTCCTGTGTACGAATCTCTACATAATTCTCGCATCATGACTCCTATTACACTCCAGTCAGCTTCGTATACTATATCTGAGTCTATAGCATGATAAAACACCTTATGGCCTTCCTGTTCCTCCATTCGGATCCCTGAAACTCCAAAATTACCGATAGTAACGATTTTTTAAACTTGAGTCGTTTCCTGTGTACGAATCTCTACATAATTCTCGCATTATGACTCTGATTACCCTCCAGTCAGCTTCGTTTCCTATATCTGAGTCTGTAGCATGATAAGATACCTTGTGGCCTTCTCGTTGCTCCTTTCGGGTCCCTGAAACTCCAAATGTACCGATAACTTCAAGCGTCTCAGGTCCTAAAAGTGCATGATAAATACCGCCAAAGCCCAATACTGCAGAGGAAATTTTACGGTCTCATAAACTGGAATCTTTTCCTGTGTACGAATCTCTACATAATTCTCGCATTATGACTCCGATTACCCTATATTCAGCTTCGTATCCAATATTTGAGTCTGTAGCATGATAAGACACCTTATAGCCTTCCCGTTCCTCCATTCGGGTCCCTAAAACTCCAAAAGTACCGATAGTTACGGTCTCATAAACTGGAATCTTTTTCTGTGTACGAATCTCTACATAATTCTCGCATTATGACTCCGATTACCCTCCAGTCAACTTCGTATCCTATATCTGAGTCTGTAGCATGATAAGACACCTTATGGCCTTCCCGTTCCTCCATTCGGGTCCCTGAAACTCTAAAAGTACCTATAATTACGGTCTGATAAACTTGAATCTTTTCCTGTGTACGAATCTCTACATAATTCTCGCATTATGACTCCGATTACCCTCCAGTCATCTTCGTTTCCTATATCTGAGTCTGTAGCATGATAAGACACCTTATAGTCTTCATGTTCCTCCATTCTGGTCCCTGAAACTCCAAAAGTACCGATAGTTACGGTCTCATAAACTGGAATCTTTTCCTGTGTACGAATCTCTACATAATTCTCGCATTATGACTCCGATTACCCTATATTCAGCTTCGTATTCTATATCTGAGTCTGTAGCATGAAAAGACACCTTATAGCCTTCCCGTTCCTCCATTCGGGTCCCTGAAACTCCAAAAGTACCGATAGTTACGGTCTCATAAACTGGTGTCTTTTCCTGTGTACGAATCTCTATATAATTCTCGCATTATGACTCCGATTACCCTCCAGTCCGCTTCGTATCCTATATCTGCGTCTGTAGCATGATAAGACACCTTATGGCCATCTCGTTCCTCCATTCGGGTCCCTGATACTCTAAAAGTGCCTATAATTACGGTCTGTTAAACTTGAATCTTTTCCTGTGTACGAATCTCTACATAATTCTCGCATTATGACTCCGATTACCCTCCAGTCAGCTTCGTTTCCTATATCTGAGTCTGTAGCATGATAAGACACCTTATGGCCTTCCCGTTCCTCAATTCGGGTCCCTGAAACTCCAAAATTACCGATAGTTACGGTCTTTTATACTGGAGTCGTTTCCTGTGTACGAATTTCTACATAATTCTCGCATTATGACTCCGATTACCCTCCAGTCAGCTTCGTATCCTATATCTGAGTCTTTAGCATGATAAGACACCTTATGGCCTTCCCGTTCCTCCATTTGGGGTCCCTGAAACTCCAAAATTACCGATAGTTACGGTCTTTTATACTGGAGTCGTTTCCTGTGTACGAATTTCTACATAATTCTCGCATTATGACTCCGATTACCCTCCAGTCAGCTTCGTATCCTATATCTGAGTCTGTAGCATGATAAGACACCTTATGGCCTTCCCGTTCCTCCATTTGGGGTCCCTGAAACTCCAAAATTACCGATTGTTACGGTCTTTTAAACTGGAGTCTTTTACTGTGTACGAATCTCTACATAATTCTCGCATTATGACTCCGATTATCCTCCAGTCAGCTTTGTATCCTATATCTGAGTCTGTAGCATGATAAGACACCTCATGGCCTTCCCGTTCCTCCATTTGGGTCCCTAAAACTCCAAAATTACGGATAGTTACGGTCTTTTTAAACTGGAGTCTTTTCCTGTGTACGAATCTCCACATAATTCTCGCATTATGACTCCGATTACCCTCCAGTTAGCTTCGTATCCTATATCTGAGTCTGTAGCATGATAAGACACCTTATGGCCATCCCGTTCCTCCATTCCGGTCCCTGAAACACCAAAAGTACCTATAATTACGGACTCATATACTTGAATCTTTTCCTGTGTACGAATCTCTAAATAATTCTCGCATTATGACTCCGATTACCCTCCACTCAGCTTCGTATCCTATATCTGAGTCTGTAGCATGATAAGACACCTTATGGCCTTCCCGTTCCTCCATTCGGGTCCCTGAAACTCGAAAAGTACCGATAATTACGCTGTCATAAACTGGAATATTTTCCTGTGTACGAATTTCTACATAATTCTCGCATTATGACTCCGATTACCCTCCAGTCAGCTTCGTATCCTATATCTGAGTCTGTAGCATCATAAGACATTTTATGGCCTTCCCGTTCCTCCATTCGGGTCCCTGAAACTCCAAAAGTACTGATAATTACGGTCTCATAAACTTGAATCTTTTCCTGTGTATGATTCTCTACATAATTCTCGCATTATGACTCCGATTACCCTCCAGTCAGTTTTGTATCCTATATCTGAGTCTGTAGCACGATAAGACACCTTATGGCCATCTCGTTCCTCAATTCGGGTCCCTGAAACTCCAAAATTACCGATAGTTACGGTCTTTTAAACTGGAGTCGTTTCCTGTGTACGAATCTCTACATAATTCTCGCATTATGACTCCGATTACCCTCCAGTTAGCTTCGTATCCTATATCTGAGTCTGTAGCATGATAAGACACCTTATAGCCTTCCCGTTCCTCCTTTCGGGTCCCTGAAACTCCAAAAGTACCGATAGTTACGGTCTCATAAACTGGTGTCTTTTCCTGTGTACGAATCTCTATATAATTCTCGCATTATGACTCCGATTATCCTCCAGTCCGCTTCGTATCCTATATCAGAGTCTGTAGCATGATAAGACACCTTATGGCCATCCCGTTCCTCCATTCGGGTCCCTGATACTCTAAAAGTACCTATAATTACGGTCTGATAAACTTGAATCTTTTCCTGTGTACGAATCTCTACATAATTCTCGCATTATGACTCCGATTAACCTCCAGTCAGCTTCGTATCCTATATCTGAGTCTGTAGCATGATAAGACACCTTATGGCCTTCCCGTTCCTCCATTCGGGGTCCCTGAAACTCCAAAATTACCGATAGTTACGGTCTTTTAAACTGGAGTCTTTTACTGTGTACGAATCTCTAAAAAATTCTCGCATTATGACTCCGACTATCCTCCAGTCAGCTTTGTATCCTAAATCTGAGTCTGTAGCATGATAAGACACCTCATGGCCTTCCCGTTCCTCCATTTGGGTCCCTAAAACTCCAAAATTACGGATAGTTACGGTCTTTTAAACTGGAGTCTTTTCCTGTGTACGAATCTCTACATAATTCTCGCATTATGACTCCGATTACCCTCCAGTTAGCTTCGTATCCTATTCTCGCATTATGACTCCGATTACCCTCCAGTCAACCTCGTATCCTTTATCTGAGTCTATAGCATTATAAGACACCTTATGGCCATCCCGTTCCTCCATTCGGGTCCCTAAAACTCCAAAAGTACCGATAGTTATGGTCCTTTAAACTGGAGTCTTTACCTGTGTACGAATCTCTACATTATTCTTGCATTATGACTCCGATTACCCTCCAGTCAGCTTCGTATTCTTTATCTGAGTCTGTATCTTGATAAGACACCTTATGGCCTGTCCGTTCATCCATTCGGGTCCCTGAAACTCCAAAATTCCCGATAGTTACGGTCTTTTAAACTAGAGTCTTTTTTTGTGTACGAATCTCTACAGAATTCTCGCATTATGACTCCGATTAACCTCCAGTCAGCTTCGCATCCTATATCTGAGTCTGTTGCATGATAAGACAACTTTTGGCCTTCCCGTTCCTCCACTCGGGTCCCAGAAACTCCAAAATTACCGATAGTTACGTCTCTATAACTGGAGTCTTTTCCTGTGTACGAATCTCTACGTAATTGTCGCATCGTGAGTCCGATTACCGTCCGGCCATTTTTTATCCTTTTTCTAAGTCTGTAGCATGATACGACACCTTATGGCCATCCCATTCCTCCATTCAAGTCCCTAAAACTCCAAAAGTACCTATAGTTACGGTCTTTTAAACTGGAATCTTTTCCTGTGTACGAATCTCTACATCATTCTCGCATTATGACTCTGATTAACCTCCAGTCAGCTTCGTACCCTTTATCTAAGTCTGTATCATGATAAGACACCTTATGGCCTGTCCGTTCCTCCACCCGGGTCCCTGAAACTCCAAAATTTCCAATAGTTATGGTCTTTTAAACTGGAGTCTTTTTCTGTGTACGAATCTCTGCAGAATTCTCGCATTATGACTCCGATTAACCTCCAGTCAGTTTCGCATCCTATATCTGAGTCTGTAGCATGTTAAGACGACTTTTGGCCTTCCTGTTCCTCCATTAGGGTCCCAGAAACTCCAAAATTACCGATATTTACGTCTCTTAAACTGGAGTCTTTTCCTGTGTACGAATCTCTACGTAATTGCCGCATCGTGATTCCGATTACCGTCCGGCCAATTTTTTTCCTTTATCTAAGTCTGTAGCATGATACGACACCTTATGGCCATCTCGTTCCTCCATTCAAGTCCCTAAAACTCCAAAAGTACCTATAGTTACGGTCTTTTAAACAGGAATCTTATCCTGTGTACGAATCTCTACATTATTCTCGCATTATGACTCCGATTACCCTCCAATCAGCTTCGTATCCTTTATCTGAGTCTGTATCATGATAAGACACCTTATGGCCTGTCCGTTCATCCACTCGGGTCCCTGAAACTCCAAAATTCCCGATAGTTATGGTCTTTTAAACTAGAGTCATTTTCTGTGTACGAATCTCTGCAGAATTCTTGCATTATGACTCCGATTAACCTCCAGTCAGCTTCACATCCTATATCTTAGTCTGTAGCATGATAAGACGACTTTTGGCCTTCCCGTTCCTCCATTCGGGTCCCAGAAACTCAAAAATTACCGATAGTTACGTCTCTTAAACAGGAGTCTTTTCCTGTGTACGAATCTCTACGTAATTGTCGCATCGTGAGTCCGATTACCGTCCGGCCATTTTTTATCCTTTTTCTAAGTCTGTAGCATGATACGACACCTTATGGCCATCCCATTCCTCCATTCAAGTCCCTAAAACTCCAAAAGTACCTATAGTTACGGTCTTTTAAACTGGAATCTTTTCCTGTGTACGAATCTCTACATCATTCTCGCATTATGACTCTGATTAACCTCCAGTCAGCTTCGTACCCTTTATCTAAGTCTGTATCATGATAAGACACCTTATGGCCTGTCCGTTCCTCCACTCGGGTCCCTGAAACTCCAAAATTTCCAATAGTTATGGTCTTTTAAACTGGAGTCTTTTTCTGTGTACGAATCTCTGCAGAATTCTCGCATTATGACTCCGATTAACCTCCAGTCAGTTTCGCATCCTATATCTGAGTCTGTAGCATGTTAAGACGACTTTTGGCCTTCCCGTTCCTCCATTAGGGTCCCAGAAACTCCAAAATTACCGATATTTACGTCTCTTAAACTGGAGTCTTTTCCTGTGTACGAATCTCTACGTAATTGCCGCATCGTGATTCCGATTACCGTCCGGCCATTTTTTATCCTTTTTCTAAGTCTGTAGCATGATACGACACCTTATGGCCATCCCGTTCCTCCATTCAAGTCCCTAAAACTCCAAAAGTACCTATAGTTACGGTCTTTTAAACTGGAATCTTATCCTGTGTACGAATCTCTACATTATTCTCGCATTATGACTCCGATTACCCTCCAATCAGCTTCGTATCCTTTATTTGAGTCTGTATCATGATAAGACACCTTATGGCCTTCCCGTTCATTCATTCGGGTCCCTGAAACTCCAAAATTCCCAATAGTTATGGCCTTTTAAATTGGAGTCTTTTTCTGTGTACGAATCTCTATAGAGTTATCGCATTATGACGCCGATTAACTTCCAGTGAGCTTCGCAACCTATATCTGAGTCTGTAGCATGATAAGACACCTTATGGCCTTCCCGTTCCTCCATTCGGGTCCCTGAAACTCCAAAGTTCCCGATAGTTACGGTCTTTTAAACTGGAATCTTTTCCTCTGTACGAATCTCTACATAATTCTCGCATTATGACTCCGATTACCCTCCAGTCAACCTCGTATCCTTTATCTGAGCCTATAGCATTATAAGACACCATATGGCCATCCCGTTCCTTCATTCGGGTCCCTAAAACTCCAAAAGTACTGATAGTTACGGTCTTTTAAACTGGAGTCTTTACCTGTGTACGAATCTCTACATTATTCTCGCATTATGACTCCGATTACCCTCCAGTCAGCTTCGTCTCCTTGATATGAGACTGTAGCATGATAAGACACCTTATGGCCTTCCCGTTCTTCGATTTGGGTCCTTAAAACTCCAAAAGTACCGATAGTTATGGTCTTTTAAATGGAGTCTTTTCCTATGTACGAATCTCTACGTAATTGTAGCATCATGAGTCTGATTACCTTCCAGTCAGTTTCGTATCTTTTATTTGAGACTGTAGCATGATAAGACACCTTATGGCCTTCCCGTTCCTCCATTCAAGTACCTAAGACTCCAAAAGTACCTATAGTTACGGTGTTTTACACTGGAATCTTATCCTATGTACGAATCTCTACATAATTCTTGCATTGAGACTCCGATTACCCTCCAGTCAACTTCGTATCCTTTATCTGAGTTTATAGCATGATAAGACACCTTATGGCCTTCCCGTTCCTCCATTCGGGTCCCTAAAACTCCAAAATTACCGATAGTAACGGTCTTTTAAACTGGAGTCGTTTCCTGTGTACGAATCTCTACATAATTCTCGCATTACGACTCTGATTACCCTCCAGTCAGCTTCGTTTCCTATATCTGAGTCTGTAGCATGATAAGACACCTTATGGCCTTCTCGTTGCTCCATTCGGGTCCCTGAAACTCCAAATGTACCGATAGTTACGGTCTCATAAACTGGAATCTTTTCCTGTGTACGAATCTCTACATAATTCTCGCATTATGACTCCGATTACCCTATATTCAGCTTCGTATCCTATATCTGAGTCTGTAGCATGATAAGACACTTTATAGCCTTCCCGTTCCTCCATTCGGGTCCCTGAAACTCCAAAAGTACCGATAGTTACTGTCTCATAAACTGGAATCTTTTCCTGTGTACGAATCTCTACATAATTCTCGCATTATGACTCCGATTACCCTCCAGTCAACTTCGTATCCTATATCTGAGTCTGTAGCATGATAATACACCTTATGGCGTTCCCGTTCCTCCATTCGGGTCCCTGAAACTCCAAAATAACCGATAGTTACGGTCTTTTAAACTGGAGTCTTTTCCTGTGTACGAATCTCTACATAATTCTCGCATTATGACTCCGATTACCCTCCAGTCAGCTTCGTATCCTATATCTGAGTTTGTAGCATGATAAGACAACTTATGGCCATCCCGTTCCTCAATTCGGGTCCCTGAAACTCCAAAATTACCGATAGTTACGGTCTTTTAAACTGGAGTCTTTTCCTGTGTACGAATCTCTACATAATTCTCGCATCATGACTCCTATTACACTCCAGTCAGCTTCGTATCCTATATCTGAGTCTATAGCATGATAAAACACCTTATGGCCTTCCTGTTCCTCCATTCGGATCCCTGAAACTCCAAAATTACCGATAGTAACGATTTTTTAAACTTGAGTCGTTTCCTGTGTACGAATCTCTACATAATTCTCGCATTATGACTCTGATTACCCTCCAGTCAGCTTCGTTTCCTATATCTGAGTCTGTAGCATGATAAGATACCTTGTGGCCTTCTCGTTGCTCCTTTCGGGTCCCTGAAACTCCAAATGTACCGATAATTACGGTCTCAAAAACTGGAATCTTTTCCTGTGTACGAATCTCTACATAATTCTCGCATTATGACTCCGATTACCCTATATTCAGCTTCGTATCCAATATTTGAGTCTGTAGCATGATAAGACACCTTATAGCCTTCCCGTTCCTCCATTCGGGTCCCTAAAACTCCAAAAGTACCGATAGTTACGGTCTCATAAACTGGAATCTTTTTCTGTGTACGAATCTCTACATAATTCTCGCATTATGACCCGATTACCCTCCAGTCAACTTCGTATCCTATATCTGAGTCTGTAGCATGATAAGACACCTTATGGCCTTCCCGTTCCTCCATTTGGGTCCCTGAAACTCTAAAAGTACCTATAATTACGGTCTGATAAACTTGAATCTTTTCCTGTGTACGAATCTCTACATAATTCTCGCATTATGACTCCGATTACCCTCCAGTCATCTTCGTTTCCTATATCTGAGTCTGTAGCATGATAAGACACCTTATAGTCTTCATGTTCCTCCATTCAGGTCCCTGAAACTCCAAAAGTACCGATAGTTACGGTCTCATAAACTGGAATCTTTTCCTGTGTACGAATCTCTACATAATTCTCGCATTATGACTCCGATTACCCTATATTCAGCTTCGTATTCTATATCTGAGTCTGTAGCATGAAAAGACACCTTATAGCCTTCCCGTTCCTCCATTCGGGTCCCTGAAACTCCAAAAGTACCGATAGTTACGGTCTCATAAACTGGTGTCTTTTCCTGTGTACGAATCTCTATATAATTCTCGCATTATGACTCCGATTACCCTCCAGTCCGCTTCGTATCCTATATCTGCGTCTGTAGCATGATAAGACACCTTATGGCCATCTCGTTCCTCCATTCGGGTCCCTGATACTCTAAAAGTGCCTATAATTACGGTCTGTTAAACTTGAATCTTTTCCTGTGTACGAATCTCTACATAATTCTCGCATTATGACTCCGATTACCCTCCAGTCAGCTTCGTTTCCTATATCTGAGTCTTTAGCATGATAAGACACCTTATGGCCTTCCCGTTCCTCCATTTGGGGTCCCTGAAACTCCAAAATTACCGATGGTTACGGTCTTTAATACTGGAGTCGTTTCCTGTGTACGAATTTCTACATAATTCTCGCATTATGACTCCGATTACCCTCCAGTCAGCTTCGTATCCTATATCTGAGTCTGTAGCATGATAAGACACCTTATGGCCTTCCCGTTCCTCCATTTGGGGTCCCTGAAACTCCAAAATTACCGATGGTTACGGTCTTTAATACTGGAGTCTTTTACTGTGTACGAATCTCTACATAATTCTCGCATTATGACTCCGATTATCCTCCAGTCAGCTTTGTATCCTATATCTGAGTTTGTAGCATGATAAGACACCTCATGGCCTTCCCGTTCCTCCATTTGGGTCCCTAAAACTCCAAAATTACGGATAGTTACGGTCTTTTAAACTGGAGTCTTTTCCTGTGTACGAATCTCCACATAATTCTCGCATTATGACTCCGATTACCCTCCAGTTAGCTTCGTATCCTATATCTGAGTCTGTAGCATGATAAGACACCTTATGGCCATCCCTTTCCTCCATTCCGGTCCCTGAAACACCAAAAGTACCTATAATTACGGACTCATATACTTGAATCTTTTCCTGTGTACGAATCTCTAAATAATTCTCGCATTATGACTCCGATTACCCTCCACTCAGCTTCGTATCCTATATCTGAGTCTGTAGCATGATAAGACACCTTATGGCCTTCCCGTTCCTCCATTCGGGTCCCTGAAACTCCAAAAGTACCGATAATTACGCTGTCATAAACTGGAATATTTTCCTGTGTACGAATTTCTACATAATTCTCGCATTATGACTCCGATTACCCTCCAGTCAGCTTTGTATCCTATATCTGAGTCTGTAGCATCATAAGACATTTTATGGCCTTCCCGTTCCTCCATTCGGGTCCCTGAAACTCCAAAAGTACCGATAATTACGGTCTCATAAACTTGAATCTTTTCCTGTGTACGATTCTCTACATAATTCTCGCATTATGACTCCGATTACCCTCCAGTCAGTTTTGTATCCTATATCTGAGTCTGTAGCATGATAAGACACCTTATGGCCATCTCGTTCCTCAATTCGGGTCCCTGAAACTCCAAAATTACCGATAGTTACGGTCTTTTAAACTGGAGTCGTTTCCTGTGTACGAATCTCTACATAATTCTCGCATTATGACTCCGATTACCCTCCAGTTAGCTTCGTATCCTATATCTGAGTCTGTAGCATGATAAGACACCTTATAGCCTTCCCGTTCCTCCTTTCGGGTCCCTGAAACTCCAAAAGTACCGATAGTTACGGTCTCATAAACTGGTGTCTTTTCCTGTGTACGAATCTCTATATAATTCTCGCATTATGACTCCGATTATCCTCCAGTCCGCTTCGTATCCTATATCAGAGTCTGTAGCATGATAAGACACCTTATGGCCATCCCGTTCCTCCATTCGGGTCCCTGATACTCTAAAAGTACCTATAATTACGGTCTGATAAACTTGAATCTTTTCCTGTGTACGAATCTCTACATAATTCTCGAATTATGACTCCGATTACCCTCCAGTCAGCTTCGTATCCTATATCTGAGTCTGTAGCATGATAAGACACCTTATGGCCTTCCCGTTCCTCAATTCGGGTCCCTGAAACTCCAAAATTACCGATAGTTACGGTCTTTTATACTGGAGTCGTTTCCTGTGTACGAATTTCTACATAATTCTCGCATTATGACTCCGATTAACCTCCAGTCAGCTTCGTATCCTATATCTGAGTCTGTAGCATGATAAGACACCTTATGGCCTTCCCGTTCCTCCATTCGGGGTCCCTGAAACTCCAAAATTACCGATAGTTACGGTCTTTTAAACTGGAGTCTTTTACTGTGTACGAATCTCTAAAAAATTCTAGCATTATGACTCCGACTATCCTCCAGTCAGCTTTGTATCCTATATCTGAGTCTGTAGCATGATAAGACACCTCATGGCCTTCCCGTTCCTCCATTTGGGTCCCTAAAACTCCAAAATTACGGATAGTTACGGTCTTTTAAACTGGAGTCTTTTCCTGTGTACGAATCTCTACATAATTCTCGCATTATGACTCCGATTACCCTCCAGTTAGCTTCGTATCCTATTCTCGCATTATGACTCCGATTACCCTCCAGTCAACCTCGTATCCTTTATCTGAGTCTATAGCATTATAAGACACCTTATGGCCATCCCGTTCCTCCATTCGGGTCCCTAAAACTCCAAAAGTACCGATAGTTATGGTCCTTTAAACTGGAGTCTTTACCTGTGTACGAATCTCTACATTATTCTTGCATTATGACTCCGATTACCCTCCAGTCAGCTTCGTATTCTTTATCTGAGTCTGTATCTTGATAAGACACCTTATGGCCTGTCCGTTCATCCATTCGGGTCCCTGAAACTCCAAAATTCCCGATAGTTACGGTCTTTTAAACTAGAGTCTTTTTCTGTGTACGAATCTCTACAGAATTCTCGCATTATGACTCCGATTAACCTCCAGTCAGCTTCGCATCCTATATCTGAGTCTGTTGCATGATAAGACAACTTTTGGCCTTCCCGTTCCTCCACTCGGGTCCCAGAAACTCCAAAATTACCGATAGTTACGTCTCTTTAACTGGAGTCTTTTCCTGTGTGCGAATCTCTACGTAATTGTCGCATCGTGAGTCCGATTACCATCCGGCCAATTTTTATCCTTTATCTAAGTCTGTAGCATGATACGACACCTTATGGCCATCTCGTTCCTCCATTCAAGTCCCTAAAACTCCAAAAGTACCTATAGTTACGGTCTTTTAAACTGGAATCTTATCCTGTGTACGAATCTCTACATTATTCTCGCATTATGACTCCGATTACCCTCCAATCAGCTTCGTATCCTTTATCTGAGTCTGTATCATGATAAGACACCTTATGGCCTGTCCGTTCATCCACTCGGGTCCCTGAAACTCCAAAATTCCTGATAGTTATGTTCTTTTAAACTAGAGTCATTTTCTGTGTACGAATCTCTGCAGAATTCTTGCATTATGACTCCGATTAACCTCCAGTCAGCTTCGCATCCTATATCTTAGTCTGTAGCATGATAATACGACTTTTGGCCTTCCCGTTCCTCCATTCGGGTCCCAGAAACTCCAAAATTACCGATAGTTACGTCTCTTAAACAGGAGTCTTTTCCTGTGTACGAATCTCTACGTAATTGTCGCATCGTGAGTCCGATTACCGTCCGGCCATTTTTTATCCTTTTTCTAAGTCTGTAGCATGATACGACACCTTATGGCCATCCCATTCCTCCATTCAAGTCCCTAAAACTCCAAAAGTACCTATAGTTGCGGTCTTTTAAACTGGAATCTTTTCCTGTGTACGAATCTCTACATCATTCTCGCATTATGACTCTGATTAACCTCCAGTCAGCTTCGTATCCTTTATCTAAGTCTGTATCATGATAAGACACCTTATAGCCTGTCCGTTCATCCACTCGGGTCCCTGAAACTCCAAAATTCCCAATAGTTATGGTCTTTTAAACTGGAGTCTTTTTCTGTGTACGAATCTCTGCAGAATTCTCGCATTATGACTCCGATTAACCTCCAGTCAGTTTCGCATCCTATATCTGAGTCTATAGCATGATAAGACGACTTTTGGCCTTCCCGTTCCTCCATTAGGGTCCCAGAAACTCCAAAATTACCGATAGTTACGTCTCTTAAACTGGAGTCTTTTCCTGTGTACGAATCTCTACGTAATTGCCGCATCGTGATTCCGACTACCGTCCGGCCATTTTTTATCCTTTTTCTAAGTCTGTAGCATGATACGACACCTTATGGCCATCCCGTTCCTCCATTCAAGTCCCTAAAACTCCAAAAGTACCTATAGTTACGGTCTTTTAAACTGGAATCTTATCCTGTGTACGAATCTCTACATTATTCTCGCATTATGACTCCGATTACCCTCCAATCAGCTTCGTATCCTTTATTTGAGTCTGTATCATGATAAGACACCTTATGGCCTTCCCGTTCATTCATTCGGGTCCCTGAAACTCCAAAATTCCCAATAGTTATGGCCTTTTAAATTGGAGTCTTTTTCTGTGTACGAATCTCTACAGAGTTATCGCATTATGACGCCGATTAACTTCCAGTGAGCTTCGCAACCTATATCTGAGTCTGTAGCATGATAAGACACCTTATGGCCTTCCCGTTCCTCCATTCGGGTCCCTGAAACTCCAAAATTCCCGATAGTTACGGTCTTTTAAACTGGAATCTTTTCCTCTGTACGAATCTCTACATAATTCTCGCATTATGACTCCGATTACCCTCCAGTCAACCTCGTATCCTTTATCTGAGCCTATAGCATTATAAGACACCATATGGCCATCCCGTTCCTTCATTCGGGTCCCTAAAACTCCAAAAGTACTGATAGTTACGGTCTTTTAAACTGGAGTCTTTACCTGTGTACGAATCTCTACATTATTCTCGCATTATGACTCCGATTACCCTCCAGTCAGCTTCGTCTCCTTGATATGAGACTGTAGCATGATAAGACACCTTATGGCCTTCCCGTTCTTCGATTTGGGTCCTTAAAAATCCAAAAGTACTGATAGTTATGGTCTTTTAAACTGGAGACTTTTCCTGTGTACGAATCTCTACGTAATTGTAGCATCATGAGTCTGATTACCTTCCGGTCAGTTTCGTATCTTTTATTTGAGACTGTAGCATGATAAGACACCTTATGGCCTTCCCGTTCCTCCATTCAAGTACCTAAGACTCCAAAAGTACCTATAGTTACGGTGTTTTACACTAGAATCTTATCCTATGTACGAATCTCTACATAATTCTTGCATTGAGACTCCGATTACCCTCCAGTCAACTTCGTATCCTTTATCTGAGTTTATAGCATGATAAGACACCTTATGGCCTTCCCGTTCCTCCATTCGGGTCCCTAAAGCTCCAAAAAGTACCGATAGTTACGGTCTTTTAAACTAAAGTCTTTATCTGTGTACGAATCTCTACATTATTCTTGCATTATGACTCCGATTACCCTGCAGTCAGCTTCGTATCCTTTATCTGGTTCTGTATCATGATAAGACACCTTATGGCCTTCCCGTTCCTCCATTCGGGTTCCTGAAACTCCAAAATTCCCGATAGTATTGTCTTTTATACAGGAGTCTTTTTTTGTGTACAGAATTCTCGCATCATGACTCCGGATAACCTCTAGTCAGCTTCGCATCCTATATCTGAGTCTGTAGCATGATAAGACAACTTTTGGTCTTCCCGTTCCTCCATTCGGGTCCGTGAAACTCCAAAACTACCGATAGTTACGTCTCTTAAACTGGAGTCTTTTCCTGTGTACGAATCTCTACGTAATTGTCGCATCATGAGTCTGATTACCTTCCGGTCAGTTTCGTATCCTTTATCTGAGTCTGTAGCATGATAAGACACCTTATGGCCATCCCGTTCCTCCATTCATGTCACTAAAACTCCAAAACTACCTATAGTTACGGTCTTTTAAACTGGAATCTTATCCTGTGTACGAATCTCTACATTATTCTCGCATTTGGACTCCGATTACCCTCCAGTCAGCTTCGTATCCTTTATCTGAGTCTGTATCATCATAAGACTTCTTATGGCCTTCCCGTTCATTCATTCGGGTCCCTGAAACTCCAAACTTCCTGATAGTTACGGCCTTTTAAACTGGAGTCTTTTTCTGTGTACGAATCTCTACAGAGTTATCGCATTATGACTCCGATTAACTTCCAGTGAGCTTCGCAACCTATATCTGAGTCTTTAGCATGATAAGACACCTTATGGCCTTCCCGTTCCTCCATTCGGGTCCCTGAAACTCCAAAATTCCCGATAGTTACGGTCTTTTAAACTTGAAACTTTTCCTGTGTACGAATCTCTACATAATTCTCTCATTATGACTACGATTACCCTCCGGTCAACCTCATATCCGTTATCTGAGTCTATAGCATTATAAGACACCTTATGGCCATCTCGTTCCTCCATTCGGGTCCCTAAAACTCCAAAAGTACCGATAGTTACGGTCTTTTAAACTGGAGTCTTAACCTGTGTACGAATCTCTACATTATTCTTGCATTATGACTCCGATTATCCTCCAGTCAGCTTTGTATGCTTTATCTGAGTCTGTATCATGATAAGCCACCTTATGGTCTTCCCGTTCATTCATTCGGGTCCCTGAAACTCCAAAATTCCCGATAGTCACGGCCTTTTAAACTAGAGTCTTTTTCTGTGTACGAATCTCTACAGAGTTATCGCATTATGACTCCGATTAACTTCCAGTAAGCTTCGCAACCTATATCTGAGTCTGTAGCTTGATAAGACACCTTATGGCCTTCCCGTTCCTCCATACGGGTCGCAGAAACTCCAAAATTACCGATAGTTACGTCTCTTTAACTGGAGTCTTTTCCTGTGTACGAATCTCTACGTAATTGTCGCATCGTGAGTCCGATTACCGTCCGGCCAGTTTTTATCCTTTATCTAAATCTGTAGCATAATACGACACCTTATGGCCATCTCGTTCCTCCATTCAAGTCCCTAAAACTCCAAAAGTACCTATAGTTACGGTCTTTTAAACTGGAATCTTATCCTGTGTACGAATCTCTACATCATTCTCGCATTATGACTCCGATTACCCTCCAGTCAGCTTCGTATCCTTTATCTAAGTCAGTATCATGATAAGACACCTTATGGCCTGTCCGTTCATCCACTCGGGTCCCTGAAACTCCAAAATTCCCAATAGTTATTGTCTTTTAAACTGGAGTCTTCTTCTGTGTACGAATCTCTGCAGAATTCTCGCATTATGACTCCGATTAACCTCCAGTCAGTTTCGCATCCTATTTCTGAGTCTGTAGCATGATAAGACGACTTTTGGCCTTCCCGTTCCTCCATTCGGGTCCCTGAAACTCCAAAATTCCCGATAGTTACGGTCTTTTAAACTGGAATCTTTTCCTGTGTACGAATCTCTACATAATTCTCGCATTATGACTCCGATTACCCTCCAGTCAACCTCGTATCCTTTATCTGAGTCTATAGCATTATAAGACACCATATGGCCATCCCGTTCCTTCATTCGGGTCCCTAAAACTCCAAAAGTACTGATAGTTACGGTCTTTTAAACTGGAGTCTTTACCTGTGTACGAATCTCTACATTATTCTCGCATTATGACTCCGATTACCCTCCAGTCAGCTTCGTATCCTTGACATGAGACTGTAGCATGATAAGACACCTTATGGCCTTCCTGTTCTTCGATTTGGGTCCTTAAAACTCCAAAAGTACCGATAGTTATGGTCTTTTAAACTGGAAACTTATCCTGTGTACGAATCTCTACATTATTCTCGAATTATGACTCCGATTACCCTCCAATCAGCTTCGTATCCTTTATCTGAGTCTGTATCATGATAAGACACCTTTTGGCCTTCCCGTTCCTCCATTCGGGTCCCTGAAACTCCAAAATTCCCGATAGTTACGGTCTTTTAAACTGGAATCTTTTCCTGTGTACGAATCTCTACATAATTCTCTCATTATGACTACGATTACCCTCCAGTCAACCTCGTATCCGTTATCTGAGTCTATAGCATTATAAGACACCTTATGGCCATCCCGTTCCTCCATTCGGGTCCCTAAAACTCCAAAAGTACCGATAGTTACGGTCTTTTAAACTGGAGTCTTTAGCTGTTTACGAATCTCTACATTATTCTCGCATTATGACTCCGATTATCCTCCAGTCAGCTTCGTATCCTTTATCTGAGTCTGTAGCTTGATAAGACACCTTATGGCCTTCCCGTTCCTCCATACGGGTCCCAGAAACTCCAAAATTACCGATAGTTACGTCTCTTTAACTGGAGTCTTTTCCTGTGTACGAATCTTTACGTAATTGTCGCATCGTGAGTCCGATTACCGTCCGGCCAGTTTTTATCCTTTATCTAAATCTGTAGCATAATACGACACCTTATGGCCATATCGTTCCTCCATTCAAGTCCCTAAAACTCCGAAAGTACCTATAGTTACGGTCTTTTAAACTGGAATCTTATCCTGTGTACGAATCTCTACATCATTCTCGCATTATGACTCCGATTACCCTCCAGTCAGCTTCGTATCCTTTATCTAAGTCTGTATCATGATAAGACACCTTATGGCCTGTCCGTTCATCCACTCGGGTCCCTGAAACTCCAAAATTCCCAATAGTTATTGTCTTTTAAACTGGAGTCTTCTTCTGTGTACGAATCTCTGCAGAATTCTCGCATTATGACTCCGATTAACCTCCAGTCAGTTTCGCATCCTATTTCTGAGTCTGTAGCATGATAAGACGACTTTTGGCCTTCCCGTTCCTCCATTCGGGTCCCTGAAACTCCAAAATTCCCGATAGTTACGGTCTTTTAAACTGGAATCTTTTCCTGTGTACGAATCTCTACATAATTCTCGCATTATGACTCCGATTACCCTCCAGTCAACCTCGTATCCTTTATCTGAGTCTATAGCATTATAAGACACCATATGGCCATCCCGTTCCTTCATTCGGGTCCCTAAAACTCCAAAAGTACTGATAGTTACGGTCTTTTAAACTGGAGTCTTTACCTGTGTACGAATCTCTACATTATTCTCGCATTATGACTCCGATTACCCTCCAGTCAGCTTCGTATCCTTGACATGAGAGTGTAGCATGATAAGACACCTTATGGCCTTCCTGTTCTTCGATTTGGGTCCTTAAAACTCCAAAAGTACCGATAGTTATGGTCTTTTAAACTGGAATCTTATCCTGTGTACGAATCTCTACATTATTCTCGAATTATGACTCCGATTACCCTCCAATCAGCTTCGTATCCTTTATCTGAGTCTGTATCATGATAAGACACCTTTTGGCCTTCCCGTTCCTCCATTCGGGTCCCTGAAACTCCAAAATTCCCGATAGTTACGGTCTTTTAAACTGGAATCTTTTCCTGTGTACGAATCTCTACATAATTCTCTCATTATGACTACGATTACCCTCCAGTCAACCTCGTATCCGTTATCTGAGTCTATAGCATTATAAGACACCTTATGGCCATCCCGTTCCTCCATTCGGGTCCCTAAAACTCCAAAAGTACCGATAGTTACGGTCTTTTAAACTGGAGTCTTTAGCTGTTTACGAATCTCTACATTATTCTCGCATTATGACTCCGATTATCCTCCAGTCAGCTTCGTATCCTTTATCTGAGTCTGTATCATGATAAGACACCTTATGGCCTGTCCGTTCATCCATTCGGGTTCCAGAAACTCCAAAATTACCGATAGTTACGTCTCTTTAACTGGAGTCTTTTCCTGTGTACGAATCTTTACGTAATTGTCGCATCGTGAGTCCGATTACCGTCCGGCCAGTTTTTATCCTTTATCTAAGTCTGTAGCATGATACGATACCTTATGGCCATCTCGTTCCTCCATTCAAGTCCCTAAAACTCCAAAAGTACCTATAGTTACGGTCTTTTAAACTGGAATCTTATCCTGTGTACGAATCTCTACATCATTCTCGCATTATGACTCCGATTACCCTCCAGTCCGCTTCGTATCCTTTATCTGAGTCTGTATCATGATAAGACACCTTATGGCATGTCCGTTCATCCACTCGGGTCCCTGAAACTCCAAAATTCCCAATAGTTATGGTCTTTTAAACTGGAGTCTTTTTCTGTGTACGAATCTGTGCAGAATTCTCGCATTATGACTCCGATTAACCTCCAGTCAGCTTCGCATCCTATATCTGAGTCTGTTGCATGATAAGACACCTTATGGCCTTCCCGTTCCTCCATTCAAGTACCTAAGACTCCAAAAGTACCTATAGTTACGGTGTTTTAAACTGGAATCTTATCCTATGTACGAATCTCTACATAATTCTTGCATTATGACTCCGATTACCCTCCAGTCAACTTCGTATCCTTTATCTGAGTCTATAGCATGATAAGACACCTTATGGCCTTCCCGTTCCTCCATTCGGGTCCCTAAAACTCCAAAAAGTACCGATAGTTACGGTCTTTTAAACTGAAGTCTTTATCTGTGTACGAATCTCTACATTATTCTTGCATTATGACTCCGATTACCCTGCAGTCAGCTTCGTATCCTTTATCTGGTTCTGTATCATGATAAGACACCTTATAGCCTTCCCGTTCCTCCATTCGGGTTCCTGAAACTCCAAAATTCCCGATAGTATTGTCTTTTATACTGGAGTCTATTTCTGTGTACAGAATTCTCGCATCATGACTCCGATTAACCTCTAGTCAGCTTCGCATCCTATATCTGAGTCTGTAGCATGATAAGAAAAATTTTGGTCTTCCCGTTCCCCCATTCGGGACCGTGAAACTCCAAAACTACCGATAGTTACGTCTCTTAAACTGGAGTCTTTTCCTGTGTACGAATCTCTACGTAATTGTCGCATCATGAGTCTGATTACCTTCCGGTCAGTTTCGTATCCTTTATCTGAGTCTGTAGCATGATAAGACACCTTATGGTCATCCCGTTCCTCCATTCATGTCACTAAAACTCCAAAACTACCTATAGTTACGGTCTTTTAAACTGGAATCTTATCATGTGTACGAATCTCTACATTATTCTCGCATTTGGACTCCGATTACCCTCCAGTCAGCTTCGTATCCTTTATCTGAGTCTGTATCATCATAAGACACCTTATGGCCTTCCCGTTCATTCATTCGGGTCCCTGAAACTCCAAACTTCCCGATAGTTACGACCTTTTAAATTGGAGTCTTTTTCTGTGTACGAATCTCTACAGAGTTATCGCATTATGACTCCGATTAACTTCCAGTGAGCTTCGCAACCTATATCTGAGTCTTTAGCATGATAAGACACCTTATGGCTTTCTCGTTCCTCCATTCGGCTCCCTGAAACTCCAAAATTCCCGATAGTTACGGTCTTTTAAACTAGAATCTTTTCCTGTGTACGAATCTCTACATAATTCTCTCATTATGACTACGATTACCCTCCAGTCAACCTCGTATCCGTTATCTGAGTCTATAGCATTATAAGACACCTTATGGCCATCCCGTTCCTCCATTCGGGTCCCTAAAACTCCAAAAGTACCGATAGTTACGGTCTTTTAAACTTGAGTCTTTACCTGTGTACGAATCTCTACATTATTCTCACATTATGACTCCGATTATCCTCCAGTCAGCTTCGTATCCTTTATCTGAGTCTATAGCATTATAAGACACCTTATGGCCATCACGTTCCTCCATTCGGGTCCCTAAAACTCCAAAAGTACCGATAGTTACGGTCTTTTAAACTGGAGTCTTTAGTTGTTTACGAATCTCTACATTATTCTCGCATTATGACTCCGATTATCCTCCAGTCAGCTTCGTATCCTTTATCTGAGTCTGTATCATGATAAGACACCTTATGGCCTGTCCGTTCATCCATTCGGGTCCCAGAAACTCCAAAATTACCGATAGTTACGTCTCTTTAACTGGAGTCTTTTCCTGTGTACGAATCTTTACGTAATTGTCGCATCGTGAGTCCGATTACCGTCCGGCCAGTTTTTATCCTTTATCTAAGTCTGTAGCATGATACGATACCTTATGGCCATCTCGTTCCTCCATTCAAGTCCCTAAAACTCCAAAAGTACCTATAGTTACGGTCTTTTAAACTGGAATCTTATCCTGTGTACGAATCTCTACATCATTCTCGCATTATGACTCCGATTACCCTCCAGTCCGCTTCGTATCCTTTATCTGAGTCTGTATCATGATAAGACACCTTATGGCATGTCCGTTCATCCACTCGGGTCCCTGAAACTCCAAAATTCCCAATAGTTATGGTCTTTTAAACTGGAGTCTTTTTCTGTGTACGAATCTGTGCAGAATTCTCGCATTATGACTCCGATTAACCTCCAGTCAGCTTCGCATCCTATATCTGAGTCTGTTGCATGATAAGACACCTTATGGCCTTCCCGTTCCTCCATTCAAGTACCTAAGACTCCAAAAGTACCTATAGTTACGGTGTTTTAAACTGGAATCTTATCCTATGTACGAATCTCTACATAATTTTTGCATTATGACTCCGATTACCCTCCAGTCAACTTCGTATCCTTTATCTGAGTCTATAGCATGATAAGACACCTTATGGCCTTCCCGTTCCTCCATTCGGGTCCCTAAAACTCCAAAAAGTACCGATAGTTACGGTCTTTTAAACTGAAGTCTTTATCTGTGTACGAATCTCTACATTATTCTTGCATTATGACTCCGATTACCCTGCAGTCAGCTTCGTATCCTTTATCTGGTTCTGTATCATGATAAGACACCTTATAGCCTTCCCGTTCCTCCATTCGGGTTCCTGAAACTCCAAAATTCCCGATAGTATTGTCTTTTATACTGGAGTCTATTTCTGTGTACAGAATTCTCGCATCATGACTCCGATTAACCTCTAGTCAGCTTCGCATCCTATATCTGAGTCTGTAGCATGATAAGAAAAATTTTGGTCTTCCCGTTCCTCCATTCGGGTCCGTGAAACTCCAAAACTACCGATAGTTACGTCTCTTAAACTGGAGTCTTTTCCTGTGTACGAATCTCTACGTAATTGTCGCATCATGAGTCTGATTACCTTCCGGTCAGTTTCGTATCCTTTATCTGAGTCTGTAGCATGATAAGACACCTTATGGCCATCCCGTTCCTCCATTCATGTCACTAAAACTCCAAAACTACCTATAGTTACGGTCTTTTAAACTGGAATCTTATCATGTGTACGAATCTCTACATTATTCTCGCATTTGGACTCCGATTACCCTCTAGTCAGCTTCGTATCCTTTATCTGAGTCTGTATCATCATAAGACACCTTATGGCCTTCCCGTTCATTCATTCGGGTCCCTGAAACTCCAAACTTCCCGATAGTTACGACCTTTTAAATTGGAGTCTTTTTCTGTGTACGAATCTCTACAGAGTTATCGCATTATGACTCCGATTAACTTCCAGTGAGCTTCGCAACCTATATCTGAGTCTTTAGCATGATAAGACACCTTATGGCTTTCCCGTTCCTCCATTCGGCTCCCTGAAACTCCAAAATTCCCGATAGTTACGGTCTTTTAAACTAGAATCTTTTCCTGTGTACGAATCTCTACATAATTCTCTCATTATGACTACGATTACCCTCCAGTCAACCTCGTATCCGTTATCTGAGTCTATAGCATTATAAGACACCTTATGGCCATCCCGTTCCTCCATTCGGGTCCCTAAAACTCCAAAAGTACCGATAGTTACGGTCTTTTAAACTTGAGTCTTTACCTGTGTACGAATCTCTACATTATTCTCACATTATGACTCCGATTATCCTCCAGTCAGCTTCGTATCCTTTATCTGAGTCTGTATCATGATAAGACACCTTATGGCCTGTCCGTTCATCCATTCGGGTCCCTGAAACTCCAAAATTCCCGATAGTTACGGTCTTTTAAACTAGAGTCTTTTTCTGTGTACGAATCTCTACAGAATTCTCGCATTATGACTCCGATTAACCTCCAGTCAGCTTTGCATCCTATATCTGAGTCTGTTGCATGATAAGACAACTTTTTGCCTTCCCGTTCCTCCATTCGGGTCCCAGAAACTCCAAAATTACCGATAGTTACGTCTCTTTAACTGGAGTCTTTTCCTGTGTACGAATCTCTACGTAATTGTCGCATCGTGAGTCCGATTACTGTCCGGCCCAGTTTTTATCCTTTATCTAAGTCTGTAGCATGATACGATACCTTATGTCCATCTCGTTCCTCCATTCAAGTCCCTAAAACTCCAAAAGTACCTATAGTTACGGTCATTTAAACTGGAATCTTATCCTGTGTACGAATCTCTACATCATTCTCGCATTATGACTCCGATTACCCTCCAGTCCGCTTCGTATCCTTTATCTGAGTCTGTATCATGATCAGACACCTTATGGCATGTCCGTTCATCCACTCGGGTCCCTGAAACTCCAAAATTCCCAATAGTTATGGTCTTTTAAACTGGAGTCTTTTTCTGTGTACGAATCTGTGCAGAATTCTCGCATTATGACTCCGATTAACCTCTAGTCAGCTTCGCATCCTATATCTGAGTCTGTAGCATGATAAGACGACTTTTGGCCTTCCCGTTCCTCCATTCGGGTCCCAGAAACTCCAAAAGTACCTATAGTTACGGTCTTTTAAACTGGAATCTTATCCTGTGTACGAATCTCTACATTATTCTCGCATTATGACTCCGATTACCCTCCAATCAGCTTCGTTTCCTTTATCTGAGTCTGTATCATGATAAGACACCTTATGGCCTTCCCGTTCATTCATTCGGGTCCCTGAAACTCCAAAATTCCCGATAGTTACGGCCTTTTAAACTGGAGTCTTTTTCTGTGTACGAATCTCTACAGAGTTATCGCATTATGACTCCGATTAACTTCCAGTGAGCTTCGCAACCTATATCTGAGTCTGTAGCATGATAAGACACCTTATGGCCTTCCCGTTCCTCCATTCGGGTCCCTGAAACTCCAAAATTCCCGATAGTTACGGTCTTTTAAACTGGAATCTTTTCCTGTGTACGAATCTCTATGTAATTGTCGCATCATGAGTCTGATTACCTTCCGGTCAGTTTTGTATCCTTTATCTGAGTCTGTAGCATGATAAGACACCTTATGGCCATCCCGTTCCTCCATTCATGTCACTAAAACTCCAAAACTACCTATAGTTACGGTCTTTCAAACTGGAATCTTATCCTGTGTACGAATCTCTACATTATTCTCGCATTTGGACTCCGATTACCCTCCAGTCAGCTTCGTATCCTTTATCTGAGTCTGTATCATCATAAGACACCTTATGGCCTTCCCGTTCAATCATTCGGGTCCCTGAAACTCCAAACTTCCCGATAGTTACGGCCTTTTAAATTGGAGTCTTTTTCTGTGTACGAATCTCTACAGAGTTATCGCATTATGACTCTAATTAACTTCCAGTGAGCTTCGCAACCTATATCTGAGTCTTTAGCATGATAAGACACCTTATGGCCTTCCCGTTCCTCCATTCGGGTCCCTGAAACTCCAAAATTCCCGATAGTTACGGTCTTTTAAACTGGAATCTTTTCCTGTGTACGAATCTCTACATAATTCTCGCATTATGACTCCGATTACCCTCCAGTCAACCTCGTATCCTTTATCTGAGTCTATAGCATTATAAGACACCATATGGCCATCCCGTTCCTTCATTCGGTTCCCTAAAACTCCAAAAGTACTGATAGTTACGGTCTTTTAAACTGGAGTCTTTACCTGTGTACGAATCTCTACATTATTCTCGCATTATGACTCCGATTACCCTCCAGTCAGCTTTGTATCCTTTATATGAGACTGTAGCATGATAAGACACCTTATGGCCTTCCCGTTCTTTGATTTGCGTCCTTAAAACTCCAAAAGTACCGATAGTTATGGTCTTTTAAACTGGAGTCTTTTCCTATGTACGAGTCTCTACGTAATTGTAGCATCATGAGTCTGATTACCTTCCGGTCAGTTTCGTATCTTTTATTTGGGTCTGTATCATGATAAGACACCTTATGGCCTTCCCGTTCCTCCATTCAAGTACCTAAGACTCCAAAAGTACCTATAGTTACGGTGTTTTAAACTGGAATCTTATCCTATGTACGAATCTCTACATAATTCTTGCATTATGACTCCGATTACCCTCCAGTCAACTTCGTATCCTTTATCTGAGTCTATAGCATGATAAGACACCTTATGGCCTTCCCGTTCCTCCATTCGGGTCCCTAAAACTCCAAAAAGTACCGATAGTTACGGTCTTTTAAATTGAAGTCTTTATCTGTGTACGAATCTCTACATTATTCTTGCATTATGACTCTGATTACCCTGCAGTCAGCTTCGTATCCTTTATCTGGTTCTGTATCATGATAAGACACCTTATGGCCTTCCCGTTCCTCCATTCGGGTTCCTGAAACTCCAAAATTCCCGATAGTGTTGTCTTTTATACTGGAGTCTATTTCTGTGTACAGAATTCTCGCATCATGACTCCGATTAACCTCTAGTCAGCTTCGCATCCTATATCTGAGTCTGTATAAGACAAATTTTGGTCTTCCCGTTCCTCCATTCGGGTCCGTGAAACTCCAAAACTACCGATAGTTACGTCTCTTAAACTGGAGTCTTTTCCTGTGTACGAATCTCTATGTAATTGTCGCATCATGAGTCTGATTACCTTCCGGTCAGTTTTGTATCCTTTATCTGAGTCTGTAGCATGATAAGACACCTTATGGCCATCCCGTTCCTCCATTCATGTCACTAAAACTCCAAAACTACCTATAGTTACGGTCTTTTAAACTGGAATCTTATCCTGTGTACGAATCTCTACATTATTCTCGCATTTGGACTCCGATTACCCTCTAGTCAGCTTCGTATCCTTTATCTGAGTCTGTATCATCATAAGACACCTTATGGCCTTCCCGTTCAATCATTCGGGTCCCTGAAACTCCAAACTTCCCGATAGTTACGGCCTTTTAAATTGGAGTCTTTTTCTGTGTACGAATCTTTACAGAGTTATCGCATTATGACTCTAATTAACTTCCAGTGAGCTTCGCAACCTATATCTGAGTCTTTAGCATGATAAGACACCTTATGGCCTTCCCGTTCCTCCATTCGGGTCCCTGAAACTCCAAAATTCCCGATAGTTACGGTCTTTTAAACTGGAATCTTTTCCTGTGTACGAATCTCTACATAATTCTCGCATTATGACTCCGATTACCCTCCAGTCAACCTCGTATCCTTTATCTGAGTCTATAGCATTATAAGACACCATATGGCCATCCCGTTCCTTCATTCGGTTCCCTAAAACTCCAAAAGTACTGATAGTTACGGTCTTTTAAACTGGAGTCTTTACCTGTGTACGAATCTCTACATTATTCTCGCATTATGACTCCGATTACCCTCCAGTCAGCTTTGTATCCTTTATATGAGACTGTAGCATGATAAGACACCTTATGGCCTTCCCGTTCTTTGATTTGCGTCCTTAAAACTCCAAAAGTACCGATAGTTATGGTCTTTTAAACTTGAGTCTTTTCCTATGTACGAGTCTCTACGTAATTGTAGCATCATGAGTCTGATTACCTTCCGGTCAGTTTCGTATCTTTTATTTGGGTCTGTAGCATGATAAGACACCTTATGGCCTTCCCGTTCCTCCATTCAAGTACCTAAGACTCCAAAAGTACCTATAGTTACGGTGTTTTAAACTGGAATCTTATCCTATGTACGAATCTCTACATAATTCTTGCATTATGACTCCGATTACCCTCCAGTCAACTTCGTATCCTTTATCTGAGTCTATAGCATGATAAGACACCTTATGGCCTTCCCGTTCCTCCATTCGGGTCCCTAAAACTCCAAAAAGTACCGATAGTTACGGTCTTTTAAATTGAAGTCTTTATCTGTGTACGAATCTCTACATTATTCTTGCATTATGACTCTGATTACCCTGCAGTCAGCTTCGTATCCTTTATCTGGTTCTGTATCATGATAAGACACCTTATGGCCTTCCCGTTCCTCCATTCGGGTTCCTGAAACTCCAAAATTCTCGATAGTGTTGTCTTTTATACTGGAGTCTATTTCTGTGTACAGAATTCTCGCATCATGACTCCGATTAACCTCTAGTCAGCTTCGCATCCTATATCTGAGTCTGTAGCATGATAAGACAAATTTTGGTCTTCCCGTTCCTCCATTCGGGTCCGTGAAACTCCAAAACTACCGATAGTTACGTCTCTTAAACTGGAGTCTTTTCCTGTGTACGAATCTCTATGTAATTGTCGCATCATGAGTCTGATTACCTTCCGGTCAGTTTCGTATCCTTTATCTGAGTCTGTAGCATGATAAGACACCTTATGGCCATCCCGTTCCTCCATTCATGTCACTAAAACTCCAAAACTACCTATAGTTACGGTCTTTTAAACTGGAATCTTATCCTGTGTACGAATCTCTACATTATTCTCGCATTTGGACTCCGATTACCCTCCAGTCAGCTTCGTATCCTTTATCTGAGTCTGTATCATCATAAGACACCTTATGGCCTTCCCGTTCATTCATTCGGGTCCCTGAAACTCCAAACTTCCCGATAGTTACGGCCTTTTAAATTGGAGTCTTTTTCTGTGTACGAATCTCTACAGAGTTATCGCATTATGACTCCGATTAACTTCCAGTGAGCTTCGCAACCTATATCTGAGTCTTTAGCATGATAAGACACCTTATGGCCTTCCCGTTCCTCCATTCGGCTCCCTGAAACTCCAAAATTCCCGATAGTTACGGTCTTTTAAACTAGAATCTTTTCCTGTGTACGAATCTCTACATAATTCTCTCATTATGACTACGATTACCCTCCAGTCAACCTCGTATCCGTTATCTGAGTCTATAGCATTATAAGACACCTTATGGCCATCCCGTTCCTCCATTCGGGTCCCTAAAACTCCAAAAGTACCGATAGTTACGGTCTTTTAAACTGGAGTCTTTACCTGTGTACGAATCTCTACATTATTCTCGCATTATGACTCCGATTATCCTCCAATCAGCTTCGTATCCTTTATCTGAGCCTGTATCATGATAAGACACCTTATGGCCTGTCCGTTCATCCATTCGGGTCCCTGAAACTCCAAAATTCCCGATAGTTACGGTCTTTTAAACTAGAGTCTTTTTCTGTGTACGAATCTCTACAGAATTCTCGCATTATGACTCCGATTAACCTCCAGTCAGCTTCGCATCCTATATTTGAGTCTGTTGCATGATAAGACAACTTTTGGCCTTCCCGTTCCTCCATTCGGGTCCCAGAAACTCCAAAATTACCGATAGTTACGTCTCTTTAACTAGAGTCTTTTCTTGTGTACGAATCTCTACGTAATTGTCGCATCGTGAGTCCGATTACCGTCCGGCCAGTTTTTATCCTTTATCTAAGTCTGTAGCATGATACGATACCTTATGGCCATCTCGTTCCTCCATTCAAGTCCCTAAAACTCCAAAAGTACCTATAGTTACGGTCATTTAAACTGGAATCTTATCCTGTGTACGAATCTCTACATCATTCTCGCATTATGACTCCGATTACCCTCCAGTCCGCTTCGTATCCTTTATCTGAGTCTGTATCATGAACAGACACCTTATGGCATGTCCGTTCATCCACTCGGGTCCCTGAAACTCCAAAATTCCCAATAGTTATGGTCTTTTAAACTGGAGTCTTTTTCTGTGTACGAATTTGTGCAGAATTCTCGCATTATGACTCCGATTAACCTCCAGTCAGCTTCGCATCCTATATCTGAGTCTGTAGCATGATAAGACGACTTTTGGCCTTCCCGTTCCTCCATTCGGGTCCCAGAAACTCCAAAAGTACCTATAGTTACGGTCTTTTAAACTGGAATCTTATCCTGTGTACGAATCTCTACATTATTCTCGCATTATGACTCCGATTACCCTCCAATCAGCTTCGTATCCTTTATCTGAGTCTGTATCATGATATGACCCCTTATGGCCTTCCCGTTCATTCATTCGGGTCCCTGAAACTCCAAAATTCCCGATAGTTACGGCCTTTTAAACTGGAGTCTTTTTCTGTGTACGAATCTCTACAGAGTTATCGCATTATGACTCCGATTAACTTCCAGTGAGCTTCGCAACCTATATCTGAGTCTGTAGCATGATAAGACACCTTATGGCCTTCCCGTTCCTCCATTCGGGTCCCTGAAACTCCAAAATTCCTGATAGTTACGGTCTTTTAAACTGGAATCTTTTCCGGTGTACGAATCTCTACATAATTCTCGCATTATGACTCTGATTACCCTCCAGTCAACCTCGTATCCTTTATCTGAGTCTATAGCATTATAAGACACCATATGGCCATCCCGTTCCTTCATTCGGTTCCCTAAAACTCCAAAAGTACTGATAGTTACGGTCTTTTAAACTGGAGTCTTTACCTGTGTACGAATCTCTACATTATTCTCGCATTATGACTCCGATTACCCTCCAGTCAGCTTCGTATCCTTTATATGAGACAGTAGCATGATAAGACACCTTATGGCCTTCCCGTTCTTTGATTTGCGTCCTTAAAACTCCAAAAGTACCGATAGTTATGGTCTTTTAAACTGGAGTCTTTTCCTATGTACGAGTCTCTACGTAATTGTAGCATCATGAGTCTGATTACCTTCCGGTCAGTTTCGTATCTTTTATTTGGGTCTGTAGCATGATAAGACACCTTATGGCCTTCCCGTTCCTCCATTCAAGTACCTAAGACTCCAAAAGTACCTATAGTTACGGTGTTTTAAACTGGAATCTTATCCTATGTATGAATCTCTACATAATTCTTGCATTATGACTCCGATTACCCTCCAGTCAACTTCGTATCCTTTATCTGAGTCTATAGCATGATAAGACACCTTATGGCCTTCCCGTTCCTCCATTCGGGTCCCTAAAACTCCAAAAAGTACCGATAGTTACGGTCTTTTAAACTGAAGTCTTTATCTGTGTACGAATCTCTACATTATTCTTGCATTATGACTCCGATAACCCTGCAGTCAGCTTCATATCCTTTATCTGGTTCTCTATCATGATAAGACACCTTATGGACTTCCCGTTCCTCCATTCGGGTTCCTGAAACTCCAAAATTCCCGATAGTATTGTCTTTTATACTGGAGTCTTTTTCTGTGTACGAATCTCTACATAATTCTCGCATCATGACTCCGATTAACCTCTAGTCAGCTTCGCATCCTATACCTGAGTCTGTAGCATGATAAGACAACTTTTGGCCTTCCCGTTCCTCCATTCGGGTCCGTGAAACTCCAAAACTACCGATAGTTACGTCTCTTAAACTGGAGTCTTTTCCTGTGTACGAATCTCTACGTAATTGTCGCATCATGAGTCTGATTACCTTCCGGTCAGTTTCGTATCCTTTATCTGAGTCTGTAGCATGATAAGACACCTTATGGCCATCCCGTTCCTCCATTCATGTCCCTAAAACTCCAAAACTACCTATAGTTACGGTCTTTTAAACTGGAATCTTATCCTGTTTACGAATCTCTACATTATTCTCGCATTAGGACTCCGATTACCCTCCAGTCTGCTTCGTATCCTTTATCTGAGTCTGTATCATGATAAGACACCTTATGGCCTTCCCGTTCATTCATTCGGGTCCCTGAAACTCCAAAATTCCCGATAGTTACGGCCTTTTAAACTGGAGTCTTTTTCTGTGTACGAATCTCTACAGAGTTATCACATTATGACTCCGATTAACTTCCAGTGAGCTTCGCAACCTATATCTGAGTCTTTAGCATGATAAGACACCTTATGGCCTTCCCGTTCCTCCATTCGGGTCCCTGAAACTCCAAAATTCCCGATAGTTACGGTCTTTTAAACTAGAATCTTTTCCTGTGTACGAATCTCTACATAATTCTCTCATTATGACTACGATTACCCTCCAGTCAACCTCGTATCCGTTATCTGAGTCTATAGCATTATAAGACACCTTATGGCCATCCCGTTCCTCCATTCGGGTCCCTAAAACTCCAAAAGTACTGATAGTTACGGTCTTTTAAACTGGAGTCTTTACCTGTGTACGAATCTCAACATTATTCTCGCATTATGACTCCGATTATCTTCCAGTCAGCTTTGTATCCTTTATCTGAGTCTGTATCATGATAAGACACCTTATGGCCTGTCCGTTCATCCATTTCGGTCCCTGAAACTCCAAAATTCCCGATAGTTACGGTCTTTTAAACTAGAGTCTTTTTCTGTGTACGAATCTATACAGAATTCTCTCATTATGACTCCGATTAACCTCCAGTCAGCTTCACATCCTATATCTGAGTCTGTTGCATGATAAGACAACTTTTGGCCTTCCCGTTCCTCCATTCGGGTCCGAGAAACTCCAAAATTACCGATAGTTACGTCTCTTTAACTGTAGTCTTTTCCTGCGTACGAATCTCTACGTAATTGTCGCATCGTGAGTCCGATTACCGTCCGGCCAGTTTTTATCCTTTATCTAAGTCTGTAGCATGATACGACACCTTATGGCCATCTCGTTCCTCCATTCAAGTCCCTAAAACTCCAAAAGTACCTATAGTTACGGTCTTTTAAACTGGAATCTTATCCTGTGTACGAATCTCTACATCATTCTCGCATTACGACTCCGATTACCCTCCAGTCCACTTCGTATCCTTTATCTGAGTCTGTATCATGATAAGACACCTTATGGCATGTCCGTTCATCCACTCGGGTCCCTGAAACTCCAAAATTCCCAATAGTTATGGTCTTTTAAACTGGAGTCTTTTTCTGTGTACGAATCTGTAAAGAATTCTCGCATTATGACTCCGATTAACCTCCAGTCAGCTTCGCATCCTATATCTGAGTCTGTAGCATGATAAGACGACTTTTGGCCTTCCCGTTCCTCCATTCGGGTCCCAGAAACTCCAAAATTACCGATAGTTACGTCTCTTAAACTGGAGTTTTTTCCTGTGTACGAATCTCTAAGTAATTGACGCATCGTGAGTCCGATTACCGTCCGACCATTTTTTATCCTTTTTCTAAGTATGTAGCACGATACGACACCTTATGGCCATCCCGTTCCTCCATTCAAGTCCCTAAAACTCCAAAAGTACCTATAGTTACGGTCTTTTAAACTGGAATCTTATCCTGTGTACGAATCTCTACAATATTATCGCATTATGACTTTGATTACCCTCCAATCAGCTTCGTATCCTTTATCTGAGTTTGTATCATGATAAGACACCTTATGGCCTTCCCGTTCATTCATTCGGGTCCCTGAAACTCCAAAATTCCCGATAGTTACGGCCTTTTAAACTGGAGTCTTTTTCTGTGTACGAATCTCTACAGAGTTATCGCATTATGACTCCGATTAACTTCCAGTGAGCTTCGCAACCTATATCTGAGTCTGTAGCATGATAAGACACCTTATGGCCTTCCCGTTCCTCCATTCGGGTCCCTGAAACTCCAAAATTCCCGATAGTTACGGTCTTTTAAACTGGAATCTTTTCCTGTGTACGAATCTCTACATATTTCTCGCATTATGACTCCGATTACCCTCCAGTCAACCTCGTATCCTTTATCTGAGTCTATAGCATTATAAGACACCATATGGCCATCCCGTTCCTTCATTCGGGTCCCTAAAACTCCAAAAGTACTGACAGTTACGGTCTTTTAAAGTGGAGTCTTTACCTGTGTACGAATCTCTACATTATTCTCGCATTATGACTCCGATTACCCTCCAGTCAGCTTTGTATCCTTTATATGAGACTGTAGCATGATAAGACACCTTATGGCCTTCCCGTTCTTCGATTTGGGTCCTTAAAACTCCAAAAGTACCGATAGTTATGGTGTTTTAAACTGGAGTCTTTTCCTATGTACGAGTCTCTACGTAATTGTAGCATCATGAGTCTGATTACCTTCCGGTCAGTTTCGTATCTTTTATTTGAGTCTGTAGCATGATAAGACACCTTATGGCCTTCCCGTTCCTCCATTCAAGTACCTAAGACTCCAAAAGTACCTATAGTTACGGTGTTTTAAACTGGAATCTTATCCTATGTACGAATCTCTACATAATTCTTGCATTATGACTCCGATTACCCTCCAGTCAACTTCGTATCCTTTATCTAAGTCTATAGCATGATAAGACACCTTATGGCCTTCCCGTTCGTCCATTCGGGTCCCTAAAACTCCAAAAAGTACCGATAGTTACGGTCTTTTAAACTGAAGTCTTTATCTGTGTACGAATCTCTACATTATTCTTGCATTATGACTCCGATTACCCTGCAGTCAGCTTCGTATCCTTAATCTGGTTCTGTATCATGATAAGACACCTTATAGCCTTCCCGTTCCTCCATTCGGGTTCCTGAAACTCCAAAATTCCCAATAGTATTGTCTTTTATACTGGAGTCTTTTTCTATGTACGAATCTCTACAAAATTCTCGCATCATGACTCCGATTAACCTCTAGTCAGCTTCGCATCCTATATCTGAGTCTGTAGCATGATAAGACAACTTTTGGCCTTCCCGTTCCTCCATTCGGGTCCGTGAAACTCTAAAACAACCGATAGTTACGTCTCTTAAACTGGAGTCTTTTCCCGTGTACGAATCTCTACGTAATTGTCGCGTCATCAGTCTGATTACCTTCCGGTCAGTTTTGTATCCTTTATCTGAGTCTGTAGCATGATAAGACACCTTATGGCCATCCCGTTCCTCCATTCATGTCCCTAAAACTCCAAAACTACCTGTAGTTACGGTCTTTTAAACTGGAATTTTATCCTGTGTAGGAATCTCTACATTATTCTCGCATTAGGACTCCGATTACCCTCCAGTCAGCTTCGTATCCTTTATCTGAGTCTGTATCATGATAAGACACCTTATGGCCTTCCCGTTCATTCATTCGGGTCCCTAAAACTCCGAAATTCCTGATAGTTACGGCCTTTT
The DNA here is from genome assembly GCA_032199755.1 of Ambrosia artemisiifolia. Lineage (NCBI taxonomy): Eukaryota > Viridiplantae > Streptophyta > Magnoliopsida > Asterales > Asteraceae > Ambrosia > Ambrosia artemisiifolia. The sequence goes on from CM063521.1 coordinate 27,804,769, forward strand.
AAACTGGAGTCTTTTACTGTGTACGAATCTCTACAGAGTTATCACATTATGACTCCGATTAACTTCCAATGAGCTTCGCAACCTCTATCTGAGTCTTTAGCATGATAAGACACCTTATGGCCTTCCCGTTCCTCCATTCGAGTCCCTGAAACTCCAAAATTCCCGATAGTTACAGTCTTTTAAACTAGAATCTTTTCCGGTGTACGAATCTCTACATAATTCTCTCATTATGACTACGATTACCCTCCAGTCAACCTCGTATCCGTTATCTGAGTCTATAGCAATATAAGACACCTTATGGCCATCCCGTTCCTCCATTCGGGTCCCTAAAACTCCAAAAGTACCGATAGTTACGGTCTTTTAAACTGGAGTCTTTACCTGTGTACAAATCTCTACATTATTCTCGCATTATGACTCCGATTACCCTCCAGTCCGCTTCGTATCCTTTATCTGAGTCTGTATCATGATAAGACACCTTATGGCCTGTCCGTTCATCCACTCGGGTCCCTGAAACTCCAAAATTCCCAATAGTTATGGTCTTTTAAACTGGAGTCTTTTTCTGTGTACGAATCTGTGCAGAGTTATCACATTATGACTCCGATTAACTTCCAGTGAGCTTCGCAACCTATATCTGAGTCTTTAGCATGATAAGACACCTTATGGCCTTCCCGTTCCTCCATTCGGGTCCCTAAAACTCCAAAATTCCCGATAGTTATGGTCTTTTAAACTAGAATCTTTTCCTGTGTACGAATCTCTACATAATTCTCTCATTATGACTACGATTACCCTCCAGTCAACCTCGTATCCGTTATCTGAGTCTATAGCAATATAAGACACCTTATGGCCATCCCGTTCCTCCATTCATGTCCCTAAAACTCCAAAACTACCTGTAGTTACGGTCTTTCAAACTGGATATTTATCCTGTGTACGAATCTCTACATTATTCTCGCATTAGGACTCCGATTACCCTCCAGTCAGCTTCGTATCCTTTATCCGAGTCTGTATCATGATAAGACACCTTATGGCCTTCCCGTTCATTCATTCGGGTCCCTGAAACTCCAAAATTCCCGATAGTTACGGCCTTTTAAACTGGAGTCTTTTTCTGTGTACGAATCTCTACAGAGTTATCACATTATGACTCCGATTAACTTCCTGTGAGCTTTGCAACCTATATCTGAGTCTTTAGCATGATAAGACACCTTATGGCCTTCCCGTTCCTCCATTCGGGTCCCTAAAACTCCAAAATTCCCGATAGTTATGGTCTTTTAAACTAGAATCTTTTCCTGTGTACGAATCTCTACATAATTCTCTCATTATGACTACGATTACCCTCCAGTCAACCTCGTATCCGTTATCTGAGTCTATAGCAATATAAGACACCTTATGGCCATCCCGTTCCTCCATTCATGTCCCTAAAACTCCAAAACTACCTGTAGTTACGGTCTTTCAAACTGGATATTTATCCTGTGTACGAATCTCTACATTATTCTCGCATTAGGACTCCGATTACCCTCCAGTCAGCTTCGTATCCTTTATCCGAGTCTGTATCATGATAAGACACCTTATGGCCTTCCCGTTCATTCATTCGGGTCCCTGAAACTCCAAAATTCCCGATAGTTACGGCCTTTTAAACTGGAGTCTTTTTCTGTGTACGAATCTCTACAGAGTTATCACATTATGACTCCGATTAACTTCCTGTGAGCTTTGCAACCTATATCTGAGTCTTTAGCATGATAAGACACCTTATGGCCTTCCCGTTCCTCCATTCGGGTCCCTAAAACTCCAAAATTCCCGATAGTTATGGTCTTTTAAACTAGAATCTTTTCCTGTGTACGAATCTCTACATAATTCTCTCATTATGACTACGATTACCCTCCAGTCAACCTCGTATCCGTTATCTGAGTCTATAGCAATATAAGACACCTTATGGCCATCCCGTTCCTCCATTCATGTCCCTAAAACTCCAAAACTACCTGTAGTTACGGTCTTTCAAACTGGATATTTATCCTGTGTACGAATCTCTACATTATTCTCGCATTAGGACTCCGATTACCCTCCAGTCAGCTTCGTATCCTTTATCCGAGTCTGTATCATGATAAGACACCTTATGGCCTTCCCGTTCATTCATTCGGGTCCCTGAAACTCCAAAATTCCCGATAGTTACGGCCTTTTAAACTGGAGTCTTTTTCTGTGTACGAATCTCTACAGAGTTATCACATTATGACTCCGATTAACTTCCTGTGAGCTTTGCAACCTATATCTGAGTCTTTAGCATGATAAGACACCTTATGGCCTTCCCGTTCCTCCATTCGGGTCCCTAAAACACCAAAAAGTACCGATAGTTACGGTCTTTTAAATTGAAGTCTTTATCTGTGTACGAATCTCTACATTATTCTTGCATTATGACTCTGATTACCCTGCAGTCAGCTTCGTATCCTTTATCTGGTTCTGTATCATGATAAGACACCTTATGGCCTTCCCGTTCCTCCATTCGGGTTCCTGAAACTCCAAAATTCTCGATAGTGTTGTCTTTTATACTGGAGTCTATTTCTGTGTACAGAATTCTCGCATCATGACTCCGATTAACCTCTAGTCAGCTTCGCATCCTATATCTGAGTCTGTAGCATGATAAGACAAATTTTGGTCTTCCCGTTCCTCCATTCGGGTCCGTGAAACTCCAAAACTACCGATAGTTACGTCTCTTAAACTGGAGTCTTTTCCTGTGTACGAATCTCTATGTAATTGTCGCATCATGAGTCTGATTACCTTCCGGTCAGTTTCGTATCCTTTATCTGAGTCTGTAGCATGATAAGACACCTTATGGCCATCCCGTTCCTCCATTCATGTCACTAAAACTCCAAAACTACCTATAGTTACGGTCTTTTAAACTGGAATCTTATCCTGTGTACGAATCTCTACATTATTCTCGCATTTGGACTCCGATTACCCTCCAGTCAGCTTCGTATCCTTTATCTGAGTCTGTATCATCATAAGACACCTTATGGCCTTCCCGTTCATTCATTCGGGTCCCTGAAACTCCAAACTTCCCGATAGTTACGGCCTTTTAAATTGGAGTCTTTTTCTGTGTACGAATCTCTACAGAGTTATCGCATTATGACTCCGATTAACTTCCAGTGAGCTTCGCAACCTATATCTGAGTCTTTAGCATGATAAGACACCTTATGGCCTTCCCGTTCCTCCATTCGGCTCCCTGAAACTCCAAAATTCCCGATAGTTACGGTCTTTTAAACTAGAATCTTTTCCTGTGTACGAATCTCTACATAATTCTCTCATTATGACTACGATTACCCTCCAGTCAACCTCGTATCCGTTATCTGAGTCTATAGCATTATAAGACACCTTATGGCCATCCCGTTCCTCCATTCGGGTCCCTAAAACTCCAAAAGTACCGATAGTTACGGTCTTTTAAACTGGAGTCTTTACCTGTGTACGAATCTCTACATTATTCTCGCATTATGACTCCGATTATCCTCCAATCAGCTTCGTATCCTTTATCTGAGCCTGTATCATGATAAGACACCTTATGGCCTGTCCGTTCATCCATTCGGGTCCCTGAAACTCCAAAATTCCCGATAGTTACGGTCTTTTAAACTAGAGTCTTTTTCTGTGTACGAATCTCTACAGAATTCTCGCATTATGACTCCGATTAACCTCCAGTCAGCTTCGCATCCTATATTTGAGTCTGTTGCATGATAAGACAACTTTTGGCCTTCCCGTTCCTCCATTCGGGTCCCAGAAACTCCAAAATTACCGATAGTTACGTCTCTTTAACTAGAGTCTTTTCTTGTGTACGAATCTCTACGTAATTGTCGCATCGTGAGTCCGATTACCGTCCGGCCAGTTTTTATCCTTTATCTAAGTCTGTAGCATGATACGATACCTTATGGCCATCTCGTTCCTCCATTCAAGTCCCTAAAACTCCAAAAGTACCTATAGTTACGGTCATTTAAACTGGAATCTTATCCTGTGTACGAATCTCTACATCATTCTCGCATTATGACTCCGATTACCCTCCAGTCCGCTTCGTATCCTTTATCTGAGTCTGTATCATGAACAGACACCTTATGGCATGTCCGTTCATCCACTCGGGTCCCTGAAACTCCAAAATTCCCAATAGTTATGGTCTTTTAAACTGGAGTCTTTTTCTGTGTACGAATTTGTGCAGAATTCTCGCATTATGACTCCGATTAACCTCCAGTCAGCTTCGCATCCTATATCTGAGTCTGTAGCATGATAAGACGACTTTTGGCCTTCCCGTTCCTCCATTCGGGTCCCAGAAACTCCAAAAGTACCTATAGTTACGGTCTTTTAAACTGGAATCTTATCCTGTGTACGAATCTCTACATTATTCTCGCATTATGACTCCGATTACCCTCCAATCAGCTTCGTATCCTTTATCTGAGTCTGTATCATGATATGACCCCTTATGGCCTTCCCGTTCATTCATTCGGGTCCCTGAAACTCCAAAATTCCCGATAGTTACGGCCTTTTAAACTGGAGTCTTTTTCTGTGTACGAATCTCTACAGAGTTATCGCATTATGACTCCGATTAACTTCCAGTGAGCTTCGCAACCTATATCTGAGTCTGTAGCATGATAAGACACCTTATGGCCTTCCCGTTCCTCCATTCGGGTCCCTGAAACTCCAAAATTCCTGATAGTTACGGTCTTTTAAACTGGAATCTTTTCCGGTGTACGAATCTCTACATAATTCTCGCATTATGACTCTGATTACCCTCCAGTCAACCTCGTATCCTTTATCTGAGTCTATAGCATTATAAGACACCATATGGCCATCCCGTTCCTTCATTCGGTTCCCTAAAACTCCAAAAGTACTGATAGTTACGGTCTTTTAAACTGGAGTCTTTACCTGTGTACGAATCTCTACATTATTCTCGCATTATGACTCCGATTACCCTCCAGTCAGCTTCGTATCCTTTATATGAGACAGTAGCATGATAAGACACCTTATGGCCTTCCCGTTCTTTGATTTGCGTCCTTAAAACTCCAAAAGTACCGATAGTTATGGTCTTTTAAACTGGAGTCTTTTCCTATGTACGAGTCTCTACGTAATTGTAGCATCATGAGTCTGATTACCTTCCGGTCAGTTTCGTATCTTTTATTTGGGTCTGTAGCATGATAAGACACCTTATGGCCTTCCCGTTCCTCCATTCAAGTACCTAAGACTCCAAAAGTACCTATAGTTACGGTGTTTTAAACTGGAATCTTATCCTATGTATGAATCTCTACATAATTCTTGCATTATGACTCCGATTACCCTCCAGTCAACTTCGTATCCTTTATCTGAGTCTATAGCATGATAAGACACCTTATGGCCTTCCCGTTCCTCCATTCGGGTCCCTAAAACTCCAAAAAGTACCGATAGTTACGGTCTTTTAAACTGAAGTCTTTATCTGTGTACGAATCTCTACATTATTCTTGCATTATGACTCCGATAACCCTGCAGTCAGCTTCATATCCTTTATCTGGTTCTCTATCATGATAAGACACCTTATGGACTTCCCGTTCCTCCATTCGGGTTCCTGAAACTCCAAAATTCCCGATAGTATTGTCTTTTATACTGGAGTCTTTTTCTGTGTACGAATCTCTACATAATTCTCGCATCATGACTCCGATTAACCTCTAGTCAGCTTCGCATCCTATACCTGAGTCTGTAGCATGATAAGACAACTTTTGGCCTTCCCGTTCCTCCATTCGGGTCCGTGAAACTCCAAAACTACCGATAGTTACGTCTCTTAAACTGGAGTCTTTTCCTATGTACGAATCTCTACGTAATTGTCGCATCATGAGTCTGATTACCTTCCGGTCAGTTTCGTATCCTTTATCTGAGTCTGTAGCATGATAAGACACCTTATGGCCATCCCGTTCCTCCATTCATGTCCCTAAAACTCCAAAACTACCTATAGTTACGGTCTTTTAAACTGGAATCTTATCCTGTTTACGAATCTCTACATTATTCTCGCATTAGGACTCCGATTACCCTCCAGTCTGCTTCGTATCCTTTATCTGAGTCTGTATCATGATAAGACACCTTATGGCCTTCCCGTTCATTCATTCGGGTCCCTGAAACTCCAAAATTCCCGATAGTTACGGCCTTTTAAACTGGAGTCTTTTTCTGTGTACGAATCTCTACAGAGTTATCACATTATGACTCCGATTAACTTCCAGTGAGCTTCGCAACCTATATCTGAGTCTTTAGCATGATAAGACACCTTATGGCCTTCCCGTTCCTCCATTCGGGTCCCTGAAACTCCAAAATTCCCGATAGTTACGGTCTTTTAAACTAGAATCTTTTCCTGTGTACGAATCTCTACATAATTCTCTCATTATGACTACGATTACCCTCCAGTCAACCTCGTATCCGTTATCTGAGTCTATAGCATTATAAGACACCTTATGGCCATCCCGTTCCTCCATTCGGGTCCCTAAAACTCCAAAAGTACTGATAGTTACGGTCTTTTAAACTGGAGTCTTTACCTGTGTACGAATCTCAACATTATTCTCGCATTATGACTCCGATTATCTTCCAGTCAGCTTTGTATCCTTTATCTGAGTCTGTATCATGATAAGACACCTTATGGCCTGTCCGTTCATCCATTTCGGTCCCTGAAACTCCAAAATTCCCGATAGTTACGGTCTTTTAAACTAGAGTCTTTTTCTGTGTACGAATCTATACAGAATTCTCTCATTATGACTCCGATTAACCTCCAGTCAGCTTCACATCCTATATCTGAGTCTGTTGCATGATAAGACAACTTTTGGCCTTCCCGTTCCTCCATTCGGGTCCGAGAAACTCCAAAATTACCGATAGTTACGTCTCTTTAACTGTAGTCTTTTCCTGCGTACGAATCTCTACGTAATTGTCGCATCGTGAGTCCGATTACCGTCCGGCCAGTTTTTATCCTTTATCTAAGTCTGTAGCATGATACGACACCTTATGGCCATCTCGTTCCTCCATTCAAGTCCCTAAAACTCCAAAAGTACCTATAGTTACGGTCTTTTAAACTGGAATCTTATCCTGTGTACGAATCTCTACATCATTCTCGCATTACGACTCCGATTACCCTCCAGTCCACTTCGTATCCTTTATCTGAGTCTGTATCATGATAAGACACCTTATGGCATGTCCGTTCATCCACTCGGGTCCCTGAAACTCCAAAATTCCCAATAGTTATGGTCTTTTAAACTGGAGTCTTTTTCTGTGTACGAATCTGTAAAGAATTCTCGCATTATGACTCCGATTAACCTCCAGTCAGCTTCGCATCCTATATCTGAGTCTGTAGCATGATAAGACGACTTTTGGCCTTCCCGTTCCTCCATTCGGGTCCCAGAAACTCCAAAATTACCGATAGTTACGTCTCTTAAACTGGAGTTTTTTCCTGTGTACGAATCTCTAAGTAATTGACGCATCGTGAGTCCGATTACCGTCCGACCATTTTTTATCCTTTTTCTAAGTATGTAGCACGATACGACACCTTATGGCCATCCCGTTCCTCCATTCAAGTCCCTAAAACTCCAAAAGTACCTATAGTTACGGTCTTTTAAACTGGAATCTTATCCTGTGTACGAATCTCTACAATATTATCGCATTATGACTTTGATTACCCTCCAATCAGCTTCGTATCCTTTATCTGAGTTTGTATCATGATAAGACACCTTATGGCCTTCCCGTTCATTCATTCGGGTCCCTGAAACTCCAAAATTCCCGATAGTTACGGCCTTTTAAACTGGAGTCTTTTTCTGTGTACGAATCTCTACAGAGTTATCGCATTATGACTCCGATTAACTTCCAGTGAGCTTCGCAACCTATATCTGAGTCTGTAGCATGATAAGACACCTTATGGCCTTCCCGTTCCTCCATTCGGGTCCCTGAAACTCCAAAATTCCCGATAGTTACGGTCTTTTAAACTGGAATCTTTTCCTGTGTACGAATCTCTACATATTTCTCGCATTATGACTCCGATTACCCTCCAGTCAACCTCGTATCCTTTATCTGAGTCTATAGCATTATAAGACACCATATGGCCATCCCGTTCCTTCATTCGGGTCCCTAAAACTCCAAAAGTACTGACAGTTACGGTCTTTTAAAGTGGAGTCTTTACCTGTGTACGAATCTCTACATTATTCTCGCATTATGACTCCGATTACCCTCCAGTCAGCTTTGTATCCTTTATATGAGACTGTAGCATGATAAGACACCTTATGGCCTTCCCGTTCTTCGATTTGGGTCCTTAAAACTCCAAAAGTACCGATAGTTATGGTGTTTTAAACTGGAGTCTTTTCCTATGTACGAGTCTCTACGTAATTGTAGCATCATGAGTCTGATTACCTTCCGGTCAGTTTCGTATCTTTTATTTGAGTCTGTAGCATGATAAGACACCTTATGGCCTTCCCGTTCCTCCATTCAAGTACCTAAGACTCCAAAAGTACCTATAGTTACGGTGTTTTAAACTGGAATCTTATCCTATGTACGAATCTCTACATAATTCTTGCATTATGACTCCGATTACCCTCCAGTCAACTTCGTATCCTTTATCTAAGTCTATAGCATGATAAGACACCTTATGGCCTTCCCGTTCGTCCATTCGGGTCCCTAAAACTCCAAAAAGTACCGATAGTTACGGTCTTTTAAACTGAAGTCTTTATCTGTGTACGAATCTCTACATTATTCTTGCATTATGACTCCGATTACCCTGCAGTCAGCTTCGTATCCTTAATCTGGTTCTGTATCATGATAAGACACCTTATAGCCTTCCCGTTCCTCCATTCGGGTTCCTGAAACTCCAAAATTCCCAATAGTATTGTCTTTTATACTGGAGTCTTTTTCTATGTACGAATCTCTACAAAATTCTCGCATCATGACTCCGATTAACCTCTAGTCAGCTTCGCATCCTATATCTGAGTCTGTAGCATGATAAGACAACTTTTGGCCTTCCCGTTCCTCCATTCGGGTCCGTGAAACTCTAAAACAACCGATAGTTACGTCTCTTAAACTGGAGTCTTTTCCCGTGTACGAATCTCTACGTAATTGTCGCGTCATCAGTCTGATTACCTTCCGGTCAGTTTTGTATCCTTTATCTGAGTCTGTAGCATGATAAGACACCTTATGGCCATCCCGTTCCTCCATTCATGTCCCTAAAACTCCAAAACTACCTGTAGTTACGGTCTTTTAAACTGGAATTTTATCCTGTGTAGGAATCTCTACATTATTCTCGCATTAGGACTCCGATTACCCTCCAGTCAGCTTCGTATCCTTTATCTGAGTCTGTATCATGATAAGACACCTTATGGCCTTCCCGTTCATTCATTCGGGTCCCTAAAACTCCGAAATTCCTGATAGTTACGGCCTTTTAAACTGGAGTCTTTTACTGTGTACGAATCTCTACAGAGTTATCACATTATGACTCCGATTAACTTCCAATGAGCTTCGCAACCTCTATCTGAGTCTTTAGCATGATAAGACACCTTATGGCCTTCCCGTTCCTCCATTCGAGTCCCTGAAACTCCAAAATTCCCGATAGTTACAGTCTTTTAAACTAGAATCTTTTCCGGTGTACGAATCTCTACATAATTCTCTCATTATGACTACGATTACCCTCCAGTCAACCTCGTATCCGTTATCTGAGTCTATAGCAATATAAGACACCTTATGGCCATCCCGTTCCTCCATTCGGGTCCCTAAAACTCCAAAAGTACCGATAGTTACGGTCTTTTAAACTGGAGTCTTTACCTGTGTACAAATCTCTACATTATTCTCGCATTATGACTCCGATTACCCTCCAGTCCGCTTCGTATCCTTTATCTGAGTCTGTATCATGATAAGACACCTTATGGCCTGTCCGTTCATCCACTCGGGTCCCTGAAACTCCAAAATTCCCAATAGTTATGGTCTTTTAAACTGGAGTCTTTTTCTGTGTACGAATCTGTGCAGAGTTATCACATTATGACTCCGATTAACTTCCAGTGAGCTTCGCAACCTATATCTGAGTCTTTAGCATGATAAGACACCTTATGGCCTTCCCGTTCCTCCATTCGGGTCCCTAAAACTCCAAAATTCCCGATAGTTATGGTCTTTTAAACTAGAATCTTTTCCTGTGTACGAATCTCTACATAATTCTCTCATTATGACTACGATTACCCTCCAGTCAACCTCGTATCCGTTATCTGAGTCTATAGCAATATAAGACACCTTATGGCCATCCCGTTCCTCCATTCATGTCCCTAAAACTCCAAAACTACCTGTAGTTACGGTCTTTCAAACTGGATATTTATCCTGTGTACGAATCTCTACATTATTCTCGCATTAGGACTCCGATTACCCTCCAGTCAGCTTCGTATCCTTTATCCGAGTCTGTATCATGATAAGACACCTTATGGCCTTCCCGTTCATTCATTCGGGTCCCTGAAACTCCAAAATTCCCGATAGTTACGGCCTTTTAAACTGGAGTCTTTTTCTGTGTACGAATCTCTACAGAGTTATCACATTATGACTCCGATTAACTTCCTGTGAGCTTTGCAACCTATATCTGAGTCTTTAGCATGATAAGACACCTTATGGCCTTCCCGTTCCTCCATTCGGGTCCCTGAAACTCCAAAATTCCCGATAGTTACGGTCTTTTAAACTAGAATCTTTTCCTGTGTACGAATCTCTACATAATTCTCTCATTATGACTACGATTACCCTCCAGTCAACCTCGTATCCGTTATCTGAGTCTATAGCATTATAAGACACCTTATGGCCATCCCGTTCCTCCTTTCGGGTCCCTAAAACTCCAAAAGTACCGATAGTTACGGTATTTTAAACTGGAGTCTTTACCTGTGTACGAATCTCTACATTATTCTCGCATTATGACTCCGATTATCCTCCAGTCAGCTTTGTATCCTTTATCTGAGTCTGTATCATGATAAGACACCTTATGGCCTGTCCGTTCATCCATTTGGGTCCCTGAAACTCCAAAATTCCCGATAGTTACGGTCTTTTAAACTAGAGTCTTTTTCTGTGTACGAATCTATACAGAATTCTCGCATTATGACTCCGATTAACCTCCAGTCAGCTTCGCATCCTATATCTGAGTCTGTTGCATGATAAGACAACTTTTGGCCTTCCCGTTCCTCCATTCGGGTCCCAGAAACTCCAAAATTACCGATAGTTACGTCTCTTTAACTGGAGTCTTTTCCTGTGTACGAATCTCTACGTAATTGTCGCATCATGAGTCCGATTACCGTCCGGCCAGTTTTTATCCTTTATCTAAGTCTGTAGCATGATACGACACCTTATGGCCATCCCGTTCCTAAATTCAAGTCCCTAAAACTCCAAAAGTACCTATAGTTACGGTCTTTTAAACTGGAATCTTATCCTGTGTACGAATCTCTACATTATTCTCGCATTATGACTCCGATTACCCTCCCATCAGCTTCGTATCCTTTATCTGAGTCTGTATCATGATAAGACACCTTATGGCCTTCCCGTTCATTCATTCGGGTCCCTGAAACTCCAAAATTCCCGATAGTTACGGCCTTTTAAACTGGAGTCTTTTTCTGTGTACGAATCTCTACAGAGTTATCGCATTATGACTCCGATTAACTTCCAGTGAGCTTCGCAACCTATATCTGAGTCTGTAGCATGATAAGACACCTTATGGCCTTCCCGTTCCTCCATTCGGGTCCCTGAAACTCCAAAATTCCCGATAGTTACGGTCTTTTAAACTGGAATCTTTTCCTGTGTACGAATCTCTACATTATTCTTGCATTATGACTCCGATAACCCTGCAGTCAGCTTCGTATCCTTTATCTGGTTCTGTATCATGATAAGACACCTTATGGCCTTCCCGTTCCTCCATTCGGGTTCCTGAAACTCCAAAATTCCCGATAGTATTGTCTTTTATACTGGAGTCTTTTTCTGTGTACGAATCTCTACAGAATTCTCGCATCATGACTCCGATTAACCTCTAGTCAGCTTCGCATCCTATATCTGAGTCTGTAGCATGATAAGACAACTTTTGGCCATCCCGTTCCTCCATTCGGGTCCGTGAAACTCCAAAACTACCGATAGTTACGTCTCTTAAACTGGAGTCTTTTCCTGTGTACGAATCTCTACGTAATTGTCGCATCATGAGTCTGATTACCTTCCGGTTAGTTTCGTATCCTTTATCTGAGTCTATAGCATTATAAGACACCATATGGCCATCCCGTTCCTTCATTTGGGTCCCTAAAACTCCAAAAGTACTGATAGTTACGGTCTTTTAAACTGGAGTCTTTACCTGTGTACGAATCTCTACATTATTCTCGCATTACGACTCCGATTACCCTCCAGTCAGCTTCGTATCCTTTATATGAGACTGTAGCATGATAAGACACCTTATGGCCTTCTCGTTCTTCGATTTGGGTCCTTAAAACTCCAAAAGTACCGATAGTTATGGTCTTTTAAACTGGAGTCTTTTCCTATGTACGAGTCTCTACGTAATTGTAGCATCATGAGTCTGATTACCTTCCGGTCAGTTTCTTATCTTTTATTTGAGTCTGTAGCATGATAAGACACCTTATGGCCTTCCCGTTCCTCCATTCAAGTACCTAAGACTCCAAAAGTACCTATAGTTACGGTGTTTTAAACTGGAATCTTATCCTATGTACGAATCTCTACATAATTCTTGCATTATGACTCCGATTACCCTCCAGTCAACTTCGTATCCTTTATCTGAGTCTATAGCATGATAAGACACCTTATGGCCTTCCCGTTCCTCCATTCGGGTCCCTAAAACTCCAAAAAGTACCGATAGTTACGGTCTTTTAAACTGAAGTCTTTATCTGTGTACGAATCTCTACATTATTCTTGCATTATGACTCCGATAACCCTGCAGTCAGCTTCGTATCCTTTATCCGGTTCTGTATCATGATAAGACACCTTATGGCCTTCCCGTTCCTCCATTCGGGTTCCTGAAACTCCAAAATTCCCGATAGTATTGTCTTTTATACTGGAGTCTTTTTCTGTGTACGAATCTCTACAGAATTCTCGCATCATGACTCCGATTAACCTCTAGTCAGCTTCGCATCCTATATCTGAGTCTGTAGCATGATAAGACAACTTTTGGCCATCCCGTTCCCCCATTCGGGTCCGTGAAACTCCAAAACTACCGATAGTCACGTCTCTTAAACTGGAGTCTTTTCCTGTGTACGAATCTCTACGTAATTGTCGCATCATGAGTCTGATTACCTTCCGGTCAGTTTCGTATCCTTTATCTGAGTCTGTAGCATGATAAGACACCTTATGGCCATCCCGTTCCTCCATTCATCTCCCTAAAACTCCAAAACTACCTATAGTTACGGTCTTTTAAACTGGAATCTTATCCTGTGTACGAATCTCTACATTATTCTCGCATTAGGACTCCGGTTACCCTCCAGTTAGCTTCGTATCCTTTATCTGAGTCTGTATCATGATAAGACACCTTATGGCCTTCCCGTTCATTCATTCGGGTCCCTGAAACTCCAAAATTCCCGATAGTTACAGCCTTTTAAACTGGAGTCTTTTTCTGTGTACGAATCTCTAAAGAGTTATCGCATTATGACTCCGATTAACTTCCAGTGAGCTTCGCAACCTATATCTGAGTCTGTAGCATGATAAGACACCTTATGGCCTTCCCGTTCCTCCATTCGGGTCCCTGAAACTCCAAAATTCCCGATAGTTACGGTCTTTTAAACTGGAATCTTTTCCTGTGTACGAATCTCTACATAATTCTCTCCTTATGACTCCGATTACCCTCCAGTCAAGCACGTATCCGTTATCTGAGTCTATAGCATTATAAGACACCTTATGGCCATCCCGTTCCTCCATTCGGATCCGTAAAACTCCAAAAGTACCGATAGTTACGGTCTTTTAAACTGGAGACATTACCTGTGTACGAATCTCTACATTATTCTCGCATTATGACTCCGATTATCCTCCAGTCAGCTTCGTATGCTTTATCTGAGTCTGTTCATGATAAGACACCTTATGGCCTGTCCGTTCATCCATTCGGGTCCCTGAAACTCCAAAATTCCCGATAGTTACGGTCTTTTCAACTAGAGTCTTTTTCTGTGTACGAATCTCTACAGAATTCTCGCATTATGACTCCGATTAACCTCTAGTCAGCTTCGCATCCTATATCTGAGTCTGTTGCATGATAATACAACTTTTGGCCTTCCCGTTCCTCCATTCGGGTCCCAAAAACTCCAAAATTACCGATAGTTACGTCTCTTAAACTGGAGTCTTTTCCTGTGTACGAATCTCTACGTAATTGTCGCATCGTGAGTCCGATTACCGTCCAGCCAGTTTTTATCCTTTATCTAAGTCTGTAGCATGATACGACACCTTATGGCCATCTCGTACCTCCATTCAAGTCCCTAAAACTCCAAAAGTACCTATAGTTACGGTCTTTTAAACTCGAATCTTATCCTGTGTACGAATCTCTACATCATTATCGCATTATGACTCCGATTACCCTCCAGTCAGCTTCGTATCCTTCATCTGAGTCTGTATCATGATAAGACACCTTATGGCCTGTCCGTTCATCCACTCTGGTCCCTGAAACTCCAAAATTCCCAATAGTTATGGTCTTTTAAACTGGAATCTTTTCCTGTGTACGAATCTCTACATTATTCTTGCATTATGACTCCGATAACCCTGCAGTCAGCTTCGTATCCTTTATCTGGTTCTGTATCATGATAAGACACCTTATGGCCTTCCCGTTCCTCCATTCGGGTTCCTGAAACTCCAAAATTCCCGATAGTATTGTCTTTTATACTGGAGTCTTTTTCTGTGTACGAATCTCTACAGAATTCTCGCATCATGACTCCGATTAACCTCTAGTCAGCTTCGCATCCTATATCTGAGTCTGTAGCATGATAAGACAACTTTTGGCCATCCCGTTCCTCCATTCGGGTCCGTGAAACTCCAAAACTACCGATAGTTACGTCTCTTAAACTGGAGTCTTTTCCTGTGTACGAATCTCTACGTAATTGTCGCATCATGAGTCTGATTACCTTCCGGTTAGTTTCGTATCCTTTATCTGAGTCTATAGCATTATAAGACACCATATGGCCATCCCGTTCCTTCATTTGGGTCCCTAAAACTCCAAAAGTACTGATAGTTACGGTCTTTTAAACTGGAGTCTTTACCTGTGTACGAATCTCTACATTATTCTCGCATTACGACTCCGATTACCCTCCAGTCAGCTTCGTATCCTTTATATGAGACTGTAGCATGATAAGACACCTTATGGCCTTCTCGTTCTTCGATTTGGGTCCTTAAAACTCCAAAAGTACCGATAGTTATGGTCTTTTAAACTGGAGTCTTTTCCTATGTACGAGTCTCTACGTAATTGTAGCATCATGAGTCTGATTACCTTCCGGTCAGTTTCTTATCTTTTATTTGAGTCTGTAGCATGATAAGACACCTTATGGCCTTCCCGTTCCTCCATTCAAGTACCTAAGACTCCAAAAGTACCTATAGTTACGGTGTTTTAAACTGGAATCTTATCCTATGTACGAATCTCTACATAATTCTTGCATTATGACTCCGATTACCCTCCAGTCAACTTCGTATCCTTTATCTGAGTCTATAGCATGATAAGACACCTTATGGCCTTCCCGTTCCTCCATTCGGGTCCCTAAAACTCCAAAAAGTACCGATAGTTACGGTCTTTTAAACTGAAGTCTTTATCTGTGTACGAATCTCTACATTATTCTTGCATTATGACTCCGATAACCCTGCAGTCAGCTTCGTATCCTTTATCCGGTTCTGTATCATGATAAGACACCTTATGGCCTTCCCGTTCCTCCATTCGGGTTCCTGAAACTCCAAAATTCCCGATAGTATTGTCTTTTATACTGGAGTCTTTTTCTGTGTACGAATCTCTACAGAATTCTCGCATCATGACTCCGATTAACCTCTAGTCAGCTTCGCATCCTATATCTGAGTCTGTAGCATAATAAGACAACATTTGGCCATCCCGTTCCCCCATTCGGGTCCGTGAAACTCCAAAACTACCGATAGTCACGTCTCTTAAACTGGAGTCTTTTCCTGTGTACGAATCTCTACGTAATTGTCGCATCATGAGTCTGATTACCTTCCGGTCAGTTTCGTATCCTTTATCTGAGTCTGTAGCATGATAAGACACCTTATGGCCATCCCGTTCCTCCATTCATCTCCCTAAAACTCCAAAACTACCTATAGTTACGGTCTTTTAAACTGGAATCTTATCCTGTGTACGAATCTCTACATTATTCTCGCATTAGGACTCCGATTACCCTCCAGTTAGCTTCGTATCCTTTATCTGAGTCTGTATCATGATAAGACACCTTATGGCCTTCCCGTTCATTCATTCGGGTCCCTGAAACTCCAAAATTCCCGATAGTTACAGCCTTTTAAACTGGAGTCTTTTTCTGTGTACGAATCTCTAAAGAGTTATCGCATTATGACTCCGATTAACTTCCAGTGAGCTTCGCAACCTATATCTGAGTCTGTAGCATGATAATACACCTTATGGCCTTCCCGTTCCTCCATTCGGGTCCCTGAAACTCCAAAATTCCCGATAGTTACGGTCTTTTAAACTGGAATCTTTTCCTGTGTACGAATATCTACATAATTCTCTCATTATGACTCCGATTACCCTCCAGTCAACCACGTATCCGTTATCTGAGTCTATAGCATTATAAGACACCTTATGGCCATCCCGTTCCTCCATTCGGGTCCCTAAAACTCCAAAAGTACCGATAGTTACGGTCTTTTAAACTGGAGTCTTTACCTGTGTACGAATCTCTACATTATTCTCGCATTATGACTCCGATTATCCTCCAGTTAGCTTCGTATGCTTTATCTGAGTCTGTTCATGATAAGACACCTTATGGCCTGTCCGTTCATCCATTCGGGTCCCTGAAACTCCAAAATTCGCGATAGTTACAGTCTTTTCAACTAGAGTCTTTTTCTGTGTACGAATCTCTACAGAATTCTCGCATTATGACTCCGATTAACCTCTAGTCAGCTTCGCATCCTATATCTGAGTCTGTTGCATGATAATACAACTTTTGGCCTTCCCGTTCCTCCATTCGGGTCCCAGAAACTCCAAAATTACCGACAGTTACGTCTCTTAAACTGGAGTCTTTTCCTGTGTACGAATCTCTACGTAATTGTCGCATCGTGAGTCCGATTACCGTCCGGCCAGTTTTTATCCTTTATCTAAGTCTGTAGCATGATACGACACCTTATGGCCATCTCGTACCTCCATTCAAGTCCCTAAAACTCCAAAAGTACCTATAGTTACGGTCTTTTAAACTCGAATCTTATCTTGTGTACGAATCTCTACATCATTCTCGCATTATGACTCCGATTACCCTCCAGTCAGCTTCGTATCCTTTATCTGAGTCTGTATCATGATAAGACACCTTATGGCCTGTCCGTTCATCCACTCTGGACCCTGAAACTCCAAAATTCCCAATAGTTATGGTCTTTTAAACTGGAGTCTTTTTCTGTGTACGAATCTCTGCAGAATTCTCGCATTATGACTCCGATTAACCTCCAGTCAGCTTCGCATCCTATATCTGAGTCTGTAGCATAATAAGACGACTTTTGGCCTTCCCGTTCCTCCATTCGGGTCCCAAAAACTCCAAAATTACCGATAATTACGTCTCTACGTAATTGTCGCATCATGAGTCTGATTACCTTCCGGTCAGTTTCGTATCCTTTATCTGAGTCTGTAGCATGATAAGACACCTTATGGCCATCCCGTTCCTCCATTCATCTCCCTAAAACTCCAAAACTACCTATAGTTACGGTCTTTTAAACTGGAATCTTATCCTGTGTACGAATCTCTACATTATTCTCGCATTAGGACTCCGGTTACCCTCCAGTTAGCTTCGTATCCTTTATCTGAGTCTGTATCATGATAAGACACCTTATGGCCTTCCCGTTCATTCATTCGGGTCCCTGAAACTCCAAAATTCCCGATAGTTACAGCCTTTTAAACTGGAGTCTTTTTCTGTGTACGAATCTCTAAAGAGTTATCGCATTATGACTCCGATTAACTTCCAGTGAGCTTCGCAACCTATATCTGAGTCTGTAGCATGATAAGACACCTTATGGCCTTCCCGTTCCTCCATTCGGGTCCCTGAAACTCCAAAATTCCCGATAGTTACGGTCTTTTAAACTGGAATCTTTTCCTGTGTACGAATCTCTACATAATTCTCTCCTTATGACTCCGATTACCCTCCAGTCAAGCACGTATCCGTTATCTGAGTCTATAGCATTATAAGACACCTTATGGCCATCCCGTTCCTCCATTCGGATCCGTAAAACTCCAAAAGTACCGATAGTTACGGTCTTTTAAACTGGAGACATTACCTGTGTACGAATCTCTACATTATTCTCGCATTATGACTCCGATTATCCTCCAGTCAGCTTCGTATGCTTTATCTGAGTCTGTTCATGATAAGACACCTTATGGCCTGTCCGTTCATCCATTCGGGTCCCTGAAACTCCAAAATTCCCGATAGTTACGGTCTTTTCAACTAGAGTCTTTTTCTGTGTACGAATCTCTACAGAATTCTCGCATTATGACTCCGATTAACCTCTAGTCAGCTTCGCATCCTATATCTGAGTCTGTTGCATGATAATACAACTTTTGGCCTTCCCGTTCCTCCATTCGGGTCCCAAAAACTCCAAAATTACCGATAGTTACGTCTCTTAAACTGGAGTCTTTTCCTGTGTACGAATCTCTACGTAATTGTCGCATCGTGAGTCCGATTACCGTCCAGCCAGTTTTTATCCTTTATCTAAGTCTGTAGCATGATACGACACCTTATGGCCATCTCGTACCTCCATTCAAGTCCCTAAAACTCCAAAAGTACCTATAGTTACGGTCTTTTAAACTCGAATCTTATCCTGTGTACGAATCTCTACATCATTATCGCATTATGACTCCGATTACCCTCCAGTCAGCTTCGTATCCTTCATCTGAGTCTGTATCATGATAAGACACCTTATGGCCTGTCCGTTCATCCACTCTGGTCCCTGAAACTCCAAAATTCCCAATAGTTATGGTCTTTTAAACTGGAATCTTTTCCTGTGTACGAATCTCTACATTATTCTTGCATTATGACTCCGATAACCCTGCAGTCAGCTTCGTATCCTTTATCTGGTTCTGTATCATGATAAGACACCTTATGGCCTTCCCGTTCCTCCATTCGGGTTCCTGAAACTCCAAAATTCCCGATAGTATTGTCTTTTATACTGGAGTCTTTTTCTGTGTACGAATCTCTACAGAATTCTCGCATCATGACTCCGATTAACCTCTAGTCAGCTTCGCATCCTATATCTGAGTCTGTAGCATGATAAGACAACTTTTGGCCATCCCGTTCCTCCATTCGGGTCCGTGAAACTCCAAAACTACCGATAGTTACGTCTCTTAAACTGGAGTCTTTTCCTGTGTACGAATCTCTACGTAATTGTCGCATCATGAGTCTGATTACCTTCCGGTTAGTTTCGTATCCTTTATCTGAGTCTATAGCATTATAAGACACCATATGGCCATCCCGTTCCTTCATTTGGGTCCCTAAAACTCCAAAAGTACTGATAGTTACGGTCTTTTAAACTGGAGTCTTTACCTGTGTACGAATCTCTACATTATTCTCGCATTACGACTCCGATTACCCTCCAGTCAGCTTCGTATCCTTTATATGAGACTGTAGCATGATAAGACACCTTATGGCCTTCTCGTTCTTCGATTTGGGTCCTTAAAACTCCAAAAGTACCGATAGTTATGGTCTTTTAAACTGGAGTCTTTTCCTATGTACGAGTCTCTACGTAATTGTAGCATCATGAGTCTGATTACCTTCCGGTCAGTTTCTTATCTTTTATTTGAGTCTGTAGCATGATAAGACACCTTATGGCCTTCCCGTTCCTCCATTCAAGTACCTAAGACTCCAAAAGTACCTATAGTTACGGTGTTTTAAACTGGAATCTTATCCTATGTACGAATCTCTACATAATTCTTGCATTATGACTCCGATTACCCTCCAGTCAACTTCGTATCCTTTATCTGAGTCTATAGCATGATAAGACACCTTATGGCCTTCCCGTTCCTCCATTCGGGTCCCTAAAACTCCAAAAAGTACCGATAGTTACGGTCTTTTAAACTGAAGTCTTTATCTGTGTACGAATCTCTACATTATTCTTGCATTATGACTCCGATAACCCTGCAGTCAGCTTCGTATCCTTTATCCGGTTCTGTATCATGATAAGACACCTTATGGCCTTCCCGTTCCTCCATTCGGGTTCCTGAAACTCCAAAATTCCCGATAGTATTGTCTTTTATACTGGAGTCTTTTTCTGTGTACGAATCTCTACAGAA
The DNA here is from genome assembly GCA_032199755.1 of Ambrosia artemisiifolia. NCBI lineage: Eukaryota > Viridiplantae > Streptophyta > Magnoliopsida > Asterales > Asteraceae > Ambrosia > Ambrosia artemisiifolia. The sequence continues at coordinate 27,825,188 of CM063521.1, forward strand.
TTCTCGCATCATGACTCCGATTAACCTCTAGTCAGCTTCGCATCCTATATCTGAGTCTGTAGCATAATAAGACAACATTTGGCCATCCCGTTCCCCCATTCGGGTCCGTGAAACTCCAAAACTACCGATAGTCACGTCTCTTAAACTGGAGTCTTTTCCTGTGTACGAATCTCTACGTAATTGTCGCATCATGAGTCTGATTACCTTCCGGTCAGTTTCGTATCCTTTATCTGAGTCTGTAGCATGATAAGACACCTTATGGCCATCCCGTTCCTCCATTCATCTCCCTAAAACTCCAAAACTACCTATAGTTACGGTCTTTTAAACTGGAATCTTATCCTGTGTACGAATCTCTACATTATTCTCGCATTAGGACTCCGATTACCCTCCAGTTAGCTTCGTATCCTTTATCTGAGTCTGTATCATGATAAGACACCTTATGGCCTTCCCGTTCATTCATTCGGGTCCCTGAAACTCCAAAATTCCCGATAGTTACAGCCTTTTAAACTGGAGTCTTTTTCTGTGTACGAATCTCTAAAGAGTTATCGCATTATGACTCCGATTAACTTCCAGTGAGCTTCGCAACCTATATCTGAGTCTGTAGCATGATAATACACCTTATGGCCTTCCCGTTCCTCCATTCGGGTCCCTGAAACTCCAAAATTCCCGATAGTTACGGTCTTTTAAACTGGAATCTTTTCCTGTGTACGAATATCTACATAATTCTCTCATTATGACTCCGATTACCCTCCAGTCAACCACGTATCCGTTATCTGAGTCTATAGCATTATAAGACACCTTATGGCCATCCCGTTCCTCCATTCGGGTCCCTAAAACTCCAAAAGTACCGATAGTTACGGTCTTTTAAACTGGAGTCTTTACCTGTGTACGAATCTCTACATTATTCTCGCATTATGACTCCGATTATCCTCCAGTTAGCTTCGTATGCTTTATCTGAGTCTGTTCATGATAAGACACCTTATGGCCTGTCCGTTCATCCATTCGGGTCCCTGAAACTCCAAAATTCGCGATAGTTACAGTCTTTTCAACTAGAGTCTTTTTCTGTGTACGAATCTCTACAGAATTCTCGCATTATGACTCCGATTAACCTCTAGTCAGCTTCGCATCCTATATCTGAGTCTGTTGCATGATAATACAACTTTTGGCCTTCCCGTTCCTCCATTCGGGTCCCAGAAACTCCAAAATTACCGACAGTTACGTCTCTTAAACTGGAGTCTTTTCCTGTGTACGAATCTCTACGTAATTGTCGCATCGTGAGTCCGATTACCGTCCGGCCAGTTTTTATCCTTTATCTAAGTCTGTAGCATGATACGACACCTTATGGCCATCTCGTACCTCCATTCAAGTCCCTAAAACTCCAAAAGTACCTATAGTTACGGTCTTTTAAACTCGAATCTTATCTTGTGTACGAATCTCTACATCATTCTCGCATTATGACTCCGATTACCCTCCAGTCAGCTTCGTATCCTTTATCTGAGTCTGTATCATGATAAGACACCTTATGGCCTGTCCGTTCATCCACTCTGGACCCTGAAACTCCAAAATTCCCAATAGTTATGGTCTTTTAAACTGGAGTCTTTTTCTGTGTACGAATCTCTGCAGAATTCTCGCATTATGACTCCGATTAACCTCCAGTCAGCTTCGCATCCTATATCTGAGTCTGTAGCATAATAAGACGACTTTTGGCCTTCCCGTTCCTCCATTCGGGTCCCAAAAACTCCAAAATTACCGATAGTTACGTCTCTTTAACTGGAGCCTTTTCCTGTGTACGAATCTCTACGTAATTGTCGCATCGTGAGTCCGATTACCGTCCGGCCATTTTTTATCCTTTTTTCTAAGTCTGTAGCATGATACGACACATTATGGCCATCCCGTTCCTCCATTCAAGTCCCTAAAACTCCAAAAGTACCTACAGTTACGGCCTTTTTAAACTGGAATCTTATCCTGTGTACGAATCTCTACATTATTCTCGCATTATGACTCCGATTACCCTCCAATCAGCTTCGTATCCTTTATCTGAGTCTGTATCATGATAAGACACCTTATGGCCTTCCCGTTCATTCATTCGGGTCCCTGAAACTCCAAAATTCCTGATAGTTACGGCCTTTTAAACCGGAGTCTTTTTCTGTGTACGAATCTCTACAGAGTTATCGCATTATGACTCCGATTAACTTCAAGTGAGCTTCGCAACCTATATCTGAGTCTGTAGCATGATAAGACACCTTATGGCCTTCCCGTTCCTCCATTCGGGTCCCTGAAACTCCAAAAGTACCGATAGTTGCGGTCTTTTAAACTGGAGTCTTTACCTATGTACGAATTTCTACAGAATTCTCGCATTATGACTCTGATTAACCTCCAGTCAGCATCGCATCCTATATCTGAGTCTGTTGCATGATAAGACAACTTTTGGCCTTCCCGTTCCTCCATTCGGGTCCCAGAAACTCCAAAATTACCGATAGTTACGTCTCTTTAACTGGAGTCTTTTCCTGTGTACGAATCTCTACGTAATTCATGTGATCTTGACCTAGAATCATAGTTGGATCCTTCTCCAAATTAGGATACTTATGGTCAAAGATCATCATAAGAAATCTCGGATATAGCATAAACTGCTTCTTCTTCAAGCCTTTCAGCATCTCAAGCATGTGATCCAATATCATACCAGATACATTGAATGGTTTGTTAAGTGTTAACGCAACCATCAATGAACTAAGGCTCTTCCTCATTACATCATATCCACCGCTCACACATCCAAACACATGAATAATTACGTGTGCGAAATACTTGAATTGCACACTTAATTTTCCTTTATGCATCGAACCATCAGTGATAGGACCCTTATACCTGAGTCTTTTTCTGTGTACGAATCTCTACAGAATTCTCGCATTATGACTCCGATTAACCTCTAGTCAGCTTCGCATCCTATATCTGAGTCTGTTGCATGATAATACAACTTTTGGCCTTCCCGTTCCTCCATTCGGGTCCCAGAAACTCCAAAATTACCGATAGTTACGTCTCTTAACTGGAGTCTTTTCCTGTGTACGAATCTCTACGTAATTGTCGCATCGTGAGTCCGATTACCGTCCGGCCAGTTTTTATCCTTTATCTAAGTCTGTAGCATGATACGACACCTTATGGCCATCTCGTACCTCCATTCAAGTCCCTAAAACTCCAAAAGTACCTATAGTTACGGTCTTTTAAACTCGAATCTTATCCTGTGTACGAATCTCTACATCATTCTCGCATTATGACTCCGATTACCCTCCAGTCAGCTTCGTACCCTTTATCTGAGTCTGTATCATGATAAGACACCTTATGGCCTGTCCGTTCATCCACTCTGGTCCCTGAAACTCCAAAATTCCCAATAGTTATGGTCTTTTAAACTGGAGTCTTTTTCTGTGTACGAATCTCTGCAGAATTCTCGCATTATGACTCCGATTAACCTCCAGTCAGCTTCGCATCCTATATCTGAGTCTGTAGCATTATAAGACGACTTTTGGCCTTCCCGTTCCTCCATTCGGGTCCCAAAAACTCCAAAATTACCGATAGTTACGTTTCTTTAACTGGAGTCTTTTCCTGTGTACGAATCTCTACGTAATTGTCGCATCGTGAGTCCGATTACCGTCCGGCCATTTTTTATCCTTTTTCTAAGTCTGTAGCATGATACGACACCTTATGGCCATCCCGTTCCTCCATTCAAGTCCCTAAAACTCCAAAAGTACCTATAGTTACGGTCTATTAAACTGGAGTCTTTACCTGTGTACGAATTTCTACAGAATTCTCGCATTATGACTCTGATTAACCTCCAGTCAGCATCGCATCCTATATCTGAGTCTGTTGCATGATAAGACAACTTTTGGCCATCCCGTTCCTCCATTCGGGTCCCCGAAACTCCAAAATTACCGATAGTTTTGTCTCTTTAACTGGAGTCTTTTCCTGTGTACGAATCTCTACGTAATTGTCGCATCGTGAGTCCGATTACCGTCCGGCCAGTTTTTATCCTTTATCTAAGTCTGTAGCATGATACGACACCTTATGGCCATCTCGTTCCTCCATTCAAGTCCCTAAAACTCCAAAAGTACCTATAGTTACGGTCTTTTAAACTGGAATCTTATCCTGTGTTCGAATCTCTACATCATTCTCGCATTATGACTCCGATTACCCTCCAGTCAGCTTCGTATTCTTTATCTGAGTCTGTATCATGATAAGACACCTTATGGCCTGTCCGTTCATCCACTCGGGTCCCTGAAACTCCAAAATTCCCAATAGTTATGGTCTTTTAAACTGGAGTCTTTTTCTGTGTACGAATCTCTGCAGAATTCTCGCATTATCACTCCGATTAACCTCCAGTCAGCTTCGCATCCTATATCTGAATCTGTAGCATGATAAGACGACTTTTGGCCTTCCCGTTCCTCCATTCGGGTCCCAGAAACTCCAAAATTACCGATAGTTACGTCTCTTAAACTGGAGTCTTTTCCTGTGTACGAATCTCTACGTAATTGTCGCATCGTGAGTCCGATTACCGTCCGGCCATTTTTTATCCTTTTTCTAAGTCTGTAGCATGATACGACACCTTTTGGCCTTCCCGTTCCTCCATTCAAGTACCTAAGACTCCAAAAGTACCTATAGTTACGGTGTTTTAAACTGGAATCTTATCCTATGTACGAATCTCTACATAATTCTTGCATTATGACTCCGATTACCCTCCAGTCAACTTCGTATCCTTTATCTGAGTCTATAGCATGATAAGACACCTTATGGCCTTCCCGTTCCTCCATTCGGGTTCCTAAAACTCCAAAAAGTACCGATAGTTACGGTCTTTTAAACTGAAGTCTTTATCTGTGTACGAATCTCTACATTATTCTTGCATTATGACTCCGATAACCCTGCAGTCAGCTTCGTATCCTTTATCTGGTTCTGTATCATGATAAGACACCTTATGGCCTTCTCGTTCCTCCATTCGGGTTCCTGAAACTCCAAAATTCCCGATAGTATTGTCTTTTATACTGGAGTCTTTTTCTGTGTACGAATCTCTACAGAATTCTCGCATCATGACTCCGATTAACCTCTAGTCAGCTTCGCATCCTATATCTGAGTCTGTAGCATGATAAGACAACTTTTGGCCTTCCCGTTCCTCCATTCGGGTCCATGAAACTCCAAAACTACTGATAGTTAAGTCTCTTAAACTGGAGTCTTTTCCTGTGTACGAATCTCTACGTAATTGTCGCATCATGAGTCTGATTACCTTCCGGTCAGTTTCGTATCCTTTATCTGAGTCTGTAGCATGATAAGACACCTTATGGCCATCCCGTTCCTCCATTCATCTCCCTAAAACTCCAAAACTACCTATAGTTACGGTCTTTTAAACTGGAATCTTATCCTGTGTACGAATCTCTACATTATTCTCGCATTAGGACTCCGATTACCCTCCAGTTAGCTTCATATCCTTTATCTGAGTCTGTATCATGATAAGACACCTTATGGCCTTCCCGTTCATTCATTCGGGTCCCTGAAACTCCAAAATTTCCGATAGTTACAGCCTTTTAAACTTGAGTTTTTTTCTGTGTACGAATCTCTACAGAGTTATCGCATTATGACTCCGATTAACTTCCAGTGAGCTTCGCAACCTATATCTGAGTCTGTAGCATGATAATACACCTTATGGCCTTCCCGTTCCTCCATTCGGGTCCCTGAAACTCCAAAATTCCCGATAGTTACGGTCTTTTAAACTGGAATCTTTTCCTGTGTACGAATATCTACATAATTCTCTCATTATGACTCCGATTACCCTCCAGTCAACCACGTATCCGTTATCTGAGTCTATAGCATTATAAGACACCTTATGGCCATCCCGTTCCTGCATTCGGGTCCCTAAAACTCCAAAAGTACCGATAGTTACGGTCTTTTAAACTGGAGTCTTTACCTGTGTACGAATCTCTACATTATTCTCGCATTATGACTCCGATTATCCTCCAGTCAGCTTCGTATGCTTTATCTGAGTCTGTTCATGATAAGACACCTTATGGCCTGTCCGTTCATCCATTCGGGTCCCTGAAACTCCAAAATTCGCGATAGTTACAGTCTTTTCAACTAGAGTCTTTTTCTGTGTACGAATCTCTACAGAATTCTCGCATTATGACTCCGATTAACCTCTAGTCAGCTTCGCATCCTATATCTGAGTCTGTTGCATGATAATACAACTTTTGGCCTTCCCGTTCCTCCATTCGGGTCCCAGAAACTCCAAAATTACCGATAGTTACGTCTCTTAAACTGGAGTCTTTTCCTGTGTACGAATCTCTACGTAATTGTCGCATCGTGAGTCCGATTACCGTCCGGCCAGTTTTTATCCTTTATCTAAGTCTGTAGCATGATACGACACCTTATGGCCATCTCGTACCTCCATTCAAGTCCCTAAAACTCAAAAAGTACCTATAGTTACGGTCTTTTAAACTCGAATCTTATCTTGTGTACGAATCTCTACATCATTCTCGCATTATGACTCCGATTACCCTCCAGTCAGCTTCGTATCCTTTATCTGAGTCTGTATCATGATAAGACACCTTATGGCCTGTCCGTTCATCCACTCTGGACCCTGAAACTCTAAAATTCCCAATAGTTATGGTCTTTTAAACTGGAGTCTTTTTCTGTGTACGAATCTCTACAGAATTCTCGCATTATGACTCCGATTAACCTCCAGTCAGCTTCGCATCCTATATCTGAGTCTGTAGCATAATAAGACGACTTTTGGCCTTCCCGTTCCTCCATTCGGGTCCCAAAAACTCCAAAATTACCGATAGTTACGTCTCTTTAACTGGAGCCTTTTCCTGTGTACGAATCTCTACGTAATTGTCGCATCGTGAGTCCGATTACTGTCCGGCCATTTTTTATCCTTTTTTCTAAGTCTGTAGCATGATACGACACCTTATGGCCATCCCGTTCCTCCATTCAAGTCCCTAAAACTCCAAAAGTACCTACAGTTACGGCCTTTTTAAACTGGAATCTTATCCTGTGTACGAATCTCTACATTATTCTCGCATTATGACTCCGATTACCCTCCAATCAGCTTCGTATCCTTTATCTGAGTCTGTATCATGATAAGACACCTTATGGCCTTCCCGTTCATTCATTCGGGTCCCTGAAACTCCAAAATTGCTGATAGTTACGGCCTTTTAAACCGGAGTCTTTTTCTGTGTACGAATCTCTACAGAGTTATCGCATTATGACTCCGATTAACTTCAAGTGAGCTTCGCAACCTATATCTGAGTCTGTAGCATGATAAGACACCTTATGGCCTTCCCGTTCCTCCATTCGGGTCCCTGAAACTCCAAAAGTACCGATAGTTGCGGTCTTTTAAACTGGAGTCTTTACCTATGTACGAATTTCTACAGAATTCTCGCATTATGACTCTGATTAACCTCCAGTCAGCATCGCATCCTATATCTGAGTCTGTTGCATGATAAGACAACTTTTGGCCTTCCCGTTCCTCCATTCGGGTCCCAGAAACTCCAAAATTACCGATAGTTACGTCTCTTTAACTGGAGTCTTTTCCTGTGTACGAATCTCTACGTAATTCATGTGATCTTGACCTAGAATCATAGTTGGATCCTTCTCCAAATTAGGATACTTATGGTCAAAGATCATCATAAGAAATCTCGGATATAGCATAAACTGCTTCTTCTTCAAGCCTTTCAGCATCTCAAGCATGTGATCCAATATCATACCAGATACATTGAATGGTTTGTTAAGTGTTAACGCAACCATCAATGAACTAAGGCTCTTCCTCATTACATCATATCCACCGCTCACACATCCAAACACATGAATAATTACGTGTGCGAAATACTTGAATTGCACACTTAATTTTCCTTTATGCATCGAACCATCAGTGATAGGACCCTTATACTTCATCCTGAGAAAACACGCTCTCTGCTCAGTCCAGGAAAGCTCTCTGGGATCAGTACTGGTTTCAAACTTGATCTGTAAAGCTTCCCTGATATCTGCTTCAGTCAAAAACATCTCCATACCCTGAATCTTGCTACGGATAATAGTCTGATCTTACCAGGAATCATATCTAGCATTCCTGTAAAAATCCTCCATTATGTCTTTGTAGATTATGGTTGGTGTAGCTAAGGCATGAATAATACGGCTTCTCCTTAAAAACTCCACAATACCAGAAAATTCAGTATTCTTCTCTACATCTCCAACATATGCACAGCAGTTATGTGTTGGTTCAAACGGCCATCCTTGTGGAATGTTTTCAGCTTCTGGTACAGGATCTGGTACAACATTCTCCACTGGTGCTTCAATATTTTCAGGTTGCTCAGCCATCTGCACATCAAAAGTCAGAAAATACGTCAAAATACAAAAACGACAAAAATTGAAAATTTTAGGTTTTTCAGTTTCCACATTCGCCCAGTTTTTCATGGTCGAATGTGAATCCTTAGGTACGAAAGTAGTTATGATGGTACGAATGTGGAAATATTCTGGTTAAAGATCACATTCGCCCAAATACAGTTACATTCGTCCCAAATTTCTACATTCGCCCGTTCATTTATTGACGAATGTGAAACATAATCACCCCAAAATTTGAAAATTTGCCAAAGTTGTTATTAGACTTTGATTTTGATTTAAACACAACCTAATATGGCCGACTAACCTTCGTATATCATCAATTGTAAAAATGATTCAATTATTATCTGTTTTTAATAAGAATTAGGGTTTAGAATGTTCAATCAAACAATTAATCTTCTAAACATGTTAAAAGCCTAATTCTTTGTAATATCTCCCCCTAAAACATATAATGATTGAATCCTTAACACAAACAACCATTATAATCAGTCCAATAAGTCCAGATGAAAAACCCTAGGGTTCGTAACCCATAAACTCAAATTCTGATCTGTTAATAGTTCCATTACCTGTAAAATTTGGTTCAAAATAGTCAGGAATCAACAGGGAATAATAGTCGAAAGCAAAAGGAATCAAGGCAACAAGGTCTCGTTACTTGGAAAAATTTTGAAAAATTTGCAGAATGAGGGGTCGAACCTGTTGTTGGCTTATATATAGAGTTCACATTCGCCCGTTCCCAATGGTCGAATGTGGTGTGATTCCACATTCGCCCCAAGCTAATGGCCCGAATGTGGAATATTCACCCGAAGGTGGAAAAGTGTTCTGTAAAACCCACTTTCGCCCATCACAAAACGTACGAATGTAAGATTTTTCCACATTCGACCCATTTAAGGGGCGAATGTGAAATGGAAAAATCTGAAAATTTTGCCAAATCACGAATTCGAATCCCATTCAACATTTTTCAAGCCGTTCAGTCTCAAAAACTCATTATTTAACTTTTAGAATGATACAAAGCCCAGATGGTTTCATCAAATCTCAGAAATTGACCATCAAACACCGTCGGTTATCTAAAATAAAGCAGAAATGCAAAACTTTTGATTTTTCTGAAATTTATATCAAAACACACCTAAAATCTTTTTGGATTTGTATCTTTTTGACAATAAAAGTAAAATGCATCAATGTAAACAAAGCAGTAAACATTTTGTGATGTCCTGTAAGAGGATCATATCAGTTGTTTGAGAAATCTGATCACAGCGTTGATCTTTTTGTTTAATATTATCATTAGAAACAGTATGTGACACGGCAATTGCTGATATTGTGGTCCACTTAAGCTCACATGCAGACTATTACGCAATGCTTTAAAATGATACGAGTTAGGTGTATTAGACTAACACGTTGTGGTGCCCACACACACGACATACTCCCGTATCAAGTAATTGCACAAAGCTTCGTCGTAACGCGTGATTATGCCAGAGTTATCTGTAAAAGTTACAAGTTATATAGCAAAGAGGTGTACAGGTCAGCAAATGAATGCAACAGAGTAACATGTGCATATATACCAGGTTGAGGCTGATATTAACTACTGATTTGCATCAGTAAGTCAATATGATGTAATTATGATCTTTGATCAATAAAAACATGAAGTTCCTCAATTCGGTAACTTTCGGTTTTGGCATTTAAGCTCTTTTAGCAAATATTCTGATGAAACTAGGTCCGTAAATCAATACGACAAAAGTTTAATCAGAATATCCCGGATAACCATAACATAACGACCCGAAACCTCAGATTTTGGCAATCCTATCAAACGAAATTACGGTACTAAGACCATATGCCCATGAGGTGTTCAGCCACGAACGCGTAGTTCGTTATGTTTGTATCACTAATGCACGCAATTTTTAGTCTACGAAGCCTATCAGCACATCACACGTAATCAACACACGCCTCATATTTCTATACATATCTTTAGCCTGTGTCAGATCCCCACTGATGTACTATCATTTCCTCTTTTTATCCTGGAAATCATTTTTGGTTTTTCTAATTTTTAGGTCTTTTTGATTTTTCAATGTTTTTGGTTTTTCTGATAAAATGACTCCCCCTAAAATATAAAACATATTTTTGGGTTTTTAATTTTTCTGAAAAACAATACAAACTGAAAAAGAATTTTAAAAACTAAAAAGCGATAAACCGAGGTGCGGATTAGTCCTGTTTTTCCTTTATGTTGTTAACTTTTAAAAGATATTCAAAGCGGGATCTGTCAAAAGCTTTAGTGAACAAATCTGCACGTTGATAGTCAGTATGGATTTTGACCATATCTATCAATTCTTTAGCGTAACAATCACGGATAAAATGGTATTTAATCCGGATATGTTTCGCTTTAGAATGATTGCCCGTATCTTTAGTTAATGCGATCGCGGCTTCATTATCACAGTGTATAGGGGTTTTAAGATACTGCAAACCGTAATCCACCATCTGCTGTTGGATCCAGAGCACTTGCGAACAGCAACTCGAGGCTGCAATATACTCGGCTTCACAGGTAGACAGCGCGACCGAAGTCTGCTTCTTACATTGCCAGGTGACTAACCTGCTCCCTAAAAACTGGCATCCAGCTGTAGTGGATTTGCTATCCTTGTCACAACCGCCCCAATCTGCATCACTAAAAGCGATAAAATCAAAATCATCATCATTAGGGTACCAAAGTCCTCTCGAGGGACAACCCTTCAGATATCTACGGATACGCTTGACCGCCGTCAGATGACTTTGTTTCGGCTTCGATTGATAGCGAGCACAGAGACACGTTGCAAACATAATATCTGGCCGAGATGCTGTAAGATACATCAGAGATCCGATGATTGCTCTGTATGTAAATGGGTCAGTCAGCTCCCCCTTAGCGTCCACTCCAATCCCGTGATTGGGTTGAATCGGGGTATCCATCGGCTTGGAATCCTCCATCTGGAACCAGCTCAAGACTTCGGATACGTATTTTGTCTGGTGAATGAAGATCCCCGTGGGTCTTTGGTCCACCTGCAAGCCTAGGAAAAACTGCATCTCCCCCATTGCACTCATCTCAAACTTTTCCTGCATGACAGTTTCAAACTCCCTGCATAAAAGTTCGTTAGTTGAGCCAAATATTATATCATCAACGTATATATGCACTAGAAGCAAATCATCCCCTGATTTCTTCGTGAATAGAGTGCAGTCGACGAGTCCGCGCTTAAATCCCTTTGCCATGAGGTATGTACTCAGCTCCTCGTACCACTGTCTCGGAGCCTGGTGCAAACCATATAAAGCTTTGTTCAGCACGTAAACCTTATCCCGGTGGATAGGGTCCTCAAAGCCTGGTGGCTGCCCGACATAAACCTCTTCTTTGACTTTCCCGTACAGAAATGCGCTCTTGACGTCCATTTGATAAACTTTGAACTTCTTATAGGAAGCAAACGCAAGAAACATCCGAATAGCTTCAATGCGTGCTACAGGCGCATAGATTTCGTTATAATCAATCCCTTCGATTTGATGGAAACCCTGTACGACCAATCTGGCTTTGTTGCGAACTATAACACCACGATCATCCTTCTTGCACTTAAACACCCATTTAATGCCGATCTTCTTTGTTCCAGGCGGCAAATCAGTGAGCGTCCAAACCCCCAATTTCTGAAATTGTAATAACTCCTCCTGCATTGCTTCAACCCAGGCGTCCTCCAGCAAAGCGTCCTTGTATGTCCTTGGCTCTACCTGCGACACATAACACGCAAACGACCAATCATTTTGACTACCAGATTTTTGTATTTTGGCATATAAAGCTAAAGCACCAAAACTCTCTGGCGAATTAACACTTCGCAGCTGCCCTCTTGTCATCACACTGCTACCAAGATCACCGATAACTTGCTCCAGCGGGTGAATACGATGAATCCGAGATTCCGGATGTTCAGGTACAGTAACTCCCGTCTGAATAGTCAAGTTCTCTACAGCATCCAGATCATGACCCGTGTTAGGCGATGAAGCAACATCTGGAGTTGGAGTTGGGTTCACTGGCGGTGCCTCTGGTTCTGCTGCGTGTTCAAGAATAACTTCTTCAAATTGATCATCTTCTGATTCTAAAGAATCTAACGTTGTAGAAGCCTCTTGAAACACTTCTTCCTCCGGTACAGGAACATTGGTATCATTAGAAGCTGGTGGGGAATTTACAGTGATCGGACGCACCAACGGTGAAATCACCGCGTTTTCACACTCGTAAAGTAATCTAATAACAGCTTCTTCAACCAAGCTATCTAGATTGAAAGATTCAAAGAAATCTTTGTAATCAAACATCCAATCAGGACCAATCCTTTGCACGTTCTGTGTATAACGTTGAACTTCTACGTTAGCCCAATCCTCCACCTGACGAGTTCGTTTGTTGTATACCCGTTTGAGCGGGGTTGCATATCCAACGAAGTAACCCTCTTCAGATTTCGGACTAAACTTCTCGCTTGGATTCAACATCGTGCATGGTGCCCCAAAAGGTTCTAGATACTCTAAGTTCGGCTTTCGTCGGTGTAACTGTGACACCCGGCAACTTCCGGTAACTAACTTTTGAAAACTTAGTAAGTCTACCTTAGCGAGTCACGCATACGTTACACAAAACAAGGTCGGTCGAGTCGAGTCGCACGTCATTTGGGTTTTAACATACGTAAGTCTCGAGTCCCGGGGATTGGTGAACGAGTGTGAACGTGTTTACTTTCATGCATTATGTGTTTATAATCATTATGTGACTTGTCGGTATGTGAAAATGTGTTAACATATGTTAAAACGGAGTTTAACGCGCCAAATACACCATCTGGGACCCTGTAGGCGATTAGCCTGGCTAATTGCCATCAGGGGTGGCGATTAGCCACTCCCTGTAGGCGATTAGCAGGGCTAATTGCCTTCAGGGGTGGCGATTAGCCCTCTCTGTAGGCGATTAGCAGGGCTAATCGCCTGCAACTGCTGCATAATCGCCTGCAACATACTTGACGACTAAAAACACCTATAAATACCACCCTTGACCTCCAAAACATTATTTACACAACCCTAGCCGTCCCATAACATATCTCAACCCACAAACACCCTCTGGAACCCATTTTTACACACAAACAACCATTTCCAAGCTTATTTCATCATCTACTCCTAAATACAAGGTGTGTTCTTCAAACCCAAACCTTTAAATGATTATGTTTTACTCCCTAAATGTCCAGACCTGACTTTTAAAGGTTTTTGTCTTTGAAAATCCATTTAAAACCATTTCTAAACAAACCCACACCTTTACATGTGTTATATGTGTTATATGTGATTAAAGATTGAGTTTTTGGGATTTAATCATGATTGTTTTTGTGTTATTATGATGTTTATAGCTGTTACAAGTTAGTATGATGATGTCCTGGGAGTTTGGATGGTTTTGGTCGTGTATTATGGATACTTGATGTTTTGACCCGTTTGAATGATTTTGGATGATTTAGGATGATATGAGGTGTGTTGTTGATTGCTTGATGTTAGGGTTTGCTCTAGGATGATGTTAGAACAGTAGGATGCTTTCGGACAACGTGATTATGTGTTTAGATCTGAATATTTGCTATTTAGGGCAAGTTATTGCATGTTGATGTGATGTTTTCATGTTAAATTGCTATTTTGGGAAAACGCTCGCATTCGGGACTGTTAGAATGATGAAAACTTAGGGGTTTTGCTTGAAATATGTTTGTTAATATGTTAGAATGATTATTGGGTGTTTGCGCACGTTTCGGATCTGATTTGGAGGGTTAAACGCGCGAAAAACCACAATTGTTGCACTGCAGGCGATTAGCAATCCTAATCGCCTATGTATCAGGCGATTAGGGGCATAATCGCCTGATGTATGGGCTACTCGTGTGACTTAGCATGCGATTAGCTCCCTAATTGCTAGCAAGTCATGCAATTGTGATCCTAATTGCTAGCAAGTCATGCAATTGTGACCCTAATCACTAGTTAAGCCCTGAATTGCATACCACATGACCATAATCGCCTGATATGCATGTGATTAGCCCTAATCACCTAACATAGGTGGCGATTAGCCCTGCTAATTGCCTGTTGACCATCCCTAATCACGTGTTGACTTTCCTAATTGCATGCTAAGTCCCTAATCGCGTGTAATGCTGTTATAAGTGTATTTTAACATCCCGAAACCCGATTTGACACCTAGGAACATGATAGGAACCCCGTGACATGCTTAGTAACATAGTAACACGTGTTCGGACTTGTTCGTACGTTAATTGACCTATGTGTTAGAATCATTGAACTTTAACGCATGTTAAGTGCTGAGTTGCATGTTTTGTGTATGTTTGTGTATGAGGTAAACTTGCGGAATGTCGGGTCACCAATGGGATGTCGAGTCTTGTCTTACGTAGTCTGGTTGTCGGTCAAACACGTTTTTCAAAACCATCATGGTCATGGACTGGACTTAGGGACTAATGAACCCTGTGGGTTATTAGTCTAACTTAGCACATATCTTATGATAGGTCGCCACTAGTTGGGGCTATCATATCTTACAAACGGTTTACTCATATCACACAAGCGATTCGCTCATAAACGGTATACGCAATCTAAGGTGAGTTCACGGCCCCACATTTTACGATTTATGTTTTCGGGGGAGAAACATGCTTAAAACACTTTTATGACTTATGACTTATTTACTCTTATGGCTCATGGCTCTTTATCACGTTTTACTATGGCTTATTTAATATACTATGCGGTTCATCGAAAAGTCCCTTAGAAACCACTAACATGGGTATATGGCGGGGAAATATGGATAGCGCTATTGGGGACTGACAAACCCCACTCGACGGTGGGACCGTGCGGGTGCATATTGTCTCTATAAAACAAGGTCTACCGGCGATGACGGTAGCCCATAGGAACTAAGGGTCATTACACGGCTTAGTCAGCAATGGTTTCACCCGTATGAGTATCTTATTCTGCGCCTAGCTAGCGTTCTCACAAGCATAGTGGTAACACGAAACGGAAACGGTTTGTAAAGGATTATTTAACTGTTTAAACAAAACCTGTGGACTCACCAGCATTATATGTTGACTCTTTTAGCATGTTTTCTCAGGTCGCTAAGGTAGCAGCTGTCTGATAGGCGCACGGAGTCGCACAGGAGTCGTCTCGCGTCTAGGGTCTCATGGCATGTTTTGGAAATGTTAAACTTGGGAACTTATGTTTTATTTTCGGCATGACTTTTGTAAACTTTAAATGCTTCCGCACTACTTAATGTTGAATTTTAAATCTTATGCATGGTTTTTATTTACGTATGTTTTTACATTTAGACGTCGTTTATTGTGACCGTTGACTTGGATCCTGGTATGTCACACGCCTCGCGGTAGAACTCCGCAGGTGGTTATTTGAGGGTGTGACAGATTGGTATCAGAGCCAATGGTTATAGTGAACTAGGACTGCATGTAGAGTCTAGACTATAGCCGAGTCTCACACACTAGACGGTCACATACATTTGAGTCGTGTCTTTTGGTAAACATACTAACTTTGTCGGGGTGTCGATATCCTTACCACACAGTGTCACGTTACCTACCTTATCCTTGGTTATTCCTAGCTCCATTTTATCTTCTTCTTCGGGTTTGCGCTCGAGGAAACTTGTGTGTTGGTCTTTTGAGTTGGTTATGTCTTCTTAAGATGTGGGTATCGAGTGACTTGAGGTTCGAGCTCGGGGCACGCCTTGAGGACCATGTAGAGCAATTTATCATTTCGGGTGCACACGAAATCATAAGTTGAAATGCATGGAAGACTTGGTGGATCTCGTGTTGGGATTTATGGTCACATTTGGACCCGATCTTAGACTTTTCGTATTCTTTTGGGTTAGCGTTGGTGTTGGGTCTAAGTGTTTGCTTCTTGTCTTTCTCTTAGATGTCGGGACGTACTGGGGGACGCACTGGAGGACGCACTGGAGGACGTACTGGGGGACGCACTGGTGGGGGTAGAGGTGGTGGTAACATCACCTTGACGTATGACGAGCTCAATGAGATGATGCAGCAACAGTTGAGCGTTGCGCTAGCTGCTTTTCAGGCTGCCCAGCAGACTTTCATGGGTGCTACTGCTTCTCTGGTTCCGGCAGGTGTTGCCTACAAGCGGTTTAAGGATTGTCAGCCTCTCAGCTTCCAGGGCACGGAGGGGGCTGTGGAGTTACTTCGGTGGTTAGAGAAGACTGAATCGGTGTTTGCTTTATGTGAGACCCCAGTGGTGGATCGGGTGAAGTTTGCTTCGGGGACTTTTGTAGGACCCGCCTTGACGTGGTGGAACAGCGTCACACAGACACTTGGTCTTGGGGAGGCCAACGCCATGCCTTGGGCGGATTTTGTGCGTAGGATGAAGGACGAGTACTGCCCGCGTGAGGAGATTAAGAGGTTGGAACAGGAATATGGGAATCTTAAGATGGTAGGTTCTGAGGTTGAGGAGTACACTATCAGGCACAACGAGCTAGCTGTGTTGTGTCCAGGTTTGTCTACACCAGAGTACAGGAGGATAGAGCAGTATCTTGCAGGTTTGGTGCCAGAGATCGCTGGGTTGGTGTCCGCTAGGGATCCTACTACCATGTTGGAGGCTGTGCGGTCGGCTACTAAGATGACTAACTTGAAGATTACCGAGGGTGTCTTGCCTCCTAGGGGTTCGTCTGTGAAGGCGCCGGCAGAGAACAAGAGGAAGTGGGATAGTGTGGATAAGAGTTCAGCGGGGGTTCAGCGACAACCGGCAGCGAAGAAGGCTGAAGCTTCAGGGTCAGCGTCGGATCAGAAACAAGGGGGCTATGCTGGGAAGAGCCCTAAGTGTGGGCGTTGTGGGTTTCATCACTATGGTACTTGTGAGAGTTTTCGCTGTGAGCGTTGTCAGAGGACGGGGCATCTTGCCAAGGATTGTAGGGTCAACCTTTCCAGGACGACTCAGACTGCTGCTACTACTACCCCTGCTCCACAGGGGAACCAGGGTTGCTTTCATTGTGGTGAGACGGGGCACTTTAAGCGCAACTGTCCAAAGTTGAATCAAGGGGGCACAGGGAACGCAGGGAAGGATGGAGACAATGAAGGTGGTGGTCGGGTTACTCGTGCTCATGCTTATGTGATTGGTGCTAGGGAGAACCAGGTGGACCCAGACACTGTTACCCGTACGTATTCTTTCTCATCTCTTGTTACGCCTTGGTTTTACTCTTTCGCATTGTTGTGTGTTCATGTCTTTGGGTGTTTCCTTGGGGTTTGGTCTTTATTTCTCACTCTTTGGGGTCGATGAGGGTTCTTTGGGGATGCTACTTGGACGGTACCAGTGGGTTGTTACACCGATCACAGTAGTCCCCAGTAGGCCTTCGATCAGGAGTCTCTTGTCTCTTATTCACTCGCTGTTCCTTGGGGAAACGTTACTTGGGCATACACAGAGGTCGACGCTCATCACTGTTGGGGCTAAAAGAATCTCGGGGCGAGATTCCTTTTAACAGGGGGATGATGTGACGACCCGGAAAATTTTTTCTTCTTGTTTGTCTTCTCTTTTCGATTTCGGGAAATTTTCGGGACGAAAATTCTTTTAACAGGGGGATGATGTGACACCCGGCAACTTCCGGTAACTAACTTTTGAAAACTTAGTAAGTCTACCTTAGCGAGTCACGCATACGTTACACAAAACAAGGTCGGTCGAGTCGAGTCGCACGTCATTTGGGTTTTAACATACGTAAGTCTCGAGTCCCGGGGATTGGTGAACGAGTGTGAACGTGTTTACTTTCATGCATTATGTGTTTATAATCATTATGTGACTTGTCGGTATGTGAAAATGTGTTAACATATGTTAAAACGGAGTTTAACGCGCCAAATACACCATCTGGGACCCTGTAGGCGATTAGCCTGGCTAATTGCCATCAGGGGTGGCGATTAGCCACTCCCTGTAGGCGATTAGCAGGGCTAATTGCCTTCAGGGGTGGCGATTAGCCCTCTCTGTAGGCGATTAGCAGGGCTAATCGCCTGCAACTGCTGCATAATCGCCTGCAACATACTTGACGACTAAAAACACCTATAAATACCACCCTTGACCTCCAAAACATTATTTACACAACCCTTGCCGTCCCATAACATATCTCAACCCACAAACACCCTCTGGAACCCATTTTTACACACAAACAACCATTTCCAAGCTTATTTCATCATCTACTCCTAAATACAAGGTGTGTTCTTCAAACCCAAACCTTTAAATGATTATGTTTTACTCCCTAAATGTCCAGACCTGACTTTTAAAGGTTTTTGTCTTTGAAAATCCATTTAAAACCATTTCTAAACAAACCCACACCTTTACATGTGTTATATGTGTTATATGTGATTAAAGATTGAGTTTTTGGGATTTAATCATGATTGTTTTT
The DNA here is from genome assembly GCA_032199755.1 of Ambrosia artemisiifolia. Classification (NCBI taxonomy): domain Eukaryota; kingdom Viridiplantae; phylum Streptophyta; class Magnoliopsida; order Asterales; family Asteraceae; genus Ambrosia; species Ambrosia artemisiifolia. The sequence continues at coordinate 27,843,930 of CM063521.1, forward strand.
GTGTTATTATGATGTTTATAGCTGTTACAAGTTAGTATGATGATGTCCTGGGAGTTTGGATGGTTTTGGTCGTGTATTATGGATACTTGATGTTTTGACCCGTTTGAATGATTTTGGATGATTTAGGATGATATGAGGTGTGTTGTTGATTGCTTGATGTTAGGGTTTGCTCTAGGATGATGTTAGAACAGTAGGATGCTTTCGGACAACGTGATTATGTGTTTAGATCTGAATATTTGCTATTTAGGGCAAGTTATTGCATGTTGATGTGATGTTTTCATGTTAAATTGCTATTTTGGGAAAACGCTCGCATTTGGGACTGTTAGAATGATGAAAACTTAGGGGTTTTGCTTGAAATATGTTTGTTAATATGTTAGAATGATTATTGGGTGTTTGCGCACGTTTCGGATCTGATTTGGAGGGTTAAACGCGCGAAAAACCACAATTGCTGCACTGCAGGCGATTAGCAATCCTAATCGCCTATGTATCAGGCGATTAGGGGCATAATCGCCTGATGTATGGGCTACTCGTGTGACTTAGCATGCGATTAGCTCCCTAATTGCTAGCAAGTCATGCAATTGTGATCCTAATTGCTAGCAAGTCATGCAATTGTGACCCTAATCACTAGTTAAGCCCTGAATTGCATACCACATGACCATAATCGCCTGATATGCATGTGATTAGCCCTAATCACCTAACATAGGTGGCGATTAGCCCTGCTAATTGCCTGTTGACCATCCCTAATCACGTGTTGACTTTCCTAATTGCATGCTAAGTCCCTAATCGCGTGTAATGCTGTTATAAGTGTATTTTAACATCCCGAAACCCGATTTGACACCTAGGAACATGATAGGAACCCCGTGACATGCTTAGTAACATAGTAACACGTGTTCGGACTTGTTCGTACGTTAATTGACCTATGTGTTAGAATCATTGAACTTTAACGCATGTTAAGTGCTGAGTTGCATGTTTTGTGTATGTTTGTGTATGAGGTAAACTTGCGGAATGTCGGGTCACCAATGGGATGTCGAGTCTTGTCTTACGTAGTCTGGTTGTCGGTCAAACACGTTTTTCAAAACCATCATGGTCATGGACTGGACTTAGGGACTAATGAACCCTGTGGGTTATTAGTCTAACTTAGCACATATCTTATGATAGGTCGCCACTAGTTGGGGCTATCATATCTTACAAACGGTTTACTCATATCACACAAGCGATTCGCTCATAAACGGTATACGCAATCTAAGGTGAGTTCACGGCCCCACATTTTACGATTTATGTTTTCGGGGGAGAAACATGCTTAAAACACTTTTATGACTTATGACTTATTTACTCTTATGGCTCATGGCTCTTTATCACGTTTTACTATGGCTTATTTAATATACTATGCGGTTCATCGAAAAGTCCCTTAGAAACCACTAACATGGGTATATGGCGGGGAAATATGGATAGCGCTATTGGGGACTGACAAACCCCACTCGACGGTGGGACCGTGCGGGTGCATATTGTCTCTATAAAACAAGGTCTACCGGCGATGACGGTAGCCCATAGGAACTAAGGGTCATTACACGGCTTAGTCAGCAATGGTTTCACCCGTATGAGTATCTTATTCTGCGCCTAGCTAGCGTTCTCACAAGCATAGTGGTAACACGAAACGGAAACGGTTTGTAAAGGATTATTTAACTGTTTAAACAAAACCTGTGGACTCACCAGCATTATATGTTGACTCTTTTAGCATGTTTTCTCAGGTCGCTAAGGTAGCAGCTGTCTGGTAGGCGCACGGAGTCGCACAGGAGTCGTCTCGCGTCTAGGGTCTCATGGCATGTTTTGGAAATGTTAAACTTGGGAACTTATGTTTTATTTTCGGCATGACTTTTGTAAACTTTAAATGCTTCCGCACTACTTAATGTTGAATTTTAAATCTTATGCATGGTTTTTATTTACGTATGTTTTTACATTTAGACGTCGTTTATTGTGACCGTTGACTTGGATCCTGGTATGTCACACGCCTCGCGGTAGAACTCCGCAGGTGGTTATTTGAGGGTGTGACAGTAACAGCTCATAAGAAGTTTTACCAAACTTCTTCACCGTTAAAACCCGATTGAGTGTATAATTTGCTGCATAAATCGCCTCATTCCAGAACATTACTGGAAGATTCGAGTCTGCGAGTATTGTTCTAGCCGCTTCAATTAGAGTCCTGTTTTTGCGTTCAGCAACACCGTTCTGTTGTGGGGTGTACGGAGCCGAATATTCATGATGAATTCCTTTGTTTTCACAAAGTTCATCCATCTTGGCATTTTTGAACTCTGTCCCATTATCACTCCGAATTCTCTTGATTTTGAGATTATAGAGATTTTCCAATCGAGTGAACAGAACTTTCAAGTTGTTAAAGGTGTCACTTTTATGCTGCAAACACATCACCCATGAAAATCTTGAGTAGTCGTCAGTGACAACTAAACAGTAAAGCTCCCCAAGATGAGTTTTGCGCTTGACAGGTCCAAAAAGGTCCATGTGCAATCGCTCTAGTGGCATCTCAATAGAGTTAACTTTCTTCACTTTGTGGGACTGTCTGTGTTGCTTCCCCTTCTTACAGCTCACGCACTTGTCATTCAAATGGAAATGTTTGACATTTACTCCATCGACAAGTCCATTTTTCACAAGATGATTCATTTTTCTCAGATGAATGTGCCCCATTCTTCGGTGCCACATTACCGATTCCTTCTCGGTCGCCTTTGATAGAAAACATGTTATTTGCCCCTGGGATGTCATTGCCTTGGACATATCAAGAATATAAAGGTTGTTGACGCGAGGTGCCTTCAACATTACCCACTCTATTGGAATTTTGAAGCCTGGTTTGAGAATGTAGCAGGATTTGTCATCAAAATGAACAGAAAATTGTTTATCACATATTTGACTGACGCTCAACAGATTATAGTCTATCTGCTTCACATATGATATTCTTTCAAAGCTCACAATCCCATTACTCACGCTCCCTTCCATAGTGATATATCCGCCTTTGTTCCCGGCAAATGCAACATATCCACCATTTATGTTCTTCACATCAAACAGTAACGCAAGATCCCCGGTCATGTGGCCTGAAGCTCCACTATCAACAATCCAAAGACTGCTAATAGGGCCAGCTGAAGCTCCCTGCACACATCAAGTAAAACAGTTAGTTCTTTCGGGGGACCCAAGCCTGAGTCTTGGGTCTTTGAATATCATCGTTCAAAGAAACATTCACTTCAGCAGTTTGTTTTGAATCGATCTTTTGGGGATCATTCAAAACATTTTCCTTTTTCTCATTTGATTTTGAAGTTGAGGCACCTGGAGAACCATTTGGTGTCCAAGATTGTTCAGATCTTTTCAAGATACGAATCTGAGATTTTGGGGTCTCAGTCGGTTTCTGAACATTGTTTGCAAAAGAAACTTTCTTGGTTACCTTCTCTGACTTGACAGATTTAGGTCCAACATTTGACTTGACAATAGGTTTTGGTGGAACCCTTTGCCTATCATTTATTGTGTTCACCACTGGTTTTCTCCATGAATTTTCCATAGCAATCCGGTTTCTACGATCATACTGAAATGGACGATTGTTCCTCGTTTGATAAAAATTGTTTTGATTATAAAATTGTTGTTGTTGAGGAACAACACGTCTATGTGGTGGAACGTAATGATCAACCGGTTTCCTCATGGAATGCCTAACTTCAACTTCGTGCCTCTTATGCCTTACATACGGGCAGTGAGCAAGTAAATGCCCTCTCTCCCCGCATTTAAAGCATGCACGGTATTCCTCAAAAACATTAGGAGCATTCGGTTGAGCAAATGATCGAACAGGATATTGATCATTATACTGTTTGTTCCTCAAACTCTCAGGGAGTGGCCCTTTTGAGTATGAAGGCTCATGAAAACCGTTTGCTTTGTTTTTGGGCTTAATAAACTCTGTGACATGAACCTTTGGTTCTTGAGGAACATCCAAATACAATTTCTTTAAAATTGCCGGTGGAATATCATTTGTTCTCTCATGTTTTGGAAACCAAATAGTGCTTTCTTGCCAAATTTTATCAATTTTAGCATAGTTAGCATTCTTAATTGGAAATTCCTCGTCAGAGATGATTTTATCGGATCCTTCCATCCGATAAAACACCTTGACTGGTTTGCCACTTGGTTCATTCTTAACATCTTTCTTAATGTCTTTCTTTTCAGACTTTTTCTCATGATGTGCATTAGCCATCGGATGCTCATGTTGAGATGATAACACTGGTTCAGTAGTAATGATGTGATTTTCTTTTGGAATTTCACATGCATTAGCACTTTGGTAACTACCAGAGTCATCACTCTCTGAGTCTGAATCAACATTTTCAACTGTAACACCTTCATCATTCAAACCTAAAATCGGCCTCACATCGGAATGAGGATCACCAATACTCGAAGTATTAGATTCATTTTCCGATGATGAGTCTGATCTTACCGAGCTCTCCGGTGTCACTTGATGACAATTATGATTTTCAAAAAGCACCGGAGATGGCACAGACTTATAGTTAGTGGTTTGATCATCAATGATGTAGTCTACAACATAAGCAATGTGCTTATAACTCTCCAATTTCTTATTGACTTTTTCAGCAAAACACTTAATGGTGGCCATTTCCAACTTTGTGTTCTCAATTTCATTAATATAGTTATTAATTGCTAATTGTTTTAATGAAAGAGTATTTTTGAGGTCGGAAATGTCCTTTTTATATCCATCAAGTACTTTGTTGAAAGCCATCAACTCTTTGCGAGTAGATTGACAGTTTATTATAGCACTATCACGTTGAACGCGAAGTTCTTTGTTTTCATCAGTCAATCTATCACAAGTTCCACAGTATTTATCACTAGTAACATCAGTGCTAGATTTAGAACTTACCGGTTCAGGAGGATCTGTCATGGCCATCAAAGCAAAATGAGCTTCCTTTCCAGCGAAAAACTTTGAATAATCGATTCTGGTGAAAGCATCATCAGCAATGCACGACTTCCTCGTCTTTAGAAAATCTGCTTCTGCTAGCAACTGATCAATATCATCATCCAAAGATGTAACACTCGCCTCTGTGTCTGATTCACTGTCTGAATCTGAATAAACAGACTCACACTCCTCAGGAACATCAGAAACTGTGTCAATCACTACTCCAGAACTTGCTTCCTCAGCTTGAACCTCAACAGGATCAGTCTCCACATTCACTTCTTCCACAGATTCATCAACTTCAACCTCAGTTTCTTCATTTTTATCAACTATCACCGACTCCTCAGTTTCAACCTGTCGGGCAACACAAGCCACATTCCCACCAGTTGTGATCTCCTCAACACCAATTTGCATCCCAGACCAGTCAAACCTTTCATCCTGCTGGATCACCAGAGCTTGATTCTGATTCGTATTCTGTGTCTGCTCATTTGGTGTGGTAATAGGTATAACTGTTCTGTTAGTGTTATTTGGTGATTGGGTTTGATTCTGGTTGGTTGTGTTTGGTTGTCTGTTTTGGTTGTGTTTGAGGTGTTTTGTCGGTTTTGGTAGTTATTTTGGTTCTGATAGTTGTTGTTACTTTGGAAAGAAACTTGGTTTTGGTTTTGTTGTTGACGGTTCTGGTAGTTTGAGTTGAAAGGGTTTCTGTTACCTTGTTTAGGTGGCTGAGTACATTCCCGTTTGAAGTGACCCTTACCTCCACAATTAAAACATGTCACTTTCTCTTTGTTGAACCCGTAGGTTGTATTTGGAGAAGTTCCCAAATCATTCCTACCCGTCTTTTCAATAAACTCAGTTGCCCTTCTCATTATACTAGCAAAAGCCCACTGAATGTCAATCAGTTCCATCTCCTCTTTGTCTATCTGTGCATAGTCTTCATTGGTCAAGTTATTGTTTCCAATTTGACTTGCAACCAACCCGTTGTATGATGAAACCATTGCAGAGACTAATGCAATATGTTGCTGAGCAACTTCATCAGTCACATTTCCCAAATTGGAAGTCTCCAAAACCACCGGTTGCTGATTGGGTTGAGTCACTTGATTCATGTATTGTGGTTGTTGAGGTGGTTGTTGTGATTGGCTAGCAGTGTAGAATGCTGCTTGCTGCATTGGAGAGAACGGTGAAATGTAGGAATTAGTGTATTGTTGTGGTGGTGGTGTGTATGATGGTTGTGAATAGGATGAGGTTTGTACAATGTAGTTGATGGTTGGTTTTGGTGGTTCCATGACATTAGTAATACAAGCAATGTGAGGTGCCACTGTTCCACCTGCACTCGAGTTTCCAACTGTTGCTGAAGCACCACCAAAGTATAACTCTGGATTCTGAGGAATCTGAGATCTTTTAGCTTTCCTCTTCTCCTCGAGCTCTTTGTTCTCCAGCTTCTGTACAAACTCGTTGATCGTCCAAAATCTGTAAGCATCCTTCTCTTTGAGAACTTCAACATGCTGATCCCAGTACGGTGGTAAAGCATCTGCAAACTTGTCCACCAGATCTGTCATAGGAATCTGTATACCATAACTAGACAATTCAGTTAGTAAATGACAATATCTAGGAGTCAACTCTTTTAATGTTTCATTTCCAACATAAGTAAAGTTCTCAAACTCTTTTCTCAACTCCTCCATCCTCAACCTTCTCGTCTTTTCATTCCCATCATGACGATTCTTTAGCACATCCCATAGTTGCTTCGACGTAGTACACGTTCCAAACTGATGTAGTAAGTCGTTTGTGATCGCCTGAGTCAACTGAGAGTATGCTTTCTTCTCCACAGCGAATTTCTTTTTCTCCTCGTCTGACATGCTCTCCAATAGAACTGGTTCACCGGTGTTCTCCAGAACCGGTGCAGTGTAACCTTTAGCTATCATCCTCCATGCCTCTGCGCCTTCCACTCCCATGCCTTCCAGATGGATCTTGAACTTCTTCTGCCACTGGTTATATTCTTGCATCTCCATTAGCTTGGGTGGACGATTCCCGCTACCTGAAGATAAGTCATTTATTAGTGTAGAAATAGCATTGGTAGTTTGAGTATTTACCACCGCGGCTGCTACTCCCCAATAGTCAGGTTGTGGTGCTGGAGGTGCAACACTCTGAGGCATCGAGCTAGTCATCGCTATGTAATTGATCGGTTGCGAAGACTGTGTGCTCGTCTTCTGGGCTGCCACTGTCCATGGGTCCATCGTCACTTGCTGTTGTTGTTGTGTCATTGCTGGTCTCGGTGTAGTAGGAAAATTCCACATGATGTTCACGAACTCTGAAAAACACAAAACTCTGAAAATTTTCCAAACTCAGTCCTACTTTCGCCCTAAACTCTTCTACGTTCGTCCAATATGAGCTACTTTCGCCCGTTACTGTTCACCCGAATGTAGACTAGGAACCAGAATGTAGAATCACACCAACTTCTTTCCACGTTCGCCCGTAAAAACCTACGTTCGCCCACAATTTTCCACTTTCGCCCGCGCGATGAATCGAAGGTGGAAAATATCACCCGAATGTGGAAATTCTTAACACAACACTCTAGGTTCGTCCAAAATAAAGACACTTTCGACCAAAAATCACTTAAGTTCGCCCAAGCAAGGTCAGGTTCGCCCAACACAGTCTAGATTCGCCCATTTTCACTTTGAAAAACGGTTACACTTTGAAAAACGGTTATTTTGATCTCTGATTTTCAAAAGTTTATGGATTTGGATAATCTTTATCAGGTTTTGATTCGGAATTGATTTGGAACAACTTTAATTCTTGGAAAACTTGATTTTATCCACAAATTCAACTCGAAATCATTCAAAAACACTCAAAAACCATTTTCAATCAAAAACAGATGAATATTGATCAAAATTAAGTCCAAATCAGCTATGATATTATCAATTTTGTTGTTGTATGATCCGTATGGCTCTGATACCACTTTGTAGTTGAAAGAATTTATCTAAAACAGGATGTAATGATCATACAAGTCACAAATCCAGGTGCGGAAACCCTAGATATGAACAAAATGATAATATTTAAATCAAAACACGTAAAACATCATTTTAATCACCTTTTCATAGATTAACTTTCATAAAACTTATTTACAATCACTTGACACGTTAATCTAATCAACACACACACAATCACAATCTAGACCTGAACCTGACCTCTCAACACACACTTTCTAAAACTCTCTGTAACTTACAAATGACCAAAATCTATTTATAATGACTGCAGGTTCGCCCATAGTGATGGTGCGAATGTGGACTATGTCCACATTCGCCCACTGCATCAGTACGAATGTAGCTTTCTGTTCATCAGTCTTCACATTCGCCCAGTCTTTATCACATTCGCCCATATCCTTCACATTCGGCCCATCAGAAATACACACTAACATATGTTAATCACCCTAATCCAATCACTAGTCGCAAAACGTGCATCTAGACGTTCCTCCATTCGGGTCCCTAAAACTCCAAAAGTACCAATAGTTACGGTCTTTTAAACTGGAGACTTTACCTGTGTACGAATCTCTACATTATTCTCGCATTATGACTCCGATTACCCTCCAGTCAGCTTCGTATCCTTTATCTGAGTATGTATCATGATAAGACACCTTATGGCCTGTCCGTTCATCCATTCGGGTCCCTGAAACTCCAAAATTCCTGATAGTTACGGTCTTTTAAACTAGAGTCTTTTTCTGTGTACGAATCTCTACAGAATTCTCGCATTATGACTCCGATTAACCTCCAGTGAGCTTTGCATCCTATATCTGAGTCTGTTGCATGATAAGACAACTTTTGGCCTACCCGTTCCTCCATTCGGGTCCCAGAAACTCCAAAATTACCGATAGTTACGTCTCTTTAACTGGAGCCTTTTCCTGTGTACGAATCTCTAGGTAATTGTCGCATCGTGAGTCCAATTACCGTCCGACCAGTATTTATCCTTTATCTAAGTCTGTAGCATGATACGACACCTTATGGCCATCTCGTTCCTCCATTCAAGTCCCTAAAACTCCAAAAGTACCTATAGTTAAGGTCTTTTAAACTGGAATTTTATCCTGTGTACGAATCTCTACATCATTCTCGCATTATGACTCTGATTTCCCTCCAGTCAGCTTCGTATCCTTTATCTGAGTCTGTATCATGATAAGACACCTTATGGCCTGTCCGTTCATCCACTCGGGTCCCTGAAACTCCAAAATTCCCAATAGTTATGGTCTTTTAAACTGGAGTCTTTTTCTGTGTACGAATCTCTGCAGAATTCTCGCATTATGACTCCGATTAACCTCCAGTCAGCTTCGCATCCTATATCTGAGTCTGTAGCATGATAAGACGACTTTTGGCCTTCCCGTTCCTCCATTCGGGTCCCAGAAACTCCAAAATTACCGATAGTTACGTCTCTTAAACTGGAGTCTTTTCCTGTGTACGAATCTCTACGTAATTGTCGCATCGTGAGTCCGATTACCGTCCGGCCATTTTTTATCCTTTTTCTAAGTCTGTAGCAAGATACGACACCTTATGGCCATCCCGTTCCTCCATTCAAGTCCATAAAACTCCAAAAGTACCTATAGTTACGGTCTTTTTAAACTGGAATCTTATCCTGTGTACGAATCTCTACATTATTCTTTCATTATGACTCCGATTACCCTCCAATCAGCTTCGTATCCTTTATCTGAGTCTGTATCATGATAAGACACCTTATGGCCTTCCCGTTCATTTATTCGGGTCCCTGAAACTCCAAAATTCCCGATAGTTACGGCCTTTTAAACTGGAGTCTTTTTCTGTGTACGAATCTCTACAGAGTTATCGCATTATGACTCCGATTAACTTCCAGTGAGCTTCGCAACCTATATCTTAGTCTGTAGCATGATAAGACACCTTATGGCCTTCCCGTTCCTCCATTCGGGTCCCTGAAACTCCAAAATTCCCGATAGTTACGATCTTTTAAACTAGAGTCTTTTTCTGTGTACGAATCTCTATAGAATTCTCGCATTATGACTCCGATTAACCTCCAGTCAGCTTCGCATCCTATATCTGAGTCTGTTGCATGATAAGACAACTTTTGGCCTTCCCGTTCCTCCATTCGGGTACCAGAAACTCCAAAATTACCGATAGTTACGTCTCTTTAACTGGAGTCTTTTCCTGTGTACGAATCTCTACGTAATTGTCGCATCGTGAGTCCGATTACCGTCCGGCCAGTTTTTATCCTTTATCTAAGTCTGTAGCATGATACGACACCTTATGGCCATCTCGTTCCTCCATTCAAGTCCCTAAAACTCCAAAAGTACCTATAGTTACGGTCCTTTAAACTGGAATCTTATCCTGTGTACGAATCTCTACATCATTCTCGCATTATGACTCCGATTACCCTCCAGTCAGCTTCGTATCCTTTATCTGAGTCTGTATCATGATAAGACACCTTATGGCCTGTCCGTTAATCCACTCGGGTCCCTGAAACTCCAAAATTCCCAATAGTTATGGTCTTTTAAACTGGAGTCTTTTTTCTGTGTACGAATCTCTGCAGAATTCTCGCATTATGACTCCGATTAACCTCCAGTCAGCTTCGCATCCTATATCTGAGTCTGTAGCATGATAAGACAACTTTTGGCCTTCCCGTTCCTCCATTCGGGTCCCAAAAACTCCAAAACTACCGATAGTTACGTCTCTTAAACTGGAGTCTTTTCCTGTGTACGAATCTCTACGTAATTGTCGCATCATGAGTCTGATTACCTTCCGTTCTGTTTCGTATCCTTTATCTGAGTCTGTAGCATGATAAGACAACTTATGGCCATCCCGTTCCTCCATTCAAGTCCCTAAAACTCCAAAACTACCTATAGTTACGGTCTTTTAAACGGGAATCTTATCCGATTACATTATTCTCGCATTATGACTCCGATTACCCTCCAGTCAGGTTCGTATCCTTTATCTGAGTCTGTATCATGATAATACACCTTATGGCCTTCCCGTTCATTCATTCGGGTCCCTGAAACTCCAAAATTCTCGATAGTTACGGCCTTTTAAACTGGAGCCTTTTTCTGTGTACGAATCTCTACAGAGTTATCGCATTATGACTCCGATTAACTTCCAGTGAGCTTCGCAACCTATATCTGAGTCTGTAGCATGATAAGACACCTTATGGCCTTCCCGTTCCTCCATTCGGGTCCCTGAAACTCCAAAATTCCCGATAGTTACGGTATTTTAAACTGGAGTCTTTACCTGTGTACGAATCTCTACATTATTCTCGCATTATGACTCCGATTACCCTCCAGTCAGCTTCGTATCCTTTATCTGAGTATGTATCATGATAAGACACCTTATGGCCTGTCCGTTCATCCATTCGGGTCCCTGAAACTCCAAAATTCCTGATAGTTACGGCCTTTTAAACTAGAGTCTTTTTCTGCGTACGAATCTCTACAGAATTCTCGCATTATGACTCCGATTAACCTCCAGTGAGCTTTGCATCCTATATCTGAGTCTGTTGCATGATAAGACAACTTTTGGCCTTCCCGTTCCTCCATTCGGGTCCGAGAAACTCCAAAACTACCGATAGTTACGTCTCTTTAACTGGAGCCTTTTCCTGTGTACGAATCTCTACGTAATTGTCGCATCGTGAGTCCGATTACCGGCGGGCCAGTTTTTATCCTTTATCTAAGTCTGTAGCATGATACGACACCTTATGGCCATCCCGTTCCTCCATACAAGTCCCTAAAACTCCAAAAGTACCTGTAGTTACGGTCTTTTAAACTGGAATCTTATCCTGTGTACGAATCTCTTCATCATTCTCGCATTATGACTCTGATTTCCCTCCAGTCAGCTTCGTATCCTTTATCTGAGCCTGTATCATGATAAGACACCTTATGGCCTGTCCGTTCATCCACTCGGGTCCCTGAAACTCCAAAATTCCCAATAGTTATGGTCTTTTAAACTTGAGTCTTTTTCTGTGTACGAATCTCTGCAGAATTCTCGCATTATGACTCCGATTAACCTCCAGTCAGCTTCGCATCCAGTATCTGAGTCTGTAGCATGATAAGACGACTTTTGGCCTTCCCGTTCCTCCATTCGAATCCCAGAAACTCCAAAATTACCGATAGTTACGTCTCTTAAACTGGAGTCTTTTCCTGTGTACGAATCTCTAAGTAATTGTCGCATCGTGAGTCCGATTACCGTCCGGCCAGTTTTTATCCTTTATCTAAGTCTGTAGCCTGATACGACACCTTATGGCCATCCCGTTCCTCCATTCAAGTCCCTAAAACTCCAAAAGTACCTGTAGTTACGGTCTTTTAAACTGGAATCTTATCCTGTGTACGAATCTCTACATTATTCTCGCATTATGACTCCGATTACCCTCCAATCAGCTTCGTATTCTTTAACTGAGTCTGTATCATGATAAGACACCTTATGGCCTTCCCGTTCATTCATTCGGGTCCCTGAAACTCCAAAATTCCCGATAGTTACGGCCTTTTAAACTGGAGTCTTTTTCTGTGTACGAATCTCTACAGAGTTATCGCATTATGACTCCGATTAACTTCCAGTGAGCTTGGCAACCTATATCTGAGTCTGTAGCATGATAAGATACCTTATGGCCTTCCCGTTCCTCCATTCGGGTCCCTGAAACTCCAAAATTCCCGATAGTTACGGTCTTTTAAACTAGAATCTTTTCCTGTGTACGAATCTCTACATAATTCTCGCATTATGACTCCGATTACCCTCCAGTCAACCTCGTATCCTTTATCTGAGTCTATAGCATTATAAGACACCATATGGCCATCCCGTTCCTTCATTCGGGTCCCTAAAACTCCAAAAGTACTGATAGTTACGGTCTTTTAAACTGGAGTCTTTACCTGTGTACGATCTCTACATTATTCTCGCATTATGACTCCGATTACCCTCCAGTCAGCTTCGTATCCTTTATATGAGACTGTAGCATGATAAGACACCTTATGGCCTTTCCGTTCTTCGATTTGGGTCCTTAAAACTCCAAAAGTACCGATAGTTATGGTCTTTTAAACTAGAGTCTTTTCCTATGTACGAGTCTTTACGTAATTGTAGCATCATGAGTCTGATTACCTTCCGGTCAGTTTCGTATCTTTTATTTGAGTCTGTAGCATGATAAGACACCTTATGGCCTTCCCGTTCCTCCATTAAAGTACCTAAAACTCCAAAAGTACCTATAGTTACGGTGTTTTTAACTGGAATCTGATCCTATGTACGAATCTCTACATAATTCTTGCATTATGACTCTGATTACCCTCCAGTCAACTTCGTATCCTTTATCTGAGTCTATCGCATGATAAGACACCTTATGGCCTTCCCGTTCCTCCATTCGGGTCCCAGAAACTCCAAAATTACCGATAGTTACGTCTCTTTAACTGGAGCCTATTCCTGTGTACGAATCTCTACGTAATTGTCGCATCGTGAGTCTGATTACCGTCCGGCCAGTATTTATCCTTTATCTAAGTCTGTAGCATGATACGACACCTTATGGCCATCTCGTTCCTCCATTCAAGTCCCTAAAACTCCAAAAGTACCTATAGTTACGGTCTTTTAAACTGGAATCTTATCCTGTGTACGAATCTCTACATCATTCTCGCATTATGACTCCGATTACCCTCCAGTCAGCTTCGCATCCTATATCTGAGTCTGTTGCATGATAAGACAACTTTTGGCCTTCCCGTTCCTCCATTCGGGTACCAGAAACTCCAAAATTACCGATAGTTACGTCTCTTTAACTGGAGTCTTTTCCTGTGTACGAATCTCTACGTAATTGTCGCATCGTGAGTCCGATTACCGTCCGGCCAGTTTTTATCCTTTATCTAAGTCTGTAGCATGATACGACACCTTATGGCCATCTCGTTCCTCCATTCAAGTCCCTAAAACTCCAAAAGTACCTATAGTTACGGTCTTTTAAACTGGAATCTTATCCTGTGTACGAATCTCTACATCATTCTCGCATTATGACTCCGATTACCCTCCAGTCAGCTTCGTATCCTTTATCTGAGTCTGTATCATGAAAAGACACCTTATGGCCTTCCCGTTCATTCATTCGGGTCCCTGAAACTCCAAAATTCTCGATAGTTACGGCCTTTTAAACTGGAGCCTTTTTCTGTGTACGAATCTCTACAGAGTTATCGCATTATGACTCCGATTAACTTCCAGTGAGCTTCGCAACCTATATCTGAGTCTGTAGCATGATAAGACACCTTATGGCCTTCCCGTTCCTCCATTCGGGTCCCTGAAACTCCAAAATTCCCGATAGTTACGGTATTTTAAACTGGAATCTTTTCCTGTGTACGAATCTCTACATAATTCTCTCATTATGACTCCGATTACCCTCCAGTCAACCTCGTATCCTTTATCTGAGTCTATAGCATTATAAGACACCTTATGGCCATCCCGTTCCTCCATTCGGGTCCCTAAAACTCCAAAAGTACCGATAGTTACGGTATTTTAAACTGGAATCTTTACCTGTGTACGAATCTCTACATTATTCTCGCATTATGACTCCGATTACCCTCCAGTAAGCTTCGTATCCTTTATCTGAGTATGTATCATGATAAGACACCTTATGGCCTGTCCGTTCATCCATTCGGGTCCCTGAAACTCCAAAATTCCCGATAGTTACGGTCTTTTAAACTAGAGTCTTTTTCTGTGTACGAATCTCTACAGAATTCTCGCATTATGACTCCGATTAACCTCCAGTGAGCTTTGCATCCTATATCTTTGTCTGTTGCATGATAAGACAACTTTTGGCCTTCCCGTTCCTCCATTCGGGTCCCAGAAATTCCAAAATTACCGATAGTTACGTCTCTTTAACTGGAGCCTTTTCCTGTGTACGAATCTCTACGTAATTGTCGCATCGTGAGTCCGATTACCGGCGGGCCAGTTTTTATCCTTTATCTAAGTCTGTCGCATGATACGACACCTTATGGCCATCTCATTCCTCCATTCAAGTCCCTAAAACTCATAAAGTACCTATAGTTACGGTCTTTTAAACTGGAATCTTATCCTGTGTACGAATCTCTACATCATTCTCGCATTATGACTCTGATTTCCCTCCATTCAGCTTCGTATCCTTTATCTGAGCCTGTATCTTGATAAGACACCTTATGGCCTGTCCGTTCATCCACTCGGGTCCCTGAAACTCCAAAATTCCCAATAGTTATGGTCTTTTAAACTGGAGTCTTTTTCTGTGTACGAATCTCTGCAGAATTCTCGCATTATCACTCCGATTAACCTCCAGTCAGCTTCGCATCCTATATCTGAGTCTGTAGCATGATAAGACGACTTTTGGCCTTCCCGTTCCTCCATTCGGGTCCCAGAAACTCCAAAATTACCGATAGTTACGTCTCTTAAACTGGAGTCTTTTCCTGTGTATGAATCTCTAAGTAATTGTCGCATCGTGAGTCCGATTACCGTTCGGCCAGTTTTTATCCTTTATCTAAGTCTGTAGCATGATACGACACCTTATGGCCATCCCGTTCCTCCATTCAAGTCCCTAAAACTCCAAAAGTACCTATAGTTACGGTCTTTTAAACTGGAATCTTATCCTGTGTACGAATCTCTACATTTTTCTCGCATTATGACTCCGATTACCCTCCAATCAGGTTCGTATTCTTTATCTGAGTCTGTATCATGATAAGACACCTTATGGCCTTCCCGTTCATTCTTTCGGGTCCCTGAAACTCCAAAATTCCCGATAGTTACGGCCTTTTAAACTGGAGTCTTTTTCTGTGTACGAATCTCTACAGAGTTATCGCATTATGACTCCGATTAACTTCCAGTGAGCTTCGCAACCTATATCTGAGTCTGTAGCATGATAAGATACCTTATGGCCTTCCCGTTCCTCCATTCGGGTCCCTGAAACTCCAAAATTCCCGATAGTTACGGTCTTTTAAACTGGAATCTTTTCCTGTGTACGAATCTCTACATAATTCTCGCATTATGACTCCGATTACCCTCCAGTCAACCTCGTATCCTTTATCTGAGTCTATAGCATTATAAGACACCATATGGCCATCCCGTTCCTTCATTCGGGTCCCTAAAACTCCAAAAGTACTGATAGTTACGGTCTTTTAAACTGGAGTCTTTACCTGTGTAATAATCTCTACATTATTCTCGCATTATGACTCCGATTACCCTCCAGTCAGCTTCGTATCCTTTATATGAGACTGTAGCATGATAAGACACCTTATGGCCTTCCCGTTCTTCGATTTGGGTCCTTAAAACTCCAAAAGTACCGATAGTTATGGTAGTTTAAACTGGAGTCTTTTCCTATGTACGAGTCTCTACGTAATTGTAGCATCATGAGTCTGATTACCTTCCGGTCAGTTTCGTATCTTTTATTTGAGTCTGTAGCATGATAAGACACCTTATGGCCTTCCCGTTCCTCCATTCAAGTACCTAAAACTCCAAAAGTACCTATAGTTACGGTGTTTTAAACTGGAATCTTATCCTATGTACGAATCTCTACATAATTCTTGCATTATGACTCCGATTACCCTCCAGTCAACTTCGTATCCTTTATCTGAGTCTATCGCATGATAAGAAACATTATGGCCTTCCCGTTCCTCCATTCGGGTCCCAGAAACTCCAAAATTACCGATAGTTACATCTCTTTAACTGGAGCCTTTTCCTGTGTACGAATCTCTACGTAATTGTCGCATCGTGAGTCCGATTACCGTCCGGCCAGTATTTATCCTTTATCTAAGTCTGTAGCATGATACGACACCTTATGGCCATCTCGTTCCTCCATTCATGTCCTTAAAACTCCAAAACTACTTATAGTTACGGTCTTTTAAATTGGAATCTTATCCTGTGTACGAATCTCTACATTATTCTCGCATTATGACTCCGATTACCCTCCAGTAAGCTTCGTATCCTTTATCTGAGTCTGTATCATGATAAGACACCTTAAGGCCTTCCCGTTCATTCATTCGGGTCCCTGAAACTCCAAAATTCCCGATAGTTACGGCCTTTTAAACTGGAGTCTTTTTCTGTGTACGAATCTCTACAGAGTTATCGCATTATGACTCCGATTAACTTCCAGTGAGCTTCGCAACCTATATCTGAGTCTGTAGCATGATAAGACACCTTATGGCCTTCCCGTTCCTCCATTCGGGTCCCTGAAACTCCAAAATTCCCAATAGTTACGGTCTTTTAAACTGGAATCTTTTCCTGTGTACGAATCTCTACATAATTCTCTCATTACGACTCCGATTAGCCTCCAGTTAACCTCGTATCCTTTATCTGAGTCTATAGCATTATAAGACACCTTATGGCCATCCCGTTTCTCCATTCGGGTCCCTAAAACTCCAAAAGTACCGATAGTTACGGTCTTTTAAACTGGAGTCTTTACCTGTGTACGAATCTCTACATTATTCTCGCATTATGACTCCGATTACCCTCCAGTCAGCTTCGCATCCTTTATCTGAGTCTGTATCATGATAAGACACCTTATGGCCTTCCCGTTCATCCATTCGGGTCCCTAAAACTCCAAAATTCCCGATAGTTACGGTCTTTTAAACTAGAGTCTTTTTCTGTGTACGAATCTCTACAGAATTCTCGCATTATGACTCCGATTAACCTCCAGTCAGCTTCGCATCCTATATCTGAGTCTGTTGCATGATAAGACAACTTTTGGCCTTCCCGTTCCTCCATTCGGGTCTTAGAAACTCCAAAATTAACGATACCGTGAGTCCGATTACCGTCCGGCCAGTTTTTATCCTTTATCTAAGTCTGTTGCATGATTCGAAACCTTATGGCCATCTCGTTCCTCCATTCAAGTCCCTAAAACTCCAAAAGTACCTATAGTTACGGTCTTTTAAACTGGAATCTTATCCTGTGTACGAATCTCTACATCATTTTCACATTATGACTCCGATTACCCTCCAGTCAGCTTCGTATCCTTTATCTGAGTCTGTATCATGATAAGACACCTTATGGCCTGCCCGTTCATCCATTCGGGTCCCTGAAACTCCAAAATTCCCGATATTTATGATCTTTTAAACTGCAGTCTTTTTCTGTGTACGAATCTCTACAGAATTGTCGCATTATAACTCCGATTAACCTCCAGTCAGCTTCGCATCTTATATCTGAGTGTGTAGCATGATAAGACAACTTTTGGCCTTCCCGTTCCTCCATTCGGGTCCCAGAAACTCAAAAATTACCGATAGTTACAGCTCTTAAACTGGAGTGTTTTCCTATGTACGATTCTCTACATAATTCTCGCATTATGTCTCCGATTACCCTCCAGTCAACTTTGTATCTTTTATCTGAGTCTTTAGCATGATAAGACACCTTATAGCCATCCCGTTCCTCCATTCAAGTCCCTAAAACTCTGTTGGGTCTGCTGACCTGGAGAAGAACAGATGATTAAAAGCCAAAATATACTAAGTGTTGATCCTTGAATAAAGAACAGTTGTTACAATAAAGCTTCCTCCAAAGGTCTGTTGATCCCTAACTACTGCTGCTGCTTGAATCAACTGTTAGAGATAACTGCTGTTGATGAAAGGTCTGATGAACAAGGTTTGAAGGTTAAAAGTCTGATGAAGAACAACTGTTGATCAAAGAACTGAAGAACAAAGGTCTGTTGAACCAACAGCACTTTAGTTCAACAGATGATAGAAGACATCAGAGTTTTAGTTTTACAGAGTTTTGTATCGTCAGTAGTTTCAATGTAACAGTAGTTATAGCTTAGCAGATGTTAGAATTTGTTAGTCAGTTAGAGGTCGCAACTGATCATCAGAGTTTTGAGTCTGTCTATAAATAGAACAGTACTTGTACTGTTCTATTCATCACTCGTCATTCTCTTTCAGACAAACATTCTCTGAGTGATCAATTGAGGGGGAGTTTTAGTTGTACAATTGTAATCTTTCAATTAATGAAAGCTTTCGGTTAAAAACAATTATTCTCCATGTTTTGATTTATAGTTTATTCCGCTGCACTTTCCATTTATACTTCGTTCATAATCATTGATATCGTTTGTTTGTCGGGTTAAAACAGAGTAATAGTTTATTTTCGTTTCAACAGTTAGTAAACAGACTTTGTTTTTGAAAAACCAAGAGAATGACTTCACTCAATCAAGATCCACACAACACTGGCACACACAACAAGCCTCCGATGCTTGTCAGGTCAGAATACAACATCTGGCAGCGTCGGGTGGCTCATGTGTTAGCACAACAGAACACAGGGTGCTGGAAATCGGTAGTATTTGGACCACATGTTCCAATGGTACCGAGTGCTGAGGATCCAAAGATCCAAGTACCAAAGAGTGTTGAGAACTACTCAGAGCAAGATTTTCAAAAAATCGAGCTAGATGCCAAGGCTTTCAGCATAGTAGCCATGGCACTGCCGAATGATATCTATGCCGGTCTCTTGCACTGCAATAGTGCTAAAGAATTGTGGGATGCTCTTAAAGAGCAATTCGGGGGAACTGATGATGTGATTGAAAACAACCGTGAAATACTTAACCAACAATATGAAACGTTTAGTCACATAAAAGGGGAGTCGTTAACACAACAGTTCGAAAGGTTTAACTGTCTAATTAGTGAACTTAAACTGGTTGGTCTAACTTTTCCTAATTCAACACTGAATCATAGGTTTCTTAGATCACTTCAGGACAAATGGGACACTATAGCCATAGTTATGAGAAACTCTATCGGATTCAATGACCTAACCTTGACCCAGCTTCATGGTAAGCTCCTGACTTATGAAAGGGAGCTTAACCAGAAAAAGAAGCTCCAGGACTCTGGCAAAGTGTCAGATGACTATGTATTTGGGAATACTGCACTGTTGGGTCAGGATGATGGTTCTGGAAGTAGTAAGGATCAGAGTTATGATCATTACATTGACATAACCACTGGTTTCAATAATGATTCTTACTCATCACCAAACAACTGTGCTTTCACAGCTAGTGGTGATATCTAGGCTTCTGATAATTCATCTTTTGTGTACAATGACTTGCAATACATTGACCCTTTGGACCTAGAAGAAATGGACATCTTACATCAGGTTGCCCTGCTCAGTATTAGAACCAATAACTTCTATAAGAAAACTGGCAGGAGATACCCAGGTTTACATGGTGGGTCAAAGGTGGGGTTGGATAAATCAAAGATAAAGTGTTACAAGTGTCATAGAATGGGTCACTTTGCTAGGGAATGTAGGAGTCAAAATGGAGTTCCTATGATTACCTATCCAAACCAAAGACCACAGACCAACACTTATCAAACCATCCCTAATGTACCTAATGTGCAAAACACTGCTCACTTTGCACAAACCCAAACCACTGTTCCTGTGCACTATGTCCAAACCACTGTTCCTCAGTATCACTATGTCCAAACACCTGTTACTCAGGCACCAATGCCAATGACTGTCACTCCACCCTCTGCTCCTGCAGAGACCAGTCAACCAAGTCAACAGAGTTTCTTTACTCAGGGCTTTGTTGATTGGAGCAGTCTACCAGATGAGATAACAGATGACAACATTGCTCTAGTTGCCAACTCTAAAAAGGATTTTTGTTTTATGGCACTAGAAACAATTGTTGAAGAAACTGATTCTGAGGATGTGGTGTCTATGTCTGAAAATGTGACTGATTGTGTTGTTGGTGAAGTTGTTTCAGCTGAAGAATCTGAAGTGGAGGTTGTGAATCTCTCAGACCCCTGGGGTAGTGATGATTGTGACTGCCAGTGTAACTGTGCCTTGATGGCTGCTGCTAAGGTATCTCCTCAAATCTTAAATGACTTGTGCTTAGACAAATGTATTGTGGCATTTGCTAAGATAAAAGAGGTGAATGAAAACTTTAGAAAGAAAATTTTGGATTATGAAATTCAGTTTGAAAAACTCACTAAAGAGTTAAAATCAAAAATAACTGAAAAAGAGTCTGAAATAAGCAGTTTAAAACATGAAGCAAGCATTACCAAAGACCAGCTTCAGACTATGATAACAAAATATCATAGTTGTAAAAAGGAGCTTGAGTCCACCCAAGTTGAATGTCAGAAATGGGTGGAATCATCAAAAGGTTTTGAGATGATTGTCAACCAACAATCTAAAAGTCATGTGAAATTTGGATTTGGTTTTCAAACCACTGACCAAAGTTCACAAACCACTGACAAAAAGGAACCCCAGTTGGTTGAAATCATCCCTACCAATTCAAAAGGTCAAGAAATCAAGGTTACTGAACCCAATGGCAAGAAAATCATTCTTGAAAAATTGGAAGGTACACCCTCATTTGATGAAATTGAGAAATATCAATTCAAACCAACATGGTCAGATGAGTGTGAAGTCCTTGAAAATTTCAAACCAATGACCTTCAAAACCCCTGATGGTAAAATGGCACCATAGGCCAAAGTAATCCCTTTGATAGATCTTCCAACAGATGATCAAACATCTGTTGAAAAGAAGAAAGAGAAAGGGAAAGCCAAAAACAACTTGTTTTGTGATTTTTGTGAAAAGAAGAACCATGTCACCAAAAACTGTTTTCTTCTAAAAGCATATGACATCAACAAAACAACAAGTTTAAATGATTCTAAAACTAAAGAATGTTCAATCTGCAAGAAAAAGAATCACAAAACAAAAGAGTGCCTATATCTCAAAAATTTTGATGAAAAGATAAAAGAGTATAAGGCTAAAACTCTTGAAAGTCAAGTGGTGAGTACTTCAAAAGGAAAACCCAAACAGACTTTTGAATCAGCCCAAACATCTGTTACCAAAAGTCTGAACAACAACTCTGCTCCCAGAGATGTTCAGGTAACAGATGCTCCACCAGCTAACAGATTACCAAGAGGATATGGACAACCCACTTGTCATCGTCTGTCACATGTTTATGAAGGACCCAAAAGGCCTTCAAAACCAAAAGTGAACAGACATCCTTATGGTTTTCAGCATCTGATAGGAAATGATCAAACATCTGCTGGACCAAGTGTTGACATACAAGCACTGGCAAATGGTCAACTGCAGCTGTTAAACTTAGTTCAAAAACTAGTTCAAACCACTGATCATTCTCCTCAACTTAAGGCTGAGACAGCTAAGGACCCATCCAAAGCCAATTTGGCTTTGGACACTCACCAAAACTAAAATCTTTACTGATGTGCAGGGAGCTTCTGCTTGTTTAGACAGTTTATGGTATGTAGATAGTGGAGGCTCCAGGCACATGACTGGATGTAGAGCCCTTCTTCTGGACTTTCTTGCACATGGAGGGGGTGATATATCCTTTGGTAATGATTCTAAAGGTAAAGTGTTGGGTTCTGGTACTGTCAAAGCAGGGAGGCTTAAGTTTGAAAATGTTAATCTGATAGACAATCTAAAATTTAATCTACTTAGTGTGTCTCAAATGAGTGACAAAGGCTTTGGGTCATTCTTCACTAAGCAAACTTGTAAGATTGTTGGCCCAGAGGCTGTTGAAAAGATTAACACCATCATTGCTGAGAGCAAAGCACAACTTGTTGCTCACAGAAGTGGCAATGTGTATGTAGTTGATATGTTGAAGGATAACCCTATGGCAAATGTCTGTCTGTTCTCAGCTGCCTCTACCAAAGAGACAGAATTGTGGCATAGGAGACTTGGTCACACCAACCTTCAAACTATCAACTCACTCTCCAAACATAACCTTGTCAGAGGTTTGCCATCAAAAGAATTTAAATGTGATGAGCATTGTGTTTCCTGTCTAAAAGGTAAACAACATAAAAGCTCTTACAAATCAATTGATGAGTCTAAAGCTAGTCAGTGTTTACAATTGTTGCACATGGACTTGTTTGGCCCTGTAAAAATCATGAGTCTAAGAAGAAAAAGATTTTGTCTTGTCATAGTTGATGATTTTTCTAGGTTTACATGGACTTACTTTTTACACTCTAAGGATGAGACTGCAGGTATTTTGAAGGACTTTGTCACCAAAGTTGAAAAACAATATGACTTGCCAGTAAAAGTCTTTAGAAGTGACAATGGAACAGAGTTTAAGAATAAGGAGTTGGATGATTTCTGTGTGTCAAAAGGGATTGTAAGGCAGTACAGTATCCCAAGAACACCAGAGCAGAATGGGGTGGTTGAAAGGAAGAACAGGACTCTCATTGAGGCTGCAAGAACAATGCTAGCAGATTCTGGTTTACCTCTGTCCTTTTGGGCAGAAGCTGTAAACACTGCTTGCTATGTTCAAAACAGAGTTTTAATCAACCCTAGACATCAAAAGACTGCTTATGAAATTCTGTTTAAAATCAAACCACTGATATCATTTTTCAAAGTCTTTGGCTGCCCATGTTTCATTTTAAATCTTAAAGATTCCATTTCAAAATTTGCAGCCAAAGTAGATTGTGGATATTTTCTGGGGTATTCTTCTACTGCCAAAGCCTATAAAGTGTTTAACACAAGGACCAAGACAATAGAAGAAACTCTGAATGTGAAGTTCAATGAACTTTCATCTTTGAAAATCCCAGCAAACCCTGCTGAGTTATTTGATTTAGATAAATTCAAATTTGAAGATATTACTGTCAAAACTAACTCTGCAGTTACTCCACAATCTCCACAACAAGACTACAGAATAGATGTTGTGGTTCCAGAGCACTACAGAGTCTATCCTGCATCAGAGGAAGCAGGAGTTCAAAACAACTGTCAAAACTCTGTCATTGCTGAGTCAGGCACTGTTGGCCAATCCTATCTCCAAACCACTGATTCACCCAGCTAATCCACTGCTCAATCATCTGTTGACAAAAGTCAAACAACTATTGACAAAAGTCAGTCCAACTTTACACCACTTGGACCCATTCCCCCACCTCCATTCCAAACATCTGTTGACTCCTCAAAAGTGCCAACAGATGTTATGTCAACAGAGTCTCCAAACCTCTGTCCTTCACCACAAAATGCCATCATACCATATCAGGGAGATCTAATCTACCTAAGAGCTCATCCACCAGACCAAATCCCATAACAGACCCAAGAACACAAACTCAAACCTAAACTAAAAACAAGAAACAGGCTCAGAAAAAAACTTAATAATATAAAGGTTTCCCATCTTTGCATGGCACTAGAAAATAAAAAACAGTTGAGGGTGGAGATTAATGTCCTAATAGCAAAGATGGGGTCCATCCTTATCACTCCAGGTGTAATGCTCCCCTTGAGCTCAAATCCTATCCACCAATTCTCAAACGCAGATCTGAACTTAACCTCAATAATGAGAGTTAAGTCCAGCAGAACAGACCCACATAATACTCTGACCAGAACTGAATTGAAACAAAGGGAAGGCTTTTCAGCCCAGATCTCTACCCAGCCGCTGTAAGTGCACCTTATTACTGCAAAATCCCATATATAACACCCACCCCTCCCAGTAGGCAAGTGCCTAATAATATGGACAGACTCAATACTGAAATGAAACAGGCTCAACAAATACCACAGAAGTACCAGGGTTTTCAACCAGTGATGGGAACTACAAAATGAAAATTTAGGGGAGGAGAAAAATGTCCTAAAATCACTGGTCAAATCCAACCTTATCTCTCCAGATTTAAGGCTTACTCCAAGCCACTTGTATCCTAACCACCAATCATAAAGGGCAGAATTGCATCTATCTCCCAAAGATGGAGAAGGATCCAATAGATCAATTTTTAAAAACATGTTAACAAAAAGGTTTTGAGAAAAAACAGAAGGCTTGAAAGCCCAGATCTCTACCCAATCGCATTTAGTACTCCAGATAACAGCAAGTTCCCAACCCAATAAGAACTCCAGCCCCCTAAAAAAAGTACAAATGTTATTATCATTAATCATATAATACTTACTAATATTATTATTATTATAATTATAACTAATACTACTATTATCAATATATATCTCCCAGACATTACTATTGCTCCTCAAATCAGTACAAACCCAGATAATACAACCCACCACCCCATAGAGCAAAAGCCCTAGACACAAAAAGGACTCAAAACTGCAATAGAAAAGGCTCAACAAAGGCCATAAAAGCCATAGGGTTCCTGACCAGTGATAGGTTCTAAAAAATACAAAAATTTGGGTGGAAAATAATGTCCTAAACTCACTGGTCAGTTCCATCCTTATCACTCCAAGTGTTTGGCTTACTCCAAGCCATACAAAACCTAAATCTCCTTTCAAAGCAGCAGAATTAGACCAATCCCTTAGAGAAAAAAGATGGTCTAATAGATCAGTGAACAGAGAAGGATCCAACAGATCATACTCTGAAAAACATTTAAATCTTTCATTTTGATAAAAAACAGAAGGCTTGAAAGCCCAGATCTCTACCCCAAAGTGTTTTAGAGCTCCAAAATCTCCTTGTTCCCAACCCAAAAAGATATTGCCCTCCCAGACAGACTCAGACCACACCACAATAAAAAACCACAGGCTCAACAAACTCTGTTCCCAGAGCAGGGTTCTACTCCATTGCCAAGTGCTAAAAACAAAAATAAGACCCAGAAGAAGCAGAAACCTAAAGGCAATGGGGTAATCCAACCAGAGATCTCCAACATTTAAGCTTACTCCAAGCATCCCAGAACCTAACCACCGATCATGAAACGAACAGTTTGATTCAGATCCAAAAAGAAACTGAGAATCAAACAGAAACCAGAGCAAAGGACACAAAATAAAAATAAAAATAAAAAAGGAAAAAAACAAAAGAAAGAGAACAGAAGGTCCACAGACCCAAGAAACTACCCCAAGATCAAAGAACCACCTCAACTCCTCAAAGAAACAAAAATCCCCCATCCCAAAACCCAACCCATCCCAACCCTCACCAAACATGAAAGGGTTATACATTTCTATCATTGCCCTCATCATCTAAAACCTTAATATTCCATACTGCAGCAGCCAGTAATCCACTCCCACTGCTATTACATTTCTCATTAAACAATTTTAATTTCACCACTTCCTCCACCTGATCACCAATAACCTTGGCACTCCTCTTCTTACTACTGAAAATTCTATTATTCCTCTCTTGCCAAACAAAATAAACAGTAGCAGCCAAGGCTATTCTTTGAATATTACCCCACACAGATTTATCATTTCTCATTCTCTCCACATACCTAACTATCCCCTCCCAATCATCAGGAAGCTTATCCAGCTTGGTAATCACTTTAATCCTCCACCATATGCTTTTAGAAAAATCACAACTAAAAAATAAGTGATTGTGACTGTCAGCACATGACCCACACAAGCTACACTTCAAACTCTTACCAGGCTTCCAAGCCATCAATCTATCCTGAGTAGGAAGCTTGAATTTAAAGGCCAGCCAAGTAATAAAAGTATGCCTAGGCACACTATGCTTGTGCCATACAAACTTATGCCACTTCACTACCTCCCTACTCTTTATCAAATCCTCATTAACAATACGTGAAGTCAAAGGACCCACTCTACCTTTATTATCCAGCCAACAAAAATTATCTCTCTTATCATGAATTAATAAAGGTAAAGTCTCATTAAACAACTCAGGAAATTTTATTTTCCATTCATCAGGAACAGCCCATCCATTTTCATTAACCAGATCAGCTACCTTAGAATGCATATTAAACCCAGCAGCCTTGATCTCTCTTCTATCAATCAATCTAATCAATGGGCCCTTTTTGTGCCAAGTATCACTCCAAGCATTAACAGACTTCCCATTCCCCACTTTAACAACACAATGATCTCTCAAAACACCTCTACATCCCAGCAACTGTTTCCATGTCCAGGAATCAGAGTTCCTTTCCCCTATTTCCCAAAAATTATTACCCCTAAGCTTATAAACATGAATCCAAGAAGCCCACAGAGAGTCTTTGTTATTAAGAATTCTCCAAATATGCTTGGCCATTAGAGCCAGGTTTCTCTCTTTTATGCATGAAATACCCAACCCCCCCTGATTTTTCTTCCAACATAATTCCTCCCAACCCACCTTAGCACTACCCTGCTTAAATTCCCCTTGACACCAGACAAAACCCCTACACAATCTAATAACATCCTCATTAACATTATCTGGCAGAATGAAAAGAGAAGCCCAATACACAGTTAAAGAAGATAGAACAGATTTTAAAAGCTGAACTCTGCCCCCATAGGATAAAAATTTATTTTTCCAATCAGAGATCCTCTTTTTAACCTTATCCAATAAAATACAACAATCCTTTTGATATAACCTCTTAGAGGACAGAGGAATACCCAAATATTTTAAAGGTAGAGACCCTTCTTTAAAAGGCAAAATACTAAGAATTTGACCTTTTACCACATCATCAACATTACCAAAAATAATCTCACTCTTACCCATATTAGGCCTTAATCCTGAGCACCCTCCAAATTCTTCCAAAACATCCTTTATCACCTGAATAGACTCATTATGGGGACTGCAAAACACAAATAAGTCATCAGCAAAACATAAGTGAGTCAACTTCAGCTGCTCACATTTCCAATGATACTTAAAGCCCTCCACCTCCTTAATTCTTCTTATTAACATAAGATTTAAGACTTCCATTACAAGTGTGAAGAGATAAGGAGATATAGGGTCACCCTGCCTCAGACCCTTTTCACCTCTGAAATACCCATGCATTTGACCATTCAGATTTATAGAATAAGAGACAGTTCTCAAACAAACCATCACCCACCCTATAAATTTTCCAGGAAAACCATACTGAACAAGACAGTTTTCCAAAAAAGAATGATCTACAGAATCATAAGCTTTCTGCAAGTCAACCTTTAAAGCAACTCTAGGACATCCCCTTTTCCAGTCATACCCTTTCACCAGCTCCTGAGCTAATAAAATATTATCACTGATCAATCTGCCAGGAACAAAAGCACTTTGAACCCCATCAACCAAGCAACTCAAAACCTTTACTAGTCTATTGCAGATTACTTTACTAATACACTTATATATAACATTACAACATGCTATAGGTCGAAACTCACTAACCAGATTAGGAGATTTAACCTTAGGTATTAAAGATATACTAGTTGCATTAATCTGCTTCAGAATTTTACCACTGCAAAAGAATTCCTGCACAGCCTCACAAATCTCTTCCCCAATAATACTCCAAGAGGACTTAAAGAATTTAGCTGAGAATCCATCTGGTCCAGGAGCCTTGTTGTCATCTATTTGGAACATAGCAGTCTTAATTTCTTCTTTAGATACCTCAAGAACCAATCTATCAGCATCCTCAGTACTCAACTTTCTGAAGAAAAGACTATCCACATCTGAAATAGCTTCAACAACATCTTTCTTCCCCATCATCCCCATAAAATAATTAACAAAAGCACCACCAACATTAAAATCCCTGAAAACATTACCCTTACCATCCTCAATCTGAGACAATTTATATTGAGATTGCCTCTGCTTTACCGAATGAAAGAAAAATTTATTATTCTTGTCACCCACCTTTAACCAATGGACCTTTGATTTTTGTTTTAAGAAATTTTCCTCATCCATAATAGCATCATTGTAAGCCTCCAAATAAACAGCTTCCTCTTCCCTCAGGACCCTATTACCAGGATCAATAGAAACAGCTTCCTGAATTCTTTCCAACTCAATTCTAAGAGCCTCAACCTTCTTAAACAAATTGCCTTGTTGGTAGTTCAGTTTCCTCAAAGGCTTTTTAAGAGCCTTAAGTTTAGAAACCACACTAAACATTTTACAACCCACAATCTCCTCACCCCAAACCTTGTCAACAATAGGAAGGAAGTCCTCTTTGTCAACAAGATAATTCCAAAATCTAAACATATTATACTTACCAGAGGTTCCATCAGAAAAGAATACCAGAACAGGGGAATGATCAGAACAATAGAAAGGTAAAAATTTTGCCCCAACATTTCCATAAACTTCATGTTACCCATGGCTCTATCCAATTTCTCCATAATCCCATCTTCCTTACCTGGTTTTTGATTCCAAGTAAAGAATAAACCTGAACTAGGCAAATCCAAAATTTGTAACTCATCAACACATTTCCTAAATTCCTCCATACCATATTTTGTAGTAGCAATCTCACAGTTCTTCTCACCAGGGTCAAGAATAGCATTAAAATCCCCTAAAACCAGCCAGGGGTTAGCACCAATATTTCTACTATGGTTCAATAAACTATCCCAAAGCTCTCTTCTCCCAACCCAATTAGTAACCCCATACACAAAGGAACAAAAGAATTTAACATTGCTTCCAACAGGGCAAACAATGCAGTGAATAACCTGAGCAGAATTATGTACCACTATAACATCCAGAAATCTAGGATCCCAACCCACAACAATTCTAACCCGACTATGACACCATTCAGCATTTGAAACCCACTCCCATTTGTCCATAATTCCTTTATAAGCAGCATTAATATTGGACCTATTAACTCTAGTCTCCACTAAACCCACCAATCCCACCTTATTCTCCCTAAGTATTCTAGACACCTGTCTTTGTTTTGAAACAGTAGACATACCCCTCACATTCCACCCCAAAGGATTAATCTTCATTAATAACACTATCAACATTCATAGGACCCTCCAAACCAGAAGATCCCACACCATTACTAGCCTTAGCATTTTCAGCTTCAACCAGTTTTTCAAACATAATCTTATCCCATTGCTCAAAAAACACCTTAATCTGACCAATATTCCAATGTTTCATAACATCATTAGAAGGACATTTCTTATTAATAACAAAATGAGCCACTTCATTGAATTGAGCTGTACTCATTTTAAAATAACCTGATTTGATATTAACCCTAGTCTGCACCTTAGAAGCTTCTTCAGAAAGATTGACCTCTGCAGCTTGAACATCCTTCTTCTCCCCTTTATAGCCCTGTTTCAACTCAGCATTGACCTCCTTACCTAAATTCTTACCTTGATCAGCCTTCCTACTAGATGCTACCCCAGAACCTTTCTCCACAGCCATATTCTTTGCCTGAATAGTCTCCCCCTCTATACTTTTCCCCTTAATGTCACTACCCTCAGAACCCCCCACATTTAAGTCCTCCTTAAGAACAACAAAAGTATTAGTTAAACTGATACTATTATTATCATTATGCTTTTTATTATCATTATTCATTTTATAATCATTATTCTTTCTAAAATCATTCTTACTCACCCATTGCCTTCCCCCATTTTTAGAGCCCTGATTCCTAAAACCTCCCCCAAAGTTCCCCTGATTACCTTGACCTCTAACCCCAATCTGTCTCCCATTAGAACTACCCCCCTTATCTCTATCATTCCTCTGAGCATTCCCACCACCATTCCCGGGACTCGAGACTTGTGTGTTTACTATGCCTTGACGATTCTACGAATTGTCACCCCTTGTACACTTGGTTAAGGACTGACATCTAATGATCCTCTAGACTGTAATAACGGTTCCCGAACCATAACACGACTCAACTGACCCAGTTAAGTAAAATATACGCGTGACTCGCTAAGGTAGACTTTTGACCTAGACAATGTTGTCAACCTGAATTTGCCGGGTGTCACATCATCACCACGTTAGAAGAATTTTCGTCCCGAAAATTGCACAAGTACCAAAAGGAATAAACAAAAAGAAACAGACAAAAGATAGAAACCAAGAGAGAGAATTTACCCGAGTTGTCACATCATCCCCACGTTAGAAGGAATCTCGCCCCGAGATTCATTCTGTTGCAGTGGTAACATATCTCGATTCAAACGCTTCCTTAGGAAAAAGATGAGGATACTTAGACTTCATCTGATCCTCCCGTTCCCAAGTGTACTCTGTGTCACACCCTCAAATAACCACCTGCGGAGTTCTACCGCGAGGCGTGTGACATACCAGGATCCAAGTCAACGGTCACAATAAACGACGTCTAAATGTAAAAACATACGTAATAAAAACCATGCATAAGATTTAAAATTCAACATTTAGTAGTGCGGAAGCATTAAAAGTTTACAAAAGTCATGCCGAAAATAAAACATAAGTTCCCAAGTTTAACATTTCCAAAACATGCCATGAGACCCTAGACGCGAGACGACTCCTGTGCGACTCCGTGCGCCTATCAGACAGCTGCTACCTTAGCGACCTGAGAAAACATGCTAAAAGAGTCAACATATAATGCTGGTGAGTTCACAGGTTTTGTTTAAACAGTTAAATAATCTTTTGCAAACCGTTTCCGTTTCGTGTTACCACTATGCTTGTGAGAACGCTAGCTAGGCGCAGAATAAGATACTCATACGGGTGAAACCATTGCTGACTAAGCCGTGTAATGACCCTTAGTTCCTATGGGCTACCGTCATCGCCGGTAGACCTTGTTTTATAGAGACAATATGCACCCGCACGGTCCTACCGTCGAGTGGGGTTTGTCAGTCCCCAATAGCGCTATCCATATTTCCCCGCCATATACCCATGTTAGTGGTTTCTAAGGGACTTTTCGATGAACCGCATAGTATGTTAAATAAGCCATAGTAAAATGTGATAAAGAGCCATGAGCCATAAGAGTAAATAAGTCATAAGTCATAAGAGTGTTTTAAGCATGTTTCTCCCCCGAAAACATAAATCGTAAAATGTGGGGCCGTGAACTCACCTTAGATTGCGTATACCGTTTATGAGCGAATCGCTTGTGTGATATGAGTAAACCGTTTGTAAGATATGATAGCCCCAACTAGTGGCGACCTATCATAAGATATGTGCTAAGTTAGACTAATAACCCACAGGGTTCATTAGTCCCTAAGTCCAGTCCATGACCATGATGTGTTTGAAAAACGTGTTTGACCGACAACCAGACTACGTAAGACAAGACTCGACATCCCATTGGTGACCCGACATTCCACATGTTCACCTCATACACAAACATACACAAAACATGCAACTCAGCACTTAACATGCGTTAAAGTTCAATGATTCTAACACATAGGTCAATTAACGTACGAATAAGTCCGAACACGTGTTACTATGTTACTAAGCATGTCACGGGGTTCCTATCATGTTCCTAGGTGTCAAATCGGGTTTCGGGATGTTAAAATACACTTATAACAGCATTACACGCGATTAGGGACTTAGCATGCAATTAGGAAAGTCAACACGTGATTAGGGATGGTCAACAGGCAATTAGCAGGGCTAATCGCCACCTATGTTAGGTGATTAGGGCTAATCACATGCATATCAGGCGATTATGGTCATGTGGTATGCAATTCAGGGCTTAACTAGTGATTAGGGTCACAATTGCATAACTTGCTAGCAATTAGGATCACAATTGCATGACTTGCTAGCAATTAGGTCACAATTGCATGACTTGCTAGCAATTAGGATCACAATTGCATGACTTGCTAGCAATTAGGTCACAATTGCATGACTTGCTAGCAATTAGGATCACAATTGCATGACTTGCTAGCAATTAGGGAGCTAATCGCATGCAACATCACACGAGTAGCCCATACATCAGGCGATTATGCCCCTAATCGCCTGATACATAGGCAATTAGCAGGGCTAATCGCCTGCAGTGCAGCAATTGTGGTTTTTCGCGCGTTTAACCCTCCAAATCAGATCCGAAACGTGCGCAAACACCCAATAATCATTCTAACATATTAACAAACATATTTCAAGCAAAACCCCTAAGTTTTCATCATTCTAACAGTCCCGAATGCGAGCGTTTTCCCAAAATAGCAATTTAACATGAAAACATCACATCAACATGCAATAACTTGCCCTAAATAGCAAATATTCAGATCTAATCACATAATCACGTTGTCCGAAAGCATCCTACTGTTCTAACATCATCCTAGAGCAAACCCTAACATCAAGCAATCAACAACACACCTCATATCATCCTAAATCATCCAAAATCATTCAAACGGGTCAAAACATCAAGTATCCATAATACACGACCAAAACCATCCAAACTCCTAGGACATCATCATACTAACTTGTAACAGCTATAAACATCAAAATAACACAAAAACAATCATGATTAAATCCCAAAAACTCAATCTTTAATCACATACCACACATATAATACATGTAAAGGTGTGGGTTTGTTTAGAAATGGTTTTAAATGGATTTTCAAAGACAAAAACCTTTAAAAGTCAGGTCTGGACATTTAGGGAGTAAAACATAATCATTTAAAGGTTTGGGTTTGAAGAACACACCTTGTATTTGAGAGTAGATGATGGAATAAGCTTGGAAATGGTTGTTTGTGTGTAAAAATGGGTTCCAGAGGATGTTTGTGGGTTAAGATATGTTATGGGACGGCTAGGGTTGTGTAAATAATGTTTTGGAGGTCAAGGGTGGTATTTATAGGTGTTTTTAGTCGTCAAACATGTTGCAGGCGATTATGAAGTTGTATCAGGCGATTAGGGTGCTAATCGCCTGATGAAAGGTGCTAATCGCATGCAAAAACAGGCTAATCGCCTGAGATTACAAGCTACTCGCCACCTGGCACAAGCTACTCGCCTGGTAGCTTCAAGCTAATCACCTGACTGATCAGGCTAATCGCCTATCAGTCCAGGTGTTGTGTATTTGGCGCGTTAAACTCCGTTTTAACATATGTTAACACATTTTCACATACCGATAAGTCACATAATGATTATAAACACATAATGCATGAAAGTAAACACGTTCACACTCGTTCACCAATTCCCGGGACTCGAGACTTGTGTACGTTAAAACCCTAATGATGTGCGACTCGACTCAACCGACCTTGTTTTGTGTAACGTATGCACGACTCGCTAAGGTAGACTTTACTAAGTTTTCAAAAGTTAGTTACCGGAAGTTGCCGGGTGTCACATCATCCCCCTGTTAAAAGAATTTTCGTCCCGAAAATTTCCCGAAGTCGAAAAGAGGAGACAAAATAAGAAGAAAAATTTTCCGGGTCGTCACATCATCCCCCTGTTAAAAGGAATCTCGCCCCGAGATTCTTTTAGCCCCAACAGTGATGAGCGTCGACCTCTGTGTATGCCCAAGTAACGTTTCCCCAAGGAACAGCGAGTGAATAAGAGACAAGAGACTCCCGATCGAAGGCCTACTGGGGACTACCGTGATCGGTGTAACAACCCACTGGTACCGTCCAAGTAGCATCCCCAAAGAACCCTCATCGACCCCAAAGAATGAGAAGTAAAGACCAAACCCCAAGGAAACACCCAAGG
Source organism: Ambrosia artemisiifolia (assembly GCA_032199755.1). Taxonomy (NCBI): domain Eukaryota; kingdom Viridiplantae; phylum Streptophyta; class Magnoliopsida; order Asterales; family Asteraceae; genus Ambrosia; species Ambrosia artemisiifolia. The sequence goes on from CM063521.1 coordinate 27,877,881, forward strand.
ACATGAACACACAACAATGCGAAAGAGTAAAACCAAGGCGTAACAAGAGATGAGAAAGAATACGTACGGGTAACAGTGTCTGGGTCCACCTGGTTCTCCCTAGCACCAATCACATAAGCATGAGCGCGAGTAACCCGACCACCTCCATCGTTGTCTCCATCCTTCCCTGCGTTCCCTGTGCCCCCTTGATTCAACTTTGGACAGCTGCGCTTAAAGTGCCCCGTCTCACCACAATGAAAGCAACCCTGGTTCCCCTGTGGAGCAGGGGTAGTAGTAGCAGCAGTCTGAGTCGTCCTGGAAAGGTTGACCCTACAATCCTTGGCAAGATGCCCCGTCCTCTGACAACGCTCACAGCGAAAACTCTCACAAGTACCATAATGATGAAACCCACAACGCCCGCACTTAGGGCTTTTCCCAGCATAGCCCCCTTGTTTCTGATCCGACGCTGACCCTGAAGCTTCAGTCTTCTTCGCCGCCGGTTGTTTCTGAACCACCGCTGAACTCTTATCCACACTATCCCACTTCCTCTTGTTCTCTGCCGGCGCCTTCACGGACGAACCCCTAGGAGGCAAGACACCCTCAGTAATCTTCAAGTTGGTCATCTTAGTCGCCGACCGCACAGCCTCTGACATAGTAGCGGGATCCCTAGCAGACACCAATCCAGCAATCTCTGGCACCAAACCCGCAAGGTACTGCTCTATCCTCCTGTACTCTGGTGTAGACAAACCTGGACACATCACTGCTAGCTCGTTGTGCCTGATAGTGTACTCCTCAACCTCAGAACCTACCATCTTAAGATTCCCATATTCCTGTTCCAACCTCTTAATCTCCTCACGCGGGCAGTACTCGTCCTTCAACCTACGCACAAAATCCGCCCAAGGCATGGCGTTGGCCTCCCCAAGACCAAGTGTCTGTGTGACGCTGTTCCACCACGTCAAGGCGGGTCCTACAAAAGTCCCCGAAGCAAACTTCACTCGATCCACCACTGGAGTCTCACATAAAGCAAACACCGACTCAGTCTTCTCTAACCACCGAAGTAACTCCACAGCCCCCTCCGTACCCTGGAAGCTGAGAGGCTGACAATCCTTAAACCGCTTGTAGGCAACACCTGTCGGAACCAGAGGAGCAGCAGCACCCATGAAAGTCTGCTGGGCAGCCTGAAAAGCAGCTAGCGCAACGCTCAACTGTTGCTGCATCATCTCATTGAGCTCGTCATACGTCAAGGTGATGTTACCACCACCTCTACCCCCACCAGTGCGTCCCCCAGTACGTCCTCCAGTGCGTCCTCCAGTGCGTCCTCCAGTGCGTCCCCCAGTACGTCCCGACATCTAAGAGAAAGACAAGAAGCAAACACTCAGACCCAACACCAAAGTTAAACCAAGAGAATACGAAAAGTCCAAGATCGGGTCCAAATGTGACCATAAATCCCAACACGAGATCCACCAAGTCTTCCATGCATTTCAACTTATGATTTCGTGTGCACCCGAAATGATAAATTGCTCTACATGGTCCTCAAGGCGTGCCCCGAGCTCGAACCTCAAGTCACTCGATACCCACATCTTAAAAAGACATAACCAACTCAAAAGACCAACACACAAGTTTCCTCGAGCGCAAACCCGAAGAAGAAGATAAAATGGAGCTAGGAATAACCAAGGATAAGGTAGGTAACGTGACACTGTGTGGTGAGGATACCGACACCCCGACAAAGTTAGTATGTTTACCAAAAGACACGACTCAAATGTATGTGACCGTCTAGTGTGTGAGACTCGGCTATAGTCTAGACTCTACATGCAGTCCTAGTTCACTATAACCATTGGCTCTGATACCAATCTGTCACACCCTCAAATAACCACCTGCGGAGTTCTACCGCGAGGCGTGTGACATACCAGGATCCAAGTCAACGGTCACAATAAACGACGTCTAAATGTAAAAACATACGTAATAAAAACCATGCATAAGATTTAAAATTCAACATTTAGTAGTGCGGAAGCATTAAAAGTTTACAAAAGTCATGCCGAAAATAAAACATAAGTTCCCAAGTTTAACATTTCCAAAACATGCCATGAGACCCTAGACGCGAGACGACTCCTGTGCGACTCCGTGCGCCTATCAGACAGCTGCTACCTTAGCGACCTGAGAAAACATGCTAAAAGAGTCAACATATAATGCTGGTGAGTTCACAGGTTTTGTTTAAACAGTTAAATAATCTTTTGCAAACCGTTTCCGTTTCGTGTTACCACTATGCTTGTGAGAACGCTAGCTAGGCGCAGAATAAGATACTCATACGGGTGAAACCATTGCTGACTAAGCCGTGTAATGACCCTTAGTTCCTATGGGCTACCGTCATCGCCGGTAGACCTTGTTTTATAGAGACAATATGCACCCGCACGGTCCTACCGTCGAGTGGGGTTTGTCAGTCCCCAATAGCGCTATCCATATTTCCCCGCCATATACCCATGTTAGTGGTTTCTAAGGGACTTTTCGATGAACCGCATAGTATGTTAAATAAGCCATAGTAAAATGTGATAAAGAGCCATGAGCCATAAGAGTAAATAAGTCATAAGTCATAAGAGTGTTTTAAGCATGTTTCTCCCCCGAAAACATAAATCGTAAAATGTGGGGCCGTGAACTCACCTTAGATTGCGTATACCGTTTATGAGCGAATCGCTTGTGTGATATGAGTAAACCGTTTGTAAGATATGATAGCCCCAACTAGTGGCGACCTATCATAAGATATGTGCTAAGTTAGACTAATAACCCACAGGGTTCATTAGTCCCTAAGTCCAGTCCATGACCATGATGTGTTTGAAAAACGTGTTTGACCGACAACCAGACTACGTAAGACAAGACTCGACATCCCATTGGTGACCCGACATTCCACATGTTCACCTCATACACAAACATACACAAAACATGCAACTCAGCACTTAACATGCGTTAAAGTTCAATGATTCTAACACATAGGTCAATTAACGTACGAATAAGTCCGAACACGTGTTACTATGTTACTAAGCATGTCACGGGGTTCCTATCATGTTCCTAGGTGTCAAATCGGGTTTCGGGATGTTAAAATACACTTATAACAGCATTACACGCGATTAGGGACTTAGCATGCAATTAGGAAAGTCAACACGTGATTAGGGATGGTCAACAGGCAATTAGCAGGGCTAATCGCCACCTATGTTAGGTGATTAGGGCTAATCACATGCATATCAGGCGATTATGGTCATGTGGTATGCAATTCAGGGCTTAACTAGTGATTAGGGTCACAATTGCATAACTTGCTAGCAATTAGGATCACAATTGCATGACTTGCTAGCAATTAGGTCACAATTGCATGACTTGCTAGCAATTAGGATCACAATTGCATGACTTGCTAGCAATTAGGTCACAATTGCATGACTTGCTAGCAATTAGGATCACAATTGCATGACTTGCTAGCAATTAGGGAGCTAATCGCATGCAACATCACACGAGTAGCCCATACATCAGGCGATTATGCCCCTAATCGCCTGATACATAGGCAATTAGCAGGGCTAATCGCCTGCAGTGCAGCAATTGTGGTTTTTCGCGCGTTTAACCCTCCAAATCAGATCCGAAACGTGCGCAAACACCCAATAATCATTCTAACATATTAACAAACATATTTCAAGCAAAACCCCTAAGTTTTCATCATTCTAACAGTCCCGAATGCGAGCGTTTTCCCAAAATAGCAATTTAACATGAAAACATCACATCAACATGCAATAACTTGCCCTAAATAGCAAATATTCAGATCTAATCACATAATCACGTTGTCCGAAAGCATCCTACTGTTCTAACATCATCCTAGAGCAAACCCTAACATCAAGCAATCAACAACACACCTCATATCATCCTAAATCATCCAAAATCATTCAAACGGGTCAAAACATCAAGTATCCATAATACACGACCAAAACCATCCAAACTCCTAGGACATCATCATACTAACTTGTAACAGCTATAAACATCAAAATAACACAAAAACAATCATGATTAAATCCCAAAAACTCAATCTTTAATCACATACCACACATATAATACATGTAAAGGTGTGGGTTTGTTTAGAAATGGTTTTAAATGGATTTTCAAAGACAAAAACCTTTAAAAGTCAGGTCTGGACATTTAGGGAGTAAAACATAATCATTTAAAGGTTTGGGTTTGAAGAACACACCTTGTATTTGAGAGTAGATGATGGAATAAGCTTGGAAATGGTTGTTTGTGTGTAAAAATGGGTTCCAGAGGATGTTTGTGGGTTAAGATATGTTATGGGACGGCTAGGGTTGTGTAAATAATGTTTTGGAGGTCAAGGGTGGTATTTATAGGTGTTTTTAGTCGTCAAACATGTTGCAGGCGATTATGAAGTTGTATCAGGCGATTAGGGTGCTAATCGCCTGATGAAAGGTGCTAATCGCATGCAAAAACAGGCTAATCGCCTGAGATTACAAGCTACTCGCCACCTGGCACAAGCTACTCGCCTGGTAGCTTCAAGCTAATCACCTGACTGATCAGGCTAATCGCCTATCAGTCCAGGTGTTGTGTATTTGGCGCGTTAAACTCCGTTTTAACATATGTTAACACATTTTCACATACCGATAAGTCACATAATGATTATAAACACATAATGCATGAAAGTAAACACGTTCACACTCGTTCACCAATTCCCGGGACTCGAGACTTGTGTACGTTAAAACCCTAATGATGTGCGACTCGACTCAACCGACCTTGTTTTGTGTAACGTATGCACGACTCGCTAAGGTAGACTTTACTAAGTTTTCAAAAGTTAGTTACCGGAAGTTGCCGGGTGTCACACTCTGGTCCACGGTTCGAGTTCCAGCGAACCTTAACAATGCGAATTTTGCTATGACGTAGGCTACGAATCTTGTAATCAAGGATCTCAACAGGTTCCTCCACAATGCGAAGACGATCATCAACCTTGATCTCTTCCACTGGAACAATAAGAGATTCACCAGCCAAACACTTCTTTAGGTTAGACACATGGAAGACGTTATGTACATTGCCGAGCTCCGTCGGTAAATCAAGTCGATATGCCACCGGTCCAATCCGTTCCAGGATCGTAAATGGTCCGACATACCGAGGGTTAAGTTTGCCACGCTTCCCAAAGCGTATGACGCCCTTCCACGGTGAAACTTTCAGAAGTACTTTGTCATCAACTTGGAATTCTAATGGCTTGCGGAGCTGACCGGCATAACTCTTTTGCCGATCCCGTGCCGCTGCCAACCGGTTACGAATCTGTACGATCTTCTCCGAAGTTTCGTACACTAGCTCAGGTCCAGTGAGTTGACTCTCACCCACCTCAGCCCAACAAAGAGGGGACCGGCATTTCCGTCCGTACAGTGCTTCGAACGGAGCTGCCTTGATGCTCGTATGGTAACTGTTGTTGTAAGAGAATTCTACTAATGGTAGGTGAACTTCCCAACTTTTGCCAAAATCGATCACACATGCCCAAAGCATGTCTTCTAAAGTTTGAATTGTGCGTTCACTCTGACCGTCAGTCTGTGGATGATAAGCTGTACTCATGTCTAGCTGGGTACCCAAAGCCTTGTGCAAGGACTTCCAGAAGTGAGAAGTAAAGTGGGAATCATGATCTGAAATAATAGAAACCGGCACCCCGTGCTTAGAAACAACTTCCTTAAGATAGAGACGAGCCAAACGATCCATAGTATCGGTCTCCTTAATGGCGAGAAAATGGGCTGATTTCGTCAACCGATCAACAATCACCCATATCTTATCACACCCGCTAGGTGTCTTAGGTAGTTTCGTGACAAAGTCCATTGTGATCCGCTCCCATTTCCGCTCTGGAATTTCAGGTTGTTGCAAGAGACCCGACGGTTTCTGGTATTCCACCTTGACCTTAGCACAGGTCAAGTATTTGCTCACGTAAGAGGCTATATCTGCCCTCATGTTTGGCCACCAGTAGAGCACCTTTAGATCTTGGTACATCTTATCCGAACCAGGATGAATGGAATACCGGGATTTGTGAGCCTCATCTAAGACAAGCTCCCGAAGTCCCCCGAACAAAGGAACCCATACGCGTTCTGCGAAGTAGTGCAGGCCATCAGGCCTTCGCTCGAGGTGCTTGTCGGCACCGTGCATAGTCTCAGCTTTAAGGTTTTCCTCCTTCAAAGCTTCTAACTGAGCAGAACGGAGTTGGTCAGGTAGAGAGGAATGAATGGTGAGCTGCAACGCCCGAACGCGACGAGGGTTTGTTGATTCCTTCCTGCTCAAGGCGTCTGCTACCACATTCGCCTTGCCAGGATGGTACTTAGTGGCGCAATCATAGTCATTCAGGAGTTCAACCCAGCGACGCTGTCGTATGTTCAGGTGTTGTTGGTCGAAAATATGCTGGAGACTCTTGTGATCGGTGTAGATGGTGCATTTGGTACCGTACAAGTAATGCCTCCAAATTTTCAACGCGGATACCACTGCACCCAATTCCAAGTCATGGGTGGTGTAGTTCCTCTCGTGAACCTTGAGTTGACGAGAAGCATACGCAATCACTTTCTCGCGTTACATCAACACGCAACCGAGACCACGAATAGAAGCATCACAGTAAACAACGAAATCTTCAGTGCCCTCGGGCAAGGACAGAATAGGAGCAGAACAGAGTTTAGTCTTCAACTTTTGGAACGCTGACTCTTGTGGTTCACCCCAGTCGAATTTTCTATCCTTCTGAGTAAGAGTGGTGAGGGGTTGAGCGATCTTCGAAAACCCCTGAATGAAACGACGGTAGTAGCCCGCAAGGCCTAGGAATTGCCGCACCTCAGTTGGCGTCTTTGGTGCTTCCCAGTCCTTGATCGCTTCGATCTTAGCTGGATCGACATGAATTCCTAGTTCATTAACCACATGTCCTAGGAATTGAACTTCGCGTAACCAAAAGTCGCATTTAGAGAACTTAGCGTAAAGTTGTTCCCGTCGCAAAAGTTCCAAAACTAAGCGCAGGTGTTCCTCGTGTTCGGCCTTGTTCTTGGAGTAAATCAGGATGTCATCAATAAACACGATGACGAACTTGTCGAGATACGGTTTGCAAACGCGGTTCATCAAATCCATGAAAACCGCCGGTGCGTTAGTGAGACCGAAGGGCATGACCAAGAACTCAAAATGGCCATAACGTGTCCGAAAGGCAGTCTTTGCAACATCAGCTTCCCTTACGCGTAACTGGTGATAACCGGACCTTAAATCAATCTTAGAGTAGTAGCTAGAACCCTGGAGCTGGTCGAATAGATCATCAATACGGGGAAGAGGATAACGGTTCTTGATGGTCACTTTGTTCAACTCTCTGTAATCCACACACAAGCGGAAACTTCCATCCTTCTTCTTGAAGAACAGAATCGGGGCTCCCCAAGGGGAAGAACTTGGTCTGATGAAACCCTTGTCCAAGAGTTCCTGCAACTGACTAGACAATTCCTGCATCTCGGGAGGTGCAAGACGGTAGGGGGCCCGAGCAATAGGAGCAGCGCCCGGTACAAGATCAATACCGAACTCCACCTGACGATGGGGAGGAAGACCAGATAAATCATCGGGAAAAACATCAGGAAACTCGCGTACAACAGGGATATCGTCGATCTTCTTCTCGTCGGTAGAGGAAACAGATAGAAGTGCCAAAACGGCCGAATAACCCTTCCGAAGATACTTAAGGGCTTTCATGCTGGAGATGAGACTTAGCGGAGCACCGCTCTTGTCGCCGTACACGGAAAGAAATTCTCCATCAGGGAGAGGAATCTGAATAACCTTGTCGTAACAAGAAATCTCAGCGCGATACAAAGACAACCAATCCATGCCTACAACAACGTCAAAACTACCCAAGGGTACCGGCATAAGGTCGATGAGGAAAGACAAACCCGACAACTCTAGGTGACACTCCCGAAGGATACAAGTCGCTTCGATCTTATTACCGTCAGCCAACTCAATTACGTACTTAGCCTCTAATGGTATGGGTACTACATCTAGCAATCGACTAACTTCCAGAGATATAAAACTTTTATCGGCACCGGAATCAAACAAAACACTAACAGAGCGATTATTGAGAAGGAACGTACCGGTAACCGTATCAGGATCCTGCCTAGCCTCTGCGACTCCAATGACGAAGGCGCGTGCATTTCTGCCACCGCACCCGTTGTTCCCGTTGCCGTTTCTATCCTTCACATCCCCGCCCTGCTTCAGTTTCGGGCACTCCTTCTTATAATGCCCAGCCTCCCCACAGTTATAACAACCCTGTTTCCCCGAAGTTCCTTGAGCAGTAGGAGCCGGAGTAGTAGTTGGGGCCTGGGTCGATGGAAGTGTCGCCCGACAGTCTTTAGCAAAATGCCCAAGTCGTTGGCAGCGATGGCAATGATTACGGTCGCAGTCCCCCTGATGATGACGCCCACATTTGTTGCACTTAGGCAGTTTCCCCGCATAACCACCTGGTTTGGAACACGAAGAAGAAGAACCCCCGCTATCAAACCTCTTACCCTGCTGTGATGGTGCTGGCATAGAACCCTTCCCCACATTATCCCACTTGCGTTTGTTACTATCCGGGGCTTTGACAGTCGAACCCTTAGCAGGCAAGATACCCTCATTCACCTTCAAATTTGTCATCCTGTGGGCTGATCGAACCACCTCTGAGTATGTAGGAAGATTTCCCGCAGCCACCAACCCTGCTATTTCTGGTACTAACCCTGAGATATAGTGCTCGATCCTCCTGTACTCTGGCACATGCAAATCAGGACACAGCACTGCCAACTCATTACGCCTAACTGTATACTGTTCAATCTCTGACCCGGACATCTTGAGGTTCCACACCTCATGCTCTAATTTCTGGATCTCTTCCCTTGGACAGTACTCTCGCTTCAACAGTTGAACAAAATTTTCCCAAGGCATGGCATAAGCCTCCCCCAAACCCATGTTCTGAGTGGTAGTGTTCCACCAGGTCAAAGCAACATCCTGGAATAACGCGGCAGCATACTTGACTCGATCCTCTGGGAGACAGTTACACATCAAAAACACTGACTCCACCTTCTCTAGCCACCTGAGCAAGCTCACAGCACCCTCAGTGCCAGAGAATTCCTGGGGCTTACAGTCCCGAAACATCTTGTAGGTACACATAGCTGGGGGTGGGTTAACAGCACCACCTGAAATGAAACACGTAAGAAAACCACGAAAGATGTAAACAAAGTTCACAAATGAGGCAAAGTCGACAGATCGACTTACCACAACCATTGTGCCCTAACTGAAAGGCAGCTTGCAGTAAGTTGTTCAGATCTTCTTGGGTTAGGTTTACACCTCCACGACCACCACCACCATCACGCCCACCAGTGCGGCCACCTCTACGTCCTCCACGTACTCCAGACATGATTCTGACAAAAAAGGACGAGAAAATTTAGTTTCACAGCTAATGACAACCACTAGCGTTCGCAAGATCAAGGCTAGATCCAACCCAGGACTATTCATTCAAACCCGGAGCTCACTTGGGCTTTCATGCATTTCGGTTTATGATTTCGTGTGCACCCGAAATGATAAACCGCTCTACATGGTCCTCCAAGTGTTCTCCTAGTTCAAAGTTCAAGTCACCGAACATAGACTCTTAGCCATACACCGTAATGCTACGGTAGTTTATGGCAAGTGTTTCTATTGGAGTATGAAAGGAAGATGTCCGAGCCTTGGACAAATCTCAAGAGTACACAATTGACCCCAATATACCACACTGCCTAGAAGGCAAGTAACCCGACATAATTTCTTCATTCTGTTTAAACTTGCTTATTTCAACCTGTTGTGCTACAATCATCTTCATCATGTCATCCATCCGTTTGTTAACCTGTTTCATAACATCATCCGAAACAGTAACTTTCTTTGATTTGGATGGTTCAGCTTCTTTTGCCTTCTGTTTCTGAGGATTCTTGAACATATCCAACACATTGTCTAAAGCAGCATTGAAATCATCAACTGGTAAAGCTTCTGACTCTTTGCTCTTTTTCTGCTTCTTAGCCACTGGTGAAGATAGCTTAGATGATCTACCTGCATCAGGTAACTTCTTGCCTTTCAGCAACTGAGCAATCTCTTTCTCTCTCAACTGCTTAGTACTAGACTTCTTTGCCATTGACTTGTGCTTTGGTTTTGGCAAATTGACTACAACAGTCTCACCTACTTCAAGCTCATCCAGATTCACACTCAGACCTTCATCAACATCAACAGTCTTCTTCTGTGAAACCTCTTCAATAGTCTTGTTCAAAGATTCAGACTCACCAACCATAGTGGCCTTACGTTTGGTGGTCTTTACTCTTTCCTCTTCAGAATCCCATTGTTCATCCACTTCAGTTTCCTCTGAATCCACTGATTATTCATCAACCAGACTAGTACCTTTCTCTGCTGTTGTCTTCTTTCTAGTAACCTGTTGCTTTGAACTTCCTTGGTCAGTCTTTGCTTTACCCTTCCCTTTGGCTCCAGCATTGACTACCTGTCTCTTCCTCTTAGTGTTTGCATCAGCATACACTAATGGATCATCATTGTCAGAATCACTTTTGTCATGTCTTGCCTTGTTCTTACCAGGATCAGTGTAACCCTGATTAGCCAAAGCCCCAAATAATCTCCTGTGAGGTGGCTTTTCATTGTCCGGCACACCTTTATAACCTTTCATTCTCACAAGCGTACGAATATTCATATGATCTTGACCTAGGATCATAGTTGGATCCTTCTCCAAATTAGGATACTTATGGTCAAAGATCATCATCAAAAACCTCGGATACAGCATAAACTGCTTCTTCTTCAATCCTTTCAACATCTCGAGCATGTGGTCTAAAATCATACCAGATACATTGAATGGTTTGTTAAGTGTTAACGCCACCATCAATGAACTAAGACTCTTCCTCATAACATCGTATCCACCGCTCACACACCCGAATACATGGATAATTACGTGTGCAAGATACTTGAACTGCACACTTAATTTTCCTTTGTGCATCGAACCATCAGTAATAGGACCCTTGTACTTCATTCTCAAAAAGCACGCTCTCTGCTCGGTCCATGAAAGCTCTCTAGGATCATCACTAACTTCAAACTTGATCTGTAAAGCTTCCCTGATGTCTGATTCTGTCACAAACATCTCCATTCCCTGAATCTTGCTGCGAATAATAGTCTGATCTTCCCAGAAATCATATCTTGCATTTCTGTAGAAGTCCTCCACTTTGTCTTTGTAGATAATTTTTGGTGTAGCTAAGGCATGAATAATCCGGCTTCGCCTTAGAAACTCCACAATTCCAGCAAATTCAGTGTTCTTCTCGACATCACCAACATATGCACAACAGTTGTGTGTTGGTTCAAACGGCCATCCACGTGGAACATTTTCAGCTTCCGGGACAGGATCTGGTACAATGTTCTCCACTGGTGCCTCGACATGTTCAGGTTGTTCAGCCATCTGCACATCAAAAATCAGAAAACACGTCAAAATACAAAAACGACAAAAATTGAAAATTTTAGGTTTTTCATTTTCCACATTCGCCCAGTTTTTCATGGCCGAAGGTGGAATAATAGGTACGAATGTACACATATTGGTTCGAATGTAGAATTTATCAGATAAAGAATCACATTCGTCCAATTATCAACACATTCGCCCAATTATTTCTACATTCGCCCTTTCTGATTTGGACGAATGTGAATCTGCAAGCCCCAAAATTTCAAAATTTTCCCAAAGTTGTTTTTAGACTCTGATTCTGATTGGAACTTGTTGTATAATGGCCGAATAACACTCGTATACCATCAATTGTTATTATCATTCAATTTTCATCTGTTTTTAAAGAGGAATTAGGGTTTTTATATTTCAATCAATCGATTAATCATCTAATGATGTTATTATCCTAATTCCTTGTTATATCTCCCCCTAAAACTGATGAGAATTGAAATGGTAACAAAAACAATCATTAACAATGGTCCAAAACACCCAGATTAAGAACCCTAGGTTCGTAACCCTCAAACACGAATCCTGGTCTGATTTTAGCTCCATTACCTGTGAAAATAGGTTCAAAAGAATCAGTAATCAACCAGGAATGATAATCAAAGGCCAAAGAAATCTCAGCAACAAGGTCTTGTTATGATGAAATTTTTTTGAAAAAGTCAGAATGAACTGGTCGAACATGGATCTGACTATTTATAATACTGTACCTTCGCCCATTTAAGATGGACGAATGTGGATAGTTTCCACATTCGACCAAGTAAATAGCCCGAATGTGGAACTATGAGACCCGAAGGTGTAAAGTGTTTAAAAATTCCACTTTCGCCCGATCAAAAACGCACGAATGTAAGATTTTTCCACATTCGACCCATTTAAGGGGCGAATGTGAAATGGAAAAATCTGAAAATTTTGCCAAATCACGAATTTGAATCCCGTTCAACATTTTTCAATCCGTTAAATCTCAAAAACTCAAAATTTCACTTTTAGAATGATACAAAGCCCAGATGGTTTCATCAAATCTCAGAAATTGACCATCAAACACCGTTGGTTATCTAAAATTAAGCAGAAATGCAAAAACTTTTGGTTTTTCTGAAATTTTATCAAAACACACCTAAAAACTTTTTGGATTTTGTATCTTTTTGACAATAAAAGTAAAATGCATCAAAGTAAACAAAGCAGTAAACATTTTGTGATGTCCGGTAAGAGGATCATATTAGTTTATTGAGAAATCTGATCACAGCGTTGATCTTTTTGTTTAATATTATCATTAGAAACAGTATGTGACACGGCAATTGCTGATATTGTGGTCCATTTAAGCTCACATGCAGACTATTACGCAATGCTTTAAAATGATACGAGTTAGGTGTATTAGACTAACACATTGTGGTGCCCACACACACGACATACTCCCGTATCAAGTAATTGCACAAAGCTTCATCGTAACGCGTGATTATGCCAGAGTTATCCGTAAAAGTTACAAGTTATATAGCACAGAGGTGTACAGGTCAGCAAACGAATGCAGCAGAGTAACATGTGCATATATACCAGGTTGAGGCTGATATCAACTACTGATTTGCATCAGTAAGTCAAGACGATGTAATTATGATCTTTGATCAATAAAAACATAAAGTTCCTCAATTCGGTGACTTTCGGTTTTGCCATTTAAGCTCTTTTAGCAAATATTCTGATGAAACTAGGTCCGTAAATCAATACGACAAAAGTTTAATCAGAATATCCCGGATAACCATAACATAACGACCCGAAACCTCAGATTTTGGCAATCCTATCAAACGAAATTACGGTACTAAGACCATATGCCCATGAGGTGTTCAGCCACAAACGCGTAGTTCGTTATGTTTGTATCACTAATGCACGCAATTTTTAGTCTACGAAGCCTATCAGCACATCACACGTAGTCAACACACGCCTCATATTACTATACATATCTTTAGCCTGTGTCAGATCCCCACTGATGTACTATCATTTCCTCTTTTTATCCTGGAAATCATTTTTGGTTTTTCTAATTTTTAGGTCTTTTTGAATTTTTCAATGTTTTTGGATTTTTCTGATAAAATGACTCCCCCTAAAATAAAGAACATATTTTTGGGTTTTCAATTTTTCTGAAAAACAATAAAAACTTAAAAGAAAAATTTTAACTAAAAAGCGATAAACCGAGGTGCTGATTAGTCCTATTTTTCCTTTATGTTGTTAACTTTTAAAAGATATTCAAAGCGGGATCTGTCAAAAGCTTTAGTGAACAAATCTGCACGTTGATAGTCAGTATGGATTTTGACCATATCTATCAATTCTTTAGCGTAACAATCACGGATAAAATGATATTTAATCCGGATATGTTTCGCTTTAGAATGATTACCCGTATCTTTAGTTAATGCGATAGCGGCTTCGTTGTCACAGTGTATAGGGGTTTTAAGAAATTGCAAACCGTAATCCACCATCTGCTGTTGGATCCAGAGCACTTGCGAACAGCAACTCGAGGCTGCAATGTACTCGGCTTCACAGGTAGACAGCGCGACCGAAGTCTGCTTCTTACATTGCCAGGTGACTAACCTGCTCCCTAAAAACTGGCAACCAGCTGTAGTGGATTTGCTATCCTTGTCACAGCCGCCCCAATCTGCATCACTAAAAGCGATAAAATCAAAATCATCATCATTAGGGTACCAAAGTCCTCTCGAGGGACAACCCTTCAGATATCTAAGGATACGCTTGACCGCCGTCAGATGACTTTGTTTCGGCTTCGATTGATAACGAGCACAGAGACACGTTGCAAACATAATATCTGGCCGAGATGCTGTCAGATACATCAGAGATCCGATGATTGCTCTGTATGTAAATGGGTCCGTCAGCTCCCCCTTAGCGTCCACTCCAATCCCGTGATTGGGTTGAATCGGGGTATCCATCGGCTTGGAATCCTCCATCTGGAACCGGCTCAAGACTTCGGATACGTATTTCGTCTGGTGAATGAAGATCCCCGTGGGTCTTTGGTCCACCTGCAAGCCTAGGAAAAACTGCATCTCCCCCATTGCACTCATCTCAAACTTTTCCTGCATGACAGTTTCAAACTCCCTGCATAAAAGTTCGTTAGTTGAGCCAAATATTATATCATCAACGTAAATCTGCACCGGAAGCAAATCATCCCCTGATTTCTTCGTGAATAGGGTGCAGTCGACGAGTCCGCGCTTAAATCCCTTTGCCATGAGGTATGTACTTAACTCCTCGTACCACTGTCTAGGAGCCTGGTGCAAACCATATAAAGCTTTGTTCAGCACATAGACCTTATCCCGGTGGATAGGGTCCTCAAAGCCTGGTGGCTGCCCGACATAAACCTCTTCTTTGACTTTCCCGTACAGAAATGCGCTCTTGACGTCCATTTGATAAACTTTGAACTTCTTATAGGAAGCAAACGCAAGAAACATCCGAATTGCCTCAATGCGTGCTACAGGAGCATAGATTTCGTTATAATCAATCCCTTCGATTTGATGGAAACCCTGTACGACCAATCTGGCTTTGTTACGAACTATAACACCACGATCATCCTTCTTGCACTTAAACACCCATTTAGTGCCGATCTTCTTTCTTCCAGGCGGTAAATCAGTGAGCGTCCAAACCCCCAATTTCTGAAATTGTAATAACTCCTCCTGCATTGCTTCAACCCAGGCGTCCTCCAGCAAAGCGTCCTTGTATGTCCTTGGCTCTACCTGCGACACATAACACGCAAACGACCAATCATTTTGACTACCAGATTTTTGTATTTTGGCATATAAAGCTAAAGAACCAAAACTCTCTGTCAAATTTACGCTTCGCAGCTGCCCTCTTGTCATCACGCTGCTACCAGGATCACCGATAACTTGCTCCAGCGGGTGAACCGATGAATCCGAGATTCCGGATGTTCAGGTACAATAACTCCCGTCTGAATAATCAAGTTCTCTACAGCATCCAGATCATGACCCGTGTTAGACGATGAAGCAACATCTGGAGTTGGAGTTGGGTTCACTGGCGGTGCCTCTGGTTCTTCTGCATGTTCAAGAATAACTTCTTCAAATTGTTCATCTTCAGACTCTGAAGAATCTAAAGTAGTAGAAGCCTCTTGAAACACTTCTTCCTCTGGTAAAGGAACATTGGTATCATTAGAAGCTGGTGGGGGGTTTACGGTGATCGGACGCACCAACGGTGAAGTCGCCGCGTTTTCACACTCGTAAAGTAATCTGATAACAGCTTCTTCAACCAAGCTATCTAGATTGAATGATTCAAAGAAATCTTTGTAATCAAACATCCAATCAGGACCCATCCCTTGCACATTTTGTGTATACCGTTGAACTTCCACGTTAGCCCAATCCTCCACCCGACGAGTTCGCTTGTTGTATACCCGTTTGAGCGGGGTTGCATATCCAACAAAGTATCCCTCTTCAGCTTTAGGACTAAACTTCTCGCTTGGATTCAACATCGTGCATGGTGCCCCAAAAGGTTCTAGATACTCTAAGTTCGGCTTTCGTCGGTGTAACAGCTCATAAGAAGTCTTACCAAACTTCTTCACCGTTAAAACCCGATTGAGTGTATAATTTGCTGCATAAATCGCCTCGTTCCAGAACATTACTGGAAGATTTGAGTCTGCGAGCATTGTCCTTGCCGCCTCAATTAGAGTCCTGTTTTTGCGTTCAGCAACACCGTTCTGTTGTGGGGTGTACGGAGCCGAATATTCATGATGAATTCCTTTGCTTTCACAAAGTTCATCCATCTTGGCATTTTTGAACTCCGTCCCATTATCACTCCGAATTCTCTTTATCTTCAAATTGTAGAGATTCTCCAATCGAGTGAACAGAACTTTCAAGTTGTTAAAGGTGTCACTTTTATGCTGCAAACACATCACCCATGAAAATCGTGAATAGTCATCAGTGACAACTAAACAGTACAGCTCCCCAAGATGACTTTTGCGCTTGACAGGTCCGAATAGATCCATGTGCAATCGCTCAAGTGGCATCTCAACAGAGTTAACTTTCTTCACTTTGTGGGACTGTCCTTGTTGCTTCCCCTTCTTACAGCTTACACACTTGTCATTCAAATGGAAGTGCTTCACGTTTACTCCATCGACAAGTCCATTCTTCACAAGATGATTCATTTTTCTCAGATGAATGTGCCCCATTCTTCGGTGCCACATTATCGATTCCTTCTCGGTCGCCTTGGATAGAAAACATGTTATTTGCCCCTGGGATGTCATTGCCTTGGACATATCAAGAATATAAAGGTTGTTGACGCGAGGTGCCTTCAACATTACCCACTCCTTTGGAATTTTGAAGCCTGGTTTGAGAATGTAGCAGGATTTGTCATCAAAATGAACAGTAAATTGTTTATCACAGATTTGACTGACGCTCAACAGATTATAGTCTATCTGTTTCACATATGATATCCTCTCAAAGCTCACAATCCCATTACTCACACTCCCTTCCATAGTGATATATCCGCCTTTATGTGGTGGAACGTAATGATCAACCGGTTTCCTCATGGAATTCCTCACTTCAACTTCGTGCCTCTTATGCCTTACATACGGGCAGTGAGCAAGTAAATGCCCTCTCTCTCCGCATTTAAAGTATGCACAGTATTCCTCAAAAACATTAGGAGCATTCGGTTGAGCAAATGATCGAACAGGATATTGATCATTATACTGTTTGTTCCTCAAACTCTCAGGGAGTGGCCCTTTTGAGTAAGCAGGCTCATGAAAACCGTTTGCTTTGTTTTTGGGTTTAATGAACTCTGTGACATGAACCTTTGGTTCTTGAGGAACATCCAAATACAATTTCTTTAAAATTGCCGGTGGAATCTCATTTGTTCTCTCATGTTTTGGAAACCAAATAGTGCTTTCTTGGCAAATTTTATCAATTTTAGCATAGTTAGCATTCTTAATTGGAAATTCCTCGTCAAAGATGATCTTATCGGATCCTTCCATCCGATAAAACACCTTGACTGGTTTGTCACAAGGTTCATTTTTAACATCTTTCTTAATTTCTTTCTTAATCTCATTCTTTTCAGACTTTTTCTCACGATGTGCATTAGCCATCGGATGCACATGTTGAGATGATGACACTGGTTCATTAGTAATGATGTGATTTTCTTTTGGAATTTCACATGCATTAGCACTTTGGTAACTACCAGAGTCATCACTCTCAGAGTCTGAATCAACGCTCTCAACTGTAACTCCTTCATCATTTAAACCTAAAATCGGCCTCACATCGGAATGAGGATCACCAATACTCGAGGTATTAGATTCATTTTCCGATGATGAGTCTGATTTTACTGAGCTCTCCGGTGTCACTTGATGACAGTTGTGATTTTCAAAGAGCACCGGAGAAAGTACAGACTTATAGTTAGTGGTTTGATCATCAATGATGTGGTCTACAACATAAGCAATATGCTTATAACTCTCCAATTTCTTATTGACTTTTTCAGCAAAACACTTAATGGCGGCCATTTCCAACTTTGTATTTTCAATTTCATTAATATAGTTATTAATGGCAAGTTGTTTTAATGAAAGAGTGTTTTTAAGATCGGAAATGTCCTTTTTATATCCATCAAGTACTTTGTTGAAAGCAATCAATTCTTTGCGAGTAGATTGACAGTTGATGATAGCACTATCACGTTGAACGCGAAGTTCTTTGTTTTCCTCTGTCAATCTATCACAAGTTCCACAATATTTATCACTAGTAACATCAATGCTAGATTCAGAACTTACAGGTTTAGGAGGATCTGTCATGGCCATCAAAGCAAAATGAGCTTCCTTTCCAGCGAAAAACTTGGAATAATCAATTCTGGTGAAAGCATCATCAGCAATGCACGACTTCCTCGTCTTTAGAAAATCTGCTTCTGCTAGCAACTGGTCAATATCATCATCCAAGGATGTAACACTCGCCTCTGTGTCTGATTCACAGTCTGAATCTGAATAAACTGATTCACACTCCTCAGGAACATCAGAAACTGTGTCAATCACCACTCCAGAACTTGCTTCCTCAGCTTTAACCTCAACAGGTTCAGTCTCCACTTCCATTTCTTCCACAGATTCATCAACTTCAACCTCAGTTTCTTCATTTTTATCAACTATCACCGACTCCTCAGTATCAACCTGTCGGGCAACACAAGCCACATTCCCACCAGTTGTAATCTCCTTAACACCAATTTGCATTCCAGACCAGTCAAACCTTTCATCCTGCTGAATCACCAAAGCTTGGTTCTGATTCGTAGTCTGTTGGTTTTCATTTGGTGTAGTAATCGGTATGACTGTTCTGTTAGTGTTGTTTGGTAATTGGTTCTGATTCTGGTTTGTTGTGTTTGGTTGTCTGTTCTGGTTGTTGTTAGAGGTGTTTTGTCGGTTTTGGTAGTTGTTTTGGTTTTGATAGTTGTTGTTACTTTGATAAGAAACTTGGTTTTGGTTTTGTTGTTGACGGTTCTGATCGCTTGCATTGAAAGGGTTTCTGTTACCTTGTTTCGGTGGCTGAGTGCATTCTCTTTGAAGTGACCTTTCCCTCCACAATTAAAACATGTCACCTTCTCCTTATTAAACCCGTAGGTTGTGTTAGGAGAAGTTCCCAAATCAGTCCTACCCGTCTTTTCAATAAACTCAGTTGCCCTTCTCATTATACTTGCAAAAGCCCACTGAATGTCAATCAGTTCCATCTCTTCCTTATCAATCTGTGCATAGTCTTCATTGGTCAAGTTATTGTTTCCAATTTGACTTGCAACCAACCCGTTATATGATGAAACCATTGCAGAGACTAATGCAATATGTTGCTGAGCAACTTCAACAGTCACATTTCCCAAATTGGAAGTCTCTAAAACCACTGGTTGCTGACTAGGTTGATTCACTTGGTTCATGTATTGTGTTTGTTGAGGTGGTTGTTGTGATTGGCTTGCAGTATAGAATGCTGCTTGCTGCATTGGAGAGAATGGTGAAATGTATGAATTAGTGTATTGTTGTGGTGGTGGTGTGTATGATGGTTGTGAGTAGGATGAGGTTTGTGCAACGTAGTTGATGGTTGGTTTTGGTGGTTCCATGACATTGGTAATACAAGCAATGTGTGGTGCCACTGTGCCACCTGCACTTGAGTTTCCAACTGTTGCTGAAGCACCTCCAAAATATAACTCTGGATTCTGAGGAATCTGTGATCTTTTAGCTTTCCTCTTCTCCTCGAGCTCTTTGTTCTCTAGCTTCTGCACAAACTCGTTGATAGTCCAGAATCTGTAAGCATCCTTCTCTTTGAGAACTTCAACATGCTGATCCCAATATGGTGGCAAAGCATCTGCAAACTTGTCCACTAGATCTGTCATTGGAATCTGTATACCATAACTAGACAACTCAGTTAGTAAATGACAATATCTAGGAGTTAATTCTTTTAGAGTCTCATTTCCAACATAAGTAAAATTCTCAAACTCTTTTCTCAACTCCT
The DNA here is from genome assembly GCA_032199755.1 of Ambrosia artemisiifolia. Classification (NCBI taxonomy): domain Eukaryota; kingdom Viridiplantae; phylum Streptophyta; class Magnoliopsida; order Asterales; family Asteraceae; genus Ambrosia; species Ambrosia artemisiifolia. The sequence continues at coordinate 27,897,798 of CM063521.1, forward strand.
CCATCCTCAACCTTCTCGTCTTTTCATTCCCATCATGCCTATTCTTGAGTACATCCCACAGTTGCTTAGACGTAGTACATGTCCCAAACTGATGTAATAAGTCGTTTGTGATCGCCTGAGTCAACTGGGAATAAGCTTTCTTCTCCACAGCAAACTTCTTTTTCTCCTCGTCTGACATACTCTCCAATGGAACTGGTTCACCGGTGTTCTCCAAAACTGGTGCAGTGTAACCTTTAGCTATCATCCTCCATGCCTCTGCACCCTCCACTCCCATGCCTTCCAGATGGATCTTGAACTTTTTCTGCCACTGGTTATATTCTTGCATCTCCATGAGCTTGGGTGGACGATTCCCGCTACCTGAAGATAAGTCATTTATTAGTGTAGAAATAGCATTGGTAGTTTGAGTATTTACCACCGCGGCTGCTACTCCCCAGTAGTCAGGTTGTGGTGCTGGAGGTGCAACACTCTGAGGCATCGAGGTAGTCATCGCTATGTAATTTATCGGTTGCGAAGACTGTGTGCTCGTCTTTTGGGCTGCCACTGTCCATGGGTCCATCGTCACTTGCTGTTGTTGTAGTGTCGTTGCTGGTCTCGGTGTAGTCGGAAAATTCCACATGATGTTCACGAACTTCAAAAATTACAAAACTTAGAAAATTTTCCAAACTCAGATCTACTTTCGCCCAAAACAATTTTACTTTCGTCCAAACTGTTCACTTTCGTCCAAACAGTAACAACCGAAGGTAGAATAATCACCAGAAAGTAGAATCACTCTAGACCCTTTCCACGTTCGCCCGTAAAAAGCTACTTTCGTCCACCTGATTTTCACCTTCGCCCGCCCGACGAATCGAAGGTGGAAATATACGCCCGAATGTGGAAATATCAACTCAACAATTCTAGGTTCGTCCAAACTAAAGCTACGTTCGACCAGAAAACACTCAAGTTCGCCCTCACTAGGTCAGGTTCGCCCACAAACATCCAGATTCGCCCAAATTCATTTTGAAAAACGGTTACACTTTGAAAAACGGTTATTTTGATCTCTGATTTTCAAAAGTTTATGGATTTGGATGATCTTTATCAGGTTTTGATTCGGAATTGATTTGGAACAACTTTAATTCTTGGAAAACTTGATTTTAACACCAAATTCAATTCGAAAATCCTCAAAAACACTCAAAAACCATTTTTCAATAAAAAACAGATGAATTTTGACCAAAATTAAGTCCAAATCAGCTCTGATATTATCAATTTTGTTGTTGTATGATCCGTATGGCTCTGATACCACTTTGTAGTTGAAAGAATTTAGCTAAAACAGGATGTAATGATCATACAAGTCACAAATCCAGGTGCGGAAACCCTAGATATGAACAAAATGATAATACTCGAATCAAAACACGTAAAACATCATTTCAATCACTTTTTCATAGATTAACTTTTCATAAAACTTGTTTACAATGATTCACTAGTTAATCTAATCAACTCACACACATTCACAAACTTGACACAAACCTGACCTTCAAACACACACTTTCTAAAACTCTCTCTAACTTACAAATGACCAAAAACTTATATATATAAGCTGCACATTCGCCCATTCTCTTGGTACGAATGTGTTCTTCTGCTCAGCAATCTTCACCTTCGACCAGACTTCTTCTTCCTTCGCCCATTCTGTCTACCTTCGGTCCTTCAGAAAACACAATCTAACATATGTTAAAGCTAATCCAATCACTAGTCGCAATAAGTGCATCTACAGATTTACATTTGCAGACACAGATGTATGAAATTTGCAAGAACAATGAATTTTGATATTCAAATGAAATGCTCGTAATGGAAATGTTGGAGCAAACCGTTGTTGATGAAATATTGCTTTAAGTCACTTCATGTTGTAAGTTGGTTTTACTCTCATGATTTTGAAATAGCAATAGTTACCTATGAAAATGGTTTTGAAAAATTATTCCTCCGAGAGAAGATAAAGTATTCCGACGACTTAGAGTTTCTTGAACAACTGGACCAGAAAAGAATAAGTAACATTAATCGGAATACATTTCATCTTAATCTGGAACAAATGATCAGGGCAAGTATAATGTATTTGAAGGAGAAGGTGGAACAAGTTATGGAAGAGTCATTCTCTTATTGGAGTTCAAGTGATGAAGATGATGAAATTTAAATGTTTTTATATGCTTGCATTTTAAAATATGAATAATATAATGTGGTTATTTCGCTTATAATGTTTATGGTTTGTGATTGAAAAATATTTATGTTAAACTGGATACTAATTATGTATCTTTTGTTTGAATATGTTCTTTAAAAACACTGTAACTAATTAAGTTAAATAATGTTTATTATATGTAAATCTGTGAGTAATAATTGTTAATGTTTTGGTGGTTAGGCTTCATCATTTGTTACATATATGAAAATTTTAATTACGAAGTTGAAAAGCCTTATATATTTAACTATATAGTAGTGATATTTGAAGAACAAATTGAATCGTCTAATAAAAGATGTTGATGTAGGTACACATATCAATATTTTAAACAGGTGGTTTTCCAACCCTCCATCTTATATGGTTAGCAGCTTCCAACAGTGGTTTTCCAACATTCTATCTGTTGAAGCATTGTCATTTTATAACTCTCCATCCATATGCATAATGATATTACGTTAAGATGTGCTTCAACCTGTCATCTCAAAGATTGTTACAATGAAAGAAAAATGGACTACCGTTGGTAATGAAGTAGGAATTGGTGTTCTCGGAAGATTCTTACAACCAAAGAAAAACTTATTCCAATGTTTACTACATCCGGTGGCTGTTTAGAGACTAGATTGATATATATTAAAACTGTATATCTCGAGTTATTTAAGGAATGGAAAGCAGAACATTGTCTAGGGTTTGTTTATTAGAAAACTTCGTTAACGTTTGCTTGTATTTGCTATATAGTTGGTTAAATCGGATATGTAAATTTGTTACTTGGCATTAATTCAGTTTTTTAGAGATATTCCGATTTTTTCTTTTAGAAGACTTGCGTTTTGTATGTAGTTTGTTAACTTAAATATTTTATTGAAATTCACTAAGTGCAATAATAAGTTTGAAAGCTATAACAGTTGCTTAACAAATTTGATAACAACTCAACAGATGCGGTAAAACAGCATTTAGAATAAAATGAGGATACTTTAAACATTTAGACTTTGTTTGAGAACATCTGTTTGACAAGTCAACATGTCACACCCTGCCAAGGCGGAAACACGGGGATGTGATTCGAAAGGTTTTCAAACACAAGATTCAAGCAACACACAAGATTTAATTTAAATAGATGCCATCGAAGGATGAATGATGTCATAAATTATTTAAGATAACACAACATTATCTTAAAATAGGAAATTGTCTGAAATCACATGACTTAAACACAAAGATAACGCATGACCGACACAACCAAAACCATGATGGCACCACCGAGTGTATGCTCAAACCTAGCCCTCAAGTCTCTGCTCCGCATGATTAGTTACCTGAAAACTATGCATAAAATATTGGTCAACATAATGTCGGTGAGTTCACATGTTTTAATGTACTATGAGTCCCATAACCAAACCTCTTGATTGTTGTGCCTCCCGCATTGTACAATAAAGATAACGTATGTATAGTAGAATACTAACACTCTTTTGTATGTAACTAGTTAGAGCGACTAACCAAGAGTGGGGGTGTCAACCCAATAGATCTATTAAAGTGTTCCATGGCTTTTGATAGCTAATGGTTATAGTGTAAATGTAAGTATGAGGACTGATGAGCTCATGAACCAAATGTCTCATGTTCCACATGGTAGTCACGATAGAATAACACATAAAATGAAATGTACTAGAAATGTAGCATGTTTATCCCGCAAAATGGAAAATAGTAAAACGGGGCCGTGAAACTCACCTGGTGATTGTAGATGTGGTTTGGTAAAGCTGAAAGGTTGAATGGCTACTATCTCGACAACTGGTATCCTATGATTGTCAAGAATATAGTAAGTTGTACGTTCTTGTCGTTTATCATACATGTTGTTCACCCGACTTGTGGACCCTTGTGTTGGTGCTATGTGGGCTAGGTTTTGTGCATGTGACAATCATTACTAGGTTCATATGTACTTTTGTAAAGGTACGGTTGTACCCAAGTGGACCCTACATGTCGTCATAGTTATGATTTAATCCAAATTGAACACATGTGGTCTTTTTATAGCAAAACAAGGGTTTTAACATACGTTTAAGCCTTTGTAAAGACCAAACTAGTACTAACACATGTTATGGTCTTTTTAACACATGTTATAATATAGTAGCCGAAACTTTAGCTCAATACAATGACTTAAATCCGATTATTTGGTACAATATAACCGACTTATTTGTGTCCATTATGTAGAAAAAGGGTGATCATGGGTGTGTGCAAATGTAGTTCCTCCGAAATTGTGCAAAACCATTAATAGAAGCAATATAGGTTCGGCTATGTAATGTCGCATTTTGATCTAGATAGGGCCGAAGCCTTTCATTCCTTCGATTCTTACATCATGATCAAGCTTTGATTTTACATGAACTGCCACTATAGTTGAGATTTAACACAATATGGTGATGGAAATCGTGTGTATGGTGATGACATGTGAATATATATATATATATATATATATATAGGTAGAGGTTCCGGTACAAAAGCCTTTTTTTGTGAGAAGGGTAAGAAGGCTTGTGGGAGTGACATGTGGCATAGTTTTATTTTAATTATAAGGGCAATAGAGTAAATACACAATAATTTTAATTTTTTTTAAAATCAATTTACTAATGAAATGGAGAGTTTTTTGAAGCTTATTTTTTCAACATAATAAATGTTAGTCTTTTTATTTCCTTCTACAGGATATTAGCCATAATGTGTTTTATGTTCAACCAAATAGTCAGAATGTGTTTTATCTTCAACCAACTAACCCAACACTAAAAGAACACATTTTAACAATCAGAATGTGTTATATGTTCAACAAATAACACATTACTTCAGAAAACACGCAACAACCGGATTGTGTTTTATATTCAATAAACTAACTCAATAGAACACAAAACATGCTAATAACCAGAATGTGTTTTATATCTAATAAACTAACTCATTAGAACATAAAACATGCAACAGGCAGATTGTGTTTTATTTTCAATAAACTAACTCATTAGAACACGATGAAGTCGCGATCGTCAACTGTGTTTTATCTTCATCCAGATTGTGTTTTATCTTCATCAATTGTTGCAACACGATGGATTGGTTTGTTTTTTTATTTTTTTCTTCTTTGTGGAAAACCCTCCATTCCTCTACTTTTTTTCTGGAAACTTTAGTTTACTTCAGTCATTCATGTGGATGGAAAATCACAATCCCATCACCGCCACTAACACCCGTATTTATTACTTCAAGCTTTGATCATTTCTTGGTTCTTTTACAATTATGAATCCTTGTTCTTAGAAAAACAAGAATCAGAAGGCACGTAGAAAGAAGAATTACAAAGAGATGTATTAATTAAATTTTCAATATTTTGATGGAGATAAGGTTTGAAGAGAGATGAAGGAAGATAGTGTTTTGATCGTAAGAAGAGAGAGAGAGAGAGTGAGACAGATGGGGATTGCTTCATTTAAGGAGGTATATTTAATGGGTTTTTGGTGTTTTGACAGTTATACCCTCACAAGACCCATTTTAATAATTAAATTATAACACAATTTACATGTTTGCCACTCATTTAATCTCAACCATCTATTTATATGATCTAAAGGCCACATTTGTTTCTCACCCTTCTCACAAAACACACCCTTTGTATCATAACCCTACCCTATATATATATATATATATATATTGTGTTTTACAAACTAAGTCATTATCTAAATGATTTTCGATTATCAACACTAGTTTTGAACTTGTTTAGGAGCCTACTATGGTCATGGGTCGGGTGTTTCATGAAGGACGAATGACAATGGGTTAAAGGGAAACAATGGTTAGTTATCTTACCTAGTTTGGAGAAATGTGAGAGCCGATAGCTTGCACCACCTATTCTTTCTTGGTGACACCCAATCCTTGAACCTTGGGTATGTTTTTCGGTTAAGGGAGTGCCGAGAGGTAAGGGTTTTGTGTGGATTTTGGAGTGACAAGGGAACTCTTTATATAGGGGATTGATTAGAGTGGTGACGAAACAATTATAGAAGGCCTAATCTTCTCGTTTGTAGTGGTGTTTCAAGGGTGGATACATGGATTTGTGTTAAGGCTGATGGATAGGAAGGATTGATCAAGAACGAGGGTGTTTGTCTTGTGTTGGAATTTGCATCATGGTTTGGCTTCTTTCTTTCATTGTTATAAGTTGTCATCACATCATCATCATGTTTGATCGATTACATCATGTGTGTAGAGGTGGAGGTGAATCAGCCGATGGGTTTTGTATGGATAGTGTGATAGGGACTATACATTATGGCATAATTTGTTTATACATGGTAATAGTGATAGTTCCCTAAACCTCCACATTTTCGATTGGTTCTTGGCAAAGATGGAAGGGAGTTGACCTTGGGGAGATAGGAAGGTTAGTTGTTCTTGCAATTCTAGTGTAAGGGTAGGACAACTAAGTTGAAAAGGACACGAGGTTGCCTTGGGTATTGTGTCGGCCGAATGTAAGACAAAGGGTAGGATCATCTACTTTGGGTTGGTATCATTTCCAATGAAGGCATGTGTAAGGTTGTTTCATGCTTGAAAGGTGTTAATTTTGGACATTCCTTTAAAGGGACAAGTGAGTGTGTTTGATTTCCTTGGCCGAAGGACGAGAAGGAAAAGGAGGTGGAGTTTGGTAGATATATAGGTTTATAGGCTTGTGGTCCTTGATTATATGTATGAGTTCATGCGAGTATATATATGTATGTATAGGTGTAGTTTGTTCATCACATGGTTTTGTGAGAAAGTGAATGTGGTGATGAATAGATGTATGCGGCCGATTGTAAACATATGAGTGTGATTTTTGTTGATAAACTCTAGTCGTCATTGATATAGGAATATCTATTTAAGGTACAATATTGTCATGCGTTCGGCTAGAATTTAAAGGTGCTCGATGACGATATTAACATGTATTATTTTCATGGGTTATGAGTCCATGAACACAAATTATTGGATGTTAACATAAGATGTTATTTGTGATCAAGCTAACATGTATATGTATGTTAGTGAGGAGTTATCATGTGTTATGGAGTATTAACATCAAATGATAACATATGTTTGTTCTTCAGGAGTGTTTTATGATTTGCGTGACTGATAAGCTCAACTAACACTTGTAATTATTCGAGTTTGAGTGGAATATGTAACTTTCCACTCGGGCACTGTCAAGTGTATTGTTATTTTGTACTTGTGTGTTAATCGGGCATCTGGTTGCTCTCTGTTGAGCGTGTGATTGGCTTGACTGTTCAACACCAATTGTCTTGTATAGTCCAGGTGTTGTATGCATAAATGGGTAATCTATTGAGGGAGCCTCGCCGTTGGTATCCTCGTCAGAGTAGGCCAAGAATCCACCCATAGTCGGCAAGTAGGTCCTCTTGCGAGCCTGAGATCTCTGAAGTAGCCTCTTCCTGGGTGGCTCTGATGCCTCTGGAGCTGGGGTCTGGGGATCGGCTGGTGCTGGAGGCTCAGGGTCGACCTGGGCAGGAGCCTCAGTTGGAGCGATAGGAGCCGGTGGAGGGAGCACATGTTTTCGAGGAGTGTACATCATATGTACCCCACCCGGACACGGGCGATATGGACGGAAAGATGGCACCCGGGGCTCTGGCTGCGGTGGGGGTGCATCCTCCTCTTGTGCCTCGCAAGCAGGCACGACATCCTCCTCGTCATCCGAAACAACAGGATCAACCTGCATGTGATCCCCCTCTGTGTCTGAGTCGCTAGAGTCTGGCTCATAACCCTACTGAAGGTCGTTGGCTGGAGGGTTGTCTGGTACAATCTCCTCCTCAGAATCAGAGATGATGATAGGGTCATCGTGGTGTGCCATGATCCTGGAAATCAATGAACACACGTGCGTGTCAGAAATCATGTGGTGTACTTAATATGTCTACTAATGTGCGAAATATGTAACTAGCATGGAACTTGAGTAGCGCGTAGGGATAAGTGTTGTGTTCTTTTTCTTTGGAAAACATTTCGAAATCAATTTTTGTTTAGATTATAGTTTGACTCAAAAGAATCTCAATTCGCTATAACCTCATGCTATGATACCACTCTGTCACACCCCACCAAGGCGAAAACATGAGGTGCGACTTCGAATGATTTCCAAGCACCAAGGTCACACGAGCATTAATTAAAATAAAACAGGATCTTCCATTTAACAACCAAGTTTCACAAACATAACCTTAATTGTTTAAATTAAAAACCATTGCATAACATGTTTTAAGTTAAAATAACAACACAATGGTTCAAAAGAAGGTATCCCATAAATGCTCACACGCGACCTTCCCAAGTTCCATACTCCATGTTAATTGCCTGCAAAAACACGCATTTAAAAATATAGGTCAACACAAAGTTGGTGAGTTCACGGGTTTGTATATGTTGGACCTGTAATCCCAAAACCGACTAAATTACTGCCTAGCTAGGGCAATAATTAATATGTGATCTGACATGAGCCCATAACCAAACCTTGACGTGTTGTGTTGTGCCTCGCCTATTGTACACTTAAGACAATGAATGTATCTGAAATACTAGCACTCTTTTGATATCTGCCATCCGGTCAGAGCGACTGACCAAGAGTGGGGGTGTCAACCCAATAGATCTATCCTGGTGTTACATGGCTAAGTCCATAGCTAATGGTTATGTTGTGATGTATGACACGAGGGCTTAATGGATCCTGAACCTTGATGTCTCATGCTCACATAATAGTCATGTATCTAACTGAAAACTGTATGCATGTTTTTCCCCTGGAAAAATGTAAAACAGTGAAAAGGGGCCGTGAAAACTCACCTTGTGGTGCGTCTGGGAATGAACAAATGAGTCTGAACTAGAGAGATCGATCTATGTGTCCTATGTAAAAAGGGACATTTTAGGTCTATGTCACTTGTACTGTTAACAAGTTGTTCTCTTGTTATGTCTGTACTTGTAACTTAACTCTTTCAGTTAGGTGTGTGTCCTTGATGTAGAGACTTGTGTATTTACCATTTTGTTTCCAAAAAATACAATGTTTAATTTTTAAATGTACAATATTAGGGTTTCTATTGTAATATTTCCCAAAATATGAACCTCGTGGTTATGTGTTGCAAGATCCACCATCTTTACGTAAACTAGTGACTTTGACAGAAAGATAGCATCATTTCTTGGGAAAACATCACTTTTACTTGTAAAAACATGTGTCTTTATACACTTTGGATGGTGTAGGTGTTCATGTGTTGTAGATTTTACAACTTTTATCTTGTCATGTGCATAAATCTACAATATTTAAGCATCTTTAACTTATTATTTTCATAGTTTAGCAACTTTTGTGAAAATAATAATATTCCATGTCAAAATATTACTTTCTTGAAAACATAGGTATCTTTGTAAGCTTTGTTATAGTTCTAAACTTGTCACACATGACTAAAAATTAACAACATCATGTCTTATGCTAGTGAGTTTAGAAAACATACAAATTATTTTATAAAACTCTCGGCCCTAGTGGCTATATATACATTGATACATTTCTGCCCATATGTATTCATACATTCATGTACGTTTCGGCCATGGTTTGTGTAAAAAATACATTTTTCCAACTACATAATGTATTGTTAAGTCATAAGTTTACTTGTTTTACTTGGTTTAGTTACAAGTGTCAACACACTAGTGAGAAACTTGGTATATAAAAGACTATGCAAAAATAAGAACATAAGTTTAAGAAAAATAAGGTTATACCTCCTAGTGTCTAAGAAATGAGGGAGTTAAGGGCCTTGTACACCTTGGTTATGCTCCTTGTACCCCTAAAAATCCCTTGAAAGTGGTGGTCTATGAGTGGGGTTTGAATGGTGGTGGTGTCGTGTGGTGGTAGTGGCCGAGAGGTGGTGGTGGTTTCGGTGGTGGTGTGGGGTGCCGAGAGAGAGAGTGAGATAGAGGGTGTGTGGGTTGTTTTTGGTGCACTAAGTTAAATAAATCTTGGCCTATATATATTAAACATGGATGGCAAGTTACAATGGTTTAGGAAAGGTGAAAGAGAGCATCTTTCCATATATGGTTTAAGATCTAATAAAAGGTGATCTTGGATAGATTATGAAGGGATTATGGACAAGATGGGTGCATGCTCTCCTTGGTTAATGTGGGCCGGAAACAATGGAGGTGTTTGTAGGTTATGCTTAGTCAACTTTCTTGGATTTGATAAGTGATAATCATGGTGTTTGTTTGATTAGAGGTGTCTTAGGTTGGATTTGGTAGGATCATGGGTGGATGTGTGGATTTACAATTGAGGTAAGTCAACACTAAGCTTTCCTAAGTGTCATAAGATGCTTTCCTTATTAGTGTAACATCTAGGAATGTGATGGAGGTGACTAAAGCATGTTAGATGAATCTTGGTAGAAAAATTTAGTGAAGGGACTTGTGCATGAGTGGAAGACACATACACTACACACATATGCGTGTGTGTGTGTCGTGTATATATGCGTGTTATGTATTTTTGGCAAGTCAACTACCATGGGATGAATACAAGGTAAAGTGTTTAACTACTTATGGTGGAATCTTAATGATGGAAATGATGGTTCATTTAAGGTGTAGGAGTAATTCATATCTTGTACAAATGTAAGGTCACATGTTATAATTGGATGTCTATGTGATACCGAATAATATATGATCGTGTGTCCATTATATGCTATTTTAACTAGTTGTATTACTAGTCGTTTTTGGACATTGTGTTTGGACAGTCCTTATGTATGGACATTGTTTGTTTTTGTTCTTGATTGGATCATAATTGTAGTATTATGTTCAATTACATGAATTCCCAAACTAGGGTTTTGGTGAGATCTCTCTATAGCTCATGATAAACTATTCGACTAGTCATGAAATTGTTCCTACTAGTGAACCCAATGCTAGACTGTAAGCATCGAGATTGACTTGTTGGAACCCTGTATGGCCCAATTGTAATGAAACATGTAAAATGTAATGTCATGCACAGTGTATACGTGTAGCTAGTGTACGGATATGACCTGTGATTTTAACGAGTGTCACATAAACAGACGTTATAAAATAGAGTATATACAAGAAAATGAGAATATCTTTCAATACTGTAGGATGGGTCAAAGAGATTTGGATACTTTAAATGTATTACTTGGCATTAAAGCAGTTTTTTATAGATATTTGGATTTGTTCTTTTGCAAGTATTCCATTCTGTATGTAGTTTTGGACGAATATGTAAAAAGTAATCATTAACTTAGATGATTATGAAATAGAGCTTAGTAACAAGTGTTTAAAGCAACATTTGTTTGAAGGAAACTGTTGAAGGAATATCTGTTTGAATCAACAACTGTTTGTAGTAACAACTGTTTTAGAAGGATCTCCTTAACAGACTCTTGCAACAGGTGATTGACTTCTTAATTTGGTGTTTAGTAAACAAACCATAGCAATTGGTCTGTTTATGTTTTTTATATTTTGGGGAGTAGAATTCTCTTAAAAAATTACTCTTCCCGTGTTTTCACACGAGATTTCACCTAGTATATAATAAACATAAACGAAAATGGTGTAACACATGGCACTAGATGAGGCCTTCACACTTATTGATTTCTCTTCAATTTTTTTAATTATATTTTAAATAAAGATAACTATTAACTATTATTTTAAAATTATAAATATGTTAACTACTATTTTTATCTTTATCTTATCCTTATCTTCCTCCACAATTTTTAAACGTTAGTAACTTTTATATATGGCATTTTTATAAAAGAACAAAACCAATTAAAGAGAGTTTTATTATGTTTCCTATGAGCAACACAGTGCTATACAAAAAAAAAGAGCTTTTTAGTGAGTTTCTTTTCATGCAAAAAAAATAAAAATAAAAAACACAATGTGTTTAGATAATTGATTAATCATGTCTCATGTTAAGATAGTATATATGCTTTTAAACCTACTATTACATATAACAACCCACTAACTACATATATATTCACAGATGTAGTAAGTTTGGTAAGAATCTTGTCACACCCTCAAATTTCCACTGCGGGGTTTTACAGCGAGACGCATGACATACCAGGATCACATAGCCATAAGTCATATGAACGAACTCTAAATGCCCAAACCATTTAGTTCGTTTTCAAAAACCAAGTTTAGTTAAGCTGCGGAAGTGTAAACCGAATTTAAACCTTTTAGAAACCATACGCAAAACAACGCGCCCAAATTAAAACCATATAGAAATGAACGTAAAAGCATGATATGTAATTTCGGTGTATTCCCAAGACCCCAAATGCAGTGAACGTGCAGTGCTTCCTAATCGTGACACCGGAAGCTAACTACCTGCAAAAGCATGTACATGGTGGGTCAACAAACAATGTTGGTGAGTTCACTAAGTAAAGTAAATGAGTAAGTAAACGCGTAGGTTTCCAAAACCACATAACCAAGTAAAAGTGTCGGTCTCCCAGACCACGTAACAACAATTAAAAGCGTCGGTCTCCCAGACCACATAACAACAAGTAAACAGCTAATTCACATGCCAGGGATAGCTAACCCACTCATGATAACTAAAACCGGTGAATACCGAACTGCTAATGAACGAGTTCCCACAACCGTGAGTATAGTGCCTTGCATCATTGTCCATCAACAATGATAATATGTTTGAAGTTATAGTTCACACCAATGCTCCCAGCACGATGTGAGGTTTGTTAAACCTAATAGCGCTATCAACTAGTAACCCGCTTGCCCACCCGGCAATTCATTCGGTATTTTGAAGGACTTGTTCATCAAGGACATAAACATGAATTAGTAATAGTAGATTCACCCCGTGAACCTAGCATCCCAAAAACCGGGATGTGTAAGAGAAGTCCCAAACCGGACTAGAAAACGTTAAGTAAGTTATATCCCCGAGACGCATGCTTTTGAGAAAAGTAGTGAAACTCACCTTTGGTTGCAAGCAAATTATCCAAATTTTCAAAACAATACGGTGCTACCGACTCCCTATTACAAGTGCACTAAGTGAGTATATGTGTATAACCAATACACCATATAACCCGTTTGTCCAAGACGTTTAAATGTTCAAAACCGTGTAAGTGACACCTAGTGATTCTACATGTATAAGTAAACCCTACGGACCCGTTGGTGAATATGTTGGTTATCATCAGTTTTACACTTCATATGCATCTCATATAAGTGCCCATTCATGTTCATGTTAATTACATACCATATAAGACTCCAAATAGTCACATAAACACACAATACACAATCTGCGTTTTTAGGACAGATTATGCGCCATGAAAACTAATTTACTAAAAATACTTATTCAGTGAGTTAGACTCCCAAAATTTTACTAAATATTCTAGGGGGTCTACTGGACAAATTCATATTTTTAGTTTGTGATAAAACCTGGTATAACAATTATGAAAATTCACGGACCACAGCTTCGTTCAGAAAATGCACACAACAGATCAGTTTAGTAGAAAAATTCCCAAAAATCGTGTATTCATCTAAACGGGACGAATCTACTTGGAAAAGCCAAGTTATTCCAATGTTAATCTACTGTCCAAATTTCATAACTTAATTCCTTGTAAAACTCGAGTTATGATTGTTTAAAGTTGACTCAGTTTGTTAATCCGAAAATCTGATATGACCTTTAATCAAAGAAAATTCCAAAAACATACCAAACGACATCCAAATCAGATGATTTTGCCCATTCTAAAAAGATAATACCATGTACAATCCATTCATGCAAAGAATAGATCAAAACAATTATTTTCAAGCCATGTAACAGACCCTACAAGTCGACATTCAGATTCTGTCCAGATTTTAATCATGCAATATCATCAATTATATCAAACCCTAGTTGCATATTATCAATCAATAATAATCAAAAACCATCATAAAACATTCTTAAGACCTAACATGATCAGATCCTATAATAACACATGCAAAACCATAAACCCTAAAGATCATAAACATCATAAACATGCGCAACATGCAACCTATCAATTTCTAATCGCATAAGATTATGTTTAACCCATTAAATCTTTATAAACCTCAAGTTTTAATCTTTGTGAAAACGTTTCAGACCTGGACAAACTTAGTTATAAGGTTTTATAACATATTAAGGAAGATTAAAACACAAGAGATTGAATGTTATACCGCAAGCTCTTCAAAACAATCAACCGAATGCTCTTGAAGCTTCACGATCGATGTTCTTGCGCCTTAGCAGGTGTTTAGGGGTCAATATTTCGTAATAGTGCAGTAGGGGCGATTAGGGTTTGAGTTTAGGAGATACAAGAGGCTTAAGGTTGCTTAAATAGTAGTTTAAGGCGGTTTGGTGAATGCCGGTGCCCGCGCGCGGCCGCTCGAAGGCTGTGAGCGGCCGCTCACAGCTCTTCGGCCCGGCCGGGTTACCTGCTTCGTCGTACAACGTGTTTTCATCGATGTTTTCGCTATTTTTGACCATAACCTGCGTAACCCCATGTGTTAAGACCCAACCATCATACTGGTCCACCTATTAAGGTTTTTATTAACGTATTCAGTTTATGTTCACGTAATCACATATAGTTTGCACATAATTTCACCGAGTATCATAGAAGCACATAATTGCAATCAATCTCAATCAATTAATTCACAATCATTTAATTTCATTGTTCACCAACGTCCGAGGTTCACTAATCATGTATACAGTCTGGTAATTCCCCGAATTACCACTTCATGCAGTTATTAACCTATAACTGTGCAACGTGTGTCCTATCTAGCTAACCCTAGTTAACTAGAATGCAAGGAATGTAACTAGAGTTTAGTTAAAGTGAGAACCTGAAATTGCGGGGTATCACATCATCCCCAAGTTGAAAACAATTTCGTCCCGAAGTTCAGTAAGTAAACAGTAAAGCCGGCGTAAAAATGTGTGCTTGGTTCCCGGATGTCACATCATCCCCAAGTTGAAAGGAATTTCGCCCCGAAATTCACTTTGAGAGAGCTGCTTTACGTTTAGTGTTTGGTTTATGCATAGTTCTAGGTTCAGTAAAGAGATGTGGGTATTTAAGCCGCATTTGATCCCTGCGTTCCCACGCGTATTCCGGTCTTAGACGGGAATTCCATCATACCATAACAATGGGTATAGTGTTCTGTTTAAGTTTATTGACGCCCCGCTCAAGAATCTCCACTGGTTCTTCCATGAACCGTAGCTGATCGTCCACCTGGATCTCCTCCAGTGGCATCACCAGTGTTGTATCCAACATACATTTCTTTAGATTCGATACGTGGGATACACCGTGTACCCCACTGGGTATATTAAGCAGGTTTAACATGTAAGTTTCGACAATCTCGAATGGTCTGACATATCGCGGGTTCAACTTTCCTCGTTTCCCGAAGCGTGTGATACCTTTAATAATACTTGGTCCCCAATCTGGAACTCCAAGGGTTTTCCTACGCTTATCAGCATAGCTTTTCTGTCGATCACGAGCAGCAGCCATCCGGTTTCTGATTTGCACTATCTTCTTAAAGTTTCATGCACGAGTTCGGGACCTGTCAGCTGGCTATCCCTAACTTCAGTCCAGTAGGTGGGAGATCTACACTTGCATCCATAAAGTGCCTCAAAAGGCGCACACTGAATCGAAGTGTGATAACTATTGTTATAAGAGAATTCAATCAAAGGCAAGTGTTTGTCCCAATTGTTGCCAAAGTCCACCACGCATGCTCGTAGTAGATCTTCTAGTGTTTGGATAGTACGTTCACTCTGCCCATCCGTCTAAGGGTGATAGGCTGTGCTCATGTCTAAATGAGTCCCCAATGCATCATGGAGAGTAGTAAAAAATGAGAGATAAATCGCGCGTCACGGTCCGATATAATAGAAGTTGGCACCCCATGCCTAGAGACAATTTCCGTAATATATAGGGCGGCTAGACATTCCAACTTGTCCGTCTCTTTAATTGCCAAGAAATTTGTTGATTTGGTCAAACGGTCAACAATGACCCAAATCATATCATGCCCGCTGGGCATTTTGGGAAGTTTGGTGATAAAGTCTATGGAAATACCATCCCATTTCCACATATGAATTTCCGGCTGCTGAAGTAGGCCCAAAGGTTTCTGATATTCAATCTTAACCTTGGCACACGTTAAGCACTTACTAACATATGTGGCTATCTCAGCGTTCATGTTTGGTCACCAGTAAAGAGTTTTGAGATCTTGGTACATTTTATCCAAACCGGGATGTACCGAATAACAAGAGGTGTGAGCCTCATCAAGCACTAGTTGTCTGAGATCCCCAAAACGTGGAATCCAGACTCGATTCATGAAGTACTGAAGACCATCTGTCCTCAGTTCTAGGTGCTTATCAGCACCGTGCAAAGTTTCAAGCCCGATGTTTTCCTCTTTCAAAGCCACGCCCTGGGCTTCACGTATCCTATCAGAAAGATTAGAATGTATGGTAAGTTGTAAGGCTCGCACTCATTTGGGTTTTGTTTCCTTCCGACTAAGGGCATCCGCTACAACATTAGCCTTCCGTGGATGATATTTGATGGCACAATCATAATCATTCAGGAGCTCGACCCATCGACGTTGTCGCATGTTCAGCTCCTTCTGATCGAATATGTGCTGGAGGCTCTTGTGATCAGTGAAGATCGTACACTTTGTCCCATAGAGATAGTGCCTCCAAATCTTGAGAGCGAAAACCACCGCTCCTAGTTCCAAGTCATGGGTGGTGCAATTCTTCTCATGAACCTTTAGTTGTCGTGAAGCATACGCGATCACCTTTTCACGTTGCATCAGTACACACCCTAAACCTTGGATAGACGCATCACACTACACCACAAAGTCCTCTGTACCCTCAGGTAGTGATAGTATAGGTGCACTGCAAAGTTTTGCCTTCAACAATTGAAAGGAAGATTCTTGGGCATCTCCCCACTTGTAAGTAACTCCCTTTTGCGTCAAAATAGTGAGAGGTTGAGCGATCTTTGAGAATCCCTCAATGAATCTGCGATAATATCCCGCAAGACCAAGGAACTGTCGCACCTCTGTAGGAGTCTTAGGAGCCTCCCACTTTTTAATAGCATCAATCTTGGCAGGATCGACATGTATTCCTGCCTCGTTAACCACATGTCCAAGAAATTGGACTTCTCAAATCCAGAAGTCACACTTGGAGAATTTTGCATACAGCTGCTCATTTCTCAAAAGTTCTAAGATTAGTTGCAGGTGTTCTCGTGCTCTTCCCTGCTCTTGGAATATATCAATATGTCATCTATAAACACTATGACGAATTTGTCCAAATAAGGCATACACACGCGGTTCATCAGATCCATGAACACAGCGTTGCTTTGGTTAGCCCAAACGGCATTACCAAAAACTCATAATATCCATACCGAGTTCGAAAGGCTGTCTTCGCCACATCCTCCTCTCGGACTCTCAGTTGATGGTATCCTGACCTCATGTCAATCTTAGAATAGTAACTCGACCCTTGTAGCTGGTCGAACAAGTCATCAATACGAGGCAAAGGGTAGCGGTTCTTAACCATCTCTTTATTCAACTCCAGATAATCAATACACATGCGGAAACTCCCATCCTTCTTCTTGACAAACAGAACTGGGGATCCCCAATGTGATAAACTAGGCCTAATGAAACCCCTATCCTATAGCTCTTGGAGTTGGGTAGATATTTCTTGGAGTTCGTCTGGTGCTAGGCGGTATGGTGCGCTTGCAACTGGAGCTACTCCAGGTGCAAGATCAATTTGAAACTCCACTTGACGAACAGGTAGAAGTCCAGGTAGTTCCTCTTGGAAAACATCTGGGAAATCTCGAACTACTGGGATGTCCTCAATCTTAGTTTCAGCTTCAGCTCGAGTGTCAGATATGTTAGCCCGAATGGCTGGACAGCCCTTTCGAATACACTTTTGGGCTTTCAAGAAGGAGATGATGCCCACCATGGCACCACCACGATCACCCTGTATAGATAAAAGTTCTCCACTTGGGAGGGGGACACGGACAATCTTCTCCTGATAGAGAATTTCAACGTGTTACGTGGACAACTAGTCCATGCCAACCACGAGATCAAAGCTTCCTAGGGTGATAGGTAAAAGGTTGATGGCAAACAATTGCCCATCTAGCTCGATCTTACAGTCATAATGGATGTGGGTTACCTCAACAGGCTTCCCATCAGCTAGCTCTATGGTGTACGGGCTATCAGGAAGAGTAGGAACCATTCCTAGTTGTTTGCTAAGTTTTGATGACACAAAACTATAGTCCGCACCAGTATCATATAAAATAGAAGCAAGAGTGTCGTTCAAGGAACACGCACCCGTTATGGCATCGTTATCAGTCCTAGCTTCCACAGAGCCCATCACAAATGCTCTTCCACGAGCCCCATTGTTGTTGTTACCGTTGTGGTTGTTGTTGTTGAAGGACTTATACCTCATACTATCCCACGTTCTCTTGCTATCACCAAAAGTAGAAGATGAAGCACCCTGCTTCGGAAAAGTACCATGCTCAATAGCCTCGTCGGTGAGTTTGCGAGCCAGGTGAAAGATTTGTTAGATTCTGGGTAGGTGAGCTGTAGTGGCCATGCCACGAATCTGAGAGACCCACCTTTTGGTATGAAGCTCGATCCGTTTGTAAGGTAGGCTAAATATGTTTGAGCATATAGTAGCTAACTCCTGTAGATTGGTAGTGTAGGCATCGATCTCAGACCCTGTCACACCCTCAAATTTCCACTGCGGGGTTTTACCGCGAGGCGCGTGACACACCAGAATCTCATAGCCATAGTTATACGAACGACTCTAAATGCCCAAACCATTTAGTTCGTTTAAAATAAAATTCGCTTTTATTTTTGAAAAGTTTATCAGTCATAAGTTTAATTAAATGCGGAAGCGAAACAGTTAAGCAATTTAAGATATGTTGCGCAAATACAACGCGCCCAAAAACCGAAATAAAGTAAGTACGAAAACATTTAAAAAGTTATAGTTCCCAAGAGACATCATGCATGGACCTAGACGTGCTCCTTTTCTAGCGACCTGCGAAAACATACTAAGTGTGTCAACATAAAGCTGGTGAGTTCACAGTAGGGAAACAGTTGTAATTTCTACAGTTGTAAATATAACATCAGTTTTAAGCTTGTCAGGGGTAGCTAACCCACTCAATGTAACTAAACAGTGGTTATTGGGAAACATACAGATGTTATAGTGCCTTAGCACTGGTGTCTATCAACACCAGTAAGAAAAAGTGGTCAGAAGTTCATGCCCGTGACCCAAGCACCTCAGGCATGAGGTTGCTGCACAACCTAATAGCGCTACTAACTACTACCCCGTTCGCCTCCGGCGATTAACCCAATAAAAAGTAAGGACTTTCAAGATAGAGTGTTTAGTTCACAAAGGACAGTTAAATTACAAAACTGATAAAAGTGTGATCCTCGTAAAGATCGAAAACCCGACCCACACAAGGAGTCATAGCATCCCAAACCCGGGATGGAAAAGTAGTAGAAAAGTTTTACTTAACCTTGTCTCAACCTGAGACACATGCTTTCGCGTAAAGTAGTGAAACTCACCTTAGGTTGCGTGCTAAAGTAAACCGTACAGAAAGTAAGTGTGGAAGACTATTCGTCTACCCAAAAACCTATCAAATACAAGGTTGCAAGTGTTTGAGTGTATTGACACAAGGACTTAAGTGACATCTCACGTAATCATACACGACTTAATGAAACCATGCAAAACCCGTCAATCGTTGGTGATTAGTAAACGATGTAACAATTTTAATACTTTTAACACAACTAGTTCACATCGCACGTTGCATACCATTAGCCTATCATGGCATCTACACTTTGTAATTAACATATACACATGTTTTCATATAGGATTTCATAACTCATAACTCATTAACACACTCAAAATACCACATAAACGATTATTTGCAAATCTGCGTTTTCTGGACAGATTTTGGAGTATAAAAACCAATTTTTATAAAATATCAAATCAACTCACCAAGTTCCCAAAATTTTACAGAGATGCCTCATATATTCATACGTGACTCTACTATTTTTATTTCTCGTCAAAAGTACCTCAATATTTTTGTAAAAATTATTTTGTTCCAGCCACTTCAGAAAACGGTGCTGTTGACAGCAGCTTACATAAAAAATTATTAAAAATTCTAGACTTATCGAAATGAGGTGAATCCAATTGGAAAAGCTCGTATACTCCAAAACTCAACTCCTGTCCAAATTTCATAATTAACGGATTTGTAAAACTCAAGTTACACCCCTTTAAAGTTGGTCCATTTTTCAGATCCGAAAATCAGATTACACCTTTAATCTTATAAAATCTTGTTCATATATCAAAACAGGTCCAAAACGCATGATTTTGGACTTTTTGGAAAGCTAACATAATAGGTTACGTTTAAGAGTCAGAAAATAATCAAATTAACCATGTTAACATTCGCATAACAGCCACACAAATCAGTACAAGTAATCTGCCAGAAATCAACATCTTCATTAACATGACTTTTGTAAACCCTAACCAACCTCCATACCCCATAATCATGCAATAATCTTATACTAGCACAATAACAATCATACTAACATGTTCAATCTCAGATTTTTACCTATCATACATCCTAGACATGATTCCTATTAACCATATTCATCAACAATTCAACAAAACAATCAAAATATTAACACATCTCATCATATACGATTTTTATATACCAATTTCTTAGGGTTTTATAACTTTTCAAACATGAATAACAATCATAAAACTCTTAAACATTATACCTTTCAATGCTAGGCTCCTTAGGACTCCAAGATACCACCCAAAGCAACTTGAATCAAGTGAGAAATTGAAGAAGATTGAATTGAAAGTGTGTGTGTGTGTGCTAGAAAACCCACGGCGCAAGTAGTATGCCCTAGGGTTCTTTTTTTTTTTTATAAAAGATAGGTTAGGGTTAGGCTCATGGGCCAAGCCTTTCGGGCTTTGGTGGGTATTTGTCTGATAATTGAGCCCGTTAGCTCTAATTAACTCCCGAGATCAATCCCGACAATAATAGTCATACTAATATATATAAAACTATTGTTTTATCAATACGTATTATGTTTATCATAAGTGCATGTATCTCATAACGTTTACGTACAAGTAAATTAATACGCAATAATTCACATAAGCATGTAACTTACATACACGTGTTAATCCACATACATCAACACTCAATTGTTCACATAATCATGCATGTCCAACAAATCACCAACGTTCGGGTTATAGGTCTCGTGTGTGTGTGTCAAGACAACCGTTATCCTAGTTATACATATGTTTAATGCCACTTAACGTATGTTAATGTTACCTAACATTCAAAAGACTTGTGTAACTAACCCTAGCTAAGTGTTTAACCACGTATAATCATGGAAAATTAACTAGAGTTCAGTAAAAGAGTTAACCTGAAAATGCGGGGTGTCACACAACCATCTTTAGATAACAAATTTCTAAATTTCGTCACGGGGGTTACATTCTCCACCCAAGTATCTGTAACTCATCGAGTGTGCATGTAGCATACATTACCCCATCCTGCCTGGGGCAAATGCACATGGCAAAGACTTATACTATCGAAGTAATCAAACAGTCTCCTTCAGTCCCGTTGGAGTTATTGAGGTTTACAACCCCCAAAAGTCTTGGAAATACGCTAGCGAGTTGTTGTTGCGGCATATGCGTTCAAGGAGTAGGGAAGTTCAATTGCGAAAGTCAAGAGAAGAGAATGATTTAGTAGAATAGATCTTTACTAGCTTGGAAAGATGCGAGGGCCTCAACCACCCTATTGTTGCTCGTAAAATCCACTCTTTTCTAAGTTCACAAAAGAAAAGTAAAAGAAATACTAGCAAGGAAAGGTAGGAGTATGCGCTTTGTTGAGATAGTGGAACCTCCATCCTCACTTTCCATGTGCCCGTCTTGCTCAGGTTCCCCTTCCACCCTTTCTTCTTTCTCTTTCGCGGTGTCAGTGTGTCACACCACGCCAACGGCGGAAACACGTGGCGCAACGCTCGAAAAGTATATCAAAGTCGAGATTAACACAAACAATAATTATTTAGAAAAGATCATATTATTAAGACGTCGTAAGATGTTTTCGTTGTTCCAAACGTACACATCCATACAAGTTTAGTTTAAACAAAAGGGTTTTTCGACTATATTCCGAACCTACGGAAAATAAAAGTAAAACCCCCAAAAGACCGACGTCCCCGTTTCCCCCGCACTAGCCATTCCTTTCAGCAGCCTAATTGCCTGAAAGATATGTTTAAAAAGACGTCAATATATACATATTGGTGAGTTCACAGGTTTTAATTTCACATAGCAAAACATTGCAATACCGGCATGTAACGGAAATATAATATAAGTAGTGTCATATATGTGGAGTAGCTAGCTCCTACATGACGATGGCGACTCCCTCCCGGGCCCATAACCAAACCAAGACTATACAACAGATTGCCCCGCGAGTTGCTTCTTGGACAACAACTCAGTTCAGAATACATGCACCTCTTGTCTTTACCGGGTTGACGCTATCAACCAGAGGTGGGCCTTGTCAGGCACCGATAGTACTACCCAGATATCCCTTTGGTTTCATTTCCCTGAATTAATGGTTACGGTAAACAGCGAGGTCTTACCCCAAGTGGTTTCCAGTTACCTAGGTACCCATCGTGCTAAATATTATATTCCACATGTTACAGCAATTTAACAAAACATATCTTTCCCCCAAAAACGTAAAAACAGTTTAAAATGGGGCCGTGAAAACTCACCTCAAACTCAGCGTGCACAAATACCAGAGAATAGCAGATATCCAAGGTCAAATACCTACAGGCGTTCTTAGACGTATAAGTCACTAAGCCTATCATGTGTGTTTTACCAGCAAGTTGTACACCCAACTCCCAACAACACAATTGTTATACAATTCCCCGTTTAAAACATGTGCCTAGGTCCGTTGGTGATGGATTACTCCCGTTATAAGTTTCACTTAACTTATGTTTAATAAACATATCAACATTATCCTTGAAGTTAGTTAGGTTCGTCGCCGCGAACTAAGATCATTTCCCGATTTTATCACATCATGATCTTATTGTCTAATATATGTGTTTTCAATATATTTACTAACTCGGATAAACTTATCTCCGACTCGACTCACTTTACCGCATAATTACTTTCCCATTAAGTAGTTATACTAGGATCTTGTCGATCGAGATTTCATTTTCCAACACTCGCCTCGACTCACTTTACCGTATATTTATTTTCCCATTAAATAAATATACTAGGATCTTGTCGATCGAGATTTCATTTTCCAACACTCGCCTCGACTCACTTTACCGTATATTTATTTTCCCATTAAATAAATATACTAGGATCTTGTCGATCGAGATTTCATTTTCCAACACTCGCCTCGACTCACTTTACCGTATATTTATTTTCCCATTAAATAAATATACTAGGATCTTGTCGATTTGATATTCCCTCGACTCGACTCACTGTTCCATATATTTATTTTCCCATTCAAATAAATATACTAAGATCTTGCCGATTCGACTTTTCGTTTTATAACTTTCGACTCAACTCACTGTTCCATATATTTATTTTCCCATTCAAATAAATATACTAAGATCTTGCCGATTCGACTTTTCGTTTTATAACTTTCGACTCGACTCACTGTTCCATATATTTATTTTCCCATTTAAATAAATATACTGAGGTCTTGTCGATTCGATTTTATATTTTAACTTGTTAAGTTCTCGGACTTAACTTAATTTTACGTGCGCAATCTTTAAAGATCATTTTACAATTAAGTTCTCCCACGAATACGTTCCAACACTTAGGAAAGTGTTATATATACTTTTCACCCATGATAGTTCATATATTTTATCTCATAAAATATATATTTCCTTGACGTAATACATATATTCGTGTCTCGTACGAAATATATTTTCTCGTCCGTTTTAAATCTTGTCCGATAACTTGTTGTGTTAAAACATATTCATGTCCGAACGTTCAACTTATATATTTTCGCTCCACGAATAATATAAGTTACGTATATATATATTTTGTAGAAATAAATACTTCACGTCGAATATTATTTTCCTACTTCCGAAAATATATATGTATTTAGTTATTCATATCAAATTTCCGACAATATGATTTACTCGAAATTAATCACTATTAATTTCACCATATTTTTATTTGGAAATTTATAGAATAACTTTTGTATTTCCAAAATCAAGACTTAGTTGTTTTAACCCCAAAATGCTCCAACATTTTTATATTCCCATAAATATAAAAATGTTCATTTTTATAAAACTTTACTAAGTCTTTAAAATTACCAATTTTGGTCATAAAAGCCCTAGTTTTTATTTTTCCAAAACCTTTGGTAACTTGTATTTTTATAAAACCTAAATTTTATAAATAACATTTAATACAAAAATACATTATTTTTGTAAGTCTTGGAAATATTTTCCATAGTCCACCATTGGCTATCCAAGTTTACATTTTCAACACCAAACTTCTAAATGTCACATTTTTGGACTTAACTTTCTAAAATGACACTTTTCACCCTTTAACTTTTAAAGCTTCCAAATAACACCCAAAACTTTCAAAAGTTACATTTTCATCCTTGAACTTCCAAAAGTGACAATTTCTTGCAAAACTAGTAGTCTTGATTAAATCAACTTTGTCATGGAAGGTTATTATTATGTTCTAACTTTGTCCAAAGTCCATAATAACTTACTTAAGGATCATAATAGGTGTAATTTGGGTATTAATTCCAATTTGCCCAAAATGTTAACATTATGTTTGTTTCTTATGTTATGTAAACTTTATATTTCAACATTTCTCACAAGATCAACATGATATTAAGCTTTAGATAATCATTTTAAGATGATCAACATCACTTTCAAGTGTATTCAAGTTACCATAACAATCTATGCTTTGATCAACATTTTAAACATGATTATGTTACTTTTATAAACTCAAAACATCATCATCCATCATCATCAAACCCACGGCCCAAAACACTAGTTTTAAACACCCATTTTAACTTGATAAAACACATCTCATCTTATGTTAAAAACCTTGTTAAACACTTGTGTACAACTTGCATCAAAAACCTCAAAACATAAACTTTTAAAAGCAAGATCAAGATGAAAGATACTTACAACTAGCACAAGGCTAGGGAAGACAAAATCACTTGATTTGGATGAGGTTTAGTGTGTTCTTCCTATGTGGTTAAGCTCCTAGCTTGAAACACACAATGGGGTTTGGATGGTGGATGTTAGTGATTAAATTGAAGAGTTTAAAGTTGAAGAAAAATGGATGGGGGTGCCTTGGAACCTCACGGCAATCAAAGAAAAAGAAGGAAGATTTTTGCTTTTGTTTTGATCAAGTGTTTCTCATAGGATCTCTTATAAGCTCTTACATGATCCTCCAAGATTTCATATAATCCCATTATATATGAATTCAATATTTTAGTGATATATTGTCCTTAGATGATCTTGGTGGATTTGGAGTGTGTGTGTGTGCCGTGGATATCTAAAGGAAGAAGATGATTAATATAAATCTTCAAAGGACATAATAATCTCTTATATAATCTAACAAAATCTTCACACCATGCCTTCCATGATCTATCCAAGATTACATGGTACAAAAAAAGAAATTGGCATGTGAGAAATGGTTGGGGCCGGTTCTAGGGGGTCTTGGGGTGGGGTCCACACACAAGATACTTACTAATGTATTGTTAAGTTTAATCCTTTAACGTTCGGGTGTCGTTCGGGTATTTTTCGGACTTTATTCGCGTGTTACTCGGACATTAAAATAACCTCAAATAACCCTTAAACATTGCCTAGTTTAAGTGTTGGTGAGTTATTTAGGCTTTGATTGGGTGAAATTATAATTTACACGCGTATCGGATGCGATACGCGCACTTTATTCGTTACCGGGAGATTTGTATTTGGAGTTTTCATTTATGGTTTTGGAGTTCCAAAACACATTATATTTCATGAAAATACCCTTTATTTTATATCCTGGGTGTCCGGGATAATTTTTGTTTATTAAATTTTTATTGGGTAATCACCAACGTCCGTTCCAACACAAGTTAATTTGCACGCGATTTCGCCGTGCTTCAAATTAAACACATGCATTCCTATGCATCTTATGGGGAATTTGCTATTCTCTAAGGCTAAATTAATCCAATTAATTTAAATACGCACTTAAACCGTTAATTACATATACTAATTACGTACGGAATCACATCGATTTTTGCCGGATGTTACATTCTCCCCCCGTTAAGAGAATTCCGTCCCGGAATTCAGTTCAAGTTGTCCATTACAATAATATCCTTGAACAGGGCGGGTGGTTTGCGCTTCACGAGATCTCCTCTTCCCTAAGTGAACCCAGGTTCATGCTAGGTTCCCGCTTAGTGCTCTAACGATCACAGTATCACAGTCCAACTATGACTAAGCTCTTGGGCATCCCACTTTGATACATTTATCGGTTTCCCGAAATAGTAGAGCTTAACGTCAACCGAACTTCCGTCGGTCGAGGAAATTGACAATGCTTCCTCATGCCAGACTTGCGGGATTCATCAAGAGCCCCATTTAAGCTCTTGCGATAATTCGAGCTTAATCGCCACTAGACCAATTTTGATCGATACCTCCGTGCCACTGGAGTATCAAGAATTTGGCCTACTATAATTTCTATGCTTACCAACACTCTCCCAGAGTATGACTCTCAGTGTAATCCTATTATCAGTTCGAAGTTCTTAAGGCCTACGCCTTGTCTGTATGACTTCTTAATAGGTTCGCATCTGATCCGAATGGTTTCTAATCTGCAAGATTTATTGGCCATCTCTCGAAAAACTCAAACCAGATTATGTGCCTATCTCCGCTTGTCATTCGACGTACTAGAGATGTACACGTATGCCCTCCAAAGGGCTTTGAGCAGTACACCCTGAACGCTGGGATGATAATTCTTATCACATAGGAAATTCTGGCGATGAAGCACACGAACTCGATGTGCCACGGACATCAATCGTGACAACACAGAACAATCCCGTCAAGTACATTCAATTTTTCCGTAAATGACAAACCATACCCATCTCAAATCGAGTATCCCAGGCTAGGGTACATAGTTTGTCAAACTTGAGATAGAGTGACTACTACAATCCGATATAAAGAAGTCGGCAATCCAGTGTCTAGCCACGACTCTCCAAGAGTACAGGTAGCTATCCACATGCCCCATCTTGGAGCTACGGATGAGTATAAGAAAAAAATAAGAGGGTTCGCAACAGCAATCAATCATCGCTCAGGTCACATCCCGACCACGGGACCCCTCGGGTGGTATGGTAATGTCAAACAGGTGATCTTACCGCACCACATAATGATCATAAAAGTCCACTTGGAAACCTTGTCGGGTATTCCATTTTATTTATCCTTCGGCTCGACTCACTTTACCGTATATTTATCTCCCCATTAAGATAAATACACTAGGTTCTTGTCGACCGAACAACCACATTAAAAATGGGACTTCATTTCCGTAGGATCCTCTAGGTGCTGATTTGCTACCTCCCACCCGAGCAATTGTGGTTAATGGTACTAGGGCGTCTAGTAGGGACTGATGGAGGTCAAAGTTTCTTTGTCACCTCCTCCCCTCAGCTCCCTGACAGTAAGCAATGTATATATAACACCCAGTCCGTACGATTCCACAATCCCCGCGAATTAAAAGCCGACTTAAACACATAGGACTAGAGGCTCACATCACTCTGTCACATTGGTCGACACGAAAATGATGCATATAAATTATCACGATGTGGTTGCCGCTATAAACAAGGGATAGGATCTCGACCGTATCTCGACATGCTGGTCTCCACCGACACGGTATACAGAACACCGGTAGCTACCCAAAACTAGGGTATCTAGTACCTGTTCCGTTATATGTGCCTCATGGGCACTGGTGTCCTATCGATATTAGCAACCTAGTAAGTCAATTCTGGATAATCCAGGCCACACGCCCTTAAATTGACTTTTAGATCCTTGGCAGAGATCTGAGTGAAAGGAGTCTTGAAACCGGAACCCTTACTCGTCGAAGGTTCCATCCCTTCGGAATCTTTTGAGGTAAATGGCGAAATCGAGTCATAGATGCATGCGTTTGACATAGATTTCACATTTGGCCTGACGGCTTCACGCGCCCAAGTCGTTACTTAAAAACAAACGACGACTGAGATCGCATCACAAGCGATAGTCCTGAGCCTTCCCATAAGGCATTCCATTCGATGACCCAGTTAGTCACATATATGGGCGCGATACGTAAGCCTTCAAGCTCATCCTGATTAGTCAGGTACCATACGCCCTGACTGGTAGCTCACATTACTATGGTGCCCCCAACAGTGGCTGTCTAAGACAAGGGATTTTGCTCTAACGCGAGCAATGCTTCCTAAGGACAACTCGGAACACCACTATCGACCCAAGCTCGAAAGGGTTCCCCTATCCCAAGAACCTACGCAACGACACCAAGACAAGACAAATCCACCATCAGGGGAATAACAATATTAATCGAAGGGCTAAGCTGATCGACCCTCTCATAATGATAGGGTAGCTCCCTTATAGAGTAGACAATGCTATACGCCCTTCTGGATTCAGGGTTACACAAAACCTCCGAGATCATGTACCAGGGACTCCACCAATGCACACGCCATGGGTGGGTCCACCATGGTATTTCCATAATCATCAGTATGACGCGCCGGCTTGTATGTCGTCAAACGAATCCACTGGGACGAGCAATAATGAATTGAGTCCTTCAACTCTTACTAGTCCCAAGGGTATGGGTCATAATATCGCTCGCAATTACTCGATACCTTCAGGTTCGAGACGTATTCGAAATCCCTTATCACAAGGACGGGCCTCGTCTCGTCATGTGTGGATCCTGGGATTTCTTCTCGACATTGGTTTGCATAGCCGATTGCTGGTCGACCAAATGCGCGTAAAAGTTTAAGGCGTCACTGATGCCTTAGATTCTGAAGATGTAACGCTCATGAAATGTGTGAGTATATCAAGGGTCGACACATGATTCGGTCAATACCCAAACAATCACGAGATTCAGTGGAATACATGCGCTAACACTCAGACTAGAGTGTCTTGGTATGACTTCTAGAAAGTCCGTTGAGCACCCGAAATCTTACATAATCAATGTTGGCGCTACACAATCAAACAAACATAACAGTGACAGCAATGAGGGGTTTGGGTGATGTCTCCAGCCCGAGGGAACCAAGAGCGAAACAAACGACAAGTCATCACATCATCAAGGCAATCCAACAGCTGCAACAATACATCCATGGAGCAACACGATAGTATAAATAACACAACATGACAGCAACACATCCACAAAGTACATCAACTAGGGAACACCGCACAGGAACAACATGACGACCGTGAAGCATGACGACAAGGCAACACCGCAACAAGATCAATGCGACTATACGAAAACACGACAACAAGGTTACGCTACTGCAGGAGCAGCACAACAACAAGAATGCATAGTCGACAACGCAACACAACGCAACCACATGGGTACGCAATCGGCAAATAATGCAACTGCAAGCATGCACAATCGCTAAGGGTAACACAGCAGCATGAATGCACACGACAATATGACACTCAATATGGAAAATCCCCCAGTCCACATCAACAGAAAGCTCCGTTATGGTGAGCACGCATCCCGGTGCGTCTCAGCTCACTTGTGGGGGCAGGATTCTTATTCATGCCTTCGACCGCAAACCTATCCTCCATAGACTCAATGGTAGGAACGATTGGGTCAACAAAGATATCCGTAATCATAACAGAAATGGGAACGATGGGTTCCGCATAATTTAGCAGACTGTCAGACCAATTTTGTTCTTAGGGAGAATGATCGTAGGCTCAATATAAGTCATTCGAATAGTGGCAACTGCAGCATTGACAGACTCAACCCAAGCCTGAGAACTATCGTCAATATTAGTCTTGGCAGGAGCCCAAGGAAAAATAATGAGTAGTTCAATGAAAGCCTCGAAGAAAATGGAAGTAACAACAACGAACTCTACGGAGATACAGACATGGTCATAGTAGCTTGACAACGGTCATAGAGACGTCTTCGTTAACGACATTCACCTTTGCAGGAGCTTCAAATACATCAACAGCATCAGCTCGAGAAGCGCCATAGAAACAACATCAAGCCCATCATGGACTATAGAGACTATGACAACCATAAGCTCAACAACAGACATGGAAACCACGGCATCAAGCCCGATAAGTGCTACAGATTCACTGACAACAACAAACTCAGCAAGAGCTACACACTTAGCAAAAACATCGGGGTCTACTTGAGCCATAGATCAATAACAGCCGCAGCGACATCAGGCTCGGCCGGAGCCTTGGACTAGTCGTAGTTATTATATGTGGGGTAACTAGTATCCATAGGACCTAGAAACCAACCACCGTCTATCCCAATATCAAGGATAGTGGTCATTACGAAAATAGCAAGTAGAAGTAGAAGGATCACGATATATCGAGACACCCTGATAGAATGAAAACGGTACCGACTCTGGCAACCCAGCCGAGTCATCCTTCTCATTAGAGTCCTCTTGCATATTATTTTGGCCCTAGCACCAATAGCCATCAACTGGAATGCCTTTCTGCTACCTAAGCGAGACCGGTGGACCTTCTTCCAGATAGGCCACGCAGTGAGAGTATCGAAATACGACAAGAGATTTGACAGGTCACATTGTCCATAACGAATGGATCTTGCAACCTTAGTTTATAAACCACCGTGAAGAGGGAACGCAACGTCTCAATATCTATGGGGATTGATGGAAAACACTTCGCGTCAATTTCCGCCCCAAATAGATAAAAAGTCTCGTCGTCATGATGAGGGTGACGAACGTTATTGCAACAAGAGCAATGGAATTGTCGTCCCATGGGTAGGTTTAATTTAACAGAGTAACGTGACCACATCCAGTAGTCCTTCATTTGAGGGGGGAACTTCAATGTCAGCAAAAATCGTTTTGCAACATTTGACATTTATGGAACACACTCTTACAATTACGATTCCCAAAGTGTGGTTCCACTCCCCAGAATTTATGATGGATTCAGGCACAACACACGTATCGAACCTACTCTGGCATTCATCGACTGAAGCGTGATTACCAATAATCCTTGAAAAACAAACAGGAGGTAGATAGAGGAGTCTTACGACAACCTTTGCACCTTGGGAAAGTAGTATGACATAAGCACCGATCTGCTAAGCCTATCACAAATCATCTTCCGGAATACGATCCAGCGCTATTGCAACGGGTGTTAATCCATACTTGAACACTCAATACATCGAGCAGTGGCTTCCCATGAGTTAATCGTATGCACTTCCGAGTGAGTCCATAGCCAAACGCCAACTGGGGCTTGTTGTTCCACTACACGCCGCCATCATAACATTGGCAATCGTTGCCGCGGTCGTGATTAGTGGCCGAATTTTTGACATCATTGAAATTTAGCAAAGCCCTCTGACTCGCGGGTGTGCAATGTGGCACACTGATTTCACCATCAGTCCATGACTGCATGGGCACAACCAATACTGTCGATTCAGACGAGGGCTATCGAGCCTTCCAGGTAACATTGATCAAGCTTCCTAACTTAGCAACCTCAATTCTGTCCTCCAAAAGGAGAAGAAAAATACCCGACTCTGGAAGACTACTTGGGCATGTGTTGGATCGAGAATGACTTATTTATAATAACAACCCAGCAGCACACGGCCACGATTCTCATATCTGATCCTCACAGGGTCCCGTTCCCAAAACGCACTGGTCTTGTAGGGACGCACCCTAGGTCTTCACCAGGTTCCAGGTATAACCTTCCACGCACCGTACTTGACATTTCTCACTTCGGTAGGCCGTGTATACTTGTAAGTCCGCTCCTTTGGAAGAACTTTGTGGTGGAGGCATTCAACTCCTACACAAGGAAGCTTTCATCTCCCGTTCCTATCTAGAGCGAGGGTTTGCGTCAGATTATTCGTATGAATAGACGTTCGAGCTCTTCCGTGCTCGCACCTTAAAGGTAATGTCAAAGAAAGCTCATTAGGCTAGCTAGGACCGAAGTCAAGGGCGTCGATGAGACCTCCCATTTAACCCATTAGTCAATCAAAACCAAGACTGAATCTAAAGAAGAAGAACAACAAGACAAGGAATGATCACCAACCCCGGCCCTAGCGCCCACCAAGGTTACCGTGCACCCCAAACTATTATTACGTGTGCACCCGTAATGATAATTTGCGTTGCCAGGTAATCTTGTTGCCCGCTAGTTCCGAGTTTCCTGATCCAACGAACAAAGGTTTTATACAACAAAAGACTTGGTCTAGTTTCACCACCAAATCATAAACAACACGGCGACATCTAATATCGCGATAGAGATTAGTCCTTCCGATCATCCCATCTACCGGTGAGCGAGTGAGCTCCTCATAGGCTACCGCATCCTTTCCACTTGCTGGTACCGGTGATCGATAAAAGAGTGCGGACTAATGTGAAGCGTGACACAACATCCTTACTGGCAAAATATCCGTACTACGTATATGAATTAACTAATCTTTAGAAAATCGGATTCCCATAGAACATAAACATTCCTATCCGTATTTTCTAATACTTTATATATTGACACACATGGCTAGTCGGTCGGAATTTCCCCCTTGTACAACCCATGTACAAATTTCTTTCTTTTCTAAAAATATTTCGTTGTGTTTTAGTTTTGAAAACTTTGTTTTCGAGCCGAAACCGGTTATAGTCTAGATTTCACAAAATGCTAGTTCGCTATAACCTTGGCTCTGACACCACTTCTGTCACACCACGCCAACGGCGGAAACACGTGGCGCAACGCTCGAAAAGTATATCAAAGTCGAGATTAACACAAACAATAATTATTTAGAAAAGATCATATTATTAAGACGTCGTAAGATGTTTTCGTTGTTCCAAACGTACACATCCATACAAGTTTAGTTTAAACAAAAGGGTTTTTTGACTATATTCCGAACCTACGGAAAATAAAAGTAAAACCCCCAAAAGACCGACGTCCCCGTTTCCCCCGCACTAGCCATTCCTTTCAGCAGCCTAATTGCCTGAAAGATATGTTTAAAAAGACGTCAATATATACATATTGGTGAGTTCACAGGTTTTAATTTCACATAGCAAAACATTACAATACCGGCATGTAACGGAAATATAATATAAGTAGTGTCATATATGTGGAGTAGCTAGCTCCTACATGACGATGGCGACTCCCTCCCGGGCCCATAACCAAACCAAGACTATACAACAGATTGCCCCGCGAGTTGCTTCTTGGACAACAACTCAGTTCAGAATACATGCACCTCTTGTCTTTACCGGGTTGACGCTATCAACCAGAGGTGGGCCTTGTCAGGCACCGATAGTACTACCCAGATATCCCTTTGGTTTCATTTCCCTGAATTAATGGTTACGGTAAACAGCGAGGTCTTACCCCAAGTGGTTTCCAGTTACCCAGGTACCCATCGTGCTAAATATTATATTCCACATGTTACAGCAATTTAACAAAACATATCTTTCCCCCAAAAACGTAAAAACAGTTTAAAATGGGGCCGTGAAAACTCACCTCAAACTCAGCGTGCACAAATACCAGAGAATAGCAGATATCCAAGGTCAAATACCTACAGGCGTTCTTAGACGTATAAGTCACTAAGCCTATCATGTGTGTTTTACCAGCAAGTTGTACACCCAACTCCCAACAACACAATTGTTATATAATTCCCCGTTTAAAACATGTGCCTAGGTCCGTTGGTGATGGATTACTCCCGTTATAAGTTTCACTTAACTTATGTTTAATAACATATCAACATTATCCTTGAAGTTAGTTAGGTTCGTCGCCGCGAACTAAGATCATTTCCCGATTTTATCACATCATGATCTTATTGTTTAATATATGTGTTTTCAATATATTTACTAACTCGGATAAACTTATCTCCGACTCGACTCACTTTACCGCATAATTACTTTCCCATTAAGTAGTTATACTAGGATCTTGTCGATCGAGATTTCATTTTCCAACACTCGCCTCGACTCACTTTACCGTATATTTATTTTCCCATTAAATAAATATACTAGGATCTTGTCGATCGAGATTTCATTTTCCAACACTCGCCTCGACTCACTTTACCGTATATTTATTTTCCCATTAAATAAATATACTAGGATCTTGTCGATCGAGATTTCATTTTCCAACACTCGCCTCGACTCACTTTACCGTATATTTATTTTCCCATTAAATAAATATACTAGGATCTTGTCGATTTGATATTCCCTCGACTCGACTCACTGTTCCATATATTTATTTTCCCATTCAAATAAATATACTAAGATCTTGCCGATTCGACTTTTCGTTTTATAACTTTCGACTCAACTCACTGTTCCATATATTTATTTTCCCATTCAAATAAATATACTAAGATCTTGCCGATTCGACTTTTCGTTTTATAACTTTCGACTCGACTCACTGTTCCATATATTTATTTTCCCATTTAAATAAATATACTGAGGTCTTGTCGATTCGATTTTATATTTTAACTTGTTAAGTTCTCGGACTAAACTTAATTTTACGTGCGCAATCTTTAAAGATCATTTTACAATTAAGTTCTCCCACGAATACGTTCCAACACTTAGGAAAGTGTTATATATACTTTTCACCCATGATAGTTCATATATTTTATCTCATAAAATATATATTTCCTTGACGTAATACATATATTCGTGTCTCGTACGAAATATATTTTCTCGTCCGTTTTACATCTTGTCCGATAACTTGTTGTGTTAAAACATATTCATGTCCGAACGTTCAACTTATATATTTTCGCTCCACGAATAATATAAGTTACGTATATATATATTTTGTAGAAATAAATACTTCACGTCGAATATTATTTTCCTACTTCCGAAAATATATATGTATTTAGTTATTCATATCAAATTTCCGACAATATGATTTACTCGAAATTAATCACTATTAATTTCACCATATTTTTATTTGGAAATTTATAGAATAACTTTTGTATTTCCAAAATCAAGACTTAGTTGTTTTAACCCCAAAATGCTCCAACATTTTTATATTCCCATAAATATAAAAATGTTCATTTTTATAAAACTTTACTAAGTCTTTAAAATTACCAATTTTGGTCATAAAAGCCCTAGTTTTTATTTTTCCAAAACCTTTGGTAACTTGTATTTTTATAAAACCTAAATTTTATAAATAACATTTAATACAAAAATACATTATTTTTGTAAGTCTTGGAAATATTTTCCATAGTCCACCATTGGCTATCCAAGTTTACATTTTCAACACCAAACTTCTAAATGTCACATTTTTGGACTTAACTTTCTAAAATGACACTTTTCACCCTTTAACTTTTAAAGCTTCCAAATAACACCCAAAACTTTCAAAAGTTACATTTTCATCCTTGAACTTCCAAAAGTGACAATTTCTTGCAAAACTAGTAGTCTTGATTAAATCAACTTTGTCATGGAAGGTTATTATTATGTTCTAACTTTGTCCAAAGTCCATAATAACTTACTTAAGGATCATAATAGGTGTAATTTGGGTATTAATTCCAATTTGCCCAAAATGTTAACATTATGTTTGTTTCTTATGTTATGTAAACTTTATATTTCAACATTTCTCACAAGATCAACATGATATTAAGCTTTAGATAATCATTTTAAGATGATCAACATCACTTTCAAGTGTATTCAAGTTACCATAACAATCTATGCTTTGATCAACATTTTAAACATGATTATGTTACTTTTATAAACTCAAAACATCATCATCCATCATCATCAAACCCACGGCCCAAAACACTAGTTTTAAACACCCATTTTAACTTGATAAAACACATCTCATCTTATGTTAAAAACCTTGTTAAACACTTGTGTACAACTTGCATCAAAAACCTCAAAACATAAACTTTTAAAAGCAAGATCAAGATGAAAGATACTTACAACTAGCACAAGGCTAGGGAAGACAAAATCACTTGATTTGGATGAGGTTTAGTGTGTTCTTCCTATGTGGTTAAGCTCCTAGCTTGAAACACACAATGGGGTTTGGATGGTGGATGTTAGTGATTAAATTGAAGAGTTTAAAGTTGAAGAAAAATGGATGGGGGTGCCTTGGAACCTCACGGCAATCAAAGAAAAAGAAGGAAGATTTTTGCTTTTGTTTTGATCAAGTGTTTCTCATAGGATCTCTTATAAGCTCTTACATGATCCTCCAAGATTTCATATAATCCCATTAGATATGAATTCAATATTTTAGTGATATATTGTCCTTAGATGATCTTGGTGGATTTGGAGTGTGTGTGTGTGCCGTGGATATCTAAAGGAAGAAGAAGATTTATATAAATCTTCAAAGGACATAATAATCTCTTATATAATCTAACAAAATCTTCACACCATGCCTTCCATGATCTATCCAAGATTACATGGTACAAAAAAAGAAATTGGCATGTGAGAAATGGTTGGGGCCGGTTCTAGGGGGTCTTGGGGTGGGGTCCACACACAAGATACTTACTAATGTATTGTTAAGTTTAATCCTTTAACGTTCGGGTGTCGTTCGGGTATTTTTCGGACTTTATTCGCGTGTTACTCGGACATTAAAATAACCTCAAATAACCCTTAAACATTGCCTAGTTTAAGTGTTGGTGAGTTATTTAGGCTTTGATTGGGTGAAATTATAATTTACACGCGTATCGGATGCGATACGCGCACTTTATTCGTTACCGGGAGATTTGTATTTGGAGTTTTCATTTATGGTTTTGGAGTTCCAAAACACATTATATTTCATGAAAATACCCTTTATTTTATATCCTGGGTGTCCGGGATAATTTTTGTTTATTAAATTTTTATTGGGTAATCACCAACGTCCGTTCCAACACAAGTTAATTTGCACGCGATTTCGCCGTGCTTCAAATTAAACACATGCATTCCTATGCATCTTATGGGGAATTTGCTATTCTCTAAGGCTAAATTAATCCAATTAATTTAAATACGCACTTAAACCGTTAATTACATATACTAATTACGTACGGAATCACATCGATTTTTGCCGGATGTTACACAGTGTTATATGGATCTCATCACGTACAGTCTCTTTCCCTAGTCCCATGTAAGCCAGTTCAGTGATCGGCTGCACCACTCGTTCCTCCAATCGTGATCGTTAGTCATTAGTAGATTTCGTCTCCCTTGAGATATTGCACTATGTCGCAGGCTTTACACCACTCCTCAAGACTGTGAGTAACAAGTTCTGACCTGAGGTGTTCCCGTGAATTTACTATAAACTCAAGATGAGTAGGGATATGCATGTCGTACAATCGCTCGCTCGTACTGGGCGTAAAGGTACTAGAGTAAGAATAAAATTCTATATGAGGTGTTCCCGTGAATTTACTATAAACTCACGATGAGTAGGGATATGCATGTCGTACAATCGCTCGCTCGTACTGGGCGTAAAGGTACTAGAGTAAGAATAAAATTCTATATGAGTAACCCAGTTTCGTCTGAGTTTCAAATGAGAGTAAGAAAGATCAAATAACAAGGAACAGAAACTAATTGTCTCCTTGCTCAGTGAAAAGGATAAGTCTCAGTATTTGACTTTCTTCGAATATGATTCGGTTTAATGGTACCACGTCATGCGCATTGTGCTGCTTCCTGTGTACGTGTGCCATAACGCTCACAAGGGCTTTCTCCCCTATACTTTTATCGTTTCCTCATCCATGAGGTTTGTTAGGATACTAATCCTAGTAATGCGCCACCTAGTGTAACCCTTGGTTAGAACCAGTGACGTGTTCAGAATCAGGTTTAGAACTAGAAGATAACATATATCCTGAAATCGTGTGTTGTAGATATATGTAGCCAAAAGCTAATTGTGCACTTAAGCTGTGTGTGTACTAATACTTATGCTATGATGATTATAGACTAGACTCAACATGCAGTCCTAGTTCACTATAACCAATGGCTCTGATACCAATCTGTCACACCTTCAAATTTCCACTGCGGGGTTTTACCGCGAGGCGCATGACATACCAGGATCCCATAGCCATAAGTCATATGAACGAACTCTAAATGCCCAAACCATTTAGTTCGTTTTCAAAAACCAAGTTTAGTTAAGCTGCGGAAGCGTAAACCAAATTTAAACCTTTTAGAAACCATACGCAAAACAACGCGCCCAAATTAAAACCATATAGAAATGAACCTAAAAGCATGATATGTAATTTCGGTGTATTCCCAAGACCCCAAATGCAGTGAACGTGCAGTGCTTCCTAATCGTGACACCGGAAGCTAACTACCTGCAAAAGCATGTACATGGTGGGTCAACAAACAATGTTGGTGAGTTCACTAAGTAAAGTAAATGAGTAAGTAAACGCGTAGGTTTCCAAAACCACATAACCAAGTAAAAGTGTCGGTCTCCCAGACCACGTAACAACAATTAAAAGCGTCGGTCTCCCAGACCACATAACAACAAGTAAACAGCTAATTCACATGCCAGGGGTAGCTAACCCACTCATGATAACTAAAACCGGTGAATACCGAACTGCTAATGAACGAGTTCCCACAACCGTGAGTATAGTGCCTTGCATCATTGCCCATCAACAATGATAATATGTTTGAAGTTATAGTTCACACCCATGCTCCTAGCACGATGTGAGGTTTGTTAAACCTAATAGCGCTATCAACTAGTAACCCGCTTGCCCACCCGACAATTCATTCAGTATTTTGAAGGACTTAAATGATAGGGTTGGTTTAGGTCATCAAGGACATAAACATGAATTGGTAATAGTAGATTCACCCCGTGAACCTAGCATCCCAAAACCCGGGATGTGTAAGAGTAGTCCCAAACCGGACTAGAAAACGTTAAGTAAGTTGTCTCCTCGAGACGCATGCTTTTGAGAAAAGTAGTGAAACTCACCTTTGGTTGCAAGCAAATTATCCAAATTCCAAAACAATAGGGTGCTACCTACTCCCTATTACAAGTGTCACTAAGTGAGTATATGTGTGTAACCAATACACCATATAATCCGTTTGTCCAAGACATTTAAATGTTCAAAACCGTGTAAGTGACACCTAGTGATTCTACATGCATAAGTAAACCCTACGGACCCGTTGGTGAATATGTTGGTTATCATCAGTTTTACACTTCATATGCATCTCATATAAGTGCCCATTCAAGTTCATGTGACAACAGTCAATAAATCCAGTCAACATCCGTACGTTTTTCATTTATAATTGTCATTTTATATGCATCATTCCACAATTTCCATGCATTATACCCCCCCAGGCTAGTAGACCATGAGTTAACCAGAAAACTCATCACAGTACACTTGTTTAGTCATACAACACTCGGACATGCCACCAAACAAGCATTACAAGAGGTTGGTGCCCTCTAACACATGGTAATGCACCCCTAACACACGTTTGTGAGCACAAAGATCATCATGAGATATCATTAAACAAACCCATGGCACATAAGAAATAAAATACATGTTAATGTCGTCATCAAGAGGCACAAAACTTAATCGACTCTCACCATTTCTAGACCCGATGATATTCCTATACCAAAGGGGTAACTAGAGACTACTTAATAAACACAATGTACAATCTCAATACTATTAACATGAATGGCCGATTGATTAACATAATGTATTAAAGTCTTGAATCATAGCTAAGCCATTTATCATGAAACCTCACTCACCTACATATGTATACACGCATGATTACATATTAATGGATAGAGGTTTCTTTACACTAACATGAAGTCTTACACCTTATACCTCACACTAACTCACGTGTTACGGAAGGTGCTGTAGGAATTGTCCGATGGATAGAGAAGACTGAATCGGTCCTCGACATCAGCGGTTGTTCCGAGAACCAAAAGGTAAAATATTCCACTTGTACTTTTCAGGATGAAGCCCTTACCTGGTGGAACCTGCAAGTACAAACCCTGGATAGAGAAACGGCATACAACCTAGCTTGGGCCGATCTCAAAGTACTACTCATGGAAAAGTACTGCCCTAAGAGTGAACTCCAGAAGCTGGAAGCCGAATTTTGGAATCTTGCCATGGTGGATGCCAATGTGACTGCGTATACCACTCGTTTTCATGAACTCTCTCGACTGGTCCCACACATGGTCACGCTCGAGTACAAGAGAGTCGAGAGGTATATCTGGGGTCTGTCACCCAAGATTCGCAGTATGGTTACCGCATCGGCACCATCCACTATCCAGGTTGCGGTTACCCTAGCTCAGAGTTTGACCGACGACGCTGTTCGCATGGGTTCTTTGAACCAGAAGGTTTCAGTTGCCACTGAGAATTCCGGAAACAAGCGCAAACGTTCCGACCATCGGAAAGGCAGAAACTCTTCTCACAAGCCACAGGATGCCGTGAAAGTTTTTGCTACTACAGCTGCTGAGGAGCCCAAACGCAAATACAAGGGGCCCCATCCTCACTGCAGCAAATGCAACTACCATCTCATAGGTACCTGTGAGAGCATCTTGCGCAAAAACTACAACCGTCGTGGTCACTCAACCGCCAACTACATGGCCAAAACCACAAACACTCCTCCTGCCAAGAACGAGTGCTTCGAATGTGGTTCAACTAGACATTTCCGGAAGGACTGTCTTAAGGTCAAGGATCAAGCCCGTGGTAGAGCGTTCGTGCTTGGAGCCAATGAAGCACGTGATGATCCTAATGTAGTTACGGGTACATTTCTCCTTAACAATCATTTTGCATCAGTACTATTTGACTCAAGCGCAGACTTTAGCTTTATATCCACCGACTTTAAGAAATCCCTTGGATTCGAATCTAGTAAGTTGGTAGCACGTTATACCATAGAGTTAGCTAACGGTAAGTTGATCTCATACGAGGAAGTTGTTAAGGACTGTGCTTTGACACTCAATGACCATGAATTCTGCATCGATCTACTGCCTATCCGACTAGGTAGTTTTGATGTTGTCATTGGTATGGATTGGTCATCCAAGCATCGTGCAGAGATCGTCTGTCACGAGAAGCTGGTCCGAATCCCCTTGTCAAATGAAAAAACCTTATTGATTCAGGGAAGCCAGGGCGTACCTGCTCTCCGAGTCATATCTTGCATTAAGGCACAAAAATGCTTAAGAAAAGATTGTGTCGCATTTTTGGCACACGTCGTTAACAAGGAGCAAAAGATCGGAAGCTCGAGGACATTCCTGTGGTGCGAGATTATCCCGAAGTCTTTCCAGAAGACCTTCCGGGACTACCACCACCACGACAGGTCGAGTTTCGCATTGATCTTGTCCCAGGAGCTATTCCAGTAGCTCGCAATCCATATCGACTAGCGCCATCCGAGATGCAGGAACTGCCTAACCAACTCCAGGAGTTGTTGGACAAAGGCTTCATTCGTCCGAGCTTTTCCCCGTGGGGAGCGCCAATTCTGTTCGTGAAGAAGAAAGACGGAAGTTTCCGCATGTGTATCGACTACCGGGAGCTGAACAAGTTGACGATCAAGGACAAGTATCCGCTTCCAAGGATCGACGATCTGTTCGATCAGTTGCAGGGATCCAGCTACTACTCGAAGATCGATCTACGATCAGGATACCACCAGTTGCGGATTCAGGAAGACGATATCCCGAAGACGGCATTCCGAACTCATTACGGACACTACGAATTCCTAGTCATGCCATTTGGACTGATAAATGCTCCTGCCGTATTCATGGATCTCATGAATCGCGTCTGCAAACCCTATTTAGACAAGTTCGTTATTGTCTTCATAGATGACATCCTGATCTACTTGCGTACCCAAGAAGAGCACGAACACCATCTGAGGTTGATTCTAGAGTTGCTCAAGAACGAGAAACTATTCGCTAAATTCTCGAAATGCGAGTTCTGGATTCAAGAAGTCCATTTCCTCGGTCACGTGGTGAACGAGAAGGGTATACAAGTTGATCCTACAAAGATTGAAGCAATCAAGGATTGGGCTGTGCCTAACACACCCACCGAGGTGTGACAATTTTTGGGATTAGCTGGTTACTATCGACGATTCATCTAGAATTTCTCCAAGATTTCTCAACCACTGACTGTCTTGACACAAAAAGACAAGAAGTTCGATTGGGGAGTCAAGCAGGAGAAGGCATTCCAAGAATTGAAGGACCGTCTATGCAGTGCTCCAATTCTCTCTCTTCCAGAAGGCACCGATGATTTCGTAGTCTATTGCGATGCTTCGCATCAAGGTCTTCGATGTGTACTCATGCAAAGGAGTAAGGTCATTGCTTACGCATCCCGACAGCTCAAAGTTCATGAAAAGAACTATACGACGCATGACCTAGAATTAGGTGCAGTGATCTTTGCTCTCAAGATTTGGAGACATTACCTTTATGGCACCAAGTGCACCGTCTTCACTAATCACAAAAGCTTACAACACATCTTTAATCAGAAAGAGCTGAACATGCGACAACGCAGATGGGTTGAACTGCTGAACGATTACGACTGTGAGATCAAATACCATCCGGGCAAGGCCAACGTTGTGGCTGATGCGTTAAGTCGTAAGGAACGAGTTAAGACCTTGCGTGTGCGCGCATTGGGTCTGACCATCCATACGAATCTCACTACCCGTATTCGCGAGACTCAGCAGGAAGCTTTGAAAGGTGAGAACCCAAAGAGTGAATCGTTATTCAAGATGGTGAGTCTGTTGGAACCAAGGTCTGACGGCATAGTTTACTTTGCCAATCGGATCTGGGTACCACGATTTGGTGGATTACGCGACCTGATCTTAGACGAAGCCCATAAGTCTAGATATTCGGTTCATCCTGGTGCTGACAAGATATACAAAGATGTGAAGGAACTTTACTGGTGGCCCAACCTGAAAGGTGAAATCGCTACGTACGTCAGCCGATGTCTTACCTGCTCCAAGGTCAAAGTCGAATATCAGAAGCCATCTGGTCTGCTCCAGCAACCAGAAATTCCTGTTTGGAAATGGGAACAGATTTCCATGGACTTCATCACCAAGCTGCCCAAGACATCCAATGGTCACGATACGATTTGGGTGATTGTCGATAGACTGACAAAATCCGCGCATTTCTTGCCAATCAAGGAGACCGACAAATTGGAGAAACTCGCCAAGCTGTATATCAAGGAGATTGTAACTAGGCATGGAGTGCCTGTCTCAATCATTTCCGACCGAGATATTCGATTTACTTCCCGATTTTGGCAAACACTGATGGACGCATTAGGCTCTCGTTTAGACATGAGCACCGCCTATCATCCTCAAACGGATGGCCAGAGTGAGCGCACAATCCAGACGTTGGAAGATATGCTTCGAGCATGTGTAATCGATTTCGGTGGAAATTGGGATTCCCACCTGCCATTGGTCGAGTTTTCTTACAATAACAGTTACCACACCAGTATCAAGGCTGCCCCGTTCGAAGCCTTGTACGGTCGTAAGTGTAGATCCCCGCTATGTTGGGCGGAAGTTGGAGACAAGTATGTGACTGGCCCCGAGCTTATTCAAGAGACCACTGATAAGATCTTTCAGATTCGTGATCGCTTGAAAGCAGCTCGAGACCGTCAAAAGAGCTACGCTGATCGCCATCGCAAACCCCTCGAATTCCAGGTAGGCAACAAGGTACTCTTGAAAGTCTCACCCTGGAAGGATGTACCACGATTTGGCAAGTGTGGAAAGCTCAATCCCCGATACATTGGTCCATTCGAGATATTTTCTAGGGTTGGTCCCGTGGCATACAAGCTTAAGTTGCCCGAAGAACTAAGCGGTGTCCACGACACTTTCCATGTATCCAACCTTAAGAAATGTCTGTCTGACGAATCATTGATCATACCTCTCGACGAAATTCACATCGATGATCAGCTCCATTTTATCGAGGAGCCAATCGAAGTGACTGATTGGAAAGTCCAAAAATTGAGAAGGAGCTGCACTAAACTTGTGAAAGTCAAATGGAATGCAAAATGTGGTCCCGAATTTACATGGGAACGCGAAGACCAAATGAGACGCAAGTATCCAGCTCTTTTCCCTAAGACTACTAACATTAGTAGGGAAACTCGATTTCGCGGACGAAATTTCCAAAATAAGGGGAGAATGTGACAACAGTCAATAAACCCGGTCAACATTCGTACG
Source organism: Ambrosia artemisiifolia (assembly GCA_032199755.1). Taxonomy (NCBI): domain Eukaryota; kingdom Viridiplantae; phylum Streptophyta; class Magnoliopsida; order Asterales; family Asteraceae; genus Ambrosia; species Ambrosia artemisiifolia. Next base: position 27,942,090 of record CM063521.1, read on the forward strand.
TTTTTCATTTATAATTGTCATTTTATATGCATCATTCCACAATTTCCATGCATTATACCCCCCCCCCCCCCAGGCTAGTAGACCATGAGTTAACTAGAAAACTCATCACAGTACACTTGTTTAGTCATACAACACCCGGACATGCCACCAAACAAGCATTACAAGAGGTTGTTGCCCTCTAACACATGGTAATGCACCCCTAACACATGTTTGTGAACACAAAGATCATCATGAGATATCATTAAACAAACCCATGGCACATAAGAAACAAAATACATGTTAATGTCATCATCAAGAGGCACAAAACTTAATCGACTCTCACCATTTCTAGACCCGATGATATTCCTATACCAAAGGGGTAACTAGAGACTACTTAATAAACACAATGTACAATCTCAATACTATTAACATGAATGGCGGATTGATTAACATAATGTATTAAAGTCTTGAATCATAGCTAAGCCATTTATCATGAAACCTCACTCACCTACATATATATACACGCATGATTACATATTAATGGATAGAGGTTTCTTTACACTAACATGAAGTCTTACACCTTATACCTCACACTAACTCATGAGTAAAACCTTACCCCTTTTGTCTAACCAATCACTAGAGACCATACTCTATTCTTGGCCTCTTCTTTCCCTTGTTTGTACACACGCGGCCAAAGAACAAGACACAAGGAGGCGTGCATGAGTTACCGTTACCAAGTTTCACCAAAATAGCAATAAACACTCACCAACAATACTAGTCAACTTACCCTATACACTAGAAACAAACATTCCCTTCCCTTTTTCCCATAAATTTGCGGCCAATAGTAACCCTGCAAGGCCACATCCCTAGCAAACATGACAACAAGTAGATCTTGGAACTATCACCCTCTAAAACATAAGGACTACGAATGTTCCAAGGACAAGTCACTATCAAACCCACACACTTATGTTAGGGGCGGCCGAAACATTCCCAAGGAAGTGAGATAGTGATGGATCATAGAAAACCTTGAGTCTACATATGATGGGGATCGACTAGGATGATAAGGAAGCCTAGAACTTACACACAAATGGATAAAAGCCAAAACCAACTTAATCTCCTACCAAGTCAACCCTTTCCCCTTTCTTGATTAGCTTTTTCCAACTAATAGGCCTCATGTGGGACAACTATAGGCTTGAAGCATAAAGGATCCTCCTTGATCCTTGATTCGGCCGAACACCACAAACTCAAGAAGCTCAAGTCCCTTTCACCTCATGTCAACTCTTTATACTAGATTAGAATGTACTTGCAAGATGCAAAGATCAAGAGAAAGGACTTACCATGAATTGCACTATAAAAGGAGGTCATGAGTAAGCTTAATCCTTGCACCATTCTTCACTCACAACTCTCACTCTCACTTACTATCATCTCGGCTCCAAGGAAGCCCCAACCAAAGACAAAGGAGCTCGAAGGAAGGATCAAGATCCAAACACTCAATCAGCCTCACATTGCTTCTACTAGGTAAGACTCTTGGCCATTCTAACCTTTGATAAACCCACCCTATTTGGCCCTAGATGTTAACCCGACCCTCGGCCCTAGACTCCACATTTCTTGATCACACGACACTTATAGAGAATGATTCACAAGACATTTCTTTCGGATATAGATCATATGTACATTGTCTTAGTATTAGTGTTTGTTTGTATGATCTTGTCTTAACATTAACCACAATCGGCTCTAATATAACTTTGAGTAGTCAATTTGTATCTTTAGATCTATACACGACCTAGATCACCATACAATAGATCGGTTTTTCTTGAATACAAACTCACTTAGCTTAAGTTCAAAGCTAAGGCTAATAACATGATGATCAAGCTTGAAATTCTTACAAAACTCACGAACATGTTGTATGTTAATTCTATAAGGCTTTGTCAAGCTTAAAACAATCAAGTTTGATTCACTAACAAATCGGCAATATCTTCTATACAATGAAAACTAATCGGCCACCATAAGCTAACATATGGTAACAAGAGCCGAAACATGTGTTAATTCTATGATGGACTTAAAAAGGTTCTACACTTATGTTAAGTAATGTTTTCTCAAAAACCAACCACACATGTTAAGTAATCGGCCACCAGCCCACTAGACCACTTACATCATCATCAGGTGAGTTTCTACGGCCCCATTTTACTATTTTACATTTTTGGGGGAAATACATGCATCAATACTTGTGTCATTTTCAAGTGTGTGTACATTCTATCGTGACTTCCATGTGGAACATGAGACATATTGGTTCATGAGCTCACTAGTCCTCGTACAACGTTCACTGTAACCATTAGCTAAACATTTAGCCATGGAACACTTTAATAGATCTATTGGGTTGACACCCCCACTCTTGGTTAGTCGCTCTAACCGGTTACATACAAAAGAGTGTTAGTATTCTACTATTCATACATTGTATTTGATGTACAATGCGCGAGGCACAACAGTCAAGAGGTTTGGTTACGAGACTCATGGTTCTCACAGTGATCATTTGCTTAGCTAGCTTATGATTGGTCAAACACGAATGACACGTTCATTTTACAGTACAACCAAACCTGTAGACTCACCAACATTATTGTTGACAAAAACTCGTTATGCATGTGTTTCAGGTAACTAATGGAGGGCCACAGGGATTTGAGAGAGGGGTTCGAGCATACGCCACGTGGTACCACTAGATGGGTTTTGTCAATCTTATGATGTTCCGTTTTGATATAATAAAAGCTAGACCCTATTATACTTTCTAGTTATTATTATGCTATTTTGTATCACTTATGATGATATCCATCCTTAGTGGTGGTACTATTTAAATAAAAATGTGTATTGCTTGAATCTTGTGCTTGAAAACATTTCGATCGTTACATCCCGTGTTTCCGCCTTGGCGGGGTGTGACAGTTCATGTCAATTACATACCATATAAGACTCCAAATAGTCACATAAACACACGATACACAATCTACGTTTTTAGGACAGATTATGCGCCATGAAAACTAATTTACTAAAAATACTTATCCAGTGAGTTAGACTCCCAAAATTTGACTAAATATTCTAGGGGGTCTACTGGACAAATCCATATTTTCAGTTTGTGATAAAACCTTGTATAAAAATTATGAAAATTCACGGAACACAGCTTCGTTCAGAAAATGCACACAACAGATCAGTTTAGTAGAAAAATTCCCAAAAATCGTGTATTCATCCAAACGGGGTGAATCCACTTGGAAAAGCCAAGTTATTCCAATGTTAATCTACTTTCCAAATTTCATAACTTAATTCCTTGTAATACTCGAGTTATGATTGTTTAAAGTTGACTCAGTTTGTTACTCCGAAAATCTGATATGACCTTTAATCAAAGAAAATTCCAAAAACATACCAAACGACATCCAAATCAGATGATTTTGCCCACTATAAAAATCTAAGACCATGTACAATCCATTCATGCAAAGAATCGATCAAAACAATTATTTTCAAGCCACGTAACAGACCCTACAAGTCGACATTCAGATTTTGTCCAGATTTTAATCATGCAATATCATCAATTATATCAAACCCTAGTTGCATATTATCAATCAATAATAATAATTAAAAACCATCATAAAACATTCATAAGACCTAACATGATCAGATCCTATCATAACTCATGCAAAACCATAAACCTTAAAGATCATAAACATCATAAACATGCGCAACATGCAACCTATCAATTTCTAATCGCATAAGATTATGTTTAACCCATTCAATCTTTATAAACCTCAAGTTTTAATCTTTGTGAAAACGTTTCAGACCTGGACAAACTTAGTTATAAGGTTTTATAACATATTAAGGAAGATTAAAACACAAGAGATTGAATGTTATACCGCAAGCTCTTCAAAACAATCAACCGAATGCTCTTGAAGCTTACGATCGATGTTCTTGCGCCTTAGCAGGTGTTTAGGGGTTAATATTTCGTAATAGGGCAGTAGGGGCGATTAGGGTTTGAGTTTAGGAGATACAAGAGGCTTAAGGTTGCTTAAATAGTAGTTTAAGGCGGTTTGGTGAATGTCGGTGCCCTCGCACGGCCGCTCAAAGGCTGTGAGCGGCCGCTCACAGCTCTTCGGCCCGCGCCGGGTTACCTGCTTCGTCGTACAACGTGTTTTCATCGATGTTTTCACTATTTTGGCCCTTACGCTGCGTAACCCCATGTGTTAAGACCCCAACCATCCTACTGGTCCACCTATTAAGGTTTTTATTAACGTATTCAGTTTATGTTCACGTAATCACATATAGTTTGCACATAATTTCACCGAGTATCATATAAGCACATAATTGCAATCAATCTCAATCAATTAATTCACAATCATTTAATTTCATTGTTCACCAACGTCCGAGGTTCACTAATCATGTATACAGTCTGGTAATTCCCCGAATTACCACTTCATGCAGTTATTAACCTATAACTGTGCAACGTGTGTCCTATCTAGCTAACCCTAGTTAAGTAGAATGCAAGGAATGTAACTAGAGTTTAGTTAAAGTGAGAACCTGAAATTGCGGGGTATCACAAATCTATTCTTTTGTATTTTGATTGGGGGGTGTTGCTAGGAACATTGATTACAAAGGTTGCTAGGCCGGATAGATGTAGCCTATGATTCTTAGACACCAGGCAAATCTCTAGTTGATAAGTGATAATTAATCACCCCACCATGCAGTGGCGTATCCAGGACGGATTTCCAAGGGGTTCCTTTCGTAGATTTTCACTAATTTTTCACAAATTTTTCAATTTTTTCCACTAAATATTTCATTTTTTCCCAAACCGAAGGAATTCCTGGGAACCCCCTAAAACCCCATGTATCCGCCCCTGCCACCATGCACGCCTCTTAAATCAATCATCATCATGACATATCATTTGATACCAATTTGGTTGGTTTTTTTATGGATTCAAATCATAGCTTTAGAATGTCTTGAGAAAGTGAGAAAGTTATGCAGAGACTTCACTCGAGCAAGATGTGCATACGTAGAGTTAGAAGTAGGTTTTATGAGTTATGGAGTGTTAATTATTTTAAGAAAATAAGTGAAAATGATGTATCCTTTTACGGTACACACATTTTGTCACTTCATATGAGATTTATCTATCCTGGAAAGCATCCGGGGGATTATCACTACATTTATATGTGTTGATTGTACATGTGGATTGATTATGTAATTATAAGACCCACCGTAGTGGGGCGTTATTTGCCCAAAAAATTAAAAAAATAGCGCCCCAAACACCAAAACATAGGGGCGCTATATACCAAAAACATGTCGGGGCTTTATAAAAATAACGCCAAACGAAATTTGAACCCTCCAATGATGGCTTGACACGTGGCGAGGAGATAAAAAAAACGGTCAAAAATTTTTGACCGTTGTGGGCTGTATTTTTTGAACGGTAACATTTTTTTTAGCTTATATATATACACACAATATACACATACAACACAACACAAACTAAAAAACACACACACCACAACACAAACAAACCTACTAAAACACAAACATGTTTCCATATGGTTCATCGTTTGGGATCCCGGGTCGCCTGGGTACGAGGCCAAACACTACGAGGCCAAACACTACTACTCAACTGCCACCCAATTTGGGGGACTTTGACGCGAACACAATGCAATACGCGCAACTTCTTGGCATGCAGGGTCAATATTTTCCTCCGCCAAACATGGCGGGTCAATTTTTTCCTCCACCAAACTATGTCCAAGGTTTTCAAGAGGAGCCCGAGCTCGTGCCAGAAACTCAAGTCGAGACCAACGAACCAGTCAACCCGAGGGTTCTCAACCGGGGGGGGGGGGAGACGCTTGCATAAAAAGAAAGATCCTACCGCTCCTCGTCAAAGAAAGAAACAAGAACGTTGGGAAAAAGACGAGGAGCATGCTTTAGCGCGGGCCTGGCTCGACATATCGGAGGATCCCGAAGTTGGTTAGTATTTTTTTATATTTATATATAATTAATCGTGTATATTTATATATATAGTATTTGTTTTTTGTATTTATATTTATATATAATTAATCGTGTATATATAATCGTATAATATACATATATATATACATAGTTATATATTTCTAATCGTATAATATTTTTTTTTGTAGCGAACTATCAACATCTCCCGTTGTTTTGGTTGCGGATTCGAGAGCTGTTTTTTAACGTCATGGGTAGAGGGGAGTATCGAGACAACGATTCGATATCGGGAAAGTGGTCGGACATAAATAATAGATGTCATTCGTTTTCGGAGGTTTACCAACGTTGTAAGGACAACAGGGGCAGTCGGGAAGGTGATGATGGTTTGTTGGCAAGAGCGTTGGACGAGATGAGAGATACCCGCGGGTCGTTCCCGTATTTGAGGATTTGGGAGATGTTGAGAAAAAGTCCTAAGTGGGCTAATGTACCGCTTATGGGGTCGGGTGGTAGGCGCAAGGTCAGGAGAGGAAGAGGAGGAGGATCAAGAGGAGGAGGACCATCAAAACGAAGCAAAACCACCTCCTCGTCGCGAGATCTGGATACACCGTCATCCGATGCTCGCTATGTGAGTTTAGGTGATCCTATTAATTTGGAGGATGAGGAGGAGGAGGAGGATATTCCTAGACCACCTAGTAGGAGATCAAAAAAGGGTGGCAAGACGGAGTCGTCTTCGGCAGGAGGTGGTGAGTTGAAGGAAGATTTTGAAGAAATGAACCGAAGACTACAAGATATTCGCGACCTTGGCCAAAGACGTTTGGAAACAATGCAGCAAAGAGTGGTCGAGAATAAAAGGTTTGTCGAGCTCCATAAGGCGAGGCAAAGGGAAAAGGACATCGAGTTTTTGTCCAGATCGATCGACAACCTCGAGGGAGACGCCCTACGCCTTGCACTACTTCATAGGCAACAAATTCTTGCAAAATATAACCTCTAGTGTGTTTAGTTTTTTTTTTAATATTAGTTGTAACTTTTTTTTTAATATTAGTTGTAACTTTTTTTAATATAGTTGTGTGTTTTTAATATTATTTGTATTTTTTTATATTTATTTGTCTTTTATTTTAATTATTTTGAGTTAAAAGATTTAAAAAAATAATAAAATAATCAACCAATCAGAAACAGGGGCTATCACTACACCTCTTTTTCACTTTATCTCATCATGCTGACTCAGTTGCCATGTGGACCAATTAGAAAAGGGGTACACATGGTATAAGGTAGTGGGGAATTGTACAAGTATCAATAGTGACATCACAAATAAAGTTGAGGGACTAAAACTATAACTTATCCTTCATTTCAAAACTATTTGACCGCCTTTCAAGATTTCAAACTTCACCTTCTCAAACGGTCTGTTTGCAATCAATACCACTGGGCTGATTACTTCTGGTGCGTTCAAGAATTTCCAACCTTATTATTATTATTATTATTATTATTATTATTATTATTATTATTATTATTATTATTATTATTATTATTATTATTATTATTATTATGTAGCTAAAACCCTTAAATCTTGTTTGGTCTTCTTAGTGGTTTTGTTGCTCAAAAAACCCTAAGTTTTATCGAGATTTCTTACATGGCATCCACTAATCTTTAGAATACCAAAATGCTACTGTTGTTTCAACTTGTATTTCGTTATTGAGTTACATTTGTATGTATTTGTCAAAATAAATATAATATATATTTATTTTTCTGCTTAAGATGTTAGGATGATGACATACATTTATTTTGTATTGAAACTTAAAAGACACATAATCAATCAAACGTACTGAAGTTTTAGTGTCCTTCCAAGCATACTAAATTTTTTTTATGCTTTTCTTATCAAGAAACCTGAAATTATTAGGGGCTCCAAGCTTCAGCTTATTATTTATTGATTTTTAGAGGAATCAGATGTTGTTTTAACCTCAACAAAACAGATTGACAGATTTTGTGGCGTTTCCTGATAAGAGAGAGAGAGAGAGATATGACGGCTGAGGAGGAGATCACATCCAACAGTTATGAAGAGGCTCGTAAGCAACAGCTTCTCGAGAACAAAAAGCGATTCGAGGATTTGGGAATCTTGAATATCTCTAAAACTCTATCTGACCTTTCAAAACCTGAGAAAAAGTCCAAGGTTATTTCCTAACCTTTTATTATTCCCAACTTGTATGACAAAAATAATTTATTATATGATGATTAAAGTTTTTTTTTTTAATTTTGTTTCAAGCAGCAACGTGAAGTTAAACCAAAAATCAGAAATGGTCCTGTAACAGAACCAAGGCGATCAACTCGTGAACGCAATCCCATTGTTTCATATCAAGATGATGTATGTTTAGCAGCAGCATCTGTGTTGTTTAGTTGATACTTGGTACCAATGTAGCATGATTATAACTCCATTGACTTGTTTATATATTTCTTGATTATACAGCTTGACATAGGTCTCCCGTCTATTAGGAGATCAAAATCCAGTTCGTCATGGGCAAGGTTTAAACAATTTTAGTAATAATTTTGTGATTATGTAATGTGACATAAATAATATATTAATCCATTTTCAGTTATCTTGCAAGACCATTGGAAGAAGTCAGAATGGCTTCATATGAAGCGAGGGTTCGAGCAATGAAGGCTGCAGAGAAACTTGAAAGCAATTTGCAGTCTGAATATCCCTCTTTTGTAAAGTCAATGGTCCGTTCTCATGTTTACAGTTGCTTTTGGTTGGTAAGTATGACGTGTTACCTGAAACACTCACATTGACTGACACCTCTAGAAACCAGGAAACTATCTTAATTGACGTTTCTTCTATTAAAAATATTAAGTTGCTTGTGAAGGGGCTACCTCAGAGATTCTGCAAGAAGCATCTTCCAAAGTCGACAGTGAGTATGGTACTAGAAGATGAGGATGGGAATGAATATGAAGCAGTGTATATTAGCTCACGAACAGGACTTAGTGGTGGATGGAGAGCATTTGCATTAGAACATAAACTGGATGATGGTGATGCTTTGGTTTTTGAATTGGTTGACCGAACAAGATTCAAGGTACATCCTTTGCCTGCCATTCTAATTTGAATCATTCAACACAACAAGATTCTTTTCTTGGTATTTATTTGAAGCTATAGAATAGCAGCTTTCTTCTATTCCCATTTTATATTAACAAGTCGATTTGGGTAATATTTATTGTTTAACGGATCAAAAGTAATATATTCAAAGTCATTCAAATTGTTTCTTAATGTATGTATACAATATCCCAAATCCGCTTTATTCAAAAAAGTGAGATTATAACTTCAAATATATAATTCATGTAACGGGTTTATATGTCAGCCTTTTCTTTTCAACCGTAGAAATAATTATGAGTCAACTAAGACTTCCTGACTCGTTTGACATGAACTCGATACCCTACCAGCTCGTTCTTCCCCCTTGAGTTGATAATTATTTACTTATTTGATGCAACTACAGATTTACATAGTCAAAACATCATATGATGATGATGATACACCTAATGAAAAGGGAGAAGCTGATGAAACCGAAAAGAAAACGACATCAAAGAAGCGCAAAAAATCGCTTGACGTTTCAGCAGAAAACACAAAGAAAGCAGCTGCAAAATGCAACGATCAACCTGAAAAGGAGAAAAAGTCAAAGGAAATCGTGGCAGGTACACGGCGTTCTACCAGGAAAAGAAATGAGAAGTGAATCTTCTGATAAGAGGCAGATTGGAAAAGGGAACTTTTTGGTCTATTTCTTGGTTATGTATGTGGTCCTAGAGGTTGAAATTTGAAAAGTACGGAGTAGTAGTTAATGGTTTTTGGTTAGTTAGTGATTACAAATTATGTTTCAACTTGACCACACACACACTTTCATGAAATATTATTATTATTATTAACTATATATGTATGTATGTTCCCTTTAGTTGTCTTTTTTACTATGGCTTTTCCGTTGAATGTTGACGAAATGAATGCATGCTGATCAAATTGGTTACTTCTAATTTCTCTCTACGTGGTCGGTCAAGTTGAAACATAATTTGTTGAGAAGGATAAAGAGAAAAGATGGGTTGCAAACATATATTTGGTGTAGATGGGGGTGCATTTAATTAAGTTCATGCAACAGATTCACATCCCAACCTTAAACAAGACATAAATTACAGTATGTTACATATTGGATTTTCATCTAAAGTGAATAAAAAGTAGCTAATTGTAAGTGTGTGTATATAATCTTAAAATCTATTTCATTTATCTACGAGATACGGGTACTTCATTGTCGTGTATCTATCTATACTTGAGCATCAGACTGTTCTTCTAGTAATACCAACATTATGCATCCATTTATCACATCAGTTTTATATTCTCTTGAGCTACTAAATCATTCATGAAGAAGACAACAATAAAACTAAACTGTGCATGTCTTTCTTTGTTCGTAATCTATATGTGTGCCCAAAACATATTGAATACGAATATCTCTCAGAAAATATAGTGGTGATTTTAGTGAGGCTTTACTAATCTCACCACCCTAGCCACCCCTGTGTTCCTGAGTTAAAACTAAGGAGAGTAAAAGAAAAGAAAAGAAAGGAGGGAAAATCCTTCCTTTTCTTTTCTCTTCCTCTATTTTTTTTCCGTTTCTTTTCTTTCCAATTTGGAAGGATGAAATATGGCTTAGTTTTCTCTCCTTTTTTTTTATCTCCTTTCTTTCATAAAATGAACTCTTGAACACACATTTCCCACATAAAAAAAAACTCGGGAACACACATTTTTTTTTCTTTTCCCTCCCTTTCATTTCTTTTCTCCTTTTAAGTGTGTAGTGGATCTTTCAACATAGTGATGGTTCGTATGGCAAATCTTATCACTAGGGATGAGCTCGGGACGGTATCGGTACCAACCGATACCGATCCCGAAAACTCCCATAAGTTAATCGAGCTCGGTTTGGCTCGTTTGCACCACTATAAAATAGGTACACTCGGCTTGGCTCGTTTGCACCCCTATAAAATACATACATACACAGAGTAAAACATTGTAAATCTGTAATAAAATAAAATATTGACAAATTGACAATAACAATCTCAATGAACACAAATTTGACATCAAGTAACCATGTAAATTCAAATTCAAATCACAAACATTGTCCTTTCTTTGAAGTACATAAAACATGATAAGGCTCGATACAGTAATAAATCAAGACTTGATAATTGCAGACAATATTTCTTCACCACTAAGCAACGGCAGCATCAAGAAACGCTCTTCCAGGCTGACGGTTAGCAAGAGGTCCATGGCATCCAAGAAGCTGTAATACAATAACAAGTATAATATAATAGGCAACAAAAATACCAAAACATGATGCCCATCTCTTATATATCTCATTTGTGTATTGTTATATCTCATTTGCTGCATACCCTAGGTAGTTTAAGCTTATCAAACACATTTCTTAATTCATAAAAAGAAACAGGTAAACCCAAACCCAGATAATAAACCCGAACCCATTATTGATTTTAAGCTGTAGATAACGATGATATACCTTGGCGTTAACACCATCGGAGACGATACGGTTTTCAGATTTCCACTGCAAATAATCAGTACGGCTAAACTTGGTAAATCCCCTGCAACAATCAAAACAAACAAACGTTAAACAACAAAACACAACTCTGTAACGTTATAGGGTATGCAGCACAAGAGTTAAATACCACTTCCTAGAGACAATAATCTTTTGACGGCCGGGAAACTTAAACTTAGCACGACGCAAAGCTTCTTGAGCATGTGGGCTATTGGTATCTTTGCAACGAACCGAAAGCAACACTTGACCAATGCTAACACGAGCACAAACACCTTGGGGCTTACCAAAGGCCCCCCTCATACCAGTCTGGAGTCTATCAGCTCCAGCACAGGACAACATTTTATTAATACGCAGCACATGGAAAGGGTGAACCCGAACCCTCAAGTGGAAAGCATCTTTTCCAGCAAACTTAGTCATGTACTTGTTGCAGGCGATACGCGCCGCTTCAAGGGCTTCACTCGACACATTTTCTTTCTCCCAACTAACCAAATGAACACAGAATGGGAACTCATCGACTCCCTTCTTCTTCATGCCGACATCGTAGATCCTAATCTTGGGATCGGGAACACCGCGACAGTAACGAGATTTTGGGTAGGGTTTGTTCTTAATCTGACGGTAACACCTAGCAGGTCCTGGGTAGTAAAACATGTTATAAAACATCCTAATTAAATAACGCTACAAACTCACATAGAAACCTCAGCTATATTCTAATTACTTACATAAACAAACTGATACTAATAAAGGAATGTTAAACCACAATAAAAGATATTAAACAATGTCAACTTTAAAAATTGCTTACAAGTGCTTGCAACATATTATTAAAACAAAATTCATTTTCGAACAAATTGAATCATATAAGTTTAGGAATGAAAAGATTAGACTACTCAAATCATATTAAAACATATAAGTTGGAATTAAAACACATAACATAACATTATGAATTAGTTACTAATTAATTAAAGGAGAAAACGTACTTCTTCCCATTGCTGATTGTTGTTAGTTAATGCTGCGCAAAAGAAACCCTAATCAAGGTTGGAAGAAGAGGTATTTATATTATATACTAGTCAGGTGGGCTTACGTAAGGGAATGCGTCATTTGCGTGTCAAATGTTGGGCCATTAATACTTGTTGTGGGCTTCTAGATGCCCAGTCTATATTGGCCGACTTTTGCTGTTATTTCATTGGGAATATTCTATAAGGGGGGAGGGGCCGGGGGCGTCTACCAATTTGATCACGGCTACCCTACTACTAGCACGCTAACACCATCATCATCCATAATGGTAGTGGTCCCGTAAACTAAATTCAAGTTCTAGTAGTACGATTAGGTAGGTAAACAACGATTGTTAATTGTGTCTACTACACAACTCTCCATTTGGGGATATCGCTTTAAAAGCGATGTATGTTTAACCCCAACTATGCCCCATTGATAAACAAGCGATGTTTAGTCCTTTATTGTTAACTGTAACACAAGCCTATGTTACACAGGAAACGCGATGATTACCTTCTTTCACGATCAACGCCCAGATGCAGGGTTCAGCACTAACTTTTGGGTTCGATTTAGAATGAAGTGTTAACTCGTTAAGGGTGGCATAAAACATCAATTTAAATTTGGGATTTATTTTAATATTTACCATAAATATTTTGAATGACTTGTAGCATGATGCGAGTCACACAATAGTTTATAAAATCCAATTTACTCACTTTGTGGGGTTCCTGCCCTGGGAGGTCACAGGTTCGAATCCCACTTAGAGTAGCGTTATTCTGAAATGAGGGGCTGGACCTTAGGGGGGCCCGGGAACCGGACCTGAAGGGTGCGGGGCTTCGTTATGGGTGGTGTACCGTTGACCGTTCAAAAAAAATAGTTCGTGATAATTGAAACTCCTTTCAACACTCGACACGGTATAGTTTTAAATACCCTATTTAAACTATGTTGGTCATTTTATCGCGAATGGACTTGTTTTAATATTAATAAAACTCTTTTATTAATTATGTTTTTTTAGTTTTACAAAATTTGTTTTAATAAAACCGTTGCCATGAGTGTGAAAATTTTATTTATTTTGGGTTATCTAGATTATTTACAATAAATAAAACACAACCACAAAACATAATAATAAAATTAAACGAATCGAGCCCCTAATAGGTCGTCCGTTTCGTTTTAGCCAGAAACGAAACGAACTAGTCTAAAAGGGTTTCAAAACTATTTTGATAACTCCCACTTGACCCGAGATCTCTATCTTCATGGAACCTGTTCGCCTTTTTATCTTCGTCTTGATCTTGTACTTGAAGGATTACAATAAATTTGAAAATACAATAAAACCAAATCTATTCTAATCCTATCTATTACAGTGGATCCAATATCCGTAATATAATACAAATCAATAAAAAAAAATAAACATCACAAACACAACCATGACAAGGGTCAAAACCTAGGGCTCGATTCACATCACAATCTGTGAACAACTAAAAGCTTTTGATCTTTTGTCAAAATATACAATTTTTGACAAATAAAACACAGATCAAAATTATAACTTTACCATCTATACGCACGTAAACGTGGCTCTGATACCACTGTTGGGAATCATGGTATCATATAGGAAGCGGAAGCGGTTTATATATTTAACAAAAACGGATTATATATACAATATATATAATAGCCGATTTATATATATAAATTATTAGTTAATTTTTTTAATCCGATTAATAAAATATTCCCAATCAGGATCTCAGTTAAACGCGTATAAACAAATAAATAATAAACAACCATAGGGGGTTTAGTAATCAACCTTTGACGACTACACCGAAATTGTAACATGCGGATTACAACGAATCCTCGCTAGTAGGAAGTTCCCAACCGAGCACGAGCCAACCGGGAGCAACCGTTTGCAAGGTGGAAGGCGGTGGCGTATGGTGGTTTGGCCGAGTCAAGAGGCGGCGGCCCTAAGGGGTTGGCGGCCAAGACTTGGAGATGAAGGAGTTGTTTTATGTTAAAAGTATGATTAGGGTTTGCACCTTAATCCCCTTTTTATAAAACAATAACTTACACTAAGCCCCTTGTTAAATATCATAATATTCCCTAATATTAATCCAATTAATATTAAGTCCCTCGAGTTCAAAACTATTATTTCACAAATAATAATCCACCGACACGTGAACTTGTCTGATTCGTGTACCAATGTGTAACTCTTCGGATCGTACCGGGTTGTGTTACGTTGACTTCGACTTTAATTACTATTGGACATACCATATGTCAAACAGAGAGGAGTGGAAAAGAGGAGGAGATGTGAGATTAGTGTTTTGGAGAGAATACGTCAATGGGATTATATTAATTTATTAAAAAAAACAAATTAAAAAAATTTAAAAGAAAGCTCCACATGATGCCATATGGCACATTCAATGGGTGAGAGGTTACTCCCATTGAATGTCATGTCATCAAGAGGCTATTCTTTTATATATAGTTATTGATTTTTTTTATATTTTTTTAACATTATTACAAGTCTTAAACAAAATACGACGTCATCTCGTTCTTAATCCGAGCCAAATGGTTTGACTGACCCAACCAATGAATCAATAACGCGCCCGATTCAATGTCAGTCCGGTGTTAAAACACTAGTTATGGCTATAGATTTCCAAAAATGAAAATATTAGATTTTCATTATGCATTTGTAAAGAAGGTGACTTACTTTTGTTGATTATATAAAACTTAGTTTGATATCTTTTTTAGTATGCCCCGACAAGAACCAAGAAAAGTAATTATATTAGTGATGAAAAGACGACCCATAAAAAAATTTCGACCCTCAAAAAAATAATTTGACCAAACACGCCCTCTACTAGCTTGACATAGTTCATTGACTTAAACATGGCACGATAACGAGTGTTTGCTATTCATGAACGTGTATCCAGTTTGAGAGATATATAGAACCAGAAATCAAACGTATGTATGTATGTATATTAAGTAAAGACATCTTCCTTAAAACACTATTTGTTATGTTCTAAACACAAAATCCAAGTGAATATCAACAACTATATATATAAACATAACCTCGTATATGGTTTAGTTCATCTAGGTGCAATGGTGGGAACAACACCACTAACAAGATCACTGCCTGAAATGTCAGTGGAAACATAAGGGTTCTTGCTTGCTGAAGCTGAAGCTGAAGATGATGACACATTTTTCCCTGATTCTGTATTGATCGAGGAGTCATTGGTTCGTGAGTCGGATTCTGGCATCATATGCCAAATGCTTTCAAGTTCCCGGACAACCTCGGCCATTGATGGTCGCTCATCGGTGTCTTCCCGACAACAATTGATGGCCAAAGTCACAAACTTTTCCACACATTCAGATGGATATGATCCCATTTTTGCATCAATGATTGAGAATATCATGCCTGATCTATATGCAATATTAACCTGATAAATAGATTGAACAAAGATCATTCAGTTAATCTGATTTTCTAGCATTGAAAATTTGAAACTAAACTCTAATTGAAACTTGATACCTCTCTAACGATATTCTTTCCATGTGTGATCGGGTGCATCCCTGTCAAGAGCTCAAGAAAAACCACACCTAAACTATAAACGTCACTTTTGTCTGTTAGTTTATGAGTCAAGAAATACTCCGGGTCCAGATATCCCTGCAAAAGAACAGGTAATAGTTTTAGTATTACATGGTTATACTGTCAATTTTACCGCCTAGAACTAGCATCACCTTGTCAACAACACTATATTATATTTATATTATATTAATATAATATAATAAATGATGCTTACCGGAGTTCCCTTAACAACTGTTGACACATGGCCAGGAACAATTCCTTCCATGTCAGCAACTGGAGCCAGTCTTGAAAGTCCAAAATCAGCGACTTTTGCAATGAGTTGTGAGTCCAATAAGATATTTGTGGCCTTAATATCTCTATGAAATATCGGAGGATTAGCTTCAGTATGTAGGTACAGAATGCCCTTGGCCGAACCCAATGCAATTCTTATTCTCATTGCAAAACTAAAGGATTCTTTATACTTTTCTGTAACTAATAAACAAAACACACATGAGATAATCATCTCAGATAATGTGATTTCGATAATCACAACAACAGATAATAGAAAGAAGATTATTGAGACATACCTGATAAATGATCTCTGAGAGTGCCATTAGACATGAACTCATAAACCAACATCTGCATGCACAAATCCATTTACTTATGAACGGGCTGATTTAGGTTATTATTTGTCCCTAATGGGTTGAAAAGCGCCCATTTCGTACAAGTTTAAACAAACTAAATTGTTATTGAAATAATATAGTTTTTGTAATCATATCTCACATATTTATAAAAAGTGGACAAATATTTTTTAGTCCTCCTGACCGGGCCAATTTCGACATGTTTTAAAAGCAGCCTGTTATCCAAGCTGTCAAACCCACCCGTTTTTTACCTCTAAAATAAAACAAAATGAAATAATTTTACCTGCTCGCCTTCTTCATCACAGAATCCAAGCAAAGAAACCAAATTTCTATGATGTAATCTTGATAGTAACTCTATTTCTGTAAGAAATTCTTTTTCACCCTGTAGTGATCCCTCCTGGGCACGTTTAATGGCAACAACTGTACCGTCAGTAAGGATGCCTTTGTATACTTTTCCATATCCGCCTTGCCCTACTTCACTACCAACATCAAAATTGTTTGTAGCACGTTTCATTTCCTCATAACTGAAGCTTTTCACACCTTCAATCTTAAGGGAGGCCCTAGAAACTGCACAAATATATTGGTCTTAAATATGTCAAATGGGGTGATGTTGATGTGTAACAGATGACATTGTTCACATGGACTTGAAGTTTGTTTGATGTTTGGCCTATATAGTCAAAGTATAGTAGCCTACTTTTTTTTTTTTGGGATCAGACAGTCTATGTGACACCTAGAGTGGAAATTCTGACCCGTTTACTATTGAAACGGATCTGTTTGAGTTCTGTTGAATCTCAACGGGTAAAACTTAAATAAAAAAGACCTAAAAGTCGCCCAAAGTGAACTTTTACTATAAATAATGTCTTTTCTAATCACATTAGTTATTACCCAATCTGAGCCATTTTACCGCATCTAATCTAAAAACACTAATATAGAAAATACATAAGTTTACTACTCACCATGACGTCTCTTTGAAACTGCATGATATTTTTTCCTTTGTGATCTTAAAATATAAAGTGAAACAAACGCAGAGAGTAAAACTGCACCAACAACAGCGCCGATCACAATGCCTGCCACTGCACCCTTGCTTATACCAGAAGAAGAAGAAGGGGAAGTGGGAATGACTGCAATTAAATTCAGAATTAATAATATGAAAATATCACCCAGCCTGTATTTATCAAAATTAGTATCCTCCATCTAGGTAGGGGTGTAAATGATTATTATTTATCAACTATTTTGTATGCATTTATAATTATTTATAATTATCAGTTCCATACATCATATTCTGTAAATTATTTTATTATTTCTATACATTATGTAAATACATATTTTAAGTAGCAGGCTCATGAAGTCATGTGCCTAGTCGAGCTCGAATGGAGGCTCGAGCTCGGGTTCAATTAAGCTCGGCTCGATTCGAGCTTTTGACAAGCTGATCCCGAGTAGCTCACGAGCCGTTCACACCCCTACCACCTCCATCCATGAAACATCCAACCAATTTTGAACTTAATGAAACTGGGTGTCAAAACTGATTAATTAACCCTAAAACAAAATCGGTTTATCCAAACACTAAGCCAATGATTATGGTTTCAGATAATCATTTCCAAAATGAAAATTTAAAGAATTAATAAGATTTGGATTATCGGAAACTTACAATCTTTATAAGGATCCGATAATGTGAAATTGATCAGCTCATAAGGCCCAAATATTTCACTATCTGGAATCTGCCATTGTGTGAACAAGCTTCGAATCCGAAGGACTTCACTCCTATTAAAAACACTAGAATTGTTTCCAGTATATACAGGAAAGATCTTCAAATACATGCGTAATCGAGGACCCTTCTGCCATTCGTATGTAAGATCAAGTTGAAAATGATTTACTTTTAAACCAGAGGTTAAGTAAACCTCAAATGGGTAAAAATATGCTAGAAAATCTGAAAATCCAGGGCTTTTTAACCGGTAACCGATAAGAAGTGGTGCAGCACAGAAGCATGGTGTAGGTGATCCTGGAGCATATTCGAAGTTAGGTGGCGGGCATGATTGAGGTGGACAGTTTTCAGTTGAGTTTGATGGGATGCTTTGCTGACGGTTGACTAATGCAGTTGAAGACCGACAGAATCTTTCCATGCTGGCGTTAGAGCATGCAGGGTTCCCTTGAAGGCTGAACATATTTAAACATGTAAAACAGAAGTTTTTTTTGTTTATGATATATCTATAATAATAACATGAATATTTTTGGGAATATAAATTTAGCAAAAACCTGAGGGTGACATTTGGAGGGAGGATAAGGCTGCCTGAAATGCCTGCAATATTGTTGTTTTGTACATCCCTGCAATACCATAGATGATATAGAGCAAGACCAGACACTTTTTACTGATAATAATACTCCATTGTTCGCAACATATCCTTCTTTTGCAAATTTCAGTATTACTTATACTCCAGTTTTTATGCAAATGATTGTAATCTATTGGACAACTTTGTGACTCTGGGGGGTATGGGATGGGGGTGTATGTATATAGATAAGAGTTCATTGGAAAAGACATTGGTTACAAATTTGAATCGGTCGGTGAATTAGAGTTGACAATTTCGATTATTATTAAGTCAATTTGGTAAGTATTATTTCTCAAAAGGGTCAAATAAAAATATTTAGCTAAAAGGGAACATGCCAAAATTTGCTCATTTTAAATGCATACAACCTCTTGATAGTTTTTATCAAAAGATTAATAAGTACTACTGTAATATGCTGTTTTTTTTTAAATCACAATTGACGTATTAATTATTTGTAAAAACATTCATAAAAATGCTTCTGGTAACACGTTTTGACCTTTATAAAATCATTTTGACCCGTTACCACCTGATCAACCAACACATCTTTCCACACACACACCCAGTGTGAATGCTCATGAATAAACAAGCAGGACACAAATATAAAATATATATATGTGTGTGTGTGTGTGTGTGTGTATAGAGAGATAACAAGGGAGTGGTTTTGAATTTCAAGTCTTACAAGGTAAGTTGTTCAGTTGAGTTGAAAGTTCTATTTTGCCAAATATTGGAAGGAACTGAGCCATTTAATGAATTGTTGAAAAGAGACCTGCAGTGTATAATGAAACAACAAACAAATGTTTATGTTTCTCAAAGTTTTAGATTTGAAAAGCAACCAAATAGAAGGACAAAAGAAAAGAAGAATCCTCCTCACAGTCTTTGTAGATTAGGAAGGCCTGAAAAGCTGGGAGGAATAGTTCCGGTAAGCTGATTCCTTGACAGATCTCTGCATGATTTTATCACATAAAATGGTTCAATTATTTGGTAGATGATAAGTATAAAAAAATAGACTAGTAGACCCTCTTACATTGTTGTGATGGCATCAGAAAGATTCATGTCTGGTATGGATCCATTAAGATTGTTATTACTGAGGTCTCTGAAAGATAACAGTCATACAGAAGCATGATAAAATGTCACTCAAAATATCCAAGAATTATTGCATACTTACATATAAGCAAGATTCGGTATCCTGCTAAGATCCGGGATTGGTCCTTGCAAGGTGCAATTTCTTAAACTCCTGGCATAGACAACAGAAAACAAAACCAATATATCACAAGCCTGCAAAAACTTTATTTGCCTACCTTTTGATCAAATCCAAGAGTAAACTGGAATTAGCTAAAAAAGTCATATATTAGCTAAACCGAACAGCATGAAAACCGGTTATTCTTTTCGTACAGCTGAGATGGATAGGTTCAGGTCGGGTTGACCAGCTAATTTTCTTACCACTTATATCTTACGAATGCCTTAACTATGATTGGAAAACAACACAGATTTAGACTTTACGCAACTTTCAATCCATTATACTCAATAGACTCATCCCCCTTTTAGATAAAACTTTTATTGACTTTGAAATAAAACACAACCCAGATTGACCCATTCGCAAGAAATAGGTCGAAAATAATTTCCACCTCTACATTTCGTATCCACCATAATAGGCAGGTATTTGTTGCATTAGTCCAGAGTTGTAACATTGCAGTGCTTAAAACATATTTTCTGCAGATTATATAATGACATACTTGAGCATTTGATTATAAAATTAACTAGTTAAACAGGAACCAATGTGCAAACATGAAAAATGAAATTGAACTTACAACTTTAACAACTGAAGCATGTTGCCATAAGAGGGAGGTATAGTTCCATCAAAGTGGTTGTTGTCAAGTTGGCTGCCAAAGAAAGCAAAGTATTTATGTATGGATAAGATGCTATTAGATGGTAACAAAAATCAATTATATGAAAAAGACCAAAAACATGGCACATCTAGAACCAAGTAATTCAGAATGAGCTTGGTATGCCTATTTTCATGATTCTTATCAGCAAAGTTCTAAATTTCTTGCCACCTCTAGTCTTTTAAAGAAGGATAGCATACAGTATAAGCAGGTTTGGAAGTTCACTGAGCTGTGGAGCAAGATAGCCTGATAAGTTGTTATTGTCAAGCAGCCTGCAACATATGCCACGTAGGTCAGAGTTAAGTCAGCATTGAGAAAGTCAAAGCATCAACTTACATGTGAACAAGTGACGGCAATCTAGATAGCTCAGGAGGAATTTGCCCACTAAGCGAGTTATTGTTCATATGGCTGCCCACAGGACGCGTAAGTCATTACAAAAATTAAATAGAAACTAAAACATAAAAATAAGAATTAAATACACGGTGGTCCATGTAGTATGTCTTTGTTACCAACTTTTCAGAAACACGGGTTTGGCCTTAATATGGACATACCACAGTGTAATTATTTTAAAAATATAGGAACAGAATCCATACAAGTGCTTTGTCTTGTTCAAGTTTGCAAATGACGTCGGTATTTCTCCAGATATGTAGTTTTGATCTATTTGTATGCGGTCCAGAGTAGGGAGATAACCAAGCTCTTCTGGCAATGAACCTGTTAGTAGATTTCCATTCAAGAGCCTGCATGCATATATTAATTAAGGAAAGAATACATCATGAATGCAAATAAACAATGAATGAAGAAATCAACTTACAAAAGTGTCAAATTTGTAAGTCCGCCGATCTCTTTTGGTATACTCCCGGTTATCTGGTTCCACATGACATCCCTTCAAGATGAAGAGCATAGACGCATGAAAAATAAAAAAAATAAAAAAATCCTAAAAAAGAAATACAAGGTAATAGTGTAATGTCGGGCTCACAGTATTTCCATATGAGATAATTGGCCTAGAGCAGGAGATAAAGTTCCTGAAAGATTGAGATTCAGTAGCTGCCTGCAAAAAAATAAAAAATAACACATCCGTTGGGGGTAAAACATTCACAATAAAATGGATCGAAATTGCCCCTTGTACATACAATTCTCGGACATGAAGATAGTTGTCATATAGGGTTGTGTTGAAGCACAAGACCCCAGTCCAATTTGATACACATGGATCTCCACGATCCCAATTACGGAGACTGTTCTCTCTGTCAGTAAAGCTCTGCCTAATTGCCTTGAGTGCTGTCACTGCACACCAATAGACAAAATTATCGTAAAGGATAAAATATCTCTACAACAATTTTAACCATGATAACTAATTCTTGTAAGTAATTAGTTAGGAACATAAGTTGTTGCATTCATTGGTCGGTCATCTGGGCATTAAACTAGGCAAACAAATAATATAATTCTGACGGAATGATTTAACATTTCCTTCCATATATGCGAATTGTGATCAGAGAAGATGTGTAGTAGTAGCCTTGATCAAGTGATACACATACAAACATAGCCAAGACTCTCGTAGCAGAGCTATTAGTAGGTGGGTTTGTGCGTGGACGGTTGGATGAGGGAAAACCTTTCCAGTTTCCTCTATCATAGTAGTATATAAAAATGAGGAAAACATGTATTTTGTTAAGTAAGTATATAAAAATGAGGAAAACAAAGTAGTACCTTCAGCAGGATGAGTAGATTGAGAGTCTGCAAGAACAAGAAGAAACAACAAACTTATGGAGCTCCAGACCACTCTGAACCTTGTTAATTCTGTCATCTTGAAAGTCAACACCTATCCTATCCAAACAAGACAACAATAATATAATTCCAAAATAAGAGCTCAGCTCAAATATCACAAGGGGATATTTCATGAATGCTTCTTCAGTAATATAAGACTTTTATGGATGATGTGAAAAGAATAATAATAAGTAAAAACATTGAACTGGTAAACTGTAATCAAGCTCATAATGATGACGCTTGCTGCCATTGTTTTCAATATAACACATCATCTTTCACCAAACATGTAAGAATAATTATATTATAAGTTTATAACTCTATCAAGTATCAACATGGTGGTCACCTATATTGACTTTTGTGCTTCCGTGGACTTGGTTAGTTTGTTGTTTGCCAGTGGTGACGTCTCATCTATCACGAAATGACACGTCTCCCACTTTTCCTTCTTTTAGAATGTTTCAACATTTGACCCTCACATTTGCTGAAGCTACGGTTTCGACCTTTGACTTTGCTAACAGTCACCATTAGTCCTCAAAAACCACCTAGTAAAATGATACAACTCGAGATGAAGTTAAATGGGTTAGGTTAATGTTTGTAATAAACAGGTTCACTTCAGAATGTAAATGGATTGGTGTGTTAATGACACTACTAAAACGTTTCTAAACGTGTTCAACACATTTAAGCCGTTTATGACACATACCTTTTGTGTTCTACTCACATAACTTTTTTATGACACGCATAACAACTTTAACTTGTCGTATTAAATGGGTTAATAGAAAGACATTACATGTTAATTCACCGTTTATCAAAACAACAGTTTTATTATTTTGTAAATAGTTAAAGAGGCACTTACATATATCCCATAAAGTATTACTATAGTAAATATGTTTTTGTAAGTTTTAGTAACCTTGTTATCGTTTCTTGCTTATATCTTATTATTTTTATTTGTGTTTAGTGAATCATATTATTGAAATGGTTATATTGAATAGTGTAAAATGTGTTGTGCTATGTCATTCGTGTAAATGAAAGGGTTATCTTTAATCATGTTAACCGTGTCACGTTGTGTAACTCGTGTTGGAAATGGTGTGATTAATAATGCGACTATCAAAGTACGATTCAAAAAATTACACTTTGAACTGAAAACATAGAAATAATATTTAACTGTTAAATTATTAATCACAAATAAACTTCAATTGAGAAATAAATATTTAGCGAAATATTTATCCAATAGATTATTACAAATAATTGGTGTTGATTGTTTAGGAAACAATAGATTGGAAGTGGATTGATTAAACGGATTAATCAAATGAATCGTTTTAGGACTTGAACCATATAATAATAATTATTAGAGAATAATTATTACGGCATTATCGAATAATGGTTGTTCGATATTACTTGATGGTAATAGATAGTTGTCGGGACTCGATGATTATGACGGGTTAATATTATGATAATTTTTATGTAAAGAGTTAAATAATAATCTTATTATTATTTGATAATAATACTACCAATACAAAGGTTTCTAATTAAAGTGTTAATTATAAAACATGGTGGACTTGTAATTAATTAGTTAATTACAATTACTTAAGTCCTTGGAGGACAAGCCAAGAGATTAGGGACTTAGATGCAAGTTTTATTATTATATAATAAACCTTATGAAAACCCTAATCTCTCTTATCAATAGTTTGCTACCTCCATAATATTATTAAGAATAATATTCGCAAAACCTTACCCCACAACCAACACTTGTGCCGCCACCGTCGACCACCCTCTTCCCCTCGATAACCACCCAACGCACCACCACCATCACATGCGCCACCCATCACCCACCCTAGCCTCTCTCTCACTCACGCGTCGACACCCACAAAGTCGTTGGTGTCACGCGCATCCCCGTAGAGAGTGTTTGGGTTGTGTGCCTTGTTCTTGGTTGCTTCATGTAAGGCCCCATCCATTTTAAAGCAATTAATTAACAACTAATTTAGTTTTGGTCCCAGTTTAGCATAGTTTTTTTTTTGTTATTAAACAATATTTACACGTCCGGATCCCTTGAAGATCTGCACGTGTTATTTATAGTTCGACATGTCTAAGCTTGACTACCATAAAAAGACATTACGTGTCACTACATCATTATTGTTTTACTAAAATGTCCACACGGCGTGCGAAGAGGTAATCATATCTTTATTCACAATAGTGATCTTTGTCTCGAGTGTGTTGGGTTTCATGCTTGGTCCGTTTTGCGTCCGGCTCTGCTCACCACAAATACACACGATAAACAATTAGTATTTGGGATTAACGGGTCAAACCATTTCAAACAAATAAACAAATATTTTGTGTTTAAAACCCGCCGTAAGCTACGGCTAGATGGCCGTATAAAATAGACCGAATTCTAACAAGCCAAGCTAGTTTGAGGAAATATCCTCTACTCAGTTTTCCTCTGGTCTAACTATCCTCTAGTCTGAGGAAACATCCTCTGCTCATTCTTTATCTGGTCTGAGCAAACATCCTCTGCTCATTCTTCCCCCGGTCTAAACAATCCTCTGGTCTGAGCAAACATCCTCTGCTCATTCTTCCTCTGGTCTGAACAATCCTCTGGTCTGAGCAAACGTCATCTGCTCATTCCCTTACAATTACGGCCTTGAGGATTGTTCATGCGACAGTATTCAATCAAGTTCTAATCAACACTGTCCAATACCGTATTATGACTCTGTTTATAGATTTAGCCTTAAGTAAAACTTTAAAATTCCTAACATGCCCTTTTAGGCTTATATTTCAATTTAATCACTTATGGCGACTCAACTTAGTAATACTTAATTATTTTTGACCCATTAGCTTGTTTGAAAGCCTCTAATCCTTTACAGACTTAGTATTTCACCAACTTCATGAATTCACCATTTTAAATCGCATCTAAGCGTGTTAGCACGCATTAGACACACTTACGGAAAACGACTCACCGATTTGACACCCGCATTTCATGTGGGTGGTTTTTGTCCACATTTACCTGCCTAAGGTCCTACTTTACCCTACGGACTTACCCGGTAGCGTTGACCCATTCCATATCATTCGAATCATCCATATGACCCATAGACATCACGTGCCCTTTTTCGTTCCAAGTCATCAACCTGTGAAAATCCTTAATTTGCACATATTAATATCAGGGAATCCAAATGGTGTCATACCACCATTTGGCACGTCTAGCCTTTTAAATCTTAATGCTTAATTATGAAAGCATCATGTACCGGGTTCAATTGATGTTCACATCATCTTTTGACCCATTTTCCTTACCTTTCAACATTTCAATATTTAAATTTCAAATCTTGGGCTCACGTGATATTAACCTCACTTGACCCATTATAACAACACTCAGTCATCTTTTGGACGTCCCGACGCGGACTTAACCATTTTCTCTCATTTTGGTGATTCTAACCCATTGCAAGCTAGAATCCCATATTTCATATTTTTCTCTAAAGTTTAAACACCCATTCTTTGTTAATAACGCAAACTCCATAATTGACAAAGGTTTACACAATCCTTTTGGTTTCTAAGAGACTTATATTTAAGATAAGTTACTTACCTTGGCCTAAATTAAGCATTCCTTGACCCGTTTAGTTCGTTTGATCCAATTTGTTCCAAGCCTCCACCTAGCTTGTCAAGATCACAGCACTATACTCAAGATTAATTTAAGTTAGTCATTGTGTCAAATAACCAGCTCATATCATAAGTTCTCACACACCCATTTCATTCAAATTTAGGTTTAGGTTAGTTTGACTTCTAGGAGTCAAACTAACCTTTTACATGTTTGTATGCACTACGTATAAGGCAATAGTCCTAATCATGAACTATCCCTTTTAAACATAGCATTTATTAGTTCTATTGCACATTCCAACTTTTCACTCAACATCTTAAATGGTGAGATCTTAACATACAACTTTTTATCTATTTTTTTTTTCAACTAGACATTTATACAAACACTTGGTGTGCATGTTCTTTTAACCACCAATTTTCTTAGTTAACATATTGTATGGAATCCTCCATAACACCATATCCACTCTCAATATACAATGATCATTCAATAATGCAATTTCATCTTCTAATCACTATTTTAATGTGGGATTCGCCAAAAGGCCATACCCAAGTTTTACAACTAATCATCCTTCACATAACAAAACAATCACCTATAAGTATTGTTATTCTTTACTAAATGAGACATGTTTGAGATCCCCTAAAGCTGGGGTAACCTCTAATGACTGATAATTTCACGTTTTAACCAAAACCCGTTATTGTCACCATGACCTAGCATGGATAAAACCTCAAGCTATATCAAATAAAAGGTACCTTGGTGTTTATTAGACCTTAGATGACCCATATTTGGCTTCATGCACCTGAATGGACCTTCATCTGCCCTTGATTCAAGTTGAATTGGTGATTTTAGGATTTGGGGGAAGAATCCCCCTTTTCCTTTTCTCTGTATTCGACACACACACACACACACACTTGTGTGTGTTTTATTGTTTATCAATGTTATTTATTAAATTCAAGTTCACCACATTGGCAACTATAGCCCCTCAACTAATCCCCCAATGTCATTTTCTTATAAAACTAACTAATCAAGTTAGTTTGCCAATATCATTTACTCATTCATATAATTAATAACATTAACTAGGTTATTTTCATATTAGAACATAACCCACATTCTTGTTATTTAAATCTCGTTTTATTATTTGCTAATCACGCCTAATGGCGTAATTAAGCGAAACAGAAATTTCGGGGTGTTACACTTCATTACGCGTGTATGTGTGTTCGAGTGCTCGGGTTTTCGTGTTGATAGAGATCTATACGGGTGTTCTTGATGATTCTTGAAGTTTGGTAATTTGCTAACTAGAGTGGCGTTCGTAGATCCATCTTGCGATCTTTTGGTATTTCGTTAAGGTAGTTTTCTAAACACCTAACGGTTGTGATTATATTATTTGTTCTTGATTTGTATTTGGATCACTGGATTGGGATTGCGTATTAGATTTGAATAATAATAATAATATATTGTCTTTGGTATGATACGCTTCTGCTTTATTTATTGATAACTATGGCTATAGCAGAGGTTTGGAGGTATAATATTAGTATGGTGGCTGTTATGGACGATTATGGTTGTGATTATGAGAAGTAGGGTGTTAAAAATCGATTTTATAATGGATTTAAGTCGGTTTCCCGAACTGTTCCTGTCGAACAACCGTTCACATAGTCCGAACGGTCGTTCACCTAGACAAGGCCCGTTTCGGGTGGGCTGGTTTAGCGTATTGCACGTTTTCTTCAATTTAGTTGTTATTTGGGACCCTACCAAGGCGTAACCCCCTGTTTTTAGATCCAAACCATCCTATCGGTTCATCGGTTACAAGTTTGATGACACATTCGGTTTAAATAACATAATCACACAACAGTTTACACATAGTTTCACATAAACACGTAATTGCAAATAATATCAAAGAATTATTTCACAATTATCCATTTTATCACTTCACCAACGTTCAGGGTTCGATACTCGTGTACGTAGTCAAGTAATTCCCCAAATTACCTTCTTATGCAGTTATTAACCTATAACTGTGCAACGTGTGACTCACCTAACTTGTAGATGCATTTTGTGTCTATTGCATTCGGATTACATCGAAGAATTTGAAGATTGTTAGTTTTCTGATTTGGTTCGGATAGTCGAAGGGTCGAACCAACTTATTTAGGGTCGAATGAAGTTTGTCATTTTTGGTTCGAGCTTTGTCATGGTCGAATGGGTTCATTCGACCTCACGATAGGTCGAATGAAACTGTATATATATATATATATATATATATGTGTGGTAGTTGTTGACGGTTATAGAGTTAGTTATTCAGTTGAGTGTGTGTCCTAGAGAGTTGAATTTCACCTTTAAGTGTGTGTTTTCTTTAACTTGTACCTGTAAACGTTTTATGATCTTAATGTTAATGAACTATCTATAACCACATTATAACGATAAAGTTTTTGTTGAAGACATTTTTGTGTATGTCTAATTTTTTTATTATTATTATGAAGAGTGGACGAGAATGTCGTTTTGTTTCGAGTAGAGTGGCCACATGTAGTATACCAGACATGGAGGGTCCTTTGACTTCACTTGAAAACTCAAATAAAATCTCTACATATCGAGAGATGGCCACGTTTGTTCTACAGGATAACTCAAAAGGCTATCCAAAATCAAGCGTGAGTGTTCTTGAAAGGGAAACGACCTAGAGATGACGGTGCTAGGTTCGAGTCTTGCAGGAGACAAGAATTATTGGAACTTTCTGTGGCACCACCCCAAATCGTTTTCCAGTTAGTGGAATGGTGAGGGTTATGCCCGGTTTCGGAAACACTCCTCTCTCATTTAATTGGTCATTAAAAGAAAGAAAGAAAGAAAGAAAGAAAAACTGCCCGGATATATTTTGGTGTTCTTGCCTGATATTGAAACTCAAAGTTAGTTTCAACTCTTCCGTCTGTCATTCCAATGTGTTTGGAAAAAGAAATTTTATTACTAAGTTTTCTCTATTCAAACTCTTTAAAATGGCTTAAATGCAAACCCAAGGATATTTCCATAAATTGATGGTATCTAATGATTTAAAATTATCGCAAATGAAGATTAGAATTCAACTAGAAATTAACCCGCCGCGCGTTGCGGCGGCAACGTGTGGCAGATGGAATTGTGTGCTACTCACAACGCGTTATGTAGACCGTTTGTTACGTACATCCATTGTATTGTTTTCAGACAATCGATGTGTCTAAACATTATATGTTCCAATGTGTTATAACCCAAATGCATCCAAACTCAAAAACTAAAAGAAAAACAAAAACCAAAACCGTATCTTTTGCTCAGGATTTTCCAAAATCAACATTTTCTAAAAACAGATCTACCTCCCTAATAAAGGAGTAACTCGGGCGACACATGGCCTCTTACCAGAGCCTCCACATATGCTCCACATAGGCTCCAACTAGACATCTACGTGTCCATCACACAAACCATCTTAAAAATACACGCGCCCGACTCGGTTACTATCATGACCCGCCAACAATTAAACCCTAATGTTTTGTCTATCACTTTTCCGATTTGAATCCGCCTGTTCTCCAGACCTGGTCATTCTCTGCATATCCAAGCAAAGCACTGGATCTCCTTTCTCAAGGTAAACACTCGTCGGCTTTCTTCCTCATAGTTTTTCTTTTTTATCGCAAATATATATTTAATCGCGACATGGCAATCGTTACAGACCCGTAAATTCT
The DNA here is from genome assembly GCA_032199755.1 of Ambrosia artemisiifolia. Classification (NCBI taxonomy): domain Eukaryota; kingdom Viridiplantae; phylum Streptophyta; class Magnoliopsida; order Asterales; family Asteraceae; genus Ambrosia; species Ambrosia artemisiifolia. The sequence goes on from CM063521.1 coordinate 27,971,979, forward strand.
TCATAATCCTAATCGGAATACAATCAGGGGTGTTCAATCAAGGTAGACATTGTTCCTATCCTCACCATTTTTTTTGCTTAAAAACCAAATCTACAGATGGATTTTCTTTAAATCTTCATGGTTAAAGAAAATTTAATGGCTTAGGTTTGTTTGGTGTCAAAAATCCTAATAATAACCTTGATTATTATATACTAGGTTAGAGTCCAGTGGGAACCCACGGTACATCTACAAGTAAAATGAAAAAAATTCTATAAAAAATGTAGTTTGCAAGTTCTTTTATTTATTTAAAGTTACGTAATACAATTCGATATGTCAACCAACTAAAGTTTGATTTGACAAAATTTATAAACAAAGGCTAAAATCAAATGAATAATACCATGTTTATTCTAATAACCAAAGCTTACTTTGATTGTATGCTTACCGAACCCCATCTAGATTTTGTAATATCACTTGTGGAGATTATTAATGCTCTTTAAACTGGTTTTATTCCAAAGGAAATTATTAATGTTCAAATATAATAGTGATGCCATCTATTATACTTTGTAATTTTGGCATGGGAACATTTAAAGACCATTTTAGGACATTGATGGAATCTTCTCAATCTTATATGCTGTTATGATTGATAAGTCATGTTCATTAACTTGAATACACACAAATAAGGAATCTATGTGTAAACTATCTATTTCTACAAGACCAAAAAGGAATTTTTTTCTAAACTATTATAATAAATGTTGACTTCAATGTTTGAAAGCTGATTTTGTGGCCATACTACAATTTATTGTCAAGACAAGTCCACTATTACTACCGCTAGTGTGAGGCAGTATATAATGATGATAATATATTATTAGTCAACACAAACCAACTATCAGTTCACGATACTACATCTGAAGAACGTTTTATTTTATTGGTATATAATGTACATATACACATATATGTGTGTAGAATTAGAGTTACCAATGCAAACTGGACGCGAGATGTGTTATCATACTCGAGTTAGTCTTAGTAAAGGATTCTTGAGGAGAGACAGCAAATAGAATTCCTATTAATAAGACCAAACTTACTCGTTCTAAAGAGATTGTACCCATTAAATATTGTGACTGTGGCCCGTTGATTCGGCCCGTTCCCCTTTTAGCTATATCAGTTGAATCTTGAGCATGTTGTTCTTAACGTTAACCATATAACTCTTTATAACTGCAATGCCAGTACCTCCACTTCTTTCACTATATCAAAACCAATTAGTTTTAACCCCCTTAAAATAGAAAGTTATAAAAAATGTTAATATTCCTTTTACAAATACATTTGCATCTATTATTTTAGGACGAATTGCATAATTAATAAGAAGCTTTGGCTCCATTCTATTGTGGTGACCACCTTTTTTTAGTAAAAAGAAAAAGAAAAAAGAAACCCTTGAGCATCATAAAAAATTATTCATTTGGAAAAGAGAAAACAATATGTAAAATGTCATTAAATAAAAACCACACATTACAAATAAATCCAACATCTATAATATTTTATGCTAAAAACAAACTTAATCACCAAGAAACGTATTTAGACTCTAATTAGGAGACCAAATAAACTACATCAAATAACTGATTTTATACTAAAGCTCTTAAGTAACGCAATAATGGATATATGAACCAAGTAAAGTTTAATGTGACAAAATTTATAAACAAAGATTGGAATCAAAAGAATTTATCATATTTATTCTAATAGAAATGTGTCACGCCCCTGAGAAAATGAAAAGTGACGGAAGATGTATAACATGAAATAACTATATCATATTTAATTAATACTTCTAAAACAAACTCAAAGCAAATATCACATAGTATTTAACTCTTGTTTGTGCACGAAGTAAACTACAATTACAAAGGAAAAAAGAAGAAGTTATACACATAATTCATTCAACGATGAATACATAAATCTCACAACAAACCACAATATTACCAAATCAATTATCAATAGAATATGCGAAACAAACATAAACATGGCTTCAAACCAAAATATTACAAAATCTTTATCCATATTATATGCCAAACCCAATTGTAGACCAACATTCTCTTTATCTCCAAATCTAAACATACAAACAACACAATATAACTAATAAAGATTAGTTTTTGAACAATATGATTACAAAAGATTTAATTGAACATTAATATAGTTTTTGAACAAAATGATTCAAAGGCTTAACTGATGCACCTCAAAACCATAATTAACAAACACAAAAAGTAAAACACCACCCCATTATTTATTCTATACAAAATTTCCATTATAACGTTTATCTTACTAACTAGATTGCCCCCCCGCGCGTTGCGGCGGGGGAATCTAGTGATTATGAAGGCCTTAAAATCTTTACCACGGAACCAATATTGCAGTCCATTCGTCTAAATCTAATACATGCTTACAAACCTCCAAAGAGAACCAAAACAAAGAGATTAAATACCTTAGGTATAGTATCTTCAAGGGGAGCTCCTATTATCATTTCTCTTAATGGTTTTGCAACCTATACGATTTGGTAGTAAAACGTTAAAAAAATATCGAACACAAATAGCGCAACTACCGAAGATGATCACAACGAAATTGAAAATTCCATCGTATAAACTACAACATTGGATGTTATAAATTTATAATCACAATATCATTTTCAAATTAAGACAAACTTACCGGTATAGGAGTGAAAGTGGATGCAGCTCCTATTCGCATGCTGGCCTTGTGAGAGAGAGTATTTGTCGTCTAGTTCAGGGCATGGGTAACCTTGAATTTTGTAGCACGAATGCAGACGAAGCCTTGTGTTAATGGATTTTTTGTCTACGCCCTTGGCTGCAGCCTGTATTCCCCTCCCCTGTAAACATATTTTCTTAGTATTATGTCGCTTATGATTATCGAATTAGCAACATTTAAGCATCATATTCATTGTAAAACACCAGGTTGTTTAGAGATAACACACTCGACAACATCAGCAGTCCAAAAGGTGATTCATGCCGACCCGGTAAAGACAATATGTTCTCAACTTACCTGTTGAAAAAATGAATAATATGAATCTTTAGATGCCTAACATGTCGATGACCTGGAATGTAATAAATACAAAAAGAAAATGATTAATATTGTGTTAAAAAACTTTCATCCTACTGCAAATGTTTTGGCTCATATATTGAAAACATAAAACTAACAATATTATCCTCAAATTCAATGGTATGTCAAGCTTTCACTAACAAACTTGACTATTTATCCTACTGCAAATGTTTATATAAAGACGACAATCCGATATAATTCAACTTTTTATCATCAAAATATAAACAACTGCCTAACTCTTTCCATTTCTTGATCTACCGCCATTCTATACAACTTCGATATAAAACTAAATACTTATGCGCGCATCTCCTATTCTTCGCATACTAAATCAGTTTTACATCAGTCTTAACTCTCTAACAGTATTTGACATTGAAATTAATATCCTTTAATCCAAAAAGGCATAACCGAACACACGGCCACAACCTTACACATCAAAACTACCCAAAACAACAAACTCTGCCCAACAAATCAACCAAATTCCAACCCAATAACTTAAAAAAAACAAAAAAAAAAACAGTAATCACGTAATACAACAAAACTTATAAGCAACAGTAGTATATACCTCATGTGCTATGTGTGGTCTAAAAATAATAAACTAACCTAGACACCTAGTAATATAAAACAGACTCCACTAAACTAGACCACACGACAGGCAAGTGTACCTATCAATGCAGTACAGACTAAGTAAGTCCGAGTATCGAACCCACATGACACTAATAGAAAACAAAACTAGACTCAACTAAGACTTAAAATAAATAGTTTAAAAGTTGATTTTTGGTTTTTTTTTAAATAATTAATTAAAATAAATAAAATAATTAAATAGGATAAATAGACAGCAAGGATAATTGAGGAAAATATTAGGGTAGGAAGGCAACTACACGCAAACTCATAACTCTCGGTAATGGAAAACTGAATGGCTACCAGATTTAAAGATAACTTAAGAAACCCTAAGACGTGCTAGATCTCCTCCCGGTCTCACCAACACGGCCCAAAGAATCATAAGGAATAAAACACTAGCTATCTAGCTCGGATCACCTCCCGGTCTCACCTTACTAAGAATGTAAAGGTACTCAAATGACTCGATCACCTCCCGGTCTCTCTAATCACAATACACCCGAAGATGTAAAGGAGTAATCTAATTGGGTTAACTATGACTTGGAATTGCAAGAAACTTAAGACAATTAGGGTAGGATCACCTCCCGGTCTCACCCAAAACCTAACACCTAAAGCTCTAGACAACCCAACATTCCATCACCTCCCGGTCTCAAGAATGGAAGAATACCTAAGTCCTTTAAATTCTCTAATCAAGTTCCTATGGCTTTCGGATCCAAAACCATAAACTAAGCTACAAGCACCAAGCAGGTAACCCTAATAAACATCCAAACATGAAAGACATTCACTAAGACGTTTATGGAACTATCAAAGATAATAAATCAAACTTAGATATGCACATACATCATAATAAACACCAACCAAATCGTTACCAAAACATTAACCATTCAATAAATAATCCATAAACCGAAAGTATAAAATTAACATGTAGTCATCATACAACCTAGGTAGCCATAAAATATTTAGCCAATAATAGTCATGGAAAACGAGAAAAACATAGGTTCAAAGTAATAATAACACATAGTAACGAGTATTTGAAAACACAAAGTAATCATAAACCGAAACTAATGTTCAAGGTAAACGAACCCAAGCCTTCACAATCGTTCCAAGCCTTCAAATCCTTCTTTCCTTCTCTCTAACTTCGATTTAGAGCTTGTGTGACCTCCTGTTCACTTTTGCGGCCGTCAAATCTTCCAAAATAATAATATGCCACCAAAAATTAATTCTCCCTCCGTCCCAATTTAAATGTCCTTATTTCCTTTTTTGTTTGTCCCAAATTAAATGTCTCTTTCCAAAAATGGAAATGTAATTTCCAATATTACCCATAAAAGACAAAACACAACCACTACTTTTGAGGATATAATTGTCATTTTACCACGTACAAACAAAAGATTTCTTAAAAAGTGTGTTTTTAAACATGGGACATTTAAATTGGGACGGAGGGAGTATATCACAATGTTGCCTCAATTCCTTTCTTTTCTAATCCCGTTACATTGTGTTTGGACTTGGGCCACGAGCCCAAGTCAAGTTTATTTCTTTTTTTTTGCTTTTTAATAATAATTTATTATTATTAGTAGTAGTAGAATTTCCGACTCGGGTGTTTTTGGCTCAACCAAAGTTCCTCGTTTACGCTCCAATGTCCATGAACACCTGCTCTCAAGTGTTCGTGTCTCGACTAAAATTCTTTCGTTTTAAGCTCCTTTTCCACGAACACCTATAAAATAATTAAAATAAATAAATACATAACAAAAATGACACGAAATGACTAAAAACCTAACTAAATAATATACAAAATACATAGGAAAATAGATGTGTTTTGCAACACATCAAACATCCCCACATTTAAACCTTTTTCGTCCCCGAAAAAGACTGCAATGGAATCATAATCAGGACTCTTGGTTTCAAAAACTCTTAGGTACATTAATTAAGATTTAATCACGCATCAACCAAAACTGTCGGTATTGTTGTCCACCTAAACCCAACCACCAGCTAATCAGGCCCCAATCATGTGAAGCAGTTAAGTTCATGTTATTACAATCAATCTATGGGTCTCACACTCAAGATGTTCAGCTTCACCTAATCCCACCTCAAGCTTTCGAAGCAAAGGTTAAACCATATAGATTTACCAACCACTGCAAACCAAACTCCCTAATGTATTAGAAATTAAATTTATGATGGATGATGTGCATGAGCTTAGATATATATTTTTTTCTCTCTTTTTTTTTATACCTAACCCAGAGGTTGTCTCAATCAGAGTCACCATCCCCAAGAGCGACAGCATGAGCTTCGGTATATTTTTTTCATAACTTGACCTAGAGGGAGTTTCGATCAGAGTCACCATCCCCAAGGGAGACTCCATAGGCTTCAGTTATTTTTCTTTATATTATCTAGCTCAATTGATGGATATGTGGATGTTTTTTTTCAGGCGCCACTTTTCACCGGATTTATTCTCATAAAAAGGATCAAGTGTGCCATTTAATTAATAATACATATGGGATTTAAGCATACAGTGGTACCTCTAATTACTCTCAGCGGTTTCAGTTCTACTATTTCTCCTAAGGCGAGAACCCACAAGATATCATGATTTATTAAGGTATATTAAGACAATCCTGGGAACCTTTCAAAGCTAGCTGGGCCTACCGACACATCTTAAGCAAACACGCTTTCAATCTATTTATTTTCTCATATATATAATATTTTGAAAACCCAAAAATCCCAATTTTACTATCATTTTCCATATAAAATGCACAAAAGATCAGGGACATTTTTATTTTTTTTTTCGGATTTTTAAAAATTTATGACTCAAACTACCTAAAAATAAAAATGAAGTTTCCATCCCCACACTTGAGCGACACATTGTCCTCAATGTGAGAGTAAGAAAAAAAATAAAGTAGAAATAAAAGAAATACAACAAAAAAGGACAGACTCCCCTGGATATAAGCAATGTAGCTGCAAGCGCTTTGAAGCTGTTCTCCTGAACCCGGCCGTATAGCATTTCATTCGCGGCCTTTGACTCAAACCTGACAAATAAGAACTAAAAAGAAAATATAAAAACAAATGGTTGCTTCAAATGATTGTTGGGTCGTCCCCACCCGAATGGAGATTGAGTACGGGTGGCTAGATCCAAACCTGCAATAAAATATATTAGACAAACCAATGACTCAAAAGTGACTCTCTCTATCATCCCCACACTTGAAGGGAAGATACCCCTAAAGTGGGTTAAGAGAAAACTGACTCAAAAATAAAATTAAAGTAAAAATAAATAAAGAAAGAAAAGACTTTAAAAATAAAATACAGACTCAACCGACTCAATATACAAAAATGCAGGAAACATACCTGAAGGCAAGATGGTAGAACTGCGTGATTAATGGTAAAACATGTGGTAAAATGGCTGTGAACGGTGTTGGAAGAAAATAGGGTGGAAAATGTTTTTTTTTTCTAATCAACTCACGCAACGTGAAGGACACTGGTGATCTCAACACGTGTCGTGGGTGACCAAAATATAACTTTCCGGGGTAATTGCTGTTCACGTGAGACGAACAGGTCAGCCCAGGCTCTTCGCATTACGCGACAAACCTTTTTCACAGAAAGTTAATTAAATTTAATGTTTAGAAAAAAATATTTCTTTTTTCTTTACCCAAACCTCCACCAAAAATCCCAATCATATAATTATATAAATAAATACTCGGGATCCGCTCATGATGTACGTTGTTCTTGCCAAACAAATACAAAAACCTGCAAAACAAGACAAAACAAAACACAAAACAAAAACAAAGAAAAACATCTAATCCTATAACTCTACAAACTCTACAACTTGGAAGCATCCAAGTGTGCCTATGCATCAATCACTCTAGCATCGGGTGGCTTCTCCTTGCAATACGAACCACCCCAGAAATCATACACCTTCAGCACCTCTTCCTTTCTCTCGGGTTCTTTCCTATTCCTATACCTACCCGATAAATTCATCCACCAATTAACCACACTCACAGTCTCTTTCTCCTTCCCTTTTCTCCTCCTACTCTCAATCTCCTTAGGGATTAATTTCTCCAACTCCTGATCCAGATGATCATCTATAGCCTGTAACTCATCTAACAAATTTCCTCTCGTCCTAGGCTTAATCCCAAACTCAACCTGCTCTTCCCCCGCACTTATGCTCAACTTACCCTCACCCATGTCTACCACAGCTCTAGAAGTAGCCAAGAAAGGACGACCTAAAATCAAAGGCACAACATCATCCTCAGGCATATCTAACACTACAAAATCCACAGGAAACACGAACTTGTCCACCTTAACTAAAAGATTCTCAATAATACCACGAGGGAATTTAGTGGACTTGTCTGCCAGCTGGATGTACATGCGGGTAGGCTTAAGTTCTCATAGGTCTAGTTGCTTAAAAATGGAGTATGGCATTAAATTAACACTAGCACCTAGGTCAGCAAGAGCATTCTTAATGGACAGATCACCTATGGAACATGGAATGATAAAACTACCAGGATCATCCATCTTAACTGGCAGCTTATTCTGCAAGACTGCAGAACACTCTTCACTCAAAGTAACCTGTGAAAGTTCCTCAAGCTTTTTCTTATTAGCCATTATGTTCTTGAGGAACTTAACATATTTAGGCATGCTCTGGAGGACTTCTATGAAGGGTAGGTTCACCTTAAGTTGTTAATAAGTTCAATAAATTTATCATATTGGTGATCTATCTTATTCTGCAACAACCTACCTGGATAAGGAGCAGTGGGCTTATACACTCTAGTGGGCTCTACCTGCCTCTCACTATCTCTATCCACAACTACTCTCTCAGAAGGACCCTCACTGCTAGACATAGGACTGGATGTAGCTACTCTAGAAGGTGTCCTAGCAGGTGTCTCTAACTCTATCTCCTCATCTACCGGTTCCTCCTCATCCTCAACCGGTATCTCTACTCTCTCAGTCGCACCCCTACCACTACGGGTGCTCACAGCCATCGCTGTACCCTTAGGGTTCTCCTCAGTGTTACTAGGGAAAGTACCTGGTGACCTAACAGAGACTTTCTGTGAAATATCTCCAACTTTTCTCTCTAGGTCTAACAAAGTATTATGCTGGTTCCTAAGCATTAGGTCATGCTCCTCAAGTTTCTGAGTGGTTTGCTGGTCTTTTGCAACCAGCTGAGTGAGCAGCTGACTCTGACCAACTATCATATCCTCTATCCTCTTCAAACTAGACCCTGAACTATCACCTATTTCTCCCCTATCAGACCTCCACCCAGAATTAGATTGGTTTCTCCACCCCGAGTTATAATTATTACCGTTTCCCCGGTTAGAACTCCCCAAATAATCTACATGCTCACGGTTTCCTACTGGGCAGTCTATTGTGTCATGTCCACCCCTACAAATCTCACACTTGAGTGCACTCATCTTAAGCTCTTTAACCTCTCTCGCTAAAGCCTCTATAGCAGCAGCCATACTAGTCTCAGGAGTGACCTGATGAACACCTCTAGTAGTGGAGGAGGTAGACTTAGTAACGGGGATGGAATCCCCGTTGGCTGGGTTCTGCTGTTCAGCTAGAGCAAAACTCTCAAACATGTCCTTACACTCATCAGGGTCTTTCTTATCCATAATGTGTCCCCCAGCAGCAGTGTTAAACATATGCCGCGTAGCATAAGTAAGGCCATTGTAGAATTTCTCTACAAGGGCCCAATCAGAAAGTCCGTGTTGGGGACACATGTTCAACAAAGTGTTGAACCTCTCCCAGGCCAAGTGGTATGGCTCGTCTGGATCCATTCGAAACGAGTGGATCTGATCCCTAATGCGAGCGGCCTTAGAAGGAGGATAATATTTTTTCAGAAACTTGGTCTTCAAGTCTTCCCAGGTAGTGATGGAATCCTGTGGAAGAGTATCCAACCAAGTGGCAGCACGCCCAGACTGTTGATGCACTTTATGTGGACGTCACTGTCGAATAGACTAGGGTTGAGTCTAGGTATAGTGTTACATGAGATTGTGGTGATCCATAAGGGCATTTTATGGATCTGACGCATTTGTAAAATATAGGACAATACACAAGCCAAGTTCGACCATTACACACTGGGCGAATGTGGAAGGTTTCCACATTCGACCATCACAAATGGGCGAATGTGGAAATGCTCCACATTCGACCATCATAAAGGGGCGAACCTGGAAATCGTGTATTGGACTATAAATAGCAATCTCATGTGTTTGTTATCATTTGGTGATTTGAGTTTATGCTTTGAATGCTCTCAAGGGGGAGGTTATGCCCAACCTCCCCCGGCCACGAGATTGATGTTTATCCTACTGATGACAGTGTCTGTAACCGTTTCTGTATTAATACGAATCTGTGATGACGTTGTTATCGATATATTTCTGTCTCGTTCTCGAACATCCCGTCTGAACCGAGTTGTTTACGCTTAATCGATCCGCGAGTTCGGTCCGTAACCGGATTCTCACAGACAGAGAAAATGGAAAAACTCTAAGATAAATCGTGTCTGGGGTGACACCTGTCAGACCAAAGGTGTCACAAATGCGCACAAAACGGGACAGATGGCCTGGAGCATCCTTATCATCTTGGCCATTGAACTGGGCGGTATGGGCGATGGTGTTGATGACGTGTGAGGGGATCTGCCAAGTGTGGTTATTGGGCATGGCAGTCCGAGTAATGGGAGTTCTCACTCCTGTGGCTCCCTCACAGGCCATTTGGTGGACAGTACGTCTAGGTGGTGGTGCTTGGGCGTCGCCTATGATAGTAGCAGGAAGAGAAAAACGTACCTTTTTGGCTCGGTTGATAGCACGACGAAGTTCCCTCCGAATGTCAGCAATGTCTCGCTCGGGTTTCGGTATGATCGGCTCAGATGGTCCCTGCGAACGAGTACGTGGCATAAAACTACAAGACAGATAAAAAAACGCGTAAAGAAGAACAAAAATAAATGAAATATAAACAACAAATAATAAAAATAAAAAAAACGCAACAAGAAAATAAAAACCTAAGATTCTCTAGATTCGCTAAAAAAACAAAAAGAATCAAATAAGACCAATTAATCAGTGAAGTCCTAATCAACGCTAGTTTCGCAATCGCCAAGTGTCCCCGGTAACGGCGCCAAAAACTTGATGTGCTATGTATGGTCTAAAAATAATAAACTAACCTAGACACCTAGTAATATAAAACAGACTCTACTAAACTAGACCACACGACAGGCAAGTGTACCTATCAATGCAGTACAGACTAAGTAAGTCCGAGTATCGAACCCACAGGACACTAATAGAAAACAAAACTAGACTCGACTAAGACTTAAAATAAATAGTTTAAAAGTTGATTTTTGTTTTTTTAATAATTAATTAAAATAAATAAAATAATTAAATAGGATAAATAGACAGCAAGGATAATTGAGGAAAATATCAAGGTAGGAAGGCAACTACCTAGGTCAAGAATCCTACACGCAAACTCATAACTCTCGGTAATGGAAAACTGAATGGCTACCAGATTTAAAGATAACTTAAGAAACCCTAAGACGTGCTAGATCTCCTCCCTATCTCACCAACACGGCCCAAAGAATCATAAGGAATAAAACACTGGCTATCTAGCTCGGATCACCTCCCGGTCTCACCTTACTAAGAATGTAAAGGTACTCAAATGACTCGATCACCTCCCGGTCTCTCTAATCACAATACACCCGAAGAAGTAAATGAGTAATCTAATTGGGTTAACTATGACTTGGAATTGCAAGAAACTTAAGACAATTAGGATAGGATCACCTCCCGGTCTCACCCAAAACCTAACACCTAAAGCTCTAGACAACCCAACATTCCATCACCTCCCGGTCTCAAGAATGGAAGAATACCTAAGTCCTTTAAATTCTCTAATCAAGTTCCTATGGCTTTCGGATCCAAAACCATAAACTAAGATACAAGCACCAAGCAGGTAACCCTAATAAACATCCAAACATGAAAGACATTCACGAAGACGTTTATGGAACTATCAAAGATAATAAATCAAACTTAGATATGCACATACATCATAATAAACACCAACCAAATCGTTACCAAAACATTAACCATTCAATAAATAATCCATAAACAGAAAGTATAAAATTAACATGTAGTCATCATACAACCTAGGTAGCCATAAAATATTTAGCCAATAATAGTCATAGAAAACGAGAAAAACATAGGTTCAAAGTAATAATAACACATAGTAACGAGTATTTGAAAACACAAAGTAATCATAAACCGAAACTAATGTTCAAGGTAAACGAACCCAAGCCTTCACAATCGTTCCAAGCCTTCAAATCCTTCTTTCCTCCTCTCTAACTTCGATTTAGAGCTTGTGTGACCTCCTGTTCACTTTTGCGGCCGTCAAATCTTCCAAAATAATAATATGCCACCAAAAATTAATATATCACAATGTTGCCTCAATTCCTTTCTTTTCTAATCCCGTTACATTGTGTTTGGACTTGGGCCACGAGCCCAAGTCAAGTTTATTTCTTTTTTTTTTTTTGCTTTTTAATAATAATATATTATTATTATTAGTAGTAATAGAATTTCCGACTCGGGTGTTTTTGGCTCGACCAAAGTTCCTCGTTTACGCTCCAATGTCCATGAACACCTGCTCTCAAGTGTTCGTGTCTCGACTAAAAATCTTTCGTTTTAAGCTCCTTTTCCACGAACACCTATAAAATAATTAAAATAAATAAATACATAACAAAAATGACACGAAACGACTAAAAACCTAACTAAATAATATACAAAATACATAGGAAAATAGATGTGTTTTGCAACACATCAATACCTTAATTATAATTGACTGCAAAAACCACTATATGATGTTTTCTTCTTTCTCTGCAAGAACTAACAACAAAACTGAAAACCCCTAAAACAATTTGGTTTCTTTACCTCAGGTCTGGTTTATCTTCGGCAACCCTGGCCGGAGCTATGCGTCAACTGGGTCAACGATGAAGAGGAGCAATTAAGAGAGAGCTTTAAATAGAGATGAAGAAAAAACCATGAGACAGAAATGGCGGCGATGCAAAGGTGGGGACCCTCCGAGATGGTCCGGCGGATGAAACTCTAGTCACCGCCACTATCCCTTCTATCTCCCTCTCTTTCTCTCTTTTCTCTTTCACCTCGCTATGGTCACCGCTCGTCTCCCTCTATTCATCTGTTAAGGATGCGGTAGTTTAGGATTGATATGTACAGAGAGAAAGAGACGTGAGAGGAAAGGAAAGAGACTAAAAGAGATGAAAGATGCGGTGAAGAGAGAGAGAATGAGAGAGAGAGAGAGGTTGAAAAGTGTGGTGTTGTGCTTACTGAGAAAGAAAGAAGAAAAGGAAAAAGATAGAACACAAAACCAGTACATGGTTTTAAGAAAACCACTGGTACAAACCCTAAAGCATAAGGTACAACATGAGAAAGCACATAACACCATTCATGCATACTTTACAACACACTACTGCACAAAGCAGTTGCTAATTAGAATATTATAAATTAATAGAGAATTGAATGATTGATTTCTTTATCATTAATCGATAGTTGAATGAGGGTAAATGTTAATTAAGCTACCCTACCTAATAAAAGAGTAACTAGAGCTGAGGTGTTCCCATTCTAGGGTGTCCACCTATGCTCCAAGTCATTATCCATGTCAGCAGTACACATGTCAAGATTATAGAGTTTCTTCACTTTTTCGCGGGAGTCCGACCCGCTCAGAAGTTATAAACCAAACCAAATATGACCTGTAGTATATATACTGAGTTTCTAATTTTTTTTAACCATAATACTTCATTTTCAGCCACTCTCTTCTCACCTATCCATCTAAACGCTTTTATCATGATGAACCGGGATAAACGATTCAAATCAATGTTATCTCCTTAGGGTTTTCAATTCTTCCTCTCCAATGTGAGTTTATATTGCATCATTTTAACTTTGTTTCGGCATTTTGATGTTAATATATTGGTTACATGCTCAAATAATAATGATTAGGAGACGATTGCGATAATTGGATAACAATGAGGAGATGATTGTGTAGATAATTTCTAGGAGATAAATATGGAGAGAATATCAAAATTTATATGGTCGTATTAATTATTCATTTAAATCGTGATTTTTCATTTAAAGGTATTTTAATGAGTAACTTAATATGAATGTATCCTAGTCTATAAATGGTAAAGAATTGACATTAAAAAAGGTCATAAATGCATTTAATCCTCAATAATGATGATGAGGAGATGATTGAGGTAATCAAATAACAATCCAGAGATGATTGTGTAGATAATTTATATGAGATAAATATTGAGAATATCTCAATTTATATGGTGATACTAATTATTCATTTAAATCGTGAATTTTCATTTAAAGGTATTTAAATGAGTAACTTAATATGATTGTCTCCTAGTCTAAACATGGTAAAACATTGACATTCAAAAAGGTGATCATTGCATTTAAATCGTGAATTTTCATTTGGATTCCAGCCGAAATATGAAAAATTTATTAGGGTTCATAAATAACATTAACACTGCTACAATCTCAGTAAAACTTATTAATTGCAAAATCCTTATTTAATTTTCAAATCTATAATATCTACCGGTGTCACCTTAGAGACAAACATCTTGTGCTGGATTGAACACCATTTGAAAACACAATATTCGCCTATGGAAATATCTTCTGATTGAAGCAAATCAGGCCATCCAATCACAATAAACCTTCACAAAAGCATTATGTATAGAATAAATTAGAATGTTTAACTAATTATAAAATAAGAATATTATAAACATATATCTTGAATATGCAAATAACAAAACAACATTAAAAATGAAAGAAGCAATTTTTAAATTAAATAGGCATATGAACATAAAAATATAAAACATACCAAAACTGTTGACGAAGGGTCATGCAAAACCTTGAAGAATTGAGGTCCATTGTGATAAGACATAATAGCGTTTCTGTATTCAGATCAAATCCTGTTTTTTGTTTGTATTTCAAATAAGAAACATAAATCGATTCAAATGTCAAAATAAAGTTATGTATCATCGTATATAATGTTAAAACACCGTAGGATTATCAATCTGTATATTCAAACAATAACACTAACCCAACAATGAATAAGGAGAAGAAGCATACATTGAATGCTCAAAAGAAGCCAAAAAAATGAATCCTAGATTGCATCAGTTATGAACCGATTCTATATCAGTTGAAATCCTCATCAAGAATATTAGTACAATTGTTGTTTATCTTCGGACAAACAATAAATATTGTGAAAGTTTTAATAAAAAAGTCATTGCTTGTTCTTGAATCGATTCAAATCCTCATCAACTAATTTAAAAATTGATAAACTTTGTAAATATTAGAACAATTCCTTATTCTTTCTCGTCGGACAAAGAAAAAACAATTGAGGATAAGTTGAAATCCTCATAAATTAATTAAACATTGCTAAACTTTTAATAAAAAAATCCAGATTTCAAATCGGTATACAACATATTGGTCTTGAATCGGATATATTTGAACATTATTACTGGATCTTATGTATTGAAACAAAAAAAATACGATTAACAATAAAAAAATGAACTAAAACATAATAATATCAATCGGATAAAATAGATTATATGATCGATAATTACCTTGCTAAAGTTATATGATTATATAATATGGAATACTTTGAATCAGTTTAACCGATTCAACAATATGGGTACAAATCTTGTTTCTCTTCGGACAATGAAAAAAAATATGAAAACATCCAGAGGAGGATAGCACGTAGATTGAATGATTAAATCCAATTGAAGATGTTGAATCGGTTTTGGAGAATCAAAAGATATTGGTTGAATGGAGAAGGATAGCAAACTTTCATAGGAAGAATTGGCTAGTTATGAGAAAGGAGAATGAAAAAAAAACATGGTTTATATAGTTAAAATTCGGAGCTTCATTTCTCAGTTGGATCCATGAGGACCCTCTCTAAGGCCTCCATTCAACCCGAGACTATTCTCTTATTATATAGATGACAAAAGTACTTGAGAACGGGACTGAAACTACAAGAATATCTTTCAAAATAGCGGCAGCCCTACGGTGGGCGTCACTTTATGCTATTTATAGGCATAGAGTTTCTGCCTATGAGCTTCCCTGAGTCATCATTTTCTAATTAATATAGAAATTAAAAGTCATCAATTTGGTAGCTATATGTAACCAACTAATTTGTAAAAAAAAAAAAAAAAAAAAAAAACGATTGGGAAGAAAGCAAAAATAGAAAAGTTTAATGACAAAAGTGTAAAATAGAAAAAGTTGGGTGTTAATAAATTGTTGCCCACGACATCGATACTCTATTTCTTTTTCTTTCGTTGTTTCCCACCGTTGGCCCGATTACACCATCACCATCGCAATCTATGGCATCAACCATGGCTATCGATCTCAAAACCCTCCCCAATCTGTACACCACAGACCCCCAAATAACGACCGACACCGAAGACGACCTCTACAGTCGTCTAAAATCCCTACACAGAGAAATGGAGTTCACGGATATCCAGGAAGAGTACGTGAAAGACGAGCTAAAGAACCTGAAGAGAGAGCAGCTGAGGTCCCAGGAAGAGGTTAAGCGGATCCAGTCGGTGCCGCTTGTGATTGGTCAGTTCATGGAGATGATTGATCAGAATAATGGGATTGTGGGGTCCACCACGGGGTCTAATTATTATGTTCGGATTCTGAGTACGATTAATAGGGAGCTGTTGAAGCCTTCGGCGTCTGTGGCGTTGCACCGACATTCTAATGCCCTTGTTGATGTCTTGCCTCCTGAGGCTGATTCCAGTATCTCCCTTCTTACTCAGTCTGAGAAACCTGATGTTACTTATAATGTCAGTGAGTCACTTTCAAATGTTTCATTTAGTTTAAGTAATAATTGATGCATTTGTCTTTACTATCCTAAGGTTTCAACTAGGTCGAGCGCTTTTTGTTCAAGCTTTTCACATTTCGGAATCCTTATATGCTTACATACTTAGTGCCACCTAGCTTATAACTAAATATTATCGTGTACGATGCTATGTTAGCTTTAGTGGTGTTGTGTAGGATAGAAATTTAGAATGACAAGTTCAATAATTTCTAATCACTAGATTATCAGACATCAGAATGTTGGGAAGCTTATTTTTGCACCAACGCTGCCCAAATTATTGATGTACCATGTTTGTGAAAAAAATGTGTTGCATATACAACAATGATCAATAATTTTGAGGGGAATGTTGAGGATCCATGTATACCTGTGTATTTCATTATGCTTGCCACAAATTGGCTGCAAGTATATACTTGCATAGCCAAAGATAAGCTTCTTATATTCAAAGGACATCCAACTTGTTGAGTCACTGCCTTGTCACACCCATGTTTTTGTAAACAACCAAAAGTAATTGTAACTGCAAAAGACATTTTTTTACATTTAAAAATTGGGGCATAAGTTTTTACATACAGTAATGAGAGTATACAAAAGACTTCGATCTACTTCTGAGGATCTTCTAATCTTGTCACTCTTTTGGATGCATTAGGTGAAAATACACCATAAACACATCAACAAAACTAAATGAGTACAGAGAGGGTTAGACTTGAAAACCAAACCAAAAACATTTGAATTTGACTAGATACAAGGTTATGTGAAATGTGATTACATAGTTGTGCGTCTTTGTTTGGATTTTTTTTTTTTTTGGGGGGGGGGGGGGGGGGGGGGGTTTGGGTTTTCCTTTGTAAACACATAACTATGTAAAATTCACTGACATAGTTGTGGCTTTGTGTGCAAACCCCAAAATCACATGGCTTACATAACCATGTGTTTTTCGGTCACAAATATATTTTTTTTCCAATCAGTTAAGAGGCTGTAGAAGTAAGTTTTAATCATCTTCCCACCTTCATTGCATTTCTGCTTAGATTGCTCTTTCAAGAACCCAGAGTCTCTTTTCTCGTTTATTGCAAAAACCGACTCAAGGGAGAGAGATAAAGTGATAATTATCCAGACTTTTTAATTGCCTCATTGGCAATGCAAGTCCCCAAAGTGAGTGTGTCAAATTGGACTCTAGCTACAGAAGCTGGTTAATCCCAATTTCGACTTTCAGTCCAATTTTCTTAATTCTCAAACTGAATTCACAGCAACACATTTAAAATGCAAGTGTGTTATTATTTTGTAAAATATGGTATTTCCAAGATAATAGTATGATACATCAGAAATTTGGGAAAATGTCAATATTCTTTTGGTTGATGAGTTAATTATACAAGCAGTCAAGAGACTGAACCAAGTGAAACTGTTAGCTGAGTTAGGGAAAAGAGAAAATTGTTACGGTTTTGGTGACTGGATGATAAGATGGATAAAAGCTTCCTGTTATGTGGTTTTAATTCTTACTTTACATATCATCATCCATCAGGGTATCTTAACCACATTTTGTTGACTTATGAAGACCAATTTTCTTTATATGAATTTGAACCTACTTTCTATACCTAGGGATTCATTATCTTATATTCTTATTACAAAGAAGAAAGATTTGGAACAGGTTTAAGTCATTTCTTGTATGCATATTGATTTTAGAATTTCTTGTATTTATCTAGTTGAATGGGCAGGCATGACCAATTATTACAGTGTTTGATCCTTATACTTGGTACAACTATATGGCTTCATGGGAAGTTTGAAAAACGTTTCTAGAAAGAAAGTGAACCATACCATTCTGAACTTGAGAGCTGGTTTATGTATGATTGATTGATGAACGATTATTCTGCTGTTGCTTTTTGTTTATTGTTTGTTTATAGTTTCATGGGTTGATCTAAAGCTTGTGTTTTTGTTCAATTGCTATATGCTTTTGAAATCTATGTGGTTCTTGCAAAGCTAACAATGATGTTTCTCGTCAATGTGATATTTCTAGGATATTGGAGGATGTGACATTCAGAAGCAGGAAATACGTGAAGCTGTTGAATTACCTTTGACTCATCATGACTTGTACAAACAGATAGGTATCGACCCTCCACGTGGTGTTTTGCTCTATGGTCCACCTGGCACCGGTAAAACCATGCTTGCCAAAGCTGTTGCAAATCATACAACCGCAGCCTTTATTAGGGTTGTTGGTTCAGAATTTGTTCAGAAGTATCTGGGTGAGGTATGCCTTTATACCCAATTTTTGAGAGCTTAATAGTTAATACAATAACCATAATTTATTTGTAGGTGTTACATGTAGCTTTAGTTAATACGTATTATACACATGCGGTGGTTAATCATGCTATTTCATGAACTACAATCAAAAGTATAGCATATTTAGGGGATTGTTGGATTTGCGCTTTGAACGTAATTATGTGATTTAAACAATCAGAATTAGATAATTAGTTGAAGTAAAATGCATGTAAGAGATAGCGTCTGGTTGTTATATTTCTGTTTAAATAGCAAATAAACAGATACCCTCAAAATCAGCCGTTGAATGTTCATAATATATCTAGTTATTTGGAAAAAAAAAAATAGTACATACAGTCTTGGTTTAAAAAAGCGCGCCTCAGGCGCGCCTGAGGCGTGAGGCGGTGGAGGCGGATGGAAAAACGCTTCGCTTTGGCTGAGGCGCCGAAACTACAAGAAGCGCTAGGAGGCGGCGCTTTTCACCGGAAGCGACCTTCGCCTGAGGCGGCGCTTCGTGTAGAACGGGTCGGAGACAACAGCTTGTGTGAGAATAGCGTGCTTCATGACGTTTCGGACTTACCTCGCAACTTGGTGGTTAGCGGCTCCATAGCGTGAGAATAGCGACTTCCGGCTGCAACTTCCAGCGCTGGTGGATCTGTTTCTGCCGGAAAGTGGAGAAGAAGGAAGAATAGCTGCGCATGTTATGTTTTTAGGGTTTTTTGTGAAAGGGCTGATGTGTTTTTAGAAGTTTTAGGGTAATAAATAAGTTTTAAATGTTAATATTCAACCCTCTAACTTTTAATAGTTTACTTTAGTGTCTAAATTTTTAAGTTTTGGTCCTTAAACTTATACATTTATACATAAGAAGTAAAAAATAAGCATTATAATACATATAAAAATTATAAATACTATATTATATATTTCTAAAATTATCTACTACCTTTAG
Source organism: Ambrosia artemisiifolia (assembly GCA_032199755.1). NCBI lineage: Eukaryota > Viridiplantae > Streptophyta > Magnoliopsida > Asterales > Asteraceae > Ambrosia > Ambrosia artemisiifolia. Next base: position 27,991,705 of record CM063521.1, read on the forward strand.
TGTCTAAATTTTTTGTGTTTATGTTTGATTAGAAGGTCGAATATGTCATATTGACATATATAAATATATTTTTTTATATTAGGCGCCTCGCATACGTGAAGCTCTCGCCTCGCGCTTGAAGCCCCGCGCCTCGGATTTTGGAACCAAAACGCCTCGGAGCGCCTCGCGCTTTTTTAAACCAAGCATACAGTGATAAATAGGACACTCATGTAAAAAAAGGATGTCAGCTTGGGAGATGTGAGTAGAAGCCTTATGAAAAAAAAATTGAACAGTTAAAGTAATGGGTACTTAGGGTATTTTGACTCTACTCTTTGATAATCACTTTTGTTGTAGCTAGTAATTTATGAAACTGATTATCCAAAACTAATTATTTGACCCAAAAATAAGCAGAAGCAAACATTAAAGTTTGATTATTGTGACTACAACTTGCAGTAGTTAGATAATGAGCTGCAAAACGGAAATCTAAACACCCCTTCACAAATTATTCACACTCCCTCGATACAATACACATTTCTTATATTGTTATATGATCATCTCATTTGGTTCATGCTTTATGCAGGGTCCCAGAATGGTTCGTGATGTTTTTCGTCTTGCCAAAGAGAACGCACCTGCAATTATATTTATTGATGAGGTAGATGCTATTGCAACTGCCAGATTTGATGCTCAGACTGGAGCTGATAGAGAAGTGCAGCGAATTCTCATGGAACTATTGAATCAGGTGAAGTGAATAGCTCATGAAATGTTCAGTGCATCATTTATAAATCTTTCTGTGATGAATTATATAGCCATGGATTTGGGTGGTTTGCAGATGGATGGTTTTGACCAGACAGTGAACGTTAAGGTTATAATGGCAACTAACCGAGCTGATACTTTGGACCCCGCTCTTCTTCGTCCCGGTAGGCTTGACCGCAAGATCGAGTTTCCTTTGCCTGATAGACGACAAAAGAGGCTTGTTTTTCAGGTAATTTTATAGTGCTCATCTCTTTGTTTTTTAAATACTTTCTTTGCCAAAGGACATTGATGGGTGTGTGTCATCTGCAGCTATGACAGTCAGGTGGGTTGGGTATACTGGATAATTCACATCACAAACACATTTATGTTATTCTTTTTATGAATTGTGTAATGAAAGTGATAAAATATGCTTACAAAACCGTGTTAGTACAGTAATAATTTTTCTTCTTATAAATAGCAATTTTGGTAGTTTTAGTGTGCTGGAATATCTTGTTCCAGTGACCCATTTTTTCTTTCTGGTGTTTGTAATAACAATAATGATCCAATTCCTAGTTACATGGTTTAAAGATGGCATGATTAATAATGTTAGCTGTATTCTAATTCTAATATCACTTGTATTGTGTAGGTTTGCACTGCTAAAATGAATTTAAGTGATGAAGTCGACTTGGAAGATTACGTGTCTCGTCCCGACAAAATCAGTGCTGCTGAAGTAAGTTGTTTTTATGCAGTTTATAGTTGATCTGTGCTCCTGTGAACGTTATAGGAGGTAATCACGACCCATTTGCTTGATCTCAAAAGAATGGGTCAAAATGTCAAATGTACCAAATCCGTTGAAAGGCACCTGAAGTTGATTTCTGTTGCATGTAACTTTAATAATTTGTTTTCTGTAGGCATAAGTAATGTATTAAAAAAAATTGCAAAAAAGTGTTTGCATCCCATACAAAGAACAACCCGCCCATGTTGCATTGTGACAACTAACTATTATTGACTTGGATGGTTGTGACATACAGATCACAGCAATTTGTCAAGAAGCAGGGATGCATGCAGTGCGCAAGAACCGTTATGTTATTCTTCCCAAGGACTTTGAGAAGGGCTACAGAACCAATGTGAAGAAACCTGACACCGATTTTGATTTCTACAAGTAGAATCCGATGCTTCCATACTCGGTTTTATTATGGATAATCTTTGCTTGTGTTAATCGTCAGACAGAAAGGACTATTATGCATTTGCTGTTGCATATGGTTGTGGATGTAATTGTTAGATGTTGGTCAAGAGATGGTGGCTTTGAGTGACTTTTGACTTGTTTATAGGAATTAGGCAATGGATTTATTTTCTTCATGTTTCCAAAAGTTGAACATGCTTGCTTAAAAACACGTGTGAATTTATAGCGACTATATTTGGTAAAACTTGCAGCAGCCTTATATAATTTGGAAGCTTTTGGTCTATGTTCGGTCAAATGCTTTTAAGACCTTTTTTATTTTGCAAAAAAAAAAAAAAAAAAAAAAAAAAAAAAAAAAACAAGACGTGAATACTTGAATTATTGTTTTGCAAGTATTTATATACGCCCGGTTAATGATTTTGTATCAAAAAATTATATATCATCTCACAATTCATATAATACGCTCTTAAAATTTTTAGCAAAATAGTCTTAGTTACAAAAATGTTGAAACAAAAAGTGGTCTTAAACAGTCTTTCGGTTGCTCTTGGTTAATGTCCAGTTTGGATGGCACAAACCGAAAAGCCATTAATTCATAAACCAGAAACCGAACCAACTACTATTGGTTCATGCCACTTCAGATAGGTCCTTGCTTGGGTCTACGGTTTAGTAACGTGTGATATCTTGCGGTTTATATATTGTGGTGATACTATATTAATGTTATGCAAGTATTTATATATACCCACTTCATGATTTTGTATCAAAACCTAGAGGGTATAGTACCGTTATCCTCATCTGTCATGTCATTTCAGCGTTACATCACCATCCCCTTCTAGCTTTTCCCCACCGTCTCCACCAACCTCCATCAACATTCCAACGTTCAAATTGGACTGGGAGAGACGGGGAAGGTTTCCTGATTGCACTGAGAGTCCCTCTTCCTGATGCCACCTCAACAACCTCGATCCATACCCTTTAGCCCTTAGGTCCTAAGTTTTAACCAAATAATTTTAGTTCCAATTTTTTTGAAATAAAAAGTAGTCTTAAAAACAGGTTAAAATGGAATTTGGACGCATGTACCAAAAGCATTAGTACATATTACATAAACTTAAAAAACCGGATTAGTTTCTATCGATTCAAGCTAGTTCAGATCATCCCATTACTCCTAGTTTGGCCTGTCAGCTCTACCGGTCCCTAGTTTTCGTAGTGTACTTCATACTTAAAATTATATATATTGCCTTGAAAGATAAATCCACATTTTTATCATACTTAAAATTACATATTATGCCTGACAGCGGACAGGGACGGTGAACAGGTAACAAGGACGGTGGAGTTGAGAAGGAAGAGGAGTGATGATTGAGTGGTGTATATGTCCGTACTCTGTGATTTGAAAATTGAAAGTTATGGTTCCTTGATTTTAATCCACATATGTATAAAGTATACCCACACCCCATATAAACTTTTTTAAATAAAATTATTAACATGTCTTAACGGGTGCTTAACATGTTAACAGGTCTTTAACATGTTTGGACACAAAACCTGTTAAGGCCTTATCATGTCAAGCTATTAAGGCCGTATAGTCGCGTCGGATTATCGTGTTAGTGTGTAAAATTATTTTTGTGGGAAGAAGTGAGAACAACAAATCATCTATCTATATACGAAGGGGGTGAAAAATGTAATTATAAAAAAGGCGAGGCCTCCCTCCCTCCTTCCCCGCGCAGAGTAGTTTATTAATAAACGGATATATACTTGCACATTATTCGTTCCAAATTTCTTCAAACCAATTCGACTCTACACTTTCTAATCTACACGTACTCTTCATAAAACAAACCCTATACTACCACTACACTACACTACACTCCACTCCACTTGATTCTGCAAGATGAAACGCTGACCATCTTTAATTTTCACGTTTCTTTTCCACTCAGCAACTAACGGTTTATCGTTAATTAACATCTGTTACGTTTTCCATCGGAGAAGCTTCTCGAAGCATTTCCCTTGTATTTCATCGTCTCTCTCTCTCTCTCTCTCTCTCTGTGTGTGTATTTTGTTCGGTCAGATTTTATTAATTACATTCCATTTCATTTCATTTCAGATATGTTATGTTTGAATGCCTGATTGTTCCTGATTCTCTTCTGCTAAAAGTTTTATTACTTGCATGCCATTGCCTATCAATCTGCATATTTCATCAATACATAATCTGTTCTACTTGATATTCATCCATATCTTACTTTGTCTAGGGTAACAAATATTATTAGATCCTACCTAGTTAACCAGATATATATATATATATATATATATATATATATATATATATATATATGTTGCTTGCTGTACACAATTAATATGTTAAGCATATTTGTATATGTTGTTGAAGGAAATATATTGGGATAGTTATGGACTTCTGATATACAAATTTCCTGCATAAAGAGTTTTTGGACTACTTTTATTGAATGGATGTAGACATGCTGCTAATTCATGTTATGTATGATTCAGAGATCACTAGGAAACTCGTAATTTAAGTTGCTTTTGAGTAATACAAATTTCGCCGATAATCTGATTGAATGATCTCAAACCTAGCTAGTTTAAATTCCACATGGACATTCATTCGCTAAGTAAGTTGTACTACAAATTGATGTATGCCGCCTTTTCAATATAAGGATATGACAAGTTTAGATGGTTTGTAACACTGATGTAAGGGAAGTTTTAGTTCGCTGTTATGATTTTGACATCACTAGCTTCTATTTTCATAAATATCATGGTAAAACAAAAGGACATAAGATAGAATAATGTCCTTCATCATATGCAAAAACATTAATCCAGCTGCAGGAGGTAGGTCCTGGTAACTGGCCCCAGCCCATGATATGTTGTTATTCACTTGTCATACGTTGCTAATATTTAAACACTTGATTTGAAATTTCTTGCTCACAAACTCTTACCTGTTAATCCTGTAATTTTATGAATAAAGCAAGGCGTTTTCTTAAAAATGATACCGGCCTCCATGTCTATCCTTCACACCCGCGCAGCATAGTTTGTTGAGTGAGAGCAAATGGATACTTACTAGTGCTCCAACTCTCCCTATTGCACACACATTCTCCATGTTTCTTCATGATTCACACTCACATTCTTAACCAATTTCTACTTCATAAAACCGTGCACTACGCTGCATTTGAATCTGGAAGATGAAACGCTGACCATATTTTTGACGTTTGTTTGGATCATTGTTTTCCAATCTCTTTCAACTAAGAAAGTTCCGATTTATCCAGAGCTGCGTGTCCGTTGAATTTAAGCGTTTCTGTGTGCATTTTGTTCAGTGAGATTTTATTTACAATCCAGATATGTTAGGTTTACAATCTCTGCGTCTAATTTAGTAATTTTGCTCTTCCGAAGTTGATTTACTTACACGCAATGTAGCTTATGTGTGTTTAAATGCATGATTGTTTGTGGTTTTCTTCTGCTTAAAGTTTTATTACTTGCATGCTACACCAGCACATATACAATCTGTATATTACTATATTTCATTAACACTTTATGCGCCCATTCTAGTTGAAACCTGAAATTGATCCATATGTGTGTTCGTCTAGGGCAACAGATATTAGATCCTAGTTAAGCAGATGTTAAATCTAATTGTTTCCAGTTAACCAGATTTTTATATTTTGTTGTAAAAAATTGTCATCTTTATGGACTTCTGGTATAGAAATTTTCTGCATAAAGAGTTTTTAGAGATACTTTATTGAATGGAAATAGACATGCTAATTGTTATGATGCAGAGATCACTAGGAAACTCATCGTTTGAGTAGCTTTTGGATAATACAAATCTGGCGGATAATCTGATTGAATGATCCCGAACCTATACAACCATATTGATGTATGCCTTTTCGATATAAGAATGACAAGTCTACATAGTTTCCATATTTGTAACACTAATGTAAGGGAAGTTTTAATTCAGCATTAGCTGTTATAGTTTTGACATAATTAACTTGTAGCAATTGTTTTCTGACTTTCTCCCCTTTGTTTAACTTGATTTTTATCCAGACAACATATGCTTTCCAAAGTGAAAAGTTATCCACCATGTATTGTTACATGTTCTTTTTAATTCCCATTAACTCACTTAGTAAGGCCTCACGATAAGTAGCTTGTATTTTCATAATTTCATGGTAAAATACAAGGACCTAAGATGGAATAATGTCCTTCATCATATGCAAAAACATCAATCCAGCTGCAGGAGGTAGGTCCTGGTAACTGGCCCGAGCCCATCATATGTTATTGACTTATATATTGTACCTTCTGATCATGAGACAGTTGACTTGCAATTTTTTGCTGACAGACCTGTTATTCCTGTAATTTCATGTATACACCAATCCCTTGGAGCCCCTAATTTAGTATGTATTCTTTGGTAGCTCAATATTATTAACAGATGCAGAAACATGTTTGTGTGTCTGACCTTCTGAACATAATTCCCGTCAGAGTGATAAGTCATTAGGTCATAGTTAAAGGTTCCATTTTCCAGAGTGAAAGGTGTAGTTTTGCAACCTTTTTCAGATGGATGGTGTTTTTTACATAATTGTCCTTGTAATGCTGAATGATGTGTGCAAACAGCTCTATCATATTCTGAAATCTTCTATTTGTGTGATGAACCAGGAAACTTTTCTGACAGGAACAGCCACAAGCTTCTCATGTGTGAAAAGTTAGTCATGAAACGATGCTCTTTTCGATGCATTTGGCCCATCTTTGTCATGCTTTCCCTTTTGCCTCTAGCATGTGGTGCCGACTTGAAATCAGATAAGAAAGCTCTTCTTCAGTTTGCTAATGCTATACCTCACGGTCCAAAACTCACATGGGGCATTACCAATGGCAATTCTAGCATATGCAATACATGGATAGGCATTAAATGTAACTCTGATGGGACCCGTGTGACTTCTGTTCGTCTTCCTGCTGTTGGACTTATGGGCCCAATTCCATCCAACACTCTTGGAGAGCTTGATGCATTACGAGTTCTAAGCCTCAGGTCAAACTACTTGAATGGAAGTTTGCCTTTTGATCTCCTTTCACTTCCTTCACTCCGATCTCTATTCCTTCAACATAACAACTTCACCACTAAAATTCCAGCCTTCTTTCCTCACCATCTTCAAATATTGGATCTATCATGCAATTCATTCACCGGAAGTATTCCACAAAACATCCAATATTTGACAAGGTTATATGGATTATACCTCCAAGATAACTCCCTATCTGGTCCAATCCCAAATTTGATCTTCTTAAACCTCCAACATTTGAACATAAGCTACAATAAACTCAAAGGGTCTATTCCAATTTCCCTCAAAACGTTTCCAAGCTCATCATTCCTAGGGAATCCTTTGTTGTGTGGCCTACCTCTCAAGCCTTGTTCCAAAAGGAAACTCACATTATGGGCTATTATAGCCATTGCACTTGCAGGAGGTGTTGCAGTTATAGTGTTAGTTGTAACCTTTGTTTTCTGCTGTACAAGAAAAGAGATTGCTGATGAAAGTCTACTGCCGAGAAGAAGGCCTAGTCTGATTGCTGATAAGCCAAGGGCAGAATATGGTGGTGGGGTTGTAGAAACTGATGACAACAAATTGGTTTTCCTTGGCCCTTATATTGACTTTGATCTGGAGGAATTGTTGCGGGCTTCTGCTGAGGTGATTGGAAAGGGCAGTTTTGGAACAACATATAAAGCTGTCATGGAGGAGCCGTTGACTGTGGTTGTCAAAAGATTAAATCAAGTAGTGGTGAGTAGAGAAGAGTTTGAACAGCAAATGGAGCTTATAAAGAGAGTTGGACAGCACCAAAATGTCGTGCCTCTTCGTGCTTTTTTCTACTCTGAAGATGAAAAACTTCTGGTGTATGATTATTATGTAGATGGTAGCTTAATGGACCTCTTGCATGGTACGAATCTCCACACTATTTGTTTAGTGTATGTGAATATCTTGTCATGTTTTATGTGTTGGTAACAAAACTAATGGGTAAAAAATAATTTGGTATGAGTCTAAACCTGTCAGGTTGTATTAAATTGGCCAAACCGTTTCCTGTCCAATATTTTGATTTTTTTTAATATATAATTCTGGTGTTAAACATGATTAACAAAATTATATTGAATAAAATGATAGTTTTATGTAGAGGTGAAAAAGCGGGTGGGTTGGTAATGGGTCAACACATAATTTTGTACATATGTAAACGGGTCGGGTTGTGTTGACCTAAATAACCTTTGTTTAGCGTATGGGAACATCTTGTGTTTCACGTGGAGGTAACAAATCTAATGGGTAAATAGCATAATTTGGTACCGAGTCTAAACTCGTCAAGTTGTATTAAATTGGCCAACCGTTTCCTGAACAATTTTTTTTGACTTTTTTTTATATATAAACCTGGTGTCAAACATGACTAAAAAATTTACCTTATGTCAGTTTCATCAATCCTTTAAAAAAAATGTCAGTTTCATCAAACTACTTTAATTGAATAAAATGATGGTTTATGTAGAGCTGACAAAGCCGGTGGGTCCTTAACGGGTCAGCACATATAATTATGTGCATATGTAAACGGATCGGGTTGTTTTGACCTAAAATACCCTTTGCCTCACTTTAATTTTTATAAATAATCTCAGATATATAATTGAGTAACGATTTTGCCTGATAAAATTTTCTTATTTAGAGGTGGCTGAATAATTGTATCGAATTCGTTTATTTTATTCATTTGATTACATGAGTATAAATAAACTTGTTTTTGGTTAATATTTGCATGAAACCGCAGGAAGGGAGGATGCGGGTAGATTACCAATTGACTGGGAAAGCAGAGTCAAAATAGCCTTGGGGACTGCTAGAGGCATAGCTCATATCCACTCTATTGGAGGCCCAGGATTCAGTCATGGAAACATCAAGTCCTCGAACATACTCATAGACCAAGAGATGTACGGCTGCATCAGCGACATTGGCTTAGTCCCAATCATGAACTTCCAGCTTGTCCCATGTTCCCAATCTCCTGGATACCGTGCTCCAGAAGTCCAAGAAAGCAACCAACACTCCCATAAATCAGATGTCTACAGTTTTGGGGTCGTCCTCCTGGAGTTGCTGACCGGAAAACAACCAATCCAATCTCCAAAGAGAAGAGACATGGTTAATCTCCCAAGGTGGGTGCTATCAGTGGTCAGAGAAGATTGGACAGCTGAGGTTTTTGATGCTGAGCTCAAGAGGTTTGATAACATTGATGACGAGATGACGCAAATGTTGCAGATTGGTATGACTTGTGTAGATCGGGTTCCTGAGAATCGACCAACCATACAAGAAGTTGTCACAATGATGGAACATGCTCGCATCCGATCTCCTGCTTTTTAGAGCAAACAAATCTAATACACGTTTATTGGTTATACTAAAGATTGCAAAAAATTAATAAATAACTGATGCTCTTTAAAACTAATGTGAGAATTTGTCTAAATTCCTTTTAGATTCTTAAACTACTGTCTTTGACCATTTAATACTAACTGAATTTTATGCCATTATTTTTTGTTTCAACTTACCTTTTAATTTCTAAAGGAAAAGGTATGTAGCTTGTGTCAACTTAAACCGTAAACATTACTAGGCCGGTTTTAATATATTAGAATGTTGTTTTGACTATGGACTGTCTTTAGGGCTGTTCACGAGTCGAGCCGAACCGAGCGGACTTTTGCTCGTGCTTGGCTCATTTACAAACCGAACCGAGCCGATCAGCTCGTTTACAATCGATCCGGAAACCGAGCGAGCATTGTTCGAGCGCACATTTTTTCGAGCGAGCATCGAGCGAGCGACGAGCGGCGAGTGTTTTCGGATAGCCATAAATTTGGGATATTTCCTTTAATATTCTCGCTGCCTAGTGATGATTGAGGTTCGACCGTTCGAGAATGAGGCTCTAGTTGAGGCCAGTGAGGTGATGATTATACTATAGATAACAACTGTCGCTTTGTGGCGTATGTTGATAGCGGGAGATGATTGATGGTGGACAACTAATGGGAATATGAAGTCAAGCATGTTTTTTCACGACTTAGGGCTTTACAATTAAACTTAGTCTTAACTTATCATTGGGTTAACTGAGCCAATAACTAGAAATATAATTGTATATATTCATATATTGAGCCAAACTCACTAGAGTGGCATGTATAAAACTATAAATATAATTATAATTAATGTTTATATATATAATTATATATATAATAAATTAATAAAAATTATATCGAGCCGAAACGAGCCGAGCGGACCTTTGCTCGTGCTTGGCTCGTTTACAAACCGAACCGAGCCGATCAGCTCATTTACAACCGAGCGGAGAATCGAACGAGCAATTTCCGAGCAAATTCCGAACGAGCGCCGAGCGTTTTGAACAGCCCTAACTGTCTTGGTGTGTCCCATCGATTAATTAAAACCATCTCTGTATAATATATATGGCCGATCAATACATATAAATTTGAAGTAGAGAACTTTGAAACTCGAATAAACACTTCTACAACTTATTTATAATATATATAGGGAAATTATAAACTGAAAACCCACTCGAGTTAAGAAAACTATGAAAACCCTTGTAAAAACCATCTAAATTTTTTTAATTTTTTTTGAAAAAAAAATACACAAGGTAACATACATGTATTAAAGCGTTTTGGGCAAAAAAAATAAAAAAAGCGTCGATAGAATATTTTTAAAAAAAATAAACAAAGTTTGTGCTGTTACATATGTAACAGCTCTGTTACATATGTAACATCAGTTGTTACATATGTAACAGTGCAAATTTTGTTTATTTTTTTTAAAATATACAATCGGCGCTTATTTTATTTTTTTGTTCCAAAACGCTTTAATACATGTATGTTACCTTGTGTATTTTTTCCAAAAAAAATTAAAAAATTTTAGATGGTTTTTACAAGGGTTTTCATAGTTTTCTTAACTCGAGTGGGTTTTCAATTTATCCTCCCCATATATATATATATATATATATATATATATATATATATATATATATATATAGGGTAGGGTTCAAATAGGAACCAACCCTTAAGTAGGAACTATAGGAACCAATCTGAGCCATCCATCTTCAATGGCATGATTGTAAATAAGTAAAACTTTAATTAATTGTTATTTTAATAAAGGGGTATTAATGTCTTTTGTTCAATATCATTTATTAGGTAATTAATAAGAAACTCATGTATATTTAGAAACAGCAAATTAGTGTTTATGGTATACCCAAACGTATTTATTGTATATACTATTAAAATTATATCTCGGTATATATACAACAGTGTACATTGGTGTATATTCGTTTTTTCATTCATCATCATCACCAACACAAGATATACATTGGTGTATATTCGTTTTTTCATTCATCATTATTCAACATCATCAACACAGATATACATTGGTGTATATTAGTTTTTTCATTCATCATCATCAACACAGATATACATTGGTGTATATTCGTTTTTTCATTCATCATCAACACAGATATACATTGATGTACACAGATATACATTGGTGTATATTCATCTCGTCCCACCGGGAGACTCATATACGTTGCTCGACGAGGAACCTACAATAAAAAAATGTAAAATTAAAAATGAATTTTACAATATTTAAAAAATATAGTTAGACATGCTACAACTCATATACGGTATATCTGTGTATATTGAGTAACACACAGGCTGTGTCATACTACACATTCCATTTTTTATAATGAATATACACCTGTGTATATTTAATGTCATACAAAATACTATCAGTTTATTATAACGTCTTTTACCACCTATAATACACTTGTGTATACTAATTAATAGATTTGTTGGTATACACTGGTGTATAACAACTAAGAAACTAAGAACAAATCTTATTGTATCTGTACAACCCCAATAACTATATATGATACACCAGTGTATAACTCTTTACTCATTCCAATTCTGTGCGTAAAATATGACTTACAGAATACAAAACAACTATTTTGCAAATCAATAATAAACCACACTATAAGGCTAATCCAAATAGAAATAACAAAAATGTGATTCTCGCACGAAAAACAATTAAAAAAAATAAAAACAATACATAAATACCTTGATTTTCAACACTATTTAGAAACAAAGCTTGTGATCGTGTTTCATGATCTTCTATCACATGAGATTGTGATTCAATGTTTTCATGTATAGAATTATTATCCATAACTTGAAAATCTGAATCGTTGGCCGATTTTAGATTCTTTTAAATCGAAAGTTTTCTCAATTCAATCAATTTAAATCTTCTGTATTCGACTGGAAGTTATTTCGATTCAATCGAATTAAATCGAACGTGATTTTTTTTGATTTGGGATTAGAGATGATAATAGGTTGAGAGATTTAAGGAAAGTCAAAAAAAGCTTGCATGTTAATCGCAGGAAGATAATTAACTGCCATATATAAAACTTTTAATTAAATTAAAATATGATATTTAATTGTCTAATTACATAACTACCCCCTAGATCAAGATCAAAGATGAATGGCTCAGATTGGTTCCTAAGTTCCTAACTAGGCTCTTGGTTCCTATTTGATCTTTTTCCTATATATATATATATAGGATTTGGTTCAAATGAGAACCTTTCCCCAAATTGAGAACTGAGAGAACCATTCTGGGCCACACATTTCTCTAAGGCAATTTTTTTTTTTTTTTTTTTTTTTTTTGCAAAAATCGCTGCTTTATATGTAAGAAATTTTTTTTTTTTATTTTTTTTGTATTTTTTTTTCAGTATACACATGTGTATAATTGCATTATACACATATGTATAATGCAATATACACATATGTATAACTGAAATATACACATATGTATAGCTGAAAAATGCTATATACACATATGTATAATTGCTATATACACATATGTATAATTGACATATACACATATGTATAAATGAAAAAAAATTCAAAAAAAATAAAATTTTTTTTTCCTTGCATAAAAATGTGCGATTAAAGCAAAAAAAAAAAAAAAAAAAAAATTTTTTTTTTGCCTTTATATGAAATGTGTGGCCCAGAATGGTTCTCTCAGTTCTCAAATAGGGGTTGGTTCTCTTAGGATCCCTACCCTATATATATATATATATATATATATATATATATATATATAGGGGAAAGTTAATTTGAAAACACCTATATTTCGTGCGAACTGTGAGAACGGCATCTAAAACCACTCAAATTCAAAATTTCTTTTTACACTTGTCTTTATTACTAAAATACAATCTCAAAAACACAATTTACGCGTAAAAATTCAAACGTATACGAAAATAATTTGTTTTTACACATGTGTAAATTTACTGTTTATACATGTGTAAACAGTTACATTTACACATGTGTAAAAAGTTAATTTGAAAGTGTTTTTGTAAGAAAAGATGAATTATTTGGAAAGAAAATTCATTTATTAATGTTGTATTTTGATTATAATGAGGTTTGTATTAAAAAAATTTGATTTTGATTGATTTTTTTACTTGTTCTCATGGTTCTCACAATATTTAGCGTTCTCAAAATAACCCTCCCCTATATATATATATATATATATATATATATATATATGGGAAAGTTAATTTGAGAACACCCATATTTCGTACGAACCGTGAGAACGACATCTAAAACTATTCAAATTCAAATTTTCATTTTACACTTATCTTTATAATTAAAATATAATCTCAAAAACACAATTTACACGTAAAAATTCAAACGTATACGAAAATAAATTGTTTTTACACATGTGTAAATTTACTGTTTATACATGTGTAAACTGTTTCATTTACACATGTGTAAAAAGTTAATTTGAAAGTGTTTTTGCAAGAAAAGATGAATTATTTGGAAAGAAAATTCATTTATTAATCTTGTATTTTGATTATAATGAGGGTTGTATTAAAATTTTTTGATTTTGATTAATTTTTTTACTTGTTCTCACGGTTCTCACAATATTTAGCGTTCTCGAGATAACCCTCCCATATATATATATATATATATATATATATATATATATATATATATATAGGGTAGAGATCATGCGAGAACCAACTTTAGGGAGAGAACCAAAGAACCAGTGTGAACAGGTGGCATTTTTGTAAATACTCATCTTATACTAACTCCAACAAAATAATACTCTTATCATCTTCTTCTACAACCTCATCCAACCATCCCTATTCCTCCAATCTATCACAAATATTAACAATAATAATAATAATCTTCACTGTTACTCCATATATCACTCTGTTTAATGCTCACAACCATAAACCCCCAATTTTCACACAAAATTTCAATGGAGAAGCAGCTGGTGTTAACATTCGCATCTGATGCAGTAACCGATCTAAAAGTTGCAGATACTGAGTTAGAAATTAGATCGTAGAACTTATTCGCTGTTTTATTACCTATAGATCGACCAGTTCCTGCAACCGAGCTCGCATCCCGATGCACGAGTATTAACGCCATGTTTCTCATCGAAAAAACTCATATATTATCAATTCAATCCTCTGCACGAAGTCAACCGGCGACGTTGATGCCTTACGTATTGCAGCAACGATAGCAAATATCATGATGTCATGACCTTCGCATTTGTTAGAGTTGTCATTATTATTATTATTATTATTATTATTATTATTATTATTATTATTATTATTATTATCATTATCATTATCATTATCATTATCATTATCATTATTGTTGTTGTTGTTTCGATTGAATGTAGGTAGTCATTTGTTATGTTGAGTTGTTGATGAAGTTTTGTTTGCTGATTATAGTTAGGTTATTATGATGATCAGATCTGGTATGTGTAGGTTAGATAGTTGTTTGTTGTAATTAACAAAGTAATGGTGTTGCACATGTGCATTCAAGTCGAAATACTCTGTAGATAACTAGAGTGACTGAATCGGAATTTTGACTGGTCAAATAAACTGTGTCTAGCGAATCAGAATTCCGAATGGTCAAATAACTAGAACGACTGATGCATATGTGCATGATGTATATGGTAATGTTGAAATTAATGTTAAGCACATGTGCATTAAGGTTTAATTCTTGTTATCATTAAGGTCGTGCATAGTTTATATGGTAATGTTAAAATTAATGTTAATGCACGTGTGCATTAAAGTTTAATTCTTGTTAATTTGGATCTGTTTAATTTGTTGCAGGTGTCTTACGACTACAAATGGATAGAAGGCAGTGATCGTTGAGAATGGAGAGGTGACAAAGACGGAATTTATACGGTCCGGAAGGCAAAACAGTTGTTCGTCGATTGGTCATCTTCCCCGTTAGCTTAATTTACAATCCCACTTATTAGCGTAAACGGTAACGCTTATTACTTCCATCAGTGTTGTATTGCAAAAAAAGTGGTTGCTTTTTCTTATGTCAGTTTAGTTTTATTGCAGTTAAGACAGAAATTTCAAGAGCAAATGGGGATGAACGTTTACAATCAAATTAGGGCAAATGAGACCCTTTACTTTTAATACCAACAAAGGTTCAAAAGTGGTTGCCTTTTCTTATATTAGTTCAATTATATGCAGCCAAGACATAAAGTTTGTAGATGCACGTAGTGCGACTAGTGATTGGATATACAGGTTAACATATGTTAGAATGTGCTGAAGGATTGAATGTGGAAACAATATGGGCGAATGTAGAGTATTTGGGGCGAAGGTGAAGATAAAGTGGGCGAAGGTAGAATGGACTTGATCAGAAGAATACGTTCGTACCTTAGTATGGGCGAATGTGGAAGAATTCCACATTCGACCACATCAACTAGGCGAACGTGCAGTGGCTATAAATAGATTTTGTGTATTTGTGAGTTATAGAGAGTTTTAGTTTGAGTGTGTGTTCAGGTCAGGTTCCAGGTGTAATTGAGAAAGTGTTTAAGTGTTCTAGATTAACGTGTGTGTGATTGTAATTGAATATTTGAGAAAGTAATCTATGAAAAAGCTTTGAAAATGATGTTGATTGTGTTTTGATTAGAGTTTTATCAGTTTGTTCAGAACTAGGGTTTCCGCACCTGGTTTTGTGACTTGTATGATCAATTAATCCTGTTTTAGTCAAAATCTTTCGCTTACAAAGTTCAAGGGCAAATGGGGATGAACATTTTACAGGTGAATTAGGGCAAATAGGTCCCTTTGTTTTAGTAACCATCAAATGGTCAATTTAACAAATGGTAGTCGTTAAAGACGGTGGCGACCAAGGGTTTTCTGGTCAAATAAACTGTGTCTAGCGAATCGGAATTCCGAATGGTCAAATAACTAGAGCGACTGATGCACATGTGCATAATTTATATGGTAATGTTGAAATTAATGTTAATGCACATGTGCATTAAGGTTTAATTTTTGTTATCATTAAGGTCGTGCATAGTTTATATGGTAATGTTAAAATTAATGTTAATGTACATGTGCATTAAGGTTTAATCTTGTTAATTTGGATATGTTTAATTTGTTGCAGGTGTTTTATGACTACAAATGGATAGAATGAAGTGATCGTTGGGAATGGAGAGGTGACAAAGACGGAATTTATACGGTTCGGAAGGCAAAACAATTGTTTGTCGGTTGCAGCAACAATGTTGTCGGACAGAAGGTTTAGTGGAAGGGTTGGACTCCTCTCAAGTGTAAGTTACTAATATGGCAGGTAGTTCGGAATCGCATACCTACAAATCAGGAGCTGCAGAAACGCGGAGTGATATTAGCATATGATATCTGTCCGTTATGCACTGAAGCTGCTGAAATAGTCACATATTTATTTACAGGTTGTTGGTTCGCACATGAGTTGGGGTTTAGGAGATGGTTCTGGGTGCAGCCGTTGTTGCTGTTTGATGTTGATGATCTGATGCAGGTGGCTGAAACATGTACGTAGATTGATGCGCAGCGGAGTTTACTCAGGGGTATTGTATACACAACCATATGGTGTCTTTGGAATGAGCGGAACGCAAAGGTTTTATTAGATAAAAGTCGGCGACCGGTTGAATTAGTTGAATATTTTTGTGAAATGCACATGTGCATGTAGTACACGTATCTTGTATTATAGTTTTCATAAAGAGTTGTTTTAATTTTATTCATGTTTGTTGCCCTACACATGTTTTATTTTTCGATTTATGTTATAATATGCATGTCTAAACAATTGACGAGTTCGAGTGTATTTTATATCTCACTTTGCGTCCGTTTATGGATCATTGAATAAAATTTTTGACCCCTTATATATAATATCGTGTCCATTTAATAATCATTTAGTTATGGTAATTGACAATTCATTCAAAATTGCGATTTAAGAGTGAAATGCACATGTGCATCAGGATGACGTCATATGACGTCACAAGCAAATTTTTTTATTTTTTTTCGAATTAATAATGCAAAATAATCATTTTGGTGTTTTTACTTTTTTTATTTTTTTATTTATTTAGGTTATATAATTTTTTTTTTATTTTTTTTTATTTTTTGATGGAGGGGTTTTTTGTAGACACCTTCATATTTACAAAAATGCCACCTGTTCACACTGGTTCTTTGGTTCTCTCCCTAAATGGTGGTTCTCAAATGATCCAAATCCTATATATATATATCAAAGAGCTAAATCCTACATGACACTTATAAAATCATTCTTCTCCTTGAGAGTGTAATGTAGGATCCCATGTGGCATTGAATGATTTTAGGAAAAAAAAATTTAAAAACAATTTTGGATTTTCCTTCCATAATTTTTATACGTTAATATCTTTCCAACGAGTACCATACTGCTATATAAAAAACGGAGAAAAAAACGACTATTTTTTGTGGGGTTTTGTTCATACCGGAAAAAAACACAAAGTGTTCAGGTTTGTGACGACCCGGAAAATTTTTTCTTTTTATCGTTTCATTCTCTTTGAGCTCGGGAAATTTTCAGGACGAAAATTCTTTCAACAAGGGGATGATGTGACACCCGGCAAACTCCGGTTAGTAACTTTTGAAAACCCAGTAAGTCTACCTTAGCGAGTCGTGCATACATTACACATGACAGGGTCAGTTGAGTCGAGTCGCGTTAAGTACTTGTCCAGGGATCAATGATTCGAAGGATCATTGGGGTTTTAACACACACAGGTCTCGAGTCCCGGTAATTGGTGAACGAATGTGAACGTGTTTATTTTCATGAATTATGTGTTTATAATCATTATGTGATTTGTCGGTATGTGAATGCGTGTTTATATGTGTTAAGATGGTGATTACGCGTAATTGCATGATATTATAGGTGATTACGCGTAATTGGATGACATTATAGGTGATTACGCGTAATTGCATGCTGATAGGAGGTGATTACGCGTAATTGCATGCTGATTGGGGGTGATTGGCCTAATCGCCAATAGGGTAGGCGATTAGGAGGATTGGGAAGGCGATTAGAGCCCTAATCGCCTATAGGGAAGGCGATTAGAGCCCTAATTGCCAATAGGGAAGGCGATTAGGAGCCCTAATCGCCTATACTGCTGCGTAATCGCCTGACGTGTTTTAAATGACTAGAAACGCCTATAAATACCACCCTTGACTTGTAAAACATCATCTGTGCAACCCTACCCGCCCCATAACCTCTCCCAACTCACAAACAACCTCTGGAACACATTTTGCTCAAGAAATCAACTTTCCAAGCCTTACACCTCATTTCCTTACAAATCCAAGGTGTGTTCTTCATCCCCAAACCTTTGTAATGATTTTGTTTTAATCCCTAAAGGTCCAGACCTGGTTTTTAAATGTCTGTGTCTTTGAAAACCCATCAAAAACAGTTTCTAAACAAACCCAAACCTCTATGCTTGCTATATGTGATGTATTCATATAAAGGTAGGATTTTTATTATTGAAATATGAGTGCTCTTGTGTTATTGATATGTTTCTAGCTTATATGAGTTATTATGATGTTAACCTAGGAGTTTGGATGGTTATAGTTGTGTATTGTTAGTAATAGATGTTTAGACCCGTTTGAAGGATTATGTGGAATCTATGATATTATGATGTGTTTTGTTGATTGTTTAAGATTAGGGTTTGCTTTAGGATGATGCTAGAACAGTAGGATATTATCGAACAACGTCGTTATGAGATGAAATCTGGATATGTGCCATTTAGGGCAAACTTTGCATGTTGATGTGATGTTTACATGTTAAATATGCTATTTTAGGAAACGCTTGCATTCGGGACTGTTAGAATTATGATGATTTAGGGGTTTTGCTTGGAATAGGTTTATTAATGTTTTGGGTTTGATATTTGGTGTTTCCACACGTTTCGGTTCTGATTTGGAGGGTTAAACGCTCGAAAAACCGGAACAGGACTGCAAGGGGCGATTAGGAATCCTAATCGCCTATAAGGTAGGAAATTGGGAGCCTAATCGCCTATAGGCTAGGAGATTGGGGGCCTAATCGCCTATACTGAAGGTGATTACGATCCTAATCACTAGTTAGATCCTGAAATGCATGTGGTATAAGCCTAATCGCCTATAAGGTACTAGAATAGGCCTAATCGCCTATAGCTATAGGCGATTAGGGCCTAAATGCCTATACTATAGGCGATTACCCCACCTAATTGCTAGTTGACTTTTCCTAATTGCTAGTTGACTTTTCCTAATCGCATGTACTGCCGTTGTAAGTGTATTTTGACATTCCGAGACCCGATTTGACACCTAGGAACATGCTAGGAACCCCGTGACATACCTAGTAACTTGGTAACACGTGCTCGGACTTATTTATGTGTTATTAGAACTATATGCTAGATTTGGTGAACTCTTACACGTGTTAAGTGTTGTTTGCATATATGGTATGATACCCTATATAAGATGAACATGTGGGATGTCGGGTCACCAATGGGATGTCGAGTCTTGTCTCACGTAGTCTGGTTGTCAGTCAAACGCATTTTTCAAACATATAATGGTCATGGACTGGACATTTAGGGACTAATGAACCCAACGGGTTATTAGTCTAACTTTACACACATCTTATGATAGGTCGCCACTAGTTGGGGCTATCATACACATATCGGTTTATTTATTAACTGAAGACGCAACCAAAGGTGAGTTCACGGCCCTACACTTTACTCTTTTATCACACATTTTCATGTTATACTATGGCTAACATCTTATTACTATACGGTTCATCAAAGTCCCTTAGAAACCACTAATGCGGGAATGTAGCGGGGAGGTATGGATAGCGCTATTGGGAACTGACAAACCCCACTCGACGGCTGGAGGCCGGGCGGGTGCATGTTGTCTCTAAATACACAAGGCTTACCGGTGATGACGGTAGTCCGTAAATAAGGGTTACACATTAAAACACAGTCAGCAATGGTTTCACCCGTAGTAGTATTACCTAACGCCTAGCTAGCGTTCACAGAAGCATAGTAGTAACGGTAACGGTTTTCAAGGATTGGACTAAACGTTTGAATAAAACCTGTGAACTCACCAGCATTATATGTTGACCTTTTTAGCATGTTTTCTCAGGTCGCTAAGGTAGCAGCTGTCAGCTAGGCGCACGGAGTCGCACTGGAGTCGTACTCGCGTCTAGGTTCATAGTGCATGTTTTGGGATGATAAACTTTTGAACTTATGTTTCTATTTCCTTTTGACTTTTGTAAAACTTAAATGCTTCCGCACTTCTAAATGATGGTTTTAAATTTATGCATGGTTTTTCTACGTATGTTTTTACATATAGTTGTCGTTTATTGTGACCGTTGACTTGGATCCTGGTATGTCACATGCCTCGCGGTAGAACTCCGCAAGTGGGAAATTTGATGGTGTGACAGATTGGTATCAGAGCCAATGGTTATAGTGAACTAGGATTGCATGTAGAGTCTAGACTATAGCTGAGTCTTACACACACTAGACGGTCGCATACATTTGAGTCGTGTCTTTTGGTAAACATACTAACCTTGTCAGGGTGTCGGTATCCTTATCACGCAGTATCCTATTATCTATCTCATTCTTGATCATTCTTAGTTTTATTTTGTCCTCTCCTTCGGGTTTGCAGTCGAAGGAACTTGTTGTTGATCTTTTGAGTTGGCTGTCTCTTTCTAAGATGTGGGTACCGGGTGACTTGAGGTTCGAGCTCGGGGCACGCCTAGAGGACCATGTAGAGTAATTTATCATTTCGGGTGCACACGAAATCATAAGTTGAAATGCATGGAAGACTTGGTGGATCTCGTGTTGGGATTTATGGTCACATTTGGACCCGATCCTAGACTTTTCATGTTCTCTTGGTTTAGCGTTGGTGATGGGTCTGAGTGTTTGTTTCTTGTTTTCTCAGAAGATGTCTAGACGCAATGGAGGACGTACTGGGGGACGACGTGGAGGCAACACTGGCGGGGGTAGAGGTGGTGGTAACATCACCTTGACTCAGGATGAACTTAGTGAGATGATGCAGCAACAGTTGGGGGTTGCACTGGCTGCCTTCCAGGTTGCCCAACAGGCCTTTATGGGTGCTACCGCTCCTCCGGTGCAGGCGGGGACCGCCTACAAGCGGTTTAAGGACTGTCAGCCCCACAACTTCCGAGGTACTGAGGGAGCTGTGTAGTTGCTAAGGTGGTTGGAGAAGACTGAGTCGGTGTTTGCTTTATGTGAGAGCCCAGCAGCTGATTGGGTAAAGTTTGCTTCGGGGACTTTTGAAGGACCCGCCCTGACGTGGTGGAACTGCGTCACTCAGACACTTGGTCTCGGGGAGGCCAACGCCATGCCTTGGGCGGACTTCGTGTTTAGGTTGAAGGCGGAGTACTGTCCGCGAGAGGAGATCAAGAGGCTGGAACAGGAATACGGGGATCTCAAGATGGTCGGTTCTGAGATCGAGGCATACACCATCAGACACAATGAGTTAGCGGTGATGTGTCCGTGTATATCGACAACAGAGTACCGGAGGATAGAGCAGTACATTGCAGGTTTGGTGCCAGAGATTGTGGGGTTGATGGCTGCGAGAGATCCTACTACCATTTCGGAGGCGGTGCGGTCGGCTACCAAGATGACCAACATGAAGATAATTGAGGGCGTCTTGCCTCCTAGAGGCTCAACTGTGAAGGCGCCGATATATAACAAGAGGAAGTGGGAGAGTATGGAGAAGAGTTCAGCTGTTGTTCAGCGACAGTCGACAGCGAAGAAGGTTGAAGCTTCAGGGTCAGCGTCAGATCAGAAACAGGGAGGGTATGCTGGAAAGAGCCCTAAGTGTGGACAGTGTGGTTTTCATCATTATGGTACTTGTGATAAGCTTCGTTGTGAGCGCAGTAATCGGACGGGTCACTATGCGAAGGATTGCAGGGTCAACCTTTCATCCAAGCCGACTCAGACTACTACTACTACTACTACCCCTGCTCCACAGGGAAACCAGGGTTGCTACAATTGTGGGGAAGCAGGGCATTTCAAGCGAAACTGCCCAAAGTTTAACCAAGGGGACGCAGGGACTGCAGGGAAGGATGGAAACAACGAGGGAGGCGGTCGGACTACTCGTGCTCATGCTTATGTTATTGGTGCTAGAGAGAACCAGGAGGACCCAGACACTGTTACCCGTACGTATTCTCTTTTATCTTTCGTTACACTTTGGTTTTATCTTTATCCACATCGTGTGCGTTTCGTATCCATTGAGTGTTTTGGTATTGGTTTTGGGCATCATTTCACATTCATTGGGTTGATGGGGGTCCTTTGGGGATGCTACTTGGACGGTATCGGTGGGTTATTTATACCGATCATAGTAGTCTCCATTAGGCCTTCGATCAGGAGGAGTCTCTTGTCTTGCATTCACCATTGGGAAAGTGGTTTCCCGGCTGTTATTATCACCTTTAGTTCACGACCTTCATTTCGTTGTATTTTGGGGAAACATTACTTGGGTACACACAGAGGCCGACTCTCATCACTATTGAAGCCGAATGAATCTCGGGGCGAGATTCCTTTCAATAGGGGGATGATGTGACGACCCGGAAATTTTTTTTATCGTTTCATTCTCTTTGACCTCGGGAAATTTTCGGGACGAAAATTATTTCAACAGGGGGATGATGTGACACCCGGCAAACTCCGGTTAGTAACTTTTGAAAACCCAGAAAGTCTACCTTAGCGAGTCGTGCATACATTACACATGACAGGGTCAGTTGAGTCGAGTGGCGTTAAGTACTTGTCCAGGGATCAATGATTCGGAGGATCATTGGGGTTTTAACACACACAGGTCTCGAGTCCCGGGAATTGGTGAACGAATGTGAACATGTTTATTTTCATGAATTATGTGTTTATAATCATTATGTGATTTGTCGGTATGTGAATGCGTGTTGATATGTGTTAAGATGGTGATTACACGTAATTGCAAGACATTATAGGTGATTACGCGTAATTGCATGCTGATAGGGGGTGATTGGCCTAATCGCCAATAGGGTAGGCGATTAGGAAGATTGGGAAGGCGATTAGAGCCCTAATCGCCTATAGGGAAGGCGATTAGCGCCCTAATTGCCAATAGGGAAGGAGATTAGGAGCCCTAGTCGCCTATACTGCTGCGTAATCGCCTGACGTGTTTTAAACGACTAGAAACGCCTATAAATACCACCCTTGACTTGTAAAACATCATTTGTGCAACACTAGCCGTCCCATAACCTCTCCCAACTCACAAACACCCTCTGGAACACATTTTGCTCAAGAAATCACCTTTCCAAGCCTTACACCTCATTTCCTTTCAAATCCAAGGTGTGTTCTTCATCCCCAAACCTTTGTAATGATTTTGTTTTAATCCCTAAAGGTCCAGACCTGGTTTTTAAATGTTTTTGTCTTTGAAAACCCATCAAAAACAGTTTCTAAACAAACCCAAACCTCTATGCTTTCTATATGTGATGTATTCATATAAAGGTAGGATTTTTATTATTGAAATATGAGTGTTCTTGTGTTATTGATATGTTTCTAGCTTATATGAGTTATTATGATGTTAACCTAGGAGTTTGGATGGTCATAGTTGTGTATTGCTAGTAATAGATGTTTAGACCCGTTTGAAGGATTATGTGGAATCTCTGATATTATGATGTGTTTTGTTGATTGTTTAAGATTAGGGTTTGCTTTAGGATGATGCTAGAACAGTAGGATATTATCGAACAACGTCGTTATGAGATGAAATCTGGATATTTGCCATTTAGGGCAAACTTTGCATGTTGATGTGATGTTTACATGTTAAATATGCTATTTTGGGAAACGCTTGCATTCGGGACTGTTAGAATGATGATGATTTAGGGGTTTTGCTTGGAATAGGTTTATTAGTGTTTTGGGTTTGATATTTGGTGTTCCCACACGTTTCGGATCTGATTTGGAGGGTTAAACGCGTGAAAAACCGGAACAGGACTGCAAGGGGCGATTAGGAATCCTAATCGCCTATAAGGTAGGCAATTGGGAGCCTAATCGCCTATAGGGTAGGCGATTGGGGGCCTAATCACCTATACTGAAGGTGATTACGATCCTAATCACTAGTTAGATCCTGAAATGCATGTGGTATAGGCCTAATCGCCTACAAGGTACTAGAATAGGCCTAATCGCCTATAGCTATAGGCGATTAGGGCCTAAATGCCTATACTATAGGCGATTACCCCTCCTAATTGCTAGTTGACTTTTCCTAATTGCTAGTTGACTTTTCCTAATCGCATGTACTGCTGCTGTAAGTGTATTTTGACATTCCGAGACCCGATTTGACACCTAGGAACATGCTAGGAACCCCGTGACATACCTAGTAACTTGGTAACACGTGCTCGGACTTATTTATGTGTTATTAGAACTATATGCTAGATTTGGTGAACTCTGACACGTGTTAAGTGTTGTTTGCATATATGGTATGATACCCTATATAAGATGAACACGTGGGATGTCGGGTCACCAATGGGATGTCGAGTCTTGTCTCACGTAGTCTGGTTGTCAGTCAAACGCATTTTTCAAACATATAATGGTCATGGACTGGACATTTAGGGACTAATGAACCCAACGGGTTATTAGTCTAACTTTACACACATCTTATGATAGGTCGCCACTAGTTGGGGCTATCATACACATATTGGTTTATTTGTTAACTGAAGACGCTACTAAAGGTGAGTTCTCGGCCCCACACTTTACTGTTTTTGTTTTCGGGGGAGAAACATGCTTAAACTCTTTTATCACACATTTTCATGTTATACTATGGCTAACATCTTATTACTATACGGTTCATCAAAGTCCCTTAGAAACCACTAATGCGGGAATGTAGCGGGGAGGTATGGATAGCGCTATTGGGAACTGACAAACCTCACTCGACGGCTGGAGGCCGGGCGGGTGCATATTGTCTCTAAATACACAAGGCTTACCGGTGATGACAGTAGTCCGTAAATAAGGGTTACACATTAAAACACAGTCAGCAATGGTTTCACCCGTAGTAGTAATATTACATAACACCTAGCTAGCGTTCACACAAGCATAGTAGTAACGGTAACGGTTTCAAGGATTGGACTAAACGTTTGAATAAAACCTGTGAACTCACCAGCATTATATGTTGACCTTTTTAGCATGTTTTCTCAGGTCGCTAAGGTAGCAGCTGTCAGCTAGGCGCACGGAGTCGCACTGGAGTCGTACTCGCGTCTAGGTTCATAATGCATGTTTTGGGATGATAAACTTTTGAACTTATGTTTCTATTTCCTTTTGACTTTTGTAAAACTTAAATGCTTCCGCACTTCTAAATGATGGTTTTAAATTTATGCATGGTTTTTCTACGTATGTTTTTACATATAGTTGTCGTTTATTGTGACCGTTGACTTGGATCCTGGTATGTCACATGCCTCGCGGTAGAACTCCGCAAGTGGGAAATTTGAGGGTGTGATAAGGTTATTCATTAATCATGTATAGGCAAGTCATTAATTATGTTGAAACCAGTAAATATGAATTTTATTTACAACAAGTGTTAGCATTGGAGTTGTATATTGTGTTGAGGTAATTCATTAATCATGTATAGACAAATCACTAATTATGTTCAAACCAGTAAATATGAATTCAATTTTCAACTTGAGCAGAATAGGTTACTAGAGTTATACATTGTTTTAGGTTAGGTATCAATATTAGTATGTTAGAGTTATACATTTTTTTAGCCTTTAGGATAGGTGTTAATATTTGAGTTACATTGGAGTTATACATTGTTTTAGGTTAGGTGTTAGCATTGGAGTTGTACATTGTTTTAGGTTAGGTATTAATATTAGAGTTATACACTATTTTAGGTTAGATGTCAACATTAGAATTATACATTGTTTAAGGTTAGGCGTTAACACTGGAGATACATTGTTAATTGTTTTAGGTTAGGTGCTACTTGAAGCTTTCCTGCATGTAACTGTAAAGCGCATCAGTCTATTTCATATGTAAAATTGATTTGTCATATTAAATTTCTCAACCCCAGGACGCTCCTGTGGTATAATCTAGCCATCTATAAAAGAATAACCTCTTGATGACATGACATTCAACGAGGTAACCCTCCACCCTTTGAATGTGCCATGTGGCATCATGTGGAACCTTCTTTTATTGTTTTTTGTTTTGTTTTTTTTTAAATAAAATTAAATCACATAAATTAAAATTATTAAAATGATAAAACCCTACCTGATTAGATATTCTTCCTTATTACGCCTCTCATATCTTTCCTTCTCTTCTACATCTTCATTGAAACCTATTATCTCCTTCTTCCGATAAAAAAATACAGAATACTTTCTTCTCTTTACTAAATCATAAATGTGAAGTAGCAACATATTAGAATTTTTATTTCTATTCGTAATTCTGATTCAAATCATATATACTTTTGCTTATATCATTTTAATAATAAAGGTTTTATATATAAACAATTGTATTATATGTTGTAAACTGGTGAATAAAATACTTTCTGAAAATCATAAAATGACTGAAGCTAGAGTTGTTGATCTTCATTTGTTTTTATTATATTTCTTTGCAGCTGTATTTGGTTGAGTTTTTCTTGTGCAAATCATAAATTGGATATTTTATTACGTCGTATTAGA
The DNA here is from genome assembly GCA_032199755.1 of Ambrosia artemisiifolia. NCBI lineage: Eukaryota > Viridiplantae > Streptophyta > Magnoliopsida > Asterales > Asteraceae > Ambrosia > Ambrosia artemisiifolia. Next base: position 28,018,521 of record CM063521.1, read on the forward strand.
TATTTCAACCCCGGGACGCTCCTAGAGTAAAAGCTAGTGTTTACATAAAGTGTTTATGTAACAAATATTAACCAATTTTTTCATTATATTTTCTAACGTACGATTAAATTTGATAATCAGGGGCACGATGGTAATTGCTAGCGTCATTAAAGTTTCACCCCCATTTTTAAAACGGCCATAATTTTTTCATACGATATTATTTAAAAAAAATTACACCATAAAAACAAGTTTTTCATCCTCTTTCATTTCCATACCATATTGCTATACTTTTTTTTAAAAAAAATTTGCTGGGTTGATAACTTGCGTTTTATTGAGGGTATATTTGCATTTTCGAAATGTAAGTCATACCTGATAAGACGACCTGGTAAAACGACTTGATCAAACGCAAGTTATAAATGATAAAACGCAAGTTATACATGCTAAAACGCAAGGTATACATGCTAAAACGCAAGTAAAAAAAATCAAGTTTTTACATTTAGACGCAGGTTATTATTGTTTAAACGCAAGTAGGTAATATCAATTTTTTACATACATATAAGCAGGTTTACAGATTGATCATATAAGTAGGTAATAAGGATTATCTTTCTTTACATACATATACCTGAAGCTTATTTTAAAACTAAACATGTTTTTTTAAGGTCATCTTTTCATTTAGTTGGTTTACAAGTGGCAACATTCAACATATTTGTTTTTTGTATTGAAGAAAAATGAATCAAACAACAGACGTTTATTATTGTTTATGACGAACAAGACAGGTTAATGTCGTACCTGCAGATAATCATATATGCCCACAGCAGTTAACGCTTTCGCAACTCTCATTTTTGTTTCATCATTGGTCAGGTTGAACCGTCCAAGGCCAAATGCCACATCAACTTCTACGGTAGGCATAACAACCTAAAAGCATGAATCTTGGATCTCTTAAAGTATGTCAAAGAAGATATTATTCACCTCACAAAAATAGACAACTATAAGAAACAAAATTATTACTGTTATCATATTGATTCTAATTGATTTCCAACCTCATGACTCTCCACTTAACAAAGAAACAAACTAAAAAAACAAAAAGCTATTGTTACATTCAGAATGTTTAAACGCAAATAATAATATCAAGTTTTTACATTTAGACGCAAGTAGTATCAACCTTGCAATTTTTTTAAAAAAAAAAATATAGCAATATGGTATGCAAATGAAAGAGGATAAAATGCTTGTTTTTTTGTTGTGTTCTTTTTAAAAAAAAATAATGTCGTATGAAAAACTTATGGACGTTAAAAAATGGGGGTGGAACTCAACCATTGTGGGTTATACCTATTTTGCCCTTCTTCTGCTCTTTTAGAAACTCAACGTATACTTTTCCCCTTTTAATCTCATTCATTGATTTATTTTGATCAAAAGCCCAAAATACTTCTTATACCTTTTACGTTTAACTACTTTTTACACTAAACTTTCTGTTTTCTCTTTTATGATTATCTAGTTAAAATTGTGAAGTTATTATTAGTTCAGCACAAACAATTCCGAAGTAGAAACCTCTTTAGTTTATTATTATTAGTTCATCATGAGTAAGCAACAAAGTAAAATCTTAATTAGTTTTTGATAACTTTTATCTGTAAAAGAACATCTACATTGAACAATAAACAAAAACTTACACGTATACTCAATAATAATATTACTTAATCTTTATTGAAATACTTTGATAATTTATTACATCATCTATATGTGTATATATATATATATATATATATATATAGGGTTTGGTTCAAATGAGAACCTTTCCCCAAATTGAGAACTGAGAGAACCATTCTGGGCCACACATTTCTCTAAGGCAAAAAAAAAAAAAAAAAAAAATTTTTTTTTTTTTTTTTTTTTTTTGCAAAAATCGCTGCTTTATATGTAAGAATTTTTTTTTTTTTTTGTATTTTTTTTTCAGTATACACATGTGTATAATTGCATTATACACATATGTATAATGCAATATACACATATGTATAACTGAAATATACACATATGTATAGCTGAAAAATGCTATATACACATATGTATAATTGCTATATACACATATGTATAATTGACATATACACATATGTATAAATGAAAAAAAAAATTCAAAAAAAATAAAAATTTTTTTTTTCCTTGCATAAAAATGTGCGATTAAAGCAAAAAAAAAAAAAAAAAAATAAATTTTTTTTTTTTGCCTTTATATGAAATGTGTGGCCCAGAATGGTTCTCTCAGTTCTCAAATAGGGGTTGGTTCTCTTAGGATCCCTACCCTATATATATATATATATATATATATATATAGGGCTAGGATACTTTGAAAACCACCCTGAGTTGAGAGAACTTAAGAACCCCCCTACACCAATAATATTGTGACACATAAGCATGATTAAGTTTTTTTTATTAAAGGGCACTAGTGTCATTTGCTTCTTATTAATAATCAAGTTGCTTATATTATACTTATTTTATTCATGCTAGTACACTGATTGTTTCATAATCCCAAGACCTCCCTTGGACATTGTGTGAGTGATAATAATTCCCGCCCAAAACAATCAGATCATTGAAGGTTCATTTGGTATTTATTACCCCCATGCAAGTAATCTGATCATTCAACAATCCTCACCCAAAAAATAAAGAAACCCTAAGATATTTACTTAAATATGGAGAATTCAGAAGATGGTGACAACAACATCGACTTTTTATCTGAGAAAGACATACAGGAGGTAGGCGATTTCATTAGGCAAAACCCACAGCCGATCAAAGAAGTGGGTGCTGGTCCATCTGAGCAGGATAGGGGGAAAGCGTTGGCCGATGATTCTGATATTGGGGTGTTTCAGTCATGCATCCAAGGGGGGCTGTTTTCGTGTGATGAGGTGGAGTCATGTGCTGAACCCAATGAGGAGACCCCTATTAGCCAACGGGTGATCCAGAATGAGGATGGTAAGGGTTTGGGTTTTTGTAGTTAAATTTTTTTGTTTTTTGATCTGTTTTTTAGAGTTTTAGAAAATGGAAGTTTTTTTTGGTGTTTTTGAGAGATTATATGTGTGAAAAGGGTTTTTGGTAATGTGGGTTGGGGATACATGAGTAAACCTTCTGTTTGTTAGTGGAGATGTTTGCAAGCACATTAGGGTTTTTTTTTGTAATGTTACACAGGTGTAGATGGATTTGCAAGCACATTAGATTTTTTTTTATGTAATAGCTAAAGAATCTGTTTGTTGCTTGGTTTTTTTTTTTTATGTGATTACACTTTACTATGTGTTTTTTTAGTGATGGGTTGTGTGTATGTGTTTTTGTTGGTAGTGATGCCAAAATATTGTCTGGTATATGTTTGTTGGTGATTTTAGGAAAGGAAGCTTTTGTTAGTGTTTTTTATAGATTATAGTTTGTGATATGGGTTTTTGGTAAACTTTGTATACAAAAGATAAGTAGAAAAACAATGTGGGTTGGGTATAACTTGTATTCAATCCTAGTTGGCTTAACTGGGATAAATTATCTGTGTTTACACAGGTGTAAACGGCTTGCAACCATATTAGGTTTTTCTCACATATGGTACCAATACACAGGTTTAATGTTTTTTTATTTATTTTTGGTGTTGGTGATGTATAGGTTCTGCTGTTTGTTACTGGTTTACGCCTAATGGTAGCCGTTACTGGAAACCCATTGTAGAGGATTCTGCGAAACCAAACACTGTGGCGAGGTATAGGGAGTGGGAAGATGTTGTTGCTATGTATGAGTCCTACGCTAAGAAGTCTGGTTTTTCGACTAGATTGGGGACTGTAAAAAGGGTGAAGGGTATTATTACCCATAGGTACATCCTGTGTTCAAAGGCAGGTAAACCTCAGTCAAAAAGGAAGTTCGACTCGTTAGATGAAACTTCATTGAAGATTAGGCAGTCAACTTTCTAAGTCTGCGACTGTAAGGCGGGGATTAGAGCTAAGTTATGTAATGTTACTTCAATGTGGGAGATTTACCATTTTCAAGAGTCGCACAACCACATGCTTGTTGCTTCTTACAACAGAGACTTAACAAAAATAGGTAGGAAGCTGGATTTTGCAACAAAAGAGTTCATCCATCGTGTAGGTCTCAATAAAGTTGGTCCGACTGTAGCGCACAGAATGCAAGTTAGCTTAAAAGGCGGTCACCACAATGTGAAGGGAACCCCTGTTGATTACAAGAATTTTGCTAAGAGTGTTCGTATGTTTATTGGCAATAGGGACTCGTAGATGATGATTGATAAGTTGGATGACAGGGTTAAGAACCTACCAAACTTTTCATTCAAATACAGCCTTGTCAATGGTGAGCTCAGACACCTCTTTTGGGCCGACGAGATATCCAAGATAAACTATACAGCTTTTGGCGAGGTGGTGGCGTTTGATGCCACATATCAAACGAATAGGTAAAAAAGTTGCGATTAATGTCTAATTTTTATGCCTTTGCCTAGGTACAATCTTATCTTTGTCCCTTTCACCGGTGTCGACAACAATAAACGGTGTGTTACATTTGGCGCTGGCCTGCTGTTTAGCGAGACTATAGAGTCATATTGTTGGTTGCTAAACAGTTTTCTTGGGGCTCATGGGAAACAACCCAAGTTGGTGCTGACGGACCAGGATCCGGCGATGAAGCAAGCAGTGGCTGCTGTTTTTACTGAGTCACGTCATCGACTGTGCATGTGGCACATTATGAAGAAGCTGCCTGCAAAGGTAGCGACAACCCTTGTTTCTTACATCAGTGTAACTTTTTTTTTGGGGGGGGGGGTGTGGAATACTAACTTTTTTCTTTGTTTGTTTGTTATTTCAATTAACAGATTGCAGGAAGTGTTCATGACAATTCAGAAGTTCGGGCTGCGATTCATAAGTTGGTATGGAATGTGTACATTAAGCCGTCTACATTTGAAAAGCGATGGGAGAAGCTACTTGACAAATATGGGCTGAACGACAATGAGTGGCTAAGAGATATGTATAGCATCAAGGAACTTTGGGTCCCCGCTTACTTCCGTGAAATTCCAATGTCTTGTCTCATGAAGACTACTTCGCGTTGTGAAAGCTCTAACGCTTCATTCAAAGTTAATTCAAGTTGGGCAAATACACTTGTGCAGTTCTTGTTGTGTTTCGATACGACGATGGACACGCAAAGGTACAATCAGAGGGTTGCAGAGTTTAACACTGACTATCGGGTCCCTGAGTTTAAAACTGGTTTGGAGATTGAAAAGCATTGTGCTACGGTGTACTCTCGGGCGATATTCAACGAGGTTCGGAAGGAAATCCAGAAAGGGTTACTGCTTTGCTTCATCACAAACCAGGCAGAGGTTGACGGTGTTAAGGAATACACTGTTACACACATTGACAAGAACTCGGATGTTGTGAATGATTTCACGGTACGGCTGTCCTGATGTTTAACACCCCCTCCCCCACTGTAAAAGCTTGTGAACATGCCTAGAGGATAACTTTTTCTTTTTTTCTTTTTGGTGTTTTGTCCAGGTTAGGGTGAATTCTGCTGAGGGGGACACAATATGTTCATGCAACAGCTGGACCCGGATTGGATATTTGTGTCGACATATTTTTTGTGTCTTCAGGTACACAATGGTCGAGGCAATACCTGAGAAGTATATCCTAGCGCGTTGGAGGCGCGAGGTGTTACCCAAATCTGTTTTTAGCATAGACGCTCGTTATGATGTGGACAACAACGCTGGTGCCGTGATGCGTAATGAATTGTTTAACATGTTTACTGAATGTGTTGATCGCCTAACTGCCGACCCTGATCGTTTATCGACGTTTACAGAACAACTAAAGGGTCTGATGGAGGGAGTTATGACAGTGGGGAGTAACGACCCGGGTGAACCAGAGGTTGTGAAAGAGGTGATAATCGCGAATCTGCTAGGTGTACCATAGGATGTTGAGCCAGAATGCAGCAACCCGCAAGGAATTAGAAACAAGGGGTGTGGCACGAACCGTCGACTAATTGGCCCAGGGGAAAAGGCGGTAAACCAGAAGAAGAAGAACCCGCGCCAATGCAAGACTTGCCAAGAATATGTAACAGATCATGATTCCAGGAACTACCCCAAGAAGAACCAACCACCAGCCCCCTAGTTACATGGTTGAACAGTCTACCCCGTAGATCTTTTTATTATATTATATGATGTGGTGTAAAAACTTATATAAAGAACCCTGACCCCCCTCCCCCGCGTAGTATATGTGTGTTTTTTTGTTTATATGGTGTAAATGCGTGTTCCAGACCTAACCGCTATGTGTGGAACGCGCATTTTCTTATAACCATACTAAGTGGTCTACAACGCTGCTTTTTTTTGGTAAATTTATGTACAGGCAAAGGCCAAGGGGTTGTCTTTTGTAGGGGGGGGGGGTAGTTTAGTATGTGTCAGTGTATGCTTTGTTTTGTAATGCAAACTCAGCAATGGAAGGCTGTTTATTTTTAGAATGTGGGTTGTTTTTTGTGTGTGTGTGGTTTACCCCAGTGTAAGTGCAGGTACACCATAAGGCACTAGATGCCCCAAACCAAACGGCTAGAAGAACCGAAATGCAAACTCAACAATTTTTTGGGTTTTTGTTGGCGTTACAATGCGCCCACAACTTTTTTGGCCTTACAACTTTCTTTCGCCTTATGAGAAGGTGTTCCATTCACTCATCGATGGCGGAACAAAAATGTTTCCATGTTCCTTTATATTTACCCTTGTGTAATGCTCATACATAAACATACTAAACTGAAAAACACAAAGCCTTTTTTGATGATAAAAACGAGTTACACAAGTGAAACAACGACTGTTTTTTTCTTATGATAAAACCGACTGAAAAAAATGGAACTGTTTTTTGTGTTACTTGACATGCGTTGTTACAACAGTGTAACAATTTTTTCACTTGTGCGGCCAGAAGAAACCGAAATGCAAACTCAACAATTTTTTTGGTCTTTGTTGGCCTTACAATGCGCCCACAACTTTTTTGGCCTTACAACTTTCTTTCGCCTTATGAGAAGGTGTTCCATTCACTCATCGATGGCGGAACAAAAATGTTTCCATGTTCCTTTATATTTACCCTTGTGTAATGCTCATACATAAACATACTAAACTGAAAAAACAAAGACTTTTTGATGATAAAAACGAGTCACACAAGTGAAACAACGACTGTTTTTTTCTTATGATAAAACCGACTGAAAAAATGGAACTGTTTTTTGTGTTTCTTGACATGCGTTGTTACACCAGTGTAAGGGGGATACCAAAAATACTACGTAGATAAGTACTTGTCAACCAGTCACATTAAGTAGCTACATAAAAACCAAAGTATAAAATTATGTCTTAAAAGTTACAACCCACCAAAATAAAAACTACTAAAAACTACAACACCACAGAACTAGTCCCCAAACCGACCACCCTTTTTTCGTGCGCTTTTTTGATTATCGACGTAGCATATCATCCGATATACGATCCTTGTAGATGTTGCTACGTGCCAGCAAGATCTTCGTTGCATACTTCCTCATCAGGGCATCCAACTGTGCTTGTTTTCTCTTACCATTCAAGTTGAAGCCACAGTTGAAAGGAACTGAACCCCCCATGTATTTCTCCATGTGGCGCATTAGGAACACTCCGCAATCCGATGTGTTCTTGTGTGTAGCCCAGGGGACATCAACCCGCCTGATATTGCATCGCCCCATCGCAGCTGCCTTTGCGTGCTTCACCAGCTGAAGGTATCGGACAAAGATATCTTTCTGCAAAACAGGTTAGCAGTTTTTCAAGGTTAGTTATTGGTCATCCAAAAAAAAAAAACAAAATAAGTCAAATAAAAAGTTTTTACCACTTTGTATGGCGTCGTCTTATGCAAGTAGTCCCGGTTGTCGCTTAGCAAGACGCTTGATTTCCTGGGGTTGTTGTTATCTATCACGCATATATCCTCATGTTTCAAGTCAAACACCAGTGCGTAATAGTGGTCCCACTCCAGCATAGGCATAAAAACCATATCAAATGTCGCCAAATCAAGCCGACTATCATCACCACACAGCGCCCCTGACAAGCCATTCCTAAAAGCATCGGCACGACTATCCTTCCTGTCCTCTTTCAACTTTAACATCCACTCGACCTGTTTACAAAATGTTTTTGTTTTTCAGTTTCGGGGTTATATTTTTCTTTTTTAAATACGTAACATGTTAAGCAAGTAAGCAACTCACAATCGTGGAGCAAGCAACAAATAAGCGTCGTGGTCCGTTAGGAAGTTGATACTCTGGTTCGGTGTTTAGGACATGGACCCAAGCATCTATCACTGTCCCGTACAATCTCCTGCCTATGGCTAAAGACTGTAGGTAGGGAGTCTCAGCTCGCAACCCGTAAGTTGTCTCAAACATTACGTACCTGCCATAGGAAAACAAAAAACACTCAGGAGACACTGGTGTAAACTGTATTTCAAAAGACATTAGGGGGGTGTGTGTGTGGGGGGGGGGGGGGGGCACTTACGGGTAATGTTCGGTGGGGTCTATGCCCGAGGAGTCTGAATCTTCGTGGCATTCAATGTTCTCCTTCCCAAAAGTTGCAACATTTGTTCCCCTACACAAAAAGTAAGACATATGGCCTATAAGTCGCCGCGTATAAAAAATAAATACCGAGGAAAACAATTTATAACACCCGCTAAAACTACTCTCTTACCTGTTCTTAACGTCAGCAATTGCTTGCTCCATCAGCACGGTCTTATTGGTTTGTTTGAAAAGGAAGTTCCACACGGCTTTTTCCCTTCTTGTGTCTCTCGTCTCTATCTCCACATCACCGTCCAAAGAAACTAGGATCCTGGCCGCCATACTCTTTGTCATCCCTCGTCGCGCAGGCTCATTTGTTGGGCCGCTGCTTGTCGTTGTTGAAGTCCCAATACCAGACAACTTTGAACCCGCCACATCCTTTACCACGTTGACGGCTAAATCTTGTGCCATGTCTTCCTTGTGTTTTTCGCCTACACGGGTAAGGTAAATTAGTCAAAGAAAAACAAACACCAGGGTAAATTAAGCATATAAGCTAACATGTGCAACCCAAACCTTCATCAGGGCTGCTCTTTCCGAGCTGGGTTAGACCCAAACTAAAACTGGGCTGGCTATCAGTAACAACCTCTCCTGTTGATCATAGAATCACAAAACCCAAAAAAAAAATAGCTATTTTTTCTTTTTTTACACTGATGTAAACAAATGGAAAAGTATAATTAAATTTAAAAACAACAATAAAAAGCAAAACATATTTTTGTTGGCAATGGCTAACCTCCCACAAAGTTGGCTGCGGCGTCTCCACATTTAGGCGCAACGTCTTGCGTCAGCCCTAGGCTAAAACTTGGCTGGCTTGGGGCTGTCAATTGGCCAACTTTTAAACCTGCAACAAAGATGTTTAATATTTTTATAAATCTTTTTCAACACTAAAACATTTTTGATTTTTTATTCGCATCCATACCTGCTTCGGGCTTCCATAGTGTGGATGCAAGACCTAACTTCATCCTATGTGCCGCCATCGCCACAGACAATGTGTTTTGCATTCCACCACACCACTGGACAACAGGAACCAATGCCTGTTTTAAACCCAAGCCCAACGAAGCAGGCGCCGCTGACTCAGTTGTTGTAGTGTTTACACCAGTCTTCGTTGCCACGTTTTCTGACGCCTTTATGTTCGGCACAGCATCTCCGGGTACGGGGTCACGCTTTTTAATATCTCCGGTAACTGGCACAGTTTGGTCGATTTCTGTGTGCCCCCCGGACCATTCTCCAACTGGCTCGATCCTGCTTAATAACCAATCATTTGCGTCCCCCGAATCTGACGAATCTTCCTCGTCCCCTGAAGCGTCTGGCTCGAGGGTAATGTCATGACTGTCTACATCAGCTGACTCAACACGCCCGTCCGCCCCTGGAAAACACAGCATCGTTTTTTTAGTTAAACTAGTGTATAAAAAAACAACTTAGAAACAATTTTTTTCACATACCTTGCACATCAACCAAAGTTTTTGACGCTGTCCTGATGCCATAGCGCTCACCCAACTTGGTCACCACATCCATGATCCTTTTAGTAGGCGTATCCAAGTTTTTCGACGGCTCACCAACATCCTCATCAGCAAACGTTAAAGATCTCTTGTAGTCGGCTGTCAATGAAATCACACGCATGTTATTTGGATGTTTTGACAATAATGACCTCAAAAGTTTCTCCACTCCCATCTTCAGCTAATTAAATTCTGCAACCTTCTCACGAGCCACACGCAAATCCACCTATGATACCAAAAAAACATTTTTCCAAAAAACTCTTCAAAAATTGTATAAACAGTATATACACTAAAACGTGGGGGGGGGGGGGGGTTTACCTCAATGTCCTGGCGCACAACGTTTAATTCCTTTCTCTCCCCTAACCCAAAACCACCATTTTTTATTTCAAGGTCCTGGCGCACAGTGAGCAACTCCTGTGTCCAGTAATGCATAGCACGCACACCAGGCTTAGTGTTCGCCCCGGTGACTGTAAAACTATCAACGTACAGGAGCTTTATGCAAAAAATTAAAAAAAAACATGTGTCACAACCAAAAAATATAGCAAAAAAGGGGTGGTAAATCATGCGTATGCGGCTTAAAAAATACACGAGAAAATATACCGTCAAGAAAGTTAGCGGACCGGCAAATGCACACGTTGGGTCCATACGTCGCCACTTATGCTTACAACCTTTAAGCGACTGCACCATGTAGTCGCACCAATCAATGTCCTCGAATCTGGTTTCATCAGTAAAGCACTTCGGAATCTCTTCCTTGCAAAGTCCATTTCTGTAAGAACTAATCATTGTAGTCACGAATAGCATAACGAAGTCAACCTTGAATGTAAACATATCCTCATAATCATCGTCCATGATTTTTTTTGCTATCAACGTCGGTGCAAGGTAACCTGTTGTGGGGTACCGATCACGCCAAATCTGCAGCGCCGGGTGTAAATGCTTGGACTCCGGAAGACTTGCAAATTTGATCTTGCCACGTGGAATCCCGAAAACCTTATGCACCACAGTACTATCTATGGGTAATTCGTGTCCCCCGCACTTCATGATCATCTTATCAGGATGGAAAGCATCAACCGCATAGTGTGCTAGCTTGACTGGAATCCCGTCAACCACGAAACCCAAGATATCACCGAACCCCATCTCCCGGACTGCTTTTTGTTGCCTGTTACTAAGCTTAGAAACTGCCAAGAACAGCTGTTGGGTCTGCTGACCTGGAGAAGAACAGATGATTGAAAGCCAAAATATACTAAGTGTTGATCAAGAATAAATAACAGAGTTTACAAGAAAGCTTCCTCCAAAGAACTGCTGACTCCAAACTGCTGATGCTTAAACAACTGATACAAGACAACTGCTGCTGATGAAAGGTCTGATGAAGAAAGTCTGAAGAGCAAAAGTCTGATAAAGAACAAGTGCTGATCAAGATCTGAAGAACAAAGGACTGTTGAACCAACAGCATTTTGGTTCAACAGTTGTTAAGAAGACATCAGAGTTTATGGCTTAACAGAGTTTCCATTCAGTAGTTTCAATGTAACAGTAGTTTATTATTTTATCAGATGTTGTAGTTTGTTAGTCAGTTAGGGGTCGCTTTCTAGGTGACGTCAGCTATGTGATCATCAGAGGTTTGTACTTGTCTATAAATAGAACAGTACTTGTACTGTTCTATTGGTCACTCGTCATTCTCTCTAAGACAAACAAACTCTGAGTGATCAGGCTGAGGGGGAGTTATAATTGTACCTTTGTAATCTTTCAACTTTAATGAAAGCTTTCGATTGATAACAATTATTCTCTATGTTTTGATTATTCTTTATTCCGCTGCACTTTCCATTTATACTTCATTCATATTACATCATTAATCAAAACAATCCAATACTCAGATCCTAACAATTGGTATCAGAGCACGGTCAATTAAATCTGATCTAATCAATCAGTTTAATACACAGATCAGCTCACAATCATTGATATCGTTTGTTTGTCGGGTTAAAACAGAGTAATAGTTTATTTTCGTTTCAACAGTTAGTAAACAGACTTTGTTTTTGAAAAACCAAGAGAATGACTTCACTTAATCAAGATCCACACAACACTGGCACACACAACAAGCCACCGATGCTTGTCAGGTCAGAATACAACATCTGGCAGCGTCGGGTAGCTCATGTGTTAGCACAACAGAACACAGGGTGCTGGAAATCGGTAGTATTTGGACCACATGTTCCAATGGTACCGAGTGCCGAGGATCCAAAGATCCAAGTACCAAAGAGTGTTGAGAACTACTCTGAGCAAGATTTTCAAAAAATCGAGCTAGATGCCAAGGCTTTCAGCATAGTAGCCATGGCACTGCCGAATGATATCTATGCCGGTCTCTTGCACTGCAATAGTGCTAAAGAATTGTGGGATGCTCTTAAAGAGCAATTCGGGGGAACTGATGATGTGATTGAAAACAACCGTGAAATACTTAACCAACAATATGAAACGTTTAGTCACATAAAAGGGGAGTCATTAACACAACAGTTTGAAAGGTTTAACTGTCTAATTAGTGAACTAAAACTGGTTGGTCTAACTTTTCCTAATTCAACACTGAATCATAGGTTTCTTAGATCACTTCAGGACAAATGGGACACTATAGCTATTGTTATGAGAAACTCTATCGGATTCAAAGACCTAACCCTGACCCAGCTTCATGGTAAGCTCCTGACTTATGAAAGGGAGCTTAACCAGAAAAAGAAGCTCCAGGACTCTGGCAAAGTGTCAGATGACTATGTATTTGGTAATACTGCACTGTTGGGTCAGGATGATGGTTCTGGAAGTAGTAAGGATCAGAGTTATGATCATTACATTGACATAACAACTGGTTTCAACAATGATTCTTACTCATCACCAAACAACTGTGCTTTCACAGCCAGTGGTGACATCCAGGCTTCTGATAATACATCTTTTGTGTACAATGACTTGCAATACATTGACCCTTTGGACCTAGAAGAAATGGACATCTTACACCAGGTTGCCCTGCTCAGTATTAGAACAAATAACTTCTATAAGAAAACTGGCAGGAGGTTCCCAGGTTTACATGGTGGGTCAAAGGTTGGGTTGGATAAATCAAAGATGAAGTGTTACAAGTGTCATAGAATGGGTCATTTTGCTAGGGAGTGTAGGAGTCAAAATGGAGTTCCTATGATCACCTATCCAAATCAAAGACCACAGACCAACACTTATCAGACCATCCCTAATGTACCTAATGTGCAAAACACTGCTCACTTTGCACAGACCCAAACCACTGTTCCTGTGCACTATGTCCAAACCACTGTTCCTCAGTATCACTATGTTCAAACACCTGTTGCTCAGGCCCCTGTGCCAATGACTGTTACTCCACCCTCTGCTCCTGCAGAGACCAGTCAACCAGGTCAACAGAGTTTCTTTACTCAAGGCTTTGTTGATTGGAGCAGTCTACCAGATGAGATAACAGATGACAACATTGCTCTAGTTGCCAACACTGAAAAGGATTTTTGTTTTATGGCACTAGAAACAATTGTTGAAGAGACTGATTCTGAGGAAGTGGTGTCTATGTCTGAAAATGTGACTGATGGTGTTGTTGGTGAGATTGTTTCAGCTGAAGAATCTGAAGTGGAGGTTGTGAATCTATCAGACCCCTGGGGTAGTGATGACTGTGACTGCCAGTGTAACTGTGCCTTGATGGCTGCTGCTAAGGTATCTCCTCAAATCTTAAATGACTTGTGCTCAGACAAATGTATTGTAGCATTTGCTAAGATAAAAGAGGTGAATGAAAACTTTAGAAAGAAAATTTTGGACTCAGAAATTCAGGTTGAAAAATTAACAAAAGAGTTAAAATCAAAAATATCTGAAAAAGAGTCTGAAATCAGCAGTCTAAAACATGAAGCAAGCATAACCAAAGACCAGCTTCAGACTATGATAACAAAATATCATAGTTGTAAGAAGGAGCTTGAGTCCACCCAGGTTGAATGTCAGAAATGGGTGGAATCATCAAAGGGTTTTGAGATGATTGTCAACCAACAATCTAAAAGTCATGTGAAATTTGGGTTTGGTTTCAAAATCACTGATCAAGTTTCACAAACCACTGACAAAAAGGAACCACAGTTGGTTGAGGTCATCCCTACAAACTCAAAAGGTCAAGAAATCAAGGTTACTGAACCCAATGGCAAGAAAATCATTCTTGAAAAGTTGGAAGGTACACCCTCATTTGATGAAATTGAGAAATATCAATTCAAACCAACATGGTCAGATGAGTGTGAAGTCCTTGAAAATTTCAAACCAATGACCTTCAAAACCTCTGATGGCAAAATGGCACCACAGGCCAAGGTTATCCCTCTAGTAAGTCTTCCAACAGATGATGAAACATCTGTTGAAAAGAAGAAAGAAAAGGGGAAAGCAAAGAACAACTTGTTTTGTGATTTTTGTGAAAAGAAGAACCATGTCACCAAAAACTGTTTTCTTCTAAAAGCATATGACATCAACAAAACAACAAGTTTAAATGATTCAAAATCTAAAGAATGTGCAATCTGCAAGAAAAAGAATCACAAAACAAAAGAGTGCTTATATCTCAAAAATTTTGATGAAAAGATAAAAGAGTATAAAGCTAAAACTCTGGAGAGTCAAGTGATGAGTACTTCAAAAGGAAAATCCAAACAGACTTTTGAATCTGTCCAAACATCTGTTACCCAAAGTCTGAACAAAAACTCTGCTCCCAGAGAGGTTCAGGTAACAGATGCTCCACCTGTTAACAGATTACCAAGAGGATATGGACAACCCACTTGTCATCGTCTGCCACATGTTTATGATGAGCCCAAGAGGCCTTCAAAACCAAAAGTGAACAGACATCCTCATGGTTTTCATCAACTGATAGGAAATGATCAAACCTCTGCTGGACCAAGTGTTGACATACAAGCACTGGCAAATGGTCAAATGCAGCTGTTGAATCTAGTTCAAAAGCTAGTCCAAACCACTGATCATTCTTCTCAACTTAAGGCTGAGACAGCTAAGGACCCATCCAAAGCCAATTTGGCTTTGGACACTCACCAAAACTAAATCCTTAATGATGTGCAGGGAGCTTCTGCTTGTTTAGACAGTTTATGGTATGTAGATAGTGGAGGCTCCAGGCACATGACTGGATGTAGAGCCCTTCTTCTGGACTTTCTTGCTCATGGAGGGGGTGATATATCCTTTGGTAATGATTCTAAAGGTAAAGTGTTGGGTTCTGGTACTGTCAAAGCAGGGAGACTTAAGTTTGAAAATGTTAATCTAATAGACAATCTAAAATTCAATCTACTTAGTGTATCACAAATGAGTGACAAAGGCTTTGGGTCATTCTTCACTAAGCAAACCTGTAAGATTGTTGGCCCAGAGGCTGTTGAAAAGATTAACACCATCATTGCTGAGAGCAAAGCACAACTTGTTGCTCACAGAAGTGGCAATGTGTATGTGGTTGATATGTTGAAGGATAATCCTACTGCT
The DNA here is from genome assembly GCA_032199755.1 of Ambrosia artemisiifolia. Lineage (NCBI taxonomy): Eukaryota > Viridiplantae > Streptophyta > Magnoliopsida > Asterales > Asteraceae > Ambrosia > Ambrosia artemisiifolia. Next base: position 28,033,988 of record CM063521.1, read on the forward strand.
AATGTTTGTCTGTTCTCAGCTGCCTCTACCAAAGAGACAGAATTGTGGCATAGGAGACTTGGTCACACCAACCTTCAAACTATCAACTCACTCTCCAAACAAAACCTTGTCAGAGGTTTACCATCAAAAGAATTCAAGTGTGATGAGCATTGTGTTTCCTGTTTAAAAGGCAAACAACATAAAAGCTCTTACAAATCCATTGATGAGTCCAAAACTAGTCAATGTCTACAAATGTTGCACATGGACTTGTTTGGCCCTGTAAAAATCATGAGTCTAAGAAGGAAGAGATTTTGTCTTGTCATAGTTGATGATTTTTCTAGGTTTACATGGACTTACTTTTTACACTCTAAAGATGAGACTGCAGGTATCTTGAAGGACTTTGTTACCAAAGTTGAAAAACAATATGACTTGCCAGTAAAAGTCTTTAGGAGTGACAATGGAACAGAGTTTAAAAATAAGGAGTTAGATGATTTCTGTGTGTCAAAAGGGATTGTAAGGCAGTACAGCATTCCAAGAACACCAGAACAGAATGGGGTGGTTGAAAGGAAGAACAGGACTCTCATTGAGGCTGCAAGAACAATGCTAGCAGATTCTGGTTTACCTCTGTCCTTTTGGGCAGAAGCTGTAAACACTGCTTGTTATGTTCAAAACAGAGTTTTAATCAACCCTAGACATCAAAAGACTGCTTATGAAATTCTGTTCAAAATCAAACCACTGATATCATTTTTCAAAATCTTTGGCTGTCCATGTTTCATTTTAAATCTTAAAGACTCCATTTCAAAATTTGCAGCCAAAGTGGATTGTGGATATTTTCTGGGGTATTCTTCTATTGCAAAGGCCTATAAAGTGTTTAACACAAGGACTAAAACAATAGAAGAAACTCTGAATGTAAAGTTCAATGAACTCTCTTCTTTAAAAATCCCAGCAAACCCTGCTGAGTTGTTTGATTTAGATAAATTCAAATTTGAAGATATTGCTGTCAAAACTAACCCTGCAGGTACTCCACAATCTTCACAACAAGATTACAGAATAGATGTTGTGGTTCCAGACCACTACAAAGTCTATCATGTATCAGAGGAAGCAGAAGTTCAAAACAACTGTCAAAACTCTGTTACAGCTGAGTCAGCCACTGTTGGCCAGTCTTATCTTCAAACCACTGATTCACCCATCCAATCCACTGTTCAATCATCTGTTGACAAGAGTCAATCATCTGTTGACAAAAGTCAGTCCAATCTTACACCACTTGGACCCATTCCTCCACCTCCATTTCAAACATCTGTTGCCTCTTCAAAAGTGTCAACAGATGTTATGTCAACAGAGTCTCCAAACCTCTGTCCTTCACCACAAAATGCCATCATACCATATCAGGGAGATTTAATCTACCTAAGAGCTCATCCACCAGATCAAATCATTGGCAACATCAGAGAAGGTGTGCTCACAAGGAGCCAATCTTCAAACATCTGTCTTTTTGCAGGTTTTCTATCCCTTACACAACCTGTCAAGTACCAAGAGGCACTAAAAGACAACAGTTGGGTGGAAGCCATGCAAGAAGAACTCCTTCAGTTTAAAAGACAACAAGTATGGGAACTGGTACCACTGCCTAAGGATGCCTATCCTATTGGCACAAAGTGGGTCTTCAAAAACAAAACTGATGAAAGGGGTATAGTTGTCAAGAACAAAGCCAGGCTAGTGGTTCAAGGCTTCAGACAGGAAGAGGGGATTGACTATGATGAAACCTTTGCTCCTGTAGCAAGGCTAGAGGCAATCAGACTCTTCTTAGCCTTTGCTGTCAACCACAACATCAAGGTGTTTCAGATGGACATCAAGTGTGCCTTCCTATATGGCAAAATTCAGGAGGAGGTCTATGTATGTCAACCACCTGGTTTTGAAGACACATTCCATCCTGATTATGTCTACAAGCTTAACAAAGCATTGTATGGACTCAAACAAGCACCAAGAGCCTGGTATGAAACTCTCTCTACTTTTCTCTTATCCATTGGTTTCACTAGAGGTAAAATTGACAAAACCTTGTTTTTAAAATGGAAAGGAAAAGACTTAATGATTGTTCAAATATATGTGGATGACATCATTTTTGGATCCACATGTAATAAAATGTGTGAGGAGTTTAGGGAACTCATGACAGCAGAGTTTGAAATGAGTGCTATGGGTGAACTTCAGTGCTTTCTTGGTCTCCAAGTAAAGCAACTGCAAAATGGTACTTTCATTCATCAAAACAAGTATGTGAAAAACTTGTTAACAAAATTTGAGATGAATGATTGTAAGCCATGTAGTACACCCATGAGCACTGTCAAGTCACTCACTGATGATGAAAAGGATGAACTTGTTGATCAGACACATTATAGATGCATGATTGGGTCTTTATTGTACTTAACAGCATCCAGGCCAGACATTATGTTTGCAACCTGTGTGTGTGCTAGATCACAGGCTTCTCCTAGAAAGTCTAACCTTATTGCTGTGAAAAGGATCTTCAGATACCTAAAAGGTGCTCCCACACTTGGTATCTGGTATCCTGCTAATGGAAACATTGAGCTTTCAGGTTATTCAGATAGTGATTTTGCTGGCTGCCATACCACAAGGAAGTCCACATCAGGAGGGTGCCAGTTTCTAGGGAATGCCTTAGTTTCTTGGCAAAGCAAAAAGCAAGCAGCTGTTTCAACATCCACTGCTGAAGCTGAATACATTGCTGCTGCAAGCTGTACAGCCCAACTTATGTGGCTTCAAAATCAACTACTGGACTTTGGGATAACAGCACTTAGGACTCCACTCATGTTGGATAGCCAAGCTGCTGAAAATATCATCAAAAATCCAGTCTCCCATTCAACCACCAAGCACATAGATATCAGACATCATTTTGTCAGGGATAGCTATGAAAAAGGTTTGATTTCTCTGCACCATGTTCCAACAGAGGATCAGTTGGCAGATGTGCTGACAAAAGCTTTAGATACATCTACCTTCACAAATCTGATCTCTCGAATTGGAATGTTAAACATGGATTAAAAACAACAAAAATGTTTTCAATAAAACATTAAAATGTTTCAGAAAATCAAATTTTGCTAAAATAACACTTTGGTTGAAAAATCTGTTTTAAAACCACTGATTCAGATAAAACAACCACTGTTTTATTATAACCACTGTTGGTTGAAAAATCTGTTTCAAACATCTGATCAGATAAAACAACTGTTTTCATCAGTCTTTTGGTTAAACAACAGAGGTTGGCAACAGAGGTTTAACAAAACAGCTGTCTGCCACCAGATGTTTCAACCATCAGATGTTTGCCACGTCTGCTCTCAAAAGCAGATGTTTGCCACATCAGCGGTTTCACCAGAGCCTATAAAACCCTGTCCTTTTCCCCAACAGCAGTTTTACTGTCTCATTGTATTCAAAATACCAAAAACCGCTCTCGTCTTCCTCATAACCCTCAATCAAAGATCATTCCTTTCATAATCAAAATCCATTAAAATGGAACTTCAAACAAAAGCCACTCACAATTTCCTACCATATTTGGTTAAAACCGAAGACAACACTCCATTCCATTCCACCATTGACATCATAAATAACTCGAAATATAAAAATATTCTTGTTGCTGATGCCCCCATTCACCTAGAAACACTCCAAGAATTTTGGGCAACTGCTGAGATTTTATACCAAGACAAAAAACCTACGTCCATAATTTCAAAAATTGGAGCCACCAGTATCGCCATAACCCCTGAGGTCATCTCCACTACCTTCTCACTGAACGACTTGTCAGGTATGGAAACTTTTCCAAAAACAGAGCTTCACACTGAGTTTCAAGAGAGGGGGTATGATGCTCAAATGACTGGTTCCACACTGTATAAAAAGTTTTTCCCACCAGTCATGAAATTTTTCTTCCATACCCTCCTCCTCTGTGCCTCTGCCAAGACTACATCCTTCAATGAAATCCCATTGAGGATACAATACTTGGGATATGCTATGTTGTCAGACTCTGACTTCAATCTATCTCAGGGATTGTTTTTAGACTTGGTATCAAATGTGAAAGCCATAAAATCTGGCTCAAACAATGCTTTTCTGCTCTACCCTAGAATTCTAAGTGTAATTCTACAAAAGCTTTTACCTGAAAAGGATTTTCAAAAGGGAGAGTCATTTAAAATGAAAAGTTTAACTGATGAAACTTTTACTAGAATGCTGGGTTCTTCAACCCAAGAAAAAGCACAAAAAGTTCAAAAAGTTTCCAAAACACAACCAAAGAGGACAAAGACAACAACTGTTGTTGAAACCTCTGTTGGTGAGCCCACTGCTCCTGGTGATCATGGCACTTCATCCAGTGCTGTGAAACCCACACCAGCCACCAAAAGAAAACGTCCATCCACCAAAACAACCACCAAACCCAAAAAGGGCCTTCTGGAAGATGAGATACCAGAAGCTAACCCTGTTGCATCACCAAAGCAACATGAAACCACTGTTGTTACTTCCTCACAACAGTTGGAGATATCTCAACCCAAGCAAACTCCTCAAGATTCCTCACAAAAGGAACTTGTTGTAAGCCAAAGGGAACCTCACACTGAGGCATATGAGTCACTTGATCATATGTTTACAAGCCCATCTCCCAGGGCTAATCAGCTTGTTACTCCACCTACATCACCACCACATGTCCCACCAACAATGCAACCCCTGTTTGAGGCTATTGATAAAACTCAGGACAATCCCAGTTCCTCTCAATCACCTATCACTGAGAGTATGCCACTACCAGTGACTGGGACTGAAGAAAATCAATCAGCCATCCCACAAACAGATGAGGAGGTTATACTCCCAGAAGTACATGTTACTTCTGATGAGGTTTCAAGAGAAGCAGCCACTACTGCTGTTGAGACCATTGTTTCACAGCAGGACAGTGGTTACATTGCTAAGACTTCCTTGAAGGCAACAACTGCTGAAGACACAATTGTGTCTCCAAAAACAGTTGGAAGTCCCCAGAACCAAGACCAAGGGGCAGCAGGTTCTGTCTCCATGGACTCACCTCCTAGGGCTGAACCAGCTAAAACTACCTCTGGTAGGGATTCAGATGATCCTATTAATTTAGGTGATGAGTCAAAACTACAAGAATTGACGGCTAAAGTTCAAAACCTTGAATCCTCTGTTGCTGACATCAAATCTGATGTCAAGACAATTTTGGAAACATTGAATAACTTTACAAAGAGTCAACCATCAACTGCTGATGTTGCTAATGAGCTATGGAAATCTGTTTCCCCCATCATCATAGCTCATCGAAAATTAGCAGATCAGACACAAGAAACCTACATGACTGTGATCCGAAACATGGTAGATGCCAGATTCAATGATACAAAGGCTGATATCAAGGTGATCAAAGAACACTTGCTGAAGACCACTGGCTCTGCCCCTACCACAATTCTCAGAGATGAAGATGATGATGAGTACACTGCTGATGATGCCAAAAAGGGGGAGAGTGGCAGAGATAGGCTACGTAAACTAAAAACACAAATAGGGAAGAAGCCAACTGCTGACAAACCAGGGTCACCCAAATCAGCTCCACAAACACAACAACCAAATGTTCAAGTCCCTGTCTCTGAACCAGCTCCAGCATCAAAGGCAAAAGAAGTTGACACTTCAGCTAATGAAAGAGCTGAAAAGGCTGCTGAAGACAAATTGAAAAGGGCTGACACATTGGAGGTAAAGGCAGAGAGGTTGGTACAACTGAAAAAGGAACAGCAACAGGAAGTGGAAGATGTGGGCACTTCAAAGAGAAGGAAAATGCCAGCCAAACACACTAGAAAACCACCTTCTAAATTAACTGCTGAAACTCCTGTTGTACAAACACCTGTTACCACAACCACTGCTCCACAAACCACTGCCACCACAACCTCTGTTACCCAAACCACTGCACCTAAAACAACTGAACCTAAAACCACTGCTAAAACATCTGCACAACCCAAACCTGTCACTAAACCAACCACAACTCAACCAACTTCCAAACCTACTTCATCACAACCTAAAACCCAAACAACTGCTGGTTCCACAAAAGGACCAACAGATGTTTCTCAATCCACTGCTACATCCTCATCCTCACCCAAGATCTTGTATAGCAGAAAAAGGAAATCCACCTTTGTTATACAAGATGAAAACATACACAACACACCACCTAACACCCCAATCACATCCACACCAGTCAATGCCATTCCACTCTCATCTTACTCACCACACACTGACCAATTCAGATCACACAGACCACCACCAACCATCACCCCATTGGCTGAGAAGTATCCCCTTGAGTTGGATTTAATCAAGGGGGAACTTCAATCCTTCTATAATACTGATCAGCCATCAGAAAGATCCTTCCCTTCTCTTAAAGGCTTCCCTGTTCCACCTAATATAGACACATATCTCAAATACAAGGGTGAACAGGCTGATGCTGTCATCAAAGAGAAGTGCAAAGGGAAGGATGACAGGACTGCTCAGGGCATCCATTCAGCAGAGCTTAGCAAACTCAGAAGGATTGAAGACTATGCTAAGACCCTGAGCAACTCCATGTCAACCATGCCTCTCAGCAGACACTTGGAGATGGAAGTAAGGGATTCACTGCTGGAACAGATCTTGGCATCCAAGCCTTATAAAGCAACAAAGAATCAATTTACAGGCTGGACCACACATGCTCTAAGAGAAGAACTAATCAGAATAGAGAACATGGCCAAGAATCCTCCTGCTAAGGTCTCTGCTCCTGATTTCAAAAAGGGGAGAGATGAAGCTAGAGCCTTGAAATTCAGAAGAATGAGACAAGAGCTTGTAGCAGCTAAGTATGGAGAGATGAAATCTGTTGCCAGATGGTCAGAAATCAGGCTAATTGAGACATATAAAAAGCTTGAACAAGAAAGAAAGACCAATCCTGATCTTCCAAGAAAACCAGTGTATGATGATGCTCCCAAGAAACCCTCTCAGGCCTTCACATTAGATAGCTTGCTTGCAACCTCTGATCTATCTATTGCTGCTCAAAGGCAATACAAGAGGCAGAAGGAAATGTCTGAAGAAGACACAAGGAAGTTTACTAACACTTATGTGAAAGAGGGGATCTTGAACCAAATCAGATCCTTTTCTGATCCTGTGTCAGACAGGCTCAGAGAACTCATTGGAAGACCACCATCACCAAACTCATCCCAAATAAAGATGCATCCCAGTCACTCCTCTGATTCTAAAATTCTAAAATGGAAGTCTGATAAAGAGACCCATGAATTGACATTGCTCAGATCAGATGGTAGTGTTCAGAAGTTGAGCATGGATGAGGCACCTGGCCTAAGTGCTGAAGATCTCCAGTCACTTCTGAATTTGACACTGGATAGAGATGTTGAAGACCTCTTCTCTCTGCACTTTGAATTGCAATTAAAAGGGCAAATTAGAGAAAGTCTGATGAGGAATAAAGATCAAGAATAAAGCAGAGTTTTGGCATCATCTGTTCTAGGGGGAGATTGTTGGGTCTGCTGACCTGGAGAAGAACAGATGATTGAAAGCCAAAATATACTAAGTGTTGATCAAGAATAAATAACAGAGTTTACAAGAAAGCTTCCTCCAAAGAACTGCTGACTCCAAACTGCTGATGCTTAAACAACTGATACAAGACAACTGCTGCTGATGAAAGGTCTGATGAAGAAAGTCTGAAGAGCAAAAGTCTGATAAAGAACAAGTGCTGATCAAGATCTGAAGAACAAAGGACTGTTGAACCAACAGCATTTTGGTTCAACAGTTGTTAAGAAGACATCAGAGTTTATGGCTTAACAGAGTTTCCATTCAGTAGTTTCAATGTAACAGTAGTTTATTATTTTATCAGATGTTGTAGTTTGTTAGTCAGTTAGGGGTCGCTTTCTAGGTGACGTCAGCTATGTGATCATCAGAGGTTTGTACTTGTCTATAAATAGAACAGTACTTGTACTGTTCTATTGGTCACTCGTCATTCTCTCTAAGACAAACAAACTCTGAGTGATCAGGCTGAGGGGGAGTTATAATTGTACCTTTGTAATCTTTCAACTTTAATGAAAGCTTTCGATTGATAACAATTATTCTCTATGTTTTGATTATTCTTTATTCCGCTGCACTTTCCATTTATACTTCATTCATATTACATCATTAATCAAAACAATCCAATACTCAGATCCTAACAACAGCTGCCGGGGGGACGACCTGGTTTTTAGGCTTACCCAGGTTTGTGTTGTCCTTAACTTCCGTTTCGGGGCCACCTCTTCGCTGTCACCGATATTGTCCCCATCCGAGTCTGAGTTTATCTCAAAGGTCCTTTTACGCTTCTTAACTGCTTTAAACACCGGTGTAGATGAGCCAACATCAACAGTGGGGGCTGTCAAAAACAATATTCAAAACAAAAAAATATAAATTACAGATTTTGTATACGTAACACAAACACTGATGTACAAATTTTTTTACGAACCTCTAACGTCGTAAGGCAGGCAAACAAGTGCACCCGTTGCTGATAATTCTACATGCTGTCTCTTACTACTCCTTGTCCCAATAACCATGGTTCAAGGTAATTACCAACAACTCTGTTCATACAAAATAAACACAAAAAAATAAAAAACTTTTTTTTATAAGAATGCATTCGATAACTGAGGAATGTAGCAATCACACGACATGCATTTCATCCTTCGAATCAAACAACCCACAAAAACAAAAACTTTCTGATCAAAACCCCAAAATTAAAAAACCCCAAAAACATAAGAATGATGATTGCTCCTGTTTCTCAACCCTAGATCAAAACCCCAAAATATAAAACCTTTATTATCAATTCATACAACGAGATTATGTTTCTCTCCCCCCCATTCCAAAGATGAAACCCATGCCAAACCATTACATCGAGGTAAGAAAAATGGACACCAACAGTTAATATAACAACAAACCCCCATTTCAGTGAAAGACACACACACACATTACACCGAAGTACAAAAAAAAAAAACAAATACAGCCTACCAACAGATTAAAAGGACGAACATGCATTTGAAAAAAGAATCAAACAAATCAAAAAGCCGAAATCAAAAGAATGACAGAGTTTTTACTTACATTTGTGTTGAAGGTGTTGTTTTTGCCGAGAATCGCCCTTAGATTCTTGCGAAGAAGATGGTGTTGAAGAAGAGAATTCTAGAGAGAGAGTGAAATTTTTTGAAAAAAAGTGTTTGATGGAAGACTGATGATGGTTGACGGTTTTGTAATAGATGAGTGATAATATTTTGGTTTTTGTATACCAAAATTACCCTTAAGTCTTATTATTATAATTAGAAATTAAAACAAATTGTTATTAATCCACAAAAAGACAAATCAAATGCAAGATGGAATCTCAGCCATTGATTGCTCAAGATCAATGGTCTAAAAGTGGTTCCTATGGTTCTCTCAACTCAGGGGAGTTTTCAAATTATCCGGATCCTATATATATATATATATATATATATATATATATATATATAGCTGGCCGTTACAGATTAGGCGTATACGTAGCTAAACTAAAGCTGGCCATTACAGCTTAGGCACTCGGTTCCTAAAGATTTAGATAAAAACACTTACCCGGATGTTTGGTCTTGGCGTGAATATTAATCGGCTAATACTTAAGCCGATGGTTTTTATGATCTTGCTATTATTATTATGAATTATTAGTGAAAAACGATGGGTTTATGGTGGGTTTTCTAATGGGCCGATCGGTTTTCAGGGGTTGGTGATAGTTTTTGCATGTTAAAGTGTAAGGTGATAATGGTTGGATAAGGGTTTTAAAGAGGAAGGATATAATGGCCGATGGTTTAGTGATTCTTCTAGGAGATTAGGTGCATGCATGATATGATATCCTATATCTTAGAGTGGATAGGTGGAGGCATCTTAAATTGTTGGAGTGTTGAGGTGGAGATTCTTGCAAAATTGGCGGCACTATTAATTCAAGGGGAGGTGGGCCGATTCCTTTTAAAAGGATAATAGCTTTATGGGTTCAAGTAAATGGCCCATCCTAATATTAGTTATAGGTCCAATTGGTGATGTGTTTATTTGGGTCAATAGTGTGTAACTTATATGGCCTATAGCTTATTGGGCTTCTATTTTGCTATCAAGTTTAATTAATGGGCCCTGTTTTATATTCAGGTGTTTGGGCTCAAGTTAATGGGCCTCATTTCTATTATCGGGCCTTTAAAATACACGGCCTATATGAAGTGGTCCATTGGGCCAAGTCGTAATTCCTTATTGGGCCTTGGTCTATTTATTCGGGTAAGGTTATTGGACATCACCCTCGGGTGGCCTTATATTATTCTATTAAACTTTATTAATTGTTTTATTATTTAATGTCGTTTATAATGACGGTTATATTTTCGAGGTTGTTACACTCTCCCTCCCGTAGGAAAGTTTCTCCCCGTAATTTTTAATCTGTTATACATGGTTGGCGAATAGATGGGGGTAGTTAGCTCTCATCACATCCTCTCTTTCAAACGTAATCTCCGGCCCTTTCCTAGCATTCCATTTGACTTGCACTATAGGAATCTTTACTCTTCTTAACTTTCTCTCTTCTTGAGCCATAATTTCTATTGGTTATTCAGTAAAACGAAGTTGAGGGTTTACTTGTACATTGTCTAATGGAATGATAGTCTGAGTGTCTATTACTCATTTTCTTAAATTAGAGATGTGAAAAACGTCATGATTTTCGCTCAATTCTGGAGGTAATTCTAAGCGATATGCTACTGGTCCCACTTTATCTTTAATTCTGTAAGGTCCTATAAAACGTGGTTTTAACTTTCCTCATCATTGGAACCTTATTACACCTTTCCATGGTGATACTTTTAGTAGGACATAATCTCCTACTTGAAATTCCAAAGGTCTCCTTTTATGATCTGCATAACTTTTCTGCCGACTTCTGGCTTCTTCCAATTTCTTCTTAATTTGTACTATTTTATTGGTGGTTTCCTGAATGATCTCTGGGCGGATCACGAAATCTTGGTCATTTTCTCTACGAAAGGATTTTTTTTAGTGAACGTGTCACAGCTTCCTCCTATTTTTTTTAAAGACGAAGAAAAAAATTATATTTTCTCTGTATACCGTGGTGTGTGATTTGATCGAAATTATGATTTTACAGATTCGAAATGAGAAACTGTCATCCCATTTAATCCAATCGGGATGCCCTTACCTGACATGTTTCTTGGTAGGAGTAACATGAAGCTCAAAATTAGGGATGCATTCAAGACGCTCCCCAAAAAGGGAATTGATATGCCCGTAAGTTGGTTTTCTCCGACTTCGTTCCAACATATCGGAGATCTACATTGTCTACCATATAATGCATCGAAAGGTGCAGCTTGGATGGAAGCGTGGTAACTATTGTTGGTACGAAAATTCAATTAATGGTAGATGTGTGTCCCAACTTCCACTAAATTCCACTAAACACATGCACTTAACATATCCTCTAGCGTTTGTATGGTTCTTTCACTTTGACCGTCTGTCTGCGGACGATATGCTGTACTGAGCTTGACTTGTGATCCTAAGGCATCTTGGAATCCCTCCCAAAATCTATTGGTAAAGCGGCTATCTCTATCTGAGATTATCGAGAGAGGTATTCCATGCCTTGATACTATTTCCTGTACATAGATTCTTGCTAATTTTTCTATTCCGAAACTTTCTTTTATTGGTAGGAAATGGGCGGATTTGGTTAACCTATCAACAATGACCCGCATGGTATCATTGCCTCTTTGTGTCCTTGGTAACTTAGTTACAAAGTCCATGGTAATTTGATCCCATTTCCAGACTAGGATTTCGGGTTGGATCAGCTATCCACTGGGTTTCCGATGTTTCGCTTTCACCTTTGAACAAGTTACACATCAGGCTATAAATTCTCCAACACTTCTTTTCATGCCAGGCCACCAGAAATTCTTTCTTAAGTCTTTATACATTTTATGGTTTCATGGGTGGATGGAATATTTAGAATTATGTGTTTCTCATAAAACTATTCTCTTTAATCTCCGAATCTGGGTATCCATATCTTTTGATCGTGTCTAAATATTCCATCTGTCCCTTCTATCAATCTTTCTTCTTCCTTGTTTAAAAGTTCGGCTTCTATAAAAACGGATTCTAAGGCTTTTCTTTGACATTCACGAAGTTGGTTTAGAAATTCATTAATCAAGGTGATTTTGAAAGCTTTTGCTTCTAAAGGTTTGTCTTTTCTACTTAAAGCATCGGCTACAATATTTGCTTTTCCTAGGTGATATTTGATATCACACTCGTAATCACTTAGAAGTTCTATCCATTTTCTCTGACGCATATTTAGAAGCTTTTGATCGAAAATATGCCGGAGACTTTTATGATCAGTGTAAACGGTACACTTAGTTCCATACAAATAGTGTCTCCAATTTTCAAGGAAAATATAATGGCTCCTAACTCTAAATCATGTGTGATATAATTTTGTTCGTGCTTCTTTAACTTCCTAGAAGCATAAGCTATAACCTGATTTCCTTGCATTAACACACAGCCTAACCCTTGCTGAGAAGCATCACAATACACCGTGAAGGCTTTTCGCTCTTCTGGTAAGGTTAGAACTGGGGCTTTACATGACTTTTCTTTTAGCCCGTGGAAGGCTTTCTCTTGTTTTTCCTTCCATTCGAATTTGGAGGGTTTCTTGGTTAAAGTGGTAAGTGGTAGGGCTAATTTGGCAAAATTTCTAATGAACCTTCTATAATATCCAGCTAACCCTAGAAATTGCCTGATCTCGGTAAGATTTTTAGGGGTTTCCCACTTTTGGATAACTTCTACCTTGGTAGGGTCTACCTGGATTCCTTCCTCATTAATCACTTGTCCTAAAAATTTAATTACCCTAACCCAGAATTCACATTTCAAAAATTTAACGTATAACTTTTCTTTTCTTAGAGTTTCTAGGATTTCTCTTAAATGTTGTTTGTGTTCTTCTTCAGACTTTGAATAAATTAGAATATCATCTAAAAACACAATTACACATTTGTCTAAATAGGGTCTGCAAATCCTATTCATCAAATCCATAATTGTGGTAGGGGCATTTGTTAATACAATAACTAAAAATTCATAGTGTCCGTACCTAGTATGGAAAGCGGTTTTTGGAACATCTTCTTCTCTTATTATTAACTGATGGTACCCTGACCTAAGATCGATTTTTGAGAAATATTTTGCTCCATGTAACTGATAAAAAAAGGTCATCTATTCTGGGTAATGGGTATCTATTTCTAATAGTTAACTTATTCAGCTCTCAGTAATCTATACACATTATCATGGATTCGTCTTTCTTTTTAACGAACAACACTGGTGCTCCCCAAGGGGATGTACTTGGTCTGATAAAGCCTCTTTCTATAAGTTCTTCTAACTGACTTGTGTGTTCTTTCATTTCTGTGGTGGCTAACCTATATGGGGCTCTAGCAATTGGTGCGGCTCCAGGAATAAGGTTAGTTTGAAATTCCACCTGTCGGGTTAGGGGTAAGCCTGGTAATTCGTTTGGGAATACATCTTTAAATTCAGACACTATCTTAATTTCGTCTATTTCCGACTCCTTCCCCTCATTTCCTAGGTTCACATGTATCAAAAAGGCTTAGTGTCCCTTTTTCAGATATGTCATCATTTTGGCACTAGGAATTAGGTTTAGGGCTCCTTTTGGTTTTTCTCCATATACGATTAAAGTTTCCTAATTGGGTAAGGGAATTTTCACTAGTTTTTCTTTACAAACTATTTCCGCCTGATTTGTTGCTAGCCAAACCATCCCAACGATAATATCAAATTCTCCTAAATTCATTGGTATAAGATTTATTCCAAATTCTTGATTTTCAATGGTTAAAGTAAAATTCTTAAAAACTTCATTAGCTTTTAAAATTTTTCCGTCAGCTATTTATATCTCATATGTTTGGTTCATAGGTTCAGGGAGGATATTTATCTTTTCTACAAAGGTTTTTGAAATAAAGCTAAGATTTTCTCCCGTATCAAATAGAACATATGCAGGTCCTGGTTAATATAAAACATACCCGTAACCAAGTCTGGTTCATCTCGGGCTTCAGTAGCATTGATGACAAAAGCTCTTCCTCTTGCTTGCTCAACTTTGGGTGGATTCTTAAGCTTGGGGCATTCACTCTTTTAGTGGCCGGGTTCCTTGCACTTATAACAGAGTCGTGGGCGATCCAGATCAAACCTACACTCTGCAGCCAAATGTCCAATTTTCTTGCACTTTTGGTAGTGAGGTCCCCTGCAATCACCGAAATGGAATCGGCCACATTTGTTGCATCGCTTTCTACAGTCGCCGATGTGATAATATTTGCATTTTGAACAGTAAGGATTATTTCCACGGTAGGGTCTTTTCTCAGGGTTTCCTTGATCTTTAAAATTTTCCTGGCTTTTACCTTAGGTATTGTAATTAGTGGATCTAAAAGTTTCATTCCACCCCCTCTTATTTCCTACATGTACTATATCCTTTTCTTTATGCCTAATAATATCATTGGTCAAACTTAATGCTAACTCACAGACGATGTCGAACTTAAACGGTTTCGCTACCCGAACTATTCCCTGAATTTGAGGAGTCAATCCCCATATAAACCATCTAATTATTTTGGGTTCGGGAGTTACTTGATGTGGTACTAGTCGAGCAAGTTATTTAAATCGATTTATATAACTGATATAGTCTAAACCCTTCATTTCCAATCCTAGAAATTTTGTTTCTATCTTTTCTATTTCATTCATAGGATAGTATTTTTCGGTTATAAGGGCTCGAAACTCTATCCATGTCATACTGGCTACAACACTTCTGCCCCTTATTGTCGTATCATATTCCACCAGTTTAAAGCCTCGGCTTTTAACGAGTAGGTGGCAAATTTTACCTAGTCTCTAGGGGCATAATTACTAATCTCTAGTATAGATTCCATTTCTTCTAACCAGCGGGTAGCTCCTGCAGCCCTAGTGCTACCATCAAACGGTTCAGGCCTACATGCCATAAATGTTTTATAGTCACAAAAGCGTGGTCTTACAGGATTGTCTTCTAAATTTACATATACTTCCTCCTGATTTCTTTCTGGGGATTTAGAAGCATGTGGTTTTTCTAGCATAGTTATAATTGTCGGGATCGAGTCTTGAAGGCTTTCTAACACTAACTTTCTCATTTTCTCCTCTAATTCATTTGTTTCGTTAGTTACAGGGGTTTCTTCTATCGGGGTTTCCTCGATTATTGGTTCTTCTTCGGTAGTTTTAGTTGGTTTTGACGAGGAAGCATTAGTTTTCTTTGTTTTTGTTTGTAATATATTGCTCACTTCCGGCCAAGTTTTGGTTTTTCTCTCGGATTGTAGTGGCATTTTCTATAATAACAAGTTTTAACTTGGTTAGTCATATTTTTAATTCATAATTCTTTCGTTTCTTTTCTATATTATTTCATTTACTTGAATAATATAACATCTAGATATATCATTTCAGAATCAAAATTTTCTAGACGTTTACATCCGATCATTAATACGTTGCTTACACATATTGACTACCTTCGACAACTACCACAAACATCTTACCACAAACATACTACCACAACATACTACCACACATACTACCACAAAGTTACTAGTTAATACTACCACATAACCTTCACATAAACCACTTCATTTTTATTCCCACTTCATTATACCCCCATCGACCCCTACCCATACCCCACAGCTACCATCCTTCAAAGGAAAGGATACTTGGATTCTTCGATAACTTGCTTGGTTTGAAATCCAAACCTCTTGATGAGTTTTCGCAATTCTTACACCATATTTAAAGCTTGATCACGTTGGGTTTTCATGCGATAATAACTCTCCACTAGTTCCAAATATTCCTTCCTCGACACGAAATCTTGTTGTTGTAAGGCAACATTGGTATGGTTGAAAATGGTTGCCTCTAAGCACGGGTCGATTGCGGGTGTCGAGTATCCTAAGGAAGGGATGGTTGGATAAGCCGTGGGAAATTGGACCGGGTAGGGTGATTAGTACTGGTTCACATAACTAGACTCTTCTACGGATATGTTGCTAGAGGAACTTAGGTAGTCTCGCATGGGTGGGTCCGGGTAGTAGTGGGAAGGTCTGAAAAAAGGTAACTCAGGATAGGTTTGGATTGGTTTGGAATGGGTGTACACGGGCTCAGGTAGTGGTCCGATTACGCCTATGCCTCCTAAATTAAGTTCCAAACCATTCTCGCCCCATTCCAATCCCGGTATCTCATTTACTAGTGCTTGAACTTCGGGTATCTCTTGGGTTTCATTATTAGCCACAAAATCGTTCCTTGGTATTTCTCCTTCTTCTATTTCCATTGGAGCTTCACCCCTTTCACCTTGTCCTTCCGCTACAATCGTCCATCCGTCTACACTTGACATTCTAACACAAATAATCACAACAACAAATATTTTTATGTTAGTTCTATTATTCCCACTACTCCCGAAACCGAGCTCTGATGCCAACCTGTAACAACCCGGATTTACCGAGTCATTACCGATTGGTTATCATGACACAATTCTTTTCAACAAACATTCATATTATTAATATTATACAACCGGTTTCATAATATTTATCCGAATACAACAACACACAATTTCTAAGGTTCAACACAACAATACAACTTGGCCGTAGCCTTCTTAAAACACATCTGAAACATTGAGCCGATTATTTATAAACATTATAACTTCACTCAAAACTGTTCACAAGCTCGGGTTCCATGATATCTTAACTTTTCTGAAATGCACGTTAAAAATAGGTTAGCCACAAAGCTAGTGAGTGATGCCAGAATCGATTATCACTCGTGTTTAACAAACATGCAACTCAATCAACATGGTTCGGTGATTCTAAGGTAGTATGTATTATCGATGGTAGCACCATACTAATTCTTAATAATGGTTCGAAACCTCTACTTGGTTCAGAAAATATATTCACTTTATACCGAATGGATCCATTCTACGTGATCTCTATTCGACCGATTCTATTATAACTCATGATCAAGATCCGATGACAACTTTTAGGCACGTTAAAATAACATGCATTCACCCCGAAAATATTTATAAACACAAATGGGTACATGCACTCACTTCGGTAAATTCGGATGGAGTTGATTCACTTGCCGTGGAATTTCTAGGTGCTTCGAGTACCTGTTAACCATGATAA
Organism: Ambrosia artemisiifolia; assembly: GCA_032199755.1. Lineage (NCBI taxonomy): Eukaryota > Viridiplantae > Streptophyta > Magnoliopsida > Asterales > Asteraceae > Ambrosia > Ambrosia artemisiifolia. Next base: position 28,051,132 of record CM063521.1, read on the forward strand.
TCATTATACTAGTATATATATATATATATCGCTACAGCTTAGGCACTCAGTTCCTAAAGATTTAGATAAAAACACTTAAGCCAATGGGTCTTGGCGTGGATATTAATTGGGTCTTGGCGTGGATATTAATTGGCTAATACTTAAGCCAATGGTTTTTATGATCATGCTATTATTATTATGAATTATTAGTGAAAATGATGGGTTTATGGTGGGTTTTCTAATGGGCTGATCAGTTTTGAGGGGTTGGTGATAGTTTTTGCATGTTAAAGTTTAAGGTGTTAATGGTTGGATAGTGGTTTTGAAGAGGAAGGATATAATGGCCGATGGTTTAGTGATTCTTATCGGAGATTAGGTGCATGCATGATATGATATCCTATATCTTAGAGTGGATAGGTGGAGGCATCTTAAATTGTTGAAGTGTTGAGTTGGAGATTCTTGCAAAATTGGCGGCACTATTAATTCAAGGAGAGATGGGCCGATTCCTTTTAAAAGGATATTAAGCTTTATGGGTTCAAGTAAATGGCCCATCCTAATATTAGTTATAGGTCCAATGGGTGATGTGTTTATTTGGGTCAATAGTGTGTAATTTATATGGCCCATAACTGATTTGGGCAACTATTTTACTATTAGGTTTAATTAATGGGCCCTCTTTTATATTCGGGTGTTTGGGTTCATTTCTATTATCGGGCCTTTAAAATACACGGCCTATATGAAGTGGTCCATTGGGCCGAGTCGTAATTCCTTATTGGGCCTTGGTCTATTTATCCGGGTAAAGTTATTGGGCATCACCCTCGGGTGGCCCAATATTATTCTATTAAACTTATGTTAATCGTTTTATTATTCTAATTATCGTTTATAATGAAGGTTAGATTTTCGAGGTTGTTACAATTATCCCATATCGAAAAACAAAAAATGAAAGAAAGAAGGTTTTAGATTGGAACTTCATATTCAGTCCCACGTCAAGGAAAAGTTATAACCAAACAGCCTACCTTCACTCCGTTGTCCCACATCGAAGGCACAAGTAAGTTGAGCTGCTGACCTCCTCTATAAATATATGTATCTCACTTAAGTTAGATATACAACTTTTATGGGGAACGCTCTAGTATATGATAATTCCTAGCCTACGATACCCTGTTGCATGTTGTTATTAGTCG